>OU342740.1:8253184-10653184 GCA_910589775.1 Avena eriantha
ACACATGCAATGCCATTGGTTGATCCTGTGTGGTTTGTCAAAAGAACACACGTGCAATGCCATTGGTTGATCTATGTCTTTTTGTGGAAAAGGAACACACATGCAATGACATTGGTGATCCATGTGTGGTTTATAAAAGGAAGACACATGCAATGTCATTGGTTGATCCATGTGTGGTTTGTGAAAACAACACACATGCAATGCCATTTGTTGATCATATGTGGTTTGTGGAAAATAACACACATGCAATGACATTGGTGGATCCATATGTGGTTTGTGGAAAGAACACACATACAATGCCATTGGTTGATCAATGTGGTTTGTGGAAAGGAACAGACATGCAATGACATTGGTGGATCCATAAGTGGTTCGTGGAAAAGAACACACAAGCAATGAACACTGGTGGATCCATATGTGGTTTATGACTAGAACACACATGCAATGCCATTGGTGGATCCATAAGTGGTTTGTGGAAAGAACACACATGCAATGACATTGGTTGATCCATATGTGGTTTGTGGAAACAACACACATGCAATGACACTAGTTGATCCATGTGTGGTTTGTGGAAAGAACACACATGCAATGCCATTGGTTGATCCATGTGGTTTGTGGAAAGGAACACACATGCAATGACATTGGTGGATCCATAAGTGGTTTGTGGAAAAGAACACACATGCAATGAACACTAGTGGATCCATATGTGGTTCGTGACAGGTACACAAATGCAATGACATTTTTGGATCCATATGTGGTTTGTGGAAAGAACACACATGCAATGACATTGGTTGATCCATATGTGGTTCATGGAAACAAACACACATGTAATGACATTGGTTGATCCATGTGTGGTTTGTGGAAAGAACTCACATGCAATGACATTGGTGGATCCATGTGTGGTTTGTGAAAATAACACACATGCAATGCCATTGGTTGATCCATGTGTGGTTTGTGAAAAGAACACACATGCAATGCCATTGGTTGATCCATAAGTGGTTTGTGTAAAGAACACACATGCAGTGAACACTGGTGGATCCATGTGTGGTTTATGAAAAGAAACACATGAAATGCAATTGGTTGATCCATGTGTGTTTGTGGAAAGAACACACATGAAGTGAACACTGGTGGATCCATATGTGGTTTTTGGAAAGAACACACATGCAGTGAACACTGGTGGATCTATGTGTGGTTCGTGACAGGAACACACATGCAATGCCATTGGTTGATCCATGTGTGGTTTGTCAAAAGAACACACATGCAATGCCATTGGTTGATCTATGTATTTTTTGTGGAAAAGAACACACATGCAATGACATTGGTGGATCCATGTGTGGTTTATAAAAGGAACACACATGCAATGTCATTGGTTGATCCATGTGTGGTTTGTGAAAACAACACACATGCAATGCCATTTGTTGATCCATATGTGGTTTGTGGAAAAGAACACACATGCAATGACATTGGTGGATCCATATATGGTTTGTGGAAAGAACACACATACAATGCCATTGGTTGATCAATGTGGTTTGTGGAAAGGAACACACATGCAATGACATTGGTGGATCCATAAGTGGTTTGTGGAAAAGAACACACAAGCAATGAACACTGGTGGATCCATAAGTGGTTTGTGGAAAATAACACACATGCAATGAACACTAGTGGATCCATATGTGGTTCGTGACAGGAACACAAATACAATGACATTTTTGGATCCATATGTGGTTTGTGGAAAGAACACACATGCAATGACATTGGTTGATCCATATGTGGTTCATGGAAAGAACACACATGCAATGACATTGGTTGATCCATGTGTGGTTTGTGGAAAGAACTCACATGCAATGACATTGGTGGATCCATGTGTGGTTTGTGCAAATAACACACATGCAATGCCATTGGTTGATCCATGTGTGGTTTGTGAAAAGAACACACATGCAATGCCATTGGTTGATCCATAAGTGGTTTCTGTAAAGAACACACATGCAGTGTACACTGGTGGATCCATGTGTGGTTTATGAAAAGAACACACATGCAATGCCATTGGTTGATCCATGTGTGTTTGTGGAAAAGAACACACATGCAATGACATTGGTTGATCCATAGGTTTATGAAAAGAACACACATGCATTGTCATTGGTTGATACATGTGTGGTTTGTGAAAAGAACACACATGCAATGCCATTGGTTGATCCATGTGTTTATTGGAAAAGAACACACATGCAATGACATTGGTGGATCCATGTGTGTTTTGTGAAGAGAACACACATGCAATGACATTTGTTCATCCATATGTGGTTTATGAAAAGAAAACACATGCAATGACTCTAGAGGATACATATGTGGTTTGTGGAAAAGAACACACATGCAATAAACACTAGGGGATCCACTTGTGGTTTATGAGAGGAACACACATGCAATGACTCTAGTGGATACATATGTTGTTTGTGGAAAGAACACACATGCAATGAACTCTAGCGGATCGATCTTAGCATAATTTGATGTATGCCATGATGTATTTCATTGTAAAAGACACTCACTTTCTATTTTTATACTACTCAGCTTTGCCCTTGGTTTTTTTAATACTTCCCAGTTTTGCCCCTCTCTCTTTCGTAGAAGCCCAAACCTGTGCCCACTCTGTCTGCTACGCCCTGATTGGTTGTCACAGTTGTCACGCGGATCGTGCACACCAACCGTTGATCCTGTGTAATCTAACGAGGCTCGTTGCACATGTCGTGCCCTACACAGGACAGCGCGAGACAACACGGATGTCTACCTCAACGAGACTTCTACAAGAAGGAACACGATGCCGTCCATGGAAAAATTCGTCGAGTGGTCATGTCACGTTTAATCTAGTCTGCAAAGGCTACAAGTCTACTACACGGCAACTGGTCATCCACGACCCACGGGCTATACCATTTTTACTATGCAGCGTGCCTGCACTCTCACTTCCGACAGGCCCCCACCACACGAACCTTCCACGCGGCAGCCGCAGCCAGAGGAGCTGCCTACCGGGGCCCTCGAGGAGGCCTAAACGTCCCCACATTAAAACCTAGCCTATCGGGTCCTCCATTCGCACACATCCACTACTCTCTCTTCCCTATCTAGCAAAACCCCACAATCTTGAACGTACTTGCACGAACCTTCTCCATGAAACCAGTGCATGGGGGTGAGTGTGCGGGCATCGCTGCCAGGGTGGTGCTTCACGCGGCAGATTTGGAGGAGCATCACGCAGCACAAGGCGAGGAGGACGTGCAGTTCAACCCCTTGGGGGACCATGTGCTCGCCGGTGCTGACGACTTCACAGGCCCTGATGAGGGCGTGGAGTTCGACGAACACGCTCCGCTCGTGTACCCGGAGGTACATCTATTTCTACATGTTTCATATTTTCTGCTCGAGCTTAATCTATCATAGCGTCATGAAAAAATCTAGTCCTAATGATTAATGCAACGTATGAACTGGTACATGGAGAGATCTAATCTGTTCTGAATGAATCCACATTATTTATTAATAAGTTATCAAGAACACAAACTACATTAATTTAGGAGCGAGCTGGGTAGACGGCTGTAATGAACTGCTGAACCTGTATAGACATGTTATTGCATCGAAAGTAACTCGGAATGGTGGAAGGAATATATATTTATTATTTTGCTCATTTAGGTTTGCATTCCATACATTACAGGTGGATTCAAGTGAGATGGACTCTGACAAGGATAACAGGGACAACAAGAGCCGCCATGTCATGAAGAAGCTCAAGAGCAGGATAATCCCTTTCCGCACTCGACTTGCGGAGCTCAGGTGCCCTTTCTGTAAGAAAGGAGTCAACCCGAGGATTGCCAGCTTGATTCCGCATGTTGTTGGCATCGGTAAAAGCCCGACTAGTAAACACAAGTCGGTGACCAAGACTAAGCATGCTGCTTATGGAAAATTCCTGAGGGAGTATGTCAAGACTTGCCTAGTGTCCCCTTACATAGGAATCAACAACTTCTAGCCAACCAACCCATCATTGTGGTGGCCCAGCCACTAATAATATTTAGTTCTCTTACCGTATCTAGACCCTTAAACTATGTGGATTTCTATTTTCGTACCCTTCAAATTATATTCAAGTTCATCTGTTTATGGAGTTAAAGTTCTGGTGGCATACTCGTTATTTTGTATGGATAGAGGGGTGCCCCCAACAGATATATAAGGGTTATCTTGTCCTCTAGATCACAGAGGATCAACGGTTGGTGGGCACGATCCGTGTGACAACTATCTCGACCAATTAGAGCGTAGCAGCGAAGATGAGTACAGGTGCGAGAGATGGATACAAAGAGAGGGGAAAACTGTGTAGCACTTAAGAACCAAGGGCAAAACTGAGTAGAACTTAAAAACCAAGGGCAAAACTGAGTAGAACTTAAAACCCAAGGGCAAGAGTGACTAAGGGATTCAAATACAAAATAGAAAATGATTTAAAAATAGCCAAACCGCCAGTGTTATGCTCGAGGCCAAAACTGAGTACAACTGAATCGCCTGGGTTAAACACAAGGGATAAAAACGTGACTCGCGGTACGCGTGTACGGTGCATGGGGTGGTAACGGACACGTGTGGCCGTGAACGGTACAGTAGCGTACGTGGTGCACGATACTGCAACGAAACGTCGAGCGTACGCGGTGCACGGTAGTGCAACGAAACGTCGCTTCCCTTCTCTTTTAATAGAGGCCTCCCCACTCCCACTCATCACGCAGTCGCTCACTCAACCGTCTCTACTGTCCCATCACCTTCTGCAAACGCCCAACAAAATCCCAACCATGCCGGCGATGGAGAAGAATGGCACGGTGGCCATCGGTGCCTCCAAGGCCACCGGCAAGGAGCCCCCGTCCCCGTACAGACCCCCGTCCCCGTCCCTGCATCCACCATAGCCGCCGGCGAGGAAGCCCCCGCCAGTCTCGGACAGATCCTGCTCGGCTGGGACCCCTACGAGGAGGTTGTCTATATAAGGCCAGAGAACCCCTACGACACCAGCATCGCCGACCGATGGTCGGAGGTAACCAGGGTTTTCTCCCCTTCCCTTGTTCTCCCCCTTTTCCCATCGTTGGATGCTTGATCGTATGTTATTAGGGCTCGGATGTTAGTATTTTTACGTTAGCTAATCCTCTTGTGTTAGATCTCGATTTTCGATGAATCCCCCTGTTCGTAGTTGGGATCAGTATTCGATTTGGTTTGATATTTGGCGAATAATCGGGAGATCTCAATCAGTCAATCTATGCAAATAATCAATCCCGATAATCAAAGTATCTCAATCATGTCCTTATTGCACTCTACTGTTTTTTCCAACAGGAGGATAGCGGCGACGTCCACAGCGACGATGAGTCCAAGGACACCAAGACTCATCATTTGATGAGGAGGCTAAAGTCCGGCCAGTACAACAACTTCTTCACCCGTGACATGTACAGGTGCCCCTTTTGCCCCACCAGGAGGCTCCGTGCCACGGACTTCAACTCCCTCGTGAAGTATGCCGAGGACGTGAGGACCTGCGGCGAGTCCGTAAACGTCCACAGCTTCATAGCTAAGCACCAGGCGCTCGGTCTTCACCTCCGCAACCTCTAGAAGGTGGCTATCGAGGAGGGTCGCATGCCCCCGATCAAACCCAACGCGCCCAAGGTCAAGGGGTTGGGCAGCAAGAAGTGGAGGAGGCGCCAGAGGGAGGAGGCGGAGGCCCTCCTGGCAGAGGCCACGAGGGGCCACTGATCAGCTGCTGCTGCTGCTGTAAAGCAGCTTCTTTTGTCTTACTGTGTTGAACCTGTCAGCTGCTGCTGAGCAGCCTAATTGTCGAACCTTGTTAAGTATTGTACTATATAACCTATATTAGCTGCTTTATCTACATCTTCTCTGTTTACTGAATTTATTTATGGTGCTGGTTAGTTTTGCTGCTCTAGATTTGCTACCAGATTGGAGAAAAACGAGGGCAAAAGGAACAATGAATAAAGAGAGAAGCTGCTCTAGATTCCCTACCTTTTTGGGAAAAAAAACACAATTGTTAGCGAGAGAGGGGAAAAGGCGCTCTTAAAAAGGCCAAATAACAAAAAAAAACTTCCAATTTAGGCGTCAGGGCACACGTAACGGCCAAGCCTTTGACCATACGGCACCCCCCTCCGAGCGCATGTGAGGGCTTCGGAATATCGGGAGGGCAAAAGTGAGGACAAACGAGACACAATGTTGCTATACCTAAATCTCACAAAAAGCTGAATTTGGCTTTACCATGCAATTTGGCTAGAGCTCCACAATGTAGCTATTCTAAATCCCTAAACTATGTGGTGTGTTGAAACCTCATGCTTTTCCACTGACACGTGTGTTGCAAAGTTTCTTGATCGTGCATGCTTACACAAGTGGCCTACACAGAAACTTATAGAAGCATGGGCAAACGAGCTTCAATTTGGCAAATTCTAGACAAAATCACAAAATTAAAGAAAGGAAATTGCAATCTTTGCGCAATCGGCAGGCCTGATCGGCTAGGCGGCTGCCCCGGGGTGTACGGATGCAAAGGTCCCTGTCTATGCTTACACTTCTTAAACTTGTTAGGAATAATAGTTGTACACTTCCTTCTATCCTGTCACGTTACGTCGTGTCAGCACCGCACACCCGCTGCGGATCGGCAACGGGACGGTGATCTACGCGACCAGTCTCTGCCACGCCAAAGCCACGTCCCATCACCTACCGGGATGGACGCCAAATTTAATCGCTAGGATTGGAAAACAACGGTGCTCGCCCGGTCAAACTTGCTTCCACATGGGTATGACCGGAATATTGGTAAACACATTTTAAGCATCGCCTTCCGTCTCCTCAGCACATCACTGTGCAAAAATCCCCAACTCATTCCTTCCGCCGCCCTCCGCCGCCGCCACAGCCACCGCAAGAACCATCGACGCTGCCGCAGGCACCGCCTCCGCCGGGCCATACCACCGCAACAGATCACTCCACTGCCACGCCCAGTCCCAACCACCGCTACCGACCCTAGGCCACCGCAGCCGCATTAGTTGCTGCCATGAACGCAGAGTACGACGTGTTCGGCATCGGGAGCGACTTCACCGATGAGTACACCATCACCGCCCAGGGCACCACCAAGCTGATGGTCATCCACACAAATGCGTCAGCGGAGGTCGCCAAGGTCATCGCATGTACGAGCGGTGGCTACAGGAGCCGATGGACAGGTACAAGATCGTCAGCCTTGACCTCGAGTATACCGGAGATAGGAAGAGGACGGCGCTTTTGCAGCTGTCCATGCGCAACCACTGCCTCCTATACCACGTATGTAGGGATAAATCTATATGCCCAGAGCTTCGCGAGTTCCTACACAGGAGGGAGATCTACTTCGCCAGCGTCGACATCAAGAACGACACTCCGAAGCTAGAGCGAGATCTCCTCGTTCATGTCATCAATCACGTCGATCTCCAATGTTTGTGGAGGTACCCGGATGGCGATACGGGGAAAGCCGGCATGGCTAGACTCGCTGCTGACATCATCGACCGCGAGTACGCCGGCATGAAAGTCGAGTTCCCGAAGCACCTGCACGAGCGATGGGAGTGGAGGCACCTGGATTACAATGCGATCAAGTACGCAGCCAGGGACGCGTATATCTGCTACGAGATGCTCAACAGGATCTGGCGGGTGGATGAGTGTGTTGTTTACCACTACTAGTTTCGCATTTCGTTCCTAGTTTTATCTCGCCTGTATTTTATCTCGCATGTATTATCTAAGCATTCTGTGTGTAAGAACCAAGCTCGTATGATCCCTGTGCTAACCTGTATGAATTACATTTCCCCCTTTTGTAAGCTCAACATTCATTCTTGCAAATTCTGTCTGTGCCATTTCAATGCAGCAGAATCCAGGACTGACATGCATAAGGTGTGGTACAGTCATAAGTCATAACCAAACCCAGATTATAGCGAAGGATACAGTCATAACCAAACCCAGATTATAGTTCGACAAAGGTAATACATAGCAGTTCGTAATTGCTCACACAGTGTACTTCTGAAATAACATGTTTTCATAAACATAACAAGCCCCGTACAAACACAACAATCATGCACTAAAATTCTACATCCCAGCCCGTTGGAGAAGGCAACCCATCCCAGGATGCCTTCGGTCGCTTGCCCCGGCTTGTAGATTCATCTACACTCCGGCATCTGGGGCAAACAACCTGCCTTGGTGGTGGTTCAATGATGCGATGCCGGGAATGAGATTTTACAATCTGGCGGTACAGCTCATGGCTAACATACCCGTCAATTGCAGCGTACTTCAGATTAGGTTCAGAAAGCGGCTTATCCTCCCAGTAATCGTGTCCTAAACGCCTCCACGAACATCTCGGCAGTTTTCCCTTCATGTCAGTGTACCACGGGTCGATGAGTTCGGAGACAAGATCGGCCATCCCGGTCCTGCTGCCCTTCGTCCCTGGGATCCAGTAAATTTCCTGGATGTCCACTCTGCACTGCTCTGGGATTCTAATGTTGACAATCGGGCTTTCAAGAAGTTTAGTGTCACTCGTGATGTCAACACTAGTAAATGTTATGTGTTGGTTCACGAGAAAGTCATGAAACAGGTCCCTAATCATTTTTCCCCACCTGCATGAAAATGAATTTAGACAAATAATATAGCAATAACTTTTGCAAATAGACGGTTCAGGAACAAAAATATAGCAGTCTAACAGATCCTGTCACCCCTCTTCTCGCAAAAAGGCTGGTATACGAAGACGTGCCCCTTCATGGCGAGTTGCACCACGGCGATCCTACGGTGATCGCGGCTGTACTCGAGGTCGAGACATACGAACCTGTTTTCTTCGAACCGCAGCCAACTCGTGTAATTACTCAGAGTGTTCGTCACCGTCCGAGGGTCAGTGGTGTAGACGACATTGATCTTCTTCCCGCCATGTACTTCTATCTCGAAGTGCGCAGTCGTTTGCCTGTCGTCGTTTTGAACGTCCGAAAAGTCCATGACTATAGGCAAGAGGGAAAGGATACGGAGGAAGAGGGTGATGCCGTGGCGGAGGAAATGGATGAGGGCGTGGAGGAGAAAGACGATGAGGCCGTGGAGGAGTAAATGAGACGGAGAAGTGAAAGATTGGAACCTCCCTTACCAATATCTGAAATGGTGCATGACCGTTCATAGTAGGGTGAAGGTGGAGAAAAACAGCGGTTTTACACGACGACGCTAGCGCTGCCTAAAATTTGTTCTGCGCCACTTGCATGCGGTGGAATCGAGGTCTGCCATGCACGATCCAAGTCAAACGTAGTCATGTTTGCGCGTGCCGACCTTCACTCACTGACAGGCGGGCCGCACATTTCTCTCTTATGATTTATTTTTTCACTTCCTCTCGACGGTTCTGGTGCGCGCCCTCAATAATTACTCCCCCTTCCTTGTCTTCCACGAGGACGCGAACCGGCGGCGGTGGTTCCTCACCGGGTCACTCCCTACTCGAACAACTGCCCCCATCCCTGATTACATCCCCTCTCCAATCCATCCACCTCCGTATCACAACGCCTCCATTAATCTACCGGATTCCAGACTCCATTTGCCGCTATGGGTAGAGCTTGGGGTAGCAGCAGGCTGAAGCGAAAGGCATGCGACGATGACGCGGATGGCCAGGGCGACCGCCACCGCGAGGATTGGGGATGGCTTAACCTCCGCGCCGTGAATGTGCACAGGATCGCCACGGGGTTGGACATCATCTATGTCGGCTGCCTTGCTCGCTGCATCCCTGGCTACCTCTTCACAATGCGGGACATGGACGAACAACCGTTCGGCATGCCAGGCCTTCTTTACCCTGATACCAGCAAATGGACAAATGACCGCGATGGCCATGTATGTTCCAGTATCTTGCTTATTGGTTCAGTCATATCGTTGATTCATATGTGCCGAACTCTCATCAGAATCCTATGTTCCTTTCGTCGAACGTGTTGTGTGCACGCGCGGTTTGAACAAATTGAACCATTTAAGACTATTATGTACAGTGGAAGCTCTGCTTGTACCTGATATTCAGGTATTTTCGTAGTGACACAGTCTTACTTTAGGTGATAGTCGAGTTGTCAATTTCGATTTACAATGGAATGCCTGCTAGGTGATATTTTGTTTCCTAAAACAAAAAAACAGATTAGATGATTTAAGGCTGTTATGCCCCGAGCTGTTTATGATCATTGTCAGGAGTTTGTTCTTGGGGGGCTCTGCTCCTACTCCATATATTGGGTATCTTCGTAGTGACACAGGCACAATTTAGGCGATATCTGAGGAGACACTCGTATTTAGGTGATATTTTTTGTACTTTAATCTGAAGGTCCAGTTGTCAAATTGTATTTGTAATGGAATCCATGCTAGGTGATTGTACCAACTGACAACAAACTCTGCAGAATATTCATGCAAAACTGATGCTGCTGGATAAGTGGTCGGAATCAGTAGTGGTGAATATCAAGGAAGAAGAAGAGATGGAAATGGGAGATGATCAGAACTAGGTGGGTGGCAACGGGGAGTGGCTGGTCCTTTTATCCCAGGATGGGAGTACTTGGACTCTAAAAAATGGCTATAGATCGTTGAGACTTACATTGCCATCTTTGGAGGGTGTCGGCATTACTGCATTCAACAACGGGTGGCCGCCGCCCATTTCTGAATTCGCTTACAGGTTCAACATGGCAGAACTTGAGCTCCTGAAGGTACAGCTCCCACATAGACTGCGAAAGGTGTGGAAGAACTGGGAGTACGACCTCTTAGTGGTGTTTGACAAGGCAATAACATTCATTAGATGCCCAGAAGACAAGGAATGGACAGTCTTGCGTGACGACTTCCTGCGGCCGGAGAAGTATGTCGACGTCGTCTTCACCTCCAGCTACTATTCGTACAAACCGCAACGCATTTATGCGGTGACTGAACCTAGCGGCGACGTGCGTGTTTGGGAGCCGTCCATTTGGGGTGAGTCATGGTGTCATATAGCATGTAAAATCCCATTCAAAATTCTGGTTACTGACTATAAGTAACACATAGGTACCCACGCAGCCCCGCGCATCATTCTAGCTCCGGTCATCGAAGATGCAGTAGCAGATGCTGAACTTGGGACACAGCGCTGGTTCCTGGCACCTCTCGGAGGCGACATGAAACGGGATATTGAACTCATGTGGATTCATATCAGCGGAGCACTAAACGGCATTGGTTATACAATAGAACATATGGGGACACAACTTTCTTCATACCCATCGCTGCAGTGTCACGTTTGCTTGAGGTCCACATGCCCAGCCAAAGACCCAGTAGAGCAAGTATGGAGCAGAGTCGACAATCTGAAGGGGCAACCTGTGTTTCTTGGGATCAACTACCCTTTCTTTCTTGGAGCCCCTAGAGCTGTTGAACCTATAATTGCTCAGGCAACTCTGGCTCCTGATGCTGCTGCTAGTGGTGGTGTTGGTGGTGGTGGAGCTGACGAAGAACTAGCTGCTTCTGCTCCTAGTGAAGCTGACGAAATACTTGGTGATGTTGCTGCTGGTGAAGCTAACGAAATACTTGCTAATGCTGCTGCTGGTGAAGCTGATGAAATACCTGCTGAGGCTACTGCTGGTGAAGCTGACAAAATACCTGTTGAGGCTACTGCTGGTGAAGCTGACGAAATACCTGCTGAGGCTGACAAAATACCTGCTGGTGAAGCTGACGAAATACCTGCTGGTGAAGCTGACGAAACATCTTAGTCCAGGAAGAACATGCTGGTATTGTTGCTGAGGTGCCAGCACTTCTAGTGTTTATAGCAGACTGTCTGTTTGCTGCACACTCACGCGCCTATCATGTTGACACTCCAGATCCAACCTGGAGCCGAATCCATGTCGGGGGGAGGGGGCCTACAATTGGCTCATCAATGGGGTCGTACGATTTGGTGGAGAATTATATACGGCCAAACGCAGCATTCTGGTTCGTTCCGACAATACCACCAGCTCCAGGGACCTAGTGCTCATACTAGCAGATCCGATGAACCATTTGTCTTTATCTTTATCATTAGTTACGCTTATTTGTGTAAAGACTAAGATGTGCTTATTTGTGTAAGACTAAGTTAGGCCTAACTGCATAATATTCAGTGAAGCCCATCTTTTCTTTCCACGCCCATAACAACATAATTGCAGCATAGAACATACAAAGGTAATGTGCATACTAGGCATTTTGCTCAGGATAACAACCACTTTAAGTAAATGATATATGGTCTACGCATTTGAACGTGTCACTAGAATGTGCCACCTATTGATGATTGATGACATGGATCTAGCTTTGCTACACGTATTTGCATTGAATCGCTCATTGATTTGTTAACATATTTTTTAGCAATGGCTGATGAACTCCACTTTCTTGGTAACATGCTTCATCAGCGAGCACTTGTTGATGCAATGCAAAGTATAGAACATGGTCGTCATCGTCATTCCATTTAGGTTCTCTATGTTTCGTCATCACGGAGCTACTAATTTCAAATGAAAATCTAGTAAACAACATATATGTACATTGTTAGAGTATGCTACGGCCACGGTACATACATGTTTTTCTACAATCACAAGAAGAAAACTTGATGCAATTTCACCTTGTTGGCATTGTGCCGAACTGGGTGGATGTGGCTTTGGGGTTCGGAGAGGAAGGCGCCGTGGCTGGTCCGTGTGCGACCACGGCGACGGCGAGCTCGGATTCTGGAGGAGGCCAACAGGACCGAGCATGGTCGGCATGGTGACAGATCTCACCCGCGAATGAATTCCCGTCCTCGCGCCGTGCCAATGGTGCGGCCATGGTGAGGGCGAGCTCCGATTCGAGATGGGGAGGAGAGCTGGGCCGAGCAGGTTCGTCCAAGTCCTAGCTCCACGCCATGGCCGCAACCACAGATTGCCGCCCCGGAGGAAGAAGAAGACGCGTAAAGGATGCATGCGCCAACACTGCAAGCCTACATGGAAGCAATGACGACAGCGACATAACGGCAAAACCTGACAGGGGGCCAACTTGACGGCCGTAAGCCTGATATTTTGTATTGAAACATAAAGTTGAATTCGTGCCCCAAAAGACCCTCTGAGTATTTGGCACGCCAACTTTGGGTAACGCAGCTGATTGTAAGCAACTTGGGTACCGCGTTGCTTGGGCGACCCAACTTTCGGGCCGCAAAATGATATTCTCATCCCGGTCCCTCTATTGATCATTGATGGAGATCATGTATGTGCCATTCCCGAGCTGTGGGGAAATACACTTAAGGGTACAATGAGTTAGAGATCCTCTGTAAGTTGGAATCACCATATGAAAGAGAAAAGGAAACCAGAAAAGTTTCGTGAGAGAACCGGAATCATTCCGAGAAATTTCCGAAGTTGTTCAGAGGAAATCGAAAGGGAACCGAAAGGTGTTTTGGGTAAAATCAAATTTTGTAATATGTATTTACATGTTAATTAATGTAATTAATATTAAATGTAATATTAAATTCTAATTTGAAAGGGTATTCCACTAATGGGCCAAATTACTAGGGAAAAAGGGCCCATGAGGGAAAACCGCAAGAGGGAAGGGCCAAGGGCCAAAGGGGGCAAGGCCTAGCCGCCACATGGGGCCCACCCGGCCAGCCTTGGGCTATGCGCGGGGTGGGGACCACCCCTGGACGGCTGGCCCATGGTACGCTTGAGGCCCATGGCACCTTCCCCTCCCTCCCTTGTTTATTCCCACATGGGGAACCCAAAGGAGACGGCACACCTCCCTCCCCCTATATAAAGGGGTGCCCATGGATGGGATTAGACACACCAAAATAGAGAAGTCCTTTGGTTGCATTTCTATTCTCTCTCTCTCTCTCTCCTGTGACCATGGCCCCCATGTATGGGGGGTTGTGCGAGCAAGGCGCACCTATAGCATGGCGTTGCGCTACAGTGATTGCAAGCCAGAGATCTACTTCCGCACTCCCGGCATGATCAGGGAGACAGAGGTTGTCATCGTACACCGTATTTGTACGAAATCATGAGGGGTCACACTTGGGGCACCTTGGATGTCGTGAGTCGGAGTTGTTGCACGATGTAGATGGAGCAATGGGTGACCTGCGAGGAGCATCGCGACCTTGATGGTGGCCACGAGTTCGACTACTTCAACCACGTTTCCCTCGGAATATTAAGTACGGTCTACAAGGGTATGTATTCTATACGCTCCGTCATTAATGCATTACTACATAGATAGATCTTAACATTAGGGAGTTCCAACATAGGAAAAAATTGTTTTCTGCTACGGAACCCTTCAGCCATATACATGAGCAAGTACACCCCTTATGGTTGGTCCTAAAGCCATTTCCATGAGCAAATAAAGGATTCATTAATACATAAAGTCCAACCATAGCATAAAGTTCTAAGGTCTCCACTATAAAAAAAACCTAAATACAACTTCAAGACTCGGGAAACGGTTTCTGTCATTCCATCCCTCCTTATTCTCTTCATTACACTAAGGTGCAACCCTATGATACCATATAGGTGAAGTAATATGCAGTCAATTTTTACATTTACCATCATAGAACCACATAAAAGATCAAAACTTAACCAAATACTCATTGCATACTACTCCCCCCTTGCCATAATATAGTGCATATAAGATTTTTTGAAGTCAAACATCATCAACTTTGACCAAGTTTATTGAGAAATTTATCTATATCTATAATACCAAATATATACCATATGAAAATGATTTTGAGATAGGACAACTTGTTTCTGGAATTACCCCTCCTACGTAGAATGGGATAGTGTCGGTGGACTTGGGCACCGGTATGGATACCCTGGTCTACTTCTAGCCATATAACGTTCTCGCGAACGCGCGCCTATGACTCCTTTATAAGTCCAGATTCTAAGACGGGCATCTAGTTCAAAACCACCATGTCCATCAGTCAGGGAGTAACCCCTAGAAGACTCGAATCCAGGACTAGGTGTCCAGCTTCCGAACGCCTTAGGGTGATTTCTTTGCTGGTTGGGCGATCCGTCCCCCCGTCGTCCTTGTGAAACCGTCCAGGTTCCGAGAAATTTTCTCGGGAACTATTCACTTCCAGAATATCATCAAGGGTGATGAATTCCCGATTCCGTGGGGTGGCGGACCGAGATGACTAGGATATAGGAACATCTCCAAGTCAGTACTTTACGGGTCCCAGTTTCTCGCCATTGGGTGTTGCCGGGTAATTCCCCTCACTCCTCCCCTTTATCGCAAAGGTTGGTGACGGGCCCGGGGCGAGGATCAGGTGAAGTGGGGATTTCTCCATGGGCATAGTGGATCTTCGAGAATTCTCCCGAATATTCCGAGCCTTCTTTTTATAGTTGGGGGAATGATTCCGCGTACACCACGCTATCAAGCACCCACTCGGGTTCTTGTGGGGTTCCGTCGGTGTTGAGTTCAAGATCTTTCCATGGGTCTTGCCAAGCATTGTATCTCTTGATTCTCTCATAGGCTCGGGTGTTGGAAGTAAGATTGGCCATCCTGATCCGAGATCCTAAACACGCAACCCCTACCTGGCTCGCCAACTGTCGAGGTATTTTACAATGGTAGATTTATGTTCGGGGGTTCACGCTCGAAGATTAGGATTGTACCACACTAAGAATGATTTATACAGGTCTAGGCTGTAAAAACCGTACTTCCTATTTGTGGTGGATGGACTTATCGTAGTGTGCTCGAGTGAAATCGATATATGGCTCGATATCACCTATGGTGGTTGGTGGTAAAAGACGATGGAGGGATTCTCAGAAAGAATATCCCCCTATTACGCGTCCCTACCAGGGGATAGGGTTACAAAATGCCGAGATAGGTTATAAGTGGCGATGCCTATACAGAGATTCTAGCAGAAATATCAGATCTAATCTTCGTAGAGTAATTTTGATACCCCGTAGAATCCATTCGGCATTGATATGTTTACTTGGCCACCAAAGTACCCTCGCTCGAGGCTTCTCCCAAGACTTGATCCTTAGCAGGCGCGATGGTTCCAGGTGGGCTCTATCTCCTAATGGGGGCCCACTTGGTACATGTGACCTCGACACTCTCTGACTTCGATGCACCGCTGTCCTCCCCGGACACTTATGAGCCGCCGAGCGACGGGTCCGAGGGAATCCACGTAGTGGAGAGGGACTACGTCGTCGACAACGACGCGGAGCGCCTCACGCTAGAGACGTTGTTGCGCCGCTCCAAGCGAGCTGCACGAGCGGCGGCGAAGCGCGAGGCGGAAGACATCCGTCGGGTGATGATCGCGGTGGAGGGCGCCATTGATAAGGAGCGGCGGAAAGCGAAGCGCCGCCGTGACGATCGTCACCACGTAGCAGGGGTAGCTCGCCCGCATCAAGAAGGAGAAGGAGGTCGTCGAGCTTTCCGACTCCGAGTGAGGAGCTCGCCGCCGTGCCCTAGGCTCCGGTGAAGTCTCGCGGAGTCCATTTTGGTCACGGTAGGGTAGGGTTGTGGCGGCGCTACAGTATGCATATTTTGTATGTACTCTCTCCGTCCCAAAATAAGTGACGTGGATTTGTCTAGATTCGGATGTATCTAGACACGTTTTATTATATAGGTACATGCGAATATAGACAAACTTAAGTCACTTGTTTTGGAACGGATGGAGTAAATTAAGATATGTAATCGCCGATGAACGCGGTCTGGAGACGATGAACTCGTGCCTGATCTTGTTCAAATTTTGCGCAATTGTCTTTAAAAAAATATCAGTTTCGAATCCGTGTCTGTTCTGTCCACGACACTTTTCAGCATAAAAACGCAGTTCTAGGTGTGCTCTGAGAACACGCTTTTTAGACTACGCGTATACGGTGTTTGCTAGATGCTGTTTTTGTGTTCGGCCCCAATAGCACAATCGGAGACATATTGGGAGCGCCGATGGAGAGACCGCTATGTTTCGGCGAACATTTTCCCGAGTCCTGCGTGGGCCTTAACAAATTTGCCCCGATTTAAAGGAATTCTGAGCCGGCCCGACCAAGACCTGGAATTTGTCGCTCAACTTGCTGAAAGGTAGTATCAACACGCTTGAAAAAGCAACTGAACAAGAAAATAATCGCATGTTAATTGGAGAATCTTGTCAGCTGGGAGCAATAAATTCACCCACTACTGTATTAAAAACAGCTAATTACTGTCAAATGGCAAGTTTTGGCTGGTCAACATCATTCACAAGTCACAACACGAGAGGGCACTGATTCCTTCGTGCTCGCCACAATAATGGCGGCGGCGCTCATGGACGGCGAGCTCGGGAGCGTCTTGAAGGTCTCGGCTGCGGTCTGGGCGGCCATGTGGTACGCTCGCATGGCCGCCGCGCGCATTAGCCCAGGCGCGGGCCGGCTCGCCGCGCTTCTGCCCGCCGTCGTGCTCTTCTTCGGGATCCCCTTCGCCTTCAGCACCACCACGTTCCGCGGCAGCTCCGCCTTCTTCCTCAGCTGGCTCGGCACCTTCAAGCTCTTCCTCCTCGCCGCCGGACGGGGCCCTCTGGACCCGTCCCTTCCCCTCCTCCAGTTCGTCTGCTCCGCATCTCTGCCCGTCAAGCTCCGGCAGTCCACCACCGGCGGCAAAGGAAAGAAGCAAGATCCCGTTTCGGCCCCGGCCGCAAAGATCCTCGTGGCCGGCGCCGTGATCCCCTTCATCATCTACGCGTACCAGTTCAAGGAGGCGATGAGCCGGTGGCAGCTCGTCCTCGTGTATACCGTGCACGTCTGCCTCTCCCTGGAGCTCCTCCTGGCGTCGGTCCACGCCGTGATCCACGGCGTGCTGGGGATGGAGATGGAGCCTCAGGTGGACCGGCCGTACCTGGCGTCGTCGCTGCGGGACTTCTGGGGCAGGCGGTGGAACCTCATGGTGCCCGCCATCCTCCGGCCGTCGGTGTACGGCCCCGTGCGCGCGCGCTTCGGCGACGCGGCCGGCGTCCTGGCGTCGTTCCTCGTCTCCGGGCTCATGCACGAGCTCATCTTCTACTACCTCATGTGGATGCCGCCCAGCGGCGACGTCACCGCCTTCTTTGTGCTCCACGGAGTGTCTGCGGGGGCGGAGGCGTGGTGGGTGCGGCATGCCGGGTGGTGGCGCCCGCCGCGGGCGGTGGCGGTGCCCCTCACGCTGGCGTTCGTGGGCGGGACTGGGTTCTGGCTCTTCTTCCCGGCCATGATTAGGGGCGGCATGGACGAGCTCGTGCTGCAGGAGTGCCAGGGCATGGTGGTGCTCATGGAGCAGGCCGGCCGGTGGTTCGCCGCCGGTGCCGGTCCCGTTCTTTCGACCCGCTGACAAGGGTGTGCGGCGAGGTATTCTTTTTGTCGTCGCTTTAGATCTTGACAGATGTGATGAACTGCTGATGCGCTGTACTCTTCAGATTGAATATATTCCTTCGGTAGTAAAATACTGTTGTTCAGATCTTTGGATGGCTGCTAGTACTGCTATGATATGGACAGTCTGGAGCTCTTTTAGAATAGAAACAAATTAATTATGCCGATATACAGATATGATTTTCTGCTTTGACCATGTGGATGTAGCAGTACTGGAATAATTTTCTGCTACGACCAAATCGAATTGATAATTTTCTGCTACGACCAAGTCGAATTGATAATTTTCTGCTTTGGCCATGTGGACGTAGCAGTACAGGAGAAGCATTGGCTCAGCTTTCATAGGCTTTCCGTGACTAGATGAGGGCTCCCAACTCCCAAGGACGGACCCAAATTAGGCATGGATTACACGAATTTACTACTCCGTATTTGTTATCTCCAGCTCCCTTGCTTGCATTAGTTGCATATATGGAAAACAAACAGAATGCGGACGTTTGGGTCTCGGAAGCAATGGAGCTCTTTTTTTAACCTTTGGAAATTTGTACTTTAAAGTCTCAAAAAATTCCGAGCAAAAATTCTAGATGTAGAGAGTAAAGTGCTCTACCACTGTGAAAAAGTTTCAACTCGAAATACCCAGTATTTGGCTGCATAAAAATGTTAATTTTTTGACATCTAAAGTAGTGGAATTCTGCCAATTTTCAAACCGCCAAATTCTATCAGATTTTGTCACATTTGTTGAGACCAAAATATAAGGTATTTCAGGTTGAGACTTTACGTCTTTGGTAGATTACATCATTATCTACGTCTATTTTTTTTTCATAATTCTTTGCTAATTAAAAAATCAAGTTTTCGAATTCAGAAAATATAGGCTACATGTAGCTGAGCTCCATTGCGATTTTTCCTAACATATACTCCTATAATGGAATGTGCATCAATACAACAATCGAAGTCAAATGACTAGTGAGTCAGGTAATATGTAATCTATGCACGATGTTTCATGTGCACGGACTATATGTGCCTCATCATCCACCCACTGCATGAGAGAGATCAGTGCATGGTGGGTGGTATACACTACTAGTTTGCAGTTAACAAGTAAAATATGGTATTGTCCTCTACATTAGAAGAGCTGCAATTCTAACATACATGTTATCTAGCTATTTTTTTAAATAATATACTTTATTTAATAATTTTGAGATGTATTGCACGATTTTCAAAATTTACAAAACTAGCACAAAGTCGGCTTCGACCTGGCCGAATGGTCCTAGTCGGCCTGGGCCTGACCGAGTGGGTCGTCGACTGACAACGCAACATGCAGTCGGTCGGGCCCTGGCCGAATGCTCGATTCGGTCAGGCCTAGGCCAATGGACCATTCGGTCAAGCCCAAGCCGAATGAGCCAGGCACCAGGTCAAGCTCAGGTCGATTGGTTTATTCGGTCAGCCCCTGGCCGACTGCTTAATCATTAGCCCTCATCAAATCCTGCATGATCAATACAGCACCACGTGATTAACCTAAACCTAGACAGCTGCAGCCCTCTATTTTCTGCCGCCAGTGATTCCCACCATTTTTTCATGCCAGTGGTTCCCGCCAGTTTCTCCCGCCACTGATTCCCTCCATTTTCTCCCGCCGAATCTTTTGAGTGATTCTATAAAACACCAGTTAACCGATATATTTTTATTCACCATTTCATCAGTCCATCCTCTTTCTCTCTCGCCTAGACTTCACCATGAGCGTGCCTTGTTCGGACCCTGAATACATGTCGAGGAAGATGAAAGATGCAAGGTTGCCACCGGGGGTGAGAGCGGAGAGGTGTTGGTGCGGCCATCTTGCCAAGGTGAAGGAGAGCGAGGATTTCTCTAATAAGATGGACATGAAGTTTTTTATGTGTCCCAACTATGACTAGAGCCTGCCCCGTCAAGCTAGTTCACCGCACGAGAGGCCTCTGGTATGTTCTTAAAGAATGATGAATATGCTTTTTACGTCATTTTTTATTCATACCATTAATGTGGTTGCAGTCTCCTTCGCCTCTCTGCAAGTAGTACCATTAGATTGACACGGAGCAGCCAGTCTGGGCCCTACAAGAGATTACAGACAGGAGCCGGCGTGCATGGGCTAGCTTTCACGCCGAGGAACATGCTGAAAGGATTGCCGCGAACAAGAAGAAGGATCGAGAGAGAACAGAAAGAATTAAGAGCGAAACAAGCTCGAAACCACGAGCTGAACATGAAGAGAAGGGAGGAAGAGGAGCGCTTGGAAGAGGTTCACAAGGAGGCCCGTACGGCCAAAAGGGAGAGATTAAGGGAAAAAGTTGCTGAGGTGCAGGCAACAGAAGAACGTGGGGACAAGACTAGAAAGTACCCGCGCTGGACTCAGGACTACTAGATGTATGTCTTAGAAGTGATGTATCATCATTTCAGTTGTAGTGTCGTGTATCTTAATTTCAACATTAGTGTTTGTATCTTAATTTTAGCATGAGCGTCGTGATGTACTCTAATTTCAGCATGAGTGTCATGATGTACCCTAATTTCAGTTTTAGTTTTGAGATGTATTCCACATTTCAGACACAGTGTATTTGTTCCTTCCAAATTCCCCCAAATTCTCCTGCAAAAGAGTTCCCGCCAATTTTTTCCGCCATCTTCTTCCCGCCTGATTCTCCCCGCCATTTTTTCTGCCAACCTCAGATTTGTAACCAGACAAGCTTTTTCCTCTCCTACAAACATCTAGTTCTCCTTCTGATCGTAGGTTTGAGAGGTGGGAGTCTCTCAAGCTTTTATGTTTGGATAGAGTTTTCGATAGACGAAGCTCCAGTTACATGGGACACTCTCATTAGTAGTGACATCCTCCTTAATGAGCTGGCTCAGAGATTATTTAGGTATAGCCACCCTAAGAGGACTCCTCGGGAAATTCGCAAAGAACTTCTTAGGTTGAATGCATTGTGGGAAGCATTAAAGCTTCGGACCACAAGGCCAATGGAGTTTTGGGTAGAAAACACTTGGTACTGGGTAAAGAGCGACGCCAAGGAAGAAGACGAAGATGATATTTTCATGCTGCCCCCCGTAAGGGCGACACATCATTGAAGGGTAAGCACGAGGCATCGTTGAAGGATAAGGGCGAGGAGAAGATGAATATTATATCTTCATGCCACCCTCTGTTGGGACCAGGGTGAGATCTGAGTGGGACTGTAACACCCCAAAACTTATAATCCAGATTATCAAATCCTAATCACCCAATTTATGATTAACAAAAACTTTTATTAAGAAAATGAATATGAATGCATGTGTGTTTGTATTAGTGTCGAATTGAGTGTATATGCCATGCTTGATTATTACAAATGATGTGAAATGGTTTAAATATGAATACTACATCCTCTAGGCCATTTTACAAACAAAATCAAAAGAAAAAGAAATCAAATATGAATAAATAAAGCAAATGGTCATTTTGATAAAAGTTAACCACTAGGCCACTTTGTGTGTTCTAGAAGAAAAATTCTAACAGAAACAATTCTAATTATTTCCACCCCTTGCTAGACCAAGTAAAAGTGTATCAAGACCCACTTTATAAACTTACAAAAACATTTTTCAAACCAATTTAATGGACAGATGAAAATTGAATCTAATTCATATGTTAAGATCACACTTTCTCAAAAACCTATCAAATTAATTCCCCCTGGCAATTCCAAGCAAACATAGACTCTCAAGCTTAATTTAAGATCACTCAAAAAATTTGATTCAAAAATTCCAAACTTCATTTCATACGGCCATTTCATCAAACACCCTGATGACACTAATTAACACACTGCTTAACTTCACTATTGTGCACAGTAATCCTCGACCAATTGGTCTCCATTTCACTCCCTATCTCCCCTGAGTCTAACCAAGCCCCAGACTAGCTCCCCCCTTTGCCGTTTACACAGTGGAGCGTCGCCCGATTGTGGTCATCGCCGGCCGACCATGGCCAGCTCACAGCAGACAACGCCGCAGCCAGCCATGATGTCCAAGAAGCACGCCTCGGTCCACCGCCCTTGTCCCAGCCGCAACCGTGGAGGAGCCCTGGACCACCCTAGCTACGTCGCGCCCCGCCTCTCTGCGCCATGTCTAGAGCGCCGCGCCCGACCAGCTCGCCTAGACCACGCCTTGCCCTCACCGCGCACGCGCATGTCCGTCATGATCACAGCAACCCGCACGCCGCCGCACGCCGCCGCAAACACCTCTACGCCTGCGTGGAGCGCCGCACGCTCTCGACCAAACCGCACCGCCCCACGCCTCACCATTATTCCCGTAAGAACCGCCAGGGAACACCGCACCGTCCACCTACCCCCGCCATGCCAATAGCCGCTTGTAGCGACGCCACCGTCAAGCTCACGCTGCACCGCTCAGTCCCCTCGCCGCACTATAAAAGGAGGCTACCCCCGCCTCCATTCTCCACGCCACTCCACTTCCCACTCCTCACAGCCACTCAGCCACTTCTCCCCAGAGCAAGGCGAGCACCACCGCGCCGTAATTTCACCGGAGTCCACCGCTGTTGGAGGAGAAGGGCGCCGTTGATTCCGACCACCCCAAGCCCTGCCGTGACCGCGCCTCGCCTCGCCGTCGTCTACCACATCGATTGCCCTCGTCGCCGACCCTAGCTGGAGCCCAGGTGAGCCCTGCCAGACCCCCACCGCCGCGCTAGGTCATTTTCCTTGCCGGAGCTGTTCGTCGTCGATGATGAACCACGGCCGTTGGATTAGAATTAGATCGTAGGGCTCTAGTTGAAAGATACCGTTTCTCGTTAGAAGATTCGCTGACTAGTGGACCCCATCTGTCAGCAGCCCACTGTGTTGTGCAGTGCAGCTGGGCCAGCCCGTTTAGCTTTGCCACTCAGGCCTGGAAATTCAAATATTGTTTTTCCATTTTTGGTTTAGACTAGTTTCTGTCCACAGATTCAAAAATCAATTCAGAGAGTTTCACTAAACCAAATTGCATGATTCAAATTTTTCTAGAAAGGTAATTAAAATATCTATCCAAGACCGTTGGATTTAAATCATTTGGAGTTAGAGATAATCTATAGTAAAAATAACAAGACAGAGACTTTTGCAACTTCAAACATTTTTCAAAAATCAACCATAACAGCTTCTGAGTTGATTCCAACTCTCAAAAATCACATTTCATAATATCTATCTGAATATGTAAAAATATCTAGGTTTGCATGTAGTGACATTGGACTAGTACCAAAAGAATGCTATTAGGGCATTTCTAGTCACTTTAAATCTATTAAATGATAATCTTAAAATATGATCAACCCTTTAAATCACACTCCCATGTATTATAATATGTGGTGATGACATGTGTCCACATGATCCCATATTTTAATTGGAGAATATTAAATCTTAATTAATTTCAATGAGTAGAAATTATTTTTCTCAAATAAACTATATAAAACTAGTTCTTTATTTCATGTGATGATTGTGATGATGCTAGATCATCAAGTGTGAGCCTTAGGGTGCTAAATAGAATTAGTTAAGTATTGTTTGGTGATTGTGTACCCCGTATTCATTTATAGACAATAGACCGACCAAGGATACGAGGAGGAGGAGTTCTACCCTGAAGAAGAGGATGAAAACTTCAATCACTGGACCAATCAAGGCAAGCTAGAATTGTACAAGTTAACCTAAGCAAGATGCATTGGGCATGCTTTGGTTATATACTTTTGATTTATACCCATCCCAAGTTTTACTTGCAAGCTTTACTCTTCTACTTTACCAAAGTTCTTTACTTTTAGTTAGGGCTTTGTGAGTATTGGAAAAATAGTATAGATAGCACCAAGAGTATAAAACTAGGTCTAACTAGTTAAACTTAGATGTCATTCTATGGCATGAGATTGAAGATTTGCACCCCTCATTAGTGAACACTCTTAACTTAGTGGCTAGTGCTAAGCATAAAACTTGATCACTTTAGATGGGACTACTTGGTGAAAATGATTATGAAAACCTTGGAATGATGAGTCATTCTATTGAATTTTTTTGACATGTGTTGAGAAACACAAATGGATTTGATAATGAAAATGTTGAGGCATGAGCCTTAGCCCTTTTTAAAATACGGATGGTTGGGTTCGGATGCGATACCATTCTAATTTTACCGTACAACCACAATACTTAAATTGGGTAAGGCTTAGCCAAAAGTTTATATGCATTAGTATGGGTTCCCTTGCAGAAGAGGTTTGAGCTGAGGCTACCTCGTGAGTGTGAATTGTCCACCTATGCAGTGCCCAGGATGACAGATGGCCATGGCTGGGAGGCCAAGCTCATAGGGGAGGTGCCTATACTAGAGTGTGTAAAGAAAAGGTTATGATTGATTATCCGCATACTAAGTATGATGATTCAGGGTTATCCTTGACAGATGTATCGAATTTTCTGGTGAAAGTGTACCACCTCTGCAGAGTGTCAAACTATTCGAATAGCCGCGTCCGCGGTCATGGACAGTAGGAGTGGCCATACTGTTCCATCGTCGGATGTTTTCAAAATGACTTGTGAAGTGAACTTTGATTTTGACTTGACCACAACAGGGTTGTGACTAGGAAAACTAGGTTCCCACTTAAGTTATTTAGAACATTTACTTAGTTTTCTTTACTTCTGAACTCAGTTTAGATAAATCTGCCTTTTTGCAAATAAACTTAGAGCTTAGGATTCCTACTAGAACTACCTTACTTGTTAGTTATAGTTTGCGAGTACTTAAAGAGTACTCATGGCTTTGTCCCTGGCTATTCCCTTGGCCAGACTATGAGGAGGACTATCAGGAAGATGGACAGCAGGACGACTACAACAACTAGGATCATCTCCCATCATCAGCATTGCCTGTGACACTGAAGATGGAGCCCACTACTACGCTTATTATTCCGCTGCTTGTTTGTATTACGACTAGATCATGAGATCCTTTATTTGAGTAAGACCTTATTATGGTTTGTAATGGATGATGTACTATGATATCCAATCTGTTATGTCTCGCAAAAATGGTAATCCTGGGATTGCGATGTATGGCATAACAGGCATCTGGGATTAAAAATCCGGGTGTTGACAGGGACATGGCGCAAGCCAAGAAGAAGGCATCATCGAAGGGTAAGGACAAGGCGCAAGCCAAGAAGAACTAGAACAATGCTCCCTTGTAGTTCGTGTTTGTATCTTAATTATCTCGTCTGTATCCTAATTATCTATTGTAGTTGTTTGTTAGCGATCTTGTTAGTGAAATGAATAACATTGTGAAATAACAGTAATGTGTCTCACACATAGATAGATCCATGTCTCATAAGTAGATACAATAACTATGATTATCGAGAGATTCGAGTTTACCCTTGAATCGTGAGAAGCCACTCGGTACAACAGCCTCAGTTCATGGACAAGCAGCACGGCGCAGCTCATACAGCCCCCAGCTCCAAGCTCCACCGCAACACCACTATTGACATTGCTCCACCGTCGCACCACCACCATTCCTCCAAAAACCCACCACTAAATCGAGTCCCGAGCTAACCCGTTAGTAGATCGGGCTTCCCCTACCTCTCTAGTGGTTTTAGAATGAAGATTTGGTGGTTAATCTGGGCTAAATCGGGCAAAACTGTTCGAGAAAAACGAGATCTCGCACGCAGGAGAGAGAGAAAGGAACAAGCACTGCACGGGAGGAAGAAGGAGAGGAGCAGGGCGACTCACGTGGAGTGCACCTGGTGGCCTCCATTCGGCGTGCGGCTGACCGAATGGGCATTCGGACGGGGCGTCACAGATTGGGCCACTTGGCCAGCGCGGGCCGCGGCCCCACGCAGCCACATGCAGTCGGTTAGCTCCTCGCCGAATGGAGCTGACTTGACTTGGCCCACGCCGATTGGCCCATTCGGCCAGGGCAAAGCCAACTATGCCCTAGTTTTGTAAATTTTTAAAATCAGGCAATACTTGCCAAAATCTTTAAATAAAGTGTATTATTTAAAAAAATGTTATCTAGCGATGCATGTCCCACATCCTCTCTCTCTCCCCCCACTTTAAGAATATTAGTACTCTATCTTATCTCCCCTTTCACACATAGCTCTAAAACTTCAAATTTGGATAAGTTTTCAATATGGAGTCCAATTTATAACCGTTTGAATATTTGGATTCTTGGTGAAGAGAGCTTCAAAACTAGACTAATACTGAATATATTTTGAGAATATTTGAAAATCAACTTGTAAAACTTGTTGATACTTTGAATTTTTTTATGAAACATGGTGAAATATATTGGAACAACATATACAAAGTAAAATAGTAGAACGTACCAATAATGCGTTGTGTTGTATATTTAGTATTTCATCGATTGTTGATGAGCTTCAACAATTTAGTATATATCATGTTTGTACATGATGATAGATTTTATCTTTTTTCATCATGATTCGTCAAGGTCTAATGTGGATTTTTTTTCAAACTTGTTTGATGATAGTTTGAAAATAATTGACAATTTCCTTAAAGTTCAAAACATAAAATATATTCATGAAAATAAGATAAAAAAACATCCAAAACCGAGATTTAAATCCAAAGAGAAACACATAATGGGATTTTATCTACTTTAGTGTTATTTTATTGGGTTCCAAAGTCCATGTCAATATGGTACAAACATGTGTCTCATATTGGCGCGCAAGAATTTGCCGCAAAAGTTTATTTTGCATGCATATATGAAGTTTCACTAAGTTTCATCAAGTTTTATCATGTTTCAAATTTAAATTTTAAAAACTTGTTAGAACATGTTAAAAAATAGTCTTGTTTCAAAGTCCTCGTCATTTGAAACACAAATATGGAATTAAAACATAAATCGTACATTTGGTTCAAAAGATAAAATATAAGTAAACTTTAAAATCTTATGAAAAAAGCACCGGTGGATGGGAGGAGAGAGAGGATACTTGTTATAGCAAAAAAGTTGTCAGGATCTATGCTTGATGTGACATAAAGAAACAGGTAGGACAAAGAGTGTATAATGAAACGGCGGAAGTGGTTATTCGGCTCATCTCATGGTGTATTTGCACTCATTATGAGAAAAATCATATTTTGAAATATTAAAACAATTACAAAAAAATCCACATATACATTCGAATTTTTATGTTCATTCACAAGTTTTCGGGATGGACGAATATTCTACATGTCCCGTACAAAAAAGACAAAAAAATATCCTATCCTATTCACGTGATATTTTTTGTCTTTTTATACATGACACATAAAATGTTCTTTCATTACGAAAACTTATAAACGAACACACAATATTCAAATGTATATATATTTTTTTTTGAATTTTTTGACATTTCAAAATATATTTTATCACAATGGGTACAAATGCGTGGGTGAGACAAAAAGGATTTCGCATGAAATGGCATCGTATCCCAATCACAAAGCAATTGTGTGTGCATGCATGCACGCTATTTCTCTCCACATTATAGCTACGAAGAAGCCGTACCCAAAGTTTTATTACCGCCTATGAGCTCTAGAATAATCATCCATTTAGCCGGCATTCCTTCGCATCCTTCGAACACGCTCAGCACCATATTGATCTTCATCATTGTCATCTAATCCCAATTTTTTGAATACATGGTACGGTATCAGATTTTCTATAGCGCCACCATCAACCATCATCCTCATGACCGATCGACTTTCCGTCAATGTGCCCCCTCAGGTTACAATGGTTTAAATGTTTTATGATCATCACAATTGCCAAATGTCCCACTATTACCAACCTCATGATCACTGGCCCTAGGAGGTATGGTCAAGATAGGTCATCCAATAGTCTATCGATTAGTAAAAATAGCTGACCCTTGAGAAATGAGCATTTGCGTACCGATTACTATTGACCCGACAGTGATATTCATTGTTGTGTTATTCAATCCAACGGATACGATGCTCTTGGCGTGCCAAGCCAGCACATCTCCATTTGCACAGGCATCATGGATGGTGTGTTTCTTGATTAACCCTCCGAGGCAAGGATAGAGATGTCGCTTAGAGGGGGTGAATAGGTAATTTTAAAAACTGTCACAATTTTGGCTTGATAGAATGCGTAATTAAACTAACGTTTATTTTACAAGGACAAAATCTAAATACACTAGACTTAACTAAGTGCATCAACAAGTTAAGCTAAGAAAGATAGCACAAGATATAAGTATTTCAACCTTGATGGATATCACAAGGAAAATAAGCTCGGGTATAGAGATACCCGAGCCACGTGGAGACGAAGATGTATTCCCGTGTTCCCTTACGAGTAAGGTACGTCATGTTGGAGAGGTGTGGGATTCCACAAAGGATTTTCCAACTCCACGAAGGCTCACCTTCTTCTCCGAGTCAATCCCACGAAGAAATAGGCTCTTTCTGAAGGGTTTCGTGACAGAAAACAAAAAATTCCTACGTTGGAACACCCAAACACTCAGGATCTATCCATGTAGTAATGCAGTAACGACCGGACTGTATAGAATACATACCTTATAGACCTTACGCGGTTAACGTTAGTTGAGGAACGTGGTTGAAGTAGTGAAACTCGTGGCCGACCTCAAGATCGTGAAGCTCCTCGCAGGTCACCCCTTGCTCTATCCTCATCGTGCAGTAGCTCCGGCTCACGACATCCAAGATGCCACTCTTTGGAGGCACCCTCGAGGTTTCGTATGATGGGTTCAAGGAAACAAAAAAAAATTACGACAAGAACGAACAAAACTAAGATCTAATCTATAGAAAAGCCAAGATCTGATCTATGAGATAAGTGTAACGAGATAGATCTGTACTAACCCTTGTAGATCCAAAGCCTTGTTCGAGATCGGATCTCGTGGTTGATGTAGACGATCACTTGCCGATCTTAAGATCGAGTAGACGATCCTTCCGGCGCCGCGTTTCGGCAGCGCTTCTGCACTTGGTCACACGTACGGAGTCGATGAAGACGATCCTCTCCCTGTTCCAGCGGGTAGCGGAGGTAGTAGATCTCCACGGAATCCCAGCAGCACGACAACATGGTTGTGGTGATGGTGGAGAATTCATGTAGGGCTTCGCCTAAGCCGCAGCAGGAGGAAGGAGGAGGGAGTGTCGGCTAGGGTTTGGGTGGAGGCGGAAGGGGAGGAGGCACCCCCACCACTCAATATATCGAGGGGGGTGCGGCCTAGGGTTCCCACCCCCTTGGCCCACCTCCTAGGGCCGACGCACAAGGGGAGGGGGGCAGCTTTCCTTCCCCCCAAGTCTTATCCCCTATAATCTAGGGATTTATGTTTATCTCTTTGTAGAACCTTCTAGAACATTCTGAAACCTTCTAGAAGCTCCAAACAAAACTCTGGAACTTTTCCGAACCCTAGAAAACGACTTGTGTTATATGAATCTTATTCGCCAGACCATTCTAGATCTCCTCGTGATGTCCTGGATCCAATCCAAGACTCCGAACAACATTCGTTCTCCAACTCATATTCCATATCTACCTAAACAACATCGAACCTTAAGTGTGCCACCCTATGGTTCGTGAACTATGTAGACATGATTGAGACTCCTCTCCGATCAATAACCAATAGCAGGACCTGGAGATCCATAATGGCTCCCACATATTCAACGATGACTTTGTGATCGATAGAACCATTTACATACGACACCGATTCCCTTTGTCACATGATACTCTACTTATCCGAGGTTCGATCATCGGTATCTCCATACCTAGTTCTACTTCGGTACTGATAAGTACTCTTTACTCGTTTCGTGATATGACATCCCTTGTGACCTAGTGACATGCTTGCAAGCTAATTGGATGACATTCCACCGAGAGGGCACAGAGCATATCTATCCATCATATGGATGGACAAATCCTAGTCTTGATCCATGCGCTTCAACACATACTTTCAGAATACCTAATGCCACCTTTATAACCACCCAGTTACGAAGCGGTATTTGATGTTATCAAAGCACTCATCCGGTGATGGTGATTAACACAATCTCATGGTCGAAGGATCAAGTTACTATGTATTTGAAAGGTTGTGGCAAAACGAACTTAATGACTTGATCTTATGCTATGCTTACTATGGGTGTGTGTCCATCACATCATTCTCCTAATGATATGATCTTGTTATTAACAACATCCAATGTCCATGATCAGGAAACCATGATCATCTATTAATCAACAAGCTAGTCTTAACAAGAGGCTTACTAGGGACTCTTTTATGTTTAAAAACACACAAGCATTAGTGTTTCCTATTAATACAATTATAGCATAAATGTAACCATTTATCATAAACACAAAGATATAATAATAACCACTTTATTATTGCCTCTTGGGCATATCTCCAGCAGTCTCCCACTTGCACTAGAGTCAATAATCTAGATTACATTGTAATGTACCTAACACCCATGGCATTCTGGTGTTGGTCATGTTTTGCTCTAGGGAGAGGTTTAGTCAATGGATCTGCCAATTCAGACCAGTGTGTACTTTGCAAATCTTTATGTTGCCATCCTGGACATATTCGTGAATAGCATGGAAATGCAGCTTGATGTGCTTCAGCTTGTTGTGTGACCTTGGCTCCTGTGCATTAGCTATGGCACCCGTGTTGTCACAATGGATGGCCATCAGGTCCAACGCACTAGGAACCACACCAAGCTCAGTAATAAACTCCTTCATCCATATCGCTTCTTGTGGAACCTCTAAAGTAGCTATGTATTCCGATTCAGTTGAAGGTTTTGCCACAACACTTTGCTTGGCACTCCTCCAGCTCACTTCAGCACCATTAAAAATAAATACGTATCCAAACTGTGACTTCGAGTCATTCGGATCGGTGTTCCAACTAGCATCGGTGTAACTGTTTACAACAAGATGTTCATCACCTCCATAAGAAAGAACCATGTCCTTAGTCATATTCAGGTACTTAAGGATATTTTTGACCGCTGTCCAGTGTTCCATTCCAGAATCACTTTGATATCTACTAGTCAAACTAAATGTGTGTGTTATATCCGGTCTTGTACACAGCATGGCATACATGATAGAGCCTATGGCCGATGCATAGCGGATTTTTTCTCTCTATCTTCTGCTGTAGCTGGACTTTGAGTCTTACTCAAGTTCTTACCTGGCAACATGGGCAAGAACCCTTTCTTGCTTTCTTCCATTCTAAATCTCTTTAGAACCTTGTCCAGGTATGTACTTTGTGAAAGCGCTATTAAGCGTCTTGATCTATCTCTATAAATCTTGGTGCCTAAAATGTATGCCGCTTTGCCAAGATCCTTCATTGAAAAACTATTATTCAAATAGGCTTTGACACTTTCAAGAAGTTCTATATCATTCCCAATCAACAATATGTCATCCACATATAGTATCAGGAATGCTACAGAGCTCCTACTCACTTTCTTGTAGATACAAGCTTCTCCATAAGTTTGTATAAATCCAAAGTTTTTGATCACCTTATCAAAACGTTGATTCCAACTTCAGGATGCTTGCTTTAGTCCATAAATGGAGCACTGAAGCTTGCATACCTTGTCAGCATCTTTAGGATCGACAAAACCTTTGGGTTGTACCATATACAACTCTTCTTCAATGTCACCATTAAGGAATGCTGTTTTGACATCCATCTGCCAAATCTCATAATCGAAATATGCAACGATTGCTAAAAAAATCCTCATAGATTTTAGCTTCGCTACCGGTGAGAAAATCTCATCGTAGTCAACTCCTTGAATTTTCCAAAACCCTTTCGCGACAAGTCGAGCTTTATAGATAGTAACATTACCATTACCATCAGCATTTGTTTTTCTTTTAAAGATCCATTTGTTCTTGATAGCCTTGCAGCCATCCGGTAAGTCAACCAAAGTCCATACTTGGTTTTTGTACATGGATCCCATTTCGGATTTCATGGCTTCTTGCCATTTTTCGGATTCTGGGCTCATCATAGCTTCCTCATACGTCGTAGGGTCATCGATGTTGTCCACCAACATGACATTCAACGCAGGGTCATACCAATCAGGAGTGGCACGAACCCTCGTCGACCTGCGAGGTTCAGTATCAACCTCATTCAAAGTTTCATGATCATCATCATTATCTTCCTCTCTTATTGGTGTAGGCGGCACATAAACTTATTCTGGTGTTGCGCTACTCTCAAATCTGAGAGAAGGTTCAACAACCTCGTCGAGTTCTACTTTCCTTCCAGTCACTTATTTTGAGAGAAACTCCTTCTCAAGAAAGGATCCATTCTTAGCTATGAAAACTTTTCCTTCGGATCTATGATAGAAGGTATACCCAATTGTTTCTTTAGGGTATCCTATGAAGACGCATTTTTTCGCTTTGGGTTCAAGCTTGTCGGGTTGTAACTTCTTTACATACGCTTCGCAGCCCCAAACTTTAAGGAATGACAACTTAGGTTTCTTACCAAACCACAATTCATACGGTGTTGTTTCAACGGATTTAGATGGTGCCCTATTTAAAGTGAATGCGGTTTTCTCTAATGCATAACCCCAAAACGATAATGGTAAATCTGTAAGAGACATCATAGACCGAACCATATCTAAGAGAGTTCGATTACGATGTCCGGACACACCATTACGATGTGGTGTTCCCGGTGGTGTCAACTGTGAAAGTATTCCGCATTTCTTTAAATGCATGCCAAACTCGTAACTCAGATATTCACCTCCGTGGTTAGAAAGCAGAAACTTAATCTTCTTGTTACGCTGATTTTCTACTTCACTTTGAAATTCCTTAAACTTCTCGAAAGTTTCGGACTTATGTTTCATAAAGTAGACATACCCATATATACTCAAGTCATCCGTGAAAGTAAGAACATATCGATATCCATCGCGCGATGCTACGCTCATTGGGCCGCACACATCGGTATGTATTATTTTGTAATAAGTCCGTAGCTCGCTCCATTATCCCAGAGAATGGAGTCTTAGTCATTTTTCCCATTAGACATGCTTCGCATATTTCAAGTGATTCAAAATCAAGTGATTCAAGAAGTCCATCAGAATGGAGTTTCTTCACGCATTTCACTCCAATGTGACCAAGACGACAGTGCCACATGTATGTAGAATTATCATTCATTTTATTCGTTTAGCATCTATGTTGTGAACATGTGTATCACTACTATCAAGATTCAATAAGAATAAACCATTCATCTCAGGTGCATTACCATAATAAATATTACTCATATAAATCGAACAACCATTATTCTCAGACTTAAACGAGTAATCGTCTCGCAATAAACAAGATCTAGAAATAATGTTCATGCTTAACGCAGGCACCAAATAACAATTATTCAAGTTCAAAACTAATCCAGAAGGTTGATGAAGAGGGAGCGTGTCGACGGTGATCACATCAATCTTGGAGCCATTTCCAACGTGCATCGTCACTTCGTCTCTCGCTAGTCTTTGTTTATTCTGCAGCTCTTGTTTTGAGTTACAAATATGAGCAACCGAACCAGTATCAAATACCCAGGCACTACTACAATTAATAGTAAGATACACATCAATAACATGTATATCAAATATACCTTTCTTCTTGATGTTGCCATTCTTCATATCTGAAAGGTACTTGGCGCAGTTGCGCTTCCAGTAACCTTCACCCTTGCAGTAAAAGCACTCAATATCACGGTTAGGACCAGCCTTGGGCTTCTTAGCAGGTGTGGCAGCTTTCTTGCCGTCCTTCTTGAAGTTTCCCTTGTTCTTAGGCTTGCCCTGTTTCTTGAAATTGGTGGTCTTATTGACCATCAATAGTTGGTGCTCTTTCTTAATCTCCACTTCAGCAGTTTTCAACATGGAGAAGAGTTCAGGCAACGTCTTGTTCATGCAATGCATATTGTAGTTCATCACAAAGTTCTTGTAACTAGGTGGTAGTGATTGGAGGACACGATGAATCCCCTACGCATTAGGAATCGTTATTCCCAATTCTTGGAGCTTGTTCGCATGCCTAGACATTTTGAGCACGTGCTCGCTGACAGAGCTGCCCTCTTCTATTTTACAGTTAAAAAACTTCCCAGAGGCCTCATAGCTCTCCATGGTCGCATGAGTCTCAAAGATCAACTTGAGCTCTTTGATAATCTCAAAGGGGTCGTGGTGCTCAAAGCGCTTCTGAAGCTCCGATTCTAAACCGTGCAGGATAGCACACTGAATTGTGGAGTAGTTATTTTTCCGAGTGATGAAAACATTCTTAACATCATTAAAAGCATCCTGTGCAGGTGGGTCACCTAGTGGTGCATCGAGCACATAGGTCAACTGACCAGCGCTGAGGACAATCCTCAATCCTCAATCCATGGAACCAATCCGTGAAGTTACTTCCATTGTTTTCAGCTTTTCTTTCTCTAGGAACTCATTAAAGTTGATGGAGGGGTTCGCCATGATCTACAACATGTTTGCAAAGAGTTTAGACTAAGTTTATGAAAAATTAAGTTCAAATTTAATTCTTAAATTAACTAGGTGAACTCCCACTCAAGACAACATCCCTCATGTTGCCTTAGTGATTACACAAACCAAATCCACTACACCAAGTCCGATCTTCATGGGAGAAGATGTAGCTTCAAAGGCGAACAATCAACATGTTCATCATATCATTCATATGACTCACGCTTTACCTTTCGGTATTCCGTGTTCCGAGACCATGTTTGTACATGCTAGGCTCGTCAAGATTAACCTTAATATCCGCATGTGCAAATCTGGCTTGCACCCGTTGTATGCACACGTAGAATCTATAACACCCAATCATCACGAGATGCTTCGAAACGACGAGTCTTAGAAACGGTGCCTACTAAGGAAGAACACTTTATTACATGATATTTTAGTGAGCGGGATCATCTTATAATGCTACTGTCGCGATCTAAGCAATACAAGATGAAAAAAAAGGATTAACATCACATGCAATTCATAATATGTGACATGATATGGCCTTTCTTCTTGTGCCTTTGATCTCCATCTCCAAAGCACGGACATGATGTCCATCATCACCAGCGTGGCATCAAGGTCAGTGGCGTCGCTTCATGGTTGTCCATCACTTAACATCAACTATTACAACTACTTGGAATAAAGCTATTACATGATGAATAGACACGTAGGTCTTAACAAAATAAAGACAACCATTAGGCTCCTTTTGGTTGCCATATTACAATAAGGATCATTGCATATATCAAATATATTCACAATCACATCGTGGCCATATCACATCACCTGCCCCTGCAAAAAAAAAGTTAGACGCCTCTAATTTTCTTTGCATATTTTACGTGGTTTGGGGCTTTCGTATAAGAACCGATCTTACCTACGAACAACAATCACACATTGATACAAGTGTTGTCAGATGCTAATTGTAAATTGAATCTTAACTATGGTTGGAGAGACAGACACCCGCAAAGCCACTTGTGCAATGCAAGTTGCACATCAAGCATGGAGCAAGTCTCATGTGCGAGGACATGTAAGGTTAGCCCGAGCCGCTTCATCCCACCATCCCGCAAGCTGCAAAGTACACGTGAAGACAATGACAACAAAAGCATCAACGCCCACAAAACCATTGTGTTATACTCGTGTAACAGATCTACGCATAGACACGACTCTGATACCACTGGTGGGTTCATAGCAGGGAAAACAAAAAAATTCTACCGCAAGAACGAACAAAACCAAGATCTAATCTATGAGATAAGTGCAAAGAGATAGATCTGTACTAACCCTTGTAGATCCAAAGCCTTGTTCGAGATCGGATCTTGTGGTTGATGTAGACGATCACTTGCCGATCTCAAGATCGAGTAGACGATCCTTCTAGCACCATGTTCTGGTAGTGCTTCCACACTCGGTCACACGTACGGAGTCGATGAAGACGATCATCTCCCTATTCTAGTGGGCAGTGGAGGTAGTAGATCTCCACGGAATCCCAGCAGCACGACGGCGTCGTGGTGGTGATGGTGGAAAATTCTTGCAGGGCTTCGCCTAAGCTACAATAGGAGGAAGGAGGAGGGAGTGGTGGCTAGGGTTTGGGTGGAGGGGGAAGGGGAGGAGGTGCCCTCACCCCTCTTTATATAGAGGGGGGTGTGGCCTAGGGTTCCCACCCCTTGTCCCACCTCCTAGGGCTGGCACACAACGGGAGGGGGAAGTTTCCTTCCCTCCCCCCAAGTATTATCCCCTATAATCTAGGGATTTATGTTTATCTCTTCGTAGAACCTTATGGAACATTCTGAAACCTTCTAGAAGCTCCAAATAAAACTCCGGAACTTTTTCGAACCCTAGAAAACGACTTGTGTTATATGAATCTTATTCTCCGGACCATTATGGATCTCCTCGTGATGTCCTGGATCCAATCCGAGACTCCGAACAACATTCAGTCTCCAACTCATATTCCATGTCTACCTAAACAACATCGAACCTTAAGTGTGTCACCCTAAGGTTCGTGAACTATGTAGACATGATCGAGACTCCTCTCCAATCAATAATCAATAGCGGGACCTGGAGATCCACAATGGCTCCCACATATTTAACGATGACTTTGTGATCGATAGAACTGTAGCACCCCGCTAAAACCACTACTAAAAAATCGCTGTGTTTTCCCTTGTGCATCATCATGATACCATGCTCATGTCATCATGCCGCATTGCATTTGAGCATCGTCATGTCACCATGCATATTTTGCCTAAAACTATTTCGCAAAAGCATATCTTTGTTTTTTATTTGTCTCCCTCTTTATTTCAAAGGTAAAACCGTGATCGTCCGGATATTTTGTTTTGTCCAAAAATTATTTACAAAAGATTTTCCAAATAAAGCAGAACAATAATTAATTAAAAAAATTATTTTAATTAGGGAGGCAGCCAGCCAGGCCCAAAAGCCCAGCCGGCCACCTCCAAACCCTAACCCTAGACCAAACCACCCAGCCTCCTGCCACTGCCACCCCACCTACCTAGCTACCTAGCCGCTGCCACCCTTCCTGTGTGCTGCACGCTCCCCGCACACGTGCCGCTGCGAGCGACCCAGCCACTAGTGCAGCACTGCAGCAGCATACCGACCCGACCACCTAACCCCACCGCACCATCCCGCCATCTCGTACACCACGTGACTCACACACGAAACGCGTGGTACGCGGACACGTTATGATCACGTTCCCTCCATGCAACCCCTACCATCCTCGATCCCCTCCTCTTGTCTCCATCGCGACCACGCCCCCTTGTCGCGTTCTTCTCGTGCCTCGCTCCTCTCTGCCTCGTAGAGCCGAGTCGCCGCCGCCCTTCTCCTCCCCGCTCGTTGTTCCCCAACCGCCGCCGCTGCGGGCCTCTGCGCCACCTCGGCCTCCGTCTTCGCAGGACCCTGCCGCCAGCCACATCCTCCTCGGGCCCGCCATCGTCGTCATCCCCTGCGAGCCCTGCGGTCCCCGAGCTCCCTGTCCCTGTCGCCAAGCGTGCTCGCGCATGAGCCCTTCCTCGACCGGGTCACCGTCGTCGCGAGCACCGCACCGCAGGACCCCCTCGTCGTCCTTCCTACTCTGGTCGCCACCGCCCGTCCTTCTCGGCCATTCCCTAGCGTTGCCTCGGAACTCCGGCCCTGCGTGCGGCTGCGCCCGCGAGCTCTTTCCTGCCCCTGCAACCTCCTGCCTTGCTAGCCACCCGTGACCAAAGCTGCCATCCAGCACCCTGCAACACGCTGCCGGCCAGCGCCCATGCATCGCCTGCGTCCCTCTCACCGTCGCTCGAGCTGGTCGCCTTTCCGCTACAACCCGATCGCAAGGTACTCGGGCCAATGCCCGAACGAGACCTGGGCCTCCTCGCAGCGTATATTGTCCTCCTTCTTCTTTTGTCCGCTGCTCTAAGTCCATGTTTTGGTGGTCTATTGTACCGATGTGCTACTGCAGGTGACCATGAGTTCTCCGAGTCTCTATTGTTGTAGTCCGAGACCAAGATGAAACTCGTTGCTGCGGCGTGCACAAGTTCCTCCTTGTTTTCCCTTGGAACCAAGTGCCTCCGCAAAGATCTTCTGAAGGAGAATCAACAAATGTTTGGCGCAACAAGATTTCTCGTTGACAAGACCGTGTTGGAGCCGCGCCCAAAGATCTTCATCACGGACGACAAGACCCTGTTCCCGGAGAGCAAACATGAACCCCTTTGGAACCAAGATCGTTGTGTCCCCAATGTGTGACCCCTATCCGAGACCCCTATATTTTATAATATATGACGTTGTCACTTGTTGCATATCAATTGATCATATTGCATACATCTTCATTTGTTTTGGGGGGATATATTATCGATTCACCTAATAATTAAATATGGAGACTATATGCGGGCTCTTCTTGTATTATACCGCCTCCATTTAAATTTGTGTAGCGAACTGATACCATGTTTTTGCTTGTTAAGACAACATTTAAATTGCGAGGTACCTAAACAACATGAACCATCTAATTAATTATCGGGACCCGAGTTCTACTTAATATTGCCTAATTGCACCGCATCTTTGCCATGTCATGCATCATACATACATCATGCCGAATCTTTTGCAGTAGTATTAAATAGTACATCCGGTGTTTCTTTTAGTGATTTGCTTCTTTGTGGATCAGGCCATTGAGTTGATGCGAGTACCGACAAGTCCTTCGGATAATGAATCTTCGGCTATGTTTCTCAGGCGAGCAATCTCCCCCTTTCTACCTATTTTGCTTTTATAGTCTTTATTTCCTCCTATTGATCTATTGCTATTCGTGTTGCGATGCTTTAGTTTCCGTGCACCATTTATATTCCTTGTAGCCTCTATATTGCCTTGGACACATATTATTGCCTGTTGTTTGATAGATAGTCGGCCTTGCGAGTCGTAGTTGCTTGCTCAGGTGCTGCTTCGCGTCGTTGTTGTTCCACCATTGTTGGAAAGTTGGCACATGCTTAATGGTGGAGATGATCATGACTTTAATTACAACTTGATATTAAATTGCTAGGATAACTAATGAAAGAGGCACCGGTGGGTAATATATGCTATTTGGTTTTTCATGTCCACTTGTGTCCCGTAGGCCCCGAGTACTTGATACCTGTTCCTTGATTATTCGCACTATCCACATCCGGGAGACCCTATGGATCCCCCTTTCCCTGAGCATGATTCACACTTTATTTCTTGGGGCCACAAACTAGGTTGGGGCTTTATTACTATCATGTACCTATGCCATGCTTTACTGCTTTATTTACGATTGTGCGTGGAGCACTTGTACTGTTTTGGATCATGACACGTTTTCGCTGTATTGACAAGCCCAGTCACACTTTCGGGTTCCCAGTCGTTTACCGCCGTCTACACAAACCCTGGGTCCGTCTCGGAGCCGGCCAATTTCGTTGCGGGTAGCTTAGTGGGGCGGCCCCCTGAAATAATTTATGAATCCTGTGAATGCTTTGTCGTGAGGCCTTGTTGCTTTTTATTTGGTTCTTCCCGAGGTTGATCGTGTGTGTGTTGCTATTTGTGCACCCCTGCAGGGTAAATCTTTCTGAAAGCCGTGTCCGCGGTTATGGACGACTTGGAGCACAGTATCTCGATCATAGACAACTATAACTAAAGTAGTGCTATAAATTTGACTTTGACATGTCTAGTAATCAGTTTCACTACAACGGAATGAGTAAATAAAAGTGCCAACAACTGCTGGATTTGGGATGTTTCCTTCTAATGGTATCTTCCTAGTAAGTATCGCAACTCCAATGGAATGAAATAAAAGTGCCAACAACTGCTAGGTTTGGGATATCTCTGGCTAATTATATCTGACTAGTAAGTGCTACAACTATAACATAATGGATAAAACTGCCAACTATGTGAGTTCCTTGGTTTGACTTCCTTGTTTGGTCTCGAGGGGGAAAATATCAGGATGGGTATGTTTGGTGTTAGTATCAGGTTGGTTCCGAATAGGTCATTCTTATCCCTCTCTAATAGCCGACAGTTGAATCGAGTCTCTATAGATTGTTTAGTGCATGCTTCGCTGCCGCTTCAGCCCACCATACCTATGTAGGCGAGAGCCGCCGAATTCTAGCATCGCCGTGTACTGGCCTCAGTACTGACACTCCTCTTTTTCATTTGCCCTTTGTCGGCACCCTTTTGTTTTAGCAGGTTTGATATCGACGTCGTTAGTAGGATTACCTTTCGGCTTGGCCTGGGCAGGGTTATGGACGCCATTAGTTATTCTTCAGGGCTCTTAGCCCAATTTGCTTCTTATCCGTACTCGGATGTTGTATCGTTTCAAGGTGATTTGGGTCTTTGTATTGTATATCTGTATTTTTGACTCATGGAGTCGTTGTTGTATATAGTTGTATATATATATATGTTTTTGTGGGTTCCATCGTGAACTATTGTGTAATGTTATTACTTCGTTTTCCACCCGCACGCAAGTGCCTGGTGGGCATCTTCAAATCGTTTCTATGCGGGTCTGACGGGAATCGCTAAAACTTGCATAGGGCCGATTCGAGGGTGTTACAAGAACCATTTACATACGACACGGATTCCCTTTGTCACATGATACTCTACTTATCCGAGGTTTGATCATCGGTATCTCCATACCTAGTTCTACCTCGTTACTGATAAGTACTCTTTACTTGTTCTGTGATATGACATCCCTTGTGACCTAGTCACATGCTTGCAAGCTAATTGGATGACATTCCATCAAGAGGGCCCAAAGCATATCCATCATATGGATGGACAAATCCTAGTCTTGATCCATGCACTTCAACACATACTTTCATAACCTAATGCCACCTAATAACCACCCAGTTACGAAGCGGCGTTTGATGTTATCAAAGCACTCATCCGGTGATGGTGATTAACATAATCTCATGGTCGAAGGATCAGGTTACTATGTATTTGAAAGCTTATAGCAAAATGAACTTAATGACTTGATCTTATGCTATGCTTACTATGGGTGTGTGTCCATCACATCATTATCCTAATGATATGATCTTGTTATTAACAACATCCAATGCCCATGATTAGGAAACCATGATCATCTATTAATCAACAAGCTAGTCTTAACAAGAGGCTTACTAGGGACTCTTTTACATTTACAAAACACATAAGTATTAGTGTTTCCTCTTAATACAATTATAGCATGAATGTGAACATTTATCATAAACACAAAGATATAATAATAACCACTTTATTATTGCCTCTTTGGCATATCTCCAATATCGTACACATACGGTGTACGATGACGACCTCCGGCTTCCTTGATCCATGTCGGGAGTGCGGAAGTAGATCTCTGGCTTGGAATCCCTGTGTGCTGCAGGTGTGTCGTCTCTTGCGCGTATAATCCTTTCTTGGGACCGTGCCTACACATGGAAACAAATAGAGAGAGAGGGGAGGGAATTCTCTAAGGAAAATGCCTTAAAAATATCTCAAATTGTGTGTTTAATCCCACCCACGGGCACCCCTTTATATAGGCGGAGGGAGGTGTGCCCTCCCCTTTGGGTGCCCCATGTGGGACTAATGAATAAATTGTAAAAGGGGCAAAAGGAGGGGCAGCCAGCTATGCTCCCAGCTCCTAGCCCAGGTATCAGCCAGCGGCCAGCCGGGTGGGCTAGCATGCCCACCGCAGCCCAGCAACGTTGTAGCCAGGCGCGACAACAGCGGGGCCCAGGGTGGCCTGCCCCGGTGTGTGCTCGTGGCCTGTCAGCGGCAGTAGCTTGCACGGCCAGCTGTGCTAGACCGGGTGGGCTGGCTGTGGCCCACTGGCGCCCATGCTAGCTCGCGCGCGGGTGGGCTGAGCATCCGCGACCCGAGGCGGCCAGCAGTGCCCTGCTGCGCGCGTGCGGTGCTTAGTGCCTACCGCTCACATGTCCACATTGGCTAGTCAGAAATGACCCATTAGTGAGAGGAGCTGCTTTTTGCTATTTTCCTTTTCCTTTTATAGGGTGGCTTTCTCCTGTGCCAATTCCCTCCGGGATTTTAGCCCAATGAGGAAGGTGCCCAATAAAGTTTAATTCAAAATATTTATTTAGTACATATTAATTCATAATTAATATATAATAAATGCACATTATAAATTTTCATTATCTAAAACATCTTTTGGTCCTTTCCTTTTTGTTTCTCCGAACAACTTCAGAACGATTCTGACTTTCTCTTTCTCTACTTTCATTCCAACTTACAGACGATCTCTAGCTCATTGTACCCTTAAGTGTATTTCCCCACGGACTGAGAATGGCACAGACATGATCTCATCAATGATCAATAGCGGGACCGGGATGCCCATAATGACCCCTGTGCATTCCACGATGACAATGTCGTTTTGAGCCGTCAAACGTCCACTCCAATTCCCTTTGTTTCTCCGATACAACTTGTCTGACATACGGTCATCGGTATCACATACCTTGTTCAATCTCGTTACTGACAAGTTCTGTTTTACTTGTTCCCGCGATATTATATCCCCGTGACTGATACGTCCATTTTGCGTCACTATTCTATATCATAATTTACTGTTATTCATTGATATATTTCATATTAAGAGATGATACTTATGTCATTTCATCTGTTTTTGCATGGTTGATGACTTTTGGAGCATGGACCGCTATAGTCAGGATTCTAATGGAAAATGTGCTGTTTGGAGGCAAAATTTGCGAAGATCAGAAAATCCAGGAAAATACATGGAAAATTCTATTTTTCTAGAGGACGAAGATTGCCAGAAGGGGGAGTGGAGATGGGCCATAGGGGGCTCACACCACCTCGTGACGCGGGCAGCCCTAGGCCACGCCAGCAGGTGGTGTGGCCACCCTGGCCCACTCCAGGCTCTCCCCTCTGGCGTATATTATCCCCTCGAAAACCGAATACCGAGGGAGCGACCAAAGAAAGATTCCGCCGCCTCTGCGGGGAAGAAAACACCGAGAGAGAAAGATCTCTCCGGCAGACAGAATTCTGTCAGGGGAATTCCTTCCCGGAGATGGGAGATTGTCTCCATCAACACCACCATCAAACTGGACTTCATCGGTATCATCATCATCACCACCATCTCCATCAGCACCATCATCACCACTTCATACCGCTGTAACAATTGGGTTGAATCTTGCATAGTTCTTAGAGGAAACTTTCCCGGTGTTGATTACACCTTGTAGTTGATGCTATTGAGTGAACCATTGAATTATTGTTATGTTCAGATTGTTGCTTATCATTATTCCATCTCTCATCTTGATCCATATGATGTCTTGTGAGTAGTTCGTTTAGTTCTTGAGGACATGGGAGAAGTCACGTTGTTAGTAGTGGAATTGTGTTGAGAAAGATTCAATAGTTTGATATTTAAGTTGTGGTGTACTTCTTCTAGAGGTGTCATGTGAACGTCGACTACATGACACTTTGATGTCTACGCACTTCTATTCTTGTAGACAGTTGTTGGGCCTCCAAGTGCAGAGGTTTGTAGAACAGCAGCAGGTTTTCCCTTAAGTGGATCACCCAAGGTTTATCGAACTCAGGGAGGAAGTGGTCAAAGGTATTCCCTCTCAAGCAACCCTGCAATCAAGATACAAGAAGTCTCTTGTGTCCCCAACACACCCAATACACTTGTGAGGTGTATAGGTGCACTAGTTCGGCGAAGAGATAGTGGAATACAAGTGGTATGGATAATTATAAGTGGTAACGGTGATAGAAAATAGCTTGATGGCATGGAAGAGACTAAAGGCAAACTGAAATAAAGATGGAAGCAAGCAAACATGTAACAGATCTAGTAGCAAACGAAGTATCAATGCTTAGAAACAAGGCCTAGGGATCATACTTTCGCTAGTGAACACTCTCATAAATATCTTCTCTTTATGATACTACTCTTAACTACTCTCCGGTTGGACACTCTAATCGATGGTAGGGCTATAACAGCACACCTCAAAGTTCATCTTTCCCATCTAGAAAACCCCACACTATCACCTTGAGTACTAGATGAGTCCAACAAACACCACAATTTCATAGAAACATCCAACTCCAAATATAACTCATAACAAGTATTTGTAATCTCTAGCCTAAGTGCCACCATGGTGAGCACGCTGTCACTTTCACACACATGGGGAGAGCAGAGATCTATTAAAGCACTTGAGTAGCAAGGTAGATCTACTAGATTACAAAGCTCATGATCACAATATGATCATGCATAGAGAGAGATGAACACATAGCTACCGGTAGAACCCTTAGCCTCGAGGACGAACTACTCCCTCCTCATCATGGGAATCAGCAATGGTGATGGAGATGGTGGTGGAGATCGATGGAGATGGCTCCAGGGGCACTTCCCTGTCTTGGCAGGGTGCCGGAACAGAGACTTTCTGTCCCCCGAATCTCCCCTTCGGTGGCCGTGGCGCTGCGGAACTTTTCGTGGCTGGAGGCTTGACGATCTAGGGTTTTCGCATCGGGAGGCTCTTATAGGCGAGAGGGGAGACCGAGCGGGTGCCGGAGGGGCCCACACCACCCCTGGCGTGGCCTGGCCTCGACCGCGCCGCCAGGTAGTGTGGCCAGCCCCTGGCCCCTCTCCGTCTCGTCTTCTAACTCCATGAGTCTTCCGATAAAATATCGACTTTGGCTTTTATCCCATCCAATTCCAATAATATTGATTTTCTGACTTTCCTGGAACCAAAAACAGCAGAAAACAGGCAACTGGCACTGTGGCTCTTGTTAATAGGTTAGTCAAGGAAATCATATGAAAAGTACTCCAAAGTGTGGACAAAACATAAGAAAGTAGATAAAACCAAGCATGGAACATCAAAAATTATAGATACATTTGCAATGTATCACACTTCACCTTTATGGGCCTAGGGGAATGCATTGTGTATTTGGCTACTAATCATAGGGCTTGCCGGAGTGACAGAAACCTGAACCCCCGTTAGGAAACCTTTGCACAAGGGACGTCAGGATCTTAGAGTTTAAAGTTGTGGTTAGGTTTCTACCTTAATTACTTTTTTGTACTTGTGGATGCTTGCAAGGGGTATAATCACAAGTATGTATTAGTCCTAGGAAGGTCGGTACATTATCACAGGTTCACCCACACAACACTTAGCAAACTAAAGAAGATTAATCAACTATATGAAGCGAAAGCACTTGACGATATTCCTGTGTGTCCTCGAGAACTTTTGATCATCTTAAGTAATACAACCGGCTTGTCCTTTGCTAAAGAAAGGATTGGGCCACTTGCTACATTTATTATTATAGTCTTTTATTTACTCATACTTTATTTATCTGCATTATCAAAAACCCCTAAAAATCCATTTGCTAAGTATTTACAGAGAATTCCTGCTCCAAGCCATTCGTCAACACCTTCTGCTCCTCGTTGGGTTCGACACTCTTAGTTATCGAAAATACTGCGATACACCCCCTATACATGTGGGTCATCAAGACTATTTTCTGGCACCGTTGCCGGGGAGTGAAGCGCTATTGGAGAGTGGAACTGGTAAAGGAAACGTGTACTATGAGTAACTGTTAGTTGCTTTATTTTCAATATGGACAATTCACCGAGTTTCTTATTTTATAATGCTACTGCCACTGCTAAGGTAGTAGATGAACTACCACCTGCTGAGAATGATACTTTTAAAATACCTACAAGAATTATTGATCGTGTTATGCATAACTATTATGTTGGACATGGAACTGTCCATCCCGATGATCATTTGCTCTTTATACACGAATTATGCGGATTGTTCAAGTGTGCAGGTATTATAACAGATCAAGTCAAGAAGAAGTTATTCTTATTATCACTGAAAGGAAGAGCTGAGGAATGGTATAAGCTGCTGAAGAATGGTCAAGCTCTTGAATGGGAGGAAATAGTGCCTCTCTTTTATTCAAAATTTTATCCTCCTAGGGAAATTCATAAAGATCGGAATCAAATATACAACTTTTGGCCTCTTGATGGAGAGAGTACGGCTCAAGCTTGGGGGAGGTTGAAGTTACTAATGCTCAAATGTCCTATTCATGAGCTCCCCAATAATATTATTATCAATAACTTTTATGCAAGGCTTTCTCTTCATGATAAGGATCTATTGGATGCTTCTTGTGCTGGATCATTTACACGCGTGGAAGAAGCAGCTAAATGGGATCTTCTAAACCATATTCAAGACAATGCTGAAGCATGGGAGAATGACAAAGGAAGAAAGTCAGGTATAAATTATGATTATGAATGCATTGAATCTTTTATGGGAACTGATGACTTTCAAAATATTAGTAATGCTTATGGTCTAGACTCTCAAGTGATGGCAAATTGTTTTAAGGCTTTTGCTTCCTATATTGAAATTCTGAAAAAGGGATGGAACAAGTATCATGCACCATATAAAGATATTGTTGATTTTGTTCTTGTTAGGAGTACTGAATTTTGCACTATTGATCACATCCTGCCTGAACCTTATATCGAGAAAATACCCTTCCCGGATAAGGTAAAGGAGCATCCTATGATAGCTAGTGTAATCAATAAAATTACAAAGAGAACTGTAAAACCTGATGAACAAATAAACATTGAACCTATTGTAGCAATTGTGAAATACCTTGTCACTAAAAGTGTAGAAGATGGACACATTGTCTTCTGTGAGGATGCTTCTAATATTGTCTCATATCCTAATAGAACTAAAAAGGCTAGTGTCCCTGTGCTTTCTGTTAGAATTGGTGATCATTGCTATTATAGTTTATGTGATATTGGTGCAAGTTCAAGTGCTATTCCTTATGATCTTTACAAAGAAATTATGCATGAAATCGGTCCCTATGAACTAGAAGAGATTGATGTGATTATTCACCTTGCTAATAGAGAGACCATCTCTCCAATTGGTATTGTAAGGGATGTGGAAGTTCTTTGTGGTAAGATTAAATATCCTGCTGATTTTCTAGTACTTGGTTCAGCTGCTAGTAAAACCTATCCTATCATTTTTGGTAGACCTTTCTTGAGTACTTGTGGAGCCATTATTGACTACAAAAGGGAGAAAATTTTAACTAAATTTGATGGGGAATCTTATGAGTATAATTTTTGAAATTTACTAAAGAACCTTGTGAAAATGAAACCCATAATGAGGATTTTAGAGTTGAACAACTTGCTTCTATTTCTCTTGCTCCTAACAATGCTTTGCAACAATTGATGGAAGATCATGAAAGTGAAATCTTCATGGAAGAAAGAAATGAGATTGATGAGATTCTCTGTCGTCAACCTAAGATGCTTAAGCATAACTTGCCTGTGGAAGATTTGGGTACCACATTGCCATCTAAAAAGGATACGGTATTCGATCTGAAACCTTTACCTGACAATCTTAAATATGCTTACATTGATGATAATAAAATATATCATGTTATTGTTAGTTCTAAACTTTCAGGGAAGGCAGAGGAAGATTTTTGAAGGTACTGAAGAAACACCGAGGGGCTATGGGCTATACTCTAGATGATTTAAAGGGGATTTATCCTACTATGTGTCAGCATGCTATCAATATAGAACCAGATGAAAAGCCAGTGGTAGAGCATCAACTTCGTTTAAATCCTAAGATGAAGGAAGTGGTAAGAAATGAGGTATTAAAACTCCTTGATGCTGGTATTATTTACCCTATTGCTGATAGTGAATGGGTTAGTCCTGTTCATTGTGTCCCTAAAAAGGGGTAATTACCGTTGTGCCTAATGATAATGATGAGCTTATTCCCCAAAGAATAGTAGTAGGCTATAGGATGTGCATTGATTTCAGAAAAGTTAACAAAGTTACTAAGAAAGATCATTACCCATTACCTTTTATTGATCAAATGTTAGAAAGGTTGTCTAAAAAGACCCATTTTTGTTTTCTTGATGGATATTCTGGGTTCTCTCAAATTGCTATTAAACAACAAGATCAAGAAAAAACTACTTTTACATGCCCTTATGGAACCTATGCTTATAGACGTATGCTTTTGGTTTGTGTAATGCTCCTGCTACTTTTCAAATATTCATGTTTGCTATCTTTCATGGTTTTTGTGAGGAAAATGTGGAAGTGTTCATGGATGATTTTTCCGTCTATGGAACTTCTTTTGATAATTGTCTACACAACCTTGATGAAGTTTTGTAGAGATGTGAAGAAACTAATCTTGTTCTTAATTGGGAGAAATGCCACTTCATGGTGAATGAAGAGATTGTCCTTGGACATAAGATTTCCAAAAGAGGCATAGAACTTGATAGAGCTAAAGTTGAGGCAATTGAGAAAATGCCATGTCCAAGAGACATCAAAGGTATTCGTAGTATCCTTGGTCATGCTGGTTTCTATAGAAGGTTTATTAAAGATTTCTCTAAGATATCAAAACCCCTCACTAATCTTCTTCAAAAGGATGTACCCTTTGTTTTTGATGATGATTGTAAGGAAGATTTTGAAACTCTAAAGAAGGCTTTAACTACTGCTCCTATTGTTCAACCACCTGATTGGAGCTTACCCTTTGAAATCATGTGTAACGCTAGTGATTTTGCTATAGGTGCTATCCTTGGGCAACGAATAGATAAAAAGTTAAATGTTATCCATTATGGTAGTAAGACTCTTGACGCTGCTCAAAAGAATTATGCTACTACTGAAAAAGAATTCTTAGCTGTTGTCTTTGCTTGTGATAAGTTTAGACCTTATATTGTTGACTCAAAATTTACCATTCATATTGATCATGCTTCTATTAAGTACCTTATGACGAACAAAGATGCTAAGCCTAGTCTCATTAGATGGGTGCTGCTCTTACAAGAGTTTGACCTACATATTGTAGATAGGAAAGGTGCTGAAAATCCTGTTGCTGATAATTTATCACGATTGGAAAACATCTCTTTTGATCCTATGCATGTTAATGATAGTTTCCCAAATAAACAGTTGGTTGTAGTAGGGGTAAGCTCGCGAGGGAGCCCTTGATATGCTGATTATGCTAACTTTATTGTCTCCAAGTATTTGCCTCCAACTTTTATAGCTCAGCAAAGAAGAATGTTCTTTTCCGATTTGAGGCATTATTTTTGGGATGACCCACATTTATATAAAGAAGGAGTAGATGGTATTATGCGAAGATGGGTTCCAGAATATGAACAAAAGGAGATATTACGGTAATGTCATGGTAGTGCCTATGGAGGATATCATGCGGGAAATAGAACCGCACAGAAGGTGCTATAATCAGGTTTTTACTGGCCTACCCTTTTTAAAGATTCAAGAAAATTTGTCTTATCATGTGATGAGTGCCAAAGAGTTGGTACCATTTCTAGACGCAGTGAGATGCCTATGAATTACTCTCTCATTATTGAACCTTTTGATTGTTGGGGATTCGACTTTATGGGTCCTTTTCCCCCTTCAAAAGGTTATACCCATATTCTTGTTGTTGTTGACTATGTTACTAAATGGGTAGAAGCCATACCTACAAAAAGTGCTGATGGGGAGACCTCTTTAAAAATGCTTAAGGATGTTATCTTTCCTAGGTTTGGAGTGCCTAGGTATCTTATGACTGATGGAGGCTCTCATTTCATTCATGGTGGTTTTAGAAAGACCCTTGCTAAATATGATGTTAATCATAGAATTGCTTCAGCTTATCATCCCCAAACTAGTGGGCAAGTAGAGCTATCAAATAGAGAAATTAAAACCATCTTGCAAAAGACTGTTAATAGATCTAGAAAAGAATGTGCTAAAAAGTTGAACGATGCTTTATGGGCTTATAGGACTTCCTATAAAAATCCTATGGGAATGTCTCCTTACAAAATAGTTTATGAGAAAGCTTGCCACCTGCCTTTAGAATTAGAACATAAAGCTTATTGGGCAGTGAAAGAACTTAATAGAGACTGTAAGCTTACTGGTGAGAAAAGATTATTTGACTTAAGTTCGTTGGATGAATGGAGGAGTGAAGCATATGAGAATGCTAGACTCTTTAAGGAAAAAGTTAAAAGATGACATGACAGGAGAATTCTTAAGAGGGAGTTCCATGTTGGCGAGAAAGTTTTATTGTATAGGTCTCGTCTCAGATTTTTTGCAGGGAAACTATTTTCAAAATGGGAAGGACCTTTTGTTATCGAAGAAGTATATCGTTCAGGTGCAATTAAAATTTCTTCTTTAAAATACAACACTACACAAGTGATGAATGGTCAGCGACTCAAGCACTATATTGCTGGAGATTCTTACAATGAAGATATTGATGCTATTCAAGTAGTAACTCCGGAAAAATTCATCAAAGACCAAATTCAGAGACCTACAGAGTCTGTTTTCGAATAGGTAACAGTTCTGGTAAGAAAAGTTCCGCGAAAATTCTGTCAAGTTATATATTTGTAGTTTTTATTCAACAAGGAAAGCAACGAAGCGAAAGAGGGACGGAAACAGAGCCAGGGTGGCTCACACCACCCCCTGGCGCGCCCCCCTGGCCGCGCCAGCAGGTGGTGTGGCCACCTCGGACTCCGTCTTCGACCCGTTTTCTCCCAGTACCTTCGTTTTGTTTTAAAACTTCGTAATATATAATCCCCCGGATCCTCCGAGGTTCGTATATCATGTTCTTGTCGTGTTTTCGTTTCGATCTGTTTTTGATAGGTAGAGTCCCTGTTTTGGAGCCACAATGTCTTCCTCTAGATCATCCAAGGAAGATTCCTCAGCGGATATCATCAACCCGTACAAGCGTGAATTGAAGATTCATCCCAAGGAGTTGTTGCTTGAAGATGGGGAGGTACAGATAAAAGAGGTTCAGGGCCCTAAAGGTGAAGGAAGTCTGGAAGACGGGATGGAAGCGCTAGAGCAAGAAGTCTTTAGGTATAGGAAGATGGCAGAACGCGAAGTGAACATCATCCATAAGATTTGTTTTGAACTCATCGCCAAGCACAAGAAGGAGACTGCTGAGCTTAAGGATGAAATTCTCTCGCTCCACCAAACAACCAACCAACTACAAGCGCAGATCTACGACGTGCATAATCAAAACTATGAGTACGAGGTTAGGTTTAAACGCATAAGTGTTGCTGCAAGTTTCAGGTTGTTGGAAACCACGATGTCTTTTGTTGATGGGGAACCCTTACCTTGGAAGTCGGACGATGACGAGAGAATACCACCACCATTGAAGGAGTAATTCGTCATCAGGTTTTGGCATCCCCTTGGTTTGTTCCAAGCTTGGGGGAGTGTTGCGATATCATATCACTATCTTCTATCTTTTTACCTTTTTAGTAGAGTCACGTCATGAATAGAGCAGTTATCATGTAGGATAGTTTGCATTATGGAAGTGTCCCCCATCTATGTATCCCTTGGAGTGAGTTGCCGTTATGGAATATTAATGAGAAGTTCTATCATTTACTCTTTTGCATATCTTATATTAGTTTTCAATTTATGATTGTATGATTGATCTTGTTGTTAGTATTGGTATCACTTTGGGATCATTGAGTTAATTTAGTTGGTTTTGGCAAACCTGCTCGGTCAGTAGCAACACTATTTTGAGAATTGAATGAAAAAGATAAAAGTACTCTTAAGAAATATAATTTCATCATCTTTCTTTCTTGATTTGCTCATAAGTTTAGTATTCTCTAGTTAAGATCTTTTGTGCTTCTAAGTAAGATTGCATGTTTGTTTTTATCACTTGTATGTTTGTTTGTTTCCTTCAACTCTTATGCTTGCTACCCAGCCTTGCTAGCCAAAAACCTGTACTGAGAGGGAATGCTTCTCGTGCATCCAATCCTTAAACCAAAACCTATGCCATTTGTGTCCACCATACCTACCTACTAGCACTATTGCTATTCCAAGTAAATTCATGTTTTTATCTACCTTCTGAATTAAACTTGTTATGTGAAAATTAGTGATTAAAGCTCTCACGAACTTGATGGCACACTTTACTTTCTTTCACTTAATAATCTTGAACCATTGTGTCCATCTTTGTTGTGTATATGCTTGTGCTTTATAAGTTGAAGTTAGCAGAACCATGTGTCATGGGGAACGCGTTCAACATTGCACTTATTATTCCATCGATATCATGATTCTTTTGCTTATGGATCCCGGCGGTGTGAAATAAAAGGGGAACTTGTATGATCATGGAGTTTGTATGTGTGTTAGATAAACGCCTGGGCCGCTAGCCTAAGCCATGCCTAATCATGGTGGAAACTTGCAGCATAACCATAATGAGCACTCTATGAAGCATCCTCAATAAAAACCTATGCAAATAGCAAATATAAAGATCGCTAAGATGCTCATTGTCTGCTTGCCTTGTCATTTTGATTATGGGATAGCTCCGATATCATGTGCAAGGGGTACCCCGTTGGTGGTTCTCTATGATACATATGTATTTACAATGACAAGAGCTTACTTGTGACTGAAGTTGAGTAGCATGAGGTTCGGTACTTGTAAATAAGGGGCATGAGATTTCAATTTTATAACTTGTCAAGCATATCCTCTTAGTTGTGTCACTTTAACCTTAATCACCTAAAGATGCCTATGATAGGGGCAATGAGAGCTGAAAGCTAATAAGTATCATAATTTTTGAAAGCTCTTTATGAAACTTGAAATCCCTGCTTCCCTCTGCGAAGGGCCTTTCTTTTACTTTTTAGTTGAGTCAGTAAAACCTATTCCCTTCTATCTCAGCAAGCACTTTGAGTTGTTTGTGTCATTCATTTATATGATGATTTAATCAATCATGTTTCTTATGTTCCTTGTTTTGCGCATTGCTCTTATCTTAGTGTTTACTACTTTGAAAGATATCATTGTAAACCAGTTATGTGTGAACTCCAGCAAATTGTCAACTATTCTTCGACCAAGAGCTAAGTTTGACATTACCAATTGTTATTTACTTTATGTATCTTTATTGTGTTTCCTTTACTTATTGTAAGTTAAGTTATATAATAGTGAGTTGTCTTCTATTATGATTTGTGTATTGATGAATGTGATGCTTCTTGTCCGTATTCTTTTATCGACTCTTCACTCCATAAACCTGAGGTCATGTTTATTGAGCTCAGTTATCGCTTGGGGACAAGCGAAGTCTAAGCTTGGGGAGTTGATACGTCCATTTTGCATCACTATTCTATATCATAATTTACTGTTATTCATTAATATATTTCATATTAAGAGATGATACTTATGTTATTTCATCTGTTTTTGCATGGTTGATGACTTTTGGAGCATGGACCGTTGCAGTCAGGATTCGGCTGGAAAAGGTGCTGTTTGGAGGCAAAATTCACGAAGATCAGAAAATCCAGGAAAATACATGGAAAATTCTATTTCTCCAGAAGACGGAGATTGCCAGAAGGGGGGTGGAGATGGGCCACAGGGGGCCCACACCACCCCCTGGCGCGGGCAGCCCTAGGCCGCGCCAGCATGTGGTGTGGCCACCCTGGCCCACTCCAGGCTCTCCCCTCTGGTGTATATTATCCCCTCTAAAACCTAATCCCGGGGGAGCGACCACAGAAAGATTCCGCCGCCTCTGCGGGCGGAAAACACCGAGAGAGAAAGATCTCTCCAGCAGATAGAATTCTACCGGGGGAATTCCTTCCCGGAGAGGGGAGATCGTCGCCATCAACACCACCATCAAGCTGGACTTCATTAGGATCATCATCATCATCACCACTATCTCCACCAGCACCATCATCACCACTTCATACCGCTGTAACAATTGGGTTGAATCTTGCATAGTTCTTAGGGGAACTTTCCCGGTGTTGATTACTCCTTGTAGTTGATGCTATTGAGTGAACCACTGAATTATTGTTATGTTCAGATTGTTTGTTATCATTATTCCATCTCTGATCTTGATCCATATGATGTCTTGTGAGTAGTTCGTTTAGTTCTTGAGGAAATGGGAGAAGTCATGTTGTTAGTAGTGGAATTGTGTTGAGAAATATTCAAATAGTTTGATATTTAAGTTGTGGTGTACTTCTTCTAGTGGTGTCATGTGAACGTCGACTACATGACACTTCACCTTTATGGGCCTAGGGGAATGCATTGTGTATTTGCCTACTAATCATAGGGGTTGCCGGAATGACAGAAACCTAAACCCCCGTTAGGAAACCTTTGCACAAGGGACGCCAGGATCTTAGAGTTTAAAGATGTGTTTAGGTTTCTACCTTAATTACTTTATTGTACTTGTGGATGCTTGCAAGGGGTATAATCACAATTATATATTAGTCCTAGGAAGGTCGGTACATTAGCATAGGTTCACCCACACAACACTTCGCAAACTAAAGAAGATTAATCAACTATATGAAGCGAAAGCACTTGACGATATTTCCGTGTGTCCTCGAGAACGTTTGGTCATCTTAAGTAATACAACCGGCTTGTCGTTTGCTAAAGAAAGGATTGGGCCACTTGCTGCATTTATTATTACTGTCTTTTATTTACTCGTACTTTATTTATCTGCATTATCAAAAACCCCTAAAAATCCGTTTGCTAAGTATTTACAGAGAATTCCTGCTCCAAGCCATTCGCCAACACCTTTTGCTCCTCGTTGGGTTCGACATTCTTACTTATCGAAAATACTGCGATACACCCCCTATACTTGTGGGTCATCAGTGACCTAGTCACATGTTGCAACATTATGGATGTAATCTCACCAAGTCGGCCTTGTGTATCTTACCCGTCAAGCGGGTGAACAAACCCTGATATTGATTCATAGGACTCAATTGTTCCTCTGGAATACCTAACGTAGACCTTTATAATCATCGTTTCACTGAGTGATATTTGATGTAGTTGAGGCAACCTTACGAGACAGTGATTAATATGATCTCACTGTCTAGTGAGAAGGAGACTATATTTCTAACTATTGCAAAATGAACTCTGTGACTTGATCATGTCGCAATCTTTGGATAATGTCCATCACATCATTCACCAATGATATGTCCTTGTTGTCAACTGGCATAAAAGCTCCATGATTAGGAAACCTCGATCATTGATTGCCCAACAAACTAGTATGAATAGAGGCTACTAGGGACTTGGTGAAAGAGCATGTGGGCCCCCATGTGTGATTTTGGTAATTAATGACAATCTCTATGGACTAATGTTTGCATTGAGTTGCACTTGTAGGATTTTTCCATTGGCTTCACTTGGACCATGTGTTGGATTCAAGGTGGAAGAAATGAAGAAGAATAAGCTTTATCCAAGGTGAAAGATCACGGATGTCGCCTAGAGGGGGTATGAATAGGCGGTTAAAAACATGGGCTTAATAAAGGTGGAATAAAACTAGTGTTTTCTTTTGTCAAGCACAAGCCTATAAATGCTATGGTTCACCTATGTGCACCAACAACTTATGCTAAGCAAGACAATCAACAATGTGATAGCAATATAGATTACTTCAAGCACGAAGGCTATCACAATGTAAAGTGCGTAAGTAAAGAGCTCGGGTATAGATATAACCGAGGCAGGCGGGGATGACAATATTTTACCGAGTTCCTCCCAACAAGGGAGTACGTATTGTTGGAGGGGTGGGCGGTACTAAGACCACCAACGCCACAAGAGGCCTCACCCTATTCTCCCGAGCACCCACCATGATGCAAGCACCCGTTCCACTATGAGACACTTGAGGGCGGTCACCAAACAAGTACAAGATTGGGGCTATCTCCACAACTTAATTAGAGGCTCCCAATAATCGTCACCAAGGCCTCAATCTTGGGGTGAGATTCACAACTTAATTGAAGGCCCCAAGAAAACGCCACAAAGGCCACACAACCGTCTAGGGTTCCAAGAACCCAAGAGGGACAAACTTCTTGATTTCACCAACCAAATTCTCCGAGGAGAACTCAAACCGATGCACCTAATGCAAATGGCAACAACACCACAAAGAGGCTCCAATCCTTCACTCTCAAATTTCAACAAAGCTACTAAAGCGATTGGGGAATAAGAGAGGAAGAACAAATGAAGAACACAAAATCCTCCAAGATCTAGATCGCAAAGATTCACTCACGAAGAGATGATTTGGTTTGGTCAAAATGTAGATCTAGATCTCCTCTATCTTCCTCTCAAATATGTGCAAGATTTATTGAAGGGGAAGAAAGAAATCAAGCTCAAGAGATGTCACTGTAATGGGGCAAAGCTATTTTGGTCCTCTTTCCAACAAAATTGGTTTCGGGTCGATCGGAGTTTCCTAACTCAAGTTATTTCCATTTGAATATTGCCTCTTATTTGATTTAAAAAGAAAAAGAAAAAACTTTTTGTCTAGGCCGAGCGGTACTACTGGGTGGGCTACCGGACATTACTGATTGCTGGCGTCGCTCTATGTGCGGCCCGTTCGTGTTGTTGCTCCAGGGGTAGTACCGGGCCTTAGCGGTAGTACCGGGTCGGCCCACCTAGCGCTCGCCCAGCTAGCTCGCCCCAGCTCGCTCCGCTCGTCTCGTCCTCGCGCGCACAGCCGCTCCATCCGCTTGCTCACACTCGCTAGCTCCCACGCTCAGCTTGCCCCGATTCTCTCGCTAGGCTGGCTAGCCTCGATCCCCTTTGCTGCCTCGCTTGCTCCCTTCGTGGCTTGCCTGGTCGCTAGAAACCGTTGCCAGCGCTACTGGCTCCCTGCGCGGTAGTACCGGCCCAGCCTAGGCCGAAAAAAGGCCCCAATGGGCAGTTTTTTGCCCCCATGTAAGCCTTTCCCCTCCTCTCTTTTTACTCGCTTCTTCTCCCTTGTTTCTTCTCAAGCTTTGCCCCATTATTTGACATCTCTTTGAGCTTGATTTATTTCTCCCCCTCTAATGATTCTTGCATATATTTGAAGGGAAGATAGAGGAGATCTAGATCTACATTTTGACCAAACCAAATCACCTCTTTGTGAGTGAATCTTTGGGATCTAGATCTTGGGGGATTTTGTGTTCTCCTTGAGTTCTTCCTCTCTTGTTCCCCCAATTGCTTTAGTAGATTTGTTGGAACTTGAGAGTGAGGGACTGGAGCATCTCTGTGGTGTTCTTACCATTTGCATTAGGTGCATCGGTTTGAGTTCTCCTCCGAGGATTTGGTTGATGAAATCAAGAAGCTTGTCCCTCTTGGGTTCTTGGAACCCTAGACGGTTGTGTGGCCTTTGTGGCGAGTTCTTAGGGCCTTCAATTAAGTTGTGTAGCTCTCCCCAAGATTGAGGCCTTGGTGGCGATTATTGGGAGCCTCCAATTAAGTTGTGGAGATTGCCACAATATTGTACGGGTTTGGTGACCGCCCTCAAGTGACCCATAGTGGAATGGGTGCTTGCCGCATGGTGGGTGCTCGGGAGAATAGGGTGAGGCCTCTTGTGGTGTTGGTGGTCTTAGTACCACCCACCCCTCCAACAAGACGTACTCCCTTGTTGGGAGGAACTCGGTAAAATATCGTTGTCCCCGCGTGCCTCGGTTATCTCTATACCCGAGCTCTTTACTTATGCACTTTACATTGTGATAGCCTTCATGCTTGAAGTAATCTATCTTGATATCACTTTGTTGCTTGTATTGCTTAGCATAAGTTTTTGCTGCACATAGGTGATCCTTAGTATATCTAGGCTTTGTGCTTGCCAAAAGAAAACACTAGTTTTATTGCGCCATTGTTAATCCCATCTCGTAAAAGTTTTAAACCGCTTATTCACCCCCCCTCTAGGCGACAACTATGATCTTTCACTTGGTTTGTTTCATACCACACTTATATCAATGTTTCCACTTGATACATTCATAGCACAATATGAAACTATTACGAACTAATTGAGTTATGATAATAAACTCCATTTATTATTTTCCTCTAGGGCATATCTCCTTCACTTTCCTTATGGCTAGATTTTCCTCCACTCTGGAGATGACAAGCTCCACATCCACTTCGCAAGCTCCACGAAGGAGAAGCCCAGGTCTCTTCACAATCTTCCACGAAGAGGACACCGCGGTACCAACCGCCAAGCCAACTAGGAGTTCACCCACCAAGAGTAACAAGCTCACGGTCTCTCACTCAAACAAATTGTAATGGAGAGCTCAACACTTATGCAAGAATGCAAAGCAAGAACACCAAGGGTGCTCAAATCCTTTATTCTCAAATCCCACCAAAGAAACAAGAGCTAGGAAGGAATTAGAGAGGAAGAAAATGGAGAAAAACAAGCAATGACTCCAAGATCTAGATCCAATGGGTTCCCCTCACTTAGAGGAGGAATTGATTGGTGGGGATTGTAGATCTAGATCTCCTCTTCTAAAGCCTAAAAAATCATCGGAGGAAAGGGAGAGGAAGAAAGTTCAAGAGGGTAAACAATGGTGGTCAAACAATATGCTTAAGAACCCTAGAAAATCTTGGGAAGAGCCCATTTTATAGGGAAAGGCAAATCTGCCTGTTGGGGCAGAACACGTGTAGTACAGGCAAATCGGGCGGCCAGTTCGGCGTTGCCGAGCCCTGCGCCAAACTGATTTGGCGCCATGCAAACTTGGCTCACAATATAGTGGTTTGGCATATGCCAATCTGAGTCGGCGTCGTGCCAACTGAGTCAGCGCCACGTCTGATAGTACTGGTTTGCCTGCTAACAGAAAACATCGAAGACTAAAACGGTGATACTTTTGCATCCAGACTCTGATTTTAGCAAACTTGGGATTTTTGAAAAGCTAAAAAAGATCTATCTAGTAGAGACTATACAACCTAAGAAATATCAAGAGGTAAAGTATGAAATAAGGAGAGGTATGAAACCTCCCTAAGAGACAAACCGGTAAAACCCCCAAACCCGAAAACTCAATAGAAGATGCATACGAATTCTGTTTTCGATGAAATTGGGCTTGTTGAAGACCTAGCAACAAGCTCAAGAACCCCACACAAAGAAACACCAAGAAGAAGAAAAATAGGGGGGGCTGTAAAGTATACAAAGTATTGAGCTCTCTAAGACGATGTGATCAAGTTACCCAACCGAAAGCCCCTCTTGATAGTGCGGCTATTTATCCTATAACCCGGTCTCCCAACAACCACCATGAGACCGGTAAAAGGAAAAAGTAGCAAGGCCAAACCTTTGCCTTGCGCATCCCACTTGATGTTGATGATAACGCTTCAAGCTCCATCCAAGCCGGAATTCTTCACTTGATCATTGTTACTTCGTGAAGAGTCATAAATTTCTCCCCCTTGCACCACTATGGGATAGCTTCATTAAGGCACATCTTCACATGACATTATCAACAATATGGATAGATAGCTTCAACCATATGATCTTCTTCTTGAGATTCTTATATTGAATTTACACTTCTCATTTCTTGATGATGATCACCACATGATGTCATTCTCTCATGGGCTATATGAAATCTTCACTTTTGATGCATGCCCATAGAAAGATACCTAGCCTACATAGAAAACACAAAGGCACTATAACGGGTTAGTTCATGAAGCATAATTAGCAATGCTTACCATACCACAAGATTCATGTGGTATATTCTTTATGCTTCATGAGTTGACCAACTTGAATTCACTCTTCACTCTTTGTATTGGCCAATCATGTATTTTCTCACGCGTTATCTAAATGTTTTGAGGTACATAAAGAATTCTTCATTTGATTGCATACCCTAAATCTTAGTCAACCATAGTTCAACTCATGAGGCTATCATGACACCGACTTAGATCCATATCTTGAATTCTTCTATTGATGTCAAACTCTCAAGATCTTGATAATATCATATTCGTCTCTTCAACTCGATGATCTTGATGTCAATACTTAAGGTATATCTTCATCTTCATGGCATCCATACCCGAGTTCATCACATGGGATACAAGCATGACCTATGGAATATTCCTTCATATAAACTCAATGAAAATACTAGTCCACAGGGATTGTCATTGATTACCAAAATCACATATAGGGACAATTACCCTTACATATGTTTAGTCGGATATCTTGGTAGTCGTCCCGGGTAACTTCTTGAAGAATTAAATGAAGATCCTCCTGATGGGTCAATAGGACACGATCTCCTTGAGTTGGAAGAATTTCTCGAATCACTTCCTATTGAGCGAGAATGTCACTTGATGATTTGGAAGTATGGATTGATAATCCTTTGTCTGGTGATGACCGTCATGACTGGTCAGTAGAGAACATAAGTCGTCTCCATGGTAATCTCTCACCTAACCGATGGTTCTTAGTGTCTCTAAAACGTTTTATATAGTGAGGGAGCGACTTCTCCATTAAATTTAACAAAATATGAAAATCCAAACCCTGCTACCTGATTAAAGAAATCAGGATATGATGAACTGGTCTAGGTTCTATACCAAAATTTTCATATAACATCTTTTGCATGTCTGTCCTAAACTTCTCTAGACATAACTGGTCTATGTCAACCTTTGTTCGTCAATCGGTAATAAGCGCTATAGAATTAAGTCTAGTCGTAAGTGCTGAAGTATAAGTCGGCAATACGCCAGGTAAAGAAAATGGAAACATAAAAGACCCTGAAGGAGAAAAAGAAAAAAACATTCCAAATGGGCTGGCCCATGTGGGAGGACATGGTGGGGATCGCTAAAAGAAAAACAGTTGGCGTTCTTTGGAAGCAACCCGTATCTGGATCTTGACGAATCTCGCTTCTTTTCCCCTTTCCGTGCGCGGGCCGGCAAGACCGAGACACACGCCGAAGAATCAAGCTCGTTCGTGGCCAGCAGCCATGGCGGTGGAGACGAGGATCCGCACCGGCGCTCCCACTCGGTTCAACAAGTTCTACGGCGAGCGCGGCGCCATCTCGTCCGTGCACCTCCGCTGCACTGTGATCTTCGAGCACGCCTCCCGGCGGCTCCGCGGCGGCGGCGCGGCCGTGCCTGACCGCGCGAAGCCCGAGGTACAGCAGCAGCAGCCGTGGACGTCCGACGAGGTGCGCCCGCTGCGCGACCCCTCCGTCCTCCTCCGCCCCGACGACACCCTCCGCGCCGTGCTCGACATGCTCGCCGCCGCGCCGCGGCTGCGCGACGTCGACCTCTCGCGGGAGGCCAACTGGGACGGCGAGTACACCCCGCGGCGCGTCGCGGCGTGGCTGCACGAGCAGGGGTCCCGGTGGCTCCGCGGCGAGCGGCGGCCCTGCTGCCGGTTCGAGGTGGAGGCGCGGCTGCAGGTGAGGCTGGTGTTCAGCGAGCCCAGGGCGGTGCTGCGGCGGTGCCTGGAGGTGGCGATGCAGACGGTCGCGCCGGGGTCCGACGAGGAGTGCGGGATCTGCCTGGACGAGTTCAGGAACGCCGCCAAGTCGGGGCCGGTCAACCTGCCCTGCTCGCACGCCTTCCACCGCCACTGCATGCTCACCTGGCTCGACCGCGGGAACAACTGCCCCGCCTGCCGCTACGATCTCAGCGGCATGGTCGCCGCGCCGTGGACGTTGGCGACGACTGATACTACTACGAGACGGCGGGCACCGCGGGGGCGACGGTGAGTGCCACTAGACGACGGTCAACGGTGCTGTAGGAGTAGTAGGAAGGCTGCCGTTGCTTGCACGGGTGAGGGGCGGAGACCACGGTCTACAGATCGTCCACAATTCTTCTCACCATTTTTTGTTGCAGTTTAGATATTTTGCCTTTCATCATGTGCATGGTGAAACAGCGATCGAATCGACTTTTTCTCGACGATAAGACCATGCCTCCACAATTTCATTGTCAAAATCGTGTCACAGTCAACGGGCAACAATCATAATACCCAAACTTTCTTTAAGAGAGGATAATACCCAAACTTAATTAATGAATGTTCGCAACGCAAATAATACTTCAAGTCACACGTGATTAAAGAGGGTCGAACTCATCTACGTACATTAATTTGTAATTCCTATGTTAAAATCAATATGCGCAAGCTTAATAAACTAAAAGGAAAAGGATAGATACCCCCGGGATCCGTTGGGACTGGGATCCAGTGACTTGCTAGTCACAAGTCACAGGTTGCCTCGACCCCATCCATCCACCGTCCGTCCATCATCCAGAGGCCCAAATCGCACCAAGGCAAAAAAAAAAACACCCAGGCGTGCGTCCAAGTCAACCGTCCCCGTCATTCTCCTCCGCCCAGACCGAACGAACGAGCGAAAAAGGACGCGGGAAAGCTCCCGCCCGCCCGCGCGCGCAAAGCACGGCCTCCGCCGGCGTCGGGGGAGGAGCTGCCGCCCGCGAAAACAACAACCGCCGGCGTCCTCCGCCCCGCCTCGCCCGAGCTCCGCCGACCCACGCCGGCCGGACCAGACCCGTGCTGAACCGCCCTGTACCGCCTGGCTCCGGCGTCGGGGGAGGAGCTGCCGCCCGCGCCGACTACGGACGCCGGCGTCCTCCACCCCGCCTCGCCTGAGCTCTGCCTCGACCCACGCCAGCTAGACCAGACCCGCGCCGAGCCGGCCCTCCCCGTCCCGCTTGGCTCCTCCACCCCGCCCCTCCCGGGCCAGACATGCGCCGCCGTGCTCTGATGCCTTCCTCTGGTTAGGCCCAATTCTCTGCACTTCTGAAATCCTCTTGTTGGTACCTTTAGTACTGTTGTTGATGATTGACTCGATGTTCTTTGTGATGTTCTATGTAATTGCATGTTGTTTTATGTAATTGAATGATGTGTTGATTCGGGTGGTGTGTTGTACAACTTGACAGGATCTGATCATCGTGCTATCCAATTGTGAATGTCGTGCATTTGCACATGTTGTGCAATGGGAGAAATTGACAAGGGGATGCCTAAAATTGGTATGAGGTTTCGAAATCAAGATGCAGCTTGGGAGTTTTGGGTTGCATATGGAGGCCGTGTAGGGTTTGATGTGAGGAAAAGAAACAAAAATATTAGCAAGATTGATGGTCAAGTTACTTCATGCACATTTGTTTGTTCGAGTGAAGGTGTAAGAAAAAAAGGGATACTAATGGATCATGTGCCAAAGCGTATAAGAGCTAAAACAAGAACAAATTGCAAAGCTCGGATGATTATATCATTGGATCGAGTGGCAAGAGATTTTGAAGTCACATATGTTGTGTTGGGACACAATCATCTTCTTCAATTTCCACAAACATGTCACTTGATGGCATCACAAAGGAAGATTACCGAACTTCAAGCTTTTGAAATAGAAGCCGCCGAAGATTCTGGAATCATGCCCAAAGCTGCACATGAGTATGCTTGTCGTCGTGTTGGTGGACCATTGAATCTCGGCTACACTTGTCGTGATCAAAAGAATCATTTGCGAACCAAGCGGCAAAGAGAGTTGGGTTATGGACAAGCCGGTAGTATGTTGAAGTATTTTCATGACAAAATCATTGAGAACCCATCTTTTCAACATGCTTTGCAACTAGATTGTGAGGAACATATAGCCAACATATTTTGGGCTGATACAAAAATGGTTCTTGACTATGCACACTTTGGCGATGTTGTCACATTTGATACTACTTTTGGCACAAATAAAGAATATAGACCATTTGGTGTTTTTCTTTGGCTCAATCAGTTCAGAGAAACCACCATTTTTTGGGCTGCATTGCTATTTGATGAAACATGTGACTCATTTAAATGGCTATTTGAGACTTTTCTAACTACACATAATGGGAGGCAACCTAGAACTATTTACACGGATCAAGACGCAGCAATGGGGAAAGCTATAGAGAAAGTCTTCATGGAATCATATCATGGATTATGCATCTTCCATATAATGCAAAATGCTGTCAAACATTCATATCGATTGAAGGGTGAGGAAAAAAGTGAAGAAAAAGAAGAAGGGAAAGGTGAAGAAAAAGAAGAAGATGAAGAGGAAGAGTCTCATATTCTAAAGGATTTTAGTGAGTGCATGTATGGCTATGAGGACAAAGCGGAATTTCAAGAAGCATTTGACAATATGAGACTTAAAGTGCATAAGCAAACTTGGTTAGATAGTATCTACAAGCTGAAAGAGAAGTGGGTTGAATGTTATATGAGAGATGTGTTCAGTTTGGGAGTTAGAAGTACACAACTAAGTGAAAGCTTCAACAATTCATTGAAAAACCACTTGAAATCAGATTTTCATATTGTTCAGTTCTTGATGCATTTTGAGAGGACATTGGAGGTAAAAAGAGCTAAAGAATTGCAATCGGAGTTTGATGCAAGGAAAAAGTTACCAAGAATCAAGATGCACACACCTATGTTGGTGCTAGCAAGCAAAGAGTACACTCCAATTATCTTTGAAGCTTTCCAAGATGAATATGAAAGATCCATGGATGCGTGCACTAGAGTATTGGATGAGGATAACAAATTTGCGGTTTCTATTGGAAGTTTGCATGGTGATTTGAAATTTGAGGAAGAACGCATAGTGATTGGTGATCCTTTGGCCAAAACAGCTTCTTGTAGTTGTCAAATGTTCAAAAGGACGGGAATATTATGTGGACATGGCATCAAAGTTCTTGACTTGATGAATATAAAGACATTGCCACCATATTATATTTTAAAGAGATGGACTAGAGAAGCACGCAATGGAAGCATACAAGATAGACATGGAAGGAAAGTGGTGGAAAATCCAAAGTTGGAAGATCAACTTCGGTACAAGACTTTGTCTCACAAATTCCATAGTTTGGCATATAAGGTAGCCAACTCTCTAGAGTTTTGTTTGATGTTAGAAAATGCACTTGATAGTGTGGTACACAGGTAGAGGATAAACTCAATGAAACTACCAATGCTACAAATATGCCATGTAATGGTCAAGAAAATATTGACCCTAATGTGCATAATGTGCAACAAACAAATGAGTATCTTAGTGCAAAGCTCAAGAAGAAGGAGGTTCAATCAAAAAATTGAGGAGAACGAAAACTTGGCTTTGATAAGTTACTCAAGGGGAAGCGCAAGCCAACAAAAGTTGCCGCACCAAAAAAGAATGGAGCAAAGGTATGTTGCAATCTATCCATGATGTGTTGTTACTATACATGAGATAAACTACTTACTAGAACATCTATTGCAGCAACACAAGAAGGATGATGGTGTGGAGCCTCAAGTAAAAGTGGAGAAAGATGATGTCAATGAAGGAGAAAATATGGAGCATCAAGATTGCAACACGATCATTAGTTACACAGAGCTCTTGAATGCTCCACTTAGTAGTGTTTATGATGGACATATGTTCTAGCATGCCCAAGCTTGTTAGATAGTGATATGGTTGGCTAGTATTTTGGATAAAGGTCATTATAGTATTTTGGATTTTGGGGCTAACTATAGATTTTGTAGCCTAATTGTACAAGTAGATTGGCCTAATTGATGTATTGGAAGGTTTATGTCAGATAAATTGTTCCAGAATTTCAATGTTATATGTACTACAAAATCTAGATGTCTTTTGTAGCCAGAATTTTCTCTCTTTTATGCTATTGTTTAGCTGAACTGCAACCAATTTTCTGTCTACTGTTTGCTGCAAACTATTCTGTTTTCAGGTGTTCTGAAAAAACAGAGTCAGGTGTTCTGTTTTTAGTCGTTTTCAGCTCGTGCCGATTTTGCAGTGCGTCTCATCGGGGAAGCCGTCCCGTCAGTGGAGGGCGTCAGGGGAGGCCGTCCTGTCTGTGGAGAGCATCGGGGGAGGCCGTCCCGTCGAGGGCTGTCGGAGGGGGAGCGCCGGAGGAGGGGGAGCGCCGAAGGAGGGGCTGGTCGCCGCTGGTTGGGACGGGGCGGGTAGGCCCTCGCTGGTGAGGCGGGGATGGGCGGTGAATCCAGGTGGCGTGACTGCGCGGGTCGGGGCGGAGGAAGGGCGCCGGTCAGGCGGTGCGACTGCTCGGTCCGTCCCGCGCTCGATGGGGAGGACGGCGCCCCGCTCGTTCGGTCTGGCGCGAGAAGGACGAAGCCCCGGGCTGACTCGGTCGCCTGGGTGTTTTTTTGTCTTGGTGAGATTTGGGCCTCTGGATGATGAACGGACGGTGGATGGATGGGGTCGAGGCAACCTGTGACTTGTGATTAGCAAGTCACTGGATCCTAGTCCCCCCCGATTGTTGCTCTTGCGTCGTGGGTGGGACCTACGAACGCATCTTGGCTTTTTTTCTAGACGCGATGCAAGCTAAGTCCAGTGTCTCTTCTCCGCCCTACGTCCTCCTGCCTCCCTACTGCGTGCCGCCACCATCTCCCTCCGCCGCTAGATGCAGCGCAGACGACGGGCGAGCTCCGCGGTGACAGGTGTTGGGTGAAGTCCGCGACGGCCGCAGGTGGCGAGGGCGATCTGCTCATTGCCGCAGGTTGCGGGAGAGGTTCTCCAATGGAGCGGCGTGTAATAGGCTGACGAGAGGGCAAGCGGAAGGTCACGGGAGTGTGGGAAGGAGGGCGAGACTGGAGCCGACGGATGTGGTGGTGCTGTCAGTGTTCTATCATTTTATTAAGAAATTTTCGCTACAATGGCTATGTAATTTGCCACATAGAAGAATTTTTTCGCTACATGTTTTCTGGATTTTGCATAATATGAATAAAACTTTGCTACTTGGCATATTATTTTTGCTATGTTTCATTTTTTTGCTACTTTCGTACAGTTTTTTTGGTACAACCAATCTCTACGGTTTTGCTACGAGATCTCTGGCGGGAGTCTCTGGCGATGTCCCTTTGCTACATTATAAAAATATTTTGCTACAGTAGCATAATTATTTGCTAGGGGGTACCGGCGATGTTTTTCCCAGTGAGAGTCTCGGACGACAGTTTTTCTGACGATGTCTTGGACGAAGTCAGGTTTTTCTACATTAGGATATTTTTTTGCTACAAAGTCTTCGGCGAACTCTCCGATGAGGACTAGTCTGTCTGTTCATTTTCTGGATTAAACCATTTTCTGCTATATGTAGCAAAAGTGGGACTATTTGTACCAAAAGCAGGATAAAGGGACGGGAAGGAGATCTGATCGTTGATTTGAAATTGGACGACTGGGACCCAACAACGGGAGAGGGTTTCACGGCAAATTGGAATGGACACGATGACCATCGGCGAATTGGGTGGAGACTGCTTCCTCCACCAGCATCCCACCAAAGCATTGTTGGTGCCAACTGCTACCCGGGCGGCATGGCCGAATCGGGGCGATAGACCGGCACCTCGATTCAGCCAAAGAGCGATGGTAGCGAAGGCGGGTACTCCACAAAGAGGCTCGAGAAGGACCGACATGGCCAAAGGGGGGCAAGAAGCAAAACAAATTTAAAGGATAATAAGAGAGAACTAAAAAAATAGAAAGTTGAAAGAAAAAATGAAAACGAAATAAACAATAATAATAGTAGCAGCATTAGTCAAGGCCATGCTATCCACGCCGGATCCATGGCGGTTGCTTGGCTCAACTCGAGGTGGGAGGAAAGGACGATCTACGAGCTCCTACAAGTGGGGGATGGCACAACAAGCGTCATGAACCTTCTAGGCATCACAGAGTCACAAGCGGCAGTCCAAATCGTAGTCACGAGGCGTTGGCGGCCCAAATTGCTGCCAGGAATGGGGAGAAGAGCACAAACTGAAATTTCATCGCACCGACATTTTTTTGAGCTATGAGGGGAACCAGGAATTCACTCGCCAAAACCAGTGATAGAGCATGGTCATAGGTTCTTTTATAGATATTTATTAATTCATTTATAGTTTTGGCCAAAATATAGGATTTTTCAAGTGAGTTTTTCCGGCCAACATCATAAAAAATGTTACTTTATGAGTGACATGAGTATGATTACTCGGATGCTTATGGTTCACTATCCTATATTGGGTAAAAGGCTACAGCCCATGAAGATTCCAGACGATAGCTCAAGGAAACAACCGACAAAGGCTTTGATTGTATTAGGAAAGAGACTATAAACCGACATTGTGTTGGTATTGTAATCGCGCGTATATAAAACCTATCCGCATGCAGCTTTGAGACCCGACCTGTTATATATAGGACGGGAGAACCCAAGCGGAGGCACCGAAATCTCGAAGACAACTTTTAATAGTGCAATTACTCAATATTCAGGCGATTTTGATTCCATTGTTTCCATAACATCCGACGAAATCCCCAGCGTTCTCTTTTCCGCGAAACCCCAAGTCCATCATCATGGGCATTGTCGAGGTTACCCCTCATCAATTGGTGCCGTCTGTGGGAAACTGAACGCTGGAACCACGGATTCGGCGGAACGCTCTCCACCAAGCATCAACTCGACAAAAGCAGAGCCACACCCACCCACCCCTACATTGGTACCCACCGATTTTAATGGCGGATCCGATCTAATCATCGGAAGCCTCCACTTCCAAGCAGACAACCCGCAAGAATCACACCCTTCGGCCCTGATCGAATCAAAACCGTCGGTGGGAAAAGCTACGCCTACAGAGGTACCAGCATCTTCCGTCAGATCCTCCACGGATATCACAACACAGATCGAAGCAGGTGAAGAAGGTCACCAGCTAATCACACCACACGAAGCAAACCCAACAAACTCATAACCCGAAGAAAGCAGTGAAAACGTCGACTTCAAAGAAAAGATGGCGAAGATCTATCCAGGACTACGATCTCGGAATACCATCGACACATCCGCAGAAGCAGAAGATGACGCCATTATGCCACGCATAACACGCCACCAAATGTGAATTATCAACAGAGATACCTCAACGCCACGCGACGAAAACGGTAATCCCATCCTCAACCCCGATGATATTTTATCAGATGACCACGCAGGAAACCACGACAATGAAGGAGACCACGGGAACGGAGGAGAAACAGCAGATAACCGCATAGTCCAAGGAAGAGGCGGAGAACCGCACGCAGGAGAAAGACAAGGACTTTGGCTACTAGCGTCGGCATGGCAAAAAGCAAGGGAGGCAATTTCAGGAGCAGTCCCGATGACAGCGGATGCTTCACATGAGGATCTATTAGCATACCAATATCTGCTCCACCACAAGAAGAGAGACCTACTTCGGATGCAAAGGCAACTTGATGAAAGAAAGAGATTAGCCGATGAATCCAGCTTACGACGGGCACAATTAAGCTCTACTCGAGGATCAAGGAGTGTAACAGGAGCAGCACCACCAAGAAGGGCAACATCTCAACTATAGAATATCCCCGAAGCAGAAAGAAGTGGAATCATCCGAGATCTCGACCTATCATTCATGTCGATTGATCAAGCAGGAAACATCAAGGCAAAAACAGCTCAGGCAGCCATTGTGGCCATGCAAACATATCTAATCACCATTCAACCCGCACCCGACGATCTGTGTGCGGCCCTTCACCGCTCCACCCTAATGAACCTTGGCATGGTAGGAGCCTCTCTCGCCAAAGCAGAACAATGAATCATACAAAGATCCCCACGCCATCACAACAGTCCTCAGCAAGTAGGACACACCTGATGATCTCGATCACCACTCCAGGCGCATCTCGTAGTTTCCGAGCCGCGAAGTAATACAATAAACAACAACACCCAACATAGGGGCAGCGGATCCAGAGATGAAACCATAGCCGACGATATTAGGATGGATACGACGAAGACGATCACGAGCTATGCGGGGCCAGCTGTTTCACGCAGAGGATTTGCAAGGCCTCAGTACCCAAGGACTTTAAACTTCCACACGACCACCACAAATACGATGGACTCCATGAACCCGAAGCTTGGTTAGCAGACTATTTGGCCACCATCAAATTACAGGGTGGCTCCACAACTACCGCAATGCAAAGTCTACAACTACATCTCACCGGCGCCGCAAGATCATGGCTCAAGTAGTTACCTAAAGATTCAATTGGCAGCTAGAACGATCTGGAAGATAAATTCATCCGACATTTCCATTCCACGTTCAAACGACCAGCATCCTTGGAGTAGTTGAGAGCGTGCAAACAAAAATCTGGAGAATCAATAAGAGCATTCATACAGTGGTGGAATATTATCAAAAACTCAGCTGAATCCATATCCGACGAAAGGGCCATCGACGCCTTCAACGACGGCCTCCGTCGTCGAGAATTTATAGAAGAACTGGGACGGGTTAAACCCAAGATAGTATCACAGCTGATGGAAATAGCAAATCGTTGGGCTGATGGAGAGGACGCGCTACATAATAAGCACGCGCGGTCACCCGAGGCAGACAGGGATAAGCGTGGCAATGATAGAAGAAGAAGGAACAACAATGGAAATACGGGACCAAATTACGTCATAGCAGGTTTTTCGGGTGAAGGTAACAACAGAGGCAATGACCACAATGGCGGATACCACCAGAATAGGGACGACGTCGGAGGAAGCCAGTCCGCACAGCGGTATCAGCCAAGAGCACGAGACCCACCTATGTCCATAATGCAAATGCTTGAAGGACCCTGTAATATGCATTTTACATCGACTCGGCAGGCAGACGACAATCCAACCACCTCATGAAAGACTACCGAACATTCCTGAAGATGCAGGAGTTGTGCAACGCAAAGGAAACCAAAGCGGCAAATCGAGGATACACATCCACGCCTGGTACACTAGCTATCGGTGCACCACCACCACCAATGGCACCACCACAAAACACAAACGATCAAAACAACAAGTACCCTAGATCAAAAGGAGCAATGTGTATGATTCAGAAAGGGCGTCCATCCAACAGAATTCAGAAGCTCATCACAAGGCAAATCAATATGGCAAAAAAGCAACATCAATCACACCCGAATATCTCCACTTGTCAGAGCAAGAAATCACATTCAGTAGAGCCGATCACCCACTTCGGGTCCCACGACCGGGTCGCTCAGCCTTGATAGTTGAAGCACAAATTGGTGGGTTCGATATGAGCAAGGTCTTCATGGAAGCAGGAATTAGCATAAATCTGATCTAACCAAAAACACTAATAACAATAGGCTACCCCCTGGACAATCTCGCGCCAACAGAAACATCTTTCTACGGAATAGTATCAGGTAAAGCCAAAATCCCTTTAGGCAAAGTATTTCTTGACGTTGTTTTTGGTTCCAAGATAAATTTCAGGCGAGAAAAACTCGAATTTGAAGTTATGGATTGGCCATCACAATATCATGCAATCCTGGGATGACCAACCTTTGCACGGTTTATGGAAGTGCCGCATTATCCATACTTAGTGATGAAAATTCCAGCACCAAAGGGAATTATCACGATAAAAGGAAGCTTCACATGTGCCGACAGCTGCGATCGGGAGTTCAACAAAATATCTAAATCTTTCGGGATGGCAACGGAGTTTGAACAACTCAAAGCTTCAGCAAACACACAACCTCTAGAAGTAACACGTGTCAATCCCGATCAGGCTTTTGACACGGCAAAAGACATAAAAGAAGTACAGATCCACCCTGCCGACCCGACGAAAACAACATTCGTGGCTTCTAACCTTGATCCCGCATAGGAAAACATGCTCATCGAGTTCCTCTGTGAGCACAGGGAGATTTTCGCATGGCTGCCTTCTGACATGCCGAGAATTCACAGGGAACTCGCTGAGCACGCATTAAACCTAGATTCAAAAGCGAAGCCAGTAAAGCAGCCGCTTCATAGAGCCAAAGCGCAAGGCCATTGGAAAGGAGCTCCATCACCTCACTGATGCCAATTTTATCAAAGAACTAACGAAATCAGAGTGGCTCGCAAACCCAGTATGTGTTCCAAAGAAAAACACTACAAAACTTCGGATGTGCATCGACTTTACTGCACTGAACAAGCACTGCCCAAAAGATCACTTCCCATTGCCACAAATCGACCAAATAATCGATGCAACTGCGGGATGCAAACGTCTTTATTTCTTGGACACTTACTAAGGATACCACCAGATTAGGATGAAGGAAGAAGATCAGGAGAAAACGGCGTTTATCACGCCCTATGGTGTATTCTGCTACACAACAATGCCTTTTGGCCTCAAGAACACCGGAGCAACATATCAGCGGATGATGCAGAAGTGTCTGGGAAGCCAAATAGGCACAAATGTGCAAGTGTATATTAATGAAGTCATAGTTATGAGAGGTCAAGGATCTGCGTTGATCAAGGACCTCGAAGAAATATTCAAAAATCTCGACAAGTTTAGCATCAAACTGAACCCGAAGAAATGTTCCTTTGGAGTCCCGGCAGGGCAACTCCTCAGATATTTGGTATCAGCTAGAGGAATCGAGGCTAATCCCGAAAAAATACAAGCAATCCTAACAATGAAGAATCCAATGGCGTACATCAACTGGCAGGGCGAGTAGCGACACTCAGTCGTTTTATTGCAAGGTTAGGAGAAAAAGCGATGTCATTCTACGCCCTCATGAGAAAAACAGAAAAATTTGAGTGGACGGAAGAAGCTCAAAATCCCTTTGAAGATCTTAAAAGGACGCTTTCGACATCTCATGTCGTCGTGTTGCCAAAAGAGAAAGAGCCTTTACTACTTTATATCGTTGCCACAAATCAGGTGGTCATCATGGTCTTGGTCGTAGAACGACCCGAAGAAGGGAAGACTCACAGTGTGCAGAGGCCAGTTTACTTCCTGAGCGAGGTTCTATCGCCATCCAAACAAAGGTACCCACACTACCAGAAACTAGCATACGGGGTATTTATGACATCACGAAAACTACGCCACTATTTTTCGGAGCATCCAATCGTAGTGGTCAACGAAGCGCCTTTGTCAAGCATCCTCAACAATCTAGAAGCAACTAGACATGTCTCTCTATGGGGCATCGAATTATCCCCTCGGGATATCACGTATGAAAAGTGCAAAGCAATTAAGTCACAAGTTCTGCCAGATTTCATCACAGAATGGACATAGTTGCAATTTCGGGTCCACCAGACCTTTCTAGTGCCTGGACAATGTACTTTGATGGATCAAAAAGAACGGAGGGAGCAGGAGCAGGAGTCATACTAATATCACCTCAAGGCGACAAAATGCGCTATATACTTCGGATGAGCTTTGCGAACGCATCTAATAACGAAGCAGAATACGAGGCCCTGTTGCATGGCATGTGAATGGCCAAAGCTTGCGGTGCAACTCGCCTCAAAATCTCCGAAGATTCTAATCTTGTGGCATAGCAAGCAATGAACAAGTGTGACGTCGTTAGCGAAAATATGGTTGCTTACCGCGATCTATATGGCGTTATGGAAGCTCAATTTGATGGGTGTGAAGTATCATATATAGGAAGAGCAAGCAATGAGGAAGCCGACAATCTAGCCAACATCGGATCCTTGTGATTACCAATACCACCTGGAGTTTTTTGGGAGGAAATAATGGAGCGATCGATCAAAGCAAAAAGAGTCTCCGAGGTTGCAGCACCAAAAACAGGGAAAAAGAAACATCCGCAAAAAGACTCGGGGGCTCCTTCAGAAGCCAAGAACATAGAAGAAGCCATCAAGGAAGAAGAACAACAAGAAATTGCAGAGGTCATGCTAGTTGAGCCCACCTGGATGTAGCCGTATATAGCATATATGGCTAAGGGAGAGCTACCAGAAGATGTGATAGAAGCCCGACGAATCACCCGACGATCGAAAGCCTTTAGGATAATCAAAGGGGAACAAGAGAAGTATTTTGGGTGTGTTGCAGTGTTGCGTAACACCTGAAGAAGGAAAAAATCATACTCAAACATAAAAATGAAGGAGTTTGTGGTCACCATGCTAGCAGCCGAGCAATTGCTGCAAAAGCATTCAGAGCAGGATTTTACTGGCTCACTGCAGTTCAAGATGCAAAAGACATTGTCAGAACATGTGAGGCATGTCAACGCTTCGCAACAAAGCCTGGGGCACCCACCGCTAAGTTGAATCCTATACCTCTGGACTGGCCGTTTTCTCAATGGGGACTCGATATGGTTGGAAAACTTCACAAATCATTGCCAGGAGGACACGTCTTTCTGCTAGTAGCAGTCGACAAATTTACTAAATGGATTGAAGCAATGCCTGTCACCACCCAAAACGGAACTTTGGCTATGAATTTTATCAAATCCATAGTATTTTGGTTTGGTGTACCGAACAGCATCATCACAGACAATGGTACCAACTTCTCTTCCAATGAGTTCAAGGAGTACTGCCAGGAGATGGGCATCAAAATAAGCTACACTTCAGTAGCTCACCGACAAACAAATAGACAGGTAGAAAAGGCCAATGGACTACTTACCGCTGGACTCAAGAAAAAACTACTAGCACCACTTGACAGATCAAAAGGAGCATGGGTGGATGAACTGCCATCCATATTATGGAGTTTACGCACAACTTCAAATAATTCAACACAAGAGACGCCTTTCTTTTTGGACCACGATGCGGTATCCGTGCTTCCTGTTGAGGTGTCACACGAATACCCAAGAGTAGCTGCATATGATGAAGAGGAATCAATAGAAGCACTTGAAGATGATGTGGATGCACTTGATGAAGCTCGAGATGAAGCCCTCCAAAGAGCAACTATGTACCAGCAAAACTTGCACAATTACCATAGCAGAAGATTGTAGCCTAGGTCCTTTGCAGTAGGGGACCTAGTTCTTCGCCTCAAACAAGATGGCCACAAGAAGTTAGAATTGCCATGGGAAGGACCATACATCATCACAGAAGTTATTCCTAGAGGATCATATCGACTACAAGACAAGAAGCCAGGAGTAAAATACTCAAATCCATGGAACGTAGCATAACTACGACGCTTTTACGCATAAGATTATTTACAATATGATAAGAGTTACAGTTCGGCTTATTAAGCTAGAATATCCAGGACAACGGCTAAAGTCCATTTGCTCAAAGAATAATGTATCATCAATCTTCCGCTTTATATGTAAAGAGATAAGTTATTTGTACCTTAATCTTTTTATTGTTCAAAAGATCAATGCTTCTCATCAAGCTAATAGCAACTATGAGCCTATGTCCAGATACAGGCATCCGAACATAGCCTCGAGGGCTACTCCCATCGAGAGCGCTGGCGCGCACCCGATAGAAATCCAGTTGTGCATAAAATATATTCATGATTGCAAACACCCTTGATTTTTACACCAGTGTATCCTCAAAAAGGTATTACTCCCATCGGGAGATAGTATAAAGCATTGAAACTATCTAATAAAATCATAAACCTTGGCGGCCCAGTAGGCCAAGCACCAAAAAAGCCAAAAATCTCAGATCACACCCAGACGCGACAAAAAATCCGAATGCCATGTTCAGAAACATGAAGGTAAGACCCCAAGATTCGTCCTGTGTGGCTTGGTAATCGCACAAGAATGCGCTCTGCTAGTAAAATATCCGTATCAACTATACGATGAAAAATCCCGATGGACGCGTTGGATACCCGATAAAATAGAAAATGGAGTTCAGTAATCAGTAAGACCTCAGCGGCTCGAACTGAATTACACCAGTAGCAAATTCTAGATTCGAGCCTGGGGACTTGAATTTGATGTAGGACAACCTTGTTTTTGCCCAGGAGCAATTAACTGATTCTTGATCCGTCGGAAGCATCAGACTCATTGTACCAAAATCCCTACAAAGATAAAAGATAAAAAGAAACTTTGAGACTCAACCTGAAACTGTGGTTCAAGTAGAGTCTCGGGGACTACTGACATGAGTATGATTACTCGGATGCTTATGGTTCACTATCCTATATTGGGTAAAAGGCTTACAGCCCATGAAGATTCTAGATGCCAACTCAAGGAAGCAACCGACAAAGGCTTTGATTGTATTAGGAAAGAGACTATAAACCGACATTGTGTTGGTATTGTAATTGCACGTGTATGAAACCTATCCGCATATAGTTTTGATACCCGGCCTATATATATAGGACAGGAGAAGCCCAAGCGGGGGCACCTAAATCTAGAAGACAACTTGTAATAGTGCAATTACTCAATATTCAGGCGACTTTGATTCCATTGTTTCCATGACATCCGACAAAATACCTAACGTTCTCTTTTCCACGAAACCCCAAGTCCATCATCATGGGCATTGCCGAGGTTACCCCTCGTCAATGAGAAGTTTCAAGTAGACTAGAAATGCAGAGATGCTCTAAGGCCTATTAGAGCACCTCCACCGGCGCACCGATATTTATTTCTTATGCTAGAATTATATTAATCGGAGACATTAATACATGAGTGTTTAATAAACAAGCAAGAGTTACTATTTATGCCTCTCATTTTACTTGCTCGTTGATTAACCTGTGATCAAGCTTTCCTGATAATGAACATTGGATATTGTTAATAATGGGATCATATCATTAAAAGAATGATGTGATGAACATACCCCCAAAGTAAGTGTAGAAATACGATCAAGTCATTAAGTTTATATTGTTTTATCAATGATGGCAACAACTCCGTGTGTACCAACAAGTTGGTACCCCAAGTGTAGAGTGTTGTACCAAGCGTCTTTTCCCCACAAGTATGACTTGAGGATTTATATCGAACTCTTGGGGAATTGGCTCAGAGGTTATTCTTCTTCTCCTCTTCAAGCAATCTACAAAAGAAAAAAACTTGTGTCGCCAACTCCACCGTGTGGTTGTCAAGCACAAGGTTTCGTATTAGTAATATGAAATAATAATAATATAAAATAAAATAAAACAAGTAAAAACTAGGCAAGCAAGATAAAAGCAATAAAAGATGGTTATTTGGGATTTTGTGTGTGTTTGCAAGTGAAGAAATTATTTTTTGTATTTTTAAAATAATAAATTGCAGAAAATATAAAGTGTGATAATGGTGTTGAAAAGGTGTCTGTAATGATTTAAATTGGACCAGGGTTCATGGGTTCACTTGGCTGGTCTCTTTTTGGGTTGTAATGGACACAAACAATTTATCAAAGATATAATATTCTTAGAACTTCAACATGTGTTAGATAAGCATTCATATGGACATCATGTCCTAACATAGAGATGATGCAACACATCTCTTATACTCCTCAAGAAAGGGAAAACTCCAAGCAATCTTGAATTAAGAATCAACGGAGTATATCCTTAAGTAATTTGACATGATGTTTGAATCATAAATATGCTACCTTGAGCAAACAAGATTATCTGGCTGTCACAAGATAATTATAGCACATGAATTCACTTTATCCCTAGGAGGAAGCAAAATAAAGGTAAATACCATATTAGATCTTGAATTAGTTGTCACTATTCAATCACTACTACCATTCTACTCCATCTAATACACACTTCTCCCCACATATGCTCTTGCATACAAGTTGGATCGGAAAAAGTACTTAAGAACGGGGTACATGATATGCATATATCAATACATCTTACACATAATAAGTTCCAGTCTAATATATCAAATCATAGAATAAAGATCTATCATATAAGAATTACATATATGACCATAATCATGTTGGAAAGCTCATACTGTACTAGATCTATGAAGAACAAGAGAGGAATAGATCAAGATACTACCAAAAACCCATAGTCCAGAGGTGGACTACTCCCTCTTCATCATGGCGATGATGGTGGAGACGTTGGAGAAGGTAGAGATCCCTCCGGTGGTGGCTCTGGCAGAGTTCCCTCCTCCAATCTTCGCTGGTTCTGCCTCTGGTTTGGTGTTTCAGTGTAAAACATGGATATAACATCATATATGTAGCAATACGTGAGAATTCATATCAACAAACTACAAAGTTCATGTATGCATTTTACATGTATCAACATCCCAAGCTTAACCTATGCTCCTCCTCGAGCATGATGGTGATAAAACTAACATGGGCTTTGGAGTTTGGTGCTTCTTTTTCACTAGCAAGTATCACAAAATGTTAAACGATCCATTTGTTTAGAGAATAATAACAAGCAAGAATAACATAAAGTGATACTTCGTATAATATCATACTTGACGACACAATATTTATATTGACTAACACAAATGCATATAGTACCATGTGGAAATAGTACATTCTTCACATAAAGAAAAGTATATTTATAGTGGCAGTCCTATGGTCTGAATATTTGGCAAAGGAGGTCGGAGAGAGTGTATGGCTGGAAAGTAGGGAATATCATATGTGAGACACAAGCTATCTTCAAAACACTATCCATTAAGTTTATGGTTGTGGTTCATCATTAGTGTTTGGTTCCATTGCCCCTCAACACCCGATTCTTTTTGGCATTCTTGTTTTGGCACTTTTTGCTTCTTCCCACTTTTTTATTTCTTTGTAACTTTTTGCTTATTTTGATTTTTGGAAAGTCCTAGCCTCTTCATACTCACTCTTCTCACATTTTCATATCATATAAATATTTGGAGTGTTTTTTTCCTCATCTTAGCAGTGGTACCCCTTCTATGGAGGGTTTTTGCCCTCATCTTTTAGCATATGCATCCTATTATTTCTTTTTGGGAAGGGGTAGTCTATGCCTAATGAGTTCGTGGTCACCCCATGAATAAATTCTCCATGTTGGTCATACCCATAATAATAGTGTCTAGAATCTAAATAATGACTCACACATGATAGTATACTTTGGGATATAGCTTGATCTATTTGGGTAGGTGTTTCCTATATAAATGCTAAGTTTGTTTTGCTAAAGGAGGTTGTTTCAATATGGTGGGGCTAGAAATGGTAACCATTTGACCTTCTACAAGAATGCAAAGTGCCCATAGTACTAAGTCATTCTAGAAGACAATATAAGCATTGAGCACCATTTATGTTGAATATAAGAACTAGCACAAGATGATACACTTGTAAGTTATCACTCCATAAAGCATATGAACGATCTGACCTAAGGCAATAACATGCATAGTTTGGTTTCCCCCTTTTTCTATTTCAAGCAAGGCATTCAATCAAACATGGCATTTATTCAAACATGACATTTATTCATGGGATAGTTTATTTCAGTAGCTCTTTGATAAGCATGCAAAATATCTATCATGGTGGTCTTATTTATTTCCAATCATATCAAAGCAAAACTAAACATAACACCAAGCAAAGACGCTCCAAGTTTCTACGATCATTCTATGTTGCTCAAAAAACAAAGTTTAGAGGTTTGCAAACTGAGAGTTTTATAGGTCCAGTGGGTTTCCTTGGGCATCCCCAAGATTATTTTTTCACCATTCTTGGATAGCTCTTGGTGTGGTGTTTCTCTATTCCCTGTCAAAAAACTTCAATACAAAACTTTCTTGACATTAGTGGTACAATATTATGATAATATCTGCCATATATATCAAAGACAAAAAAATCTTAATAGTCCAGCAATCATATAGTGTCCTACACATACCTAGCATATCAAAAGTTTCATATCAAATCATTTTGGGACCGAAAGGAGCGGCTCAAACACTAGTGGGCAGAATCTGTCCAAATTTTTAGCAGCAGCAAAACGAATTTATTTCGACCACCTAGTCATGTCAGGAATTTTGGCCAATTTTTTTGCATATACATGATGAAAATTTTCAACTACAGTATAAATATGAGAGAAATAGGAGTTACAGAAAAAAATCAGATTTTTTTCTACTAAACAGTGTTGTGCAGGAATTTGCTACTCCATGTGCTCTAACAACTTTCTAGCATCCACAATGGGTTCTACTTGGTACTTTATTGCTCCCCTACAGCAAATACACTAAAATGAGTCTTTTACTACAGCAAGCATGCATAAAAATAAATAGCCGGGTTGCCTCCAGCAAAGCGCTTTTTATATAGCCATATAGCTAAGCTTACTTACTTGATTCAAGTGATGTGGAGATCATGTGGTATCTTGTACCTTGGTGCTACCTCCTTATTCCTTGGGAAGTGTTCCATGCATTTCTTATGTGGGAACTGAAACTTCACATTCCCTTCCTTCGAATCAAATGATTGCATCTGTAGTTCTCAAAAAAAGGTCTTCCAAGAATTATAGGACTAGAGGTTTTACTCCTCATGTCCATTACAACAAAATCAACAGGTACAAAAGTCATATGTAACTCAACCATTATATCATTTACTTTCCCTAAAGCATGTTTAACTCAGTCATCAACAAGCAAAATATCTATTGAACATTTTTCCATGGTTTTGAGTTCTAGTAGATCATATAGTTCTTTGGATAAAACAGAGACACTAGATCCTATATCTAGAATAGCATGATGGATCTCTTTGCCAATAGTGATTAATATCTTGAGTACCCAAGCATCCCCACGCTTTGGTGGTATCATGGATTTATTATTGTATATTTCTATCTTTTCTTTGATGACATAGTTTGCTATATAGGAGCCAAAACCTACTTGATAAACATTAATGGATGGGTCATTAGAAAACTTTTGTAGGATATGGATAAGTTCATACAAGCTGCATTTATCAAGGTAAAATAGAGGTTCTTTTGTTTCACTTAGCATTTTAACTTCCTATATTTTCTTTTCTCTACTATGTAGGTTAAATGTTTCATATCTATCATCAAATACTTCTTCAGACACTTTAGCTTTCTCTAAACTTTCCATAATTTTGACTTCTAAAAGCACACCATCTAGTAACAAGTGTAGAGTGTTGTAGCAATCGATTTTTTCCCCACAAGGATGATTCGAGGGTTTATATCGAACTCTCGAGGAATTGGCTCAAAGGTTCTTCTTCTTCTCCTCTTCAAGAAACCTACAAAGCAAAGTTTTTGTATTGTGTCCCCAACTCCACCGCGTGGTTGTCAAGCACAAGGTTTCATATTAGTAATACGAAATAACAATAATATAAAATAAAACAAGTAAAAACTAGGCAAGCAATATAAAAGCAATAAAAGATAGTTGTTTTTGGGTTTGCGTGTGTTTGCAAGTGAAGGACGTATTTTTTGTATTTTCGAAATAATAAATTGCAAAAAATATAAAGTGTGATAATGGTGTTGTAAAGGCGTTTCTAATGATTTAAATTCGACCAGCTTCATGAGTTCACTTGTCTACTCTCTTTTTGGGTTCTAATGGACACAAACAATTCATCAAAGATATAATATTGGTGGAACTTCAACATGTGTTTGATAAGAATTCATATGGGGATCACTAACATAGAGATGATGCAACACATCTCTCTTATACTCCTCAAGAAAGGCAAAACTCCAAGCAATCTTGAATTAAGAATCAATAGAGTATAGCATCAAGTAATTTGACATGATGTTTGAATCACAAATATGTTACTTTTACCAAACAAGATTATCTATCTCCCACAATATAATTATAGCACATGAATTCACTTTATCCCTAGTGAGGCAGCAAAAGTAAGGTAAATATCATAGTAGATCTTGAATTTGTTGTCACTATTCAATCACTACCACCATGCTACTCCATCTAATACACGCTTCTGCCCACACATGCTCTTGCATACAAGTTGGATTAGAACAAGTACTTAAGAATGGGGTACATGATATGCATCTATCAATACATCTTACACATAATAGGTTCCAATCTCATATATCAAATCATAGAATAAAGATCCACCACATAGGAATTACATATATGACCATAATCATGTTGGGCAGCTCATATGGTACTAGATCTATGAAGAACAAGACAGAAATAGATCAAGCTACTGCCATAAACCCATAGTCCAGAGGTGGACTACTCCCTCTTCATCATGATGATGTTTATGGAGACGTTGGAGAAGGTAGAGATTCCTCCGGTGGCGGCTTTGGTGGACTTTCCCCCTCCAATCTTCGCTGGTTCTAGCTCTATTTTTGTGTTTTGGTGTTTCTGCGGTGCCCCTCCCGAGAAACTCCCGAGGGACCCTTTATATAGTATTTTTAGGTCATACGAAGGCGGTAGGCAAAAGATCAAAGTGAGTCAACGGTCGAGGAGGAAAAGAGCCTGGTTGGCACACCCACCCTTACTAGGCGTGCCACCTGGTATATTTTGGGCCTCTAGGTCCAGCTGGTGAGGTCCAAGTGCTCCAGGTGCTTCTCTTGATGAAATATTAACGCTCCCAAAATCCTAGCTCCATTTGACTTCCTTTAGGTCCTTAAAAGGTAAAAGTACAAAAAACAGGGTTCTCTTATCCTACACAATTATAACGAAAATAAACAAGACCATTGGTAAATCTCCATAAATCAATGTAAAACATGGATATAACATCATATATGTAGCAAATATGTGGGAATTCATAGCAACAAATTATAAAGTTCATGTATGCATTTTACATGCATGAATCAAACACATATGAAGTAACTCTAATCCTCAGATCATGATATCATGTCAACCACTGATTCTGGAGGAGTGCTTACATGGCATCAAACATGACACCGTAACAGGGTGACTATAAAAGTGTTGTTGGGTAGTATGAAAGTATTAACCGAGGCTCATGGATCAAGAGTGCAATTTGTCCATCTAGATGACAGAAAGATATACTCTGGGTCCTCTCGATGATATCACATCGATATAGCTTGCAAGCATGTGACTAGATCACAATGATGTTATATCATGAAACAAGTAAAGAGTACTTATCAGTAACGGGATCGAACTAGGTATGGTTGATACCAATGATCGGATCTCGAACAAGTAAAATATCACAAGATAGAATGAATTGGGTACGATGTTAATGGTTCACATGATCACAAGATTCATCATTGAATATGTGATCATCATTATGGATCTCTAGGAACATATGTTGACTATTGATTGAAGAGGTGTCTTGATCATGTCTGCATTTTTCATGAATCGTAGGGTGACACACCTAAGGCTCGACGACATGTTTGATAAGATAATGTATGTTGGAGAAAAGTTTAGCAAGCATCAGAATTGTTTCGAGAAACACCAGAATTCTTTCGGGGATATCATAGTAGACCAAGGGGTAATTGTTAATGTTTGTTAATTAAAAGAATTAATAAATATTAAATTTCTGAAATAAAAATGTTTTTATTTATTTAATGGCAATTTTGAATGGAGAGTCCACTAGCATTAAATGGGAGGTGAGTGGAGATTCCACTCATTTAATGGGGGGAGAAGTGGGGGCACCTAGTGGTGTCCGGAGTCCACTCCATGGTGGCAGCCCTACCCTATATAAGGTGGGGTGGTGCTCCTCTCCTCCACACACTAAAGTACAAGTTCTCTCTCTCCCCTCCCATTGGCTTTCAGATTAGCACGAGGAATGGCTAAGTATTGTTCTCCAGTGGATCTTCTGTTTCTGCTACCAGGCTAGATCAAGGGTACGGGAGTCATCCTCAAGTTGTATGTGTAACTAAGCACGGAGGCACTACCAGATTGCAGCGGTGATCTACTCGATCTTGGGATCGGCAAGTAATCGTCTACATCATCCACTAAATCAAATTTCATTAAAAGTTTTTTGGTCTTCGAGGGTGATTTTTTATGGATGGCCTATTACTTGTTACTTGCATCTACTAGATTAGATATTGGCGTATTTGGTGTTCATTCGTAGGATTTTTGTTTTCTATACTGTGAACCCTTTAGTGGTATCAGAGCCATATCTATGTGCAGATATTATGTACGAGTAGAACACATAAGGATGTGGACATCGATGATCATGCTATTAATTCCTTTATATATTTTGGATCTTAGGGCATAGTCGGATAAAGCGGTCCGGACTAACTTTACATGTCCTCTCATGTTCCATGCTTAACATGCAACTAGTTTTGCATAAGTGGCTAGAGGGTGTTTGTCTCTCCCACTATAGTTAAGATATGATCTACAATAGGTTGTTAATAATTTTTTATCATTGTTGTGGTTTGATGTTCGTAGGTATGAACAGTTCTATGTTCCGTAACCCTAAGCCGCGTAAAACATGCAAAGATAAATTAGATGCGTCTAACTTGTTTTTGCAAGGCATGTGATGTGATATGGTCAAATATTACAAATTTAATGTATGCAATGATATAATTTGTAAATTATGACAATTGGCAAGAGCCTGATGGTTGTCTTATTCTTTTATGGCTCGCGTGCCAGAAATAGAAATCCATGTAATATATATATTAGTGGTGGACAACCAATATGGTGGCACCATGGACCTTGGAGATACGTCAGTGCAATGATGGAGATCATACCATGAAGCACAAGATGGAGATCGAGTGCGAGAAGGCCATATCATATCACATTATTCATGCATGTGATGTTAATCCTTTTTATGCATCTTATGTTTGCTTAGATCAGGGTGGTAGCATTATAAGATGATCCCTCACACTTAATATCAAGATAATAATATGTTCTTCCGTAGTATTCACTGTTAAGAAAGTTCATCGTTTCGAAGCACCACATGATGATCGGGTGTGATAGAATCTATGTTCGCATACAACGGGTATAAGCCAGATTTACACACGTGAAATGGTTCTACTTGGTGAGGCTAGCATGTACAGACATGGCCTTAGAACATGTAACCGAAAGTTAAATTAAAGCATGCATCATATGGATGATATGATGAACATCTCGATGTTCATCTTTGCAGCTACACCATCTCATGTGATGATTGGTTTTGGTGTAGTGAATTTGGTTTGCGTAATCACCAAAGCAACTAGAGGGATGTTTTCCTTGAGTAGGAGTTCTAGTAGTAATTTTGAATTAGCTTGAACTTAATCTTTCATAAACTTAGTCTAAATAGTATTTGCAAATATTTTGTAGATCATGGCACCACCTGCTTTCAATTTCAATATATTCATGGAGAAATATAAACTTTACCGACTAGGCCCTTAATCTGAGGATTCTCCTCACTACTGCTCAAAGTCTCTATGTGCTAGATGCTCCTCTCGGACCCCCTCCGACTGATGATGCTCCCAATGAAGAGAGAAATGTTTTTCTGACTCGTAAGGAGGACCACAACTTAGTTCATTGCGGCATTATGTATGGATTAGAGCCGAAGCTGCAAAACATTTCGAGCACAACAATGATATAATGGGAGAATTGAGAATGATTTCCGATACCCATGTTGTCGTAGAGTTTTATGAAGATTCATAAAAGTTCTTTAGCTACATGATGGAAGAGAATAGCTCCATTAGCGAGCACATACTCAAAATGTCTGGGTATGCCAATAAACCCTTAGCTCTAGGAATAGTGATCCCCAATGGGCTAGAAATTCATCGGGTTCTCCAATCACTCCCACCAAGTTACAAGAACTTTGTGATTAACTATAATATGCAAAACATGAATAAGTCGCTCCCCGAGCTTCTGTCGATGCTTAGAACTGCTGAAGTGGAGATCAAAAAGGAGCATCAAGTGTTGAAGGTTAATAAAACCACTAGTTTCAAGAAAGGCAAGAAAAGCAAGTCAAAGGGTAACTTTAAGAAGGAAGGCAAAATTGTTGTCCCACCTGAGACAAAGACCAAGGATGGCCCTAAGCCTGATATTGAGTGCTTTTATTACAAAAACACCAGGCACTAGAAGTGAAACTTCCCCAAGTATCTGGCTAATAAGAAGGCCAACAAAGTGAACAAAGGTATATACGATATACATGTTATTGATGTGTATCTTACTAGTACTCGCAGTAGCACCTGAGTATTTGATATGGGTTCAATTCCTAATATATGTAACTTGAAATAGGAGTTGTAGAATACTCCCTCTATCCCAAAATAAGTGACATGGATTTGTCTAGATTCGCATGTATCTAGACGCATTTTAGTATACAGATACATCCTAATCTAACAAACCCAAGTCACTTATTTTGGGACGGAGGGAGTAAGTGTCAACTAGCAAAGTATGATGTGATGATTTGTGTTAGAAATAGATCAAATGCTTATTTGATCAGTGTCGGGGTGCTGCCACTTTGTTTACCATTAGGATTAGTTATGAACCTGAATAATTGTTATCTGGTGCCTGCATTGATCATGAACATCATATCTGGATCTTGTTTAATGCAAGATGATTATTCGTTTAAGTTCGAGAATAATGGTTGTTCCATTTATATGAATAATATCTTTTATGGTCATGCTCCTGTGAAAAATGGTTTATTTCTTTTGGATCTTGACAGTAATAATACACATATTCATAATGTGAATGCCAAAGAATTAAGTTGAATAATAATAATGTTGCATATATGTGGCATTGCCGCCTAGGTCATATTGGTGTTATACGCATGAATAAGCTCCCTTCTGATGGACTCCTGGAATCACTTGATTATTAATCATTTGAGACATATGAACCATGCTTTATGGGCAATATTATTAGAACCCCATTTTCCGGTACAATGGAGCGGGCAACGGACTTATTGGAAATCATACATATGGATGTGTGTGGTCCAATGAGTGTGTCAGCACGCGGTGGTTATCATTATTTCGTTACTTTCATGGATTATTTAAGTAGATATGGGTATATTTACTTAATAAAAAACAAGTCTGAAATGTTTGAAAAGTTCAAAGAATTTTAAAGTGAAGTGGAAAACCATCATAACGGAAATATTAAATTTCTGAGATCCGATCACGGAGGTCAATATTTTAGTTATGAGTTTAGCACACACATGAGACAATGTGGAATAGTTTCACAACTCATGCCTGCCGAAATACCATAGTATAATGGTGTGTCTGAGCATCATAATAGTACTCTATTGGATATGGTTCGATCTATGATGTCTCTTACAAACTTGACACTTTTGTTTTGGGGATATGCACTAGATACAACAACATTCACTTTAAATAGGGATCCATATAAATCCATTGAAACGACACATATGAATTATGGTTTGAAAACAAACCTAAGCTATCATTTCTAAAAGTTTGGAGATGCAATGTTTATGTGAAGAAACTTCAACCTAATAAACTCGAACAGAAATCGGAACTTTATAGGATACCCTAAGGAAACAACTGGGTATACCTTCTATCATAGATCCGAACACTACAAAAATACCCCGATACCCGACTGATTTTTGGGCAGCATAAGCAAAAAGAACCAACAAAAGTCAGATAGCCGGTGGTTGGGAATTCGCGGCACCATCTTGTCACAGTGATCAATTTTACGCCGTGGTAGAGCCCATGCCGACATATAATTGTGCCATGAAATGCAGTAATGAATAGCAACGCATTTTACCGTCACTATACATCAATGGAGGCACAAAATACTGTGTCATGGATTGCCACGCGGGGTGGTTGTGACGTACTTCATAGTAATGGTTCAAATTTGTATCGCTAACTAGTGGGTCCAGTTTTGGTTTCTTACACATGAAGTAGAAAGACTGGTCAAAAAGCCACACCCTTGCCCACTTGTCTGCCCGGCCGTCGCGTCCGCTCTACCTCCGCAGCCCTGCCAGACTTCATTGCCCGCTACGTTCATCTACCACCACCGGTGTATGAAAGACGCATATGCTCCTCTCCTCTCCATCTCCATCATCACCGTGCACAACACTTGTCTCCTCATATCCTCTCTCCTTCGTTCTTCGACACCGATCATCATCGTCCTCTTGAGCAAGCGAGCATGGCTCGAGGAGGATCAAGACGTTGTGCCCCCGCCATGCACCACGATACCCCGCCATCTGAATGTTGAGGTGGCTAGCACTCTCTCCAACGGATGTGCCTCCTCCCCAAGCTGCTCCACCAGCACCTTCACCCAACCACGATGGCCAGTGCCATCACGCAACACCGTAGGATACTGGTCCCTCCTCCTCCGGGATGCTCCTCCCATGGCGGATCCTCCTCTGACCCCCTTCACCATACTGCCAAGCCAGCAGATCCAAGGGAGGGGGAGATCGAGGAGTATGATCTATGAGAAGTGTAGCTTCTTACGGCAGTTGAGCAGATCGAACATGGAAGTCAATTCGAAGAAATCCCAGGAGGACACGCAGTTCGAGATGGATATGGAGTTTGTCATTGCCCGTTCCCTGCATTAGCATTAGTATAGACGTGCGCAGCCGACCACCATGGGATGGTCGATTGCTCCGGCGTTGGCAGCCGACATGCAAGAAGAAAGGGGTCGCCACCGTCAATGTAGTTTTATATTAATATTTTGTAATGTATTCTACCTTTTGTTATCAATGTGTATAAAAGGATGTTTAACTGCAATTATGTTACATATTATACCTTGCACGACGGTATAATGCGCCGCAATGTATTGTAGATAGGGCCAGATTTCAATTCGCTAAGTTGCGACACGTGTTCTGCTGGCTGGTGTGCCCCGTCTAGGCTGGCGGTTAGAATAAGAGTAGTCGTCCTCCTTCTTTGTTATATCTTCTTCTTCCCAAACTCACGGTCGATGGAGGCGCGCAGGCCTCCCAGGCTTGGCCTGCCGCGGGGAACCACGAACAGCCTAGACAGCCAACCGGTCAAGGTACGGCAAGCCTAGACTGGTTAATTTTCTTTCTCACATTTTAGCAAATTTCTATTTCCCCCATTGGGTGCTCTCGTGATTCGATGACGATGTTTGCTTTGTATGTATTAGATTCCGGCATGGTGGTCAGACCTGATTTGGAGCGGCATCTACACACATACTAAGACGCAGTGCTGGTGCGTCCCGACTTTGTGCTACCGCATGGCGTTCGAGGGAATAAACCTCGACCGCAGGTTCTTGGGTTGCAATTTTGAATGCGCAAACTGCTCGTTCGTCTAGTGATATGACCCGCTGCACTCATTCTTGCTGCAGTGCTTTATAATGGTGCTGTGATAACAAATACTTCAACATCTTAGAGGAAGCAAAGCATGAGCTAGAAGGAGAAAAACATGAGCTCTAGCGAATGCACGCCGAGGAGATGGATGCGATGAGGACCAGTTTAAATTATATCTCCAAAATGCTGCGCTCGATTATGGTCAAGCTAGATGCCCTTTAATTAACATGATTGGGTAGTTAATCTTATATTATGTAATAACTAATTGCGGATTATTATGCTAACAGTGTGGTTTGCATATGTTGACAGTGTGGTTTTTATTTCCCATGCGTTTATATATATGTATTTTTTTAAGCAAATTTCCCAATTTTTATACCTAGATCACCGCTCCTGCACGTGGAAAAAATATTTAGACCACGACATCGAATTGTGTCATCCATGGGTATATAGGACGACACCAAATTGTGTCGGCCACACACAGCTACCACGACACCTAGGTAGTGCCTCCCTACATGGTCCATGGCATAAACTCTTTGCTGTCGTAGAAGTGCTAGCTCGGCGACTCACGTTGTGCCGAGCCAAAAAATCCGTCGCTATTGCACAATCCCTGATGCAGCTATCCCTGGCGGCTTTTTTGCCACTCCAGCACGAGCGCAGTAACTAGGGATGTGCCTCGGCGTCTATAAGTGCCAGGGCCTGAGCTCCGTGTTGTAGTGGAAGGCAAGGTTTTCGTTTCCAAGAATGGATCCTTTCTAGAGAAGGAGTTTCTCTCGAAAGGTGTGATTAGTAGGAAAGTAGAACTCGACGTGGTAATTGAACCTACTCTTCATGGAATGGCGAGTGACGCAGCGTCGGAAACTGTTTCGGTGTTGATTTCACCAAATGGAGAGGGAACTAATGATAAAGATGATGAAACTCTGAAAGAGGATACTATCAAACCTCGCAGGTCAACAAGGACAAGTGCAACTTCTGAACTATATAGTGATTTGTCATGAATTCCATGGTAGATGGAAAAGATGATCCTGTGACATATGAAGAAGCTATGGTGAGCCTGGATTCCAACAAATGGCTTGAAGCCATGTAATTCGAAATGAGATCTATGTACGGAAACCAAATATGGACTTTGGTGGACTTACCTCATGACCGCAAGGCCGTTGAGAATAAATGGATCTTTAAGAAGAAAACGAACACTGGCGGTATGTGTCCGTCTATAAAGCTCGACTTGTTATAAAGTGGTTTCTAAAAGTTTAAGGAGTTGATTACGATAAGACTTTCTCACCCGTAGCAATGCTAAATTCTGTTAGGATTATGTTAGCAATTGCTGCATTTTTTACTACGAAATCTGGTAGATGGATGTGAAAACCACGTTCCTTAATGACACCATTGAGGAATATTTTTACATGGTGCATTCCAAGGGTTTTGTGAATCCTAAGGATGCTTACAAAGTAGGCAAACTTCAACGATCTATTTATGGACTAAAGCAAACATTCCAAAATTAGAATCTCCGCTTTGATGAGGTGATCAAAGGGTTTGAATTTGACCAAACTTACGGAGAAGCTTGTATTTAAAAGAAAGTGAGTGGGGGATCTGTATCATTTCTAATATTATATGTGGATGACATACTGGTGATTGGAAATGATATAGAACTTTTAAAGAGTATAAAATATTATTTGACCAGTAGTTTTTCAATGAAGGGCCTCGATGAAGAAGCATATATATTAGTCATCAAAATCTATAGAGATAGATCGAGATGCTTAATAGGGCTATCACAAAGTACATACCTTGACAAGATTCTGAAGAACTTCAGAATGGACGAAAGTAAGAGATGGTTCTTACCTATATGTTGCAAGGTAAGACATTGAGGTACTCAATGTCTAGCTACAACATAAGATAGAGAAATGATGAATAAGATTCTCAACGCCTCAACCATAGGCTCTATCATGTACGCCATGTTGTGTACAAGACCGGATGCGGCACATACTATTAGTTTGACTAGCAGGTACTGATCTGCAGTAGTGCACCCCATCATCGTGTGCAAGATGAGCGAGCTGTAGTAGCCATCTGGTTCACCTTCCCATCGTGGCTGACACTATTGTAGGCATTCCGGAGCCTGATGGTGCACGCATTCACTACGTGAAGCCGCTCGGCCTAGCGCAACAAGACGTGTTGCAGCATACTGTGATGTGCATCGTATCTAGGCAGCTGGTCCGGTTAGCCGTTGCTAGGGGCCGGAGGTGATCTAGTACCTGCTTAACATGGACATGCACACATGGACCATCCAGCGGAGCGAGCAAGGCTAATTGGTTCTGCGACATCGGCTTCCTATCGCACATCGCCACGGCGATGAAGTGGGCGCACCGGGCGCAGACGTGGGAGCACTCGCCGACCACCGTGGTGGTGCACATGCTGCTAGGTGGAGGCCTAGAGTTCTAGGAACACGAGCGGCATGGACATGCACCCGCTCTGTTTTGCCGGAGCACGACCACCGTGTGCACGCTCGTGCCCTAGCCTTGCTGACCTCTCTCCAGACAAGCAGTAGAAACTAGCGCGACGCAACACACAACAGAAGCTGGTGCGGACGATCACTTCTGCGTAACGTAGCTGCTTCTATTTATATATGAATAACCATCTCGATCTTCAATTATTCATAAATTTATGGATGTTGGTGTGGTTATTAGGTTGTGTCCGCAACGTATAGGTTACTGGTTCGAATCTCTCCAAGAGCTTATTGTTTTATTTGTTGCTACCTTCCCTGATAGATGGGACCGAAACGATAAGCATTATCTAGGTGATATGTGCTATATAGAAAAAAGAAAGGGACATTTTCACAAAATAACCACCGCCACATGTCATCACCTGAGTAATTTGGGATGAGTTTTGCACCGTGCTACAACTACTGGGACTAGTCCACCCTAATTTACAACTAGTAAGACTAAAATGCATCTAGTGACCAACTACTGGGATTACTGGTATATTTAACTCCTCCCTAAATGGCCTGGAAAATTTGAGGGGGTATGGGGAAAATGGTAAAATATCCATAGAAAATTTGTATATGAGTCCGCTATATATACGAGTCGTTCATAAATCGTTTGTGCATCCGTCGTGTGCATAATATTTTGCGAAAATAAAAGGAAGCAGTTCAACACCCTAATAATAATATATACCTAATAATAAAGGACGGATTGTTTCTTATCATGCAACACTTTTTTGGACCTTTCTATCCTCCCATAAAATCACATATTACCCACAACTGCCACCGTTTATGTAGTCAAATAACGATTCGCGCTGTCTGACTAGGCTCCGTATGTTGATGTTGAACTTCTAACCAACGGGGTGCCAAATACTGGTGGTTAGTGTTGGAGATATGCCCAAGAGGCAATAATAAAGTGGTTATTATTATATCTTTATGTTTATGATAAATGTTTACATCCCATGCTATAATTGTATTAACCGGAAACATTAATACTTGTGTGTTTTGCAAACATAAAAGAGTCCCTAGTAAGCCTCTTGTTAAACTAGCTTGTTGATTAATGGATGATCATGGTTTCCTGATCATGGACATTGGATGTCGTTAATAACAAGATCATATCATTAGGAGAATGATGTGATGGACACACACCCGTAGTAAGCATAGCATAAGATCAAGTCATTAAGTTCGTTTGCTATAAGCTTTAAAATGCATAGTAACCTAATCCTTCGACCATGAGGTTATGTTAATCACCATCACCGGATGGGTACTTTGATGACATCAAACACCGCTTCGTAACTGGGTGGTCATAAAGGTGTCATTGGGTATTCTGAAAGTATGTGTTGAAGCGCATGGACCAAGATTGGGATTTGTCCATCCATATGACGGATAGATATGCTCTGGGCCCTCTCGGTGGAATGTCATCTAATTAGCTTGCAAGCATGTGACTGGGTCACAAGGGATGACATAACATGGAACGAGTAAAGAGTACTTATCAGTAACGAGGTAGAACTAGGTATGGAGATACCGACGATCAAACCTCGGATAAGTATTGTATCGCGTGACAAAGGGAATTGGTTTCATATGTTAATGGTTCTATCGATCACGAAGTCATCGTTGAGTATGTGGGAGCCATTATGGATCTCCAGGTCCCGCTGATGGTTATTGATAGGAGATGTGTCTCTGTCATGTCTACATATTCACGAACCGTAGGGTGACACACTTATGGTTCGAAGTTGTTTTAAGTAGATATGGAATGTGCGTTGGAGACCGAATGTTGTTCGGAGTCTCGGATTGGATCCGGGACATCACGAGGAGATCCGGAATTATCCGGAGAATAAGATTCATATATTGGGGATCATTTTCTATGATTAGGAAATGTTCCAGAGTATTTGTATGAGGTTTCTAGAAGGTTTCGGAATGTTCCGGAAGGTTCTGGAAGATTTTTTGGAGTTTGCTTGAAAACCAAGAAAGGATCAAGGAGTCCTTGTGGGGCAAGACTCCTCCCCCCACCTCCCAATCCGCCGGCCAAGGAGGGAGGGGAGTCCTACAAGGACTCCCCCTCCAACGCCCTCTCCACTACTCCAAATCTCCGCCGCCTCTCTCCTCCTCCTTTCTTCTGCACAGGCATAGGCAAAGCCCTGCAGAATTCTCTACTCCACCACCACCACCACCACGCCGTCGTGCTGCTGGGATTCCGTGGAAAAGATCTACTACCTCCGCTACTCGCTGGAACGGGGAGAGGAAGGTCTGCTTCGACTCCGCACGTGTGACCGACTGCGGAAGCGCTGCCGGAACGCGGCGCCGGAAGGATCGTCCACACGATCTTGAGATCGGCAAGTGATCGACTACATCAACCACGAGATCTAATCTCGTAACGCTTTCGGATCTACAAGGGTTAGTAGAGATCTATCTCGTTGCACATGTCTAATAGATTAGATCTTGGCTTTTATCTAGATTAGATCTGGGTTTTGTTCGTTCTTGCGGTAGAATTTTTTTGTTTTCCATGCTACGAACCCTTCAGTGGTATCAGAGCCGTATCTATGCGTAGATCTGTTGCACGAGTAGAACACAATGGTTTTGTGGGCGTTGGTGCTCGTGCCGTCTTTTGCTTTGTGTACTTTGCATCTTGCGGTATGGTGGGATGAAGCGGCTCGGGCTAACCTTACATGTCATCGCACATGAGACTTGCTCCATGCCTGACGTGTAACTTGCTTTGCACAAGTGGCTTTGCGGGTGTCTATCTCTCTCACCATAGTATAGATCCAATCTACACTTTGCACTTGATAGCACTTGTATCAACGTTGTGGTTCATGTTCGTAGGTAAGATCCGTTCTTATTAGAAAGCCCCAAGCCACGAAAAACATGCAAAGAAAATTAGAGGCGTCTAACTTGTTTTTGCAGGGGTTTTGTGATGTGATATGGCCATCATGTGATTGTGATTATATTTGATGTATGCAATGATCCTTGTTGTAATATGGCAATCGGCAGGAGCCTAATGGTTGTCTTCAATTCTGTTAAGACCTGCGTGTCTATTCATCTTGTAATAGCTTTGTTCCAAGTAGTTGTAATAGTTGCTAGTGATGATGGACAACCATGAAGCGGCGCCACGGACCTTGACGCCACGCCGGTGATGATGGAGATCGTGTCCATGCTTTGGAGATGGAGATCAAAGGCACAAGAATAAAGGCCATATCATATCACATATTATGAATTGCCTGTGATGTTAATCCTTTATGCATCTTGTATTGCTTAGATCGCGACGGTAGCATTATAAGATGATCCCTCTCACTAAATGTCAAGTAATAAAGTGTTCGTCCTTAGTTGGCACCGTTGCTAAGACTCGTCGTTTCGAAGCATCTCGTGATGATCGGGTGTGATAGACTCTACGTGTGCATACAACGGGTGCAAGCCAGATTTGCACATGCAGAAACTAAGGTTAACCTTGACGAGCCTAGCATGTACAGACATGGTCTCGGAACACGGAATACCGAAAGGTAAAGCATGAGTCATATGGATTATATGATGAACATGTTGATTGTTTGCCTTTAAAGCTACATCATCTCACGTGATGATCGGACTTGGTGTAGTGGATTTGGTTCATGTAATCACTAAAACAACTCGAGGGATGTTGTTTTGAGTGGGAGTTCATTTGTAATTTGGATTAGTGGAACTCAATTTATCATAAACATAATCAAAGTGAATTTGCATAGTTTGTTGTAGTCATTGGCATCCGTTCACCACCTTACGCTTAGTTATAGTTGAGATAGTGGAACTATAGAAATTCTGGATATTTACTTTACGAACTGGCATCGTATTGTTTTGAATGTCAATTTAAAGTTTATAAGTCCTATTGCAAACTTTCAGCAAACTCTATTTACTCCATGAAGTTTAATAAGTAGTATTAAATCAAGAGTAACAATTCCAGTGTTAGTATCTAATGTATCATGTTTGCGTCCATGATGCTTGATACTCAAAAGATTGTTTTTAATATCAAGTTTATCTAAGAGCTGAAAGCAATGTTTCAGAAACCATCATATGTGAAAGGTATTGCGATATCTAAAACAATGTGTTGGTTACAACATGATAGAGTATACGTCCTCATATTTGATGAGAATTTGTGAAGGTTGGAGACGCTAGTCGTCCTAATCCTCCAAAAGGTTTTGAAAAAGAAACATTATACTCGCAATTCACCTTTATAAGCTATAGCAGCTTGATCATGAAAGTTGTCATGATAAGGATGAATAGAAGATGTAAGTAAAATGTTTACTACACTAAAAGATTACTAAAGAATGGAATTTTGAAAGAATGCCAAACATTTGATGAAGGTGATCCACTTCAAAGTGCAAGTCCAAAGGTATTGGTATTTGACCATACACACTTTGTACTATGTGTCATGTGAATGACACCACTATTGATGTTGATAGATTCTTTTAAAAAGGAATTGCTGAAAGAGAATCTATAAAATATTTGGCAGAAAATAAAAGGTTGGAGATGTCCAACTTAGGCATATAGAAGATATACATGTTATGGTTGTATTCCTTGCTTGTTAAACAATGTGGTTCTCCGGTATTGGATACCGAATTGGTTGGTATGAAGTGTCATACAGGACAACACAATTCATGAACTGCAATGGCCTAAGTAACTAGCAAGAGAAAATGTGATGATGTTCATCGTAAACAAACAAAGGGTTGTTGTGTTGCTCATTAACATCAAAGCTTGCCTTCAAGATTTGTTTCAATAATTGTTATTTTGATCAGGTATTATGACGACAAAAGGTTGTTCAAATAATTACAGTATTCCATAATAGATGGATAATATACAAGTCTGGTAGGAGAAATAACGACCATAAAACTAATGCTAAAATGTCGTAAGACAAATGATCGAAAGATCACTTGCGAAGTGGCATCGCTGTTTAAATTATATTGAAAGGGATACATGAAGAAACTCCATGTTGATGAATTTTTGGAGTCTTTGATTTGGATCAAATGACGCTTGTGATACTTTCCTGGAGATAATTAAAACTCCCTTCGTAGGCCAAAAGAGGAACGGACGACTAACTGATTAGAATTTGTACATATTGATGTATATAGTCCATTATGTGTAGTCGTGGGCGATGGATTTCAACTTCATATGCTTTCTCTGAAGATTTGAGTGAGTATATGTATATACTTACTCAATAAGGAAGAAGTATGAAACATTTGAAAAATGTTCAAAGACTTTCAAGATGAAGTGGAAAATCATTGTAACAAGAAAATAAAAGAGTTTATGATTGGATCATAAAGAAAGATGTTTGAGTTACAAGTTTAGCAAAACACCTAAGATTTGAGGAATCGTTCCATGGATTTGCATTTCCCAAAACACCATAGGAGTATGGAGTGTTCAAGATATGTAATGAAACCTTGTTTGACATGGTAAGATCAAAGGTGTCATTTTTAAAAACTGCCATTATATATTAAAGATTAAAGCTTTAGTGACTACCGCTTTTACACTGAAAAGAGCTCCATCGTGATCCGTTGAAATGACACCATATGAGTTATGGTTTGGGATAAAACCCGAACTGTCTTTTCTTAAATTTTGGTATGCTGTGCATAAGTAAAATGTTTACAACCAATGTCGGATAAGCACGTCTTTGTAGGTTATTCCAAAGAATTTGTTGGGAATTTCTCCATAACGCCGAGGACAAAAGAGTTTGTCGCTTGGAACGTCAAGTTTCTTGTGAAAGGAATTTTTTTGTGAAAAGTTAAGTGGGAGGACAATAGAACTTTGATAAGGTTGTTGAACCTTAGCTATATGTGCTAAGTAGCGCAGCGCCGGAAAGTGTCCCGGTGGCGTCCACAATGTTCATGGCTCTCGTGATTACAAAAGGTGTGATCTCGGAGATTAGAGTTTCTATAGAACCATGTGGGTCGGTAAGAATCAAATAGTAAGATTTGATAAGCAAGTCGTTATTGTTTTGACAATGATGAACCGACTACATGCAAAGAAGCGATGATGGGCCCTGACTCCATAAAATGACTAGAAGTCATGGAATCCGTGATAGTATCCATACACGAGAAATCAAGTTTCTGAACTTAGAAGACCCTCCGGAAAGGCGTGAAGCCTATCGGTCGTGTTTGGATCTATAAAGAAATAGATATGGATGTTTCAAATCTATGAAATAGTCGACATGTCGAAAAGAGTTTACGACAATGTTCAAGGAATTGACTATGATAAGGTATGATCTTTCATAGCGATATTTAGTCTGGACGGATTAATGTAGCAACCACTACATATATTTTGATATATGGTAGTTGAACAAACAAAACAAGTTCTTCTAATAGAATGGTTACCTAGGACGTGTACATGACACGATCCAAAGGGTTTTGTTAAATTAAAAGGATGCTAAAAGAGTATGCAAAACTTCAATGGTTGAAGTGAGCATCGCGGAGTTGGAATCTTCACCGTGATGAAACCGTTAAAAGGTTTAATTTCATCAGAGACGATGAAGATGTTTGCATTTTGCAAGAAATTAAGTGGGAGCGCTAAGACATATTTCTAATACATTATGTGAAAGACATATTGTTGATTAGAAATGATGTATCTTTTATTGACACAGGTTAAGAATTTCATTTCGATGAAAGACTTAGGCATAACCCAAGAATTAGGCATCAATGTCTATATGAATAGATTGAGGCGATAATATGGTTTTGCCAAATGTACATAGATAAGATGTTGAATGAGTTCAATATGGAAACAACAAGAAAGGTTCTTGATGCACGGAAAGGATTGAATCAAGATTCAAGTGTGTTGACACGAGATTCAAGTGTTTTGACACTTGGTGAAATCACAAGAATATTTTGATCAATCATTCTTTGAGATGTACACATCCAGATATGTCCTATGCTCTAAATGTTATGAGCATATACCAGAATGATTCATAAGATGATCATTAGAGAATAGTAAAGATATTCTTATGAGCTTTGAAAGAACTAAGAATATATCATGTATAAGTGACAAATAGTTAAAGGTAGTTCATTGTAAAGTGTTACATTGATACTAGTTTTGTCACAAGATACAAATTAAATTTATCTCAATTTAGACTATGGGTGGCACAATATAATGGAAAGGATGTTCCATGATGGATTTGGATGAGTTCCAAAGTTGAGATATTGTGACGGATACTACAACAAAGGCTAAGTATATAACTGCTATAGTAGCAGCAAAGGAGGGCATTTGTGTTAAGTAGTTTGTTATCAAACTAGGTGTGGTTCATAGTGGGATAATACTATGAAGATACATTGTATGACAATTGTATCAACATAATTTAATCCCAAGGAACTAAAGGTCTCACCCAAGGACCAAATTTATACAATGCCATCTCATTGGAGAATGAGTAATGCGTAGAGACGCAAGGACATGCAAATACACACGGACCTAGAAGTGTTAGATCCGAAGATTATGTTTACCACTAGTAATAGTGTCTATACAACACCAGAAAGCCATAGGTGTTGAATGCACAAGTTTTTAACTAGATTATTGACTCTAGTGCAAGTGGGAGACTGTTGGAGATATGCCCAAGAGGCAATAATAAAGTGGTTATTATTATATCTTTATGTTTATGATAAATGTTTACATCCCATGCTATAATTGTATTAACCGGAAACATTAATACTTGTGTGTTTTGTAAACATAAAAGAGTCCCTAGTAAGCCTCTTGTTAAACTAGCTTGTTGATTAATGGATGATCATGGTTTCCTGATCATGGACATTGGATGTCGTTAATAACAAGATCATATCATTAGGAGAATGATGTGATGGACACACACCCGTAGTAAGCATAGCATAAGATCAAGTCATTAAGTTCGTTTGCTATAAGCTTTAAAATGCATAGTAACCTAATCCTTTGACCATGAGGTTATGTTAATCACCATCACCGGATGGGTACTTTGATGACATCAAACACCGCTTCGTAACTGGGTGGTCATAAAGGTGTCATTGGGTATTCTGAAAGTATGTGTTGAAGCGCATGGACCAAGATTGGGATTTGTCCATCCATATGACGGATAGATATGCTCTGGGCCCTCTCGGTGGAATGTCATCTAATTAGCTTGCAAGCATGTGACTGGGTCACAAGGGATGACATAACATGGAACGAGTAAAGAGTACTTATCAGTAACGAGGTAGAACTAGGTATGGAGATACCGACGATCAAACCTCGGATAAGTATTGTATCGCGTGACAAAGGGAATTGGTTTCATATGTTAATGGTTCTATCGATCACGAAGTCATCGTTGAGTATGTGGGAGCCATTATGGATCTCCAGGTCCCGCTGATGGTTATTGATAGGAGATGTGTCTCTGTCATGTCTACATATTCACGAACCGTAGGGTGACACACTTAAGGTTCGAAATTGTTTTAAGTAGATATGGAATGTGCGTTGGAGACCGAATGTTGTTCGGAGTCTCGGATTGGATCCGGGACATCACGAGGAGATCCGGAATTATCCGGAGAATAAGATTCATATATTGGGGATCATTTTCTATGATTAGGAAATGTTCCGGAGTATTTGTATGAGGTTTCTAGAAGGTTTCGGAATGTTCCGGAAGGTTCTGGAAGATTTTTTGGAGTTTGCTTGAAAACCAAGAAAGGATCAAGGAGTCCTTGTGGGGCAAGACTCCTCCCCCCACCTCCCAATCCGCCGGCCAAGGAGGGAGGGGAGTCCTACAAGGACTCCCCCTCCCATGGCGCCTCCCCCTTTAAATAGAGGGGTGGGGGCGCCACCTCCAACGCCCTCTCCACTACTCCAAATCTCCGCCGCCTCTCTCCTCCTCCTTTCTTCTGCACAGGCATAGGCGAAGCCCTGCAGAATTCTCTACTCCACCACCACCACCACGTCGTCGTGCTGCTGGGATTCCGTGGAGAAGATCTACTACCTCCGCTGCTCGCTGGAACGGGGAGAGGAAGGTCTGCTTCGACTCCGCACGTGTGACCGACTGCGGAAGCGCTGCCGGAACGCGGCGCCGGAAGGATCGTCCACACGATCTTGAGATCGGCAAGTGATCGACTACATCAACCACGAGATCTAATCTCGTAACGCTTTCGGATCTACAAGGGTTAGTACAGATCTATCTCGTTGCACATGTCTAATAGATTAGATCTTGGCTTTTATCTAGATTAGATCTCGGTTTTGTTCTTTCTTGCGGTAGAATTTTTTTATTTTCCATGCTACGAACCCTTCAGTTAGAGCACGCGGCAGGAGCGGTCGTCCAGCATGGCGGCTCGGTGGCGGCGACCGTATTGGTCGATGTGTTTGTCGCATTTTTCTCTATTGCCTAGCTGGAGTGGATGGATAAGGCAATTTGATATGGGTGCCCGTCCCTCACACTATCCCACTTTGTTTTTTATGAAAACTATCACGCTTTGTTTGATTTTATCTGGAGCGTGATTGCAAGGTCTGGTCCAGCTTGCTTTGACCGTGTAATTAAACTTAGTACCCTTGTGTTTAATCTTACCCTGCTGCATTATAAGGATCAACACCAGTTTATATTACAATCACTTCCGCCTGTTATCCGGAAGATTAAAGAAAAAATCAAAACAAGCAGCAACTAAACGGAGGGATTGTGGTCTGATTTAAAGGAAGCTATGGGCTGTCTAATTGAATGGAATTGATTGTGAGAGATTGTGTGGGATGGTAATAAACTAAATGCGTGAGCTAATTAAACAGAAGTGTGCCAACCAGAGCCGCGGTAGCGACGCGCACTTCACGAGGAGATGAAAGAGAAGCACCCAAAGGAAGAGGAAGATGGGGTTTGAAGAAATGAAATATTCCCCTTGCAAATTGGAATAATCAATTGATCGAGAAGCGGATATTATCGAGAAGTTAAAAATACTGTCCATGCTGCCACGTGACACTAATTTAAAAAAAAACCTCACCATCTTCGGTCCTCCTGACTCCTGTCGTGTGAGTGCGCCGCAGTGCCGCACTGCTCTCTCTGTCTCTTTCTTGACACGGAGGCGACGAGCAGTAACGCGCGGCGGCGCATCTGGAACTAGCGGGCGAGCGGCGGCACGGCACTACAGGGCAAGCGAGCGGCGGCGGTCTGGTATCCTCCTCCCCCCATGTCTAAATCTCTCCACTTCTCCCTTTGCCTATTGTTCTTTGACCTAAATTCTGAAAACCTAGGTATTTCCTGTCTTTTCCCCCAAACGCCGAGCGTTGTCGTTCGTTGCTGAATGTTTGCAACCAAACCCTAATCCTTCTTCGCGAGGATCCATCTACTCACGTTACAGTTTCGATTATTCTAGTGAAATCTCGTTTTCCCCCAATTTTTTTGGGGTTTACCTAAACCCCTCGCGGTCCTTCGGGTCCTTCGGCAGAGAGGAGATGCCATTGATGCGTTCCCTGATAATAGGGTTACAGATGTGCTACTCATATCGTGTCCAGATCAGGAAATTTTTGGTTTAGTCCAAAAGTTCACCTCGAAATTTATGGCGTTTGGCAATACGGCCAAACTGAAATGTTGCCTGCTCACTACAGATGATATGGGTGCTTTTCTCAGCAATGTTTTTGTTGCTAGTTATCTGGAACTATCCCGTTTAATCTGGCCACGAACCCAGCCATTCGAACCCGGGTCGGCGAGCTCACCCACCCACCGTGAGCTCTAGCCACCAAGCCAGCGCTTGGTTCTCATTAACCGGTTCTTGAGCATTATTGATACTGTAACGGACCTGTTTATCGCATAACTGGTTCCTTTTCTTTCATGATCAATTGATTATGTTAGAAATGCTATTATTACACCCTTCTAACACAATGTTGCACAAAGTTTCGAGCAGGCGTGCAGCTGAGAGTAAATAGGTCATGTTTGGTAGTTAGGACTTAGGATAAATTTCTGTCATCTTTCCACATCTATGAGACTGCTGCAAGAGAGATGTCCTATCAGGTGTGGAGTTGCAAGTAGGCAAATGAACTAGGAGGAACAAACTTCTTTATGGGTTGTTATATTAGGATAAATCCCACTGTTAAAATTAGCATCAATGATGGCGGAAATCTAGTAGTGATAATTGTTGGAGCCTTTGGATGCCGATAAATTTTTGACATCTTTCCACATCTATAAGACTCCTGCAAGAGAGATGTCCTATCAGGTGTGGAGTTGCAAGTAGGCAAATGAACTAGGAGGAACAGACTTCTTAATGCACGGTGCAGGCTGCACGGGTCCAAAACCGGTACGTCGGTGGATATGCCAATTGTGCATAGGGGTGCTGCTTGCCTCTCCCGTACGGGTGAAATATGGTACCACCCTTTGCGATGAGAAGAGATGTGGGAATTATTTCACTTAACTACGCGATTTTGGGATGTGTGCAAAGTTTTCATATGAGAATGCTGTGGCACAACTCTTCTGATACATTCATATAAGTTGACCAAAACCTCACTTCTTCTACAGTTGATGTGTCATCAAACAGAGGACATATAATGTAGAACATGAGAAGAAAAATCTGTTAAGTTGAGCTTTTAGTGTAGATGCCTAATATGTTGTTGAGAGAATTGCCACGATACCACTAGTGAAAACCAAGAGCTCCAAAATACCACTAGAAAAACTAGCTTGCCAAAATACCACTGCCGTTTAAGTTTTTGATGCCAAAATGCCACTGCCGTGAGATGTCAACCTATTCCCATTAGTCAAACTGTCTATTTCTTGTCAGTTCTTTTAGAATGGCAAAAATACCCTCGTCTAAACCTAGACAGACTAACCGGTCGGTCTCTCCCCAGTTCCCTTATCTTCTTCTCTCTTCCCCACCCGCCCCTCTCGGCCGCCGCATTGCTGCCCAGCTCCTACGCCGTAATCTGCCCTGCCCGGCCGCAACGTCCACGGTCCCTGCTCACCCCGCGACTGTCGCGACCCGCCAGCAGCAGACCGTGCTCAAGCGGACAGCCTCCACGATGGAAGCGACAACCCTGCCCCATCCTGGCGGCGATGCCAATTACAGCTCGGCTGGTAACCCAACAGCACACTCGCTGCTAGCGGGCACTCCCTTGGCTCAACAGCCACTTCCTTTTTCTCGTGCAATTTTACTGGATCCTAATGATGAACACAAGATTTGATTCGGTCTTGTTTTTCTCGATCCAATTGATAGATGACAACTAGAGACACTACCCCAGAATCTTGACATTAGTACCGTATCATAAGATTGTCATTGTTTTGTGTTCTCTGTTGTTCGGATTAGGAATGGGAAAGTTAGACGTATAATTTTTGCGACGCTGGAACGTCTCCCGCACATGTTGATGTACTGAAAAGGAATAACCAGATTCTGAGTGCCGCTGAATTTCTGCTGTGTAATCATGTTTAAATAATGTTGAACTACTCCTGTTGTAAGTGCTGCTGAATTCCTGACATCAAATCAAAATGTTGCTCAATTGGATTTGAAATGCAGCTGAAATGAGTGAGTTGTGGTATGTGAAAAAGGAATAACCAGATTCTGAGTGCCGCTGAATTTCTGCTGTGTAATCATGTTTAAATAATGTTGAACTACTCCTGTTGTAAGTGCTGCTGAATTCCTGACATCAAATCAAAATGTTGCTCAATTGGATTTGAAATGCAGCTGAAATGAGTGAGTTGTGGTATGTGAAAAAGGAAAGGGCATACCAGTCTTTTCATATGAGGGTTACTCCCGGTTAGTGCATAGTGGTATTTTGGCATGAAAAACTAGATTGTAGTGGTATTTTGGCAAACTTGGTTTTTCTAGTGGTATTTTGGAACTCTCGGTTTTCACTAGTGGTATTTTGGCGATTCTCTCTATGTTGTTGTAGCATAATGGTGTTAAGTATAACCTGACATTTTTTCCCTTTTAAGTCTTAACTATTTTATCTGTTCTTCCCAATTTTAATCTTATGTTTGTTTGTGGACAACGAATTTGCAATTGTATGTCCTCTATACCAGAAGAAATGCCATTTTTAGTTTATCTGCCCTGAAGCATGTGTCTATGATATTTTACCATGGTCACCCAGTCATTTGTAGGAAGTAAAAACACCATGGCTGACACTTTTACTCTTTATTATTTTATTCATTTCTCCTAATTTTATTATGTTTGTTTAGACCCTAAACCTGCAATTGTATGTCCTCTCCAACAGAAGAAATGCATTTTAAGGTTCCATGCCCTATAATTCCTTAAGCATGCGACTATGATATTCAGTGAAGGATTGATGCACAACTAGAAGGCTGATATCTTGTATAAATTTGACTTTTCGCAGGTAATCAAGCATGGTTTTCCTTCAGGCGGAGATGTCATGGAATGTTCTGATCTCTCCTGATCAGCTGAGCCCCGAGGGTCTGTTGCTCCGTAAGTCCATCATCGTGCGTCTTCTGGAGGACATAACAAACAGGAAGGCCTCCAAGGACCATGGCTACTACATAGCCGTCAACGAGCTGAAGGAGATATCTGAAGGAAAAGTCCGTGAGCTGACGGGAGATGTTCTTTTCCCGGTCACGTTCACCTGCATCACTCAGAAGCCCATGAAGGGCGAGATCCTGGTCGGCTGCGTGGAGAAGATCCTGAAGCACGGCGTGTTCCTCAAATCCGGACCGATCGAGAACATCTTCCTGTCGTATAAGATGATGAGCGACTACAAGTTCATCGGCGGCGACAACCCGATGTTCATGAAGGACCACTCGAAGCTGGAGAAGGGCACCATGGTGCGCTTCAAGGTCATGGGGTTCCGCTGGATGGAAGCGGATCGCCAGTTCCAGCTCCTTGTGTCGCTGGCTGGCGATTTCCTCGGGCCGCTGTGAGCTGCTTCGACAGGGTTGGACCATGGTCCGTGCTGTACATTTTGTTGTCTGGGTGAATGGACGGATGTGTCTGTGAACTGCGTTAGGCTTAACTTGGGCGGAGTGAATTCTGGTGTGGTAATGACTGATGGAACATGGTTGGTGTAACTTGTGGCTGATGATGAAAGCTCTAGCTGTGATGCCTATGGCAGGAACCAGTGTACTGTGAAGTATGAGGAGATGGTGTTTTCACATTTTGCTTGCATGCTTCCTATGCCATTTTGCATATCGGAATTGCTGAACATGATATAGTTGGCTTTACAATCTACTGTTGAAAAATAGCCACAGATATATGTGATTCATTTTCCTATGTTTAAGCTACTACTAGCATCTCCGCTGGACAGCTGAGCTGCTAGCCCAGGCAAAAGGCTGTCCGGAAAATATAGCAGAATCCATTTATTCAGACTCTAGGAGCTGCATAAACATCACTCACGCAACGAACAACAGGACGGTGCCACAATTGTACCCTAGGAGATGCATGGCTTCTTTCTTTTAAGGCCAGAAAAAAAAAAGAACTCTTGATACATGCACTGTAAAGCACTTTTCTTGATATAATAATATAAACATGATCAAATATTGCAACACAGTTAAGGCTCCATCATCTAAATAGTCATACATACAGAGCATTCCTCTGATTACAGGTAAATCCCCTACACCCATTATTTCTATCTGTTACTGCCATTGGCCATGACAAACTACAAGCAAGTCATAACCCAACTCTCCAGATAGCTAGCTGTGCAAGAAGGCTGAAAGAGATTGCAACCTACAGGCCGCGAAGCTTCTCGGAAACTGTACATCTCCTGCCTCGCACAGCAAGATCCTGACTACTGGTTACGCTCAGTTCATCACGAATCAGGTTACCATTCATCCAAGACAGCACCAACCTTCGGCTAAATCCACCTTATCTGCCCGGTTCCAAGCCGTGTCCCTTGTAGCTGTTCTGCTGCGTATATATGCTTCTGTACGTAGGAGAAAAACGGACAAAAATGACCTCTGATACAGTGTTCATCACGAAATGATAGTTCAGAGGTCCAAAGCCATTGTTCGCGGTGTTGAGCCGTTGTCACATCATGTAGTAAAATATCATCTGGAAGAAATAAGCAGAAGAAGCTATTGGTGGCAGCTGACGTCCATGAAATGGCAGTTGAAAACTTGTAGTGAGAACATTAATTTCCTTGATCTGGGGCCCTGAGGAGTGCAACCAAGGGGGAGAAACATTACAAGTAGTGAGAAACTATATATTAAGCATAAATAGTTATCCATAAGTAACCTAACTTTTCATGGATCTAAAACAAGATAGGGTACAAAAGACACATAGTTGAGATCCATGAACTCAGGTGTGCCAGATAAAGATAAAGGATAGGTGCAAACCTTAAGTCTTCTAACTCTTGTAAGTAATTCAGGTTGCTCCACGAATCTAGAAAGGAAAGAGTCTGCCGGTAAGTAATTCAGGTTCATACAAGCAAACCTTAAACTCTCCAATACAGGCTTGTCATTAAATGATAATCAATCTATTTAGCCTTGGATCAAGCTAATCTGAAATAGGCGTGGTTTTACTCATAGTCTATCTTATTTGAGATCACCAAGGTTTTGTAGTGCTGTGATCTATGATTGGATCGAACACAGCACAAACTCACAGCAAGCAAGGAAATATAATGCAGAATTGAGACGAGGGGACGAAGTGGATAGGTGAGATTCAGATGAACTTGAGGAGAAAGTTCAAAATTTAGTTACAGCATACCCATACGCAAAGGCCAGTTGGTCGTTTAACTCGCAACACCCACGCTTACAGCTGGACCACGTCGGTACCAGCACTTGGCTCACAGACCTCCACGTTGACTGACCAGTGGGCCCACTTTTCCTTCGCTGGTTCACACATCAGTGGCTCCTGGACTCGTGACTCGCTGTCCACCAACGCCACTGATGTAGCGAAAGGTGTGACACTCAGCTGCCGCTGGAGCACAATCCTCCTCAGATAACTGCTCATGGAAATCGCTGCTTCAGCTAGTAGTAATCTTCACCAGGTCGCCTCGGGATCAAGGTTCTGCCACCTGATGCGGACCTGAGTTGCCGCAGAATCACCACTGCACTCGTTGGTACGTGGCTTGAATGCCCGGATGGCCACAAACAACTGTGTCATGTAAAGCAGTAATCAGCTTAATTCGTAAAGCAAGATTGTCCCCAATAACCAGTCTACCCTTGTACTTGATCAAGCCATGATGCAATGAGTAGCCCTTACCGTCAGGAGAATGTATGGCAAGCTACTTAAGCAATGTAGTCATGTCCTGATGAATAGTTTAGTAATTAATGATTTCCTGAAACCAATCAGGTTGACAGGCTGAAATATCCAGAAGATGGCCTACACGAACGGAGAATCAGCAGCAGTATGTTCAACAACCTTTTTATACTTGACATGAATCTGAAGCCCTGCAAGCTTGGCCATACACCCTTTCTCTGCAAATCCGTGGTCAAATGTTGATCACTGAGGCTACAAAGACTTTTGCGATCTGTCAAAATCAGAAATGGACCCCTCTGTCAGTATTTGCGCCATTTATCCACAGCCATCATCACTGCAATGAATTCCTTTTTGTATAGTCACAGTTTACGATTCATAACCCCTAAGGCTTTGCTCAAATATGTGATGGGGTGGCCATTTTGCATCACTGCTCCCAACCCAGTGTCGCCAAAGCATCGATTTCAATGACAAAGGGAAGTGAAAAATCCGCTAAAGCCAGAATAGATGTCTTGTCTTTGCTGTTTTCAGAGTTTGAAACGCTGTTGCGGCTTGCCCTGTCCACCCTTACAAAAATCTCTTCCTCGAGATTCGAGAAGGCTAGAAAGAAAAGGGTTAGCGCAGAAACTAGGGTGCTACCACCCTTAAAAGGAAACTTGGTATGCTGCATCTTTCAGACTAAGTTCACTTGGCGTCTCGAAGTTTCTTCTCTGGACAATTATTAGAATAATGTCCCTTGTTGCGGCAGTTGTAGCAGGTCACCTGGCTGAGTTCCCTCTTAGGCTTCTTATTGCTGCCATTTTCTATATTCATGTTTCCTTTGCCCTCCTTCTCAGAACAAGTAGTTGCATGGTGTCCAAGATTCTGACACTTTGAACAGAGGACTTGGTTCAGATCCTTCTGACGAACATCCTTTTTGCCATTGATGATTGTTTCTACATTCCCATTGCGGTGGTTGTGGCCATTGTGCTTGCTCAAAGATATGCCATCATGCTGGTGGGGTAGTTGAGAGGAGGTGGGCTGCTTCTGGCATGGAGTAGAGTTGTGCTCGTGAGAAGTAGACTTCCTCTTATGATCCTTCTTCCCTTTTGGTCTCTCCAAGGCCAACAAATCTCTTAGTTCTTGCTCTTCATATTCAACCTCAGCCTCAGGAAACCTTTCTCGTTTCTTCAAGCAGTTCCTAGAGAGATGACCTTCTTCTCCACACGAGTAACAACACTTGGTTGTTATGTTCGGTGGGCTCTCCTGAGGCTTGACACTATCTTCGGCCTTTGTCATGGATCTTGTGTGTTCATGCATCTTCTCGAGGGCTTGCTCCATTCCATCACTGATTTGCTGATTCATTTGTTGCACTGTGGGGTAGAGTTGGCACAGAGCAGGGATGTGGTTGTTTCCTTCACACAAGAAACAGGTAACCTGAGAGGTGGGGCATTGCTCGAAGGGATGGCTTGCATCGCAATAGGGGCACTGGCCCTGATGTTCCTTATATGTGTGCCCTATGTCTCCACAGATTTTGCAAGCTCGGTTGTTGTTTATGGATCTATGCATATCCCACCAAGTGGCAGCATCTTCTCTTGGGAACTGAGCGGAATAATAGACCATTCCTTCTGCTCTAAAGTTGGCATCATTCATCCTTCCTTGTACCTTCTGGATCCACTACTTTGCGTCAGGGTGGGCTCATTCGTCCAGAAATATGAGCTCCTTGCCTTTCTTGTTAGCTTGTTGCATCTGTCAGGTTAACAAGGTTTAGAAGTTAACAACAATTTTTATGAAGTTGGCATATGAAGAATGGACCCTGTTGGTTGCTGCATGGGATGGATTATTGGCACTCGGAACAAAGAAAATCATGAACGGTTGTGAATTTCAAGTTATGCAATCTGAATGTGTAAATTGCTTTGAGAAGTAGATTGTTCAGGCGGTCGCAAGTAGCCTAGGTCTTTTTCGAACACTACGTTGTTATTGCATTGGTTGAAGCAGAAAACAAGGGTCTCCTTCTACTTGAGGAGAAGGTTTATAAAAATCCCTGTCACCGAGTGATGTGGGACTCTAGAGATTCCCAGGTGGTACTGTGCTCTTACCCGAGAGTTGTGCTGGCGCCGGCGCGACAGGGCGGTCTCGAGCCTCCATGATCCACCTCCTTCCTCTCCAGTCGCCGCCGGCCGCCGTGCTTACCGGCGCGGCATGCTCGGGATCTGCGGTGGCGCTATGAGGAAGGTGCAGCTCCGCGAGTTGGAGGGGTGGGGGAAGGAAGCTGGAGCGGGATTTGCTTCGGCGGCCGGAATTGAACCTGTGTGGGTCGGGAAGACGGCGAGGCAGAGGAAGAAGAAGAATCCTCGAGTCGGCAATGGGCTCGGCCCAGTGTTATGCTAATAGTTTTTCCTTAACACGTTTTTTTTTGAGGGTGAAGTTTTTCCTTAACACGTGATTATGCTAATTGTATTGGGCTCAATCAACCCTATGCTGTGAGTACCAGGCAGCTGCTGATTGGGCTGGGCTACCCAGAATGCGGCCCAGCTGTGCCTCCCCGTTTCCTGTTCGTTGCGGAGCAGTGGCTGTAGAATACGAGTTGGTCTGTACTGCTTTTGCTCTCTTTTCTCTTGGAGACACAGCGGCGGCCAGCGGCAGAGCGCGCACATCTGCGCCGGCGAGCGGTGACAGCGCAGGGCCGGCGATCAGCGGCGGTGACGTATCCGCTTCCCCCACATGCCTAAACTTCTCCACTTTTACCTTTACCTATTGTTTGTTCTAGAGAGACTCATTGTTCTACTACTCTGAAATCCTAGGGATTTCTTCCAAAAATTGAGAGGGTTTGAGTAGTAGTAGGAGAGTGAAGATGGAACCAATCTATTGTAGCAATCCATTCTTATCAAAGAATTGAGAAAATGAAGTCATGCCGTGAATAGATGAAACCAAACAAGTTGGCTTAGCCAACAGCTGCGAGCTTATAATGAGGAATTGACCCACCAAGGAAAATTTGGCTCTGTTTGGAATCTTAGTTTATTTTGGACCAAAGTGTTATAATGCCATGGTATTTTAACGCCTTCAGTTTAACTCCTTTCTCAGGTTTCTAGAAAGAAGGTCAGACCACTTTCTTAAATACTACTTAAAAAGAAACATTTTTGAGGATACCATGGTTACAGAATTGCAATATTTGTTAGAGCCAAACACCTCAAACTACTACTAGTATTTTAATAAACCACAGTATTCTGAGGAAACTTCAAAAATACCGTGGTGCCAAACAGTCTTTTTTAAACCAGTATTCTACGACGCAACCTGCTCAGCCCTTGAAGAAGAAAGGTCTTCCGAAATTGCATCTTGCAGCGGTAATCATTTGAGGGAGATCCAGATTGTTGTCAAGCTTGAGGTTGATTGATTGCCAACATTGTCTACTAAAACTCAGCTCCAGAATAGATGATCCCTAGTTTCAAGTTGACCCTTTATTGCAGATTCGGCGTAGGCTGTTGTCATTTAGAGTGAAGCTTTTCCTTAGGAGCATGTCCTTCGTGTTTAGGCGACCATTTGGCAAGAAGCCAGAAAAAAATATTTTATCATAGGTGTGCATTTTGATTTCCAGATCCAGGGAGAGAAATTTGGAGCCTCAATGTGTTCGAAGTTCAACTTGTTGAGTTTTCTGGCAGAGAAGTGATTGCCCCAATTGTATGACCATAGATCATTTCCATCAGCATTCCTAGTGGATCTGGTTTGGGCTATAAGGCGGTTGAATTCATGGAACTCCTCAAAAGCTTGGGTGGACAGAGGAAGATGTATAATTAGAAGAATAAAAACCATACGTTCGAGCTTTAAGTGTAGCATGCCTAATATTTTGTTATATAATAGTACTCTACATAATGGTATTTGTACAAAAGGTAGAAACACCATGGCCCTACTCATTTGTAAGAAATAGAAACACTATATGGCTGGCATTTTTTACTCTTCGCTTTTCTGTCCGTTTCTTCTATAATTTAATTTTGTGTTTGTTGATGGACATTAAATTTGCAGTTGTGTGACATCTATAATAGAAGAAATGCATTTACAGTTTATCTACCTGTATTCGGTGAAGGATTGATGCACCACTAAAAGGCTGATACCTTGTATAAAATTATAAATCAACCATGGTGTTTCGTTCAATGCTGGCAGGTGATCTCCTCGGTTAAGCATGGTCCCTGCTGTACATTTTGTTATCCGGGTGTTGGGAGATCTTTGCTGTCGCCATGACTGATGGCACTTGGTTGCTGTAACTTGTTGTAGCTGATGCATGTCCTAACAGTCTTAACTGATGGCAAAAGGTCGAGCCTGCATTTAACATTTCACTTTTTACTTGCCTGCATGTGTTTGTGACACTACAAATTGCTGCCTGTGACATTCTGCATATCGGAATTTCTGAACATGCCCTTGGTTGAAGCATACATTATACTCTCCTTTTTACAGTAAGATGCTGAGACAAACTTATGTTTTATAATCTGTCCGTCGAAAGAAATATATTACGAGCATCTGTTGAAGTTGGACGTCAGTGAACTAGGCCTTGATGTGATTCATTTTTCAATGTTGAAGTTACCAGCATCTGCAATGGACGTCTGAATCGCAAGCCAAGGCAAAAAAGTCTGTCCAGAAAACTAACAGAATCCATTTATTCAGACTCCAGAAACTGTATAAACATCACTGATGCAACGAACAGTGGCATCAAGGCTGAAGATAAGCACATCTTCAGCACATAATTGTACATGGCACACGCACAGAATATACAACATGGTATCTTCAGCAGGCTGGTTGTCTATTATTACAAATAATAATGCATGGTCCAATAACACTACTAGAGAAAAGGCTATAGGAGACATGCTCATTTGAGGTGCATTTAGACTATATGCGCCTCCTATAAAATAGGCCAGACGCACTGCTCTGACATGCGCCTCTAGTATCCAAATAGGCAAGGCGCATATTATTAGGATGCGCCTCCTATAATCCCTGTACGGACGAAATCTGGCATCCTCAGATTATGTGAGGCGCATTCTAATAATATGTGCCTCCTATATATCAGCGCATGTGGAAAGGATGTGCCTCGCATAAGCTGCGTGGGTCTGGGAGGAGATCAGTGGTCGAATATGCGAGTATGCGCCTCCTATACTTGATAATATGCGAGGCGCTATGGCAATATGCGCCTCCTATAACCTGGCACCACCACCCGATCGCCTTTTAAGTTTTGTAAAAAATAAAAAAAATGATAAAAACTTCAAAATAAATAGTTCTTTTGAGTTGTAGTTAGATTTTAGGGTATAGTTGTAGACAAAATTAAAAGAAATATGAATTCCGATGTATTTTGCAAAAAAGATCATGGAACGGTAAAACGGTCCTAACTTTGGCATACGATGTCAGAAAAAACGTTTAATATATCAAAACGATCGTCTCAAAATTTTCTACTCGAATTCAAGTGCCTACGGCTGTTCTGGATTTTACATAATCCCCAAATTCGAAAAGACTAAAAAGTTATGACCGAAAGAAGATTTTTTTCTGCAAAAAAATAAAAAACTATTCGAGACGCATATCATATCGCATAAGTGAGGCATGATTCAAATTCGAAACAGCCACCTACCACACCTATCACCTCTCCTCCTTCTCCTTCTCCTCCACCTCTCCTTCTTCTCCTTCTCCTCCACCTCTCCTTCTTCTCCCCTTCTCCTCCTCCTCCTCCACCTCCGGTGGCATCCTTCTCCTCTTCCTCCGGCGACCTCCTCCTCTTCCTACAGCGACCTTCTCCTCCCCCGGTGACCTCCTTGTCCGGCGATCACTTCGGCCATGGCCTCCACAACCACACCGACCACCTCCTCCTCCTCCACCTCCGACGACCACCTCCGGAGGCCTCATCCTCCTCCACCATCTCCGGCGAACCCATGGACATGGCCTCCCGCACATGCCTGCGGTGGTAGATTGTGGCCACGGGCACGGCCTCCGACGAGCTCCGACGAAATTCTGGCCAGATCCAGATCTGGCCGCCATTTTTTTTTTGAAATTCAAAAATAATATCCGAGGCGTATTCAGATCAATATGCGCCTCGCCTATGCAGAATATAGGCGCATTCGGATCAATATGCGCCTCACATATACAGAATATAGGAGGCGCATTCGGATCAATATGCGCCTCGCATATTCAGAGTATAGGAGGCGCATTCGGATCAATATGCGCCTCGCATATTCAGAGTATGGGAGGCACATATCAATATGCGCCTCGCATAAAAAATACTGGAGACGCGACGCTAGAGGCGCATATGATATGCGCTCGCATAGCATTTTTGGTACGCCTCGGGTAGGGTTTTTCCTAGTAGTAGAAGTTGCAGCTAACGGGATAGCACGACAGCAAACTAAAACCCATGTGGATATTTTCAATGACAGGATCAGGCGTGGGTGGTCTCTGGCTTGACAACCATGACCGGGCAGGCAACATTGTTCACGACGTAATCACTGACGCTGCCTAAGAGCACCCTGCAGTTCAGAGACGCAGAAGATTAGCACCGTATTATGATCGCACAAATACTATGACTCGAGAATAGTTTGGAATTCGGTTGGTCACTACCTTTTGAGCTTGCCGAGGCCGCTGCTCCCGATAACCAGGCAGCTCATGGGCATGTCATGGATAGCTTGGCATAGCTTCTCGCGGGGATCTCCAAACAGGACTTTGGAAACCACCGTCACCTGCCAAAAAAAGGGAAAGGAATAATCTTATTACAGCAAATGTTGCAAGATCTCGGAGGATGGTACATTATGGTTTGGAGTGATCACCTCCTTCTGCCTGGCTACAGTGTTGAGCATGTCCAATGTTTTAGCATCAGGTTTCACCCCATATTTCTTTACAATGGAAGGTTCGGAGAACTCCGAGAGGGGGATTAAAGCTGTGAGAAATAACCAAACAATGAGGAGCGGTAAGTAGTAGGCCGGTTTCAATTATAAACCAACTTTAGGTAAATAAGGGGCATCCTGCTAGAGTATTTCACACCTATAAATTGCATGAACTGGTAAATGTATGCCATTCATGGTCAGTAAACTTTATAAACAGGAAAATACTGTATAGGCATGCACATGTTCCAGCTAACAACAGTTTATATAAGTTGCGCGTAGCAAAATTGGCCCCCCTTGATTGCTGCATGGAATGTATCATTGAAGCTTAAGCTGGAACATAGCAAATCATGCACAACGACTACAAATTTCAAGTTATGTTACGCAATCTGAATGTGTAAATTGTTGTGAAAGGAAAATTGCGCAGAAAGTAGCAAGTAGACTAAGTCTTTTTCTAACCACTAACTTGTGACTGAATTTGTTCAAGTGAAGGATCACCGGAGTAATTATAACATGCAAGTGGAAACTAATGGTTACAAATCATTTAGCCAAGCAAGCCTTGAACAATATATTTGTCTGCACAATCGGCATATAATGAATGGAAATGACACAATTCTTGGGGTTGAGCATCATGGTGAAAGGTTATCAAAGGTTTCTTGCAAGTCGGCAATGAGATCATTTGATTTATTTGACATCACCACGATGTCGTCCATGTAAGCGTGTACGTTGTGACCTATTTGGTCATGTAGGCAATGTTGCATCCTCTGCAGGTATGAAGCACCTGCATTTTTCATCCCAAAGGGCATCATGACATAGAAGTATGTGTCGTAAGTTGTGATGAATGAAGTGGCCAATTGGTCTGACTTTCACAGCTTAATTTGGTGGTTCCGTGAATATGCATCCAAAAAAAAGTTCTGAGCCATTCGTCGAGTCAGTGACTTGGTCAATGCGAGGCAAAGCAAACGGATCTTTCAGGCATGCTTTGTTCAAGCTGATGTAATCAACGCATGTTTTTAATTCTTTGGTTCCCTTTTTGGGTACAAGTACATGATTGGCCACACACTAGGTGTGAATAACTTCTCAGATAAAATTAGCCTTAAGCAACCTAGCGAGCTCCTTGCCTATGACCCGTCGTTTTTCATCACTCATGCATCGTAGAGGTTGTTTCACCAGTTTTGCTTTAGGATTGATGTTTAAGATGTGCTCAGGAAGTTCCCTAGGTACACCTTTCATGCCGGCAAGTTGCTAGGCGAAAATGTCCCTATTCTCACGGAGGAACTCGACGAGCGTGCTTTCCTATTTGGGATCCAGGTCCGTGCTTATGGTGGTAGTCTTGGAGGAATCTCCTCCAACAAGTTGCACCGTCTTGGTCTTAATGGCGACCTCAGAGTCAGAAATCTTCTTCTTCGAAGCCGACATCTCTAAGGCATCGACCTGGCGCTGGATCTCCTTGAACTCTCCACCATAGAGGATGGCTTCGGCGAAGGCGTCTTCACTCAGCTTGCACTCCCTTGCCTTGTTGAAGCTTCCGGCAATGGTGATGATGCCGTTTGGTCCGGGTATCTTGAGCTTGTTGTAGATGAATCATGGCCTAGTGTGGAAAGCGTGGAATATGTCGCGTCCGAATATGACGTGATACAAACACTTGAAGGGCACCACTTTAAAGATCATGCGCTCTTGGCGGTAATTGTTAACATCACCAAAAGACGACCAGAAGGGTAATGTAGCCAAGGGACTAAGCTTGCCAACCAGGGATGATGCCATGGAACATGGTGTTGCTCCGCTTTAGCAAGGTCTCCGTCAAGTTCATCTTGTGCAGCGTATCAAGGTACATACTGTTGATGATGTTTCCACTATCCACGAGGCACTTGGTGACCTCGCTGCCGTCAATAAAATGGTTGATGACCATGGCATACTAGTTCTCTATCAGAATGAGGTCTGGGTGATCCTCTCTATCCCAAGTAACTGGAATCTCCGACCACCTCACGTACTGGGGAACTGGGGGGAGGGTGGCCATTAGTACCCTAAAAGAGGTTTTCTGGGCCCGAACAGTAGGGGTACCAAGGAAGGTGTGGTAGACTGGAGCCTTCTTCTCAAAGGGCATTTTACCTTGACATTTCCTTTGTAGGTAGGTTTGGGGTCCATGTCTCCATCCATATCATCTGAATCCTTGGACTCTTCCTCCTTCTTGTTCCCTTTGCCCTTTCTGTGGGGTCCGTTCTTCCGACTTGGCTTGTAGCCAAACTCAGGATCTACCATGAGATCATCCACAAAGTTGCACTGGCGGTTGGTATGAGTGGGTTTACCGTTTGCGTCAAGATGGACGAAACATGTCATATCATCGTACTCCTCATACATCTAGGGAAAGAGGGGAGCTACAGGTGTAGATTCACTCCGCTGCTGCCCTCGACTAACCCCCTTCCACGACGACGTTGTCCGCCTTCGCCTCTACCGGTGAATGTCATGGCGACCATGTCAGTTACTTGCTTGTCTTCAGGCGGATTCTTCCGCTTGTTATTGTTGTTCTTCTTGGCCTGGGTGGGAATAGCCACTTCAGGTAAGGACCCTCAAGCATCGTCATCGGTAGTGGAAAACTCACTAGGCTTGGCAATCATTGAGTTGAGATCAACTTTGTCCTTGTCTTGAGTGTGCTTCAACGTATGCTAGAGCAGAGACCCCCTTTCCAGACCGTCGATGAAGGCAGCCATTGCGGTTTGATCGTGTACTCCTGGGCACAAACTTTTCATGTCGAGCCAACAAAATAGGTAGTTCTAAGATGATTCGTCCTTCTCCTGTACACATTGTTGTAGGTCAGTGACAGTGCAGGGAAGTCTGTACGTACCCTTGAAGTTCTCTGTGAATGCTTCATGCATGTCCAATGAATTGCAGATTGATTTTTCCAGCATGTCGTCGATCCATTGTCGGGCGATACGGGAGAGCATTAGTAGGAGGTACTTGATAGTGACATTGGGTTTCCCCTTGACATTTCGATCGCTTCGCGGTAGTACTTCAACCATGTGGTGGGGCGGATAATCCGGCCCCCCTCAAAGCTTCCTACACACGTAGCGCACATGAATAATCTCCACAGTATTATTATCTAACACGCAAAACATAGGAAAACCTGAAATGTTCTTTCACTTGCCCTGTCCACCCTTACAAAAATCTCTCCCTCGAGATTCAAGAAGGCTAGAAAGAAAAGGGTTAGCGCAGAAACTAGGGTGCTACCACCCTTAAAAGGAAACTTGGTATGCTGCATCTTTCAGACTAAGTTCACTTGGCGTCTCGAAGTTTCTTCTCTGGACAATTATTAGAATAATGTCCCTTGTTGCGGCAGTTGTAGCAGGTCACCTGGCTGAGTTCCCTCTTAGGCTTCTTATTGCTGCCATTTTCTATATTCATGTTTCCTTTGCCCTCCTTCTTAGAACAAGTAGTTGCATGGTGTCCAAGATTCTGACACTTCGAACAGAGGACTTGGCTCGGATCCTTCTGACGAACATCCTTTTTGCCATTGATGATTGTTTCTACATTCCCATTGCGGTGGTTGTGGCCATTGTGCTTGCTCAAAGATATGCCATCATGCTGGTGGGGTAGTTGAGAGGAGGTGGGCTGCTTCTGGCATGGAGTAGAGTTGTGCTCGTGAGAAGTAGACTTCCTCTTATGATCCTTCTTCCCTTTTGGTCTCTCCAAGGCCAACAAATCTCTTAGTTCTTGCTCTTCATATTCAACCTCAGCCTCAGGAAACCTTTCTCGTTTCTTCGAGCAGTTCCTAGAGAGATGACTTTCTTCTCCACACGAGTAACAACACTTGGTTGTTATGTTCGGTGGGCTCTCCTGAGGCTTGACACTATCTTCGGCCTTTGTCGTGGATCTTGTGTGTTCATGCATCTTCTCGAGGGCTTGCTCCATTCCATCACTGATTTGCTGATTCATTTGTTGCACTGTGGGGTAGAGTTGGCACAGAGCAGGGATGTGGTTGTTTCCTTCACACAAGAAACAGGTAACCTGAGAGGTGGGGCATTGCTCGAAGGGATGGCTTGCATCGCAATAGGGGCACTGGCCCTGATGTTCCTTATATGTGTGCCCTATGTCTCCACAGATTTTGCAAGCTCGGTTGTTGTTGATGGATCTATGCATATCCCACCAAGTGGCAGCATCTTCTCTTGGGAACTGAGCGGAATAATAGACCATTCCTTCTGCTCTAAAGTTGGCATCATTCATCCTTCCTTGTACCTTCTGGATCCACTACTTTGCGTCAGGGTGGGCTCATTCGTCCAGAAATATGAGCTCCTTGCCTTTCTTGTTAGCTTGTTGCATCTGTCAGGTTAACAAGGTTTAGAAGTTAACAGCAATTTTTATGAAGTTGGCATATGAAGAATGGACCCTGTTGGTTGCTGCATGGGATGGATTATTGGCACTCGGAACAAAGAAAATCATGAACGGTTGTGAATTTCAAGTTATGCAATCTGAATGTGTAAATTGCTTTGAGAAGTAGATTGTTCAGGCGGTCGCAAGTAGCCTAGGTCTTTTTCGAACACTACGTTGTTATTGCATTGGTTGAAGCAGAAAACAAGGGTCTCCTTCTACTTGAGGAGAAGGTTTATAAAAATCCCTGTCACCGAGTGATGTGGGACTCTAGAGATTCCCAGGTGGTACTGTGCTCTTACCCGAGAGTTGTGCTGGCGCCGGCGCGACAGGGCGGTCTCGAGCCTCCATGATCCACCTCCTTCCTCTCCAGTCGCCGCCGGCCGCCGTGCTTACCGGCGCGGCATGCTCGGGATCTGCGGTGGCGCTATGAGGAAGGTGCAGCTCCGCGAGTTGGAGGGGTGGGGGAAGGAAGCTGGACGGGGATTTGCTTCGGCGGCCAGAATTCAATCTGTGTGGGTCGGGAAGACGGCGAGGCAGAGGAAGAAGAAGAATCCTCGAGTCGGCAGCAACGGGCTCGGTTATGCTAATAGTTTTTTCTTAACACGTGATTATGCTAATTGTATTGGGCTCAATCAACCCTATGCTGTGAGTACCAGGCAGCTGCTGATTGGGGTGGGCTACCCAGAATGCGGCCCAGCTGTGCCTCCCCGTTTCCTGTTCGTTGCGAAGCGGTGGCTGTAGAATACGAGTTGGTCTGTACTGCTTTTGCTCTCTGTTCTCTTGGAGACACAGCGGCGGCCAGCGGCAGAGCGCGCACATCTGCGCCGGCGAGCGGTGACAGCGCAGGGCCGGCGATCAGCGGCGGTGACGTATCCGCTTCCCCCACATGCCTAAACTTCTCCACTTTTACCTTTACCTATTGTTCTAGACTCTAGAGAGACTCATTGTTCTACTCTGAAATCCTAGGTTGCGCAATAACGAGCATTCTTTGTTCGATGCTAAATGTGAATAATCAAACCCGAATCCTTCTTCGCGAGGATCCATATTCGCGTTTCAGATCCGATTGTTCAAGTCCCCCAGATTTTGTTGTTCAAATCCGGCCGTAGAGAGGAGACGGCATTCCCTCATTTCCTGATAAATGAGGTTACATCGGCACGGCCCCTCTTCCGTACGCGCGCCCTGGCAGGAGAGATTCACGTCCTCCGGTCGCCGGCGGCTAGCACGGCCAGGAGGGCAGGTAGAAAACAAACCCTCTCCTCCTCGCATTTTCCCTTTCTCTTCTCATCCTATATCCAAGACCAGTAATACATGTCTTGGGAACCTAGGTTTGTGGGATGAAATTTCTACGAAATTGAGAGGGTTTGAGTAGTAGTAGGAGAGTGAAGATGGAACCAATCTATTGTAGCAATCCATTTTTATCAAAGAATTGAGAAAATGAAGTCATACCGTGAATAGATGAAACCAAACAAGTTGGCTTAGCCAACAGCTGCGAGCTTATAATGAGGAATTGACCCACCAAGGAAACTTTGGCTCTGTTTGGAATCTTAGTTTATTTTGGACCAAAGTGTTATAATGCCATGGTATTTTAACGCCTTCAGTTTAACTCCTTTCTCAGGTTTCTAGAAAGAAGGTCAGACCACTTTCTTAAATACTTAAAAAGAAACATTTTTGAGGATACCATGGTTTCAGAATTGCAATATTTGTTAGAGCCAAACACCTCAAACTACTAGTATTTTAATAAACCACAGTATTCCGAGGAAACTTCAAAAATACCGTGGTGCCAAACATAGTCTTTTTTAAACCAGTATTCTACGGCGCAACCTGCTCAGCCCTTGAAGAAGAAAGGTCTTCCGAAATTGCATCTTGCAGCGGTAATCATTTGAGGGAGATCCAGATTGTTGTCAAGCTTGAGGTTGATTGATTGCCAACATTGTCTACTAAAACTCAGCTCCAGAATAGATGATCCCTAGTTTCAAGTTGACCCTTTATTGCAGATTCGGCGTAGGCTGTTGTCATTTAGAGTGAAGCTTTTCCTTAGGAGCATGTCCTCCGTGTTTAGGCGATCATTTGGCAAGAAGCCAGAAAAAAATATTTTATCATAGGTGTGCATTTTGATTTCCAGATCCAGGGAGAGAAATTTGGAGCCTCAATGTGTTCGAAGTTCAACTTGTTGAGTTTTCTGGCAGAGAAGTGATTGCCCCAATTGTATGACCATAGATCATTTCCATCAGCATTCCTAGTGGATCTGGTTTGGGCTATAAGGTGGTTGAATTCATGGAACTCCTCAAAAGCTTGGGTGGACAGAGGAAGATGCATAATTAGAAGAATAAAAACCATACGTTCGAGCTTTAAGTGTAGCATGCCTAATATTTTGTTATATAATAGTACTCTACATAATGGTATTTGTACAAAAGGTAGAAACACCATGGCCCTACTCATTTGTAAGAAATAGAAACACTATATGGCTGGCATTTTTTACTCTTGGCTTTTCTGTCCGTTTCTTCTATAATTTAATTTTGTGTTTGTTGATGGACATTAAATTTGCAGTTGTGTGACATCTATAATAGAAGAAATGCATTTACAGTTTGTCTACCTGTATTCGGTGAAGGATTGATGCACCACTAAAAGGCTGATACCTTGTATAAAATTATAAATCAACCATGGTGTTTCGGTCAATGCTGGCAGGTGATCTCCTCGGTTAAGCATGGTCCCTGCTGTACATTTTGTTATCCGGGTGTTGGGAGATCTTTGCTGTCGCCATGACTGATGGCACTTGGTTGCTGTAACTTGTTGTAGCTGATGCATGTCCTAACAGTCTTAACTGATGGCAAAAGGTCGAGCCTGCGTTTAACATTTCACTTTTTACTTGCCTACATGTGTTTGTGACACTACAAATTGCTGCCTGTGACATTCTGCATATCGGAATTGCTGAACATGCCCTTGGTTGAAGCATACATTATACTCTCCTTTTTACAGTAAGATGCTGAGACAAACTTATGTTTTATAATCTATCCGTCGAAAGAAATATATTACGAGCATCTGTTGAAGTTGGACGTAAGTGAACTAGGCCTTGATGTGATTCATTTTTCAATGTTGAAGTTACCAGCATCTGCAATGGACGTCTGAATCGCAAGCCAAGGCAAAAAAGTCTGTCCAGAAAACTAACAGAATCCATTTATTCAGACTCCAGAAACTGTATAAACATCACTGATGCAACGAACAGTGGCATCAAGGCTGAAGATAAGCACATCTTCAGCACATAATTGTACATGGCACACGCACAGAATATACAACATGGTATCTTCAGCAGGCTGGTTGTCTATTATTACAAATAATAATGCATGGTCCAATAACACTACTAGAGAAAAGGCTATAGGAGACATGCTCATTTGAGGTGCATTTAGACTATATGCGCCTCCTATAAAATAGGCCAGACGCACTGCTCTGACATGCGCCTCTAGTATCCAAATAGGCAAGGCGCATATTATTAGGATGCGCCTCCTGTAATCCCTGTACGGACGAAATCTGGCATCCTCAGATTATGCGAGGCGCATTCTAATAATATCTGCCTCCTATATATCAGCGCATGTGGAAAGAATGTGCCTCGCATAAGCTGCGTGGGTCTGGGAGGAGATCAGTGGTCGAATATGCGAGTATGTGCCTCCTATACTTGATAATATGCGAGGCGCTATGGCAATATGTGCTTCCTATAACCTGGCACCACCCCCCGATCGCCTTTTAAGTTTTGTAAAAAATAAAAAAATGATAAAAACTTCAAAATAAATAGTTCTTTTGAGTTGTAGTTAGATTTTAGGGCATAGTTGTAGACAAAATTAAAAAAAATATGAATTCCGATGTATTTTGCAAAAAAGATCATGGAACGGTAAAACGGTCCTAACTTTTGCATACGATGTCACAAAAAAGTTTAATATATCAAAACGATCGTCTCAAAATTTTCTACTCGAATTCAACTGCCTACGGCTGTTCTGGATTTTACATAATCCCCAGATTCGAAAAGACTAAAAAGTTATGACCGAAAGAAGATTTTTTCCTGCAAAAAAATAAAAAAACTATTCGAGACGCATATCATATCGCATAAGTGAGGCATGATTCAAATTCGAAACAGCCACCTACCACACCTATCACCTCTCCTCCTTCTCCTTCTCCTCCACCTCTCCTCCTTCTCCTTCTCCTTCTCCTCCACCTCTCCTTCTTCTCCCCTTCTCCTCCTCCTCCACCTCCGGTGGCATCCTTCTCCTCTTCCTCCGGTGACCTTATCCTCCTCCGGCGACCTCCTCCTCTTCCTACAGCGACCTTCTCCTCCCTCGGTGACCTCCTTCTCCGGCGATCACTTCGGCCATGGCCTCCACAACCACACCGACCACCTCCTCCTCCTCCACCTCCGACGACCACCTCCGGAGGCCTCATCCTCCTCCACCATCTCCGGCGAACCCACGGACATGGCCTCCCGCACATGCCTGCGGTGGTAGATTGTGGCCACGGGCACGGCCTCCGACGAGCTCAGACGAAATTCTGGCCAGATCCAGATCTGGCCGCCATTTTTTTTTTGAAATTCAAAAATAATATCCGATGCGTATTCAGATCAATATGCGCCTCGCCTATGCAGAATATAGGCGCATTCGGATCAATATGCGCCTCACATATACAGAATATAGGAGGCGCATTCGGATCAATATGTGCCTCGCATATTCAGAGTATAGGAGGCGCATTCGGATCAATATGCGCCTCACATATTCAGAGTATGGGAGGCGCATATCAATATGCGCCTCGCATAAAAAATACTGGAGACGCGACGCTAGGCCGGTTTCAATTATAAACCAACTTTAGGTAAATAAGGGGCAGCCTGCTAGAGTATTTCACACCTATAAATTGCATGAACCGGTAAATGTTAGGCATGCCATTCATGGTCAGTAAACTTTATAAACAGGAAAATACTGTGTAGGCATGCACATGTTCCAGCTAACATCAGTTTATATAAGTTGCGCGTAGCAAAATTGGCCCCCCTTGATTGCTGCATGGAATGTATCATTGAAGCTTAAGCTGGAACATAGCAAATCATGCACAACGACTACAAATTTCAAGTTATGTTACGCAATCTGAATGTGTAAATTTTTGTGAAAGGAAAATTGCACAGAAAGTAGCAAGTAGACTAAGTCTTTTTCTAACCACTAACTTGTGACTGAATTTGTTCAAGTGAAGGATCACCGGAGTAATTATAACATGCAAGTGGAAACTAATGGTTACAAATCATTTAGCCAAGCAAGCCTTGAACAATATATTTGTCTGCACAATCGGCATATAATGAATGGAAATGACGCAGTTCTTGGGGTTGAGCATCATGGGGAAAGGTTATCAAAGGTTTCTTGCAAGTCGGCAATGAGATCATTTGATTTATTTGACATCACCACGATGTCGTCCATGTAAGCGTGTACGTTGTGACCTATTTGGTCGTGTAGGCAATGTTGCATCCTCTGCAGGTATGAAGCACCTGCATTTTTCATCCCAAAGGGCATCGTGACATAGAAGTATGTGTCGTAAGTTGTGATGAATGAAGTGGCCAATTGGTCTGACTTTCACAGCTTAATTTGGTGGTTCCGTGAATATGCATCCAAAAAAAAGTTCTGAGCCAGTCGTCGAGTCAGTGACTTGGTCAATGCGAGGCAAAGCAAACGGATCTTTCAGGCATGCTTTGTTCAAGCTGATGTAATCAACGCATGTTTTTAATTCTTTGGTTCCCTTTTCGGGTACAAGTACATGATTGGCCACACACTGGGTGTGAATAACTTCTCAGATAAAACTAGCCTCAAGTAACCTAGCGAGCTCCTTGCCTATGACCCGTCGTTTTTCATCACTCATGCATCGTAGAGGTTGTTTCACCAGTTTTGCTTTAGGATTGATGTTTAAGATGTGCTCAGGAAGTTCCCTAGGTACACCTTTCATGCCGGCAAGTTGCTAGGCGAAAATGTCCCTATTCTCACGGAGGAACTCAACGAGCGTGCTTTCCTATTTGGGATCCAGGTCCGTGCCGATGGTGGTAGTCTTGGAGGAATCTCCTCCAACAAGTTGCACCGTCTTGGTCTTAATGGCGACCTCAGAGTCAGAAATCTTATTCTTCGAAGCCGACATCTCTAAGGCGTCGACCTGGCGCTGGATCTCCTTGAACTCTCCACCATAGAGGATGGCTTCGGCGAAGGCGTCTTCACTCAGCTTGCACTCCCTTGCCTTGTTGAAGCTTCCGGCAATGGTGATGATGCCGTTTGGTCCGGGTATCTTGAGCTTGTTGTAGATGAATCATGGCCTAGTGTGGAAAGCGTGGAATATGTCGCGTCCGAATATGACGTGATACAAACACTTGAAGGGCACCACTTTAAAGATCATGCGCTCTTGGCGGTAATTGTTAACATCACCAAAAGACGACCAGAAGGGTAATGTAGCCAAGGGACTAAGCTTGCCAACCAGGGATGATGCCATGGAACATGGTGTTGCTCCGCTTTAGCAAGGTCTCCGTCAAGTTCATCTTGTGCAGCGTATCAAGGTACATAATGTTGATGATGTTTCCACTATCCACGAGGCACTTGGTGACCTCGCTGCCGTCAATAAAATGGTTGATGACCATGGCATACTAGTTCTCTATCAGAATGAGGTCTGGGTGATCCTCTCTATCCCAAGTAACTGGAATCTCCGACCACCTCACGTACTGGGGAACTGGGGGGAGGGTGGCCATTAGTACCCTAAAAGAGGTTTTCTGGGCCCGAACAGTAGGGGTACCAAGGAAGGTGTGGTAGACTGGAGCCTTCTTCTCAAAGGGATTTTTACCTTGACATTTCCTTTGTAGGTAGGTTTGGGGTCCATGTCTCTATCCATATCATTTGAATCCTTGGACTTTTCCTCCTTCTTGTTCCCTTTGCCCTTTCTGTGGGGTCCGTTCTTCCGACTTGGCTTGTAGCCAAACTCAGGATCTACCATGAGATCATCCACAAAGTTGCAGTGGCGGTTGGTATGAGTGGGTTTACCGTTTGCGTCAAGATGGACGAAACATGTCATATCATCGTACTCCTCATACATCTAGGGAAAGAGGGGAGCTACAGGTGTAGATTCACTCCGCTGCTGCCCTCGACTAACCCCCTTCCATGACGACGTTGTCTGCCTTCGCCTCTACCAGTGAATGTCATGGCGACCATGTCAGCTACTTGCTTGTCTTCAGGCGGATTCTTCCGCTTGTTATTGTTGTTCTTCTTGGCCTGGGTGGGAATAGCCACTTCAGGTAAGGACCCTCAAGGATCGTCATCGGCAGTGGAAAACTCACTAGGCTTGGCAATCATTGAGTTGAGATCAACTTTGTCCTTGTCTTGAGTGTGCTTCAACGTATGCTAGAGCAGAGACCCCCTTTCCAGACCGTCGATGAAGGCGGCCATTGCGGTTTGATCATGTACTCCTAGGCACAAACTTTTCATGTCGAGCCAACAAAATAGGTAGTTCTAAGATGATTCGTCCTTCTCCTGTACACACTGTTGTAGGTTAGTGACAGTGCAGGGAAGTCTGTACGTACCCTTGAAGTTCTCTGTGAATGCTTCATGCATGTCCAATGAATTGCAGATTGATTTTTCCAGCATGTCGTCGATCCATTATCGGGCGATACGGGAGAGCATTAGTAGGAGGTACTTGATAGTGACATTGTATTTCCCCTTGACATTTCGATCGCTTCGCGGTAATTCTTCAACCATGTGGCTGGCCTAGAAGTGTTGTCATAGGGCTTGATAGTCTTGTCAATCCGGAGGCCCCTAGGGTAGGTTGTGGCTAGGATAACCAGTCCAAAATAGCATGTCCCTAGGTATGGATTTATCCAATCTTCATGTATCTTATCAAGGCACAAACGTGAATCGTACAGCTCCAGTTGTTGCTTGTGCTGGTTTCGTTCATGGGGAGGAGAGGTATGGTGCGAGCCGCGAGACATGCGTGATCCTCCGCCATGGTGGCTGCTAGGTGGCGGTGGCGGCAGTGGGTTATCTTTCTTGCTGCTCCCTCCATGCAAATAATCACACGTATCGCAGTTGCTTGTCGGACGCATGACTTCCTTGTATGATTTGCTCTTTTGTTCGTCATTGCCCTGTGCTCTCCGCCATGCCGAGGCTGCTCTCCCTGGACGCGTATAACACTATCACCTTGAGGGCGTCTAGGAGGTGGCATGCTCGTGTAGTGGCACGGCTATTGGTCATCATGATGTCGGGACTGTGGGGGAGGTGGCCGCGAGCGATGGGGGTGAGCCTTGTTTCCATGGTCGAAGGATATTGGGATGGCATCAGTCCTGTTGTGCGCGTCCCCCCGTCTTCATTCTGTGGAACCTATGCGAGACCCGACATCATGAGGAGATCTTGGTCTATGGTCAACCTAGACCATAAAAACTCTAGATTCGACTCAAGCCTCGAGGAGGTGGCATTTTCCTATTTCTTGCGAGCCTTGGTGACAAGGTCATAGAGCTGATCCATCGTTGCAGGTGATCTGTCCTACTCAAGTAATGTTTTGGCGATGACCATGTTGAGGGCGGGGGTTGGCATGACTTTCCTCCTTGCCTTGTCAATGTGGGGGTAGCTTTTGTCGGCTTGGAAGGAGCCCACCCCAAGTTACGTCAAACGTCGGGATCCCCAACGACGTGATTCAGAGCATTCTTAGCTTTGTGCTGCTTAAGAAGCTGCTTGTACTCAGCCTCCATTGCTCTTGCTGCCTTGATCGACTCTTCGCCTTGGCAATATCCTTGCTTAGCTGCGCTCTTTGCTCTATGCTGTACTTAGCCTCCGCGAGGATTCCCTGACAGTTCTCATCAAGCTAAGTAATGTTCTGAATATGGGAAACAGTTAGCGACTCGAGGAGTTCACCATAGATCACCTTGTTGGTTGGAATAACCAAGGGATTGCTGGCCACTGACGTGGATGGTGGAGGTGGTAGATTTGTTTGGTTGGTAGTGCTGGGTCCAGTGGTGAGTTCATGCAACTGTTCTGGGGGGATAGCCGGAGGGGGCATGGCTTTTCGCAGATCCGAAGGATCAACAACGTTTTTACTATTGGCCACCGTATTTCTAGCATCAGCCACTACTGGCGGAGCTCCTCTGGCTTCCTAATGCTACGGATCTTCTTCCATCACGTTCCCGATGGCCACTAGTACCTGGCGGGAAGTGATAGCTTGCTCGTCGCACTCCTCATGCTCGATTTCGTCCTCGATCTCCTTCATGGTAGCATCTAGTTCCTCCGAGTTAGCTGACGCACTACCGCCGTCCATGCTGATGTCAGCGTAGAGTGCGTCCAACACTGAGTCAGAAGCATCATCGGTGTTGTTGATGATAGACGCTGATCCCGAGGCAACATGGCCGGTTAACGTGGGTTTTTTGGCTGCGGCGGTGATGTGAGCCTTATAATCATCATTAACATCGGTGAAACTGTTAATAGTTGCGATCATCTTGTTGAGAGTAAGTAAACCGGCGGCCTGCTACCTCCTAAGAATATGTCGGACAAGGGTGCTTGGCGTAAGCCCTTCGACGAAGTGGTACACTACGTGATCAGTGCGGTCCCCCTCCAAGGTGGCCCTCACCCTTAACCATCAGGCGTGGTATTCACGTGGGGATTCCCCCCACCTTTGGATGTACCAAGCTAGATCAAAGATGCTGACGACGCCAACAAAGTGCGACCCCTATTTTCTAACACTTGGGGGAGGCAAGCGGATCTACGTTGGTCTTCCACCACTATATGCTACACAAGGGCGGTTTGGGTGGGCCTTGATTTGTTCCGATCTGAGCCGGCAAACTCTGAAGAGAGATCAAGGCTCGATCCTTCCGTGAATGTGTCTTGTCCGTAGGCGGTCCGTGCAGGTATGGATGCATGTATGACTTCCTAGGAGCTTGATCCCAAGCCGGTTTTGCTGATGAAGAGGTGGATGTCCCCGATTGGAACAATGAGGAAACGGGTAGTGACGAGGGTTTAACTCATCAATGCCCATTGTTATGGACTTGGGTTTTGGAGAAGGAGGGATGCACTAGAAGTCTCGATCGGCTAGCAAACAAGCACACAGGGACGGAAGGTTTACCCAGGTTCAGGCCTCGTAGAGGACCCTACTCCTGCTTGATTGGTATACGTGCATGGATTTTTCTTTTTGCCAGGCACATGCGCACGCATGTTTAAGACAGTCACTTGATTGGTATCAGTTGCCAACACTACCAGCTATGGCCTTCGGCTCTTCTGACTAAAAGTTACTAAGACTGACATCGTCACCAACTCAGTCAAAGGCCAAAGAAAAAATAGACAAGAAGAATTAATGGATCGCTCAAGCATGGAAATTTCATAGCTCAAGACGTGGGACGTAAGGAGACTCAGCAACCAAATGCCTCCTTGCTCGGCTACATGCAACGTGTCATATTCATCCATACTATAGTATCCACACGACTTGCTGCCACGTGATGCGACTCCATGTTCGCCGAGCCAGTCGACCGCCGTGTCACTCGCCACTATGTCGACTCCTTCCGTCGGTGATCCGATGGCCGCGTCGACTCCTTCCGCCACGCGATCCGATGCCATCGGCTATGGCGACCTACTACAATCTTTGGTTGCGACAACACGCTACTGCCATCGGCTTCGGCGAATCGTTGCCGCGTTGACTCCGGTTTGCCACATCGGCTCGCGGACGCCGTCACGACTCCATCAACCACCTCGACAACATTGACCCTACACTTGAGGGCCCCTTCGACTCTGTCGTGCGACTCGCGTCGGTCCTCCACTCCAGCGACTCGGGGGCTCCCTCAGCATCGGCGACCCAGCAACTCGCTGCGGCCTTCAACTCCGGCAACATGCTACCCCTTTCGGCTGCGGCAACCCGCTACAATCTTCGACTCTGCCATGTCGACTCTGTCCACCGTGAGACTCCATCGACCTCGACCACAACCTGCTAGTTACATCGGCTCCCGCAACCGTGATCCACCGATCGCAATTGCTCCCGCGACCCATCCACCTCATCAACAAATGATAAAGCTAAGTTTTCCTCTACCAAGAGTCAAAAATTGTTTACTTTAAGCACACTTGAAACACTCGGGGGTTGTGCCCTCTTCGGGTAACCTAATGTGCCATCGATTCCACGCACTCGAGCACCTCATACGTGATAGCCTGAGTAGCTGATTCTGCCTGATCGTCGAATCCTTGAACTCCGAGTGCCTCGGCAAGGTACTGAGACTAAGGGTAATCAGGCTAACGAAAAGGCCTAGCATATAGTGCGAAAGTGTCGAATCGATTGGCGCCAGAACTTTACTTTGCAAACCGACATGCAAATATCCTTTACAAGATACAAGTACTTCAAAATTCTTAATGTTTTATGCAACTTACAAGGATGTCGACTGCGTCGAGCTATTCTATCGGGTCCTCCAATAGGAGTCGATAAAACAATTGGCTACGACATACACTCAAGACCCAAGTCGAGTCCCTCCTCGGATGGTTGCATCGCTTGATGCTACACACACGCAATGTTGCCCGCGCACCCGACAGAAGTGACTGCGTTGAATCCATCTGCATCGTTGATTCACCCGGCTAATCGCTACATGACTCTGCTACGTCGACCCCGACTGCATCGTCGACTATTGACTCTTCGCGCATGATACGTTGACTCGATGCACTTCCGAGTCAGTGGTTTCTCCTCTCATGATTTTCGATTGCGACTTCAAGATATAATACTCAAGTCTCTGCCCGAGTCTATGACTCCGCCAGACACTCGGGGGCTACTCCAAACTGGAGCGGTGGACGCGCATATACAAGATCTTCGAGTGGCTTGCTCTGAATCCTCACTCGAATCCACGATTCGACTAAGGACTCGGGGGCTACTCCCATAGGGAGTGCTAGTCGCGCATTCAAAAAAGCGCTGGCGGTAATGACATTCGCAAGATCATCCGAAGCATTTCCGGATCGTTCTGTCTACACAACTGACGACTATTAGTACCCAATCGAGTCTACGCCTCGAATAGGCACTCAGTTGCTACTCCCATAGGGAGCGCTGGTCATGCACCCTATGATTATTTTTCCTTGTACGTCGTACTGTGTGTCGATAACATCCACACTCGAATGTTATGGCGACTCTGCCTCATATTTTCCCTGCAAAGAGATTACGTCTCCTGGGTCACCCAAATCATCTCCGCGATGACAAAATTCGGATGCCGTGCTTACATCGTGAAGATAAGACCTGAATAAGGTCTGGCAATGCACCTGCTGCGCTCTACCAGAAACAATCCGTACCTGCAGGTACGATGAACATGCCTTTACAGACGCGTCGAGTGCTCACATTCATACACTGGGATTCGACTCTATAATACGTCCGTGGCCTGAGTCGAATTACGCCAGCAATTTCCGAATTCGAGTCTAGGGACTCGAGTTTGAGTAGGTAGCGTTGTTTTTGCCCTAGAGCAATTAATACTCAAGTCTCTGCCTGAGTCTATGACTCCGCCAGACACTCGAGGGCTACTCCAAACTAGAGCGGTGGACGCGCATATACAAGATCTTCGAGTGGCATGCTCTGAATCCTCACTCGAATCCACGATTCGACTAAGGACTCGGGGGCTACTCCCATAGGGAGCGCTAGTCGCGCATTCGAAAAAGCGCTGGCAGTAATGACATTCGCAAGATCATCCGAAGCATTTTCGGATCGTTCTGTCTACACAACCGACGACTATTAGTACCCAATCGAGTCTATGCCTCGAATAGGCACTCGGTTGCTACTCCCATAGGGAGCGCTGGTCATGCACCCTATGATTATTTTTCCTTGTACATCGTACTGTGTGTCGATAACATCCACACTCGAATGTTATGGCGACTCTGCCTCATATTTTCCCTGCAAAGAGATTACGTCTCCTGGGTCACCCAAATCATCTCCGCGATGACAAAATTCGGATGCCGTGCTTACATCGTGAAGATAAGACCTGAATAAGGTCTGGCAATGCACCTGCTGCGCTCTACCAGAAACAATCCGTACCGGCAGGTACGATGAACATGCCTTTACAGACGCGTCGAGTGCTCACATTCATACACTGGGATTCGACTCTATAATACCTCCGTGGCCTGAGTCGAATTACACCAGCAATTTCCGAATTCGAGTCCAGGGACTCGAGTTTGAGTAGGTAGCGTTGTTTTTGCCCTAGAGCAATTAGTACTCAAGTCTCTGCCCGAGTCTATGACTCCGCTAGACACTCGGGGGCTACTCCAAACTGGAGCGGTGGACGCGCATATACAAGATCTTCGAGTGGCATGCTCTGAATCCTCACTCGAATCCACGATTCGACTAAGGACTCGGGGGCTACTCCCATAGGGAGCGCTAGTCGCGCATTCGAAAAAGCGCTGGCGATAATGACATTCGCAAGATCATCCGAAGCATTTCCGGATCATTCTGTCTACACAACCGACGACTATTAGTACCCAATCGAGTCTACGCCTCGAATAGGCACTCGGTTGCTACTCCCATAGGGAGCGCTGGTCATGCACCCTATGATTATTTTTTCTTGTACATCGTACTGTGTGTCGATAACATCCACACTCGAATGTTATGGCGACTCTGCCTCATATTTTCCCTGCAAAGAGATTACGTCTCCTGGGTCACCCAAATCATCTCCACGATGACAAAATTCGGATGCCGTGCTTATATCGTGAAGATAAGACCTGAATAAGGTCTGGCAATGCACCTGCTGCGCTCTACCAGAAACAATCCGTACCTGCAGGTACGATGAACATGCCTTTACAGACGCGTCAAGTGCTCACATTCATACACTGGGATTCGACTCTATAGTACCTCCGTGGCCTGAGTCGAATTACGCCAGCAATTTCCGAATTTGAGTCCAGGGACTCGAGTTTGAGTAGGTAGCGTTGTTTTTGCCCTAGAGCAATTAACTGGTCCCTATCCGTCGAGCGCACCAGACATGTTTACCATCATCCCTATGAACTTCTATGAATTTCGACTGACTCGATGAACTTCTGGGCAAGTGCTTCGCACTCAACACAATTGTCGACTCCGACATCATAGTGCAAAGATCAAGACTTCTGAGTCTCCATCCGAATCTACGATTCACATGGACACTTGGGGGCTATTGACATGGGTATGCCCAATAGGCACCCAACTACAGCATACCTGGTGTGGCTCGACGGAAGGCCCACTCGACAAATTGCCAAGGTCCATGACGCCTATGACGGTTCGAGTGGTATGAAGCCCATATGGACACGGACTCCCAACGTACAAGACAAGGAAAGCTCAAGACTAGAGTTCTAATCTAACTTGTAACCAACTCGTATTGGTATCTGAGACCTAGCCTCCCCATATATAAAGGCTAGGAGGGTCCAACGAGGAGGACACGCTATGACCTAAGACCCCAATAGACAAATCGCGACTCCCACAATAGATCTAGGCAACACCCGTAGCATACACATACGCCAGATCGCATCTGTGCACCCCCACCATCGGCGACATTGTAATCCTTCGGATCCTTCGTTAATTCCAAGAGCAGACAAGCAGGAGTAGGGTCCTCTATGAGGCCTGAACCTGGGTAAACCTTGCGTCCGTGTGTGCTTGTTTGCTAGCCAATCGAGACTTCTAGTGCATCCCTCCTTCTCCAAAACCCAAGTCCATAACAATGGGAATTGATGAGTTAAACCCTCGTCAGGTAGGGTTCGAGTTCGCCGGGATCCAGAACTCATCCGGAGGGACAATCGGAATGTTGCTCGATAAGAAGACGTGCCCAATGGCTATTGTGTCGCTGATTCCCGCGAAGAGATCTCCTGGTGTAGAGCCCGAAGCGCATCTTGTCCCATGGTGGGCGCAAACTATCGTGGTATTGCCAACGAGTATGCCATAGAGGGGGTCCTCATAGAGTGTGTTTACAGAGGTGGGGGAAGGCGGTGAGTTGGCGGGTACGAGGTAACACAGCTTACCCAGGTTCAGGTCCCACGATGGTGGTGGAACCCTACGCCTTCTATAAATCACTATAATGGCAATAAGCCACGTTACAGAGATCGGTTCACTGTGCGAGGTTGTGCTATGCACTATTGTGTCTTTCCCTAAAGGCCCCGACAGGTCCAGCTTAAAGGCATCAGAACCTACGTTATAGGGAAAGATCCTTGCCAGACCGATTACAGAGTCCTACACTAATACTAACTAGTCTTCGTGTCTTGTACTCCAAGGCTCTGGGTTGGTCGGTGACTGCACCGTAGCCTTCCATCTTACGACATGGGCCTCTTTTATGGATCCATCTAACTGGGCTGCCCAGCAGGCAATGAGCCTTGCTACCAACTGTGGGACACCCAGGTTAGCCGGATTAGAGACATGCAATGGTGATACGCATTTAGCATATCCCCAACATCTCCCGGTGGAAGTGCTCGAGCACAACCTTAGCCTTGAGAAGGACATCCTTGGCGTAAATTGGCCACAGCGTAGGACATCCTTGATGCGGTCTTCAACTGTGGCCACGGTCCCAACTAGGGATTCATCACGCTCAAGCACTTGGCAATCTAAGTCCACACCAGACGCATCTGCAGATGCACAACAACCAAAAATCAATCGAACACGAGTCTAAAGGAGAAAAAAAGTGAGAGGAACTCGCACCAGAAACTTACCAGACAGAGCCTGGGAAGCCGCCATAAGTTGTTCAACTAAGCTCTTCTCTCGCTCAGTTGTTGCTGTTGCCAGACCCTCCTTAAGATGCTTCGACTCTGATTTTATGCACTCTAGAGCTTCCACCACATTCTTCTCGTTTGTCTCCGCCGTGTTGATGCCTTTTTCAAGAGCCTCCAGGCGACACAACACTTCATTACTTTCCTTTATCAAACAAATAAGACACAGTTCACCAGTACATTCTAGCAAATAACAAGCTAAAGGACAAGTGCCAAAAAACTCACCTTGGAGCTGCTTGAAGTCAAAGTCCAACCGCACATATTGCTGGCCCACGAGCACCATGTTTCGCAAAAACAGTTGCACGAAAACATCTCTGATCAGACCATAAGACTCGGGGCTCCATAGGAAGGACAAGGGAAACTTACATGGTCACCAGAAGACTTCGAAGGATCTTGTGTAGCTGTTTGACTAACAATTCTGTGGCCACCTAGATTGGTGGAGCTCGAACAACTATCATCGTTAGTGGCCACTGTCTTTGTGGAGTGTGCGGCTGCCTCAACACTTGTGTCTTTAGAGTCCACGACTATCCCATCCACTTCATCTTTGGTGGCCCTGTTCGACTCCCTGATAATGCAACAAACAAGAATGACCATCAATGAAATAAAGCAACCATGCTCAAATCATACAACAACACTCGAAGATACTTAGGTGCTGAAGTTATCAAGGTCAAAGACCTCCACCTCTGTTTTCTTCTGCTTCATGGCCTGAGGCACAGGCGATGCGGTCCGGATGGGCACCGCCAGGAACGGATCAACAACAACCACTTCAGGGGCAGGCCCCTTTGGAGTTTCATGAGTCGAAGCATCTGAATCTTTGCTCTGGCCCCTCTTGTGAGTTCCACCTTTGCTTGACTTGGTGGATTCCTATGAGTGAGCAGAAGGGATAGTGGAGTCTGACTCATCCAGTTCTGCACCCTCAAGGGCATCAAACACATCAGGCAATGGAGGCGTCATGCCATTCACTATCCAGTCCTTTCAGAACAAACATCACACAATCAAACTCACACCAAACATCCAACAACAACAACAAATGTGTAGTAAGGATATTACCTCTGGCACAGTCCTAGTGGCGTAGAAGGGAGAAGTCGAAGTCTCCACAGGAAGAGCCGCATATAGCGTCAGGCTAGTCAATGACTTAACCTTCTTTTCGAGATTTGTGGATGTTAGGTCCTTTGAAGATGTGAGGGTGGGGTCCGCCCTCTCGACATACATAAACATCAGGTAGGCCCTGGCCTATAGAGGCTATATCCAATGCTGCATAAAAGTCGAATGATGTCCATGTCAGAGACCTCCTTGCCACGCACCAGCCAGAGTGTCTTCACCCGCTCTTACAAGGCTTCAACTTCCTTAGCCTCACCCGAAGGAATTTCGTTCCTCCAGGATCGCTTCTTCCTCATCTGAGCACGCACGTTGAATGGGGCCAGGCCATATTTCTGATCCGCCTGCTTCTAGTCACGGATGTAGAACCACTTGGCCCTCCATCCTTGAGTGGAGTTTACGATGTTGAAGATGAAGTACTGCTGGTTCAGGAGGATGTATATTTCACATCCACCCACCTCATACACGGCTCCGCCAGAGCCCAATTGCCTCTTCAAGCCATACATATTCTTGAAGAGCCCAAAGTGAGGCTCAATTCCAAGCCAGCACTCGAAAAGGATGATAACACATGCGATGTGTATAATGGAGTTGGGGGATAGCTGAACCCCGTACAAGAAGAGCAAACCACGCACAAAGTCATGGAGGGGGAGAGAAAGTTCTTGAAGCACGAAGGCAAAAAAACACCACCCGATACCTAGCGGGAGGATTAGGGATTACCTCATGGACCGAGATCTTGCATGATTCTTCATCAGAAGAAATCTGGCCGGCCTAGCGAAGCTTCCGCAGCTCTGACGACTTGATCATGGAGCGCCGCCAGATGCCATTAGTGTCACGGCTCCCTCCAGTCTTCTTCTTCGGGCAACAACGGTGCTTGACCCTGCGCCTCCGGATTTCTTGCTCTTACCTATCGCCTTGATTCGCCTCCTCCGTCACAACCACAGAAAGGAGCTCGGGAAAAACCGCTTCGGATTTCTTTTGATGAAAACCCTTGTTCCGCTCTCGCTCGCCGCTACTAACGGGGTCTCGGTTGATTTTCCTTCCTTTAGCTACTCAGATGTTTCAGTTCGCTAAGTTTGAAAAGTCCAAAGAGCGCAGACTAGCCACGGAGCTTGGATACGGTTTCCCGATCGGAGATCCATGGATCACAGACGCTCCAAGATTGGAGAAAGAAGATCTAAGAGGGACCTATGGAGAATGTGGTCAGAAATCCATAATAGAGTCCGACCACAGCGACCGAATTAATTATCCTCCTCGAGAAACTTAGACTACTAAATAGAAAAGATTTGCAAATCTTGGCTACAGACGCTTTACGCCCAATCATTCCGGATAACGCTTGCATCCTCTGTCTTACCGCGGCTGCTGGCACAGAGTTAGCCGATGCTTATTCCTCAGATACCGTCATTGTTTCTTCTCCGAGAAAAGAAGTTGACGACCCGTAGGCCTTCCACCTCCACGCGGCATTGCTCCGTCAGGCTTTCGCCCATTGCGGAAAATTCCCCACTGCTGCCTCCCGTAGGAGTCTGGGCCGTGTCTCAGTCCCAGTGTGGCTGATCATCCTCTCGGCCCTTGTCATTAGACCACTATGCTTGTCTTTTCCGCCTTGACTCTCTAATCTTTTGCTTCTCGGGTGGTGGCGAACAATGCTGCTTGCGTAGCGGGAGATGCCCGCCCGTCGGGCCCGGCCTGCTTCCTACCCGAAAGAAGGCTAGCCGGACTAGTGGTAGGGTTCTAAATTCTCATAAGGGCCTCCAGGAATTTTTTCTACCGCTTGTTGAATTATTTTAATGGATTCCCTCATTTCACTGACTCGTACTAAATAACGAGCTAATGAATCCCCTTCCTTTTGCCACTGGACTTTCCAATCAAACCCGGAGCACGTCCAACTCAAGATAGAGCTACGGAACAATGGGGAAACACAAGGGAAGAATAGATGCAAGGGAGAAAATAAGAAGATAGGGGGAAATTATCAATGCATGCATATGTAAATCTGCAAGAGATCAAGAATCCAAGCCATTGATCTACAACAAGCAACATGTGGCGCATATCGGTGCAAGCACATGGCGGAAGATACACGAGCCGTCACCGCCACTCTCTCTACTACACGTAGAAATAGAGGAGACGCGGTAAAATACCCCAATTTTCGCAATGACTAGTCAAATCCCGTCAGCTTTTGGGGCCCGCAATGCCAGGTCCCATCACACTGCTCACCCTAACGGTTGAGCTCACCGATTGTCATCAATGGCGTCACCATTTGTTCACACTCTCAGCAGAGAGGTGGAGCTAATAATGGCTATTTCTTCGACTGCCTTTAAATTACTCATTTTTTTGTTTGAGTCTACAACTCAACCAAACACTCGGGGTTGCTCCTAACAGGAGCACTAGTCACGCACCCGACGTAATTCCGGGTCTAGTGTCAGCCCACAAGATTAACAACTACAAAAATCAAGTCCAAGACTCGAGTTTCTGTCCGAATCTACGATTCAGACAGACACTCGGGGATACTACAAACCGGAGCGCTTAATGCGCACATTTATGAATTTCGAGTGGCACACTCCGATTCCTCACACAAATCATGATTCGACTAAGGACTCTAGGGCTACTTCCCATAGGGAGCACTAGATGCACATCCAACAAAGTGTGACCATTGACAGCATTCGCAAGACTCAACAGCTATAAGTCCCTTCTCCAGTCTATGATTTGAACAGACACTCGGGGGAGACTCCCATAGGAAGCGTTGGTCGTGCACCCTATGAAAAAGAAGAAGAAATTGCATTCACTCCTTGGAACCACTGCATCGATTGCGTCCGTAGCATGGATCTACCGATCGGCAAATGAAGCTACGGTGACTCGGCCCCCTATACACCCTAGTTGTCAAGTAAAGGGGCAACATATCCTTGTCCACCCAAAACACCTCCATAGTGACAAATATTCAGATGTTGCATCTGTGATGTAAAGGTAAGACCTACAAATACAATCTGGTGGCCTCACAACTGCAACCGCATCCGCTGCGCTCTACTAGATAAATACCATACTAGTAGGTATGATGAAAAATACGGACGAACGCGTTGTCTATGTAACAATTATCACTGGAATTCAATTTAGTAAGTCCTCCATGACATGAGTTGAATTACACCAGAAATTTCTAAATTCGAGTCCGGGGACTCGAGTTTTAGTAGATGACGCTATTTTTGACCCAGCGCAATTAACTGGTCCCGATCTTTCGGATGACTCAGGAAGATGCATCAATAATCCCTATTACTCGAACAAAACAACCCAATGAAATTTCGGGTGACATCCACATGCTTCTGACGACTGAAGATTTCAGAGTCTCCATCGGAATCTATGATTAGAATGGACCCTCGGGGGCTACTAACATAGGTATACCTTATGGGTGCCAAACATTGACATATCTAGTTTGGCCTAGCAGATTCCCACATGACGATCTGTATCCAATGATGAAGCCCATGGATATTCGGGTGGCCGAGGCCCATGGAGGACACAACTCCTTGGAGGATACAACAAGATTTAGATAGGAAGTTTAAAGGAGAGCCCTAAATCTATAACTGACTCGGCCATATCCTGAGACCTCACCCCCATATAAAGGCCAGGAGGGAGCCGCGAGGAGGACATATGAAACCCTAGCACATACACCCGCCAGATTACATCTGCGCCCATCGCCATCAAGGCCCCCCCTATAACCTCTAGTTCATCCTGAATCAAGACGAAACAAGAAGGAGTAGGGTTTTCCATCCGGGGGCCTGAACCTGGGTAAACCTTGTGTCCCTGAGTTCCTTGTCTGTTAGCCGAACGAAGCTTCCAGTGGTCCCCTCTTTCTCAAAACCCAAATCCATCAACCATGGGCACTGCCGTGTTAACTCCTTGTCATTTTGATACTAGGCTTGTCTAAGATCTGATCATCAGTATCATGATACCTTGTTTAATCTCGTTACTGATAAGTGTTGTTTTACTCATTCCCGTGATATTTCATCCCCGTGACCTAGTCACATGTTGTGTAGCTTATGGATGTAATATCACTGAGTGGGCCAAGTGTATCTTCCTGTTACATCGGAGAACAAATTCCAATCTCGATACATACGCCTCGACATATCCCTCTAGAATACATAATATACACATTTATGGTCACCCTGTTACAGTGTGACGGTTGATGCAATCAAAGAATCCTCAGCTGATAGTGATTAAATATGATCTCACGGTCTAAGGAATATGATGTCTCCACGGGGTTGTCTCATATGGGGTTGTCTCCACAGATTTCGATGGTGCTCTGTTTAAAATAAAAGCGGCGGTTTCTAGTGCAGATCCCCAAAATGATACGAACAAATCAGTCAAAGACATCATGGACCATACACTATCTAATAGAGTACGGTTACGCTGTTCCGACACACTGTTACGCTGACGTGTCCCGGTTGGCGTAAGCTGTGGTATGATACCACAGTCTGTCAAATGCATGTTAAACTCATAGTTACAAATCTCACCTCCCTGATCGGATCGAATATGCTTGATTTTCTTGTTAAATTAATTCTCTGATTCCTTCTAAAATTCCTTGAACTTTTCAAAGGTTTCAGATTTGTTCTTCATTAAGTAGATATATTCATATCTACTCAAATCATCAGTAAAGGTAACAAAATAACAATAACCATTGCGTGTCGAGACGCTCATTGGTCCACACACATCTGTATGTACGTGTGATTCCTAGTAAGTATGCATCCCGCTCCATCGTGCCGGAGAAGGGTGTCCTAGTCATCTTTCCCATGAGGAAAGGCTCGCATGTATCAAGGGATTCAAAATCCAATGATTCCAAGAGTCCATCGAAATGGAGCTTCTTCATGCGCTTTACGCTAATATGACCAAGACGGCAATGCCATAGATAGATGGTATTATCATCATTGTGATTACAAGATTTAGCATCATAATTATGGATGTGAGTATTGTAATCAAGATCAGTAAGAATAAATGATTACACACAGGTGTATGAACATACAAACATCATTCATTGAAATAGAACAACCACTTGTTCCATATTTAAACGAATAATGATCTTGCAACAAGCAAGATCCACTCACAAAATTCATACTTAATGTGGGTACATAATAGCATTTATTCAAGACCAAAATCAATCCTATCGGTAGACGTAGAGGTAGAGTGCAAATGACCACCACATCGACCTTCGTGACATTGCCGACGCACATCGTCACCTCATCCTTCCCTAGGCACCTCTTACTCTGCAGCTCCTACTGAGAGTTACAAATGTGAGCAACATAACCGGTATCAAATACCCAGGTGTTGCTCCTAGAGCTAGTAAGGAACACATCTATAACATGTATATCAAATATACCTTTGTCTTTGGTGGCTATCTTGCCGGCTTTATTGTCCTCAAGGAACTTCGGGAAGTTGAGCTTTCAGTGCCCATCCCTTTGCAGTAGTAGCACGTGATGCCGGGCCTAGGGCCAGGCCTAGAAGCCTTAGAGGTTTTGGCAACAGGTTTTCCATCCTTCTTAGGCTTCTCGCCCTTGCCCTTTTGTCCCGGCTTCTTAAAGTTGGTGGTCTTATTGACCATCAATACTGTGTGCTCCTTCTTGATTTCAACCTCAACAGTTTTGAGCATGGCGAAGACTTCAGCAAGGGTCTTATGTTGGGAATATGCCCTAGAGGCAATCATGTATGATGTTATTTCCAATGTATTCATAAAGTTATTGTCCATGTATGAACAACTGATATGTATCATTGAATATGTGATTCGATTGTGGAACTATATATTCATGTTGTTTATACTAATTTTCCTTGGCCGTTGAGGTTGTGCTGGACACACAACTTAGACTAATGTGAAAGTTGGCTGATGACTCGGTTCCACTTGTCATGGGCATAGAGATGCTATTCTGACTTACACGGATTTGTCTAAAGAGTTTAGCGAGTCGGACTGACCCATATTGATATACAACGAATAAGTCATCATTTGTATATCTCAATCAATGTAATCCTTAGACCTGAGGTTATTGCACAATCCGAGTTGATGAACACCAACTTAGGTTCTGTCAAACGTTGTTCTGTCATTGGGCAGTTATAAAGGCAGAGTTCGGGTCGAGTGAGAATCAAGCTGCGTGATGTGAATAACCAAGATGGGATTTTGCCCCTCCAACTGGAGATATATTCTCTGGGCCCTCTCAGAAGATATGATTCGGAAAGCATGGCCATGCACGACTCGGTTAAGTGTTAACCGAGGCAATCGACTAAGAGTTAGTCGGATGAATCACTTATCTCGGATCGAGAAAGAGAGTCAAACTTTTTAAGGGATGATGATTATTCGCCTATCGTTTGACAAGGTATATCGTGAGGCAAAAGGGACCTAGACAAAAATTACATTGGAAGGAATGTCGTCATGACTTTTTGGTACTTGGGAGTTGACACGTTCTGCTAGGAGCCGCTACCGACTGATCGGTCACGAGTGAGACTCAGATCGTGTCCGGGTCACCATGAGCCTGTGGGGTCACACACTTAAGAGCGGAAGCATATTTGGGTTGGACCCAAAAAGGAAACGGACAAAGTCAATGAGTTGGACTCGCAGTGACTAATATAGGCCTTTTAGTGAATGGGCCACAAGTGAGTGGAGCCCACTTTCACTCCCTATATAAGCTGGGGCACAGGTGCTTAGAGCACACGGTTAGGTCACTCCATGTGTTGGAAACCCTAGCTCCATTCTAGTCCTGTCGCCGCCGTACCGGACCTAGCAGTCCATCACTGGCGCTCCTCCTCGTACGTGAGGATACTGGCGGAGGTGCTGTACATTCAACACTTCGACGATCGTGGATCGAAACGGATCATGAGGACTGCACTGCATCAAGAGACGTGCTACATCGATTCCACAACCGCGTGTCTAGTGGTAATTCTCGTGGCCTACTACCTCAGCTAGATCTTGGGATCACCGCGTGGGGAAAAGTTTTGTTTATCTCTACGTGGCCCAACAGTGGTATCAGAGCGTTAGCTTCTGGTTTTAGGCTCGAGATCATGCATATGTGATATGCGGTTGGTGTTCGATTGGATTTAATTGTAGTTTTGGTGATTGATCTGTGAGATAGATCGGTTTTATACGAAGTTGATTGGATCAACTGTACTCGGGGAATGGATGATCTAGTTTCCGTGATCTAACTGCTAAGGTCATGGAATGACATACCCCTACCGATCGGTTTCCGCCATCGGGGTAGAAAGTGACACGTAAATCCGGATGCGGTGATCGAAGATCAAAGAGTTTGGTCAAATCGAAGTACAGATCGGATTTGGGTAAAATTGTTTTATCCGATGAAGAACTCCATGTCTGGAATGTAGATGAGATCTGTGTTTTTGGAAAAATCGTAAATCCGGACCACCGACTTCGCCCTGTCGTAGCGCCTTAGATGTCGTTGTGAGTTTTGACAACGCCGGTAGATATCGTATCTATGCATAACTTTTTTTGCAGGATAATGTTGTGAATTATATGGCTTATGTGCATGTGATGTGTGTAATCCATACATGATCTATGTATCACGGTTTTTGTCTACCGGTTGGAGCCTAGGTGCTGTCACTTTATTGTATAACGACCTGCGTGTCGGATTCTCTATGTAATTTACATTACTAGGTAGTGTAGCTGTTTAGAGAACCCGGGTGGCATGCAAGTCGATGTACAAGTTGACTACATGGCGTAAGGCGGAACGTGACAAGAGCCGACACGAGTCGAATTACAAGCTTTATGGAGATGGAGATCACCATGAAGAGAGCCATACCTTTCACGTTATAATTGCTTTATTTTGTGTTATTGTTATGTCTTTTTTACCTCTATTAGATAGTTGGTAGAAAGTAATCCCTCAAAGAAGGTCTAGTTGGTTTCCCCGCCAGTGCTGCACCATCACAAGTCGGACATTTTTGGTAGTGGTCTCATAAAATTGAGGTTCTATTAATTCTTTTCGACTAGGTGGGTTCGAGTCGGACTCTTACAACGGAAGCACTCGGTAATCTAAACGGGTCTATCACAACGGTTGTGGGACTCGGGGAAAGGTCGGATGGGAGCCGGGGAATGTGATGCCACCCATCCAACATGAGTCGTATGAGATATGATTGATAAGGAGTTGTCTACCTGGATCACTTGATGACTAGCGGTGATGCTAAAGCTCACTAGTCGGCTTGCTTATTTAGGATCCCGAATCACTAAGTAACCATCGGAGGGGTGTTGGTTCTAGTGGGAGCATAAGTATAAATGTTTAATATGCTTGCTCTTTTATGGATACATGTCTTAAGTGTTTTGCATATTTTTCTGTTGTAGATCAATGGCACCTAGCAGTCTCCCTCAGATTTCCAGTTTTGCTTTGAGAACCATCTTAGAGAAAGATAATCTAAATGGAACTAACTTCACCAACTGGTATGATAATCTGAGAATTGTTCTCAAGCAAGAAAAGAGGGACCATGTCCTAGACAACCCACTTCTAGATGAGCCGAATGAGAATGCGACTGTCACAACCACCAATGCCTACTGTCGGATTTGTGATGAATCCACAGAGATTAGCTGTCTTATGCTTGCTCACATGGAATCGGACTTGCAGCAGCAGTTTGAGAATGTTGAGGCCTACGATATGATCGAAAGACTCAAAAGTATGTTCTAGGCTCAGGCAAAGACTGAGAGGTATCAAGTCTCTCATGCCTTGTTGAGTTGCAAGCTTAAGGATGGAGATCCACTGAGTCCACATGTGATCAAGATGGTGGTTACGTGCAGTCTTTGGAAAGGCTGGGATACCCCATTAGCGAAGAGTTCGCTACAGACATAATTCTGAACTCTCTTCCTAGTGCATATGGTCAGTTCATATCGAACTACCACATGCATGGTATGAATAAGAAGCTCACTGAATTACATGGGATGCTCAAGCAGACTGAGGCATATCTCAAGAAAGGCGCCAGTCAAGTGTTAATGGTGTAGAATAAGGCTAAGTTCAAGAAGAGTTCTTGGACTAAGAAGAAGAAGGCTAAGTCGGGAGGTAAGGCTGAGGACCCGGTCCAAAGCGCTTCCTCGGGGACTAAGGCATCTCCTGCAGCCGGATCCACTTGCTTCTACTACAAGGCGGATGGCCACTGGAAGAGGAATTGCAGCAAGTATCTGGCTGACAAAGGCAAGAGTGGAGGTGTGACTTCTGGCTCAGGTACGCTTGTTTGTAATGTTATAGACATTTATCTTGCTGATGCACGTGGTAGTCTTGGGTATATGATACCGGATCAGTTATTCACATCTGGAACTCATTGCAAGGACTGGTAAGAACTAGGAGCGTGGCGAGAGGCGAGGTTGACATTCGAGTCGGCAACAAAGCGAGAGTCGCTGCGTTGGAAGTCGGCACGATTCAAATTCATTTACCTTCTGGATTCTTAATGGAGCTGAATAATTGTTATTATGTTCCAGTGCTTAGTCGAAACATTATTTATGCCTCATGTTTGATGAGACAAGGCTATGAGTCGAATATTAAGAATAATGGTTGTTCTTTGTATTTGAATGATATGTTTCACGACTTTGCACTTGTCCAGGACGGGTTATTTATTTCGAATCTTGAAGGTGAATCTGTCTATAACATAAATTTGAAAAGGTTGAAACCAAATGATCTGAATATGACTTACTTTTGGCATTGTCGGCTTGGTCATATAAGTTGGAAACACATGAAGAAGCTCCATGATGATGGACTCCTAACTTCATTCTACTTGGATTCGTTCGAGACATGTGAATCCTTCCTACTCGGCAAGATGACCAAGACACCTTTTGCAAAGAGTTGTGAAAGGGCATCCGACTTATTGGGACTAGTACGTAGTGATGTATGTGGCCCGATGAGCACGACAACCAGAGGTGGTTATGAGTACTTCATTACATTCACTGATGATTTGAGTCAGTATGGATATATCTACTTGATGAAACATAAGTTGGAAGCCTTTGAAAAGTTCAAGCAATTCCATAATGAGGTACAAAATCAACTCGGCAAGAAAATAAAGTTTCTTCGGTCGGACCGAGGAGGCGAGTACATGAGCCATGAGTTTGATGACCATCTGAAGAGTTGTGGAATAGTTCCCCATCTCACTCCTCTAGGGACGCGGCAGAGAAACGGTGTGTCGGAAAGGAGAAATCGGACCTTGTTGGACACGGTATGATCAATGATGAGTCGGATAGATCTACCTTTATCATTTTGGGGTTATTGTCTAGAAACTGCAACGTTCACACTAAAAAGAGTACCATCAAAGTTGGTAGAGAAGACCCCGCATGAGATGTGGACTAGCAAGAAGCCGAGTTTGTCTTTTCTTAAGATTTGGGGTTGTGAAGATTTTGTCAAGCGACTTCAGTCGTACAAGCTTATAGCCAAGTCGGATAAGTGTATTTTCGTGGGGGTATCCGAGGGAAACCTTGGGTTACTACTTCTACAACCGAGAAGAGGGCAAAGTGTTTGTCGCTCGGAGCGGTGTCTTCCTTGAGAAAGAGTTTCTCAATCGGGGAGTCAGTGGAATCACGGTGCAACTCGAAGAAATTCGAGAGGTACCGGCCAGTAGCGAGTTGACAAAAGCCTTGGAGGTTGAGCCGGTCGTGGTACCTGAGCCAGCAACAACACCGACACTACGAAGATCGGCCAGATTGCGAAGTGTTCATGATGTGTTACTGTTGGATAGTGATGAGCTAGCAACTTATTCGGAAGCGATGGTGGGTTCTGATTCTGAGTCATGGCTTGGAGCCATGAGATCCGAGTTAAATTCCATGGATGAAAATCAAGTTTGGAACTTGGTTGATCTGCCAGACGGTGTAAGACCTGTCGAGTGCAAATGGGTCTTTAAGAAGAAAACTGATACGGGTGGAAATGTTTCTATCGATAAGGCATGGCTTGTCACGAAGGGGTTCCGAAAAGTTCAAGGAGTTGACTACGATGAGACTTTCTCTCCCATGGCAATGCTTAAGTCAGTTCGGATCATGTTAGCTATAGCAGCCTATTTCGACTATGAGATATGGCAAATGGATGTCAAGACGGCTTTCCTTAATGGAAATTTAACCGAGGACGTGTATATAATACAGCCCGAGGGTTTTGTCAATCCGGCCAATGCTGACAAGGTATGCAAACTTTGGAAATCTATTTATGGGTTGAAGCAAGCATCTCGGAGTTGGAACATTCGCTTTGATGAGGTAGTCAAATCGTTTGGCTTCATCAAAAGTGATCATGATTCTTGTTTATACAACAAGTTTAGTGGGAGCAAAGTAAACTTTCTGAACTTATATGTGGATGACATATTACTGATTGGAAATGATGTCCAGATGTTGCAAGAAACCAAGGAATCATTGGAAAGGAGTTTTTCGATGAAAGACTTGGGTGACGCGACTTACATACTAGGAATCCGGATCTATAGAGATAGATCTAGGAGGCTCACTGGATTGAATCAGAGTACATATTTAGACAAAGTGTTGAAGAAGTTCAACATGGAATCGTCTAAGAAGGGGTTCTTACCGATGTACCATGGCGCAAAACTTAGCAAGACTCAGTGTCCTTCGACAACTGATGAGCGAAGTCGGATGAGTGCGATTCCGTATGCTTCTGCAGTCAGATCCATCATGTACACTATGATTTGTACTAGGTCGGATGTTTCCTATGCTCTAAGTGTTGTGATCAGATACCAGACCCTGGAGAGATCCACTAGGCAGCGGCTAAAAATATCCTTAAATACTTGAGAAGGACTAAAGATATGTTCCTGGTTTATGGAGGTGAGGATGAACTCAGTGTACAGGGTTACACGGATGCGAGTTATCTCACTTACTCAGATGATTCTCATTTGCAATCCGGATATGTGTTTGTAATAAACAGAGGGCCTGTGAGCTGGAAGAGTTCCAAGCAAGAGACGGTGTCTGCGTCTACGACAAAGGCTGAGTATATTGCTGCCTCGGAGGCGGCAAAGGAAGCCGTTTGGATGAGGAATTTCCTCATGGATCTTGGTGTGGTTCAGGGCTCGTCCAATCCATTAGATGTGTATTGTGACAACAATGGTGCTATTGCACAAGCCAAGGAACCTAGACAACACCAGAAGAACAAACACATACTCATGCGGTACCACCTTATTCGCCAGTTCGTGGATCAAGGTGATATCAAGTTATGCAAGGTACACACGGATGCAAACATTGCGGATCTATTGACAAAGCCACTTCCACAGCCGAAGCATGAGGCACACCTAAGAGCTATGGGAATGAGATGCCTCGACATGTGATGTCGGATGATTGACTCTAGTGCAACTGGGAGACTGTTGGGAATATGCCCTAGAGGCAATCATGTATGATGTTATTTCCAATGTATTCATAAAGTTATTGTCCATGTATGAACTGCTGATACATATCATTGAATATGTGATTCGATTATGGAACTATATATTCATCCAGTCTTCTTCTTTGGAGCAACATCGATGCTTGACCCCGCGCCTCCGGATTTCTTGCTCTTACCTATCGCCTTGATTCGCCTCCTTGGTCACAACCACATAAAGGAGCTCAGGAAAACCCGGAGCACATCCAACTCAATATGGAGCTATGGAACAACGGGGAAACACAAGGGAAGAACAGATGCAAGGGAGAAAATAAGAATATAGGGGGAAATGATTGACACATGCATATGTAAATCTGGAAGAGACGAAGAATCCTAGCCATTGATCTACAACAAGCAATGTGTGGTGCGTATCGGTGCAAACACATGGCGAAAGATACCTGAGCCGTCACCGCCACTCTCTCCACTACACACAGAAATAGAGGAGACACAGTAAAATACCCCAATTTTCACAATGACTAGTCAAATCCAGTCAGCTTTTGGGGCCCGCAATGTCAGGTCCCGTCACACTGCTCACCTTGACGGTTGAGCTCATCGATCTTCATCAATGACATCACCATTTGTTCACACTCTCAACAAAGAGGTGGACCTAATAATGGCTATTTCTTCGACTACCTTTAAACTACTCATTTTTTTGTTTGAGTCTACAACTCAATGAAACATTCGGGGGTTACTCCTAACAGGAGCACTGGTCACAGACCTGGCGTACTTCCGGGTCTAGTGTCATCCCACAAGATTAACAGCTACAAAAATCAAGTCCAAGACTCGAGTTTTTGTCCGAATCTACGATTCAGACAGACACTCGGGGGATACTACAAACTAGAGCGCTGAACACCCACATTTATGAATTTCGAGTGGCACACTCCGATTCCTCACACGAATCACGATTCGACTAAGGACTCCAGGGCTACATCCCATAGGGAGCACTAGATGCACATCGAACAAAGTGTGACAATTGATAGCATTCGCAAGACTCAACAGCTATAAGGCCCTGCTCCAGTCTATGATTTGAACAGTCACTCGGGGCCACTCCCATAGGAAGCGTTGGTCGTGGACCCTATTAAAAATAAGAAGAAATTGCATTCACTCCTTGGAACCACTGCGTCGACTGCGTCCGTAGCATGGATCTGCCGATCGACAATCGAAGCTACGGCGACTCCGCCTCCTATACACCCTAGTTGTCAAGTAAAGGGGCAACATCTCCTTGTCTACCCAAAACACCTCCGCAGTGACAAATATTCAGATGCTACGTCTGTGATGTAAAGGTAAGACCTACAGATACAATCTGATGGCCTCACAACTGCAACCACATCCGCTGCGCTCTACTAGATAAATACCATACCAGTAGGTATGAAGAAAAATACCGACAAATGCGTTGTCTATGTAACAATTATCACTGCAATTCAATTTAGTAAGGCCTCTATGACATGAGTTGAATTACACCAGAAATTTCTGAATTCGAGTCTAGGGACTTTAGTTTTAGTAGATGACGTTGTTTTTGACCCAGCGCAATTAACTGGTCCCGATCTTTCGGATGACTCGGGAACATGCATCAATCATCCCTATTACTCGAACAAAACAACCCAATGAACTTTCGGGTGACAAGCACTTGCTTCTGACGACTGAAGATTTCAGAGTCTCCATCCGAATCTATGATTAGAATGGACACTCGAGGGCTACTAACATATGTTTGACGATCTGTATCCAATGATGAAGCCCATGGATATTCAGGTGGCCTAGGCCGATAGAGGACACAACTCCTTGGAGGATACAACAAGATTTAGATGGGAAGTTTAAAGGAGAACCCTAAATCTATAACTGACTCGGCCATATCCTGAGACCTCGCCCCCCATATAAAGGCCAGGAGGGAGCCGCGAGGAGGACATCTGAAACCCTAGCACATACACCCGCCAGATTACATCTGCGCCCATCACCATCAAGGCGCCCCCTGTAACCTCTAGTTCATCCTCAATCAAGACCAGACAACAAGGAGTAGGGTTTTCCATCCGGGGGCCTGAACCTGGGTGAACCTTGTATCCCTGAGTTGCTTGTCTGTTAGCCGAACAAAGCTTCCAGTGGTCCCCTCTTTCTCAAAACCCAAATCCATCAACCATGGGCATTGACGTGTTAACCCCATGTCATTTCGATACTAGGCTTGTCCGAGATCTGATCATCAGTATCATGATACCTTGTTTAATCTCGTTACTGATAAGTGTTGTTTTACTCGTTCCCGTGATATTTCATCCCCGTGACCTAGTCACATGCTGTGTAGCTTATGGATGTAATATCACTCAGTGGGCCAAGTGTATCTTCCCGTCACATCAGAGAACAAATTCCAATCTCGATACATACACCTCGATATATCCCTCTGGAATACATAATATACACATTTATGGTCACCCTGTTACGGTGTGACGGTTGATGCAATCAAATAATCCTCAGTTGATAGTGATTAAATATGATCTCACGGTCTAAGGAATAGGATGTCTCCATGGGGTTGTCTCATATGGGGTTGTCTCCACATATTTGGACGGTGCTCTGTTTAAAATAAAAGCGACGGTTTCTAGCGCATATCCCCAAAATGATACGGACAAATCAGTCAAAGACATCATGGACCATACACTATCTAATAGAGTACGGTTACGTTGTTTGGACACACTGTTATGCTGAGGTGTCCCGGTTGGTGTAAGCTGTGGTATGATACCACAGTCTGTCAAGTGCATGTTAAATTCATAACTACAAAACTCACCTCCCCGATCGGATCGAAGATGCTTAATTTTCTTGTTAAATTGATTCTCTGATTCCGTCTGAAATTCCTTGAACTTTTCAAAGGTTTTAGATTTATTCTTCATTAAGTAGATATATTCATATCTACTCAAATCATCAGTAAAGGTAACAAAATAACAATAACCATTGCGTGTCGAGACGCTCATTGGTCCACACACATCTGTATGTACGTGTGATTCCCAATAAGTATGCAGCCCGCTCCATCGTGCCGGAGAAGGGTGTCCTAGTCATCTTTGCCATGAGGAAAGGCTCGCATGTATCAAGGGATTCAAAATTCAATGATTCCAAGAGTCCATCGGAATGGAGCTTCTTCATGCGCTTTATGCCAATATGACCAAGACGGGAATGCCATAGATACATGGTATTATCATAGCATCAACATTATGGATGTGAGTATTGTAATCAAGATCAGTAAGAATAAACCATTACACACATGTGTATGAACACAGAAACATCATTCATTGAAATAGAACAACCACTTGTTCTAGATTTAAACGAATGACGATCTTGCAACAAGCAAGATCCCCTCACAAAATTCATACTTAATGTGGGTACATAATAGCATTTATTCAAGACCAAAATCAATCCTGTCAACATACGTAGAGGTAGAGTACCGACGGCCACCACATCGACCTTCGTGCTGTTGCCGACAGACATCGTCACCTTGATACATTTCAAATGTATCTATAATTTTTGATGTTCTATGCTTGGTTTTATCTACTTTCTTGTGTTTTGTCCACACTTTGGAGTAATTTTCATATGAGTTCTGGACTAACCTATTAACAAGAGCCACAGTGCCAGCTGCCTTTTTTCTGCCGTTTTTGGTTCCGGGAAAGTCAGAAAATGAATATTCTCGGAATTGGACGGAACAAAAGCCAAAGTCATTATTTTACTGGGGGACACCTGGAGCCAGAATATGAGACGGAGAGGGGATGGGGCCCAGCCACACCACCTGGCCGCGCGGGATGGGCCTGGCCGCCCAGACACCCCCTCAGTCTCCCTCTTCGCCTATAAGTTGCCTTCTGACCTAAAAACTCAGGAGGGTTCGACGTTTTTCCAGAAGGAGTTCTGCTCCGCCGCCACCACTAGATTCCACGAAACAGCACCAGAAACTCCATTCTGGCACCCTGTCGGGACGGGGAATTGGAGGAGATCATCACCATCATCATCACCATCGCTTCTCTATCGACCATCCATGTTTCCCCCATCTATGAGTGAGTAATCCCCCACTGTAGGCTATGGGGATGGTCAGGATTGGATGAGATCGTTAATGTAATGGCATTGGATTGTTAGGGCATGGTGCCTAGTATCTTTTATTAGTGCTTTATGACTTTGTTGCGACTTGTTATGCTTAATGCTTGTCACTAGGGCCCGAGTGAAGGGAATATGCCGGAGAGGTAATAATAAAGTGGTTATTATCTTATTCCATGTTTATGATAAATGTTTATTTTCAATGCTATAATTGTATTAATTGGAAATGTTAATACATGTGTGTTTAATAAACAAAATACAAAGTTCCTAGGAATGCCTCTCATATAAACTAGCTCGTTGATTAACAAGATGATCAAGGTTTCCGGATCATGGACATTGGATGTTGTTAATAACGAGGTCACAACATTGGTGGAATGATGTGATGACCATTCATCCGAAGTATAGCATTACGATCAAAGTCATTATGTTTATATTGCTATAACATCATATAAAGTAATCTTAGTCCTTAGACCATGAGATCATGTTAATTGCTAACACCGGAAGAGTATCTTGATAACATCAAACGTCACACCGTAACAGGGTGACTATAAAGGTGGGTTCAGTGCTACGAAGGTGCTATGTTGAGGCTCATGGATCAAGAGTGGGATTTGTCCATCCCGATGATGGATAGATATACGCTAGGCCCTCTCAGTGATATCACATTAAGATAGATTGCAAGCAAGCGATGTGATCACTAGAATGTTATATCACGGGAACAAGAAAAGAGTGCATGTCAGCAACGAGATCAAAGTAGGTATGGAGATATCGATGATCGAATCTCGGACATGTAATATATCGCGAGACAAAGGGATTTAGTTACTAGCGTTAAAGGTTCTCACGATCATAGAAGTCATCGTTGAATGTGTAGGAGTCAGTATGGATCTCTAGGTCCCGCTTCTGATTATTGATCTGAGAGGGGTCTCGATCATGTCTGCATTATTCGCGAACCATAGGGTGACACACTTAAGGGATACCGACACTATTTGGAGCAAATATGTTTCAGATAAAGATTTAAGAAAGCGCTGGAATTATTTCAATAGACACCGAAATTGTTTCGGGTGAAATTGCTGAAATTGGTTCTGCATGTAATATTGAAATGTTGTAGGGGATTTATGTGAATGCTTGTTAATTAAAGTAATTAACAAATTTTTTAATAAAATCAATAAAAGAGTTTTATTAAATGAGAGAGCATTAAATTTGGAGAAATTTAATGCATTTAAAGTGGAGACTTTGAAAGAGAATGTGAAGGGGAAAATTTATGTGAGGGGTCACCCCTTGGGCACCGGCCATGGGGAGGTTCACCCTCGTCCTCCTATAAAAGGCCCCCTTAGACCCCTTATTCCTTACACCTCCTCGTGAAGGATCTCTCTCCCCCTCTAGTATTATTCCCCATGGTCTCGGATTAGCGAGTTACATGTTCCCGGTGGCTTTATCTGGAAAGGAGTTGCTGCTTCTGCTGCTTTGCTGGAGCAAGGGACGGAGGTTGTCGGGGGTACCGGACATGTGTGTGATCACGGATGCACTGCTGCTTTGTGGTGCTGGACTTGGTGGTGCTGCACTTGCTAGAGCTGGATCTGAAGGACGTGCTGGAGCCAGACCTGCTGGACTTCATCACGATCTTGAGATCGGCAAGTGTACGACTTCATCACGATCTTGAGATCGGCAAGTTTTTGTTTTCTATGCTGCGAACCCAACAGTGGTATCAGAGCCTGATCTATGCGTAGGTGCTTTGCAAGGGTAGTACACATATGTTTATATGTGGGAGATGATGATCATGTTATTGCTTCTTTCATGTATTTTGGATATTGGTGGCATAGTGGGATGAAGCGACCCGGACAAACCTTACATGTCATCGTACATGAGACCGGTTCCACGACTGACATGCAACTAGTTTTGCATAAGTGGCTAGCGGGTGTCTGTCTCTCCTACTATAGTCAATATCTGATTTACAACGAGTTGCTAAGAACTTGGTTATCCTCGTTGTGGTTCCATGTTCGTAGGTAAGAACGGTTCTATCTCCGAAAGCCCTAAGTCACATAAAACTTGCAATGGATAAATTAGAGGCGTCTAGTTTAGATCGTTGCTGGGCTAGTGTCATGATATGGTAATGTTGTAAGTAGATGTATGATAGATACTCTTACAACACACCTAACGTGTAAGTTCCATAGACCTTGGCCTTACACACAAAGGAATGACAGAGATCATACCATGATGCATATGATAGAGATCAAATGCATGGACCATATCATCTCACTTTACACATTAGATGTTTGCATCTTATATTGCTAGTTTGGCATTTTAGTAGCATTTTAAGATGATCCCTCATTTAGATATCAAGATAAAATGTGTTCTTCCTTAAATATGCACCGTTCAGTGGATCGTGTTTCGAGACATCACGTGATGAACGGGTGTGCGACAGTTTTACACACGTGAATACTAAGGTTCTTAATTGGCGAGCCTAGCATGTACAAACATGGCCTCAGAACACGGACCGAAAGGTTAAACATGAGTCATATAGTTGATGTGATGCCCATATTGATGCTCGCCTTTGAAGCTACACCGACTCACGTGATGATCAGACTTGGTGTAGTGGATTTGTTTCATGTAATCACCAAAAAGGCACGAGGGATGTCATTTTTTGAGTGGGAGTTCATTTCTAATTTGGATTAGTCGAACTCAATTTGTCATAAACTAAATCGAAGTGAATTTTCATAATTTGTTGTAGTCATTGGCGTCTGTTCACTACCTTATGCTTAGTTTTAATTGAGATAATAGAACTATAGAATTCTGGATATTTACTTTACGAACTGGTATCGTATTGTGAATGTCAATTTAAAGTTTATAAGTCCTATTGCAAACTTTCAGAAACTCTATTTACTCCATGAAGTTTAATAAGTAGTATTAAATCAAGAGTAAGAATTCCAATTTTAGTATCTAAAGTATCATGTTTGCCTCCATGATTATTGATATTCAAAAGTTGTTTTAATATTGAGGTTATCTAGGAGCTGAAAAAATGTTTTAGAAACCATCATGTGTGGAAGATATTGTGATATCTGAAACAATGTTTTTGGTTGCATTATGATAGAGTATAATTTAGCAAAATACATGTTCTCATATTGTATGAGAATTTGTGAAGGATGGAGATGCTAAGCATCCGGATCTCCCAAAAAGGTTTTGGAAACTAACATTATACTCGCAATTCTTCCTTACAGGCTATAGTAGCTTGATCATGAAAGTTGTCATGATAAGGATGAATAGAAGATGTAAGTAAAATGTTTACTACACTAATAGATTACTAAATAATGGATTTTTGAAAGAATACCAAAACATTTGATGATGGTGATCCACTTCAAAGTGCAAGTCCAAAGCTATTAGTATTTGACTATATACGCTTTGTACTATGTGTCATGTAAGTGACACCACTATTGATGTTGATAGATTCTTTTAAAAGGAAAAGGAATTGCTGAAAGAGAATCTATAAAATATTTGGCAGAAAACAAAAAGTTGGAAATGTCTAGCTTAGGTATATAGAAGATACACATGTTATGGTTGTATTCCTTGCTTGTTAAACAATGTGGTTCTTAGGTATAGGATACCGGTATTGGATACCAAATTGGTTGGTATGAAATGTCATATAGGACAACGCAATTCATGAACTGCAATGGCCTAAGTAACTAGCAAGAGAATAAGTGATGATGTTCATCGAAAACTAATAAAGTGTTATTGTGTTTTTTTGTCATCAAACCTAGCCTTCAAGATTTGTTTTAATAATTGTTATTTTGTTATGGTATTATGAGAACAATGGTTGTTCAAATAATTACCGTATTCCATAAAGGATGGATGAACTTTTACAAGTCTGGTGGGAGAAATCACATCCATAAACACTATTGCTAAAATGTCGCAAGACAAATGATTGAAAGATCACTTATGAAGTGACATCGCTATTTAAATTATATTGGAAAGAAAACATGAAGAAACTCCATGTTGATGGATTTTTGGAGTCTTTGATTTTGATCAATTAACGCTTGTGAAACTTTCCTCAAGATAATTGAAACTCCGTCCATAGGCCAAAGAGGAACGGATGACTAACTTATTAGATATTATACACATTGATGTATATAGTCCATTATATGTAGCCATATGCGATGGATACTTTTGCTTTATATGCTTTCTCCAGAAATTTGAGTGAATATATCTATATATTTACCTAATAAGGAAGAAGTATGAAACATTTGAAAATTGTTCAAAGACTTTCAAGATGAAGTGAAAAATCATTGTAACAAGAAAATAAAATAGTTCATGATTTGATCATAAAGGAAGATATTTGAGTTACATGTTTAGCAAAACACTTAAGATTGGAGGAATTGTTCCATGATTTGTGTTTCCCGGTAAACCATAGGAGTATGGCATATTCAAGAGATGAAATCAAACCATGTTTGACATGGTAAGATCAAAGGTGTCATTTATAAAACTGCCATTATGTTTTAAGGATTGAAGCTTTAGAGACTACCGCTTTTACACTGAAAAGAGCACCATCGTGATCCGTTGAAATGACACCATATAAGTTATGGTTTGGGATAAAACCCGAATTGCCTTTTCTTAAATTTTGGTATGCTATGCATAAGTAAAATGTTTACAACCAAAGTCGGATAAGCACGTCTTTGTAGGTCATCTCAAATAATTTGTTGGAAATTTATACATAACACCAAGGACAAAAGAGTTTGTTACTTGGAATGTCAAGTTTCTTGAGAAGGAATTTTTCGTGAAAAGTTAAGTGGGAGGACAATAGAACTTTGATAAGGTTGTTGAACCTAAGTTATATGTGCTAAGTAGCGCAGCGCCGGAAAGTGTCCCGGTGGCAGCCACAATGCTCATGGCTCCCGTGATTACAAAGGTTGTAATGTCGGAGATTAGAGTTCATATTGAACCATGTGGTCGGTAAGAATCAAATAGTGATATTTGATAAACAAGTCTTTATTGTTTTGACAATGATGAACCGACTGCATGCAAAGAAGCGATGATGGGCCCTGACTCCATAAAATGACTAGAAGTCATAGAATCCGTGATAGTATCCATACACGAGAATCAAGTTTCTGAACTTGGAAGACCCTCTAAAAAGGCGTAAAGCCTATCTGTCGTGTTTGGATCTATAAAGAAATAGACATGGATGTTTAACATCTATGAAATAGTCAACATGTTGGAAAGAAGTTTACGACAATGATCAAGGAGTTTACTATGACAAGATTTGATCTTTCATTGCGATAATTAGTCTTGACGGATTAATGTAGCAACCACTACATATAATTTGGTATATGGTAGTTGAGTAAACAAAACAAGGTTCTTTTAATAGAATGGTTACCTAGGATGTGTACATGACACGGTCCGAAGGGTTTTGTTAATTCAAAGGGTGCTAAAAGGGCATGCAAACTTCAATAGTTGAAGTGAGCATAGTGGAGTTGGAATCTTCACCATGATGAAAATGTTAAAGGAGTTTAAATTCACTTGCATTTGCAAGAAATTAAGTGGGAGCACTGAGACAAATTTCCAATACATTATGCAGAGTACATATTGTTGATTGGAAATGATGTATCTTTTATTGACACAAGTTAAGAATTTCATTAAAATAGGATTTCGATGAAAGACTTGGGAAAAACCGTAATATTTGGCATCAATATCTATATGGATAGATTGAGGCGCTAATATGGTTGTGCCAGACATACATATAGAGATATTGAAAGGGTTCAATATGGAAACACCAAGAAAGGTTCTTGCTGCATGGAAAGGATTGTATCAAGATTCAAGTGTTTCAACACTTGGTGAGTAAAATCACATGAAGATTTTGATCGATTATACCATGATATGTATATATCCAGAATGTCCTATGCTCTAAATGTTATGAGCACATACCAAAATGATTCATAAGATGATCATTGGACAATAGTAAAGATATTCTTATGAGCTTTGGAAGAACTAAGAATATATCATGTATAAGTGACAAATAGTTAAAGGTAGTTCATTGTAAAGTGTTACATTGATACTAGTTTTGTCACAAGATACAAATTAAATTTATCTCAATTTAGACTATGGGTGGCACAATGTAATGGAAAGGATGTTCCATGATGGATTTGGATGAGTTCCAAAGTTGAGACATTGTGACGGATACTACAACAAAAGGCTAAGTATATGACTGCTATAGTAGCAGCAAAGGAGGGCATTTGTGTTAAGTAGTTTTTTTATCAAACTAGGTGTGGTTCAAAGTGGGCTAATACTATGAAGATATATTGTGTGACAATAATATCAACATATTTTGAGCCGAACGAACTAAAGGTCTCACCAAAGGACCAAATTTATACAACGCCATCTCATTTGAGAATGAGTGATGCGTAGAGACGCAAAGACATGCAAATACACACGGACCTGAAACTGTCAGATCCGGAGATTATGTTAACCACTAGCAATAGCATATATGCAACACAAAAAAGCCATAGGTGTTCAATACGCAAAGTTTTTAAAACTAGATTATTGACTCTAGTGCAAGTGGGAGACTGAAGGGAATATGCCCGAGAGGCAATAATAAAGTGGTTATTATCTTATTCCATGTTTATGATAAATGTTTATTTTGCATGCTATAATTGTATTAATTGGAAACGTTAATACATGTGTGTTTAATAAACAAAATACAAAGTTCCTAGCAATGCCTCTCATATAAACTAGCTCGTTGATTAACAAGATGATCAAGGTTTCCTGATCATGGACATTGGATGTTGTCAATAACGAGGTCACAACATTGGTGGAATGATGTGATGAACATTCATCCGAAGTATAGCATTACGATGAAAGTCATTATGTTTATATTGCTATAACATCATACGAAGTAATCTTAGTCCTTAGACCATGAGATCATGTTAATTGCTAACACCGGAAGAGTATCTTCATAACATCAAACGTCACTCCGTAACCGGGTGACTATAAAGGTGGGTTCAGTGCTACGAAGGTGTTATGTTGAGGCTCATGGATCAAGAAAGGGATTTGTCCATCCCAATGACGGATATATATACTCTGAGCCCTCTCGGTGATATCACATTAAGATAGCTTGCAAGCAAGTGATGTGATCACTAGAATGTTATATCACGGGAATGAGAAAAGAGTGCATGTCGGCAACGAGATCAAACTAGGTATGGAGATACCGATGATAGAATCCCGGACATGTAATATATCGTGAGACAAAGGTATTTAGTTACTAGCATTAAAGGTTCTCACGATCACAGAAGTCATCATTGAATGCGTAGGAGTCAGTATGGATCTCCAGGTCCCGCTTCTGATTATTGATCTGAGAGGGGTCTCGATCGTGTCTGCATTATTTGCGAACCGTAGGGTGACACACTTAAGGGATACTGACACCATTTGGAGCAAATATGTTTCAGATAAAGATTTAAGAAAGCGCTGGAATTATTTCAATAGACACCGAAACAGTTTCGGGTCAAATTGCTGAAATTGGTTCTGCATGTAATATTGAAATGTTGTAGGGGGTTTTATGTGAATGTTTGTTAATTAAAGTAATTAAAAAAATTCTGAATAAAATCAATAAAAGAGATTTATTAAATCAGAGAGCATTAAATTTGGAGAAATTTAATGCATTTAAAGTGGAGACTTTAAAAGAGAATCTGAAGGGGCAAATTTATGTGGAGGGCGTTACCACCACATGAATGAGGAGGTGAGGGGTCACCCCTTGGGTGCCGGCCATGGGGAGGGGCACCCCCCGTCCTCCTATAAAAGACCCCCTCACACCCCTTCTTCCTTACACCTCCTCATGAAGGATCTCTCTCTGCCTCTAGTATTATTCCCCCATGGTTTCGGATTAGCGAGATACAATGTCCCGGTGGCTTTATCTAGAAAGGAGTTGCTGCTTCCGCTGCTTTGCTGGAACGAGGGACGGAGGTTGTCGGGGTACCGGACGTGTGTGCGATCACGGATGCACCGCTGCTTTGCGGTGCTGGACTTGGTGGTGCTGGACTTGCTGGAGCTGGATCTGAAGGACGTGCTGGAGCCGGACCTGCTGGACTTCGAGGGTAACATCTTGAGATCGGCAAGTGTACGACTACATCATCCACGAGTTCCATCTCGTTAACAAAGCTTTTTTGTCTTCGAGGGTAAGTTCTCCATGGATGTATATCCACCTGTTGCTTGTATCTAGTAGATAGATCTTGGCGTATAGTTCCCATCGTAGGAATTTTTTTGTTGTCTATGCTGCGAACCCAACACCGAGTGCCATGATCTCAGATCTGAACATGTTATTGATTCATTATGATAGTATTGTTTATGGTCTTATCTGCAAGTTGTATACACACGTTATTGTCCGGAACCAATGGCCTCGAAGTGACAGAAATCAGGATAACCGGAGGGAATGGCCTTGATGTGAGGATCACATGTGTTCATGGAGTGTTAATGCTTTGCTCCGGTGCTCTATTAAAAGGAGCACCTTAATTTCCAGTAGTTCCCTTGAGGCCCCGCTGCAAATGGGCTGGCAGGACAAAAGATGTTGTGCAAGTTCTCATTGCGAGCTAGTATGACAATATATGGAACACATGCCTATGATTATCTAGTACTTGGATGCTTTATCTTATTTATCTGCAATTGCCCTATGTTCTGATTGCTATGTGAATTGTCTTGTCCATGCAACGCCCGTCCATCCATCCCTATGCCTACCGCACTCGAATCCTACTGTTTACTGCTATTGTTACTGCTGTCTTTACTTTACTACTACTGCTACTTTACTATTCCTACTACAAAACTGTTGCTACTGATAAACTGTTGTGAGCAAGATTGTTTCCAGGTGCATCTGAATTGACAACTCAGTTGTTAAGTCTTATAAATATTCTTTGGCTCCCCTTGTGCCGAATCAATAAATTGGGTTTCACTTCCCTCGAAAATACTGCGATACACCCCCTATACTTGTGGTTCATCAAGACTATTTTCTAGCGCCGTTGCCGGGGAGCATAGCTTTATTTATCAAGTCCACTTGGAATCACTATTGTTCAAGCTTAGTTTATTTCTGCCTTGTTTGCCTATTTCTTTATAAAAAATACAAAAAATTAGTTCCTACTCTAGTTGTTATTTTTGTTGGTATGTTATTGTCTTGCTTTATCATGCTTGCTGTTAATGGTTGGTTTCTTTGAAACTGAATCTTATTGGCAAGGTGGTTTCACGGAAGATCAAAAATATTATTATAAGGAACACCGCTTGTCACAAAAAGGGAAACACTTATGGGAACAAATTGATAAATTGTATACCATTGCTAGAAAACTTGCTAGTTTGCTTCAAAATATTTATGACTCACCTTATAAATATGAGGTTTATGGTATACTTAAATTTTGCTTTGATAATTACAAGGAAGAAAATGGCTATATTCTTGAATATATTAATAGATGTTTTCCACAAATGGAAGATACTAATGCCTTGCAGGATCCTATGGAAGAAGAAATTGATGAACCTGAAAGCTCATTAGATGAAAAAGTGGAGGAGAGTGATGAACAAAAGGAGGAAGAATGGATTAGCTACCCACGCCTACCTTCTAATGAGAGTAACTCTTTATCCCTTACATTATTTGATTATACCCCATACTTACCAAAGGAATATGAATGTTATGCTCATGTTATCTATGATAATCCTTTATTTGTGCCTAACTTCGAGATGCATGAGACTAAAGAGTTTTGCTTAGAAATTGTTTATGATAAAGCTCTAGACGATGGTCCTATATTGAATGATTAGTCATCTTGTTATAGAATTGTTAAAAGTAGGTTTGAAGGTTTTAATCCCACTACTTTTGAGCTTGATAAAAACTATGTTTTGGTAGAACATGAAAAGCATGCTTTATGTGATAGTTATATTGTTGAGTTTATTCATGAGTCTACTGAAAATTATTATGAGAGAGGAAAATATGGTTGTAGAAGTTTTCATGGTATTGAAACACCTCTCTATGTGCTGAAAGTTTTGAAGTTACTCTTGTTTTATCTTCCTATGCCTGTCACTTTGTTCTTTGCAAATTTATTTGCATACAAGATTCCTATGCATAGGAAGTGGGTTAGACTTAAATGTTTTTTGAATTTGCTTCTTGATGCTCTCTTTTACTTCAATTCATATTTCTTATGTGAGCATCCTCTCAAACTATCATGCCTAACTTAAAGGCGTTTAAGAAAAGTACTTATTGGGAGATAACCCAAAAGTTTTAGATGAGTCTTGGAAGTTATTACTTCAGTAATAACCTCTCCTTATCCTTTTTTATTTTCTTTTTGTGCCAAGAGTAACCTCTAATGAGAGAGAAGTAATGGTTGGGAAAGTTGCTGTCCCGGAACAGATTTCTGTGCTTCACCGTAAAAATTCATGTAAAATCTCTGTACGTCCTTTTGAGGCGTGCATTTTTTTTGCTTCTGCCCCAGGTTGTTATCTAACTTTCGTTCGTGCAACACTTTTTGATTTGAGCAACAGAAGGTCTTCGAAAAAATTCGTGTTTACCTGCTGGTCTGTTTTGACACATTTCTGCCATTTTCTGCATTTGCTTCTTGTTGGTTCCTTTTTGAGTTCTTTTGGGGAATTGAGCTTTTTGAGGGAAGTGCTACAGTAGCTAGTGTTTTAATGGAAGTTTATTTGGTGTTAGAACTGAAACTTAAGACCTATTAGCTTGAGTGCACTAATGTTGCTAATAAAGATTGTGTGAAGTTTTGTATGAAGGAAAAATTTCAGGTGTATGGAAGGAATGAGTAATGAGATGAAGGATGGACTAACGCTCAAGCTTGGGGATGCCACGTGTGTCACCCCAAGAAATATCCAAGAAGTATAAGCGTCAAAGCTTGGGGATGCCCAAGGCATCCCCTTCTTCATCAATAAAAATCCCTGGTTTCTTCCAAACGCTTCATTTTTATTGTTTCATGCACAGTTGTGTTGTTCTTGGAGCGTCTTCTTTTTCATTTTCGTTTTGGTTTTTCGTTTTCTTTGTTTTCTTATTTTGCTGAATAAATTGGTTGGACCTCCTTTTTCATGCATTGGTTTTCAAATAGTTTGGTTTGGATTGGAAAAGAGTAGGAAAAGTTCATGCTTAAGTGGTAAAGAGAGCTTGTTTTTGATTGTGGCCTATGCTTTGTCATGCAATGCTTGATATTGTTTTGGCTTTATGCTTAGTATTCTTTGCTGTAGCATAACTTGTTATGAACAATTGAGATTGCTTAATGTGCCTTGGATGAATCATGCGTTGTTTTACCATATTAAAGCATAGTATAGTGGTATTCTCCTTTGATGCTTTATTTGGGTTGACTTGGTACATGCTCACACCATGTTATGACTATCTCAAGTCACCATAGCCTTTATGATCCATTAGTTATCAACTTGTAATATCACTTTATGCTTTGATCAATGATGTTTTGTCGCTCTACATGATTATGGCCATTATTGCTCTCTTAGTTGGTCGCTCCCAGTCTTTTGATAGCCTCCGTAACCAAGTATGAGTTCCACTCATGCATCCAACTACTAAAACCAAGTTATTACAAAGAGTCCACCGTACCCACCTATTAGCATATGCTATTCCAAGTATATTCCTGTGTTTGTTTACCTTCCAAATTAAACTTGTTATGAGAAAACTAGTGATTAAACCTCTCACGAACTTGATGGCACACTTTACTTTTCTTGCACTTAATAAACTTGAACCATTGGGTCCTTCTTTGTTGCGTATATTCTTGCGCTTTATAAGTTGAAGTTAGCAGAACCATGTATCATGGGGAACGCTTTCAACATTGCACCTGTACTTTGTACCCCGTTGATATCATGTTCTTTTCCTTATGGATCCCGACGGTGTGAAATAAAAGTGGAACTTGTAAGATCATGGAGTTTGTATGTGTGTTAGAGAAACGCCTAGGCCGCTAGCCTAAGCCATGCATAATCATGGTGGAAACTTGCAGCATCACCATAATGAGCACTCTATGAAGCATCCTCAATAAAAACCTATGCAAATAGCAAATAAAAAGATCGCTGAGATGCTCATTGTCTGCTTGCCTTGTCATTTTGATTATGGGATAGCTCCTGTATCATGTGCAAGGGGTACCCCGTTGGCGGTTCTTTATGATACATATGTACTTACAATGACAAGAGCTTACTTGTGACTAAAGTTGAGTAGCATGAGGTTCGGTCTTCGTAAGTAAGGGGCATGAGATTTCGGTTTATAACTTGTCAAGCATATCCTCTTAGTTGTGTCACTTTAACCTTAATCACCTTCAAGATGCTTATGATAGGGGCAATGAGAGCTGAAAGTTATAAGTACCATAATTTTTGGAAGCTCTTTATGAGACTTGAATCCCTACTTCCTTCTGTGAAGGACTTTCTTCCACTATATATATTGAGTCTCCACCTTCTACCTTTATGCACTTAATTTGAGAGCATAGTGGACATTCTTAGTTCTATGTGCATTGTCCCAAGACTTGTTGATTGATGCATACCTTGATATTGCTTGTTTTAAACTATTTGTATCTAGTCACTATTATGAACTTTGAAGGTGTCCTATGCATTTATGTTTGCTACTCTATGAGGGACAAGCTGAATGCCACTATGCTATGTTTTCTTTATGTGAAACAAACAAACGTCATGCAAAGCATTGTTATTCATGAATCTTTTGTTTGTGCCTTTTCATGTTGCAACATAGTTTCTTTGTCTTATTGCTAGAACTTTGTCTTTCATGTTATGATTGAAGTACTATGATCCCAGCTTTGAATGTTTTACAAATACTTTGATCAAGTTTATGATGGTGCATGTCACCTCAAAAATTATTCTTTCTTTTTATCACTTACCTACTCGAGGACGAGCAGGAGTTAAGCTTGGGGATGTTGATACATTGCAAATGTATCTATAATTTTTGATGTTCCATGCTTGGTTTTATCTACTTTCTTGTGTTTTGTCCACACTTTGGAGTACTTTTCATATGATTTCTTGGACTAACCTATTAACAAGAGCCATAGTGCCAGCTGCCTGTTTTCTGTTGTTTTTGGTTCCAGGAAAGTCAGAAAATGAATAATCTCGGAATTGGACGGGACAAAAGCCAAAGTCATTATTTTATCGGGGGACACCTAGAGCCAGAATACGAGATGGAGAGGGGCTGGGGCCCAGCCATACCACCTGGCCGCACGGGCTGGGCCTGGCCGCCCAAGGGGGTGGTCTGGCCGCCTGATACATTGCAAATGTATCTATAATTTTTGATGTTCCATGCTTGGTTTTATCCACTTTCTTGTGTTTTGTTCCAACTTTGGAGTACTTTTTATATGATTTCTTGGACTAACCTATTAACAAGAGCCACAGTGCCAGCTGCCTGTTTTATGCTGTTTTTGGTTCCAGGAAAGTCAGAAAATGAATATTCTCGGAATTGGACGGAACAAAAGCCAAAGTGCCTATTTTTCCGGAAGTGATCAAGTGCCAGAATATGAGACGGAGAGGGGCCAGAGGGCGGCCACACCACCTGGCCGCGTGGCCAGGCCTGGCCCGCGCCAGGGGGTGGTGTGGCCAGCCCAGGCACCCCCTCGGCCTCCCCTTCCGACTATAAGTTGCCCTCGGGATGAAAACCCTAAGGACCCGATCAAAAATCCACGAAAGAGTCTGTAGCCACCATCATCTCCATCCCTAGATCGGGAGGGATCTGAAGCTCTTCCCGGCACCCTGCCGGAGAGGAAATTCACCCTGGAGGCTTTCTTCATCACCATGCAAGCCTCCGGTGTGATGCGTGAGTAGTTCATCCTTGGACTACGGATCCATGTAGTAGCTAGATGGCTGGTTTCTCCTCCTTTGTGATTTCATGTTTAGATCTTGTGAGCTCCGTTCATGAGCAAGATCATCTTTTGTAATTCATACATGTTGTGTTTGCGAGGATCCGATGGATATTGAGATGCTATTTCAGATTGATTATTGATTCTATCATGTCTTTGTTATTTGAGATCTTGCATGCTTTCCGTTCTTAGTAGCTACCTTGGCCAAGTAGATGCTAGCAACTCCAAGAGTTAGTATTTATGCTCGATAGTGGGTTCATGTCTCTGGTAATCTAGGGAAATGACAGAAATCTCTAAGGTACTAGATGTGCTGTTGCTACTAGGGAGAAAACAACAATCCTTTGTTCATAGAACAATCGTATTGTTTACTTTACACGCAGTTCATAAAGCAATAATCTGTTGCTTGCAACTTAATACCGGAGGGGGTTTGGATGATAACCTGAAGGTGGATTATTAGTCATAGATGCAGTTGGATGGCGGTCTATGTATTATGTTGTAATGCCCAATCAAGTCTCAAAGGAGTCAAGATGATTAGTGTATGCATGTATTGCTTTCTCGGTGTTTGTCAATTGCCCCGCTGTAATTTCTTCACCCAGCATGTTATCTATCTAACGAGAGCCACCTCTAGTGAACTATGGATCCCGGTCCTTTTTCTTTACATACAATCTACAATCTTTTGCTGTTTTGTGTTTACTTTCTGCAAACTTTTACTTATTTCCATTCGATACGTTTAATCCTTTGTTTTCCGCAAAACACGGTGAGATTGACAACCTCATCTCAAGTTGGGGACAATGTTCTGTGGTTGTGTTGTGCAGGTCTCCACGTTGCTACTAGCACCGGTAGTGCGCCCTGCCAAAGCTCAGCTAGTAACACCTTTGGGGTGTTTCCTTGCTCCTACTAGTTCGATTAAACCTTAGTTTCATAACTGAGGGAAACTTGCTGCTGTGCTCATCATACCTTCCTCTTGGGGTTCCCAACGAGCTCTACATCAACCACGCACCAGCACTTTTCTGGGCGCCATACACAGAGCCATCAAGCATTTTTCTGGCGCCGTTGCCGGGGAGTCAAGAACATCTTCACAAGGGGAGTCCCTCATAACCAATCTCTTTACTTTGTTGTTTTTGTTTTGCTTAGTTTCTTTTTGCTTTGTTTGCTTGTTTTGTTCTTCAAAAACACAAAAAAATTAGTTTTACTAGTTTGCTTTCTTATTTGAAACCCAAAAAATGACTACTCTTGAAAACACTAAGTCGTGTGACTTCACTAGCACCAACAACAATGATTTTATAAGCACACCTATTGCTCCACCTGTGGCTGAAAATACCTTCTTTGAGATAAAGCCTGCTTTGCTCAATCTTGTTATGAGAGAACAATTTTCTGGTATTGGTAATGAAGATGCTGCTTTCCATCTAAATAACTTTGTTGAACTTTGTGAGATGCAAAAACATAGGGATATAGATGGTGATATTATTAAACTGAAATTATTTCCTTTCTCTTTGAGAGGAAAAGCTAAAGAGTGGTTGAATTCCTTAACTAGGAATATTATTGATTCTTGGACTAAGTGCAAAGATGCTTTTATTGGAAAATACTATCCTCCTGCTAAGATTATATCCATGAGAAGTGAAATAATGAAGTTTAAACAACTTGATAATGAGCATGTTGCTCAAGCTTGGGAAAGAATAAAATCTTTGGTAAAGAATTGTCCCACTCATGGACCGACTGCTTGGATGATCATCCAAACTTTTTATGCAGGATTGAACTATTCTTCAAGGAACCTATTGGATTCAGCTGCTGGAGGTACCTTTATGACCATCACTTTGGGTCTTGCAACAAAACTATTGGACAATATGATGGTTAATTATTCTGAATGGCATACCGAGAGAGCTCCACAAGGTAAGAAGGTAAATTATGTTGAGGAAACCTCCTCCTTGAGTGATAAGATTGATATTATTATGTCTATGCTTGTTAATGGGAAATCCCATATTGATCCAAATAATGTTCCTTTAGCCTCTTTGGTTGCTCAAGAAGAGCAAGTCGATGTGAACTTCATAAGAAATAACAATTTTGGCAACAATGCTTATGGTAATAATGCTTATAGGAACAATTTTGGTAACAACAATTATAAGCCATATCCTCCCAACAATGGTAATGCTTATGGAAATTCTTACAACAGTAATAAGAGTGCTCCCTCTGAACTTGAAGTTATGCTTAAAGAGTTTATTAGTAAACAAACTGCTTTCAATAAAACTATTGAGGAAAAACTCTCTAATGCTGAAAGAAATATAGCATCTTTGGCTGAAGCTCAATCTTCTTTGAATAAAATGGCTGCTAAACCTGAAACTAATGATAATCCCTTTGCAGCTACTAATGCTATACAAGTAAGAATTGATGAAAATGTTAGACTATTAGCTGAATTACATGCTAAGTGGGAAAGAGAAGATGAAATTGCTAGAAAGATTAGTGTTTCTACTATTACCACCACTAGTGTTGAGGCTAGTAATAGTTCTACAACTTTAGATGATAAATTTGATTTTGATCTTGATGGTTGCAACATCTCTGAAGTTATTAAGTTCCTACAAAAGCTTGCTAAAAGTCCTAATGCTAGTGCTATGAACATGGCTTTTACAAAACACATTACTGATGCTCTCATAAAGATTAAAGAAGAAAAGATGAAACATAAAGCTTCTATTCCTATAAAACAAGAAGATGTTTGTGAACCCATCATTAATATGAAAGTGAATGACTTTGATTTCAAAGCTTTGTGTGATCCTGATAGTAGTGTTTCTATTATTCCACGAAACAACACCGGAAACTCCGTTCTGGGACCCTGCTGGGACGGGGAATTGGAGGAGATCATCGCCATCATCATCACCATCGCTTCTCCATCAACCATCCATGTTTCCCCCATCTATGAGTGAGTAATCCCCCGCTGTAGGCTATGGGGATGGTAGGGATTGGATGAGATCGTTCATGTAATGGCATCGGATTGTTAGGGCATGGTGCCTAGTATCTTTTATTAGTACTTTATGACTTTGTTGCGACTTGTTATGCTTAATGCTTGTCACTAGGGCCCGAGTGCCATGATCTCAGATCTGAACATGTTATTGATTCATTATGATAGTATTGTTTATGGTCTTATGTGCAAGTTGTATACACACGTTGTTGTCCGGAACCAATGGCCCCGAAGTGACAGAAATCAGGATAACCGGAGGGAATGGCCTTGATGTGAGGATCACATGTGTTCACGGAGTGTTAATTCTTTGCTCCGGTGCTCTATTAAAAGGAGCACCTTAATTTCCAGTAGTTCCCTTGAGGCCCCACTGCAAACGGGCTGGCAGGACAAAAGATGTTGTGCAACTTCTCATTGCGAGCACGTATGACTATATATGGAACACATGCCAATGATTATCTAGTACTTGGATGCTTTATCTTATTTATCTGCAATTGCCCTATGTTCTGATTGCTATGTGAATTGTCTTGTCCATGCAACACCCGTCCATCCATCCCTATGCCTACCGCACTCGAATCCTACTGTTTACTGCTATTGTTACTGCTGTCTTTACTTTACTACTACTGCTACTTTACTATTCCTACTACAAAACTGTTGCTACTGATAAACTGCTGTGAGCAAGATTGTTTCCAGGTGCAGCTGAATTGACAACTCAGTTGTTAAGGCTTATAAATATTCTTTTGGCTCCCCTTGTGTCGAATCAATAAATTGGGTTTCACTTCCCTCGAAAATACTGCGATACACCCCCTATACTTGTGGGTCATCACACCTCATCCTTCCCTAGGCGCGTCTCACTCTGCGGCTCCTACTGAGAGTTACAAATGTGAGCAACATAATCGGTATCAAATACTCAGGTGTTGCTCCTGGATCTAGTAAGGAACACATCTATAACATGTATATCAAATATACCTTTGTCTTTGGTGGCTATCTTGCCGGCTTTCTTGTCCTCAAGGAACTTGGGGCAGTTGCACTTCCAGTGCCCATCCCTTTGTAGTAGTAGCACGTGATGCCGGGCCTAGAAGACTTAGAGGTTTTGGCAACATGTTTTCCATCCTTCTTAGGCTTCTCGCCCTTTTGTCCCGGCTTCTTAAAGTTGGTGGTCTTATTGACCATCAACACTGTGTGCTCCTTATTGATTTCAACCTCAGAAGTTTTGAGCATGGCGAAGACTTCAACAAGGGTCTTATGTTGGGAATATGCCCTAGAGGCAATCATGTATGATGTTATTTCCAATGTATTCATAAAGTTATTGTCCATGTATGAACTACTGATATGTATCATTGAATATGTGATTCGATTGTGGAACTATATATTCATGTTGTTTATACTAATTGTCCTTGGTCGTTGAGGTTGTGTTGGACACACAACTTAGACTAATGTGAAAATCGACTGATGACTCGGTTCCACTTATCATGGGCATAGAGATGCTATTCTGACTTACACGGATTTGGCTAAAGAGTTTAGCGAGTCAGACTGACCCATATTGAGATACAATGAATAATTCATCATTTGTATATATCAATCAATGTAATCCTTACACCTGAGGTTATTGCACAATCCGAGTTGAGGATCATCGACTTAGGTTATGTCAAATGTTGCACAATCCGAGTTCGGGTCGACTGAGAATCAAGCTGCGTGATGTGAATAACCAAGATGGGATTTTGCCCCTCCAGCTGGAGAGATATTCTTTGGGCCCTCTCAGAAGATTTGATTCGGAAAGCATGGCCATGCGCGACTCGGCTAAGTGTTAATCGAGGCGATCGACTAAGAGTTAGTCAGATGAATCACTTATCTCGGATCAAGAAAGAGAGTCGAACTTTTTAAGGGATGACGATTATTCGCCTATAGTTTGAAAAGGTATATCGTGAGGCAAAAGGGACTCAGACGAAAGTCGCATTGGAAGGAATGTCGTCATGACTTTTTGGTACTTGGGAGTTGGCATGTTCTGCTAGGAGCCGCTACCGACCGATCGGTCACGAGTGAAACTCGGATCATGTCTAGGTCGCCATGAGCCTGTCGGGTCACACACTTAAGAGCGGGAGCATATTTGGGTTGGACCCAAAGAGGAAACGGACAGAGTCAGTGACGAGGGTTTAACTCATCAATGTCCATTGTTATGGACTTGGGTTTTGGAGAAGGAGGGAGCGCTGGAAGCATCAATCGGCTAGCAAACAAGCACACAGGGACGCAAGGTTTACCCAGGTTCAGGCCTCGTAGAGGTCCCTACTCCTGCTTGTCTACTCGTGGAATTAACAGAGGAATCGGAGATTACAATGGTGCACAGATGCAATCTGGTGAGGGTTGTGGAAACTAGGGTTGCGTGTGTCCTCCTCGCCCCCTCCTAGCCTTTATATTGATAGGCTAGGTCTCGGGTAGCAGGTCGAGTCGGTTACAAGTTAGGGTTTCCCTTTAAACTTTCTATCTTTAGCTTCTTCTTGTTCCGCAAGCAATCGAGAGTCCATGGATTACTCGAGTTCTCCATTTGGGCCTTGGCAACGCCATGGGCTTCCTGTGTATTCAGGCCGTATATACCAAGCTCGAGTACCTGTAGGGTATACCCATGTCAGTAGCCCCCGAGTGTCCAATGGAATCGCAGATTTGACTGGGGACTTTATGAAGCCTTTCGACTGCTCTGTTTGTGTCATAGGGATTGTTGATGTGCGTGCCTGATTTAACCGATGTATCGGTATCAGTTAACTACGTTAGGGTAAAACAACGCAATCTACTCGAACTCGAGTCACCGGACTCAAATTCGGAAAAGTGCTGGTGTAATTCGACTCAAGCCGCGGAGGTCTTACAGGAGTCGAATTCCAGTATATGGGTGTGAGCACTAGACGCGTCTGTCAAGGCATGTTCATCGTACCTATAGGCACGGATATATTTCTGGTAGTGCGCAGCGAATGTGTTGCTAGGCCTTATCTTCACGCTGCAAGCGCGGTATCCAAATTTTGTCATCGCGGAGATGATTCGGGTGACCCAGGAGACACAGTCTCTTTGTAGGGAAAAATTATGAGGCGGTGTCGCTATAAACTTCGAGTGTGGATGTTATCAACACATAGTACGACGTATAAATAATCATAGGGTGCGCGACCAGTGCTCCCTATGGGAGTAGCCCCCGAGTGCCTGGTTGAGTCGAAGACTTAGGCAGGGACTAAAGAACTTTTGCGACTGCTGTCGTCTTTTGTTTGCTTGTTTCAGCCAAATTTATTTCTAGCGCTCCCTATGGGAGTAACCCATGTCCATAGTCGAATCGCGGATTCGAGTGATTGGGTATGTTTTGAATATCCATATTCCTGTAGAGGAGAAAAAGAAAAAGAAAAATCATAGGGTGCGCGACTAGCGCTCCCTATGGGAGTAGCCCCCGAGTGCTTGGTGGAGTCAAAGACTCGAGCAAGGACTAAAGTAGTCGAAGTCTTCTGCTGCTCAATTTTTGATGACATCAGTGTTGACGATGCGATGATCTCAGTTGCCCGAGTGAGCGGGTTTGACGGGGCGTGACGAGCGGTGGGTCCCATTTTCTGACCCTGACTTGACCGGGCATGCGTAATATTTTTTTTTAACTGCGCCTCCTCGATTTCTGCGCGTAATGGGGGTAGTGGGGGGACGGTTCGTGCTTCAGGTCCTCCACGTGTCGATCACGATGGGCGCCACATGTCTGATAGGGTTTCTGCTGGCCGTTGGATTACATCTTCCAGGGGGTTAAGTAGTAGTGCTGCGGCGGTTAATTTTCCCATCTGCTCTTTTCTCTGCCTTTGCCTTCATCTCCATTATTTCTTCCTCTCTGCCTTCGAGAGTTCGTTCCGTTCGCGGCGCTGGACCAACTCCGTGTTTTCCCGAGCTATTTTCTTCGCTCTCATCACCACCGCAAGATGGGAAAGAAGAGGGGAGGTGCCGCCGCTCAGTCTGCCGCCACCACTGTCGCTGCCAAGAAGAAGGGCGGCTCCGCCGCTGCGGGCACCAGCACCGCCGTCACTGGGAAGAAGAAGGGCGCCAGCACTCGCGTCACCAATGGCGCATGGCGCGCGTCCATTATCAAGTCGTCTGAGCTCCGTCTCCTACGCCAAGACGGAGTTCTGTCTCCCACGGTCGGTGACTTGCGAGTCCCAGGTGGTGAGGTAACCCCTTGTCCTCCTGCTGGTTTCCGGGTGATGTTCCTAGCGTTCATCATTCGTGGTCTTTCTCTGCCCCTACATCCTTTCTTCAGGGGCCTCCTTTGCTTCTATGGGCTCCAACTGCACCAGCTGTCCCCCAACTCCATCCTCCATGTTGCTTGCTACATTACACTTTGCGAGTGCTGGCTCGGAATCGAGCCACACTTTGGTCTCTTCAAGCGTCTCTTCAAGCTGAAGCGCCAGTCGGCGTCTAGCTCCGTAGTCTATGATGTAGGAGGCTACGGTGTCCATGTCGACTCCTCCGTCACGTATTTTGACATCAAACTCGTGGCGTCCGTCCAAGGGTGGAGGGACAAGTGGTCCTACATCCGCGACCAGAAGGGCGATGGAGACCACTTCAGACTTGCGCCTTTTGATCCCACAGCGCCGTGTAGTAGGAGGCGCTCCAGGAAGAACGTGGTGATGCCCGACGAGTCTGAGGAGACAGATGTGCTGTATGAGCGTGTCTGCAACCTCGAGAGTCGCATGGGTAAAGAAGAGGGAGGCTGCGCCCTTATTCGCACGTGGTTGCGCCGTCGCGTCCAGCCCCTGCAGGCTAGAGTCCACCCTATGTTCTAGTGGGCTAGCGAGGACGAGTCGGAGTCGACCGTCCCATCTGAGGGGGAGGAGGAAGCCCCCGAGTCCAGCAGTCCGGACACTCGCAAGCGTTCGCGCAGCGAGGATTCAGATGCATCATCTCCTTCGACTCCAGAAGGCCCAACTATTGGTGCGGAGTCGCCGATACCTGCCGTTCCTGTGAGTGCTGTGGCGCCATCCTCCCGTAAGAAGATGCGGCTGCCGAAGGAGTCGTCGTCAGAGTTGGAGGGCCAAACCTTTGATTTTGACAAGTTTGATTGGTAAGTACACAATTCTTCTCTTGGTTCTTTTTTTGGAGTTGCATTTTCCTGAGTTTGGTTTTGTGCTGCAGTCAACCGACATCGTCATCTTCTGGCGATGTCCAAATTTTGAAAGAATCTAGAGTCGCGGACTCCAAAGCCAAGAAAGTGGCTGAACAGACTCCGTCCCCTCCATTGGCGGCCCACTCCGGGCACAATTCGTCAAGTTCTCCACAGAATGTAAAACACTAGATGGTTGTCCGGACGTCTGCGCGGCAGTCGACTTCGGAGTCACTGGAGGATCACGTACGTGATGTTGCTTTTCCTTTCCAGTCGAATTAATCATTCATGTTGCAACTTATTGTGAAGGAAGCTGCTCGCCTGGCGGAGCAGGTGCTTGCAATGGGTCGCCAGCATGCAATGCTGGACAATCGCCATCGCGTGGTTAAAAGTGAGTGCTTTTTTTGCTTCTTCTTCTTCTTCTTCATCCTTGTGATATACTTGACTGCCGGTTTATCTTTGTTTACTTTGCAGCTGATCGTAATGCGCTTCTTCGCGACGCCGCTTCCCTCGAAAAGATGCTCGCCGTGGCGGTGAAGGGTCGCGATGAGGCAGTCGCTGCACTGGACGAGTCGCGGAAACGCGAAGAGGATTTGTGCGTCTCCATCGCTGCTAGGGAGAAGTTGTTCGAAGAACAGCTTTTCTAGATTGCCAAGGCTCTTTTAGGTATTCCTTCATCTGGATTTCTGTCTTGTATTTTCGTTCGAATTTGTTATTGTGCTGACCTTTGCTCTTGTGTAGATGCCGGTGGCCTGAGCTTCGACGTCCAGGCGCTCTGTCGTGATGATGCCTTGGCAAGTGTCGTTGCAGCAGTTGAAGATCGCAGTGCTTCCATCCAGGGAACGCTGACCAAAGCCAAGGGTGTACTCAGTCGCCTCCGGGAGGAGCTGGCGCCCAAAGCTGAGCTGATTGAAAATGTGGATGATCTGGTGGAGTCCCTTGCTGGAGGCATTCGTGCAGGCTTCAAGAATTCGCTTCGTGCGGCTGGCGCTTCTATGTCACTCGCGATGGTTCAAGCCCATGGAGTCGAGGTGGATCATGTTGCGGTTTCCAGGGCGATGCCCATCGGCGCTGGTGGTCACCAGGTAGTTTTTGCTCCTTTTGCAACTGCCTGTGGCAAGTACGGGCCGTAGCTCATCAGAATAGTTGCGAAGTACTCTCAGGAGCTGCAGCAAGCCAAGAAGGCGGCGAAGGCTGCGGTGTCAAGGGCCGGCGGGAAGTCTGTGGCATCTGATACTGCCACAGATTCGATGAGGCCCCCGGAACCGAAGTCCAAGTCGAAGAAGCCAGTTGCTCCTTAGTAGTCATATTTGTAATAGTTAATAGCTTAGTCTCTTTTGTCTTGAACATGTTGTTGGCGGGTGTATCTGTTAGTACTTTGCTATGCTTGAATGCACTTGAGTTTTTGTCCATGTATTGCTTGGTCTTCTTATTGTCTCTTGCTTGGCTTGTGATAGGGCACATCAAGTGGTCCTGCGAGTGAGCCTCGGGATTTGCCATCCACTAATGATACCTTAGCGCAGTCGCGCTCAAGGGTGGATGAGATGTCTCTGCTTTCGCGACTCCGTGACCGTGTTAAGCAGCTGGAGCGTGAACTGCCCGTCCTCCATGATAACACAGATGTATGGAAGTCGCGGGCGGAGAAGGCTACTGTTCGAGAGCAATATCTGCTAGGGGAGGTGGCGCAGCTGGGCGACCAATTCAAGTGTTAGCTTTCTGCTTCCTTATCTTTTCTTGGAGTCACTCTTGGGTAGTTCGTGGTCTTCATACTTTTCACCTTTGCTTGGTATAGTTGTTAGCACACGTCATCCGCAGGATGAGAAGGATAGGATCGCCATTCGCATGAATGACCTGACCCAAGAGCAGCTTCAGGCGAGTGGGTACTTCTGGGTGGATCACGATCGCGTAATTGCACTGGCGACCCTGCAGGATCGTGCCTCACGAGTGCTTCATTTTCTGAAGAAATCGCAATCGTGCTTAAGGAATATCTATCAGATGATGTTTCCGCTGGACATTGTTCCATCGAGCCTGCTGGCCCTTCTTGCCAAATTTCAAGACTTGAGTGCAGTCTGCGAGTGTGTACGGCAACAGTTATTTGCTGGTGCGACTGCACATGCCTGATGTGGATGTTGCAACGGTTGCTACTGGACCGCCAGCGCCGCCAGCAGTTTTGACTTGGAACATGGTTCCTCACTACCAGACGGTGGATCGCCCAGCGGAGGAAATTGTTGACTTCTTCGAGGAGCAGACAAACGTCATTTTGTTGCAACAGTAGTTTAGTTTGTATCCTGCACATAGTTGCACCAGTGTTGTAAAGTTCATATATATATGCTGTGTATAATTGATTGACATTGATGTATATAAAGAGCTTGTTAGCTCGTATGTTTTGCGAGTGCGTTGCACTATGCGATTCTTTTTCGTTAGCCTGACTTGTGTTTATCTTAGCACCTTGCCAACCTGTCAGGTGCGTTGCAACTGGGTTGGTGTTTGTCAAGGGTTCGATTAGTGCGTCAGCTACTCAGGATATCGCGTTGGTTCGTAGAACATATGTGTATAGGGTGGCGCAGCCCCCGGGTGGATAAATTGTAAAAAAGAAATAAAAGAACGCAGAGTTTGGGGCACTTAGCTTTATTTATTCGTAGGATAGTACGAGGTACAATGTGTGGCTAAGTAGCCTTGGCTGAATAGCCTTATTTGCAATGTAAAAAATAAAAGACGACTAAGGGTAGAAGCGCCACAACTGCACGATGTTCCAGGGGTTGGAGTACGGGACTCCTGTCTCGAAATCTTTAAGGCGATAGGCGCCACCTGGGATTACTTCTGTAATTACGTACGGTCCCTCCCAGGGGGACTCGAGCTTGAGATGCCCTTGTTGTTTCAGTCGCAGGACCAGGTCTCCTTCGACGAAGGAACTGGGGCGTAGCCTTCTGCTGTGGTAGTTGTGCAGGTTCTGCTGATAGATTGTTGATCTTTCCGCGGCGATTTCCCGTGCCTCATCAAGGAGGTCGACGGAGTCTTCGAGTGCAAGAGTTGATTCCTGCTCGCTGTAAGCAACCACTCGTGGTGCTTTGTATCGTACCTCTGCAGGTAGCACCGCTTCAGCACCGTGCACCATGAAGAATGGGGTGTACCCCGTGGCATTGTTTGGGGTTGTGCGTAGGCTCCAGAGTACCGATTGCAGCTCGTTTGGCCAGCATCCTATGGCTTGTTCGAGTGGCCTAAGGAGTCGCTTCTTGATTCCGCCGCAGACGAGCCCGTTGGCCTTTTCGAACTGACTGTTGGTCTGTGGATGATCTACGGAGGCATAGCTTATGTTGATTCCCAGGTTCTCGCAGAATTCTTGGAACTCCTTGGAGGTGAAGTTCGTCCCGTTGTCCTTGATGATGCTGTGTGGCACTCCGTAGCGATAGACGATGGACTCAAAGAACTTGACTGCGCTGGCTCCAGACTGGTTAGTCACCGACATGGCCTCTATCCACTTGGTGAATTTGTCAACTGCGACCAAGAGGTAGACATAGCCTCCTCGCGAGGACTTTGGGAGCTTGCCGACCATGTAGAGTCCCCATTGCACGAAGGGCCAGGCCAATGGAATTGGGCGGAGCTCCGCGCCAGGTGCGTGTGGTAAGTCCGCGAATCGCTGGCAAGCGTTGCATTTTTGGACGATGTCCTTGGCATCACGCATGGCCGTAGGACAGTAGAATCCAGCTCGTAGAGCTTTGGCAACGAGGGCGCGACTGCCGGCATGGTGCCCGCAAGTCCCCTCATGGATGTCGAGGAGAGCAGCTCTTCCATCAGCATTGGAGACGCATCGTTGGAGTACTCCTGTGATGCTGCGCTTGTATAGTTCGCTGTTAATAATAGCGAATGCCTTGGATCGCCGCACAATGTGCCGTGCGTTAGTCGGATCGTTCGGTAGCCTCTTACTAAGAAGGTATGTGATGTACAGTTTAGTCCAAGATGGCTCGATCATCAGGACACTCATCGGTCCTTCGAGTCCTGCGTCAAGCTCCAGGTCGTCGAGTGTCATTGGCTCATTGGGCGGCGCAGCCCCCGAGTCCGTTGTTGCGCTTGTTTTCTTCTCTGTGGCCTTCGGCTTGATGGAGCGTTCGTAGATACGCTCGAGAAATACCCCAGGTGGTATGGGCGCGCAGGTGGAGCCAATGTTGGCGAGTGCTTCTGCCTCTTCGTTGCTCTCGCGGCCTACATGCCGCAGCTCACAGCCGTCGAAGTCCCCTTCGAGTGTATCGTAGAGGTTGCGGTAGGCGATCATATTGTCGTTCAGTGCGTCGTATTCATGCATTGTATGGTTGACGACCATTTTGGAGTCGCCGTAGATTATCAGCCTCTTGGCGCTGCAAGCTTTTGCCATCCACATCCCGTGCAACAGGGCCTCGTATTCAGCTTCGTTGTTGGAGGCGGTAAACTGCATTCATAGGATATATTTCAGCTTGTCTCCCTAAGGCGATGTCAGAATGACACCTGCGCCAACTCCGTCCTTTCGCGTGGATCTGTCAAACTGCATTGTCCAGAGATAGGACATGTCTGGCTTTTCGGGGAGCTGGTTCCCCATCCAGTGCACAAGGAAACCATGGAGTACTTGCGACTTGATCGCGTCGCGCTTCTCGTATGTAATGTTTTGTGGAGACAACTCGATTCCCCAAAGCGCGACTCGTCCCGTGGCATCGGGGTTGTTTAGAATATGACCAAGCGGGGCGTCGTTGACCACCACGATTGGGTGCTCTTGGAAGTAGTGGCACAGTCTCCTAGCTGTCATGAAGACGCCATATGCCAACTTCTGGTAGTGCAGGTACTACTGCTTTGTTGGCGTGAGCACCTCGCTGAGGTAGTAGATTGGGCATTGTACCCCGTGGACTTTGTTTTCCTCAGCTCTCTCTACCACGAGCACCATGCTGACCACCTGGTTGGTGGCGGAGATGTATAGCAACTGTGGTTCCCTTTCACGTGGGGTCACCAGTACTGGTGAGGTGGACAGTAGACGCTTGAGATCTTCGAATGCTTCCTATGCCTCGTTGGTCCACTCGAACTTGTCAGCTTTGCGGAGAAGTTGGTAGAAGGGCAGTGCCTTTTCGCCCATTTGACTGATGAATCGACTGAGCGTCGTGATTCGCCCAGCCAGCTGCTGGACACCTCTTATGTTCTTCGGCTTCTCCATGGCCAGTATGGATTTTATTTTCTTTGGGTTCGCCTCGATCCCTATCACAGAGATGAGATACCCGAGTAGTTGCCCAGATGGTACGCCGAAGGCGCACTTGTCCGGATTGAGCTTGATCCGGTAGCGGTCGAGGTTGGCGAAGGTTTCGCGTAAATCGTCGATTAGTGAAGCTTCCTCTTTGGTCTTGATTACGATGTCATGAACATAGACTTGGATGTTGCGACCAAGTTGGTTCTTGAGGCAAGCCTGCATGCACCGCTGATAGGTTGCTCCTGCGTTTTTTAGCTCGAAGGGCATTGTGTTATAGCAGAACACACCAAAAGGCATTGTAAACGCCGTTTTCTCTTGGTCCTCCTCCTTCATTCGAATATGATTGTAGCCTGAGTAGGCGTCGAGGAAGCAGAGGCGCTCACATCTCGCGGTGGAGTCGATGATCTGGTCGATTCGCGGTAGCGGGAAGTGATCCTTTGGGCAGTGCTTATTCAGGGAGGTGAAGTCCACGCACATCCGCAGGATATCCATTTCTTTTTTAGGCACCAGCACTGTGTTAGCGAGCCAAGTGCTTTCCTTGATCTCGCAAATGAAGTTGGCATCGAGGAGTCTGTTGATCTCCATTCTGACCGCTTTTGCTCTTGGTTTAGACAGTCGCCGAATTGTTTGTTTGACTAGCCTTGCGTCTGGGTTGACATTGAGTGCGTGCTCGGCGAATTCCCTGGGAACTCCTGGCATGTCCGCTGGACACCAGGCAAAGATTTCCCAGTGCTCATGGAGGAATTCGACGAGCGCGAGTTCCTATGCGGGACTCAAGTTGTTAGCGACGAGGGCTGTCTTGGCTGGGTCCGATGGGTGGACCTGAACTTTCTCCGTGTGCACCGACGAGTCGAAGGACAGGTCGGGTGAACTTGGCCGGCTCAGGGGAGGCAGACTGTTGTCTGTCGACTCCTTCAGTCTTGCGAGTTCTTCCTGCATGACAAAGGACTAGGAAATTCTGTTGAATTCCCTGTCGCAACTGTCAGATCTCTCGAAGCTCCCGTTGATTGTGATGGTGCCGTTGGGGCTTGGCATTTTCATCTGTAGGTAGGCGTAGTGCGGCACTGCCATGAACCCGGCGAACGCGACACGTCCAAGAATGAAGTGGTACTGTGAGGGCCAGTCGACGACTTCGAAGTCGATGTGTTCACGTCGAAAGTTTTTCAGCGTGCCGAAGATGACGTTGAGGTTGATTTTGCCAAGGGGATATACGCCCTTGCTTGGGACGATGCCGTGGAATGTTGTGTCCGAGACCTCTAGGCAGGTCAGAGGGATCCTCATTGCTCGCAAGGTACTTGCGAACATGAGGTTAATGCCGCTTCCACCGTCCATGACGACGCGACTCATGTCAAAGCCTCCAATTTGTGTCTCGAGTACCAGGGGACAATGGCCTGGACGAGGTACTTGGCGCGGGTGGTCGCGCTTGTCGAAGGTGATGCAGGAGTCGCTTCCACTGAGGTACTCAGTGGTGGATGGTGGTGAGTTTGTCGCCAAATTGACTTGGAGAGTGATGGCCTTTTGCACCCGGTTGGAGGGGCGACCCTTTTGGATCATCATGGTGCCCATGGCCCTTGGGTACGGCTCGCCTCCGTGATGCTGATCATGCGCAGCTGCGGTTGGCGGTGGTCCAGGTGGTGGTGGAGGAGCTCCATGTGCCACATCGCCTGGGCTGGCTCCATAGCCCCTGTTGACCGCATCGCGATTCATCCGAGCCAGGCCCTCATGAAGTTTGAGGAACTCGTGGCAGTCCTTGAGGAGGTGGCTGGATTTCTTTTTGCTGTCATGCTTGTCGATGTAGAAGTGTATGGTGCATGGCCCGGACAGCTTGTCCTCGATGGATGTTGCGGGTGCCTCGTCGCGAGTGTGGCGTTGCCATACTTGCATGGTTTTCCTGGAGTCACGATATCCACTATTGCGATAGCTGCTGTTGTGGCCGTCGTCACGCTTGTCGGTGTAGCCAGCTGCGACCATGTTGGCATTGTTGCGGTCATCGTATGTGCGCATTTGCCGCTTGCCTCGACGGTCACATCTACGCCCGAGATCTTCATCATCATTGGAGTAGGTGTGGTTCCTCACTGAATCTTCTCCATCGGCCCACTGATTCGCAATCTCCATCAGGTGGTCGATTGTTTTGGGCTTCGAGAAACCCAGCGCCTCTCTTAGTTTCATGCGGCAAACACCACCGTTGAATGCGTCGATTGCGCGATCCTCCGAGATATTTTATGTGATGTTCTTGATGATAGACCACCTCTAGATGTACGAGCATAGTGATTTGCCCGACCTTTACTGGCAGCTCCTCAATTCTTGATTGACGCGGGCCTTTTGTAAGTGCCCTTGAAGTTGCACACAAAGCTGTAGGCCAGCTCTTCCCAGCTGCGAATGGATCCGCGCGGGAGATTGTTGAGCCATGCGCTGGCGGCGCCCTGCAGCTGTAGCTGCAAGCATTGCATGGCCATGCTTCGACTCCCTCCGTGCAGCTTGACGGAGGAAAAGTGGTCTTCCAACCAGATCTTCGGGTCCTGTAGGCCGTCGAATTTTGGATTTTCCGACGGGAGTTTGAATCCCTTAGGCATTCGCCTCTGCCTGATGGCTCTACTGAAGCATCTGGCGCCGCAGAGTTCAGTCCTGTCCTCTTCTGAATCAGTCGAGCGAGCACGTCGTTCCCTTGCCTTGTCGATCTTGCACTGCATGAGATCATCGCGCGCATCATAGTCGTGATCGTGCCGTCGTGAGCGGCGATGTCGAGACAGATCATGACTGTCGTTGCTAGACGAGGGTGAGGAATAGCGTTTCGCCAGGGCCTTTCCCTTCTTGGGTTCTGGCATTGGCTCTTTATCGAGGGCGGCCTCGATTAGCCCCAAACCCGAGATCATAGATCGGTGCATGGCGGCTCGCGGATCTCCAGCTGGCGGCTGGTTGTTGAGGAGGTACATGGTGGCCACCGTTGCCGCAGCTTGCGGCGTTTTCGGGAGCACATTGCCGCGCGTATCCACCGTCATGGAACCGAGTCGAGGACCTTTGCGGCTTCTACACGCTCTTGTTCGGTGAGGTGGGCCAGTCGAGATCGTCTTTTGTTAGCGACATACTCGTTGAACTTAGAGGAGGATCCTCCATGGGAGGAGAGCCCAGCTCGTCGGAGGCTCGACTCATCTGCCGCCTTTTTACGCGCTTCGAGTTGCGCGAGCGTATGCACTTGGCATTTGTATTCCTCCTTCAGGAGCCAATGGAAGCCCATCAGCAGTTCTTGTGGGGAGCCGAAGGGTAGAGGGTTGCCTCGTAGGGCTTCTCGGTAGCGGGCCCACTCGTTGTCGTTAAGCCTGATCACTATGCGTTCCCCTATGTTTTCATTCACCATGGTGGGTGGTTCGACTGCTCCTCTGTTGTTGACGGGGGCGCCGTTAGTGGGGTCACCGTTGGGTGGTCCGCCATTAGGTATGCCACCGTTTGGTGGGTCAATTCCATTGCCATCGTTGCCCGTGTTGTCGCGATTGGCGGAGGAGTCGCCAGCATTGATGACGGTGCACATGAAGTGGTTGGGGAAGCTGTTGCTCCCACAACTTTCAGATCCGGACCCGTAGGCTCCATCTTTAGTTGCTAGATAGCCTAGATCGGATTCGCGACTGCTATCGCTGTCGTATTCTCGACTGTTGTCGAGGCATTGAGCTCACTGAGGGTGCCGATCGGTGGAGGGAACCACGATGCTGGAGCAATCGATGGTGTTGTCGGCTGGTTAGGCATGCAAAGCGTGCCCATCTGACCAACTTGGAAGCGGAAGCTCGCGATCGCCAGGCTAATTCCATCAGCCATGGACTCAAAAGCCGGGCGAATGGCCGGCGTGTGGACGGTGAAGTCAAACACGCCGAAGAGCTAGCGAATCTCCGCTGTTGCAGAGTTGTAGATCGCAGTTGATGGGGCCGAAGAAGCCGCGACATCAGCACTCCCAATTCCCACAGATGGCGCCAATTGACGAGGATTTAACTCATCAATGCCCATTGTTATGGACTTGGGTTTTGGAGAAGGAGGGAGCGCTGGAAGCATCAATCAGCTAGCAAACAAGCACACAGGGACGCAAGGTTTACCCAGGTTAAGGCCTCGTAGAGGTCCCTACTCCTGCTTATCTGCTCATGGAATTAACAGAGGAATCGAAGATTACAATGGTGCGCAGATGCAATCTGGCAAGGGTTGTGGAAACTACGGTTGCGTGTGTCCTCCTCGTCGCCCCCTCCTAGCCTTTATATAGATAGGCTAGGTCTCGGGTAGCAGGTCGAGTCGGTTACAAGTTAGGGTTTCCCTTTAAACTTTCTATCTTTGGCTTCTTCTTGTTCCGCAAGCAATCGAGAGTCCGTAGATTACTCAAGTTCTCCATTTGGGCCTTGGCAACGCCATGGGCTTCCGCTGTATTCAGGCCGTATATACCAAGCTCGAGTACCTGTAGGGTATACCCATGTCATTCAGTGAGTTGGACTCGCAGTGACTAATATAGGCCTTTTAGTGAATGGGCCATAAGTGAGTGGAGCCCACTTTCACTCCCTATATAAGCTGGGGAGCATGTGCTTAGAGCACACGGTTAGGTCACTCCATGTGTTGTAAACCCTAGCTCCAGTCCAGTCCTATCGCCGCCGTACAAGGCCTAGCAGTCTGATGACCCACAAGTATAGGGAATGTATCGCAGTATTTTCGAGGGAAGTCAAACCCAATTTATTGATTCGACACAAGGGGAACCAAAGAATATTTACAAGCCTTAATAACTGAGTTGTCAATTCAGCGCACCTGGAAACAATCTTGCTCATAGCAGTTTATTAGTAGCAACAATTTTGTAGTAGCAATAGCAAAGTAACAACAGTAGTAAAAGTAAAGACAGTAGTGACAGTTGAAGTTAACAGTAGGATTAAAGCACGGTAGGCATAGGGATGGATGGACGGGCGTTGCATGGACAAGACAATTCATATAGCAATCAAGACATAGGGCATTTGCAGATAAATAAGATAAAGCATCCAAGTACTAAATAATCATAGGCATGCGTTCCATATATACTCATACGTGCTCACAATGAGAACTTGCACAACATCTTTTTGTCTTGCCAGCCCATTTGCAGCGGGGCCTCAAGGGAACTACTAGAAATTAAGGTGCTCCTTTTAATAGAGCACCGGAGCAAAGCATTAACACTCCGTGAACACATGTGATCCTCACATCAAAGCCATCCCCTCTGGTTATCCCGATTGCTGTCACTTCGGGGCCTTTGGTTCCGGACAACAATATGTGTATACAACTTGCAGGTAAGACCATAAACAATACTATCATAATGAATCAATAACATGTTCAGATCTGAAATCATAGCACTCGGGCCCTAGTGACAAGCATTAAGCATAACAAGTTGCAACAAAGTCAAAAGCACTAATAATAGATACTAGGCACCATGCCCTAACAATCTGATGCCATTACATGAACGATCTAATCCAATCCCTACCATCCCCATAGCCTACAGCGGGGGATTACTCACTCATAGATGGGGGAAACATGGATGGTCGATGGAGAAGCGATGGTGATGATGATGGCAATGATGTCCTCCAATTCCCCGTCCCGGCAGGCTGCCAGAACGGAGTTTCTGGTTCTGAATTGCGGAATCTGGTGGTGGCGGCGCAGCGGAACTCTTTCTGAAAAAACGTCAACCCCCCCTAGGTTTTTAGGTCAGGAGGCATCTTATAGGCGAAAAGGGAGGTCGAGGGGGTGACCGAGGCGGCCACACCACCCCCAGGCGCGGCCTGGCCTAGCCCGCGCGGCCAGGTGGTGTGGCCCCCTCATGGCCCTCCTCCGTCTCGTCTTCTGGATCCGTGAGTCTTCTGGTGAAATAGGATTTTTGGCATATTTTCGGGGATTTTTCGTAATAGTTGATTTTCTGCACAAAAACTAGACACCAAGGTAATTCTGCTGAAAACAGCATCAGTCCGTGTTAGTTGTATCCAAATCACACAAGTTTATATGAAAAACAATAGCAAAAGTGTTCGGGAAAGTAGATACGTTTTGGACGTATCAACTCCCCCAAGCTTAGCTTATTGCTTGTCCTCAAGCAATTCTGTTGAAAACTGAGTGCGATAAAAGAAACTTTCACGAACACATTTGCTTCATATGATGTATATATTCTCATCATATGATCAAGTACTTAGAAAACTCATAATAAGGAGTATGCAAATAAGGCTGCTCAATAATCATTGCAAGCTATGAAGAGACTCCAACTAAAAAATAATAAGTAGCATGAAACATAAACATAAGCAACATTGCAATGCTCATAAAAAGGTATGATAGAGTGGTATCTCGCTTGCCTTTGATTGTGAATGCCAAGGCACATCTAAAGTTCAGTGAAGACTAGAAGTAAAGATATCAAAGATACAAGCATCAAAGTCATAACACAATTAATCAAGTTTTGAGACAAGCACATTACACTAAGAATGACAACTATGCTCTCAAGAAAGTGCCCAGAGAATATGTAGTGACTCAACAAGAAAATGAGAAGGTTTTGAAAGGTTTGAAAGGCTTCCAAATGTTGAAAGTATGGTACTATTAGCTTTGAGCTCTCATTACCCCTATCATAAGCACCTTTAAATGGTTAAGGTGAAAGTGAGGTCCAATATGAGTTATATGCTTGACAGACCATAAATTGGAAATCTCATGTCCCTTGAGTACGAGGGCCATTTCTCATGCTACTCAACTTTAGTTACTGGTAAGTTCTTGTCATCGTAAATACATGTGTATCATAGAGAACCTCCAACAGGGTACCCCTTGCCCGATGATACAGAAGAATCCCAATATCGAAATGACAAGGCAAGCAGACAACGAGCATCTCAACAATCTTCTTATTTACCATGGGAAAATGGTGCTTTTTTTCTCTTTCCTCTTTTCTCATATCTCTTTTTTTCTTTTTCTCTTTTTCTCAATATCTAACTCTTTTTTATAAGAAGAATGCTTCATAGATAGCTTATTATGGTTACGCTGCAGGTTTCCACCATGACAACATGGATTAGACCGGCGGCCTAGGCGTTTCTCTAACACACATACATAACTCCATGGACTTACAAGCTCCCCTTTTATTTCACACCGATGACATCCGTAAACAAAAGAGCATGATATCAACTAGGTATATATTTGCAGGTGTTGAAAGCATTCCCCGTGACAGCACGGTTCTGCTAATCCCCAGCCTATAATTTGCAAGCATATAACTTTCATGGACAGTCACAATGGTTCAGGTTTATTAAGTGCAAGAAATAAAGTGTGCCATCAAGTTCGTGAGAGCTTTACTAACTAACTTTCCCATAAAAAGCAAACATTTTATTCGGAATAAAACAGAGCATAATAAATATGCAAGGAGTAGCAATGATGCTAATAGGTGGATATGGTGGACTCTTTTGGCAATATTGGTTTTGGGGAATTGGATAGACGAGTAAAGCTTATACTCAGTACAAGTGAAGGCTAGCAACAGAGAGGGAGAGACTAACGAGAGAGAAATAACTGTCATAATCATGCTTGCAACAAAACATGACTAATTATGGCATGAAAGTGATTCAAGAATCCTAAGGCAAAATAATTCATTGAGGCTTAACTGATTGTTTCAGTCATATGTATGCGTGAGCATGTTCCAAGTTAATTCAAGTGAAACATTCAAAGGAGGATACCATAGTGTCATACCAAGTTATGAATAGAACAATGCGAGCAAACATTCATATGACATGCTACAAACTATTAGCAAGCTAGAGCTAACCATAAGAAAGAAAGAACTACTAAGCATCCATAAATAACATACACCTTACATGAACGGACTAAGCAAGCTCAAAGTGATGAGTATATGTACAAAATTGAAAAAAATAGAGTTCATTACCAGCCTCTTACCACACCTCAAGTTGTCATTAATCCTCATTATTGCCCTTCACTTGTGTGGGTTGAATAATAACATGAAACCAAATTGCACTGAGGACTGCTGAACCCTGCAACAAACTTCACAAAACCAAAGAAGAACCACAAATATTTTTGGTGTTTTTGATTAATTCAAAACAAAGAAAAAGGAAAGAGGCAAACCAAGGCTAAAAAGACAAAGAAGCAAACAAAGAGAAACAACGAAAATATTTTTGGTATTTTTGTGTTTTAGAAAGCAAAAGTAAAGAAAAGAACGAAAACTGAAAAGAGAACTGATACATTGCAAATGTATCTATAATTTTTGATGCTCCATGCTTGGTTTTATCCACTTTCTTGTGTTTTGTTCCAACTTTGGAGTACTTTTCATAGACTTTCTTGGACTAACCTAATAACAAGATGCCACAGTGCCAGTTGCCTGTTTTCTGCTGTTTTTGGTTCGAGGAAAGTCAGAAAATCAATATTCTTGGAATTGGACGGGACAAAAGCCAAATGCCTATTTTACCAGAAGACTCACGGAGCCAGAAGACGAGACGGAGAGGGGCCACATGGCAGCCACACCATGTGGTGGTGTCGGCTGGCCCTGGCCGCGCCACCAGGTGGTGTGGGCCCCCTGGCCGCCCACCGACCTTGCCCTCTGGCCTATAAGAAGCTTCCCAATGCATAAACCCTAAAAAATCAAGCCTCCAGCCACGAAAAGTTCTGCAGCGCCACCGCCACCGAGGGGAGATTCGGGGGAAAGAAAGTCTCTGTTCCGGCACCCTGCCGGGATGGGGAAGTGCCCCCGGAGCCATCTCCATCGATATCCACCACCTTCTCCATCACCATTACTGATTCCCATGATGAGGAGGGAGTAGTTCTCTCTCAAGGCTAAGGGTTCTACCAGTAGCTATGTGTTCATCTCTCTATCTATGCATGATCTTGTTGTGGTCATGAGCTTTGTAATCAAGTAGATCTACCTTGCTACTCAAGTGCTTTATTAGATCTCTGCTCTCCCCATGTGTGTGAAAGTGACAGCGTGCTCACCATGGTGGCACTTAGGCTAGAGATTACAAATACTTGTTATGTGTTATATTTAGAGTTAGATGTCTTTATGAAATTGTGGTGTTTGTTGGACTCATCTAGTACTCAAGGTGACAGTGTGGGGTTTTCTAGATGGGAAAGACTTACTTTGAGGAGTGCTGTTATAGCCCTACCAACGATTAGAGTGTTCAACCAGAGAGTAGTTAAGAGTAGTATCATAAAGAGAGGATATATTTATGAGAGAGTGTTCACTAGTGAAAGTATGATCCCTAGGCCTTGTTTGTAAGCATTGATACACCGTTTGTTACTAGATCTGTTACATGTTTTCTTGCTTCCATCTTTATTTCAGTTTGCCTTTAGTCTTTTCCACGCCATCAAGTTATTTCCTAGCACCATTGTCTTATATCCATACCACTTGTATTTCACTATCTCTTCGCCGAACTAGTGCACCTATACATCTGACAAGTGTATTGGGTGTGTTGGGGACACAAGAGACTTCTTGTATCTTGATTGCAGGGTTGCTTGAGAGGGGATACCTTTGACCACTTCCTCCCTGAGTTCGATAAACCTTGGGTGATCCACTTAAGGGAAAACTTGCTGCTGTTCTACAAACCTCTGCACTTGGAGGCCCAACAACTGTCTACAAGAATAGAAGTGCGTAGACATCAAGCTATTTTCTAGCGCCGTTGCCGGGGAGGAAAGGTAAAAAGTATTCACACCGGAGGATTAAAGAAGAAGAACCTCCCACGGCAAACGCCTATTTTCTGGTGTGAGTACTCGAAGTTATTTCCTTTAGTTTCTGCAATTTTGTCTTTTTGTTTCTTATTTTCACTAGTTAGGCTTAATGGAAAACAAAAAAAAATTAGAGAGCTTTATAGTATTTATCTTGAGTTAGGATATGAAGTGTTTGAAGAGAAAATTAAAAAACCTATGGAACTTTATTTGCATGCTAATAGCAATGTTGTTAGTATGAACTATTTGTACACCATTATTGCTAATGCTATGGAAAAGGCTAAGCTTGGGGAAGCTAGTTTTTATGAAAATGATCTTTTTAGTTCCCCAGCTTTGGAAGATAGCTATTCTATTGCTTATGATGATACAAAACCTCCAATATATGATGATTACAATGATGAGTATGATATTTTCAGTCCACCTACTATTGAGGAGGCAATTAATTATGATTACAATATGCCTCCTATATTTGATGATTATGGTGATGAGAATAATAATGATAGCTATTTTGTTGAATTTGCTCCCACCACAATTAATAAGAATGACTATGCTTATGTGGAGAGTAATAATTATTACATGCATGTGGCTCATGATAAGAATGTTTTATGTGATAGTTATATTGTTAATTTTATTCATGATGCTACTAAAAGTTATTATGAGAGAGGGAAACATGGTTCTATGCATCTCAATAATATTAATTTTCCCCTCTTTATGTTGAAAATTTTGAAGTTGCACTTGTTTTGCTTTCCTATGCTTGTTGCTTTGTGCTTTCAAGACTTGTTTCTTTACAAGATTCCTATGCATAGGAAGTGGTTTAGACTTAAATGTGTTTTGAATTTGCTTCTTGATGCTCTCTTTTACTTCGATTCATATTTCCTATGTGAGCATCTTCTCAAACTATCATGCCTAACTTAAAGGCGTTAAAGAGAAGTACTTATTGGGAGATAACCCAAAAGTTTTAGATGAGTCTTGGAAGTTATTACCTCTGTAATAACCTCTCCTTATCCTTTTTATTTGCTTTTTGTGCCAAGAGTAACCTCTAATGAGAGAGAAGTAATGATTGGGAAATTTGCTGTCCCGAAACAGATTTTTGTGCTTCACCGTAAAAATTCATGAGAGAGCTCTGTATGTTGGATTGAGCTGTAATGTTTTGTGCTTCTGCCCCAGGTTGTTATCTAACTTTTGTTAGTTCAACACTTTTTTGATTTGAGCAACAGAATGTCTTCGAAAAAATTCGTCTTTACCTGCTGGTTTGTTTTGACAGATTTCTGCCATTTTTTGCATTTGCTTCTTGTTGGTTCCTTTTTGAGTTCTTTTTGGGGAATTGAACTTTTTGAGGGTAGTGCTACAGTATCTAGTGTTCTAATGGAAGTTTATTTGGTGCTAGAACTGAACCTTAAGACTTATTTATCTTGAGTCTACTAATGTTGCTAATAAAGATTGTGTGAAGTTTTGTATGAAGGAAAAATTTCAGGTGTATGGAAGGAATGAGTAATGATATGAAGAATGGACTAAAGCTCAAGCTTGGGTATGCCACGCGTGTCACCCCAAGAAATATCAAAGAAGTACAAGCGTCAAAGCTTGGGGATGCCCAAGGCATCCCCTTCTTCATCAATAAAAATCCCAGGTTTCTTCCAAACGCTTCATTTTTATTGTTTCATGCATAGTTGTGTTGTTCTTGGAGCGTCTTTTTTTTTGTTTTTTTTTTGGTTTTTTGTTTGCTTGGTTTGCTTAGTTTGCTGAATAAATTGTTTGGACTCCCTCTTTCATACATTGGTTTTCAAATAGATTGGTTTGGTTTGGAAAAGAGTAGGAAAGCTCATGCTTAAGTGGTAAAGAGAGCTTGTTTTTGGCTGTGGCCTATGCTTTGTCATGCCATGCTTGATATTGTTTTGGATTTATGCTTAGTATTCTTTGCCGTAGCATGACTTGTTATAAACAATTGAGATTTCTTAATGTGCCTTGGAAGGATCATGCGTTGTTTTAGCATATTAAAGCATAGTATAGTGGTATTCTCCTTTGATGTTTTATTTGGGTTGACTTGGCACATGCTCACACCATGTTATGACTATCCAAAGTCACCATAGCCTTTATGATCCTTTAGTTTTCAACTTGTAGTATCACTTTATGCTTTGATCAATGATGTTTTGTCGCTCTGCATGATTATGGACATTATTGATCTCTTAGTTTGTCGCTCCCAGTCTTTTGCTAGCCTCCACAACCAAGTATGAGTTCCACTCATGCATCCAACTCCCTAAACCAAGTTATTCCAAAGAGTCCACCATACCTACCTACTAGCTTATGCTATTCCAAGTATATTCATGCTTTTGTTTACCTTCCAAATTAAACTTGTTATGAGAAAACTAGTGATTAAAGCTCTCACGAACTTGATGGCACACTTTACTTAACTTTCCCTTAATAAACTTGAACCATTGTGTCTTCTATGTTGTATACGCTTGCACTTATTTGTTGGGAATTAGCAGAACCATGCTTTCATGGGGAACGTTTTCAACATTGCACTTGGTACTTGTACCTAGTTGATATCATGCTCTTTTGTATATGGATGTCGTCGGTGTGAAATGAAAGGGGAGCTTGTAAGTCCATGGAGTTATGTATATGTGTTAGAGAAACGCCTGGGCCGCTGGTCTAATCCATGCTGACATGGTGGAAACCTGCAGCGTAACCATAATGAGCTGTCTATGAAGCATTCTTCTTATAAAAAAAGAGTCCTATATTGAGAAAAAAAGAGGAATGTGAAAAAATAGAGATACTATGAAAAGAGGAAAGAGAGAAAAAAGCACCATATTCCCATGGTAAATAAGAAGAATGCTGAGATGCTCGTTGTCTGCTTGCCTTGTCATTTTGATATGGGGATTCTTCCGTATCATCGGGCAAGGGGTACCCCGTTGGCGGTTCTCAATGATACACATGTACTTACGATGACAAGAACTTACCAGTGACTAAACTTGAGTATCACGAGGAGCGACCCTCGTATACAAGGGACATGGGATTTCTGACTTATACTTCGTCAAGCATGTACACCATAGTTTGTTCACTTTAACCTTAATCACTTCAAGATGCTTATGATAGGGGAAATGAGAGCTGAAAGCTATAAGTACCATAATTTTTGGATGCTTTTTATGAGACTTGAATCCCTACTTCCTTTTACAAAGGCTTTTCTTCCACCATTACATTGAGTCTCCACCTTCTATCTTTATGCACTTAATTTGAGAGCATAGTGGCCATTCTTAGTTCTATGTGCATTGTCCCAAGACTAATTGATTGATGCATACCTTGATATTGCTTGTTTTAAACTATTTGTATCTAGTCACTCTTATGAACTTTGAAGGTGCCTATGCATTTATATTTGCTACTCTATGAGGAACAAGCTGAATGCTACTATGCTATGTTTTCTTTATGTGAAACAAACAAACGTCTTGCAAAGCATTGTTATTCATGAATCTTTTGTTTGTGCCTTTTCATGTTGCAACATAGTTTCTTTGTCTTATTGCTAGAACTTTGCCTTTCATGTTATGATTGAAGTACTATGATCCCAGCTCTGAATGTTTTACAAATACTTTGATTAAGTATTTGATGGTGCATGTCACCTCAAAAATTATTCTTTCTTTTTATCACTTACCTACTCGAGGACGAGCAGGAGTTAATCTTGGGGATGTTGATACATTGCAAATGTATCTATAATTTTTGATGTTCCATGCTTGGTTTTATCCACTTTCTTGTGTTTTGTTCCAACTTTGGAGTAATTTTCATAGACTCTCTTGGACTAACCTATTAACAAGTTGCCACAATGCCAGTTGCCTGTTTTCTGCTGTTTTTGGTTCCAGGAAAGTCAGAAAATCAATATTCTCGAAATTGGACGGGACAAAAGCCAAAGTGCCTATTTTACCGGAAGACTCACGGAGCCAGAAGACGAGACGGAGAGGGGCCATAGGGTGGCCACACCAAGTGGTGGCGCAGGCTGGCCCTGGCCGTGCCACCAGGTGGTGTGGACCCACTAGCCGCCCACCGACCTTGCCCTCTGGCCTATAAGAAGCTTCCCGATGCATAAACCCTAAAAAATCAAGCCTCCAGCCACGAAAAGTTCCGCAGCGCCACCGCCACCAAAGGGGAGATTCGGGGGACAGAAAGTCTCTGTTCCGGCACCCTGCCGAGACGAGGAAGTGCCCCCGGAGCCATCTCCATCGATCTCCACCACCATCTCCATCACCATTGCTGATTCCCATGATGAGGAGGGAGTAGTTCTCTCTCGAGGCTAAGGGTTCTACCGGTAGCTATGTGTTCATCTCTCTATCTATGCATGATCTTGTTGTCGTCATGAGCTTTGTAATCAAGTATATCTACCTTGCTACTCAAGTGCTTTATTAGATCTCTGCTCTCCCCATGTGTGTGAAAGTGACAGCGTGCTCACCATGGTGGCACTTAGCCTAGAGATTACAAATACTTGTTATGAGTTATATTCGGAGTTGGATGTCTTTATGAAATTGTGGTGTTTGTTGGACTCATCTAGTACTCAAGGTGACAGTGTGGGGTTTTCTAGATGGAAAAGACTTACTTTGTGGAGTGTTGTTATAGCCCTACCAGCGATTAGAGTGTTCAACCTGAGAGTAGTTAAGAGTAGTATCATAAAGAGAGGATATATTTAGAGAGAGTGTTCACTAGTGAAAGTATGATCCCTAGGCCTTGTTTCTAAGCATTGATACACCATTTGTTACTAGATATGTTACATGTTTGCTTGCTTCCATCTTTATTTTAGTTTGCCTTTAGTCCTTTCCACGCCATCAAGTTATTTCCTAGCACCGTTGTCTTATATCCATACCACTTGTATTTCTCTATCTCTTCGCCGAACTAGTGCACCTATACATCTGACAAGTGTATTGGGTGTGTTGGGGACACAAGAGACTTCTTGTATCTTGATTGCAGGGTTGCTTGAGAGGGGATACCTTTGACCACTTCCTCCCTCAGTTCGATAAACCTTGGGTGATCCACTTAAGGGAAAACTTGCTGCTGTTCTACAAACCTCTGCACTTGGAGGCCCAACAACTGTCTACAAGAATAGAAGTGCGTAGACATCAAGAACGAAGCATGGATATACAAGGTACCGACTGAACATGATATGTAGATGAGTGTGATGTCGGTGTACCTCCCCCCAAACTTAGGCTTTTGGCCTAAGTGGGTATCAATCCCAAGCTGGCCAAGATGGAGCGCCTTCGTAGTACAGCGAGTAGGTGCCCTCGTCCTGATGCCAACTCAAGGGTGCCCTCATCCTGATCCCAAAGGCACGTCCTCCTGGTGCTGCCTGTGAAAACCAAGCAAGCGAAGCTGCTCATCCACCTCCTCCTTAGAACGCAACCATGGCCTCCTGTAAATACTGAACAAAGTGGATTGTGGCTAAGGAATTTCCCTCTCGTCTCCGTCAATAAACAACATCATGTATACTAAACTGTCCGTATCAGAGTCAGTAGTGACAAAGTGATGAGTTTTCATAGCAGCAAGATTAAGCCTTTGCGGTGCCAACAAAGTGTCATTAGGATCCACAGAAAGTTCTAATGCAGTAACCATGCGTGAAGAAATAATGCCCCCATAAATAGGTCCCCTAGTAGCTAGGCGGCGAGCAATGAGAGATCCAAGATTGTACTTGGTATCATTATTAAGTGCAGCAGCGAGGAAGGCTAAATGATAATTAGAAATATTACTAGTGTTCTCCCTACCAAGAATGCTAGTGGAAAGATAATAAGCAAAATATCTAAGAGCTGGGAGTTGGATGTTCCTTATCTTCTAGTGCTGAGCTACTCGGTCATCGTCATTTGTCACACTTTGATAGATCTCCAGCAAGTCAGCGGGTCGGCCTTGAATCTGCTTGACTGTCCCTGTCATGCCTATACCTATAATGCTGCAAAATCTTTCCAATGACATGGTAATAGGCTGATCATAAATTCTGAAAGAAACAATTGCCTGATAAGGAGTGTTAGTGAAAATGAAACTCTCAACGAAAGTTTTGGTGAGCATGGCATATTGCTCACTCTCATCTTCCATGTATGTGGTTAGGCCAACCCTCTGAACCAGTAGTAAGAAATCATTGAGGATCCCTGCAGCTTGCAAAAAGGTAAAACAAGGGAAGGTAGACGGGTGAGCATCGCCCTCATCTACTTGATTTCCAAATCACGGTGCAATAAGATCTTCATTGAATGAAGGCCTAAACTGAGAGGCTGATCTTGAGGGCCTTGACCTTCTAGGTGTGTCCCTCTCAAATATTTCTCCAAATGTGTGGTTGTTCATCTTTGATATTCTAAAATTTAAACATCCATTATACAAGTGATTGCAAGGTGATTACATAATGAAAGGAACTACTCATAGGGACTTGTAAGAGGCCTAAACATGCATCAAAACAATATCTCTAAGCATTGAACAAGCTTACATGCTCACATAACCCGTCACCTACAACAGCAAAATACTCAACATATAATCCACTAAACTCAAATCTACTTAGACAAGTAGAGGAGTCACATACCGGAGAACAAATGCTCCAAATTTCAGCAGCAAAGATGGGCTGAGCAAGGAGATCCAAAAATTGTGGGCAAGAACAGCAAGAACGCGATTTCGAGCAAAGAACTGATGTTTTCTTGGGAGAGAGAAATAAGTGGCAAGTGAGAGAGTGAGTGGAGGGCCAGGGGTGGCCCACACCATGGCCAGGCGCGCCCCTGGGGTGGGCGCGCCACCAGGTGGTGTGCCTGCCTGGTGGCCCCCCTGGTACTCCCCAGGCACTCCTCTGCCCCTTTTTTCACGTAAAAATTTAATATGAATTTTCTAGAATTTTTCGAGACACTTTATTTTTTTTAGCAATTTTTAGGTATTAATGAATGACTTTTCTGCAGAAAGAAGTTTCTGGAATGATGCAATGACAAAAAAAAACTAAAACTTCAGAAGTTCTAAGACACTCTAATATGCAAGCAACTAGCAATAGAAAAGTAAACTAAGCGAAGGCAAAAACTAAGAATGGATAAGATAAAAGTAAGCAGAGATAATCATGGTGAAAACATTGTTTTGTTCATTAAAATCCCTTTCTTAACAAGGTTGATCAGGTCTTGTTACCAAAACAATTTTATATGAAACAAAACTTTGCATTCCACTAATGATTATGTTACCTCAACCTTGATAGCAATGGTCCCAATCATAATAGTTTCAGATTTTTCTCGTGGTATGGGACAATATATTTCTCCAACTTGAATGCCCTCAACATGTTCAATTGAATTTCAACCATAAGTCCTATCAATATTCTTGGGAAAATAGACAATATTCTCCTTGTCATTAACATTAAAAGTCACCTTTCCTTGATTACAATTAATAACAGCTCCTGCAGTATTAAGAAAAGGTCTCCCAAGAATAATAGACATATTATCATCTTCAGGCATTTCAAGAACAACAAAGTCACTTAATATCAAGCAATTATGAGCCACTTGAACAGGTACATCCTCACATATACCAACAGGAATAGTAGTAGATTTATCAGCCATTTGCAAAGATATATTAGTTGGTATCAGTTTTTCTAGTTGAAGTCTCTTATAGAGAGAAAAATTCATAACACTAACTCTTGCTCCCAAATCACACAAAGCAGTTCTAACATAACTATTTTTAGTAGAGAAAGGTATAGTTGGAATCCCTGGGTCGCCAAGTTTCTTTGGAACCTTACCATTAAAGGAATAATTAGCAAGCAAAGTAGAAATTTCTTCATTAGGGATTTTCCTTTTATTAGAGACAATATCCTTCATATACTTTGAATAAGGAGGCAATTTAATAGCATCAGTCAAAGAAATTTGCAAGAATAAAGGTTTCATCCACTCACAAAACTTATTATAGTGTTAATCTTCCTTTGACTTGTGTTTCTTATTAGGGAAAGGCATAGGTTTTTGGACCCAAGGGTCTCTTTCACTACCATGTTTCTTAGCAACAAAATCTTCTTTAGTGTATTTAGTATTCTTAGTGTGCCTTTTAGGTTCTTCTTCAACTTTTCTTTATCAGGAACATCATTTTCCTCATTACCACTTTCAGTTTCAGCATCAGAGACAAATATACCATTAGGATCTTTAGCAGGTTCGGGGGATTCTACAATAGTTTTACGTTTGTTTTTTATTTTCCTGCTCAATTCTTTTAGGATGCCCCTCAGGATATAGAGGATCGTGAGTGGCAGCACCACTTCTAGTTCTTATTTCATAAGCATGTTTTTCTTTAGCATCATTAACTAGCAAGTCCTTTTGTACTTTAATAACATTATCCATTTGAGTTTGAACTATTTGGAATTGTTTAACAAGCATTTTAACATCATTAGAGGTTCTTTCCACAATATCTTTTAACTCAATAATAGCTCCAGAGTTTTCCATTAGATGATTTTGCACTCTTTTGTCGAAATTATCCTGCTTAAGAATAAAAATATCAAATTCTTCTAAGCATTGATCGGGAGGTTTAGAATAAGGAATATCACCTTTATCAATGTGTTGGAGAGAGTGTACCTCAATAGTGGATGAGTGGGAGATTGGCTTACATAATTCTTCAATAGGAGGTAGATTCTTCATGTGTTCAGCTTTAATACCCTTCTCCTTAAGACATTTCTTAGCTTCCTTCATCACTTCATCATTTAGTTTAATAACTCCCCTCTTCTTTGATGTTGGTACAGGCGCAGGCACAGTTAACTTAGGTATAGTTGTCTCAGGTATAGCTGGTTCAGGAGGAGTCCAATCTTCATAATTCTTGCTTATTTTAGCCATTAATTCCACAGCTTCCTTGGGAGTCCTATTCCTGAAAACACAATCAGCACAACTATCCAGGTATGTCCTAGATTCTTTAGTTAGTCCATTATAATATATATCAAGAAGCTCATTTTTAGGTAATGGACATCCAACCTGTGCATGAATCAAAGTACAAAACCTTGCCCATGATTCAGGCAATAACTCTGTCTCTCCCTATTTAAAATCAAAAAGTTCCTGCAAAATAGCATGTCTAGCACTAGGAGGGAAATATTTCTGAAGGAAGGTACTAATCAAGCAATTAGGGCTATCAATAGATCCATGAGGTAAATTATTAAACCAAGTTTTAGCATCTCCTTTCAGTGAAAAAGGTGAAATTTTAGCAACAAAGTAGGTGTGCATCTTAATATCATCAGAAAATAGGCCACTCATGGTGGAAAGCTCAGTCATATGCGCTACAACACTTCCATTCTTAGTCCCACAAAAAGGTTATTTCTCAACAATAGTAATGTAAGATAAATCATAATCCTTATCTTTAATGTTTATGGGAGATGTAGCAAACTTAGCATTAGGAGACAATTTTGGCTTTTATAGTACGCCTCTCAAGGAAACTCTTAATAACACTCCTATCATGGGTGTTTTGACATTCTTTAATAAATTCATCGGCCATCTCTATATAACCGTCTTCAATATCATAGCTCTCTCTAGACTCAGGTGAACTGAAAGGTGTAGTAGTGTCTTCATTAGGAGTTTCAGTATTTCCAGCTATAGTTCTAGCAATCGTAGCATCTAGGAAAGGACCTAATGAACCACTCTCATCAAGCACAGTAGAAGCAGCATCATAAGTATCAGAAGTTTCAGATTCAGTAGTAGTAGTATGTGTAGCATGTGTATGTGGTGGTGTAAGGAGCTTACTCATAATAGACGGTGAATCAAGAGCAATAGAGGTATTCAGAACCGTACCTCTCCTTGTAGTGGATGGTAACATAGGGACCTTGCCATCACGAGACTTACCCATGACGGATGAATGGCAGTGATCAATAGTGATTCCAAGTGAACTTGATAAATAGAGCTATGCTCCCCGGCAACGGCGCTAGAAAATAGTCTTGATGACCCACAAGTATAGGGGGTGTATCGTAGTATTTTTGAGGGAGGTGAAACCCAATTTATTGATTGGACACAAGGGGAGCCAAAGAATATTTATAAGCCTTAACAACTGAGTTGTCAATTCAGCTGCACCTGGAAACAATCTTGCTCACAACAGTTTATCAGTAGTAACAGTTTTGTAGTAGCAAAGGCAAAGTAACAACAGTAGTAAAAGTAAAGACAGTAGTCACAATTGCAGTAAACAGTAAGATTAAAGCGTGGTAGGCATAGGGATGGATGGACGGGCGTTGCATGGACAAGACAATTCATATAGCAATCAAGACATAGTGCATTTGCAGATAAATAAGATAAAGCATCCAAGTACTAAATAATCATCGGCATGTGTTCCATATATAGTGATATGTGCTCGCAATGAGAACTTGCACATCTTTTGTCCTGTCAGCCCATTTGCACCGGGGCCTCAAGAGAACTACTGGCATTTAAGGTGCTCCTTTTAATAGAGCACCGGAGCAAATCATTAACACTCTGTAAACACATGTGATCCTCACATCAAAGCCATCCCCTCCGGTTATTCCGATTGCTATCACTTCAGGGCCTTTGGTTCCGGACAACAATATGTGTATACAACTTGCAGGTAAGACCATAAATAATACTATCATAATGAATCAATAACATGTTTAGATCTGAAATCATGGCACTTGGGCCCTAGTGACAAGCATTAAGCATAACAAGTTGCAACAAAGTTAAAAAGCACTAATAATAGATACTAGGAACCATGCCCTAACAATCTGATGCCATTACGTGAACGATCTCATCCAATCCCTACCATCCCCATAGCCTACAACGGGGGATTGCTCACTCATAGATGGGGGAAACATGGATGGTCGATGGAGAAGCGATGGTGATGATGATGGCGATGATCTCCTCCAATTCCCTGTCCTGGCAGGGTGCCAGAACGGAGTTTCTGGTTCCGAATTGCGGAATCTGGTGGTGGCGGCGCAGCGGAACTCTTTTTGGAAAAACTTCGACCCCCGCTGGGTTTTTAGGTCAGGAGGCATCTTATAGGCGAAAAGGGAGGCTGAGGGGGTGACCGAGGTGGCCACACCACACCCAGGCGTGGCTTGGCCTGGCCCGCGTGGCCAGGTGGTGTGGGCCCCTCGTGGCCCTCCTCCGTCTCGTCTTCTGGCTCCATGAGTCTTCTAGTGAAATAGGATTTTTGCCACATATTTTCCGGGATTTTTCCTAATAGTTGATTTTCTGCACAATAACTAGACACCAAGGTAATTCTGCTGAAAATAGCGTCAGACCGTGTTAGTTGTATCCAAATCACACAAGTTTAGAGGAAAAACAATAGCAAAAGTGTTCAGGAAAGTAGATATGTTTTGGACGTATCACAGTCCATCACCGGCGCTCCTCCTCGTACGTGTGGATACTAGCAGAGGTGTTGTACATTCAGCACTTAGACGATCGTGGATCAGAAAGGATCGTGAGGACTGCACTGCATCAAGCGACGTGCTACATCGATTTCGCAACCGTGCGTCTAGTGGTAATTCTCGTGACCTACTACCTCAGCTAGATCTTGGGATCACCGCGTAGTGAAAAAGTTTTGTTTATCTCTGCGTGGCCCAACATCTTAGTCATCCCTTGCATGTTGTAGTTCATCACAAAGCTTTTTTAACTAGGGGCAACGAGTGTAGCACCCTACTACAAGGTCTTTTGGGAATCCAGGTCATTCAAGCGCTTAACGTAGCTAGACATTTTGACAATTTGCTTGCTTATACAGTTGTGCTCTTCCATCTAGGCGGAGAAGAAGAGCTTGGAAGCATCATACCTCTCCATCCGAGCCGATGGAGCAAATACAGCCTTAAGATCTTCAATGATCTCAAAAGCATTCATCTTATCAAAATGCTTTTGAAGCTCCGGCTCCATGGCATAGCGCATTCCACTCTAGATGATGGAGAAATCATCTTCCTTGCACTGCCAGACATTATTTTTGTCCTGAGAGGCAGAATCTACAGACTTAACTGGAAGCTTAGCCTCGATGGCATAACTCAGCTTGTAGGGGACTAGGAGGATTCTCAGATTACGGAACCATGCAGTGAAGTTGGTTCCATAAGTTTTCAGCTTGTCCTTCTCTAGGAACGTGCTAAGGTTGAAGGTGGGTGGGCGAGACATCTACAATGGATTTTTAAAGTGTTTAGACCATGTTCATAATAATGAGTTCAAGTTTTATTTTATGTTGCTAAACTAAAACAAAAGGAACTCCCACTCAAACAAACATCCCTCAATTAGTTTGGTGATCACATGATCCCAATCCTCTACGCCACTCCGATCGTCATGGCCGGCAGAGCAGTTTCAAAGGTAGACATTCTCAATGTCAATCACATATCATGTGATTCATGCTCGACGTTTCGGTCTCTTATATTCTGAGGCCATGTCTACACATGCTAGGCTCGCTGACAAGGGGAGATCTTGGCAATGTCCACAAAGAAGGACTTAGGGTTTCGCAGAAAAGAGAACGCTAGGGATTTCGTCGGAAGTTAGGAAACAATGGGATCAAAGTCACCTAAATATTACGAGAGATTGCTTGGTTACAAATCTCTTGGGGATTGTTTGGTAGTCTCACCTATGCTTCTCTTGTCCTATATATAATAGGCCAGGTCTCAAAGCTTTATGCGGATAGGTTACATAATTACAATACCAACTCTAGGTCGGTCTTTGTTTCTCTTTCCTACTATAACTATAATATTTGTCGGTTTCTCTTTTGGATCTTCATCTTGACTCTTCATGGGCCGTAATCTTCTCTGCAAGGTGCTAGGTAGCAAATCGTAAGGGCCCAAATAATCATACCTATGTCACTCGCCAATTCTAACTTGTGTGTATTCGCAGTGCAACATGGCTTACACCCACCATATGAAAACACAAATATTTCTGACACCCGATCGTCACGACCCGCCTCATAACGGAGAACTTTCTTGGTGGTGCACGCACAAGGGGAATACTATGATTGGAAGTATGTGAGGGATCATCCTATAATGCTACCATCATATATCTTAATACACTAGCATGATAGGATGCAAAAAGCAATACTTCAAAAGTATGGTGCTATGACGTGGTTGCATCATCTTGATCACCATCGAGAGCTCCAATGAAACGTTTCATAAACTTGTCATTGTCATGTCACGATACACGCCCCTTTGCAAAATAAAGTAAGACGCTTCTGCTTTATCTATTGAAAGTTTTACATGGCTTTAGGGCTGTCGTGGTAGAACCCCATCCCACCTACGAACATAGAGCCACAACATGGATTCAATGATTGCCATATTTCTTCCCTTTTCAGGGCCCTCCGATGCAAATGCCATATCAACTACTGTAGAGAGATAGAAACCCCCAAAACCACTTACTTGTGGACCGGTCTCGTGAATCACCATGTAATGTCGGTTGGGGGCCGCTTCATCAAACAGTGACGCGATATAAACAAGTACACAAAAGAGGGTAGCAACTAGAAAATTAATGCCCACATATTGCAATGTGTTCTATCCATACGACATGCCTACCCCTAGACCCGCTCTGATACCACTATAGGGTTCCGGAGCAGAAAACAAAAAAATCTAACTAAGCGAACACTAATACCTGTATGTATACTATGTAGAAATAAGTAATGCAAAAGAAAGATAGTATTCATACCCTTGAAGACCGAGGAACGCCGTACGCAGGAAGGCGTATGTTGATGAAGACAAGCAGCTTCAAGCACCCCAAGTGTGGTGACTCCGAAGTACTACACATGTTCTTATCCAGCCTAGTAGCGGAAGAGGAAGATGGCGGACCGAAGATCACATGACTGTAGTGTGAAGGTGGAGAACTCAAAACCCCCTAGGTCCTCTCCAATATTATGGAGAAACCCTCAAACAAAATTAGAGAGAAAGATGGGAGAATGGGATGATTCCAAGGGGAGGGGGTGACCCCTATATATAGTGGGAGGGATGGACACCACCCAAGGGTTAGGCAGTCTGGGACTATTCCCACAACCGCTGGCCACCAAGGGGGAGCCGCCGCCCTAGGTGGTCCTCATGTGGGGAGCCCACTAGGGCCTGGCCGGCTAGCCCTCCTCCCTAGGTGCCTTGCCCCTTTGGGCCTCCCCTCCGGGTGAGGCCCATTAGCAAAAGGGCTGCCTATAAAATAAAATAAAATATATATTTTAATATTAATTCAATCAGTTAATATAAAATACACATATTATTATATTCCTTCACTCCGGAACTCCTTCCTGACCCCCCGATCAACATCGGGTATTAACGGGAACTATTCCGGTTTCTCTCTCTCTATTTCTCCTACGGTGTCGTATCAATCCCTATGCGTCCCTGATACGTCCATTTTGCATCACTATTCTATATCATAATTTACTGTTATTCATTGATATATTTCATATTAAGAGATGATACTTATGTTATTTCATCTATTTTTGCATGGTTGATGACTTTTGGAGGATGGACCACTGAAGCCTGGATTCTGACGGAAAAGGCACTATTTCGAGGCGAAATTCGCGAAGATCAGAAAATCCCAGAAAATATATGGAAAATCCTATTTTTCCAGAAGATGAAGGAAGCCATAAGGGGGAGCAGAGATGGGCCATAGGGGGCCCACACCCCACCCTGGCGCGGGCCACCCTAGGGCACGCCACCAGGTGGTGTGGCCACCCTAGACCACCTCTAGCTCTGCTCTTTGGCGTATAATATCCTCCCAAAACCCTAAGACTCGGGGAGCGACCACAGAAAGGTTCCACCGCCTCTACGGGGCGGAAACTATAGAGAGAGAAAGAGCTCTCCGACAGGCAGAAATCTGTCGAGGAAATTCCTTCCCAGAGAGGGGAGATCATCGCCATCAACACTGTCATCAAGCTAGACTTCGGGATCATCATCATCATCATCGCCATCATCATCTCCACCAGCACCATCATCACCACTCGATACCGTTGTAACAACTGGGTTGAATCTTGCATAGTTCTTAGGGGAAACTTTCCTGGTGTTGATTACTTGTTGTAGTTAATGCTATTGACTAGAACCATTGAATTATTGTTCATGTTCAGATTGTTACTTATCATTATTTCATCTCTGATCTTGATCCATATGATGTCTTGTGAGTAGTTCATTTAGTTTTTGAGGACATGGGAGAAGTCATGTTGTTAGTAGTGGAATTGTGTTGAGAAAGATTCAATAGTTTGATATTTAAGTTATGGTGTTATTCTTCTAGTGGTGTCATGTGAACGTCGACTACATGATACTTCACCTTTATGGGCCTAGGGGAATGCATTGTGTATTTGGATACTAATCGTGGGGTTGCCGAAGTGATAGGAACCTAAACCCCCATTAGGAAACCTTTGCGCAAGGGAGTGTAGGATCTCAAAGTTTAAGGCTGTGCTTAGGTTTTTATCTTAATTACTTTCTTGTAGTTGCGGAAGCTTGCAAGGGGTATAATCACAAGTATGTATTAGTCCTAGGAAGGTTAGTACATTAGCATAGGTTCACCCACACAACACTTATCTAACTAAAGAAGATTAATCAACTATATGAAGCGAAAGCACTTGGCGATATTCCTATGTGTCCTCGAGAACATTTGGTCATCTTAAGTAATACAACCGGCTTGTACTTTGCTAAAGAAAGGATTGGGACACTTGCTGCAATTATTATTATTGTCTTTTATTTACTCGCACTTTATTTATCTGCATTATCAAAAACCCCTAAAAATCCGTTTGCTAAGTAATTACAGAGAATTCCTGATCCAAACCACTTGTCAACACATGGTGCTCTTAGTTGGGTTCTACACTCTTACTTATCGAAAATACTGCGATACACCCCTATACTTGTGGGTCATCAAGACTATTTTCTAGCGCCATTGCCGGGGAGTGAAGCGCTATTGAAGAGTGGAACTGGTAAAGGAAACTTCTACTGTGAGTATTTTTTATTTTGTTAGTTACTTTATTTCAATATGGATAATTCACTTAGTTTCTTATTTCGTAATGCTACTACTACTACTACTAAGGTAGCAGATGAACCACCACCTGCTAAAAATGATACTTTTAAGATGCCTACAAGAATTGTTGACCGTGTTATGGATAACTACTATTTTGGAGATGGAACTGTCCTTCCCGGTGATCATTTGCTCTTTATACACGAATTATGCGGGTTGTTCAACTGTGCAGGTATTACAACAGATCAAGTCAAGAAGAAGTTATTCTCATTATCACTAAAAGGAAGAGCTGAGGAATGGTATAAGCTGCTGAAGAATGGATCATGTCTTGAATGGGAGGAAGTTGTACCTCTCTTTTATTCCAAGTTTTATCCTCCTAGTGAGATTCATAAAGATCAGAATCAAATATACAATTCTTGGCCTCACGATGGAGAGAGTACAGCTCAAGCTTGGGGGAGATTGAAGTTACTAATGCTCAAATGTCCCATTCATGAGCTCCCTAACAATATTATTATCAATAACTTTTATGCAAGGCTTTATCTTCATGATAAGGATCTATTGGATGCTTCTTGTGCTGGATCATTTACACACATGGAAGAATAAGCTAAATGGGATATTCTAGACCGTATTCAAGACAATGCTGAAGCATGGGAGAATGATAAAGGAAGAAAGTCAGGTATAAATTATGATTATGAATGCATTAAATCTTTTATGGGAACTAATGACTTTCATAATATTAGTAATGTTTATGGTCTCGATTCTCAAGTTATTGCAAATTGTTTTAAGCATTTTGCCTCTTATATTGAAATTCCGAAAAAAAGAATGGAACAAATATCATGCACCATATAAACATATTGTTCAATGTTTCCCCTCTAGAAGTACTGCAGTTTGCACTATTGATTGTATTTTAGCTGAACCTTATATCAAGAAAATACATTTCCCGAATAAGTTAAAGGATAATTCTATGATAATTAGTGTAATTAACAAAAGTTCAAAGAGAGCTGGAAAAGCAGACGAGCAAATAAACATAGAACCTGCAGTAGCAATTGTGAAAGACCTTGTCACTAAAAGTGTAGAAGCTAGACACATTATCTTCTGTGAGAATGCTTCTAATATTGTTTCACATCCTAATAGAACTAGACAAGCCAGTGTCCCTGTGCTTTCCGTTAGAATTGGTGATCATTGCTATTATGGTTTATGTGACATTGGTGAAAGTTCAAGTGTTATTCCTTATGAGATTTACAAAGAAATTATGCATGAAATTGGTCCCTGCGAACTAGAAGAAATTTATGTGGTTATTCACCTTGACAATAGAGAGACCATCTCTCCAATTGGTATTGTAAGAGATGTGGAAGTTCTTTGTGGTAAGACTAAATATCCTGCTGATTTTCTAGTACTTGGTTTAATTGCTAGTAAAACCTATCCTATCATTTTTGGTAGACCTTTCTTGAACACTTGTGGTGCCATTATAGACTGTAAGAGGGAGAAAACTTTAACTAAATTTGATGGAGAATCTTATGAGTTTATTTTTTCGAAATTTGCTAATTTTCCTTATGAAAATGAACTTCCTAATGGGGATTTTAGAGTTGAACAACTTGCTTCTATTTCTCTTGCTCCTGACAATGCTTTGCAGTAGTTTATGGAAGACCACGAAAGCGAAACCTTCATGGAAGAAAGAAATGAGATTGACGAGATTTTCCGTCGTCAACCAAAGATGCTTAAGCATAACTTACCTGTGGAAGATTTGGGTACCACATTACCACCTAAAAAGGATCTAGATTTCGATCTAAAACCTTTACCTAATGATCTTAAATATGCTTACATCGATGATAAGAAAATATATCCTGTTATTATTAGTTCTAAACTTTCAGGAAAGGAAGAGGAAAGATTATTGGAAGTGTTGAAGAAACACCGAGGAGCTATGGGCTATACCCTTGATGATTTAAAGGGGATTTCTCCTACTATATGTTAGCACGCTACTAACATAGAACCCGATGCAAAACCAATGGTAGAACATGAACGTCGTTTAAATCCTAAGATGAAGGAAGTGGTAAGAAATGAGGTATTAAAACTACTTGATGCTGGTATTATTTATCCTATTGCTGATAGTGAATGGGTTAGTCATGTTCATTGTGTTCCTAAGAAAGGAGGAATTACTGTTGTGCCTAATGAGAATAATGAGCTTATCCCCAAAAGAGTAGTAGTGGGTTATAGGATGTGCATTGACTTCAGAAAGGTTAACAAAGTTACTAAGAAATATCATTACCCACTGCCTTTTATTGATCAAATGTTAGAAAGGTTGTCTAAAAAGACTCATTTTTTCTTTCTTGATGGATACTCTGGGTTCTCTCAAATTGCTGTTAAACAACAAGATCAAGAAAAAACTATTTTTATGTGCCCTTATGAAACTTATGCTTATAGGCGTATGCCTTTTGGTTTGTGTAATGCTCCTGCTACTTTTCAAAGATGCATGTCTGCTAACTTTCATGGTTTTGTGAGGAAATTGTGGAAGTTTTCATGGACGATTTTTCCATCTATGGAACTTGTTTTGATAATTGTATCCACAACCTTGATAAAGTCTTGCAAAGATGTGAAGAAACTAATCTTGTTCTTAATTGGGAGAAATGCCACTTCATGGTTAATGAAGGAATTGTCCTTGGACATAAAATTTCCGAAAGAGGCATGGAAGTTGACAGAGCTAAAGTTGAAGCAATTGAGAAAATGCCCTGTCCTAGAGACATCAAAGGTATTTATAATATCCTTGGTCATGCTAGTTTCTATAGAAGGTTTATCAAAGATTTCTCCCAGATATCAAAACCCCTTACTAATCTTCTCCAAAAAGATGTACCTTTTGTTTTTGATGATGATTGTAAGGAAGCTTTTGAAACTCTAAAGAAAGCTTTAACTACTACTCCTATTGTCCAACCACTTGATTGGAATTTACCCTTTGAAATCATGTGCGATGCTACTGATTTTGCTGCAGGTGCTGTTCTTAGGCAACGAATAGATAAAAAGTTAAATGTTATCCATTATTATAGTAAGACTCTTGACGCTGCTCAAAAGAATTATGCCACTACTGAAAAAGAATTCTTAGTTGTTGTCTTTTCCTGTGATAATTTTAGACCTTATATTGTTGATTCAAAAGTTACCATTCATACTGATCATGCTACTATTAAGTACCTTATGAAAAAGAAAGATGCTAAGCCTAGGTTTATTAGATGGGTGTTGCTTTTGCAAGAGTTTGATCTACATATTGCAGATAGGAGAGCTACTGAAAATCCTGTTGCTGATAATTTATCTTGATTGGAAAACATTTCTTTTGATCCTATGCCTGTTAATGATGTTTTTCCAAATGAACTGTTGGCTGCAATAGGGGTAAGCTCGAGTCCTTGGTACGCTTTATTGTTTCCAAGTATTTGCCTCCAACTTTTACATCCAGCAAAGAAGGAAGTTCTTTTATGATTTGAGGCATTATTTTTGGGATGACCCACATTTATATAAAGAGGGAGTGGATGGTATTATGCAAAGGTGTGTTCCGGAATATGAGCAAAAAGAGATATTGCAGAAATGTCATGGTAGTGCCTATGGTGGACATCATGCTGGAGATAGAACCACACAAAAGGTGCTACAATCAGGTTTTTACTGGCCTACTCTTTTTAAAGATGCAAGAAAGTTTGTCTTATCATGTGATGAATGTCAACGAGTTGGTAATATCTCTAGACACAACAAAATGCCTATGAATTACTCTCTTGTTATTGAACCATTTGACTGTTGGGGATTTGACTTTATGGGTCCTTTTCCCCCTTCAAAAGGGTATACTCATATTCTTGTTGTCATTCACTATGTTACTAAGTGGGTAGAAGCCATACCTACGAAAAGTGCTGATGGCGATACTTCTTTAAAAATGCTTAAGGATGTTATCTTTCCTAGGTTTGGAGTGCCTAGGTATCTTATGACTGATGGAGGTTCTCATTTCATTCACGGTGGATTTAGAAAGACCCTTGCTAAATATGATGTTAATCATAGAATTGCTTCAGCTTATCATCCCCAAACCAGTGGGGAAGTAGAACTGTCAAATAGAGAAATTAAACCCATCTTGCAAAATACTGTTAATAGATCTAGAAAAATTTGGGCTAAAAAGTTGAATGATGCTTTATGGGATTATAGAACTGCTTATAAAAATCCTATGGGAATGTCTCCTTACAAAATGGTTTATGGGAAAGCTTGTCACCTGCCTTTAGAATTAGAACACAAAGCTTATTGGGCAGTGAAAGAACTTAATAGAGACTTCAAACTTGCTGGTGAGAAAAGATTGTTTGACTTAAGTTCTTTCGACAAGTGGAGGAGTGAAGCATATGAAAATGCTAGACTTTTAAAAAAAAGTTAAATGATGGCATGACAGGAGAATTCTTAAGTGAGAGTTCCATGTTGGTGACAAGGTTCTATTGTATAGGTCTCGTCTCAGATTTTTTGCAAGAAAACAACTCTCAAAATGGGAAGGACCGTTTGTTATTGAAGAGGTGTATCGTTTAGGTGATATAAAAATTTCTTCCTTAAAAGATAACACTACACAAGTGGTGAATGGTCAAAGACTCAAGCACTATATTTCTGGAGATTCTTACAATGAAGATATTGATGTTATTCAAATGGTGACTCCAGAAAAATTTATTAAAGACCAAATTCAGAGACCTGCAGAGTCCGTTTTCGAATAGGTAATAGTTCTGGTAAGAAAAGGTCCGCGAAAAACCTATCAATTTATATTTTTGCAGTTTTTATCTAACACGAAAGACTATGAGTCGAAAGAGGGACAGAAACGGAGCCTGGGTGGCTCACACCACCCCATGGCACAGGCCCACCTGGCCGCGCCACCAGGGGGTGTGGCCACCCCGGAGCCCTTCTCCGACCCGTTTTCTCCTAGTACCTTCCTTTTGTTGTTAAACTTCGTAATATATAATCCCCCGGATCTCCCGAGGTTCGTATATCGTGTTCTTGCCTTGTTTTCGTTTTGATCTGTTTCTGTCAGGAACTATTCTCAAAGTTTAGAAGCACAATGGTCTCCGCCAACGATAGGGGCAAGGAGCCTGCGGAAGATGATCTCCAAGGCTTTGAGCAGGAGGAGGAGATTGTGAGTGAAGTTGAATAGGAGGCAAAGGAAGACCAGCATCTGCACACCAGCACCACCATTGCAAGCATTGGAGTGGTGGCGAATCCTGCCAAGTTCAAAAGGACTGCATGGATGTCCACTAGAGGGAAGGTTCCACGCCATTGCTTGGCTTCACTTTCACGTCCTCCACACACCAAAATCCCTTCCATACCCTTATTCATGAGCATAAATTCCAAAATATACCCAAGGAAAAATTACCCTCCAATTGGGATATGCCTCATTCTCACCATGCAAGAAAATAATACTTCAAGGAGGAAGAGTGGGGAAAGAATCAGAAGAGCTGGGATTCACAGCCCGACATGATCATGAACCGCATTGAGCACAATTCGGAGTTGATTCGTACTCCCACCTTCGAGATTGAGGATTTGAGGGAATTGATTGAAAAGCTCATCGAGAGAACACCACCACCACCGAAGGAGTAATTCGTCATCAGGTTTTGGCATCCCCTTGGTTTGTTCCAAGCTTGGGGGAGTGCCACGGTATCATATCATTATCTTTTATCTTTTTACCTTTTGAGTAGAGTCATATCATGAATAGAGAAGTTATCATATAGGATGGTTTGCATTGTGGAAGTATCTCCCCTCTAGTTAGTTATCTATGTATGCCTTGGTGTGAGTTACCGTTATGGAATATTAATGAGAAGTTCTAGCATTTACTTTTTGCACATCTTATTTTCTTTTGCAATTTTTGTTATATGATTGATCTCGTTGTTACTATTGGTATCACTTTGGGATCATTAAGTAAATTTAGTTGGTTTTGACAAACCTGGCTCTGGTCAGTAGCAACACTATTTGAGAATTGAATGAAAAAGAGAAAAGTACTTTTAAGAAATATAATTTCATCATCTTTCTTTCTTGATTGGCTCATAAGCTTAGTACTCTATAGTTAAGATCTTTTGTGCTTCCAAGGAAGATTGCATGTTTGTTTTTATCACTTGTGTGTTTGTTTGTTTCCTCCAACTCTTATGCTTGCTACCCAACCTTGCTAGCCAAAAACCTGTACTAAGAGGGAATGCTTCTCGTGCATCCAATCCTTAAACAAAAACTTATGCCATTTGTGTCCACCATACCTACCTATTAGCATTATTGCTATTCCAAGTAAATTCATGTTTTTATCTACCTTCCGAATTAAACTTGTTATGTGAGAATTAGTGATTAAATATTTCACACACTTGATGGTACACTTTACTTTCTTGCACTTACTAAACTTGAACCATTGTGCCCATCTATGTTGCGTATATTCTTGCGTTTTGTAAGTTGTGAATTAGTAGAACCATGTTATCATGGGGAACGCTTCAACATTGCACTTTATTTAGTTGATATCATGTTCTTTTGCTTATGGATCCCGACGATGTGAAATGAAAGGGGAGCTTGTAAAGCTCATGGAGTTCATATATGTGTTAGAGAGACGCCTGGGCGGCTAGTATAAGCCATTCCTAATCATGGTGAAAACTTGCAGCATAACCATAGTGAGCAATCTGTGAAGCATCCGAAATAAAAAAATAAAAAAATAAAAAGAAAGAAAAAAGGGAAAACCCTATGCTAATAGCAAATAAAAGGATCACTAAGATGCTTATTGTCTGCTTGCCTTGTCATTCTGTATCATTAGGCAAGGGGTACCCCATTGGCGGTTCTCTATGATACGCATGTACTTACAATGACAAGAAATTACTTGTGACTAAAGTTGAGTAGCATGAGGAACAGTACTCGTAAGCAAGGGCATGAGATTTTCAGCTTATAACTTGTCAAGCATATCCTCATATTTGTTCACTTTAACCTCAGTCACCTAAAGATGCTTATGATAGGTCCAACGAGAGATGAAAGCTAATAAGTACCATAATTTTTGAAAGATCTTTATGAAACTTGAAATCCCTGCTTCCCTCTGCGAAGGGCCTATCTTTTACTTTTTAGTTGAGTCAGTAAACCTATTCCTTTCTATCTCAAGCAAGTATTTGAGTTGTTGTGTTTCAATCATTCATATGATGATTTATTCAATCATGTTTCTTATGTTCCTTGTTTTGCACATTGCTCTTATCTTAGTGAATATTACTTTGAAAGCTATCGTTGAAAACCCCATTATGTTTGAACTCCTGCAAATTGTTAAACGTTCTTTGACCAAGAACAAAGTTTGCCATTACCAATTATGATTTACTTTGTGTATCTTTATTGTGTTTCCTTTACCTATTGCAAGTTAAGTTATATAATAGTGAGTTGTTTACTATTATGATTTGTGTATTGGTGAATGTGATGCTTCTTGTACGTATTCTTTTATCGACACTTCACTCCATAAACCTGAGGTCATGTTTATTGAGCTTAGTTTTCGCTTGGGGACAAGCAAAGTCTAAGCTTGGGGGAGTTGATACGTCCATTTTGCATCAGTATTCTATATCATAATTTACTGTTCTTCATTGATATATTTCATATTAAGAGATGATACTTATGTTATTTCATCTATTTTTGCATGGTTGATGACTTTTGGAGGATGGACCACTGAAGCTAGGATTCTGACGGAAAAGGCACTGTTTGGAAGCGAAATTCACGAAGATCAGAAAATCCCGGAAAATATATGGAAAAATCCTATTTTTCCAGAAGACGAAGGAAGCCGGAAGGGGGAGCGGAGATGGGCCACATGGGGCTCACACCACCCCCTGGCGCGGGCCACCCTAGGCCACGCCACCAGGTGGTGTGCCCACCCTGGCCCACCTCTGGCTCAACTCTTTAGCGTATAAAATCCTCCTGAAACCCTAAGACTCGGGGAGCGACCACAGAAAGGTTCCGCTGCCTCTGCGGGGCAGAAACTACAGAGAGAGAAAGAGCTCTCCGACATGCAGAAATCTGCCGGGGAAATTCCTTCCCGGAGAGGGGAGATTGTCGCCATCAACACCATCATCAAGCTAGACTTCATTGGGATCATCATCATCATCACCATCATCTCACCAGCACCATCATCGCCATTCCATAATGCTGTAACAATTGGGTTGAATCTTGCATAGTTCTTAGGGAAAACTTTCCCGGTGTTGATTACTTGTTGTAGTTGATTCTATTGAGTGGAACCATTGAATTATCATTCATGTTCAGATTTTTACTTATCATTATTTCATCTCTTATCTTGATCCATGTGATGTCTTGTGAGTAGTTCGTTTAGTTCTTTAGGACATGGGAGAAGTCATGTTGTTAGTAGTGGAATTGTGTTGAGAAAGATTCAATCGTTTGATATTTAAGTTGTGGTGTTATTCTTCTAGTGGTGTCATGTGAACATAGACTACATGATACTTCACATTTATGGGCCTAGGGGAATGCATTGTGTATTTGGCTACTAATCGTGGGGTTGCCGGAGTGACAGAAACCTGAACCCCCGTTAGGAAACCTTTGCACAAGGGAGTGTAGGATCTCAAAGGTTAAGGCTGTGGTTAGGTTTTTATCTTAATTACTTTCTTGTAGTTGCGGATGCTTGCAAGGGGTATAATCACAAGTATGTATTAGTCCTAGGAAAGGTCAGTACATTAGCATAGGTTCACCCACACAACACTTATCCAACTAAAGAAGATTAATCAACTATATGAAGAGAAAGCACTTGACGATATTCCTATGTGTCCTCGAGAACGTTTGGTCATCTTAAGTAATACAACCGGCTTGTACTTTGCTAAAGAAAGGATTAGGCCACTTGCTGCAATTATTATTATTGTATTTTATTTACTTGCACTTTATTTATCTGCATTATCAAAAACCCCTAAAAATCTGTTTGCTAAGTATTTACAGAGAATTCCTGATCCATACCACTTGTCAACACCTTCTTCTCCTCGTTGGATTCGACACTCTTACTTATCGAAAATATTGTGATACACCCCCTATACTTGTGGGTCATTAGTCCCCACCCTTAAGTGTGACATCCTTCAGTTCGGAAACACTCCAGACATTATTGAGACCTCTCTCATATCAATGACCATCAACAGGACCTAGATTCCCATGATGACCCCCATGCATTTCACGAATCTTACCGCTTGAACCGTTAACGTTGTTTCCCATTCCCTTTGCCATTTGATACATAGTTCACCCGAGATTTGATCTTTGGTATCTCCATACCTTAGTTCGATCTTGTTACCGATCAACTTGTTTACTTGTTCCCATGTCGTTGCATTCTATGACCCGGTCACATGCTTGCAAGCTTTGTTAATGCAATGTCACCGAGATGGCCTCATGTATACGTTACATGGATTGGCAAATCCTGGTCTTGATATGTACTCCTCTACATTCCCCTTTGGGCAACCTAACTTGCACCTTTTTGATCACCCTTTTACATCTTGATACTTGATATCATCTAAGATCCCTCTAGAACAGTCATTTGCATTATCTCACATTCTAACGATCAGGTTGTGAGGTGTCCTTTGTTTATCATTAATGATGAACTTTGTAACTAGATCTCATTATGATAGAACTATTGGATGTTTGTCGATAACATCATTCAACAAGTGACATGACCTCATTATCAGTTGACATAAATGCCCATGATCGGAAAACCCTAGATCATGCTCATGACGAATGAGCTAGTTCACTAGAGGTAACTAGAGACACGGTTTGTTTACATACCACACTTGTATTAATATTTTTTGACATAGTTATAGCATGGTATGAAACATACTATGAACATACAAGAGATATATAAAATAAAACACTTTAATATTTGCATCTAGGGCATATCTCGTTCTAAAACGTGTTGTGCCTGGCACGACCCCTTTCTATCGGGAGAGTTTTCTCCCCTAAGTTGGGGTCGTGAAAAAGAAAGATAGAGCCAAAGGGGTAGTTGATTAAAATCGTTTCCTTGTTTTATACCCTAGCTTCCCTAGAAAGGGGTTCTTTGGTTACACACTACTAGGAAAACAGCTATAGGTAATCCACATAGCCGTGACGCACATTGTAGGTGGTGCCCTATGGGTAAATAGTCATGGCGCACCTGTGAGCAGTGCCCCATGGGTATGCCAGTTAGACTGGCGCATGTGCTCCAACTAAGTATGTGCCATGCAGGCAGGGAAATCAGATACTTATCCATGGGGCACCACATAGTAGTGCGCCACGGGTAGAAAACCCTTCCGTGGCGCACCACTATGTGGTGCCCCATGGCTAAGTGTGAGCAATTTCAAGTCCACCCCTCTGTGGGATCGCCTTTTTAGTTTTGCAAAAAAATGATAAACACTTCGAAAAATAAAATCCTTTTAAATATAGGTAGGTTATGTGACGTAGTTTCTAAGAAAATTAACAAACATGATTTTGACCCTTTTTACCAAAAAAGTCATGGCACGGTAAAACAACCATAACTTTTGCATATGACGTTGATAAAAAATCTATAATATATCAAAACGACGAGCACAAAAATTTCTATCCGCTCGCAACATTCAGAAATCATTTACTATTTCTTAGATTATAAAAATTCGTAAAAGGAAAAAAGATATGGCAAAAAAAGAATTTTTCCTACAAAAAAATTGAGGCTACAACTAAGTGAGGGGTGGATTCGAAATTTGAATCCCGCCGGCCACACCTACCTACCCCTTCCTACTTCTCCTCCACCTTCCCCTCCCATTCTCCTCTTCTCTCCTCCTTCTCCTTCTACTTCTCCTGCTCCTCTTCTCTTTCCCCTCCTTCTCCTTCTCTTATCTCCGGACTCCTTGCTCCTCTTCTCCTTCCTCTCTTTCTCCTTCTCTTCTCTCCGACCTCCTTGCTCCGGCCGCCTTCTTCACCTCCTTATTCACCTCCGACAACATCCTTGCTCTAGCCTCCCTACATCGGCCTCCTTCTTCACCTCCGACGAGGTGGTGACATCCACCTCTATGATGAGGCGATGACGGCGACCTCTCCGACGAGGTGATGGCGGCCACCTCTCCGATGAGACGACAATGGCATGAGATGGGGATAACAGTGACAATAATGATGGCGGTAGTGAGATCCAGATCTCCCTCTTTTTTAAAAAAATTTGAAAATTTTACTCGTGGCGTAGTAGCTATGCCTAATGCACCACGTCTAACTTTTAGTACTCGTCGCGCACAACCTAGTGAGCCACGACTAAAAAATAGCCATGACGCGAGTTTAGTGGCGCACCCCATGTGCGCCACGAATGTCCAAAATTGGTGCGCCACGAATGTCCAAAACTGGTGCGCCACTAACAGGCTATTTTCTAGTAGTGAAACTGGGAAACACACAGACGATGAAAGAAACAGGCGGTATAGATTTAGCAACCCTTGACTCCATCGACCTTGAATTCTTCAAGCCTTTGGCAGAGGTCAAAAGCTCTAACTTTGAAATCGTTGTGACCATTGAAGGAGAAGAAGATGAGATCTCCAAGCTCCAGGCTACGAGACGACACAAAGCGGCCTCAACCCTTCCCAAAGCATAACCTCCCGTGATTGCCGAGGAAGACCTTCACCGACACCAGATACAAACGCATCCCTCGGCCACCAACCGTACCAAGCGGGGGAAGTCGCTGGTAAGTTCTAGAACTCCCTCAGGGTCGCGGACCAACTTCACATTACTACGCATTTTCCTATCCATGGATTGGTACCCAGTGGCGCATGGAAAGGGTGATGCACCACAGGTAATTTACCTGTGGCACCTGTGCAAAAGATGCGCCACAGATAACCTAAATACCCGTGGTGCATGGGCAAACGGTGCGCCACAGATAAGTCTGGCCATCCTCATTTGACACTTGTGGATGGTCCTTGACATATCAGTGGCGCATGTGGTGGTCGTACGCCACGGATAGTTGGGTTCTCTGTGGCACACCGCACACACATGGGCCATAGATATGCCAGGCACCATCCAAATTCTGCTCCCACCCACCCCTCTTGTGGATCGCCTTTTCTGTCTTGCAAAAAATAAAAGAAAATGAAAAATACTTCAATTTTTAAAATCCTTTGACATGTAGGTAGGTAATGTGGTCTATTTTGAAGGAAAATTAACAAACATGAATTTCGACTTTTTTGCAAATAAAAGGTCATGGCACGGTAAAACGGCCATAGCTTTTGCATATGACGTCGATAAAAAATCTATAATATATCAAAACGACGAGCACAAAATTTTCTGTCTGCTCGCAATAGTTGGAGACCATTTACCAATTTTTTAGATTCTCAAAATTCGAAAAGGATAAAAATATATAGCAAAAAAAAAGAATTTTTCCCGCGGAAAAAATTGTGCGCCACGGATAACCTAGGGCGGGATTTGAAATTTCAATCCGACCCTACTAACCTCCACCTCTCCTTCTCCTCTTATCCTCCTCTCCTTCTACTCTTATTATCTTCTCCTTCTCCTTCCCTCCTTATCCTTCTCCTTCCCCTCTCCTTCTCCTCTTCTCCTCCCTTCTCTTGTCCTTCTCCTTGTCCTTCATCTCCTCTCCTTCTCCCTCCTTCTCCATATCCTTCACCTCTCCTCTTTCCAGCCACTTCACCATCCTCAATCTCTTCCGACCACTGACGACATCGTCCTTGAGCTCCTCTCCGACCACCGACGACGTTGTCCGCGAACTCCTCTCCAACCATCGACGTCATCCTTGAGCTCCTCTCTGACCACCGCCATGGCCTCTCGCACCTCCCTGTGGTGGTAGGTTGTGACCGCGGCAAGGCGACCGTGACACGAGCAGTGAGGCAACACCGGTGGCGGTGGCAGATACAGATCTATTTTTTTTAAATCTGAAAACTTTATCAGTGGTGCATCACACCCACATGCGCCACATATAACTTTTCATATCTCGCCTTTTTTTGAATTTTTAAAAAAGTATTAGTGGCGCACCATACCCACATGCGCCATTGATATTTGAACTATCTGTGGCGCATATTGACATGCGCCACGGATAAAAAATATTAGTGGCATGATGATAGTGGCGCACGGCCCATGCGCCACAGATAGGCAAATCTGTAGTAATGTCAAGAAGAACTCAAAGATGAGAAGACGAGGCCAACTTGTGGAAGGATGGCTGCTTGAAGAGTCCTCGCCCCTCAGGGCACCATCCGCTGCCGCCCGGGTGCCCTCACCTTAATGGAGAGGTTCACCGTCTGAGGGGCACGACGGCTGACGTGGCAGGGGAGATTGAGGGGAGGAGCAACACATCTTGGAGGAAGACAAGGCAGGGAAGCCACCAAAGTCTGAAACATAAAGGGATGGTTAGTGGCGCAAGGAGCAAGGTTATAAAAAGTGGAGCACGCTGCTTTAACCAGGAGCAATACTCAAGGAAACACCAAACCTCCATCCCCATGAAACTCAGGTTGCCTTGCCTGGGTCGCACCCCCTGCATGTCAGTATGTGGCCTCAGCCTGTCCCAACTAGACTGAGGCTCGTCCAGGGGCTACTATCGTGTCCGTGGGAATTGGGGTGTCCCGAGGCCTGCGAGCGGTGCATGACCCGGGATCGATACCCGCACAGGAGGGATCAGGAAGGACTCTTCACGGGATCCCGACATCAGCCCCGACGGCAGGCCGACCCCGGGGAGCCACCGGGAACAAGGACTTGATTGATGATACGCATCCTAGCGTTAGTCTTGCACCAGGAAGGCTCTAAGTAACACATGGTGCCAAGGCAGGAGCGCCAAGCCACGTTTTATATCAAGGCCAGCCGCATGGCGAGGCTTACTCTACCGCGTGTATCTTGACTACTGTGTTGTCTATTGGGGATTCCAATTATACCCACTATTACACACTTACCAAGGTGGCCCACTTCGGGTTAGAGCTATGCTTCACGGGCAGCCTAGTCAGGGAGATAAGTTGGAAGCCCATCCGGCTACGGGAAGGCCCAGAAGACTTACCGACTTAGGTTTGTAGGAGTACTTGTAGTCCAAGATGTACTATGTTATCGACTCTGTATCATAGCTGGATATGACACTCCTGTAAACCCTAGGACCGGACGACTATATAAGTCGGCCTGGGGATAGGCATTTAGGGCAACAGTCAATCGAGAATCACAACCTCAACTCGCACAACCGCAACCTCTCTTGTAATCTGTACTTCCGGCTCTGCCGTATTACTGGATTACTAGTAGGAGTAGGATATGTCCACCGCTGGCGGATTTGAACCTGGGTACGCTTGTGTGTTCACCGTCCGGGACAATCGGACGTCTCACACCCCACACTTTCTGATGCCCCGAGGACCCCCTCATGGCGTACTTGTCTTCAATCCGATGATAGTTGGCGGAAAACATGGGGTAGGTGACTTTCGGAGCTGCGTTCCATGCAAAATCTGCGTGAATCATAATCAGCGAAACCATCGTCTTTCGTTGGGTTCTCTATGACAACGACAGCCCTTCCTTCTTGACGAGACTAGGATTCCGGCTAGGGAGACCGTGACCAGCAATACAATCATGTATTTTAACGAGATCGATGTGTACCTCGGTTTTGCTAAACCTGCCCAACCCACCCTAGTGGTGATGATAGAGGTAGAAGAAACTTCTGGATCTACTCTGTCCATGGAGACGACAAAGTTTCAGATCTTAGAAAACCCTAATCCTACCCAGCTCGCACTTGAAGTAGAGATCGTGGAGAAGATCGGATCTCACCCAGGAGGTCGAATCTCAAGAAGATCAAAGCAGCAACACTTCTGGATTCAGCTCTGCTGATGCTGGATTTTTCATGGATCAAGATTGGGATTTTTCACTCCATGTGTTGGATATATCTCTTTCGGCCCTCTAGGTAGCAGAAGATCCTAAGTAGCTTACAAGCAGATGAATAATGGATTTAGTCAAGTGGAAATTGAATTATGAAAGGAGTAAAGAAAACTTGGCAGTAATGATATTGAACTAAGTATGGTGATACCAATAATCGAATCTCGGGCAAGTAACATATCATGCGACAAAAGGAATTGAATACGAGATTACTTGACTCCTCAACATTGTGGTTTGGTTGATGAAAGATCTTCATAGATTTTGTGGGAACCAATATGGATATCTATGGGCCCGCTATTCATTATTGATCGGAGAGGATGTCTCGATTATGTCCACATGTTCTCAAACCCGTAGTGTAACACACTTAACATTCGATGTTGCTAGGGTTTTGATGATATATCTAATTGATCTAATCAAATTATGATTTGGAGTCTCGGATGGGATCCAAGATATCACGAGGAGCTTCAGAATTTTCCGGAGATAACAAAAAGTATATGGGAAGATGGTTTTAGGGTTCTAGAAAGAGTTCAAAATATTATCGGTATCGTACCAGATGCTCTAGAAGGTTCCGAGGGACATCCGGTGGGGTCCACAGGACTGTAGGGTCAACATGTTCTACTGGGGGAACCCCGGCATGTAGGGGTTCCACGTATGAAAACAATAAATTTTTACCCTACGCCCCTGAACCCCTGATGTTGCTAGGACCTATCTATTAGTAATACAGTAACGGGAGGGGATTTTAGCAAACTTACCCTTGAACACCGAAAAGCGTTTTCAACACTCAGGAGAGCGTGGTTGATGAAGTCCTTGTGCTCCTGTGGCTCAACGACTTGAGTGCCTCAAGTGTGACACCTCGCGAGGAGTTACACACATCCGGTGCCTGGTGATGACTTCTGCTTCCCTGATCCAATAGCAGTTGCGGAAGTAGAGCTCCTGGATCCGAATCCCGTAGCGCGACGGCGCTCCGTGGTGAAGATGTCTCTCATTCACGCAGTCCAAACTTGGGACCACGGTCACGAGAGAGAGAGAGAGAGAGAGAGAGAGAGAGAGAGAGAGAGAGAGAGAGAGAGAGAGAGAGAGAGAGAGAGAGAGAGAGAGAGAGAGAGAGAGAGAGAGAGAGAGACATAATACCAATTGCAGGTCTCCCCAAAAGTGAGGAAACCTTTATTGAATATTGTGTGTATTTATCTAGCCAAATACCCCCACTATATATAGGGGAGGGGAGGTACTACCTTCCCAAAGTCCCGGGGTAGGACTAAAGGAGAGGAGAGGGGGAGGGGTGGCGCCGTGGGCCCCGCGCACGGGGGGGGGGGGGCTAGCCCACTAGGGTGCTAACCACCCCCTCTAGCCCTTCTCCCTCTTGCCTTTCCCTAATGGGCCCTCTTCCCTCCGGAATTGGCCCATTAAGCCTTTTGACCTTTAAATTGATTTTCTCTTTTATTAAATAATTATGAATAAATGATGAAATAAATATTTAACTTTCATTCATATATAATTATGAATAAATGATGAACACCTTCCACCTCCACTCCGGACATCCTCCGGACATATCGAAATCCTTCCGGTTTTCTCTCTACCATTCTTCGGCGATTCTTTCGATCCTATAAACACTCTCTAAGCATCATAAAACCCTTAAGCATGATACCCTATGGTTCAGGAACACTCCAGACATGGTCGGACACTCCCGGACCAATGATCGATAGAGGGACCTAGATAGCCATGTGACCCCTGTGTATTCCACGAAGATCTTTCGTCGTTTGAACCGGGACAGTCGTGTCTTATTCCCTTTGTCTCTCGATACTTGCATTGCCCGAGATCTGATCAATGACATCACCATGTCATGTTCAATCTCGTTACCGAACAATGCTACTTGACTCGATCCGACAAGTGGTACCCCTATGATCAAATCACACGCTGCGCAACTATTGGATATATCTTCTCCGAGTGGGCCCTTGAGTATCTTTCTGTCACGTGGACATACAAATCCTACTCTTGACATATATTGCCTCTACGGTTTCCTTCGAGTACCTGAACACACCTTTATAACCACTGTATTACCAAGTGGCGCTTGATGCTATCTAAGCACTCTCGGGAGACAGTGTTTGATATAGCCTCACGGTCTAAGGAATAGTCTAAAACTTAATCACTGGGAACCAATGACTAGAGTTTCATTGGGAACCCCTGGTTGTTTATATATCACACGTGTATTGATGTTTCCACTCAATACAGTTATATCATGATATAAAACTTAATCATAAACTTTATGAAATATGATAATAGTCCTTATTACTATTTTTCTCTAGGGCATATTTCCAACAGTCTCCCACTTGCACTAGAGTACAAATAAACTAGCTGCATTTGTTCTTAATTATTTGCACCATATATCCGATACCCTGAACATGCTTGCTCATGGAAGAGGTTGAGTATTGGGCCTGTACTTTATAGTCCAAAATCCTTTGCAATTACTAATGTCACCTTGATTGACATTGGTACTTTATCATCACATGATAACATCTGTGTGTATGCATCGTCGCTATGGCAGCAGAACGAGGCCTGATTCCAGGAGCCTACAGTGACTTTAGATCAACCTCGAGGGCTTTCTCATGGGCACTGTGCCCTGGGACACATCATTCTATGTTAAAAAGCGAACTAGCCCCACCATAACATTATACAACACTTTAGATGGTACCCTTATCTATTATTATAAATGTATTCATCGAAACACGAGTGCACCCTGTGCAACTTTCGATGTTTTTGTTCAACTCGCTTCCTACTTGACTTTAATCGGTATTTACAGGAGATTCCAACATATTCCCTTATAACATAACCCTTTATGCTTTAAGATATGTCATCCTTTATGGATTTAAAAATATGTCTGCAGTTCTCTATTAGACACTACGGACAAACTTAGCTCAGCGTTCCATGATTCAAACTTAATCACTTTTAAACGTTCCTTATTAGATCATATATTATGTTAAGTTATCATCATGGTTTTCTAAGATAGAACCTATGTATCAACATAGTGGATGATGATTATCCTTTCTTTCTTTCAACCATTGATGTTAAACTTAATACTATTCCTAACTTGAGTTATTCAGGACTAGTTCCTTAATTAACTTCTATTCTGAAACCCTTTTCAGAATCCCTTAAAGAATACTACATAATTTCATAATACACTTATTATCAACTTCTACACCTTATAAATCATTATTTATCGGTATTTGCGCTTTTATTCTTAACACACGTAAGAATTTACTCTATAAGCTCCCACTCAAAAAATATGTCATTCACATATTGTTTTAGGAAGACTTTCATAGCTCCCACTCAATTTTATGCAAATTGCATATCCACTCACTATTTTGAACAACTTCAAAATCCTTTGATCAAATATCAAACTTGGAGATTTACTATGAGATACTAGTACTTTACTAGTTTTAAATCCACTAGATATTTAGCACACTTGAATCAAATTCATTTGAATTTGTCCAAAACTTGACAAATTGTGCTTTTGTCATTCGCCCCTTTTTCCACTATTGCTTTGCAGTCATTTGGGAAAATTCCAAGTAACTCCTTTACTTTGTAAGATTCAGCAACGAGTTGCTTTCTAATCTCAAGGGAATTTTGCTTCTAGGGTTTCACATAATTCTAGTTTACCATTATTTCCTTAGTAGTTCGTAGGTATGTCATATTCTGGTAATCTTGACAAATGATTCACAAATGTCTCCATACAAGATATGGGTTACATTTTGAATCCTACTTTATGTAGTGAAAACACCAGTGGGGAAAATCACAATGATCATTATCATTAATTCTTTCCTTTTGTGAAGAGAATTATTCAGGAACGTTTTCCGTTGCGCTTCTTAACACTCTGATGTAGGGTTTTGAATCCTCATCATGTTTTTTCACTATTTTCCATTTGCTCCATAATCGAGAAATATCATCGAATGCGAACTTTCTAAAAAATGTACCAAAATCCAAGCAATACAAGTTTTGCTTCTCTTTTGGTTTCAGCTATGGATTTCGTATTCAAAGTTTCCAATGAATACTCTACAAGGACTTATTCGCTATTGTTTTGGTTATACAAAATAATCCCAAAACTTCCACGATGATCCATACTATATATGGCGCCGATCTCACGAATTCATATGGTTCACTATATATTCTAATTGAGTGATAACTATTTCTAACTTATGGTCTCTACATATATACTACAACGATTTATTTGGCGCCATCTATTCACCCATTTTGATATCTAATATCACATTGTGATGGTTTGCATTTTGACATCTCAAAACGCTTTGCATTCCACAATTTTTCTTCATGCCATTCTTATAAAGTCGAATTCCATTACTATTGATCAAATCATAGTAATTAGATTCTCATTTATCTTTAATACCCTTTGTTCATGAAACACTTTGATCATATCAAATAGTTTCATATTCATGTTTCCTTTGGTAAACTTCTTTACTCATTTAAACAATCGTATAATGATAATCACCATTTTTGTTAAAACACAATACATCGAATATGTATTTACTTTTAACAATTCATTAAAACACTTTGTATTCAAGTAATACCCGGTGTTTAAGTTATATTGCCGAACTTAGGAAGGATTCATATGTGACAAGAAATCAAATGACTTTCACATATTATCACACAACTTTGAATTTAAACAATGGTTTCATTCATTAATGAATATATTATTAAGTTGGGTATTTTTCAAGGCATTTCAATATTGTACAAATGTTCATGTATTATCAATTAGTTTCAAACAACGAGGATAATTCACATATAATCAAACAAGATATGAACACACACATAAATCATTCATAAAAGTGGAACAACTGTTTGTTACAAGCTCATATGAATAACTGTCTCACATAGTGTGAGACACACTAAAGAAGTTCACAATCTCTTGATTACAATAATAATCCTAAACATAAACTAAATGATAAATGTTGAGGGAGAGTGTCGTTGGCCATCATCATCATGCTCGCCATCAACACGCAACGTCACCTCCTCTCCAGCAAGCACCTCTCATGCAGAAGGACCTATTTTCAGTAAAACAGAACAAGTATCAAATATACTTAACACTACAAATGTGTTTACAAGATTATAACATTTATAAAATTGTATATCAAATATATACCTTTGTCATTGATGACCTCAGTGACAATGGGTTCAACCATCACATTCCTGAGATGTGATATGAACTTGTGGAAATCCTGTGTTTCCGCGTCGCCTCTCATAATGCAAGTCCTGACTTGTGCTTGGTAGCTTGGTGGCAGCGACCGCATCACAACACCATTTGCAAAAGAGCCCGTCATCCAGCTATCCAGGAAGTATGCAAGCCTCATGTATGCATCATGCATGCGCTCCAAGTGGTCATCAAGTGATGAGTTCTCCACCATCTTAATGGAGAGGAAGTGTCCCATCAGCTCATGCTCCCATATGCATGCTTGTTCCACGAAATGTGTCCTAAGCTGTACCATAGTCGCACGAGGGTCAATATTACCCACGACTAGCCACAGCTCATCCACTATCCCGTAGCACATTGTAACTGATATGAAGGTGGACATCTCACGGTGATAATAGCGGTCCTCCCGCTGTTCTGGGGTCTCATAGAAACAGGGCTGCTCCAAATCCATCTCATCGAGTATATAGTCGACCACGTTATTCTCGCCAAGGAGAACGTGGAGACACGCAACCCATATAGAGAAGTTGGATCCATCTAGTCTGAGCTTATCTCCTTCTAACCAATCGTCAATAGGGAAGGTAATCTCGGGGAGAACCATTTTCTACATTTATAATTGCAAAAGAAATTTAGACTAAGTTTATAATTAAATGAGTTAATAATAACTCCACTCAGAAACACCTATCCCATGAAGAGTTCCTAGTGATAACACGACCCCTTTTCCCCACATCTACTCCGATCATCACGGCCATCAATGTGGGTTCAAGGTTGGACGCTAAATGTCGGTCACATCATTCATGCGACTCGTGCTCGATCTTTCGACCATCCACGTTCCAAGGACACGTCTCTGTAACGTTCTAGGCTCGCCAACTCAACCTTAGTGTATTCGCTCTACAACATGGCTTACACCCACTGTATGCGAACGTCAATATGTTTGACACCCGCTCACCGTGGGTCGCCTCATACCGAAGAACTTTCTTGGTGGTGCACACTAAGGGGGAGGACAATAATTGGTAATTTTAACAGGGATCATCTTATTGGGCTACCGTCGAGTATCTAATACTAGCACACAATAAGATATACAAACAATAATATTGAATGTAAATGCGATGTGATATGGTCCTTCACGCCGTGATCTCCATCCGTCATCACCGGATTCTGGTGCCAGGATTCCGGCACCGTAGACACCAGGGTACCGGTGTCTTTCCGGCGTGGTAGTTCGTCATCTCTGTGACTATCTACTACTATGTAACATAAGGTAATCACTTTACCTTTGCCACAACCATATCACAAAGCAACGCCCCCTGCAAAACAAAGTTAGATGCCTCTACTTTATCTTTGCATGTTTTACCTGGCTGAATGGGCTTTCGCACAAAAACTGTTCTTACCTACAAACTTTCAGCACAACGCTGATCAAGTAGTTGTCTATACTACACCCCTTTCAGGGCCCTCCGTCGCAAATGGCATACCAACTAATGCGAGAGAGACAAACACCCCCTAAGCCACTTTATACGGTACAGGCCTTATGTCAAGCATGGACCAGTCTCGCGAATGAACGCGTAAAGTTGGTTGGGGGCTGCTTCATCAAGCATTACCGCTGTATACAAAAGTACACGTGGGAGGGTAACAACTAAAACATCCACGCCCACACGCTACATCTCGTGTGTTCTACCTGTACTAGCATTACTACGCATAGATCTAGCTCTGATACCACTGTACGGGTTCCGCGTATGAAAACAATAAATTTTTACCCTACGCCCCTGAACCCCTGATGTTGCGAGGAACTATCAATTAGTAATATAGTAACGGGAGGGGATTTTCGCGAACTTAGCCTTGAAGACCGAAAAGCGTTGTCAACGCTCAGGAGAGCGTGGTTGATGTAAACGAGCCGAAGCCGACCTCAAGGTCGTGATGAAGTCCTTGCGCTCCTGTGGCTCAACGACTTGAGTGCCTCAAGTGTGACACCTCGCGGGGAGTTACACACGTCCGGTGCAAGACATTGACTCCCGCTTCCCGAATCCAGCAGCAGTTGCAGAAGTAGAGCTCCTGGATCCGAATCCCGTAGCGTGACGGCGCTCCGCGGTGAAGATGTCTCTCGTTCGCGCAATCCGGACTAGGGACCACGGTCACGAGAGAGAGAGAGGGGGAGAATATCAATTGGAGGTCTCCCCAAAAATGAGGAAACCTTTATTGAATATTGTGTGTATTTATCTAGCCAAATACCCCCACTATATATAGGGGGAGGGGAGGTACTACCTCCCTCAAAGTCCCGGGGTGGGACTAAAGGAGAGGAGAGGGGGAGGGGTGTCGCCGCCGGCCACCCCTATAGGCCCCGCGTGGGGGGGGGGTGGCCCACTAGGGCGCTGACCACCCCCTCTGGCCCTTCTCCCGCTTGCCTTTCCCTAATGGGCCGTCTTCCCTCCGGAATTGGCCCATTAAGCCTTTTGACCTTTAAATTGATTTTCTCTTTTATTAAATAATTATGAATAAATGATTAAATCAATATTTAACATTCATTCATATATTATTCAATCTCCGTGGCTATGGAACACCTTCCACCTCCACTCCGGCCATCCTCCGAACTTACTTAGACCCTTCCGGTTTTCTCTCTACCATTCTTTGGCGATTCTTCCGATCCTATAAACACTCTCTAAGCATTATCAAACCCTTAAGTGTGATACCCTACAGTTCGGGAACAGTCTAGACATGGTCGGTACACTCCCAGACCAATGATCGACAGAGGGACCTGGATGGCCATGTGACCCCTGTGCATTCCTCGTCGTTTGAACCGGGACAGTAGTGTCTTATTCCCTTTGTCTCTCGATACTTGCATTGCCCGAGATCTGATCAATGACATCACCATGTCGTGTTCAATCTTGTTACCGAACAATGCTACTTGACTCGTTCCGACAAGTGATATCCCTATGATCAAATCATATGATGTGGAGCTATTGGATATAACTTCTTTGAGTGGGCCCTTGAGTATCTTTCCGTCACGTGGATGCACAAATCCTGCTCTTGACATATATTGCCTCTACGGTTTCCTCCGACTACCTGAACACACCTTTATAACCATTGTATTACCAAGTGGCGCTTGATGCTATCAAAGCACTCTCGGGAGACAGTGTTTGATATAGCCTCACGGTCTAAGGAATAGTCTACGAGGATCCATTTATAATCATCATAACTTGAGCTTCGTGACATGATCGGGTCACGATGTTTAGGTTGGGTATTGGTTCATCATCTCATTCTCAGAATGAGTTGACTCCATTTCCAACTGGCATAAATGCCACATGATCAGGAAACCTGATCATCTGTTGACCAATGAACCAGTGACTAGAGTTTCACTGGGAACCCCTGGTTGTTTATATATCACACGTGTATTGATGTTTCCACTCAATACTGTTATATCATGATATAAAACTTAATCATAAACTTTATGAAATATGATAATAGTCCTTATTACTATTTGTCTCTAGGGCATATTTCCAACATGGCCTACTTGGGTCAGGGCACCGCAGCCCCATAGAGCCCATGCCCCTGCCGCAACTAAAACTCTAGCCGCAAGGGGGAGCCATTACCTAGAGGAGCAACTTCCTCCTTGGTCGATGCCCCCTTCTTGAAGGAGGGGCAGACCCCCTTTGGCCGGCCAGCCCCTCTATAGACGATGGGGCAGGGGTAGGGCACATCTCACCTCTAGAATTAATGGATGCCACCTCTTCTCCCAGATATATCTCCTCCTCCTCCTGAGATGAAGCTCTGCCGATTTACAACCAATCTTATGCCACCATGTCGTCATGTCGTCGTGATCAATCTCACGAACCTCTCCCCCTCTCTTACTGGATCAAGAAGGTGGAGACGATGTCGTGATGCATGTTGCATAACTCGGAGGTACCGTTCATGCAGTGCTCGGATCGGAAAGGATCGCATCTTGGGAGTACGACTACATCAACCCACGATCTTTCGAACATTAGCATGCATGTTCTACAAGGGTATGTCAATGCAATCTCCCTCTCATTTCCTTCATCTCTTAGAATATATCTTGGTCTTTGTCCATATATAGAATTTTTTATTCCCTTTAATGCGAATCCCAACAACCGATCCTCGGTGTCCCAGGGAGTGCTCCAACTCTGCCCCAGCCTCGAGCGACATGACCATAATCGGTGGCCCCTCTAGCGACGACATTGTATTGATCATTGAATCCTCGTTGGATTGGATGAAATCTGACAACATGTCAAAGGGGAGAGAAAGGCATCAGAGGAAGGCTAGAGCCTTGAAATTGCAACGGAGGCCGCATGCTGCCATGCCAGGCGGTGATGCGGACAACTCACGAATTAGGTATGCCATGTTCAACTTCTTGCCCTCGCGTATGCTGGTTATTCTTCCCATAGTTGCAGGTAGGGTTGCAAGCGGGGTGGGTACATGACTAGTTTCTAGTGAAATTTACCTCGATGTAGTGTTAATTGAGGATGGAGGCATCTATCATAATTTGTACTAATCCATGTTTTCGCGGGATATGCGGGATCCCGCTTGTGCAACCCTATTTGCAGGTAGAAGCATTATTACTGGTGAACTCTTTCAAGCCTTTTTTGCTAGTGATTTTGGAGGTGTGGGCTACCAGATAGCTCTTTTTTTGACATGGAACACATTCATTCCATTAACTCTGGCCGGCATAATCGCTGGACACGGCCTTGGTTACAGCAGTTGGGTAATCCTCAGTCCAGAGACGTTGAGATCCCACAGGTTCACACACACCCACAGCTGCCAGCTCATGAGCTGGTTTATTACAAGAGCGATGCATATAAATAACTTTAAACTCTATGAAATTTAGCTGTAGCTGAACTTTTATCTCTCTGAAGAGAGCTCCCAGAGGTGCTGCATCGTAACTGTTGGAAGTCACAGCGCGTTTTAGGACCTGGCAGTCAGTTGCGAAAACGGGTCTTCCGATCCCTAGTCGATCGGCAATCTTGGTCGCTTGTAGCAAAGCATGGGCCTCGGTTCTCAGAGCTTCATCAGCGTTGGAGAGTGCTCCTGCAGCATCAAAGATAGGGACACCTTCATGGTCCTGGCCGATGCATCCCCAACCTCCTTTCCCTGAATCTGATTGGAAAGCTCCATTAGTGTTTATCATTACCCACTCACGCCGTTGTGTATCAGCAGATGCAAGGGTTGCAGCAGAGGTAACCGGAGCCTTTCTCATGAACTCCGCCCATTCCTGTGTGTGCCTATTGACTGTGTATCGGAATTCTTGCACAGATAGCCGGCGCTCAGCATGATTCGCTTTATTTCGCTCTGTCCACCAGCACGAGAGTAGGGCAACGACTGTCATGTCATCTTTTGATCGTAATCTAGTGAGAGCACTTCATTGTAGCACCCCGCTAAAACCACTATTAGAAAATCGCTTGGAGTTTGTGCTTTGTGCATCATCATGACATCATCATGCATGTTTGATCATAAAAGTATTTTTGCAACAACCCTATTTTGTTTTCTAATTAGCCTCGTTTTATTTCAAATTATAAAACCAGGTCTTCCTAGATATTTTATTTGCCTAAAAACAAATTACAAAAGACTGTTTTAAAAATAAAATAAAAGTTTAAGTTTTTTTAAGGGTAATCCAGCTGGCCAGGCCTGAGGCCCAGCTAGCCAGGCCACCCCAAACCCTAGCTAGACACACCCCAAACCCTAGACCTAACCCGTTGCCGCCGCCACTCACTCACACAGGCACGCGCGCAAGGCAGGCGGCAGCGCACGCCAAGCTGCAACGCGCGCGACGCGACGTGGCTACACACTCCCGATCAGAACCACTAGACCCTCACCTATCGCTCCACCCTGGTCCACCACACCGACACGCTCCCGCGTGGTCAACAACCACCCAACCACGTCGCTCCCTCACCCCGACCTGGCCCCACTCCCGCCCGCGATCGACACTCTAGTTCCACCAGCGGCACCTTCCTGTCACGAGTCACGACTCACCCTCACGCACGCCTCACACGCGGACACATCCACCCCGCTTGCCCCTGCCACGCTTCTCCCGACCCCACCCTCGCGCACGCCGCATCACTCGCGAACCATCTCCCCATCACTCCAGGCCCGAGCGCAGCCGCCGCCAGGAGCGAGGCACGCCGCTGAATCCCCACCGCCGCCAGCGCGCGTGAGCAGGCTCGACCCCGCCGCCGCTCCTCCCCTCACCGGCGCCAGCCTCCGCCACCAAGCCTCGTCGCCGCCAGTCCTCTCCCTCCTCTGCTCGCCTCCCCCTCGCAAGCGCCGATGCGGCCGCCCTCTTCACCGCGGTCCCTGCCTCCGCCGGAGCTCCTCCCCGCCCTCCACCAGAGCCCGGCGCCGGCGCGGCCCCGCCTCCCGCTCCTCTCTGCAGAGCTCTGCTGGCCTTGCCACGGTGGCCCTCCCTCGTCCGCAGCAGCGACCCCCGACGTTCTCCACCGCGAGCGAGCCCTGACGCCCCACCTCGCCGGCCCCGAGCGCCTCTGCCCTGCCGCTGCTCTACGCCCATCAGGTGCCAAGTATCCCTCTCTGCTACTCGCCGTGTGCCGCCTATCTACCAAGCTCGTCACTACGCGTCGTCCGGGGGCCCTCTCCTTTCCCGCAAGGCAACATCGACCCGGTCCTGCTCGAGCCGCCCCGGCCTCGAACCAGCATGCCCAGCGACGTGCCATTCCAAGCTTGCCATGGTCATTGGAGCCTCGTTCTGCCAGGTGCCCTCAAGGTGTTTGCCGCATTTGCTCCTTCGGTAATTTTGGCTTAGGTGCCCGCTGTTGGAATGTTTCGGTGTTGTGATGTGCTGCAGCTTATACGATATGAGTGGTGTACCGTGTAGGTGGAGTTGAAGTGTGTTGGAGATGTGACATCGTGGAGGAATGGCAGACACCTTAAGTTGGCGTGGTGTCAACCGGAGAATATCGAATCCCCGCCGAAGGTCGCCGTTTCTGGTTTCGCAAACGTTACATGGAACACCGAGAACTCCTGTTGGACTCGGTGAAGCGGGCGCCTCAAGATCTCCGACCCGGGACATCTAGATCTCCGGCATGGACATGCAAGATTGCTCGCTTGGATTTGAAGCCCGATCCCGAGGATCGGAAGACCGAACCCGAACCCCATCGAACACCCCCCCCCCAGAACCAAGATCGTCGAACACCCAAGTGTGACCCCTACCCTATCTGAGACCCCTATTTTTATACTATATGACATATAATTGTTGCATATCAATTGAACATGGTTGCATACATATTGTGGGTGCTTTGGGGTATTTTGACGATTCCCCTAAATTAAATATGGAGTCTATATGCGGGCTATTCTAGTCTTATATTGGCTCCATTTAAATTTGTGTAGCGAACAAATACCGTGTTTTGCCTTGTTAACACAACATTTAAACTGTGGGGTATCTAAATAACTTGAACCGTTTAATTAATTGTCGGGACCCCGGTTCCGCTTAATACTGCCTAATTGCACCGCATCTGCATCATATCATAATCATACCGGATCTTCTGACGTAGTATTAAATATTGTATCCGGTGTTTCTGTTAGTGTTTGCTTCTTCGCAGATTAGGCCGATGAGTGGATGTGAGTCCCGACAAGTTCTTCAGATAATGTATCTTCAGCAGTGTTTCCCAGGCGAGCATTCTCCCCCTTTCTACCTATTTTGCATTTATAGTCTTTATTTTCCTCCTATTGATCTATTGCTATCTGTGTCACGATGCTTTAGTTTCCATGCACCATTTATACTCCTTGCAGCCTCTATATTGCCATGGACACATCCTATTGCCTGTTGTTTGATAGATAGTCGGCCTTGCGAGTCGTAGTTGCTTGCTTCTATGTTGCTTCACGTCATTGTCGTTCCACCGTTGACGGCAAGTTGGCACATGATAAATGGTGGAGATGCTTAATGGTGGAGATGATCATGACTTTAAATACAACTATTAAATTGTTGGGACAACTAATGAAAGAGGCACCGGTGGGCAATATATGCTATTTGGTTTTTATGCCCACTTGTTTCCCGTAGGCCCCGAGTACTTGATACATGTTCCTTGACTATTCGCACTATCCACATACGGGAGACTCTATGAATCCCCCTTAGCCAGAGCTTGATTCGTTTCTTATTTCTTGGGGCCACAAACTAGTTTGGGGTTTTATTACTATCATGTACCTATGCCATGCTTTACTGCTTTATTTAAGATTGTGCGAGGAGCACCTGTACTGTTTTGGATCGTGCCACGTTTTCGCGGTATCGACAAGCCCAGTCACACTTTCGGGTTCCCAGTCGTTTACAGCCGTCGTCACAAACCCTGGATCCATTCCGGAGCCGGCCAACTTTGTTGCAGGTAGCTTAGTGGGGTGGCCCCCTGAAATATTTTATGAATCCTGTGATTGCTTTGTCGTGAAAGCCTCCTTGGGTTTTGATTTGGTTTTTCCGAGGTTGATCGTGTGTGTGTTGCTATTTGTGCACCCCTGCAGGGTAAATCTTTCTGAAAGCCGTGTCCGCGGTTATGGACGACTTGGAGCACAATATCTCGATCATAGACAAGCATAACTAAAGTAGTGCTATAAATTTGACTTAATATGTGACCAGTAATCAGCTTCACTACAATGGAATGGATAATAAAAGTGCCAACAACTGGTGGAACTGGTGTGTATTGTGTCATGTTATACCTGCCTAGTAAGTATCGCAACTCCAATGGAATGAAATAAAAGTGCCAACAACTGCTGGGTTTGGGATGTCACATGCTAGTGGTATCTGACTAGTAAGTACTGCAACTACAACTGAATGGATAACTAAAACTGCCCACTACTTATGCTATCAGGATGACTCATGCTATCTATATCTGACTAGTAAGTGCTTCAACTATAATGGAATGAATAAAACTGCCAACTGTGTGAGTTCCTCGGTTTGACTTCCTCGTTTGGTCTCGAGGGGGAATACCAGGATGGGTATGTTTGGTGTTAGTATCAGGTGGTTCCGAATAGGTCTTTCTTATCTCTCTCCAATAGCCGACAGTTTATCGAGTCTCTATAGGTTGTTTAGTGCATGCTTCGCTGCCGCTACAGTCCACCATACCTATGTAGGCGAGAGCCGCCGAATTCTAGCCTCGCCGTGTACTGGCCTCAGTACTGACGCTCCTCTTTTTTCCTTTGCCCTTTGTCGGCACCCCTTTTGTTTTAGCAGGTTTGAGATCGACATCGTTAGTAGGGTTACCCTTCCGACTTGGCCTAGGCAGGGTTATGGACACCATCGGTTATTCTTCAGGGCTCTTAGCCCAAGTTGCATCTTGTCCGTACTCGGATGCTGTATCGTTTTCAAGGTGATTTGGATATTTGTATTGTATATCTGTATTCTTGACTCTTGGAGTCATGTTATATATATCTGTTCTGTGGGTCCCATCGAGGACTGTTGTGTAATGGTATTACTTCGTTTTCCACCCGCACGAAAGTGCTTGGTGGGCGTCCTTGAATCGTTTCTATGCGGGTTTGGCGGGAAGCGCTAAAACTTGCATAGGGCCGATTCGAGGGTGTTACATTCATGTAGCAGGTTCAAGCTTGACGTGCAAATTTGCAAGTTCTGCCTGAGGCGCTCGGACAGTAGCGCCCTCCATACCTTTTTTAGCTCAGAGCAGCGGAGAAATAAATGGCCTCCATCCTCGAAGCAGCGATTGTAGAGAGGACATCGCGTATCCAATTCCACATGCTTCCGTTCAATATTTCTTCTTGTTGGAAGGCTGTCGTGTCCGAGTCTCCAAAGGAAATGATGGACCCTTGGCGGGCAGTGCAAGCTCCAGAGGCGGTTCCAGATACTTTTCCTCCATGGACTGCCACGAGGACTGTCCGAAGTTCCGGCCTGCCTGCTCTCATCCACTGCAACCGAGTATACATGATAGGCAGATTTAACAGAGAATCTACCTTTCTCATCAAAATGCCAGGCGTAGTGGTCTTCCTCTTGTTCGAAAATTGGGATTCGCAGAATGATCTCGGAATCAGCCGACTCGAAAGTTTGCCTCACTAAATCTTCGTCCCATTCTCCAGTTGCAGGATCAAGCAGCTCCTCAACCTTAGTAATTATGTGGTTTCCCTGTCTATTCATTGGACGTCTTGTATCACCATTTGGGATCCAAGGGTCATTCCAAACATGGATATTTGCACCATCTCCAACTCGCCAAATGAATCCTTTCTTAACTACTTCTAAACCTTTTAAAATACTGCGCCATACATAGCTCATGCCAGCTACAGGTTTTGCATTGAGGATATCCACCTCCTCAAAATATTTAGCCTTTAGAACTCTGCTACAGAGGGAGTTTGGGGCCTGGATCAGCCTCCAGACCTGCCTGGATAGCATCGCCATATTGAAAGAGTGCAGATTTCGGAAACCCAGTCGTCCCTCCTCTTTAGGCCTCATCATACTCTCCCAGCTGATCCAGTGTGCTCTATGCTCATCAGATTGTTGTGCCCACCAAAATTTACAAATCGCTTGTGTGATATCATCACAAAGACTCTTTGTCAGATCAAAGCATGCCATGGCGTATGTTGGGATAGCCTGTGCTACGACTTTTATCAGGATATCCTTCCCAGCTTTTGATAGGAACTTCTCTTTCCATCCTCTGATTTTGCTCATAATTCTCTCCTTTAAATAGGCAAAAGCTCTTGAGCGACCTCTGCCAACATACATCGGTAGGCCCAAATATTTGCCCCCTGTGCTTCTAGTCGCAGCCCTAGTATCCTCATAATCATTTCCTTCAGTCGCCTTGGAGTATTGGTGCTGAACATAACCGACGATTTGTCGCGGTTAATCATTTGCCCTGAGGCTTCTTCATACATATGTAGGATGTAATTTATTTCAAAAGCTCCTTCCGCGAACCAACAGCAAGGAGTCGTCCGCAAACAGGAGATGGTTCACACTTGGCGCTCTAGGTGCCAGTTTAATCCCACTAATCTTTCCTCTTGCCTCGGCATTATGTATCAACGCTGAGAAACCTTCCGCGCAGAGCAAGAACAGGTATGGTGAGATCGGATCCCCCTGCCGTAAACCACGTCCAGATATCACAGTGTTTGTAAGGTTACCATTTACCCTGAACCGATACGAGACAGAGCGGACACACTTCATCATGTTCTCCACAAACGAGGTGCATATTCCCAGTCACAACATAGTCTCCTGTAAGAACGACCATTCAACACGGTCGTAGGCCTTGCTCATGTCTAATTTGACTGCCATATAGCACTTTTTTCCAGATCTTCTCCTCTTCATAAAGTGTGACATCTCATATGCTAGAATGGTATTATCAGAAATGAGCCTCCCTGGCACAAATGCACTTTGGTTTGAGGAGATAAGTTCATCTAGGATGCGCTTCAACCGGTTTGCCAACACTTTGGACACTATCTTATAAACGACATTGCACAGGCTAATAGGGCGAAGATCTTTTAATCTTTCTGGGTTCTGTACCTTCGGGATGAGTACTACCACTGTTATATTCCATCCGTCCGGAATACTGCCACCTTGCAAAATGCTTAAATCCTCTTGTACCACTGTGTCACCAACCGTTCCCCAAAACCTTCTATAAAAAATCGCCGGCATGCCATCTGCACCAGGGGCTTTCAAGTCTCCAATACTATCCAAAGCTTCTTTTATTTCATCCCGTGTGAACTCCGCCGCAAGCATTTCATTCATGTTATCAGTAACACATGGCTGAATATTTCGAGGACCTGCCTCGAGTTTGTACCTTCCATGGGGGTAAACAAGCCAGAGAAATAGTTAGTCACAAGGGCCTGCAGGTTCTCCTCTTCTTCCACCTCCACGCCATCTTCCCCCTTCAATTTTTTTATTGTGTTGTGTCTTTTCCTCTCCGATGCCACTGAATGGAAATAAGTGGTGTTGCGATCGTCGTTCTGCAGCCATGCAACTTTTGCCCTTTGCTTCCAGTGGGTGTCCCACTGTTCTTCAACCCGCTCTAAACGGTAGCGGAGTACTTGCTCTTTACGAACCGAGGCTTCAGACAGCGCTCCCCTACGACATTCCTCCAGCTCAGCCTTCAACATTTTGATGCGTTTTTGTAAATCACTCACAACTTCCCAGCTCCAACACTCCAGGTCCCTCGCCACAATTCAAATTTTGTCCTGCACTTTTTCCTCCCCTCTCAAACCAGCTAGCTCCCATGCATTCTTAACCACCTCCTCACATCCCTCCGGGAGAAGCCACTTTGCCTCAAACCGTTTATTTAAATTATTATTCCCAGTTCGCAATGGCCTAGTGTCCCCTTCCAGATGGACAATAACATGGCGATGGTCTGAATGCTCTGGACCACCATTAATCACTTTGTATCCCGGGAAACGTGCACGCCACGAAGGAGATGCCACTGCCCGGTCTAATCTTTCCCGGATGTACCCATCAACACGAAAATTGTTGTTTCTCCAACTGAAAATATCACCTTCAAAGCCCAAATCTTGCAGATTGCATAAGTCTAGTACGTTGCGGAAACTCTCCATCTGTGACTGGGACTTAGGAGCTCCTCCTTGCTTCTCGAAACTATACATAATTTCATTGAAGTCTCCAATGCACATCCATGGCAGATCAGATTGGTGATGTAACGTACGCAATAATCGCCATGTCTCCTCCCTCTTATCCTGCCTTGGTTCCCCATATATACCCGTGAGACGCCACTTGAAACCATCTTCCTCTTCTACCTCAGCATCAATATGCATACGCCCCATCCAACGAAGGCTCACATTTATTCCTCTCTTCCAAAACAAAGCTAAACCACCACTCCGTCCCTCGCACTTTTCATCATTCGAAACTTTTCCATCCTGGGCTCATCCAATTTTGTCTCCGAAAAAAACAGGATGTCAGGGTCCACCTTCTTCTGGAGTGCCAGAAGACCATGAACTGCCGGCCTATTCCCCAATCCCCGGCAGTTCTGTGCTGCAACCCTCATTGGGCTTCGCGGAGCTGAGAGTGCAGCTCCGCTTCCATAGGTTTGTTAATGTTCTCCTCCAACACCACTTCCATTTTAGACTTCTTTACAAATTCCACATCTACCTCCATTTCGTCCTCCTCCAACCTACGTTTTTTCTCCACCACCTTATCGAGCACTACTCCTGCCTCCTTCCTAATCCCCTTTTTCCTCTTAAAAGTTTTTCCCTGGTTTTTAATCTCCACGCTCACCTTATTCACCCCTTCATTTTCACTGCTAGCAGCCAAACCTATGTCCTGACCGTATTCCTCCGTTTCATGCATGTTGGGCCTCCTCGCCTCGCTCAGCAGTGGTGGATCCCCATGTTGGGCCGGCCCATCATTTAGTGGCTGTAGATCCGTTGCTTTGGTCTTGTTTGCAGGATCGTGCAGCTCCATAGCAAGTGTCCCTTCCGAATTATGTTTCTGCACCTCTTTCCCACCGTCCTTTGCGGTACCAAACTGTAGTTTCCTCTGACCCCCTGGTCCCATCCCGCTCCCCAGATGTTTTAATGGACTATTTACCTCTTCTTGGGATTTTGTTTTGTCACCTGCACTTCCCCTTGATGCCAAACTTTTTGTTGGAACATCCTCCTTTCGCCATGATAAACTGTCACTCCCAGACCCTCTTCCTCCACTATAGCGCCAGCTGCTCCGTCCACTCCTAGGTCCACTCCATCTTTGCTTTTCCATTTCGTTTCTTCTTTTTGGTATGAATGCCTTCATCCATTTACTGAATTGTTGTTTCTCTCCTTTTCCCAGGCAAATTCTACAACTCCTGTCATCATGACCTAGGATACCGCAGGTAAAACAGAACTCCGGCAAGTGTTCATACTCGAAAGGGCACCACCTGGATTTGCCAGTATCTCCTATCTCCGTTGTGGTTCCCCGCATCAAAGGTTTTGCAATTTCAATTCTCACCTTGATTCTGAGATACTCTCCCACTGCATTTCCCTCTTCATCCTAGTCCGCATCCATGAATTCACCAAGAATGTCACCGATACGCTCCCCTGTATCCTTGTTCATCAGGCCAAGTGGGAGTTTCAGCACACGTATCCATATTGGAACGGTTGCAAAAGCATAATCCTCTAGAGCTTTCGTGGGATCAAAATCCTCCAGGACAATCATGTCATTGTTCACCATCCATGGCCCCTCATCAAGTGCCTTTTTCTTACCAGACGGTTGCAGAAACGTGAACATAAAAATATTTCCCCCCATCGGCTTGCATCGGATCCCCTTCAGTGGACACCAGATCCATCCTAGGGAATTCTCCATCCCTTCTACATGTCCAGGTTTTTCAGACAGGAGTTTACCCAACGCCTGTTCATCTACTTCTCCGATCTTGCGTCCATCCGTCCAGCCAATCTTGACTCCTCTCATCTCCGCTTCAGACAGCTTCAAACTCCTCAGCATTCCTTCGACCTTCTCCATCACCGCCTTGCTTACAGAGGGAACACCAAGAAGCGTTAACGATCTAGGTTTTGTGTATTACGACCCTGCGCCCTAGAAACACAGGGAAGGCCTATGTGGTGGGTTTAGGTTGGGGAAGTGGAGCCACGATCTAAAACCGCGGCAAACTAAGACGATGGAAACAGAGGGCTGATAGATTACGGTGGTGGATGTCCCAGATTACGCCGGCGCGAGGTCAGATCTACAGCGGCGCCGTTCGCCAACCAGATTGCCCAAGCGTAAGTTACGGAACCGTCACTCCTGGGACGGACGAGGCTACGCTACCAGATAGCTCTCAGTGTACTTATAAATGAGTCAGGGGAGGCAGAAAGGACGCTGAAACGGCAGGGAAAAGGTACCCAATGTTTCCCGCTCGTCTTAGATGGCCCGAAAAAACAATTCACACAGGTTTTTTTAACCAAAATAATGCACACAGTTTACAAGGATGAAGTTATTTGCGGTGTACTAGTACAATGCTGACGCTTATGTTTTTTTTGAGCAGCGTGCACTCTCCTACTCACGTAAATTTTGTTGAATATGTTTCCGATGTGTGGTTAAAGAAGCGCGGCCTGGCTGCAGGCACATACATGGTGTATATTTTTGGGTATTTTTTTGCTTTTTTTTTGGGTATAAGGGATCATTTTCATCGCAGACGGAATCCCTTCCATGTGCGTTGGGGTCTTAATAAGCCTGATCTGAACTAGTTCCCACCCTTCAATTTCCTAGCCACTCCAACCCTTGTGGCCGATCTATTCCATGCGCCAAGGATTTGACACCTCGTGCTTCCTTGTCGTCATGGGATGAGGTCGTGTGCTCCAGATCTACGGTTGTGGTATGCCTCGTGGTGTTGTGAAGCAATGTGTGTGTGCGACAACTTGAGGAAGTGGCAAAGGCTATGAAACTGTGGCGTCATCAATAATCGCCAACAAGGGTATCATCGGACCCTGCCAGAGACCTAGGGATGATGGCCAGCCAGTGATTCGCGGGCTATTGCAAACGGGGGTGCCGGAGCAAGTGGCGGAATGTAGTGGTGTTGTATAATATAGATTTTCCACTGATTGTCACTTGGGAGGATGGTTCGAGACCGCTGGAGCGTGCCGCTGTAGTATTTTGGAAGTGCTGGTAATCTTCCTCCTCCACAATGGCTATGTTGCTCATGTGACAATGATGACAAGCAAATCTTGGCGCGATTTGATTGCATGCTTTTGCGGGTATGGTCATCGCTTGCATGGAATCTCACGTCATGACCATAGGTGTACATAGCTGTTGGGAATGCGAAAAGTGGAGGCGACAACATGAGGTATTCAATCTTGTGGTGCTTCGAACTCTGGTTGATAACTATAGGTGTGAACGTACTTGGTCACACCTGGCAATGGCGACACTTTGCATTGTTACCTTGTTGAAGACATTGCTTGGAGTTTGTTTCGACATGTTTTTTAGGGTGAAAACACACAATCTGGTCTTCATTGGTTGGATCTGGCGACGGTGCCGCTCAAGTGTGTTTCACTTTGATGAGGCATTTTTTGGAGAACATTATTATGTTGGTGTCGATATGGTCATTGTTGCAGTTCATCGATTTTGAGTTTTTTTCTTCTTTTTTTCTGCCTACGCTTAGCTTTGTTGTTAAATGACTAAGCTCTTTGGCGGTGTGGACCTTTGTGTGTAAGTGTTGATGTATGTTTTGTGCATCTTAGTGATGCAAAAAGGTCGGGTGTTCCAACTCGTGCCAAGATGATGATCAGTCGGATGCCAGTCCCCATCATCTAGTTGGCGTCTTGTGTCCCGGAAGGCTCCGCTAGCGAACTCCATTGGGCGATTCATGTTTAGACATTGCTGGATTGGGTGGGATTCGGTCACGCGCACCCATGTTTTTAGTTTTTATCTGACCATTTGGTTTCAAAGGGAGCACTGCGAAGTTCTACTGACTGTTACCATCATTGGACACACTTTCTCGTTCCATGGTGAAGTTAGCTGGCGGGGTTGTCATGGAAGTCGAGATCTGAGGACTAGCAATGTTGATTCGGGTCTTTGGGGCGATAAGGAATTGGCTTGGTGATTCGTGACTTGGAGCAGTGGCATCGTAAGTGGGGGCGACAACATTGGAGAAGTTTAAAGTCATAACTTTCAGGCTAAAAATCCAAGGTCCAACCTTAATTAGTTGTACCTAGCAATGGCCTTGTTGAAGGCATTCATTTGTGAGCAAGGACTTCTTCCAGGGTGCATCCATAAAGATTTAGCTGGGTGTATCCATAAAGCCGCTAGGGCAATGCATTGTTGCAGAGGCTGGGTGTAACTGTCGCGGTATTAATATATGCTCTTTGTCGAAAAAGGTCGGGTGTGGGCTCGTTGTGTTTGTACATTATTGATGCTCCGTTATGAGTTGGTAAGATGAGAACAGATACCACACGTACGTTGGGACAGGGGCTCCAACCTCGGGTGTGGCGGTGGTGTCCTCCTCCTCCGTCAGAGGAGGTCGGCCGATAGGTTGTGGAGGATCCCTTGAACCCACTTCTAGTAACGGCCACGGGTTGGGTTGCCCCGGCTGTCGGTGAAAACCCTGCAATCATTCCATCCAGGGAGGGCGAAGGTGGCATCTTCACACCATTACTTTCTTGAAGGCATTGTCACTCCAGCAGTCATCTACATACCCTACTCTGGGTGAAAATGCATACCCGGATATCCCGGATCGAATGATAGTGGCGCTTTAGACGTCGCACTCACTCATGGGGGCATCATTTTTGGAGCAGCTGCTGGATGGTGGAGGTACTTGGAGGTCTGGTGCACATCTAGCTCATCGACGGCGGCGGGTATCGGCGACATGGCACAAAGGGTTTTCAGTGTTGGTCATGTCACGATAGACTCGCGTAGGGCGGAGTGTCTTGCACCGAGGCGACGTCGATGGTTGGCCTAGTGAGGGCTACGGATCTATGTGCTGAAGTTGGTAGCGGTTCGGGGGAGTTGACAACTTATCTACCATGTGCACAGGGGCGGATTTACCGTCCGGGCACCCTGGGCACGTGCTCGGGCTCGTCTCCGCCGCTTATATGAACTCCGGCGAGTTGCCGGAGCGTTCCTACTTGCTACAGCAGCTAGAATTAGCGATCAAAGATGAAAATTACTCTTGTTTAGTCGTTTCGGTCAACATGGGCCTTTCCCACAGCATCGGTACCTTAGCCAAAGGCCCTTTTGGTTCCATACTAGTTGTTTGGGCCACAAAGGTCATCTCTCCCACACCTTCACGAAGCAAAAAATCAGCTTGACTCGCGTGCCGCGTGCGTTACAGGAACCGAGAGATCTCATCTGTTTGTCTCGCTAGTGAACCGTTGCCTGTAATTGCGAGATTCCTAGACCGATAGGATGGCCGGCGACTGCGTGCGGCGTGTTAGTTCCACCCGGCGGCCAGCGGCTGCGAATTTCCAGTATGTGCAGGGCCAACGCATGGAAGCAGGAAGCAGGAGAAGACCAGGGACGATAGGGAACGGCCTCAACCCCGTGTGACAAATAGGTCAGTTTTTCTCCTTAGTTTACCTGAGAATTTTGGAAATAAACATCAGTTGGTGTCCAATTTCAGTTTTTACCTGTTCAAATCTTAAACATAGATAGACTTTAGTTACTGGTAGACCAAAGTGAAATCACTTAGATTGTGGTGTGTCCAGGCTTCAAAATATGCCTAGGTCCTCCACTGCATGTGCATAAGGTGCTCGCTAAGAATCTGCTAGGTTGTATGTGCGCTCGTGTTTCTCTTAGAGGATGTCTCCGGTATGCGATTTTCCTGATTTCAAGTTGTTAGGGTTTTCGAGTTTTCAGGCATAAGTCTCTGCTGACATCAGGTTTGTAGTTGTTGAGTGCTGGCCTCGAATTTTTTAGTACGCTCTCTGGTAGTTCTTTACTGAATAAAATAATAGACAACAGATGGTTGGGTCTCATCCTCCTTGAAAAAAATATAGCACCCTGACTGGTGGCCTGCATTTATAGGAAACCAAACGAAGTTTCTCTAAGTGTAGACAACGAACAAGTTCGTTACGTGCCTTTGTAGACAACAGAAACAAGTTGTCATGTACTAGGACACTGACTCGTCGCCTGTATTTATAAGCAACCAGAACAAGTTGCTCTTATTTTGTATGCATGACACTGACTCGGAACCTGCATCTGTAGACAACCGAAACAAGTTGCTCTCTCTGTATGTCTGATTTGTTAGAGTGAATAAAATAGAAGGGTTCATGCATGTAGGACAATGACTCATTGCCTGCATTTATAGACAACCGAAACAAATTGTTCTTATTTCCATGTATGACAGGGACCGGTCACCTGTATATGTAAACAACCGAAACAATATGCACTTATTTGTATGTATGATTTTTTTACCGTGTATATGTATGTATGGTTACCTAGAATGAATAAAACAGAAGGGTTCATGCAGGACACCGCCGGAAAAATATTAGTGACAGAGGGGTCAAGCTACTAGGCTCCTGACCCGCGCACATCTGGCCGAGCCGGGCTACACTATGGTACCCCTGTTCAAGGCCTTCTCCGCGCCAAGCTCCTCTCTCTCTCTCTCTATATATATACCTCGCCGGGGCATCATCGGGCAAAACACGTTGTGGCATGGCAGCGGCCGCGGATCTCCTCGGCCCAAAATCGGATTGAGGTGGCGCTGTTCCGCACTGTTTGATCAACGGCAGTGCCGTGGGGGAGGGGGCGCCTAGATCTACGACCCGCGAATGCGGACAATGAGGTTTAGCAATTGCACCGGTGATAGATGGGCCCGATCTGGACCCAGATGGGTTTCGACAGGTCGCTACCGACCTTTCTTCCGGCCACATCTCAACAACTCCGATAACATCAGGCTTTTCCCGCAGCACGAGGAAGCCGGGGGCTCTAGCCCCGGGTGTGGCGGTGGTGGCCTCCTCCTCCGCCAGAGGAGGTCGGCCGACTGGTTCTAGCGGATCCTTGATCCCACTTCTATTAACCATCGCGAGTTGGGTAAGTCCGGCTGTCGGTGAAAACCCTGCAATAATTCCAGTCAGGGAGGGCGATATTGGCGCGAAGACGTCTTCTGGCTGTTACTTTCTTGAAGGCATTGCCACTGCAGCATTCATCTAACACTATTCCGAGTGAAAACACATTCACAGATATCCTGGGTCGAACAACAGTGGCACTTTAGACGTCGCACTCACTCATGGGGCATCATTTTTGGAGCAACCGGTCGAAGATGGAGGTATGTGGAGGTGCGGTGTGAAGGAGATATGTCCTAGAGGAAAATAATAATAGGATATTATTATCATATCTCATTAGTTCATAATAGTTTTATATCATTCTATAACTATATCAAAAGGAAATATTGATATAGGTGTAGTATACAAACAAACCTAGGTCCCTAGTAGCCTCTATTCAACTAGTTCGTTGGGTAGACGCTGATTAAGGTTTCCTGATCATGGGCTAAATAAAAGTCATTGACAATGAAGTCATATCATATGGAATGATGTGATGGACACTTCCCACCAATGATTGTTGCAATACGATCATGTCACTTAGTTCATGTTGCAATTGTCAGAAAAATATTGTCCTAATCCTTAGACCATGAGATCATATCAATCACTGTTACCGGAGGATGCTTTGACTGTATCAACCGTCATCTCGTGAAAGGGTAACCATAAAGGTGCATGTTGCGTATCCGAAGGAGCATGTAGATGCAAGATGCTTCAAGATAGGGAATCGTTCTCCTATTTGATGGGAAGATATAACTGGGCCCACTCGGTGAATTACATCCATGTTGTGCAACACATGACTAGGTCATGGGGATGGTATTTCACGGGAACCAGTAAAATAGTACTTGTTGGAAACGACATTCAACAAGGTATCGTGATACCGATGATCAAATTTCAAACAAGTCTTGTATCGAGGACAAGGGAATTGGATATATAGTTTTAGGTTCAACACGATGGAGATTCGTGGAGTGCATAGAGATCACATGGTCATCCCGGTCCCTCTGTTGATCATTGATATGGGTCATGTCTATAGCATTTCCGAACTATAGGGAAACATTCTTAAGGGCTATACGACGCTTGGAGATCCTCCTACGAGATGGAATCATGAAAGACAGAGAAATCGGACTCATTCCAGAGAAATCCGAAGTTGTTCAGATAAAGAAGGAAAGGAAAAGGCCGAAAGGAGTTTCGAATAAATGGCAATTTAATATATGCATTTATTATATGTTGATTGAGAATTAACTTATACAAATTAATGAAGGAAACTTTCTTATTAGGCCAAAACCCTAGTGGGAATTAACCTAAAGGAAAACTGCAGACAAAAGAAAAAGGCAACAACAAAACAGTCTCTGTTGGGCTGGTTTTGAACCACCCCAGGCAAATAGGCGGCAGATACTAAGCAGCATCGGGCTACACTATGGTGCCCTTGTTCAAGGCCTTCTCTGCGCCAAGATCCCTCTCTCTCTCTCTCTCTCTCTCTCTCTCTCTCTCTCTCTCTCTCTCTCTCTCTCGTCGGGGCATCATCGGGCAAAACACGTGTGGCATGGCAGCGACCACGGATCTCCTCGGCCCAATATCAGATTGAGGTGGCGATGTTCCGCTCCATTTGTTCAGCGGAAGTGCCGTGGGGGAGGTGGCGCCAAGATCTACGACCCTCGAATGCGCAATGAGGGTTAGCAATTGCACCGGTGATGGACGGGCCAGATCTGGAGCCAGATGGGTTTGGATGGGCCACCACCGACCTTTGTTCTAGCCACATCTCAACAACTCCGATACCATCAGGCTTTTCCTGCAGCACGAGGAAGCCAGGGGCTCTAGGCCGGGGTGTGGCGGTGGTGGCCTCCTCCTCCGTCAGAGGAGTTCGGCCAACTGGTTCTAGCTAATCCCTTGATCCCACTTCTAGTAACCGTCGCGAGTTGGTTAAGCTTGGCTACCGGTGAAAACCCTGCAACAATTCCAGTCAGGGAGGGTGGCAGTGGCGTCTTCGTGTTGTTACTTTCTTGAAGGCATTGCAACTGCAGCAGTCATCTACTTTAACTACTCCGAGTGAAAACACATACACGGATATCCTAGGTCGAACGATAGTAGCGCTTTAGACGCCCCACTCACTCATGGGGCATCATTTTTGGAGCAGCTGGTGGATGGTGGAGGTATGTGGAGGTGCGGTGCACATCTTGCTCATCGACGACGACGGGTATCGGTGACATGGCGTAGGGGGTTTCTAGTGTTGGACATGTAACGATGGACTCGTGAAGGGCGGATGCGTTGTCTAGCACTGATGCAACATCGATGGTAGGCCTAGTGAGGGATACAGATCTATGCGCTGAAGTTGGTCAGCTGTTCAGGTGAGTTGATGAGTTCTGTACCATGTGCATAAGGTGCTCTCTAAGAGTCAGCTAGGCCGTATGGGCGCTCGTGTTTCTCCTAGAGGATGTCTCCGGAATGCGTTGTCCCTGGTTTCTAGTTGTTGGGGTTTTTTGATTTTTCAAGCATAAGGCTTTACTGACATGAACTTCATCCATTGTCTGGTTTGTAAGTGTTGAGTGCTGGCTTCGGATTTTTAGTATGCTCTCACGCCCGTGCTCTGACGCCCTCGCTCACATCAACCACGTCGTCGCTACCTCACCCTTCATGCCTAGCCCAAGCCGTATTTCACCGGCGATGATGGTGACATACCGAACCTATGTGGGGATGGTTCGGGAATCACAGGGCAAGGCCGGTGCGGCAATGACGTGATGGGGATAGAGGAGTGCGTCCAGGATTGTACCAACCGTTGCCGACCGAACGATGTAGTGGTTCACCAGAGAGAGATGGGATCAGAGATCCGCCATGCAGAACCTACAATTTGGAGGGATGACGCGATTTGAATTGCCCGGGCCCACCGGTGGAAGACCTTCATGGGTTATTAGTATATCTTTATGTTTATGATAAATGTTTACATCCCATGCTATAATTGTATTATTAGGAAACACTAATACATGTGTGTTTTGTAAACATAAAAGAGTCCCTAGTAAGCCTCTTGTTGAACTAGCTTGTTGATTAATTGATGATCATGGTTTCCTGATCATGGACATTGGATGTGATTAATAACAAGGTTATATCATTAGGAGAATGATGTGATGGAAACACACCCATAGTAAGCGTAGCATAAGATCAAGTCATTAAGTTCGTATTGCTATAAGCTTTCAAATGCATAGTAACCTAATCCTTCGACCATGAGGTTATGTTAATCACCATCACCGGATGGATACTTTGATGACATCAAACACCGCTTCTTAACTGGGTGGTCATAAAGGTGTCATTGGGTATTCTGAAAGTATGTGTTGAAGCGCATGAACCAAGATTGGGATTTGTCCATCCATATGACGGATAGATATGCTCTGGGTCCTCTCGATGGAATGTCATCTAGTTAGCTTGCAAGCATGTGACTAGGTCAAAAGGGATGACATATCACAGAACAAGTAAAGAGTACTTATCAGTAACGAGGTAGAACTAGGTATGGAGATACCAACGATCAAACCTCGGATAAGTATAGTATCGCGTGACAAAGGGAATTGGTTTCGTATGTAAATGGTTCTATCGATCACGAAGTCATCGTTGAGTATGTGGGAGCCGTTATGGATCTCCAGATCCCGTTGATGGTTATTGATAGGAGATGTGTCTCTGTCATCTCTGCATATTCACGAACCGTAGGGTGACACACTTAAGGTTCAAAGTTGTTTTAAGTAGATATGGAATGTGCGTTGGAGACCGAATGTTGTTCGGAGTCTCGGATTGGATCCGGGACATCACGAGGAGATCCGGAATTGTCCGGAGAATAAGATTCATATATTGGGGATCATTTTCTGAGTTAGGAAATGTTCCGGAGTATTTGTATGAGGTTTCTAGAAGGTTTCAGAATGTTCCGGAAGGTTCTGGAAGATTTCTTGGAGTTTGCTTGAAAACAAGAAAGGATCAAGGAGTCCTTGTGGGGTAAGACAAGGATTCGTGGGGGGGGGGGGAGGACTCCTCCCCCACCTCCCAATCCGCCGGCCATAGGAGGAAGGGGAGTCCTACAAGGACTCCCCTCCCATGGCGCCTCCCTCCTTTAAATAGAGGGGTAGGGGCGCCCCCTCCAGGCTCCTATACAACTACTCCAAATCTCCGCCGCCTCTCTCCTCCTCCTTTCTTCTGCACAGGCATAGGCGAAGCCCTGCAGAATTCTCTACTCCACCACCACCACGCCGTCGTGCTGCTGGGATTCCGTGGAGAAGATCTACTACCTCCGCTGCTCGCTGGAACGAGGAGAGGAAGGTCTGCTTCGACTCCCTACGTGTGACCGACTGGGGAAGCGCTGCCGAAACGCGGCGCCGGAAGGATCGTCCACTTGACCGACTGCGGAAGCGCTGCCGGAACGCGACGTTGGAAGGATCGTCCACACGATCTTGAGATCGGCAAGTGATCGACTACATCAACCACGAGATCTAATCTCGTTAACGCTTTTAGATCTACGAGGGTTAGTTCCTACCTAACTCGTTGCACATGTCTACTAGATTAGATCTTGGCTTTTATCTAGATTAGATCTGGGTTTTGTTCGTTCTTGCGGTAGAATTTTTTTGTTTTCCATGCTACGAACCCTTCAGTGGTATCAGAGCCGTATCTATGCGTAGATCTGTTGCACGAGTAGAACACAATGTTTTTGTGGGCGTTGATGCTTTTGTTGTCGGTGTCTTAGCGTGTACTTTGCATCTTGCGGCATGGTGGAATGAAGCGGCTCGGGCTAACATTACATGTCATCGCACATGAGACTTGCTCCACGCTTGACGTGCAACTTGCTTTGCACAAGTGGCTTTGCGGGTGTCTGTCTCTCCTACCATAGTTAAGATTCAATGTACAATGAGCATCTGACAACACTTGTATCAACATTGTGGTCCTTGTTCGTAGGTAAGATCGGTCTTATGCGAAAGCCCCAAACCACGTAAAACATGCAAAGAAAATTAGAGGCGTCTAACTTGTTTTTGCAGGGGTTTTGTGATGTGATATGGCCATTATGTGATTGTGATTATATTTGATGTATGCAATGATCCTTATTGTAATATGGCAACTGGCAGGAGCCTAATGGTTGTCTTTAAATTTTGTTTAAGACCTGCGTGTCTATTCATCATGTAATAGCTTTATTCCAAGTAGTTGTAATAGTTGTTGTTGGTGATGGACAACCATGAAGCGGCGCCACGGACCTTGACGCCACGCTGGTGATGATGGAGTTCATCTCCATGCTTTGAAGATGGAGATCAAAGGCACAAGAAGAAAGGCCATATCATATCACATATTATGAATTGCCTGTGATGTTAATCCTTTATGCATCTTGTATTGCTTAGATCACGACGGTAGCATTATAAGATGATCCCTCTCACTAAATATCAAGTAATAAAGTGTTCGTCCTTAGTTGGCACCGTTGCTAAGACTCGTCCTTTCTAAGAATCTCGTGATGATCGGGTGTGATAGACTCTACGTGTGCATACAACGGGTGCAAGCCAGATTTGGACATGCGGAAACTAAGGTTAACCTTGACGAGCCTAGCATGTACAGACATGGTCTCGGAACACGGAATACCGAAAGGTAAAGCATGAGACATATGGATGATATGATGAACATGTTGATTGTTCGCCTTTAAAGCTACATCATCTCACGTGATGATCAGACTTGGTGTAGTGGATTTGGTTCGTGTAATCACTAAAACAACTCGAGGGATGTTGTTTTGAGTGGGAGTTTGTTTGTAATTTGGATTAGTCGAACTCAATTTATCATAAACACAATCAAAGTGAATTTGCATAGTTTGTTGTAGTCATTGGCATCCGTTCACCACCTTACGCTTAATTATAGTTGAGATAGTAGAACTATAGAAATTCTGGATATTTCCTTTACGAACTGGTATCGTATTGTTTTGAGTGTCAATCTAAAGTTTAAAAGTCCTGTTACAAACTTTCAGCAAACTCCGTTTACTCTGTGAAGTTTAATAAATAGTATTAAATCAAGAGTAACAATTCCAGTGTTAGTATCTAATGTATCATGTTTGCCTCCATGATTCTTGATACTCAAAAGATTGTTTTTAATATCAAGTTTATCTAAGAACTGAAAGCAATGTTTCAGAAACCATCATATGTGAAAGGTATTGCGATATCTAAAACTATGTGTTGGTTACAACATGATAGAATATACGTCCTCATATTTGATGAGAATTTGTGAAGGTTGGAGACGCTAGTCGTTCTAATCCTCCAAAAGGTTTTGAAAAAGAAACATTATACTCGCAATTTACCTTTATAAGCTATAGCAGCTTGATCATGAAAGTTGTCATGATAAGGATGAATAGAAGATGTAAGTAAAATGTTTACTACACTTAAAGATTACTAAAGAATGGAATTTTGAAAGAATGCCAAACATTTGATGATGGTGATCCACCTCAAAGTGCAAGTCCAAAGGTATTAGTAGTTGACTGTATACGCTTTGTACCATGCGTCATGTTGATGACACCACTATTGATGTTGATAGATTCTTTTAAAAGAAAAGGAATTGCTGAAAGATAATCTATAAAATATTTGGCAGAAAATAAAAGGTTGGAGATGTCCAACTTAGGCATATAGAAGATACATGTTATGGCTGTATTCCTTGGTTGTTAAACAATGTGGCTCTTAGGTATTGGATACAGAATCGGTTGGTATGAAGTGTCATATAGGACAACGCAATTCATGAACTACAATGGCCTAAGTAACTAGCAAGAGAATGAGTGATGATGTTCATCGAAAACAAATAAAGTGTTATTGTGTTTTTCGTTGTCATAAAACCTAGCCTTCAAGATTTGTTTTAATAATTGCTATTTTGTTCCGGTATGACAAGAACAATGGTTGTTCAAATAATTACCGTATTCCATAAAGGATGCATGAACTTTTACAAGTCTAGTGGGAGAAATCACATCCATAAACACTATTGCTAAAATGTCGCAAGACAAATGATTGAAAGATCACTTATGAAGTGACATCGCTGTTTAAATTATATTTGAAAGAAAACATGAAGAAACTCCATGTTGATGGAATTTTGGAGTCTTTTGATTTTGATCAATTGACGCATGTGAGACTTTCCTCGAGATAATTGAAACTCCGTCCATGGGCCAGAGAGGAACGGATGACTAGCTTATTGGAAATTGAGCATGCTGATGTGCATAGTCCATTATGTGTAGCCATATGCGATGGATCTTTTTGCTTCATATGCTTTCTCCGAAAATTTGAGTGAATATATCTGTATATTTACTTAATAAAGAGGAAGTATGAAAACATTTGAAAATTGTTCAAAGACTTTCAAGATGAAGTTGAAAATCATTGTAACAAGAAAATAAAGAGTTTATGATTCGATCATAAAGGAAGATATTTGAGTTACATGTTTAGCAAAAACACCTAAGACTTGGGGAATTGTTCCATGATTTGTGTTTCCCGATAAACCATAGGAGTATGGCATATTCGAGAGATGAAATCAAACCATGTTTGAGATGGTAAGATCAAGGGTGTCATTTATAAAACTGCCATTATGTTTTAAGGATTGAAGCTTTAGAGACTACCGCTTTTACACTAAAAAGAGCTCCATCGTGATCCGTTGAAAATGACACCATATGAGTTATGGTTTGGGATAAAACCCGAATTGTCTTTTCTTAAATTTTGGTATGCTATGCATGAGTAAAATGTTTACAACCAAAGTCGGATAAGCACGTCTTTGTAGGTTATCCCAAAGAAATTGTTGGGAATTTCTCCATAACGCCGAGGACAAAAGAGTTTGTCGCTTGGAACGTCAAGTTTCTTGAGAAGGAATTTTTCGTGAAAAGTTAAGTGGGAGGACAACAGAACTTTGATGAGGTTGTTGAACCTTAGCTATATGTGCTAAGTAGCGCAGCGCCGGAAAGTGTCCCGGTGACGGCCACAATGCTCATGGCTCTCGTGATTACAAAAGGTGTGATCTCGGAGATTAGAGTTCCTATATAACCGTGTGGGTCGGTAAGAATCAAATGGTAAGATTTGATAAGCAAGTCGTTATTGTTTTGACAATGATGAACCGACTACATGCAAAGAAGCAATGATGGGCCCTGACTCCATAAAATGACTAGAAGTCATAGAATCCGTGATAGTATCCATACACGAGAAATCAAGTTTCTGAACTTAAAAGACCCTCTAGAAAGGTGCAAGACCTTACAGTCGTATATGGATCTATAAATAGACATGGATGTTTCACATCTATGAAATAGTCGACATGTCAGAAAGAGTTTACGAAAATGTTCAAGGAATTGACTATGATAAGATTTGATCTTTCATAGCGATATTTAGTCTGGACGGATTAATGTAGCAACCACTACATATATTTTGGTATATGGTAGTTGAACAAACAAAACAAGTTCTTCTAATAGAATGGTTACGTAGGACGTGTACATGACACGATCCAAAGGGTTTTGTTAATTCAAAGGATGCTAAAAGAGTATGCAAAACTTCAATGGTTGAAGTAAGCATAGCGGAGTTGGAATCTTCACCATGATGAAACTGTTAAAAGAGTTTAAATTCATCGGAGATGATGAAGATGCTTGCATTTGCAAGAAATTAAGTGGGAGAGCTGAGACATATTTCTAATACATTATGTAGAGGACATATTGTTGATTGGAAATGATGTATCTTGTATTGACACAGGTTAAGAATTTCATTTCGATGAAAGACTTAGGCATAACCCAAGAATTAGGCATCAATGTCTATATGGATAGATTGAGGCGCTAATATGGTTTTGCCAAATGTACATAGATAAGATGTTGAATGAGTTCAATATGGAAACAACAAGAAAGGTTCTTGACGCACGGAAAGGACTGAATCAAGATTCGAGTGTGTTGACACGAGATTCAAGTGTTTTGACACTTGGTGAAATCACAAGAATATTTTGATCAATCATTCTTTGAGATGTACACATCCAGATATGTCCTATGCTCTAAATGTTATGAGCATATACCAGAATGACTCATAAGATGATCATTGGACAAATAGTAGGGATATTCCTATGATCTTTGGAAGAACTAAGAATATATTATTTATATAGTGGTGACAGATAGTTCATTGTAAATTGTTACATTGATACTAGTTTTGTCACAAATTAAGTTTATCTCAATTTAAACTATGGGTGGCACGATGTAATGGAAAGGAAGTTCCATAACGGATTTGGTTGAGTACCAAAGTTGAAACATTGTGACAGATACTACAACAAAAGGCTAAGTATATAAACTGCTATAGTAGTAGCAAAGGAGGGCATTTGTGTTAAGTAGTTTGTTATCAAACTAGGTGTGGTTCAAAGTGGGCTAATACTATGAAGATACATTGTATGACAATTGTATCAACATGATTTAATCCCAAGGAACTAAAGGTCTCACCAAAGGACCAAATTTATACAATGCCATCTCATTGGAGAATGAGTAATGCGTAGAGACGCAAGGACATGCAAATGCACACGGACCTGGAAGTGTCAGATCCGAAGATTATGTTTACCACTGGCAATAGTGTCTATACAACACCAGAAAGCCATAGGTGTTAAATGCACAATTTTTAACTAGATTATTGACTCTAGAGCAAGTGGGAGACTGTTGGAGATATGCCCAAGAGGCAATAATAAAGTGGTTATTATTATATCTTTATTTTTATGATAAATGTTTACATCCCATGCTATAATTGTATTATTAGGAAACACTAATACATGTGTGTTTTGTAAACATAAAAGAGTCCCTAGTAAGCCTCTTGTTGAACTAGCTTGTTGATTAATTGATGATCATGGTTTCCTAATCATGGACATTGGATGTGATTAATAACAAGGTTATATCATTAGGATAATGATGTGATGGACACACACCCATAGTAAGCGTAGCATAAGATCAAGTCATTAAGTTCGTATTGCTATAAGCTTTCAAATGCATAGTAACCTAATCCTTCGACCATGAGGTTATGTTAATCACCATCACCGGATGGATACTTTGATGACATCAAACACCGCTTCGTAACTGGGTGGTCATAAAGGTGTCATTGGGTATTCTGAAAGTATGTGTTGAAGCGCATGAACCAAGATTGGGATTTGTCCATCCATATGACGGATAGATATGCTCTGGGTCCTCTCGATGGAATGTCATCTAGTTAGCTTGCAAGCATGTGACTAGGTCAAAAGGGATGACATATCACAGAACGAGTAAAGATTACTTATCAGTAACGAGGTAGAACTAGGTATGGAGATACCGACGATCAAACCTCGGATAAGTATAGTATCGCGTGACAAAGGGAATTGGTTTCGTATGTAAATGGTTCTATCGATCATGAAGTCATCGTTGAGTATGTGGGAGCCATTATGGATCTCTAGATCACGCTGATGGTTATTGATAGGAGATGTGTCTCTGTCATCTCTGCATATTCACGAACCGTAGGGTGACACACTTAAGGTTCGAAGTTGTTTTAAGTAGATATGGAATGTGCGTTGGAGACCGAATGTTGTTCGGAGTGTCGGATTGGATCCAGGACATCACGAGGAGATCCGGAATTGTCCGGAGAATAAGATTCATATATTGGGGATGATTTTCTGAGTTAGGAAATGTTCCGGAGTATTTGTATGAGGTTTCTAGAAGGTTTCGAAATGTTCTGGAAGGTTCTGGAAGATTTCTTGGAGTTTGCTTGAAAACCAAGAAAGGATCAAGGAGTCCTTATGGGGTAAGACAAGGATTCGTGGGTCAGAAAGCCCGAGCTTGACCGAGATTCAAGCTCAAGGACAAGCGAAGCAGCTGAGTGGTGAGGCTGCTATGGGGATGTATCCGATGATGAACCCAGGGATGTGGAATCCTAGGCAGATGTAGTTTCCACAACAGAATCGGATGATGCAGATGCCTGATACATTGCAAATGTATCTATAATTTTTGATGTTCCATGCTTGGTTTTATCTACTTTCTTGTGTTTTGTCCACACTTTAGAGTACTTTTCATATGATTTCTTGGACTAACCTATTAACAAGATGCCATAGTGTCAGTTGCCTGTTTTCTGCTGTTTTTGGTTCTAGAAAGTCAAAAAATGAATATTCTCGGAATTGGACGGGACAAAAGCCCAAGTTGATATTTTACCGGAAGACTCACGGAGCCAGAAGACGAGACGGAGAGGGCCACAGGACGGCCACACCATGTGGTGGCGCAGGCTAGCCCCGGCCGCGCCACCAGGTGGTGTGGGCCCCCTGGCCGCCAACCGACCTTGCCTCTTCGCCTATAAGAAGCCTCCTGATGCAAAAACCCTAAATAATCAAGCCTCCAGCCACGAAAAGTTCCGCAGCGCTGCCGCCACCGAAGGGGAGATTCGGGGGACAGAAAGTCTCTGTTCTGGCACCCTGTCGGGACGGGGAAGTGCCCCCGGAGCCATCTCCATTGATCTCACCCACCATCTCCATCACCGTTGCTGATTCCCATGATGATGAGGGAGTAGTTCTTCCTCGAGGCTAAGGGTTCTACCGGTAGCTATGTGTTCATCTCTCTATCTATGCGTGATCATATTGTGATTATGAGCTTTGTAATCAAGTAGATCTACCTTGCTACTCAAGTGCTTTATTGGATCTCTGCTCTCCCCATGTGTGTGAAAGTGACAGCGTGCTCACCATGGTGGCACTTAGGCTAGAGATTACAAATACTTGTTATGAGTTATATTTGGAGTTGGATGTCTTTATGAAATTGTAGTGTTTGTTGGACTCATCTAGAGCTCAAGGTGACAGTGTGGGGTTTTCTAGATGGGAAAGATGAACTTTGAGGTGTGCTGTTATAGCCCTACCATCGATTAGAGTGTCCAACCGGAGAGTAGTTAAGAGTAGTATCATAAAGAGAAGATATTTATATGAGAGTCTTCACTAGTGAAAGTATGATCCCTAGGCCTTGTTTCTAAGCATTGATACACCGTTTGCAACTAGATCTGTTACATGTTTGCTTGCTTCTATCTTTATTTTAGTTTGCCTTTAGTCTCGTTCATGCCATCAAGCTATTTTCTATCACCGTTACCACTTATAATTATCCATACCACTTGTATTTCACTATCTCTTTGACGAACTAGTGCACCTATACACCTGGCAAGTGTATTGGGTGTGTTGGGGACACAAGAGACTTCTTGTATCTTGATTGCAGGGTTGCTTGAGAGGGAATTCCTTTGACCACTTCCTCCCTGAGTTCGATAAACCTTGGGTGATCCCCTTAAGGGAAAACTTGTTGCTGTTCTACAAACCTCTGCACTTGGAGGCCCAATAACTGTCTACAAGAATAGAAGTGCGTAGACATCAATGCCTCAGTGGCCTTTCCAAATTCCATTTGTTTATAATCCATGTATGCCTACATAGTTTCAGGGTCCTTTTGTTCCCCCTCAGCAGCATCAGCTGTCTACTAGCCATAACAGTGGTGCTGGAGGTAGTAATAACAAGTTGAATTCCATCAAGAACAAGAAGATGGGAAAAACTTAAACTAATAGTAGTCAGAATCAGGCAAGTCAACGGCATGAGAATAATATTAATAATCCAAGTCAGTCAAAAAACTCTACTACCCTGGTTTTTGAGCTTAAGTATAGGGACGTAATCTGCTATAATTATGGGCAACTAGGCCATTTACTATGCCCCATAACTAAGTGTTGTTTCATCTATGGTATGCCTAGGCATCACATGGATGAGTGACATGAATGGTACAAACCCTTACCAGCTGCTAAGTATCTGGGGAGTGCTAATGCTGGACTAGAGTTCTTTCACATTGATGTTGAAGGGCTAGAAGCTACCAAATGGATGAACTATGGTAATGTGGGAGTGGTGAAGATAGGTTAAGTTGATGCCACTGAACAAGAACTAGGTCAAAATTTCATAGAAATGTGGAAGAGTAATTGATAGTAGCAAATTAGACAACTGGGTGATAAGAAGTATCTCATCAGACTGCCACCTGCCAAAGATATAAATGAATTGGTGGAATCCATCAATTAACTTGAAGAAAAAGGTGTTTGTGTATCCTTTTCCAAGTGGGGTGGGAAAAAAGATCCTTTTGGTGAAATGCATGAAGTTTGGGTCAAACTTGAAGGAATCCCAAATAAATGGTGTACATGGAAAGTAATTACTCAGATAGCTACTTCCTTAGGTGTGAAGGTCAATGTTAACAAGCACATCATCTTTATGATCTTCTTCAAAACTGTCAGAGTCAAGGTGGTTGTCAGGGATGTGGAGAAGATTCCGAAGGATATAGGCTGTTTTAGATAGAGACAAGCCTCTATATTGTGTATTTTGATGTAGAGGAATATGAAGGCTCTGACCCCTGGTGATGATGGTGATAATGGAGGAGGGGATGAATCTCAGGAACTAGATGATGACTAGCTAGGTGATTACTTTATTGACTAGTTAGCCAAAGCCAAGGATCATCGACCCATGGAGACTGAGTCTAACACCTCTATCAAGACCCCTTATGCTAGGAGTTCCTAGAATAGGGGGAGGACTATGATGACAATAGCTGATAGTTCTAGTAAGTAGTTAGAAGCTTTTTTAATGAATAAAGTCTTGGATATTGGCTGCACTATAGCCCCGCTGGTGAATAAGTTGGTCCAACTACCTCCTAAGGAAAATATTGATGCTCACTTGCTGGCATCGGATGAGGAGGAGGAAGAACAAAAGAATAATACTATGGTGTCCAAGACTATGATGGTTGATGATGAACAAAACCATGGTGAAAAATAAAAAATAGGGCCCTGTAGTTGCCACAAGAGCAAGCTCGAGGATTGATGGCTCAAAATATATTCGAGCTCGTTGGGGAACCCCAAGAGGAAGGTATGATGAGCACAACAACAAGTTTTCCCTCAGTTATGAAACCAAGGTTATCGAACTAGTAGGATCAAGGAAACACCTCCAAGGTGTTCTTTCCGACTTGGAATCCTGCACAACACAACCACAGAACTTTGCCCCCAACTTACAGTAAGGTTGTCAATCTCACCGTTTTGCTGAAAACAAAGGATGAAATGTATTGTGTGGAAGATTGTAGTAGCTTGCAGAAAGTAAATAGAAAACAGTAAATAACTTTTTAGATTGATGGTAAAAGAATAGACCGGGGTCCATAGTTCACTAGTGGTGATTCTCCTTAAGATAGATGACATGTTGGGTGAACAAATTACAGCGGGGCAATTGACAAACATCGAGAAACCATACATGCATATACTAATCATCTTGACTCCTATGAGATTTGATTGGGCATTACAACATTATACATACACTGTAATCCAACTGCATCAATGACTAATAATCCACCATCAGGTTATCATCCGAATCCCCTCCAGTATTAAGTTGCAAGCAACAAATAATTGCATTAAGAAAAGTGTGTAAAGTAAACAATACGATTGTTCTATGAACAAAGGATTGCTATTTTCTCCCTAGTAGCAACACCACATTTAGTACCTTAGAGATTTATGTCACTTCCCCAGATTCCTAGAGGCATGAACCCACTATCGAGCATAAATACTCCCTTTTGGAGTTGCTAGCATCTACTTGGCCAAGATAGCTGCAAACAACATAAAGCATGCAAGATCACAAATAACAAAGCCATGATATAATCAATAATCAATCTAAAATAGCATCTCAATATCCATCGGATCCCCGCAAACACAACATGTAGGATTACAACTAGATGATCTTGATCATGAATGGAGCTCACAAGATCTAAACATGATAGCACAAAGGAGGAGAACCAACCATCTAGCTACTACATGGACCCGTAGTCCAAGGATGAACTACTCACGCATCATACCAGAGGCAGTCATGGTGATGAAGAAGGCCTTCAAGGTGAACTCTCCCCTCCGACAGAGTGCCGGGAAGAGCTTTAGATCCCTCCCGATCTAGGGATGGAGATGACGGCGGCTATAGACTCTTTCGTGGAATTTTTTATTGGGTCCTTAGGGTTTCAGTATCGGAGGCTTCTTATAGGCGAAAGGGGAGGCCGAGGGGGTGCCCGAGGCGGTTGCACCCCCCCAGGCACGGGCCAGGCCTGGCCGCGCGGCCAGGGGGTGTGCCCCCCTCGAGGCCCTTCTCCGTCTCGTCTGCTGGCTCCGTGTTCCCCTAGGTGAAATATTGACTTTGGCTTTTGTCCCGTCCAATTCAGAGTATATTCATTTTCTTGCTTTTCTGGAACCAAAAACAGCAGAAAACAGGCAACTGGCATAGTGGCATCTTGTTAATAGCTTAGTTCCAGAAAATGTGTAAAAATACTCGAAAGTGTGGACAAAACATAAGAAAGTAGATATAAAACAAGCATGGAACATCAAAAATTATAGATACGTTTGCAACGTATCAACATCCCCAAGCTTAACTCGTGCTTGTCCTCGAGTAAGTAAGTGATAAAAAGAAGAATAATTTTTGAGGTGACATGCACCATCATAATCTTGATCAAGGCATTTATAAAATTTATAGCTGGGATCATAGTACTCTAACATAGCATGAAATATATAGATCTAACAATAAGATATAGCAACTATGTTGTAACATAAAAATGTACAAACAAAAGATTCATGAATAACAATACTTTGAAAGAAGTTTGTTTGTTTCACATATAGAAAACATAATGAGAATGGTATTCAGCTTTTCCGTCATAGTGTAGCAAAACATAAATGCATAGGACACCTTAAAAGTTCATAAGGGTGACTAGATACAAATAGTTTAAGAACAAGCAATATCAAAGTTATGAGTCAATCAACAAGTTTTGGGACAATGTACATTAAACTAAGAATGACCACTATGCTCTCTTAATAGGTGTATAAAGATAGAAGATGGAGACTCAACATTAAAGTAAAAGAAAGGCCTTCATAGAAGGAAGCAAGGATTCAAGTCTCATAAAGAGGTTCCAAAATTATGTTACTTATTAGCTTTCAGCTCTCATTTCCCCTATCATAGGCATCTTCAAGTGATTAAGGTCAAAGTGACACAACTAAGAGGATATGCTTGACAAGTGATAAGTTGAAATCTCATGCCCCTTGCTTACGAGTACCGAACCTCATGATACTCAACTTCAGTCACAAGTAAGCTCTTGTAATTGTAAGTACATATGTATCATAGAGAACCACCAACGGGGTACCCCTTGCCCCATGACATAGGATCTATCCCATATCAAAATGACAAGGCAACAAACAATGAGCATCTCAGCGATCTTTTTATTTGCTATTTGCATAGGTTTTTATTGAGGATGCTTCATAGAATGCTCATTATGGTTATGCCGCAAGTTCCACCATCATTAGGCATGGCTTAGGCTAGCGGCCCAGGCGTTTCTCTAACACACATACAAACTCCATGATCTTATAAGTTCCCCTTTTATTTCACACCACCGGGAAAACTAAAAACGAAAACAAAGACGCTCCAAGAACAACACAACTGTGCATGAAACAATAAAAATGAAGTGTTTGGAAGAAACCTGAAATTTTTATTGATGAAGAAGGGGATGCCTTGTTCATCCCCAAGCTTTGATGCTTGCAGTTCTTGGATATTTATTGGGGGTGACATGGATGGCATCCCCAAGTTTGAGCTTTTGTCCATACTTCATCTTATCACATTACTCTTCCCTACACTAAAAAATTTCCTTCATACAAAACTTCACACAATCTTCATTAGCAACATTAGTATACTCAAGATAATAAGTCTTTTGGTTCAGTTTCAACACAAGTAAAACTTCCATTAAAACACAAGCTACTGTATATTTCTTTAAAAAAGTTCAAATGATCAAAGAGAATTCAAAGAGAAAGAGATTAAGAGGCAAATGCAAATAATGGCAGAAATCTGTCAAAACAGACCAGCGGGTAAAAACCATTTTTTACGAAGACCTTCTGTTGCTCAAATCGAATAATGTTGAACTATCAAAAGTTTGATAACAACCTGGGGAAGAAGCACAAACATTTACAGCTCAAAACGACGTACAAATATTTTTCACTAATTTTTACAGCGAAGCATAAAAATCTGTTTTGGGACAGCAACTTTCCCAAGCGTTACTTCTCTCTCATTAGAGGTTACTCTTGGCACAAAAACCACAGAAAAATGATAAGGAGAGGTTATTATAGAGGAAATAACTTCCAAGACTCAACTAAAACTTTTGGGTTATCTCCCAATAAGTACTTTTCTTTAACGCCTTTAAGTTAGGCATAAGAAGCAAGAAAAGAATCAAGTATTCTCAAATGAAGAAGCATTAAGATTGGTACCAGAAATATCTTCAACAAGGCAATGTATCTCATCCAAATAAGTTCTAGAGGATCCTCTTTCAATGCTCTTGGGTTCACTATTTTCATCAAATGGGTTTTCGAGAACAATCCAATCAAAATTCTTTTCTAAGGCTTCATGCATTCCTACAAGTTTAAAAGGTATTGGTATCTTAATTTCCTCCCCATTAGGTTCGGTTTTGTCCATCTTTTCTCGTGTACCAATATCATCTACACATGAGCCTAGCATATTAAAACGTTCAAAGACTTTTCTAGCTTCCTTAGCAACATCATAGAATTCTTTAAGCAAGGTTTCCAGAATAAAATCTCTCTTTTCAGGGTCCTCAATTTCTTTAAGTTTAAGAAACATTACTTGCATTATAGGGTTAAGGTTAACAAACCTAGGTTCCAACATGTGAACTAAAGAAGCAGCAGCAATTCCATAATTTGGAGCAAGTTCTGCTAGGGATCTATCCTCAATATCCTCATCCTTGCTAACATGATTAATGATTTCTTCAATATTATCTTTCCCAATTATAGAGCCACTACCTATTGAAAGGTCTTTCAGGGTGAACTTAGGGATCAACATGGTGATCTAGGAACTAGGTAACAACTATAGAAAGAACTATTTTTTAATGTGTTTTTAATATAAAGAATCAAATTCGTACAACTAATTTGTGTGTGTTTTTGATAAAGAAACAAGCAAACAAAGCATAAATAAACTAAGCAAAACAAATAAAACAAAGTAAAGAGATTGGTTATGAGGGACTCCCCTTGTGAAGATGTCCTTGACTCCCCGACAACGGCGCCAGAAAAAGAGCTTGATGGCTCAAAATATATTCGAGCTTGTTGGGGAACCCCAAGAGGAAGGTATGATGAGCACAGCAGCAAGTTTTCCCTCAGTTATGAAACCAAGGTTATCGAACCAGTAGGAGCAAGGAAAAACCTCCAAGATGTTGTTTCCAACTTGGAATCCTTCACAACACAACCACGGAACTTTGCGCCCAACTTACAGTGAGGTTGTCAATCTCACCGGTTTTGATGAAACAAAGGATTAAACGTATTATGTGGAAGGTAGTAATAGCTTGCAGAAAGTAAACAGAAAACAGTAAATAGCTTTGTAGATTGATGGTAAAAGAATGGACCGGGGTCCATAGTTCACTAGTGGTGATTCTCCTTAAAATAGATGACATGTTGGGTGAACAAATTACAGCGGGGCAATTGACAAAACATCGAGAAAGCATACATGCATATACTAATCATCTTGACTCCTATGAGATTTGATTGGGCATTACAACAATATACATAGACCGTAATCTAACTACATCTATGACTAATAATCCACCTTCAGGTTATCATCTGAACCCCCTCCAATTATTAAGTTGCAAGCAACAGATAATTGCATTAAGCAAAGTGTGTAAAGTAAACAATACGATTGTTCTATGAACAAAGGATTGCTGTTTTGTCCCTAGTAGCAACAACACATCTATTATCTTAGAGATTTCTATCATTTCCCCAGATTCCTAGAGGCATGAACCCACTATCGAGCATAAATACTCCCTCTTGGAGTTGCTAGCATCTACTTGGCCATGATAGCTACTAACAACGGAAAGCATGCAAGATCACAAATAACAAAGACATGATAGAATCAATAATCAATCTGAAATAGCATCTCAATATCCATCGAATCCCCGCAAACACAACTTGTAGAATTACAAATAGAAGATCTTTATCATGAACGGAGCTCACAAGATCTAAACATGATAACACAAAGGAGGAGAACCAACCATATAGTTACTACATGGACCCGTAGTCCAAGGACGAACTACTCACGCATCACACCGGAGGCATGGTGATGAAGAAGGCCTCTAGGGTGAACTCTCCCCTCCGGCAGGGTGCCGGGAAGAGCTTCAAATCCCTCCCGATGTAGGGATGGAGATAACGGCGGCTACAGACTCTTTCATGGAATTTTTGATCGGGTCCTTAGGGTTTCTGTATCGGAGGCTTCTTATAGACGAAAGGGGGGGACGAGCTGGTGCCCAAGGCGGCTGCACCCCCCAGGCGCGGGCCAGGCCTGGCCGCGCGTCTAGGGGTGTGGCCCCCTCGAGGCCCTTCTCCGTCTTGTCTTCTGGCTCCGTGTTCCCCTCGGTGAAATATTGAATTTGGCTTTTGTCCCGTCCAATTCTGAGTATATTCATTTTCTGGCTTTTCTAGAACCAAAAATAGCAGAAACAGGCAACTGGCACTGTGGCATCTTGTTAATAGGTTAGTTCCAGAAAATGTGTAAAAATACTCCAAAGTGTGGTCAAAACATAAGAATGTAGATATAAAACAAGCATGGAACATTAAAATTATAGATATGTTTGCAACGTATCAAGGATTTAGAAAGATGGGAGGACTAAAGTGAAGAAATCTCAAGATTTAAAAAATCTTTAAACTTGGAGATCCCCAAAAGTAAGTCTTACTACCCATGGAATTAGTAATTCCTTTGCTATCCTAGATAATACTAATGAAATGCAAAAAACTAGGAATTCTAGGGTTATGCTAGGGAACTCTGAGGATAATATAAATGATAATATTGAAATGGTTCGGGAGGTAGAAGTGGACATGCTTAAATATTTCCATTCTGACCACCTTGATATGTTCTTACCTAGTGATATTAATGTCACCGTAGAGGATATCTATAGGTTATAAAGTCCCCCCTAGGGATTATTCTAACCAGATGACTAAGAATCAGATGGACCCTTGAACAATGACTCAAGATGGCGCAACAGCCGTGCCTGCTCCCGGCCAAGCAACGTTGACTCCCACCAGGTCCACGCCTTCATGATCATGGCATGGAACAGATGCAGGATGTGGGATACCCCATCAGTGGCCAACAACAAGTCACGACCATTCGAACTAGCGAGGTAGAATAGAAAGACTTCATGAGAAGCACCGACGAATCATAGCTCTCAGCCTCAAACTCAGGCATCTTGGTGGTAGCGATTAGGTCGACGAGGATGAAGAAATGCATCTGATTCTCGGCAAGGATGAGGTCCACAGAAAGTTGCGCATAGCCGGAGGGTGTGGCGTGCAGCAGCACCTCCTCACGCATGGAACCATTGACAAGGTGCTCGAGGATGAAGCAGCCATCGAGGACCATCATCTAGATGAATTCATTGGCATCGACATCGGCAAGCTCCTCACTGACGTACATTGCACGTGCCTCCTACTTGCGGGCAACGATGATGCAGATGCACTCCTGGATGACAACGAGGTGGTGCGTCGGGTCCGGGTGACCACAGGAGATGAGGTTGTTGAGGTATGCAACATTGCAAGATACACATGGACCTGAATGGTGCGGGTATGTTAACTAAACCTCTTCCACGAGTGAAACATGATCAACACATGGACTCCATGGGTGTTAGATTTGTACCAATGCAAACTAGATTATTGACTCTAGTGCAAGTGGAAATATGCCCTAGAGGCAACAATAAATATTGTTATTATAATATTTCCTTATTTATGACAAGTGTTTATTCTCCATGATATAATTATATTACCTGGAAACTGAATACATGTGTGGATACATAAACAACAGTATGTCCCTTGAATGCCTCTACTCGACTAGCTCATTGATTAAGTGATGTTCAAGGTTTTCTACCCATAGACATGTGTTTTCATTTAGTAACCAGGTCATATAATTAGAATAATGGTGTGATGTACATACTCAAAATCAATCATAGCATTTGATCGTGTAACTTAAGTTTAACTGATGTAGCTTTATCATCGTCAAGTATCACTTCCTTAGACCATGAGATCATGTCCCTCCCTTGTACCAGAAGAATACCTTGTTGGCATCAAACATCATTTCGTCATTGGGTGATCATAAATGTATTCTTTAGGTATCTTAGAAGTTACCTGTTGAGTTATATGGATCAAGATTGGGATTTGTCACTCCATGTGTTGGAGAGATATCTTTGGGCCCTCTAGGTAGCATAAGATCCTAAGTAGCTTACAAGCATATAAATGATGGATTTAGTCAAGTGGAAATTGAATTACAAAGGGAGTAAAGAAAACTTGGCAGTAATGATATTGAACTAAGTAAGGTGATACCGATGATTGAATCTCGGGCAAGTAACATATCAGGCGACAAAAGGAATTGAATACGAGGTTACTTGACTCCTCGACATTATGGTTTGGCTGATGAAAGATCTTCATAGATTTTGTGGGAACCATTATGGGTATCTATGGGCCTGCTATTCGTTATTGGTCGGAGAGGATGTCTTGATTATGTCCACATGTTCTAAAACATGTAGTGTCACACACTTAACATTCGATGTCGCAAGGGTTTCAATGATATATTTAACTGATGTAATCGAATTACGATTTGGAGTCCCGGATGGGATCCTAGATATCACGAGGAGCTTTAGAATTTTCCGGAGATAACAAAAGTATATGGGAAGATGGTTTTAGGGTTCTAGAAAGAGTTCGGAATATTATCAGTATCGTACCAGATGCTCTATAAGGTTCCAGGGGGCCTCCGGTGGGGTCCACATGTCTGTAGGGTCAACATGTGCCAGTGGGGGCACCCCAGCCTACTTAGGCCAGGGCACCATAGCCCCATAGGGCCCATGCGCTTGCCGCAACTAAAACTCTAGCCACAAGGGGGAGCCATTACCTAGAGGAGCAGCTTCCTCCTTGGCCGATGCCCCCTTCTTGAAGGAGGGGCATGTCCCCTTTGGCCAGCCAGCACCTCTATGGAATATGGGGCAGGGGTATGGCACATATCACCTCTAGAATTGCTGGACGCTGCCCCTTCTCCTAGATACATCTCCTCCTCCCGACAAAAACTTAACGAAGCTCTGCTGATTTACAACCAATCTTATGCCCCCATGTCGTCGTGTCGTCGAGATCGATCTCACGAACCTCTCCCCCTCTCTTACTGGATCAAGAAGGTGGAGACGATGTCGTGATGCACGTTGCATAACTCGGAGGTACCGTTCATGCAGTGCTCGGATCGGAAAGGATCGGATCTTTGGAGTACGACTACATCAACCCACGATCTTCCGAACATTAGCATGCGTGTTCTACAAGGGTATGTCAATGCAATCTCCATCTCGTTTCCTTCATCTCTTAGATTAGATCTTGGTCTTTGTCCGTACTTATAGAATTTTTTTATTCCCTTTGATGCGAATCCCAACAACCGATCCTCGGTGTCCTAGGGAGTGCTCCAACTCTGCCCCAGCCTCGACCGACATGACCATAACCGGTGGCCAATCTAGCGACGACACTGTATTGATCATTGAATCCTCGTTGGATGGGATGAAGTCTGACGACATGTCAAAGGGGAGAGAAAGGCGTCAGAGGAAGGCTAGAGCCTTGAAATTGCAACGGAGGCCGCATGCTGCCATGCCAGGCGGTGATGCGGACAGCTCACCAATTAGGTATGCCACGTTCAACTTCTTGCCCTCGCGCATGCTGGTTATTCTTCCCATAGTTGCAGGTAGGGTTGCAAGCGGGGCGGGTACATGACTAGTTTCTAGTACAATTTACCTCGATGTAGTGTTAATTGAGGATGGAGGCATCTAGCATAATTTGTACTAATCCATGTTTTTATGGGATATGCGGGATCCCGCTTGTGCAACCCTATTTGCAGGTAGAAGTATTATTACTGGTGAACTCTTTCAAGCCTTTCTTGCTAGTGATTTTGGAGGTGTGGGCTACCAGATAGCTCTCAGTGTACTTATAAAGGAGTCAGGGGAGGCAGAAAGGACGCTGAAACGGCAGGGAAAAGGTACCCAATGTTTCCCGCTCGTCTTAGATGGCCCGAAAAAACAATTCACACAGGTTTTTTTAACCAAAATAATGCACATTGTTTACAAGGATGAAGTTGTTTGCGCTTTAATAGTATGTTTTTTTTGGAGCAGCGTGCACTCTCCTACTCACGTAAATTTTGTTGAATATGTTTCCGATGTGTGGTTAAAGAAGCGCGGCCTGGCTGCAGGCACATACATGGTGTATATTTTTGGGTATTTTTTTGCTTTTTTTTTGGGTATAAGGGATCATTTTCATCGCAGACGGAATCCCTTCCATGTGCGTTGGGGTCTTAATAAGCCTGATCTGAACTAGTTCCCACCCTTCAATTTCCTAGCCACTCCAACCCTTGTGGCCGATCTATTCCATGCGCCAAGGATTTGACACCTCGTGCTTCCTTGTCGTCATGGGATGAGGTCGTGTGCTCCAGATCTACGGTTGTGGTATGCCTCGTGGTGTTGTGAAGCAATGTGTGTGTGCGACAACTTGAGGAAGTGGCAAAGGCTATGAAACTGTGGCGTCATCAATAATCGCCAACAAGGGTATCATCGGACCCTGCCAGAGACCTAGGGATGATGGCCAGCCAGTGATTCGCGGGCTATTGCAAACGGGGGTGCCGGAGCAAGTGGCGGAATGTAGTGGTGTTGTATAATATAGATTTTCCACTGATTGTCACTTGGGAGGATGGTTCGAGACCGCTGGAGCGTGCCGCTGTAGTATTTTGGAAGTGCTGGTAATCTTCCTCCTCCACAATGGCTATGTTGCTCATGTGACAATGATGACAAGCAAATCTTGGCGCGATTTGATTGCATGCTTTTGCGGGTATGGTCATCGCTTGCATGGAATCTCACGTCATGACCATAGGTGTACATAGCTGTTGGGAATGCGAAAAGTGGAGGCGACAACATGAGGTATTCAATCTTGTGGTGCTTCGAACTCTGGTTGATAACTATAGGTGTGAACGTACTTGGTCACACCTGGCAATGGCGACACTTTGCATTGTTACCTTGTTGAAGACATTGCTTGGAGTTTGTTTCGACATGTTTTTTAGGGTGAAAACACACAATCTGGTCTTCATTGGTTGGATCTGGCGACGGTGCCGCTCAAGTGTGTTTCACTTTGATGAGGCATTTTTTGGAGAACATTATTATGTTGGTGTCGATATGGTCATTGTTGCAGTTCATCGATTTTGAGTTTTTTTCTTCTTTTTTTCTGCCTACGCTTAGCTTTGTTGTTAAATGACTAAGCTCTTTGGCGGTGTGGACCTTTGTGTGTAAGTGTTGATGTATGTTTTGTGCATCTTAGTGATGCAAAAAGGTCGGGTGTTCCAACTCGTGCCAAGATGATGATCAGTCGGATGCCAGTCCCCATCATCTAGTTGGCGTCTTGTGTCCCGGAAGGCTCCGCTAGCGAAGTCCATTGGGCGATTCATGTTTAGACATTGCTGGATTGGGTGGGATTCGGTCACGCGCACCCATGTTTTTAGTTTTTATCTGACCATTTGGTTTCAGAGGGAGCACTGCGAAGTTCTACTGACTGTTACCATCATTGGACACACTTTCTCGTTCCATGGTGAAGTGAGCTGGCGGGGTTGTCATGGAAGTCGAGATCTGAGGACTAGCAATGTTGATTCGGGTCTTTGGGGCGATAAGGAATTGGCTTGGTGATTCGTGACTTGGAGCAGTGGCATCGTAAGTGGGGGCGACAACATTGGAGAAGTTTAAAGTCATAACTTTTAGGCTAAAAATCCAAGGTCCAACCTTAATTAGTTGTACCTGGCAATGGCCTTGTTGAAGGCATTCATTTGTGAGCAAGGACTTCTTCCAGGGTGAAAACCTAAGATTTAGTTGTGTGCATCCATAAAGCCGCTAGGGCAATGCATTGTTGCAGAGGCTGTGTGTAATTGTCGCGATATTAATATATGCTCTTTGTCGAAAAAGGTCGGGTGTGGGCTCGTTGTGTTTGTACATTATTGATGCTCCGTTATGAGTTGGTAAGATGAGAACGGATACCACACGTACGTTGGGACAGGGGCTCCAACCTCGGGTGTGGCGGTGGTGTCCTCCTCCTCCGTCAGAGGAGGTCGGCCGATAGGTTGTGGAGGATCCCTTGAACCCACTTCTAGTAACGGCCACGAGTTGGGTTGCCCCGGCTGTCGGTGAAAACCCTGCAATCATTCCATCCAGGGAGGGCGAAGGTGGCATCTTCACACCATTACTTTCTTGAAGGCATTGTCACTCCAGCAGTCATCTACATACCCTACTCCGGGTGAAAATGCATACCCGGATATTCCGGATCGAATGATAGTGGCGCTTTAGACGTCGCACTCACTCATGGGGGCATCATTTTTGGAGCAACTGCTGGAAGGTGGAGGTACTTGGAGGTCTGGTGCACATCTAGCTCATCGAGGGCGGCGGGTATCGGCGACATGGCACAAAGGGTTTTCAGTGTTGGTCATGTCACGATAGACTCGCGTAGGGCGGAGTGTCTTGCACCGAGGCGACGTCGATGGTTGGCCTAGTGAGGGCTATGGATCTATGTGCTGAAGTTGGTAGCGGTTCGGGGGAGTTGACAACTTATCTACCATGTGCACAGGGGTGGATTTACCGTCCGGGCACCCTGGGCACGTGCCCGGGCTCGTCTCTGCCGCTTATATGAACTCCGGCGAGTTGCCGGAGCGGTCCTACTTGCTACAGCAGCTAGAATTAGCGATCAAAGACGAAAATTACTCTTATTTAGTCGTTTCGGTCAGCATGGGCCTTTCCCACAGCATCGGTACCTTAGCCAAAGGCCCTTTTGGTTCCATACTAGTTGTTTGGGCCACATAGGTCATCTCTCCCACACCTTCACGAAGCAAAAAATCAGCTTGACTCGCGTGCCGCGTGCGTTACAGGAACCGAGAGATCTCATCTGTTTGTCTCGCTAGTGAACCGTTGCCTGTAATTGCGAGATTCCTAGACCGATAGGATGGCCGGCGACTGCGTGCGGCGTGTTAGTTCCACCCGGCGGCCAGCGGCTGCGAATTTCCAGTATGTGCAGGGCCAACGCATGGAAGCAGGAAGCAGGAGAAGACTAGGGACGATAGGGAACGGCCTCAACCCCTTGTGACAAATAGGTCAGTTTTTCTCCTTAGTTTACCTAAGAATTTTGGAAATAAACATCAGTTGGTGTCCAATTTCAGTTCTTACTTGTTTAAATCTTAAACATAGATAGACTTTAGTTACTGGTAGACCAAAGTGAAATCACTTAGATTGTGGTGTGTCCAGGCTTCAAAATATGCCTAGGTCCTCCACTGCATGTGCATAAGGTGCTCGCTAAGAATCTGCTAGGTTGTATGTGCGCTCGTGTTTCTCTTAGAGGATGTCTCCGGTATGCGATTTTCCTGATTTCAAGTTGTTCGGGTTTTCGAGTTTTCAGGCATAAGTCTCTGCTGACATCAGGTTTGTAGTTGTTGAGTGCTGGCCTCGAATTTTTTAGTACGCTCTCTGGTAGTTCTTTACTGAATAAAATAATAGACAACAGATGGTTGGGTCTCATCCTCCTTGAAAAAAATATAGCACCCTGACTGGTGGCCTGCATTTATAGGAAACCAAACGAAGTTTCTCTAAGTGTAGACAACGAACAAGTTCGTTACGTGCCTTTGTAGACAACAGAAACAAGTTGTCATGTACTAGGACACTGACTCGTCGCCTGTATTTATAAGCAACCAGAACAAGTTGCTCTTATTTTGTATGCATGACACTGACTCGGAACCTGCATCTGTAGACAACCGAAACAAGTTGCTCTCTCTGTATGTCTGATTTGTTAGAGTGAATAAAATAGAAGGGTTCATGCATGTAGGACAATGACTCATTGCCTGCATTTATAGACAACCGAAACAAATTGTTCTTATTTCCATGTATGACAGGGACCGGTCACCTGTATATGTAAACAACCGAAACAATATGCACTTATTTGTATGTATGATTTTTTTACCGTGTATATGTATGTATGGTTACCTAGAATGAATAAAACAGAAGGGTTCATGCAGGACACCGCCGGAAAAATATTAGTGACAGAGGGGTCAAGCTACTAGGCTCCTGACCCGCGCACATCCGGCCGAGCCGGGCTACACTATGGTACCCCTGTTCAAGGCCTTCTCCGCGCCAAGCTCCTCTCTCTCTCTATATATATATACCTCGCCGGGGCATCATCGGGCAAAACACGTTGTGGCATGGCAGCGGCCGCGGATCTCCTCGGCCCAAAATCGGATTGAGGTGGCGCTGTTCCGCACTGTTTGATCAACGGCAGTGCCGTGGGGGAGGGGCGCCTAGATCTACGACCCGTGAATGCGGACAATGAGGTTTAGCAATTGCACTGGTGATAGATGGGCCCGATCTGGACCCAGATGGGTTTCGACAGGTCGCTACCGACCTTTCTTCCGGCCACATCTCAACAACTCCGATAACATCAGGCTTTTCCCGCAGCACGAGGAAGCCGGGGGCTCCAGCCCCGGGTGTGGCGGTGGTGGCCTCCTCCTCCGCCAGAGGAGGTCGGCCGACTGGTTCTAGCGGATCCTTGATCCCACTTCTATTAACCATCGCGAGTTGGGTAAGTCCGGCTGCCGGTGAAAACCCTGCAATAATTCCAGTCAGGGAGGGCGATAGTGGCGCGAAGACGTCTTTGCGCTGTTACTTTCTTGAAGGCATTGCCACTGCAGCATTCATCTAACACTATTCCGAGTGAAAACACATTCACAGATATCCTGGGTCGAACAACAGTGGCACTTTAGACGTCGCACTCACTCATGGGGCATCATTTTTGGAGCAACCGGTCGAAGATGGAGGTATGTGGAGGTGCGGTGTGAAGGAGATATGTCCTAGAGGAAAATAATAATAGGATATTATTATCATATCTCATTAGTTCATAATAGTTTTATATCATTCTATAACTATATCAAAAGGAAATATTGATATAGGTGTAGTATACAAACAAACCTAGGTCCCTAGTAGCCTCTATTCAACTAGTTCGTTGGGCAGACGCTGATTAAGGTTTCCTGATCATGGGCTAAATAAAAGTCATTGACAATGAAGTCATATCATATGGAATGATGTGATGGACACTTCCCACCAATGATTGTTGCAATACGATCATGTCACTTAGTTCATGTTGCAATTGTCAGAAAAATATTGTCCTAATCCTTAGACCATGAGATCATATCAATCACTGTTACCGGAGGATGCTTTGACTGTATCAACCGTCATCTCGTGAAAGGGTAACCATAAAGGTGCATGTTGCGTATCCGAAGGAGCATGTAGATGCAAGATGCTTCAAGATAGGGAATCGTTCTCCTATTTGATGGGAAGATATAACTGGGCCCACTCGGTGAATTACATCCATGTTGTGCAACACATGACTAGGTCATGGGGATGGTATTTCACGGGAACCAGTAAAATAGTACTTGTTGGAAACGACATTCAACAAGGTATCGTGATACCGATGATCGAATTTCAAACAAGTCTTGTATCGAGGACAAGGGAATTGGATATATAGTTTTAGGTTCGACACGATGGAGATTCGTGGAGTGCATAGAGATCACATGGTCATCCCGGTCCCTCTGTTGATCATTGATATGGGTCATGTCTGTAGCATTTCCGAACTATAGGGAAACATTCTTAAGGGCTATACGACGCTTGGAGATCCTCCTACGAGATGGAATCATGAAAGAGAGAGAAATCGGACTCATTCCAGAGAAATCCGAAGTTGTTCAGATAAAGAAGGAAAGGAAAAGGCCGAAAGGAGTTTCGAATAAATGGCAATTTAATATATGCATTTATTATATGTTGATTGAGAATTAACTTATACAAATTAATGAAGGAAACTTTCTTATTAGGCCAAAACCCTAGTGGGAATTAACCTAAAGGAAAACTGCAGAAAAAAGAAAAAGGCAACAACAAAACAGTCTCTGTTGGGCTGGTTTTGAACCACCCCAGGCAAATAGGCGGCAGATACTAAGCAGCATCGGGCTACACTATGGTGCCCTTGTTCAAGGCCTTCTCTGCGCCAAGATCCCTCTCTCTCTCTCTCTCTCTCTCTCGTCGGGGCATCATCGGGCAAAACACGTGTGGCATGGCAGCGGCCGCGGATCTCCTCGGCCTAATATCGGATTGAGGTGGCGATGTTCCGCTCCATTTGTTCAGCGGAAGTGCCGTGGGGGAGGTGGCACCAAGATCTACGACCCTCGAATGTGCAATGAGGGTTAGCAATTGCACCGGTGATGGACGGGCCAAATCTGGAGCCAGATGGGTTTGGATAGGCCACCACCGACCTTTGTTCTAGCCACATCTCAACAAGTCCGATACCATCAGGCTTTTCCCGCAGCACGAGGAAGCCAGGGGCTCTAGGCCGCGGTGTGGCGGTGGTGGCCTCCTCCTCCGTTAGAGGAGTTCACCCAACTGGTTCTAGCTAATCCCTTGATCCCACTTCTAGTAACCGTCGCGAGTTGGTTAAGCTCGGCTGCCGGTGAAAACCCTGCAACATTTCTAGTCAGGGAGGGTGGCAGTGGCGTCTTCGTGTTGTTACTTTCTTGAAGGCATTGCCACTGCAGCAGTCATCTACTTTAACTACTCCGAGTGAAAACACATACACGGATATCCCAGGTCGAACGATAGTAGCGCTTTAGACGCCCCACTCACTCATGGGGCATCATTTTTGGAGCAGCTGGTGGATGGTGGAGGTATGTGGAGGTGCGGTGCACATCTTGCTCATCGACGACGACGGGTATCGGTGACATGGCGTAGGGGGTTTCTAGTGTTGGACATGTAACGATGGACTCGTGAAGGGCGGATGCGTTGTCTAGCACTGATGCAACATCGATGGTAGGCCTAGTGAGGGATACAGATCTATGCGCTGAAGTTGGTCAGTTGTTCAGGTGAGTTGATGAGTTCTGTACCCATGTGCATAAGGTGCTCTCTAAGAGTCAGCTAGGCCGTATGGGCGCTCGTGTTTCTCCTAGAGGATGTCTCCGGAATGCGTTGTCCCTGGTTTCTAGTTGTTGGGGGTTTTTGATTTTTCAAGCATAAGTCTTTACTGACATGAACTTCATCCATTGTCTGGTTTGTAAGTGTTGAGTGCTGGCTTCGGATTTTTAGTATGCTCTCACGCCCGTGCTCTCACGCCCTCGCTCACATCAACAACGTCGTCACTACCTCACACTTCATGCCTAGCCCAAGCCGTATTTCACCGGCGATGATGGTGACATACCGAACCTATGTGGGGATGGTTCGGGAATCATAGGGCAAGGCCGGTGCGGCAATGATGTGATGGGGATAGAGGAGTGCGTCCAGGATTGTACCAACCGTTGCCGACCGACCGATGTAGTGGTTCACCAGAGAGAGATGGGATCAGAGATCCGCCATGCAGAACCTACAATTTGGAGGGATGACGCGATTTGAATCGCCTGGGCCCACCGGTCGAAGACCTTCATGGGACGAGTAACGGATTGCGCCCACTTGGTGCAATCTATAGTGTGTTGAGATCCCGTGATGGTGCAACAAAGATGAGAGGGGTTGGTATGATTTCCTTCCAGGAGATCAGTGATAAGGTCAAGGTGGTCGAGTCCTTCTTCGGGAAGCTCTGGGAGACCCCGTCCCTCGAGCGATCTAGGGTTTTAGCCAATTCACAAAATCGTGTCTAGATCAGGAAGGATTTAGTTGAGAGAAGGAGATTCACGGCTGCAGACTACTATCCTGTGAAGGGTAATCGCTTACCAACACCAAAAAAATTCTCTTTCTTGAAGGATTTCTGGAGCGCAGAATCGGGTAGAGCCACTTTTCGGGAGGTTCCCATGGCGGGAGCTAGAGGAAGAGGAGATAGTTGAGGGAGGAATGAGGTTGGGCGAGGTCTTTACAAGCGTGGTGTCGTGCAAGGCTCGCCGATGCCATCCACACAGACTAGTGGGAAGCTAACCGTTCCTCCATGTCCAGGCTCGTCAGAAAGCCCGAGCTTGACCGAGATTCAAGCTCAAGGACAAGTGAAGCAGCTGAGTGGTGAGGCTGCTATGGGGATGTATCCGATGATGAACCCAGGGATGTGGAATCCTAGGCAGATGTAGTTTCCACAACAGAATCGGATGATGTAGATGCTTGATACATTGCAAATATATCTATAATTTTTGATGTTCCATGCTTGGTTTTATCTACTTTCTTGTGTTTTGTCCACACTTTGGAGTACTTTTCATATGATTTCTTGGACAAACCTATTAACAATATGCCACAGTGCCAGTTGCCTGTTTTCTGATGTTTTTGGTTCCAGAAAGTTAGAAAATGAATATTCTCGGAATTGGACGGGACAAAAGCCAAAGTTGATATTTTACCGGAAGACTCACGGAGCCAAAAGACGAGACGGAGAGGGGCCACAGGGCGGCCACACCATGTGGTGGCGCGGGCTAGCCCTGGCCGTGCCACCAGGTGGTGTGGGCCCCCTGGCCGCCAACCGACCTTGCCTCTTCGCCTATAAGAAGCCTCCTGATGCAAAAAGCCTAAATAATCAAGCCTCCAGCCACGAAAAGTTCCGCAGCGCTGCCGCCACCGAAGGGGAGATTCAGGGGACAGAAAGTCTCTGTTCCGGCACCCTGTCGGGACGGGGCAGTGCCCCCGGAGCCATCTCCATTGATCTCCACCACCATCTCCATCACCGTTGCTGATTCCCATGATGATGAGGGAGTAGTTCTTCCTCGAGGCTAAGGGTTCTACCGGTAGCTATGTGTTCATCTCTCTATCTATGCGTGATCATATTGTGATTATGAGCTATGTAATCAAGTAGATCTACCTTGCTACTCAAGTGCTTTATTGGATCTCTGCTCTCCCCATGTGTGTGAAAGTGACAACGTGCTCACCATGGTGGCACTTAGGCTAGAGATTACAAATACTAGTTATGAGTTATATTTGGAGTTGGATGTCTTTATGAAATTTTAGTTTTTGTTGGACTCATCTAGAGCTCGAGGTGACAGTGTGGGGTTTTCTAGATGGGAAAGATGAACTTTGAGGTGTGTTGTTATAGCCCTACCATCGATTAGAGTGTCCAACCAGAGAGTAGTTAAGAGTAGTATCATAAAGAGAAGATATTTATATGAGAGTGTTCACTAGTGAAAGTATGATCCCTAGGCCTTGTTTCTAAGCATTGATACACCGTTTGCAACTATATCTGTTACATGTTTGCTTGCTTCTATCTTTATTTCAGTTTTCCTTTAGTCTCTTTCACGCCATCAAGCTATTTTCTATCACCGTTACCACTTATAATTATCCATACCACTTGTATTTCACTATCTCTTCGCCGAACTAGTGCACCTATACACCTGGCAAGTGTATTGGGTGTGTTGGGGACACAAGAGACTTCTTGTATCTTGATTGCAGGGTTGCTTGAGAGGGAATACCTTTGACCACTTCCTCCCTGAGTTCGATAAACCTTGGGTGATCCACTTAAGGGAAACCTTGTTGCTGTTCTACAAACCTCTGCACTTGGAGGCCCAACAACTGTCTACAGGAATAGAAGTGCATAGACATCAATGCCTCAGTGGCCTTTCCAAATGCCATTTGTTTAGAATCCATGTATGCCTACATAGTTTCAGGGTCCTTTTGTTCCCCCTCAGCAGCATCAGCTGTCTACTAGCCATAACAGTGGTGCTGGAGGTAGTAATAACAAGTTGAATTCCGGCAAGAACAAGAAGATGGGAAAAACTTAAACTAATAGTAGTCAGAATCAGGCAAGTCAACGGCATGAGAATAATATTAATAATCCAAGTCAGTCAAAAAACTCTACTACCCTGGTTTTTGAGCTTAAGTATAAAGATGTAATCTGCTATAATTATGGGCAACTAGGCCATTTACTATGCCCCATAACTAAGTGTTGTTTCATATATGGTATGCCTAGGCATCACATGGATGAGTGACATGAATGGTACAAACCCTTACCAGCTGCTAAGTATCTGGGGAGTGCTAATGCTGGATAAGAGTTCTTTCACATTGATGTTGAAGGGCTAGAAGCTACCAAATGGATGAACTATGGTAATTTGGGAGTGGTGAAGATAGGTTAAGTTGATGCCACTGAACAAGAACTAGGTCAAAATTTCATAGAAATGTGGAAGAGTAATTGATAGTAGCAAATTAGACAACTGGGTGATAAGAAGTATCTCATCAGACTGCCACCTGCCAAAGATATAAATGAATTGGTGGAATCCATCAATTAACTTGAAGAAAAAGGTGTTTGTGTATCCTTTTCCAAGTGGGGTGGGGAAAAAAGATCCTTTTGGTGAAATGCATGAAGTTTGGGTCAAACTTGAAGGAATCCCAAATAAATGGTGTACATGGAAAGTAATTACTCAGATAGCTACTTCCTTAGGTGTGAAGGTCAATGTTAACAAGCACATCATCTTTATGATCTTCTTCAAAACTGTCAGAGTCAAGGTGGTTGTCAGGGATGTGGAGAAGATTCCGAAGGATATAGGCTGTTTTAGATAGAGACAAGACTCTATATTGTGTATTTTGATGTAGAGGAATATGAAGGCTCTGACCCCTGGTGATGATGGTGATAATGGAGGAGGGGATGAATCTCAGGAACTAGATGATGACTAGCTAGGTGATTACTTTATTGACTAGTTAGCCAAAGCCAAGGATCATCGACCCATGGAGACTGAGTCTAACACCTCTATCAGGACCCCTTATGCTAGGAGTTCCTAGAATAGGGGGAGGACTATGATGACAATAGCTGATAGTTCTAGTAAGTAGTTAGAAGCTTTTTTAATGAATAAAGTCTTGGATATTGGCTGCACTATAGCCCCGCTGGTGAATAAGTTGGTCCAACTACCTCCTAAGGAAAATATTGATGCTAACTTGCTGGCATCGGATGAGGAGGAGGAAGAACAAAAGAATAATACTATGGTGTCCAAGACTATGATGGTTGATGATGAACAAAACCATGGTGAAAAATAAAAAATAGGGCCCTGTAGTTGCCACAAGAGCAAGCTCGAGGATTGATGGCTCAAAATATATTCGAGCTCGTTGGGGAACCCCAAGAGGATGGTATGATGAGGAAAACAACAAGTTTTCCCTCAGTTATGAAACCAAGGTTATCGAACCAGTAGGAGCAAGGAAACACCTCCAAGGTGTTATTTCTGACTTGGAATCCTGCACAACACAACCACAGAACTTTGCCCCCAACTTACAGTAAGGTTGTCAATCTCACTGGTTTTGCCTAAAACAAAGGATGAAACGTATTGTGTGGAAGATTGTAGTAGCTTGCAGAAAGTAAACAGAAAACAGTAAATAACTTTGTAGATTGATGGTAAAAGAATAGACCGGGGTCCATAGTTCACTAGTGGTGATTCTCCTTAAGATAGATGACATGTTGGGTGAACAAATTACAGCGGGGCAATTGACAAACATCGAGAAACCATACATGCATATACTAATCATCTTGACTCCTATGAGATTTGATTGGGCATTACAACATTATACATACACTGTAATCCAACTGCATCGATGACTAATAATCCACCATCAGGTTATCATCCGAATCCCCTCCAGTATTAAGTTGCAAGCAAAAAATAATTGCATTAAGCAAAGTGTGTAAAGTAAACAATACGATTGTTCTATGAACAAAGGATTGCTATTTTCTCCCTAGTAGCAACACCACATTTAGTACCTTAGAGATTTATGTCACTTCCCCAGATTCCTAGAGGCATGATTCCAGTATCGAGCATAAATACTCCCTTTTGGAGTTGCTAGCATCTACTTGGCCAAGATAGCTGCAAACAACATAAAGCATGCAAGATCACAAATAACAAAGACATGATATAATCAATAATCAATCTGAAATAGCATCTCAATATCCATCGGATCCCCGCAAACACAACATGTTGGATTACAACTAGATGATCTTGATCATGAATGGAGCTCACAAGATCTAAACATGATAGCACAAAGGAGGAGAACCAACCATCTAGCTACTACATGGACCCGTAGTCCAAGGATGAACTACTCACGCATCACACCAGAGGCAGTCATGGTGATGAAGAAGGCCTTCAAGGTGAACTCTCCCCTCCGGCAGAGTGCCGGGAAGAGCTTCAGATCCCTCCCGATCTAGGGATGGAGATGACGGCGGCTACAGACTCTTTCGTGGAATTTTTGATTGGGTCCTTAGGGTTTCTGTATCAGAGGCTTCTTAAAGGCGAAAGGGGAGGCCGAGGGGGTGCCCGAGGCGGATGCACCCCCCCCGGCGCGGGCCAGGCCTGGCCGCGCGGCCAAGGGGTGTGCCCCCCTCGAGGCCCTTCTCCGTCTCGTCTTCTGGCTCCGTGTTCCCCTAGGTGAAATATTGACTTTGGCTTTTGTCCCGTCCAATTCAGAGTAAATTCATTTTCTTGCTTTTCTGGAACCAAAAACAGCAGAAAACAGGCAACTGGCACAGTGGCATCTTGTTAATAGCTTAGTTCCAGAAAATGTGTAAAAATACTCGAAAGTGTGGACAAAACATAAGAAAGTAGATATAAAACAAGCATGGAACATCAAAAATTATAGATACGTTTGCAACGTATCAACATCCCCAAGCTTAACTCCTGCTCGTCCTCGAGTAGGTAAGTGATAAAAAGAAGAATAATTTTTGAGGTGACATGCACCATCATAATCTTGATCAAGGCATTTATAAAATTTATAGCTGGGATCATAGTACTCTAACATAGCATGAAAGATATAGATCTAACAATAAGATATAGCAACTATGTTGTAACATAAAAATGTACAAACAAAAGATTCATGAATAACAATACTTTGAAAGACGTTTGTTTGTTTCACATATAGAAAACATAATGAGAATGGTATTCAGCTTGTCCGTCATAGTGTAGCAAAACATAAATGCATAGGACACCTTAAAAGTTCATAAGGGTGACTAGATACAAATAGTTTAAGAACAAGCAATATCAAAGTTATGAGTCAATCAACAAGTTTTGGGACAATGTACATTAAACTAAGAATGACCACTATGCTCTCTTAATAGGTGTATAAAGATAGAAGATGGAGACTCAACATAAAAGTAAAAGAAAGGCCTTCATAGAAGGAAGCAAGGATTCAAGTCTCATAAAGAGGTTCCAAAATTATGTTACTTATTAGCTTTCAGCTCTCATTTCCCCTATCATAGGCATCTTCAAGTGATTAAGGTCAAAGTGACACAACTAAGAGGATATGCTTGACAAGTTATAAGTTGAAATCTCATGCCCCTTGCTTACGAGTACCGAACCTCATGATACTCAACTTCAGTCACAAGTAAGCTCTTGTCATTGTAAGTACATATGTATCATAGAGAACCACCAACGGGGTACCCCTTGCCCCATGACATAGGAGCTATCCCATATCAAAATGACAAGGCAACAAACAATGAGCATCTCAGCGATCTTTTTATTTGCTATTTGCATAGGTTTTTATTGAGGATGCTTCATAGAATGCTCATTATGGTTATGCCGCAAGTTCCACCATCATTAGGCATGGCTTAGGCTAGCGGCCCAGGCGTTTCTCTAACACACATACAAACTCCATGATCTTATAAGTTCCCCTTTTATTTCACACCACCGGGATCCATAAGCAAAAGAATCATGATATCAACGGAATAGTAAGTGCAATGTCGAAAGCATTCCCCATGATACATGGTTCTGCTAACTTCAACTTATAAAGCGCAAGGATATACGCAGCAAGATTGGACACAATGGTTCAAGATTATTAAGTGCAAGAAAGTAAAGTGTGCCATCGAGTTCGTGAGAGCTTTAATCACTAATTTTCACATAACAAGTTTAATTCAGAAGGTAGATAAAAACATGAATATACTTGGAATAGAAAATGCTAATAGGTAGGTATGGTGGACTTTTTGGAATAACTTGGTTTTATTTGGAGTTGGATGCATGATTGGAACTCATACTTGGTATGGAGGCTAGCAAAAGACTGGGAGCGACCAACTAAGAGAGAAATAATGGCCATAATCATGCAAAGCGACAAAATATCATTAATTAAAGCATAAAGTGATATTATAAGTCGAATACTAAATGCTCGTAAAGGCTATGGTGACTTGGCATAGTCTTAACATGGTGTGAGCATGCGCCAAGTTAACCCAAATAAAGCATCAAAGGAGAATACCACAATACTATGCTTTAATATGCTAAAACAACGCATGATTCAAGCAATATTAATTGTTTATAACATTTCATGCTACAACAAAAATAACTAAGAATAAAGCCAAAACAATATCAAGCATGACATGACAAAGCATAGGCGAAAGTCAAAAACAAGCACCTTTTTACCACTTAAGCATGAACTTTTCCTACTCTTTTCCAATCCAAACTAACTTATTTTAAAAATAATGTATGAATGAGGGGGTCTAACCAAATTATTAAAGCAAACCAAGCAAACTAAGCACACGAAAACTAAAAACGAAAACAAAGACGCTCCAAGAACAACACAACTGTGCATGAAACAATAAAAATGAAGTGTTTGGAAGAAACCTGAAATTTTTATTGATGAAGAAGGGGATGCCTTGTTCATCCCCAAGCTTTGATGCTTGCAGTTCTTGGATATTTATTGGGGGTGACATGGATGGCATCCCCAAGTTTGAGCTTTTGTCCATACTTCATCTTATCACATTACTCTTCCCTACACTAAAAAATTTCCTTCATACAAAACTTCACACAATCTTCATTAGCAACATTAGTATACTCAAGATAATAAGTCTTTTGGTTCAGTTTCAACACAAGTAAAACTTCCATTAAAACACAAGCTACTGTATATTTCTTTAAAAAAGTTCAAATGATCAAAGAGAATTCAAAGAGAAAGAGATTAAGAGGCAAATGCAAATAATGGCAGAAATCTGTCAAAACAGACCAGCGGGTAAAAACCATTTTTTACGAAGACCTTCTGTTGCTCAAATCGAATAATGTTGAACTATCAAAAGTTTGATAACAACCTGGGGAAGAAGCACAAACATTTACAGCTCAAAACGACGTACAAATATTTTTCACTAATTTTTACAGCGAAGCATAAAAATCTGTTTTGGGACAGCAACTTTCCCAAGCGTTACTTCTCTCTCATTAGAGGTTACTCTTGGCACAAAAACCACAGAAAAATGATAAGGAGAGGTTATTATAGAGGAAATAACTTCCAAGACTCAACTAAAACTTTTGGGTTATCTCCCAATAAGTACTTTTCTTTAACGCCTTTAAGTTAGGCATAAGAAGCAAGAAAAGAATCAAGTATTCTCAAATGAAGAAGCATTAAGATTGGTACCAGAAATATCTTCAACAAGGCAATGTATCTCATCCAAATAAGTTCTAGAGGATCCTCTTTCAATGCTCTTGGGTTCACTATTTTCATCAAATGGGTTTTCGAGAACAATCCAATCAAAATTCTTTTCTAAGGCTTCATGCATTCCTACAAGTTTAAAAGGTATTGGTATCTTAATTTCCTCCCCATTAGGTTCGGTTTTGTCCATCTTTTCTCGTGTACCAATATCATCTACACATGAGCCTAGCATATTAAAACGTTCAAAGACTTTTCTAGCTTCCTTAGCAACATCATAGAATTCTTTAAGCAAGGTTTCCAGAATAAAATCTCTCTTTTCAGGGTCCTCAATTTCTTTAAGTTTAAGAAACATTACTTGCATTATAGGGTTAAGGTTAACAAACCTAGGTTCCAACATGTGAACTAAAGAAGCAGCAGCAATTCCATAATTTGGAGCAAGTTCTGCTAGGGATCTATCCTCAATATCCTCATCCTTGCTAACATGATTAATGATTTCTTCAATATTATCTTTCCCAATTATAGAGCCACTACCTATTGAAAGGTCTTTCAGGGTGAACTTAGGGATCAACATGGTGATCTAGGAACTAGGTAACAACTATAGAAAGAACTATTTTTTAATGTGTTTTTAATATAAAGAATCAAATTCGTACAACTAATTTGTGTGTGTTTTTGATAAAGAAACAAGCAAACAAAGCATAAATAAACTAAGCAAAACAAATAAAACAAAGTAAAGAGATTGGTTATGAGGGACTCCCCTTGTGAAGATGTCCTTGACTCCCCGACAACGGCGCCAGAAAAAGAGCTTGATGGCTCAAAATATATTCGAGCTTGTTGGGGAACCCCAAGAGGAAGGTATGATGAGCACAGCAGCAAGTTTTCCCTCAGTTATGAAACCAAGGTTATCGAACCAGTAGGAGCAAGGAAAAACCTCCAAGATGTTGTTTCCAACTTGGAATCCTTCACAACACAACCACGGAACTTTGCGCCCAACTTACAGTGAGGTTGTCAATCTCACCGGTTTTGATGAAACAAAGGATTAAACGTATTATGTGGAAGGTAGTAATAGCTTGCAGAAAGTAAACAGAAAACAGTAAATAGCTTTGTAGATTGATGGTAAAAGAATGGACCGGGGTCCATAGTTCACTAGTGGTGATTCTCCTTAAAATAGATGACATGTTGGGTGAACAAATTACAGCGGGGCAATTGACAAAACATCGAGAAAGCATACATGCATATACTAATCATCTTGACTCCTATGAGATTTGATTGGGCATTACAACAATATACATAGACCGTAATCTAACTACATCTATGACTAATAATCCACCTTCAGGTTATCATCTGAACCCCCTCCAATTATTAAGTTGCAAGCAACAGATAATTGCATTAAGCAAAGTGTGTAAAGTAAACAATACGATTGTTCTATGAACAAAGGATTGCTGTTTTGTCCCTAGTAGCAACAACACATCTATTATCTTAGAGATTTCTATCATTTCCCCAGATTCCTAGAGGCATGAACCCACTATCGAGCATAAATACTCCCTCTTGGAGTTGCTAGCATCTACTTGGCCATGATAGCTACTAACAACGGAAAGCATGCAAGATCACAAATAACAAAGACATGATAGAATCAATAATCAATCTGAAATAGCATCTCAATATCCATCGAATCCCCGCAAACACAACTTGTAGAATTACAAATAGAAGATCTTTATCATGAACGGAGCTCACAAGATCTAAACATGATAACACAAAGGAGGAGAACCAACCATATAGTTACTACATGGACCCGTAGTCCAAGGACGAACTACTCACGCATCACACCGGAGGCATGGTGATGAAGAAGGCCTCTAGGGTGAACTCTCCCCTCCGGCAGGGTGCCGGGAAGAGCTTCAAATCCCTCCCGATGTAGGGATGGAGATAACGGCGGCTACAGACTCTTTCATGGAATTTTTGATCGGGTCCTTAGGGTTTCTGTATCGGAGGCTTCTTATAGACGAAAGGGGGGGACGAGCTGGTGCCCAAGGCGGCTGCACCCCCCAGGCGCGGGCCAGGCCTGGCCGCGCGTCTAGGGGTGTGGCCCCCTCGAGGCCCTTCTCCGTCTTGTCTTCTGGCTCCGTGTTCCCCTCGGTGAAATATTGAATTTGGCTTTTGTCCCGTCCAATTCTGAGTATATTCATTTTCTGGCTTTTCTAGAACCAAAAATAGCAGAAACAGGCAACTGGCACTGTGGCATCTTGTTAATAGGTTAGTTCCAGAAAATGTGTAAAAATACTCCAAAGTGTGGTCAAAACATAAGAATGTAGATATAAAACAAGCATGGAACATTAAAATTATAGATATGTTTGCAACGTATCAAGGATTTAGAAAGATGGGAGGACTAAAGTGAAGAAATCTCAAGATTTAAAAAATCTTTAAACTTGGAGATCCCCAAAAGTAAGTCTTACTACCCATGGAATTAGTAATTCCTTTGCTATCCTAGATAATACTAATGAAATGCAAAAAACTAGGAATTCTAGGGTTATGCTAGGGAACTCTGAGGATAATATAAATGATAATATTGAAATGGTTCGGGAGGTAGAAGTGGACATGCTTAAATATTTCCATTCTGACCACCTTGATATGTTCTTACCTAGTGATATTAATGTCACCGTAGAGGATATCTATAGGTTATAAAGTCCCCCCTAGGGATTATTCTAACCAGATGACTAAGAATCATATGGACCCTTGAACAACGACTCAAGATGGCGCAGCAGCCGTGCCTGCTCCCTGCCACGCAACGTTGACTCCCACCAGGTCCACGCCTTCATGATCATGGCATGGAACAGATGCAGGATGTGGGATACCCCATCAGTGGCCAACAACAAGTCACGACCATTCGGACTAGCGAGGTAGAATAGAAAGACTTCATGAGAAGCACCGACGAATCATAGCTCTAAGCCTCAAACTCAGGCATCTTGGTGGTAGCGATTAGGTCGACGAGGATGAAGAAATGCATCTGATTCTCGGCAAGGATGAGGTCCACAGAAAGTTGCGCATAGCCGGAGGGTATGGCGTGCAGCAGCACCTCCTCACGCATGGAACCATTGACAAGGTGCTCGAGGATGAAGCAGCCGTCGAGGACCATCATCTAGATGAATACAATGGCATCGACATCGGCAAGCTCCTCACTGACGTACATTGCACGTGCCTCCTACTTGCGGGCAACGATGATGCAGATGCACTCCTAGATGAGAACGAGGTGGTGCGTCGGGTCCGGGTGACCACGGGAGATGAGGTTGTTGAGGTATGCAACATTGCAAGATACACATGGACCTGAATGGTGCGGGTATGTTAACTAAACCTCTTCCACGAGTGAAACATGATCAACACATGGACTCCATGGGTGTTAGATTTGTACCAATGCAAACTAGATTATTGACTCTAGTGCAAGTGGAAATATGCCCTAGAGGCAACAATAAATATTGTTATTATAATATTTCCTTATTTATGACAAGTGTTTATTCTCCATGATATAATTATATTACCTGGAAACTGAATACATGTGTGGATACATAAACAACAGTATGTCCCTTGAATGCCTCTACTCGACTAGCTCATTGATTAAGTGATGGTCAAGGTTTTCTACCCATAGACATGTGTTTTCATTTAGTAACCAGGTCATATCATTAGAATAATGGTGTGATGGACATACTCAAAATCAATCATAGCATTTGATCGTGTAACTTAAGTTTAACTGATGTAGCTTTATCATCGTCAAGTATCACTTCCTTAGACCATGAGATCATGTCCCTCCCTTGTACCAGAAGGATACCTTGTTGGCATCAAACATCATTTCGTCATTGGGTGATCATAAATATATTCTTTAGGTATCTTAGAAGTTACTTGTTGAGTTATATGGATCAAGATTGGGATTTGTCACTCCATGTGTTGGAGAGATATCTTTGGGCCCTCTAGGTAGCATAAGATCCCAAGTAGCTTACAAGCATATAAATGATGAATTTATTCAAGTGGAAATTGAATTACAAAGGGAGTAAAGAAAACTTGGCAGTAATGATATTGAACTAAGTAAGGTGATACCGATGATCGAATCTCGGGCAAGTAACATATCAGGCGACAAAAGGAATTGAATACGAGATTACTTGACTCCTCGACATTATGGTTTGGCTGATGAAAGATCTTCATAGATTTTGTGGGAACCATTATGGGTATCTATGGGCCTCCTATTCGTTATTGGTCGGAGAGGATGTCTTGATTATGTCCACATGTTCTAAAACCTGTAGTGTCACACACTTAACATTCGATGTTGCAAGGGTTTCAATGATATATTTAACTGATGTAATCGAATTACGATTTGGAGTCTCGGATGGGATCCTAGATATCACGAGGAGCTTTAGAATTTTCTGAAGATAACAAAAGTATATGGGAAGATGGTTTTAGGGTTCTAGAAAGAGTTCAGAATATTATCAGTATCGTACCAGATGCTCTATAAGGTTCCAGGGGGCCTCCGGTGGGGTCCACATGTCTGTAGGGTCAACATGTGCCAGTGGGGGCACCCCAGCCTACTTAGGCCAGGGCACCACAGCCCCATAGGGCCCATGCGCTTGCCGCAACTAAAACTCTAGCCGCAAGGGGAGCCATTACCTAGAGGAGCAGCTTCCTCCTTAGCCGATGCCCCCTTCTTGAAGGAGGGGCATGTCCCCTTTGGCCAACCAGCACCTCTATGGAATATGGGGCATGGGTATGGCACATATCACCTCTAGAATTGCTGGACGCTGCCCCTTCTCCTGGATACATCTCCTCCTCCCGACAAAAACTTAATGAAGCTCTGCCGATTTACAACCAATCTTATGCCACCATGTCGTCGTGTCGTCGAGATCGATCTCACGAACCTCTCCCCCTCTCTTACTGGATCAAGAAGGTGGAGACGATGTCGTGATGCACGTTGCATAACTCGGAGGTACCGTTCATGCAGTGCTCGGATCGGAAAGGATCGAATCTTTGGAGTACGACTACATCAACCCATGATCTTCTGAACATTAGCATCCGTGTTCTACAAGGGTATGTCAATGCAATCTCCATCTCGTTTCCTTCATCTCTTAGATTAGATCTTGGTCTTTGTCCGTACTTATAGAAATTTTTTTATTCCCTTTGATGCGAATCCCAGCAACCAATCCTCGGTGTCCTAGGGAGTGCTCCAACTCTGCCCCAGCCTCGACCGACCATAACGGGTGGCCAATCTTGCGACGACACTGTATTGATCATTGAATCCTCGTTGGATGGGATGAAGTCTGACAACATGTCAAAGGGGAGAGAAAGGTGTCAGAGGAAGGCTAGAGCCTTGAAATTGCAACGGAGGCCGCATGCTGCCATGCTAGGCGGTGATGTGGACAGCTCACCAATTAGGTATGCCATGTTCAACTTCTTGCCCTCGTGCATGCTGGTTATTCTTCCCATAATTGCAGGTAGGGTTGCAAGCGGGGTGGGTACATGACTAGTTTCTAGAACAATTTACCTCGATGTAGTGTTAATTGAGGATGGAGGCATCTAGAATAATTTGTACTAATCCATGTTTTCGCGGGATATGCGGGATCCCGCTTGTGCAACCCTATTTGCAGGTAGAAGCATTATTACTGGTGAACTCTTTCAAGCCTTTCTTGCTAGTGATTTTGGAGGTGTGGGCTACCAGATAGCTCTCAGTGTACTTATAAATGAGTCAGGGGAGGCAGAAAGGACGCTGAAACGGCAGGGTAAAGGTACCCAATGTTTCCCGCTCGTCTTAGATGGCCCGAAAAAACAATTCACACAGGTTTTTTTAACCAAAATAATGCACACTGTTTACAAGGATGAAGTTGTTTGCGGTGTACTAGTATGTTTTTTTGGAGCAGCATGCACTCTCCTACTCACGTAAATTTTGTTGAATATGTTTCCGATGTGTGGTAAAAGAAGCACGGCCCGGCTGCAGACACATACATGGTGTATATTTTTGGGTATTTTTTTGCTATTTTTTGGGTATAAGGGATCATTTTCATCGCAGACGGAATCCCTTCCATATGCGTTGGGGTCTTAATAAGCCTGATCTGAACTAGTTCCCACCCTTCAATTTCCTAGCCACTCCAACCCTTGTGGCCGATCTATTCCATGCGCCAAGGATTTGACACATCGTGCTTCCTTGTCGTCATGGGATGAGGTCGTGTGCTCCAGATCTACGGTTGTGGTATGCCTCGTGGTGTTGTGAAGCAATGTGTGTGTGCGACAACTTGAGGAAGTGGCAAAGGCTATGAAGCAGTGGCGTCATCAATAATCGCCAACAAGGGTATCATCGGACCCTGCCAGAGACCTAGGTATGATGGCCAGCCAGTGATTCGCGGGCTATTGCAAACGGGGGTGCCGGAGCAAGTGGCGGAATGTAGTGGTGTTGTCTAATATAGATTTTCCAGCGATTGTCACTTGGGAGGATGGTTTGAGACCGCTCGAGCGTGCCGCTGTAGTATTTTGGAAGTGCTGGTAATCTTCCTCCTCCACAATGGCTATGTTGCTCATGTGACAATGATGACAAGCAAATCTTGGCCGATTTGATTGCATGCTTTTGCGGGTATGGTCATCGCTTGCATGGAATCTCACGTCATGACCGAAGGTGTACATAGCTGTCGGGAATGCGAAAAGTGGAGGCGACAACATGAGGTATTCAATCTTGTGGTGCTTCGAACTCTGGTTGATAACTATAGGTGTGAACGGACTTGGTCATACCTGGCAATGGCGACGCTTTGCATTGTTACCTTGTTGAAGACATTGCTTGGAGTTTGTTTCGACATGTTTTTTAGGGTGAAAACACACAATCTGGTCTTCATTGGTTGGATCTGGCGACGGTGCCGCTCAAGTGTGTTTCACTTTGATGAGGCATTTTTTGGAGAACATTATTATGTTGGTGTCGATATGGTCGTTGTTGCAGTTCATCGATTTTGAGTTTTTTTTTCTTTTTTTCTGCCTACACTTAGCTTTGTTGTTAAATGACTAAGCTCTTTGGCGGTGTGGACCTTTGTGTGTAAGTGTTGATGTATGTTTTGTGCATCTTAGTGATGCAAAAAGGTCGGGTGTTCCAACTCGTGCCAAGATGATGATCAGTCGGATGCCAGTCCCCATCATCTAGTTGGCGTCTTGTGTCCCGGAAGGCTCCGCTAGCAAACTCCATTGAGAGATTCATGTCTAGACATTGCTGGATTGGGTGGGATTCGGTCACGCGCACCCATGTTTTTAGTTTTTATCTGACCATTTGGTTTCAGAGGGAGCACTGCGAAGTTCTACTGACTGTTACCATCATTGGACACACTTTATCATTCCATGGTGAAGTTAGCTGGCGGGGTTGTCATGGAAGTCGAGATCTGAGGACTAGCAATGTTGATTCGGGTCTTTGGGGAGATAAGGAATTGGCTTGGTGATTCGTGATTTGGAGCAGTGGCATCGTAAGTGGGGGCGACAACATTGGAGAAGTTTAAAGTCATAACTTTCAGGCTAAAAATCCAAGGTCCGACCTTAATTAGTTGTACCTGGCAATGTTCTTGTTGAAGGCATTCATTTGTGAGCAAGGACTTCTTCTAGGGTGAAAACCTAAGATTTAGCTGTGTGCATCCATAAAGCCGCTAGGGCAATGCATTGTTGCAGAGGCTGTGTGTAATTGTCGCGATATTAATATATTCTCTTTGTCGAAAAAGGTTGGGTGTGGGCTCGTTGTGTTTGTACATTATTGATGCTCCGTTATGAGTTGGTAAGATGAGAACGGATACCACACATATGTTGGGACAGGGGCTCCAACCTCGGGTGTGGCGGTGGTGTCCTCCTCCTCCGTCAGAGGAGGTCGGCCGACAGGTTGTGGAGGATCCCTTGAACCCACTTCTAGTAACGGCCACGAGTTGGGTTGCCCCGGCTGCCGGTGAAAACCCTGCAATCATTCCATCCAGGGAGGGAGAAGGTGGCGTCTTCACACCGTTACTTTCTTGAAGGCATTGTCACTCCAGCAGTCATCTACTTACCCTACTCTGGGTAAAAACGCATACCCGAATATCCCGGATCGAATGATAGTGGCGCTTTATACGTCGCACTCACTCATGGGGGCATCATTTTTGGAGCAGCTGCTGGATGGCGGAGGTACTTGGAGGTCTGGTGCACATCTAGCTCATCGACGGCGGCGGGTATCGGCGACATGGCACAAAGGGTTTCAGTGTTGGTCATGTCATGATAGACTCGCGTAGGGCGGAGTGTCTTGCACCGAGGCGACGTCGATGGTTGGCCTAGTGAGGGCTACGGATCTATGTGCTGAAGTTGGTAGCGGTTCGGGGGAGTTGACAACTTATGTACCATGTGCACAGGGGCGGATTTATCGTCCGGGCACCCTGGGCACGTGCCCGGGCTCGTCTCTTCCGCTTATATGAACTCCGGCGAGTTGCCGGAGCGGTCCTACTTGCTACAACAACTAGAATTAGCGATCTAAGACGAAAATTACTCTTGTTTAGTCGTTTCGGTGAGCATGGGCCTTTCCCACAGCAGCGGTACCTTAGCCAAAGGCCCTTTTTGTTCCATACTAGTTGTTTGGGCCGCAAAGGTCATCTCTCCCACACCTTCACGAAGCAAAAAAATCAGCTTGACTCAGCGTGCCGCGTGCGTTTCAGGAACCGAAAGATCTCATGTGTTCGTCTCGCTAGTGAACCGTTGCTTGTAATTGCGAGATTCCTAGGCCGATAGGATGGCCGGCGACTGCGTGCGGCGTGTTAGTTCCACCCGGCGGCCAGCGGCTGCGAATTCCCAGTATGTGTAGGGCCAACGCATGGAAGCAGGAAGCAGGAGAAGACCAGGGACGATAGGGAACGGCCTCAACCCCGTGTGACAAATAGGTCAGTTTTTCTCCTTACTTTACCGGAGAATTTTGGAAATAAACATCAGTTGGTGTCCAATTTCAGTTCTTACTTGTTTAAATCTTAAACATAGATAGACTTTAGTTACTGGTAGACCAAAGTGAAATCACTTAGATTGTGGTGTGCCCAGGCTTCAAAATATGCCTAGGTCCGCCACTGCATGTGCATAAGGTGCTCGCTAAGAATCTGCTAGGTTGTATGTGCACTCGTGTTTCTCTTAGAGGATGTCTCCGGTATGCGATTTCCCTGATTTCAAGTTGTTGGGGTTTTCGAGTTTTCAGGCATAAGTCTCTGCTGACACCAGGTTTGTAGTTGTTGAGTGCTGGCCTCGAATTTTTTAGTAGGCTCTCTGGTAGTTCTTTCACTACAAGAAATGTGTTAACTTGTGACCTTCTCATAGTGATGGAAATGGAATCGTCATAGATTTATGATGATTTCGCACTAGATGGTCATAGGCTATCTAGAGAGGTTAAAACCTTATAGAATTACGACGTTTTGTGTTGGAATCGTCGTAATTTTATCATATTAAATCGTCATAACCTATATGGTACAACTTAGAGCTTATTTATACCCCCATTCTGACCAATTTAAATCGTCATATAGTCTAAAATATGAAATGTTGATTGACTAGATGGCCACATCAGCAATTATGTCTACATGGCATGTCTATGTGTCTATTTTTGACTACGTGTCATATCCATGTGTAAATATATGTTTTTATTCTGCAAAAAGAAGTCGACGTGGTGTTTGAACCAGCGACCTCACACACACCTCAAGCACCTAACCACTAGGACAAACAATGGTAGTTGTACTATAACGGTTACTCCACGTATAATTCTTTTGAGACCGCCTCCCTCTTTCAGAAAAGATGTGCAAAAATGATCTACTGCTGGGGGTCGAACCCACAACCCCTCGCACTCCACGGCCGAAGGAAACCACCAGGCCAACAATCCTTTCTTGTCTTAGTCTAGTGCGCCACGTTTATTAATACTCCGATCGTCTATTGGGCCTTGCCCTCGATAAAGTAAATTAAATCTGTTCAGCCCGTCTGTTGGGCCTTGGCCACAACACTTCACACATGGTAAATTAAATTCGCAGCTCGGTTGGCCCGGCTATGTATTTTTCTTTTTTCTTTTTTCTGTTTTCTTAATTCTTATGTATGTCTTTCATATGAAGTCTAAATGAAATGATTTTTGTCTCTATCTATTTATAAAATTCATTAGATCATCTCAGATTGTTAATCATGAATACTTTTATTATTTAACAATAGTGAATTTACTAATTCCACATTAGTCCATAGTAGAGACACTAGACTAATTTAAAATATGATCTTGAAATTAGGGTTTTAAATTCATAATTTTAGGTGAGTGCAGTGGATATTTGCAATATTTAAAGTTTGATATTTTCCTTGCAACTATGTCAAATAAAATGATGCGATGCGAAGGTTTTATATTGTTCGGACCTTTTTGAATGTCTTATGCCCGTTTTAAACTATGGTCAAACGACGGGCATAAAGACTCTTAACTCGGCGATGGGCATCGCTAAACTTGCATTGGATCTATGATGAAATGGCATATTATGAACCTAAAAATGATTTTTTCAAAAAATCAAGAGCATTAGATCATGTACCTGTAGTTCAAACCGGACCCACTTCCTACTAATTCAGCAGGAATTTGTCTTTTTCACCAGGGGTGGATGAAAAGGTTTTAAAATCTCCGGTTGGGACATTGTTTATGTAAGGTGGTCTAGTAATTTTTAAAAATAAGGTGGTAGTTTTTTTAAATTGAACATTTGGTGTTGCTTCACAAAACGCCCCGATTTTGGCACTCGAAAAATAGAAAATAGTTTTTTCATGTGACGAAAAAGAAAACTTTCTCCTGCAACATTGTTAGCCATCCCAATATGCACATGTGTGCACAATATGGGCACATTATCACAAACTATGCCGTGATTCTGGTCATAACATTGGTCGTTTGGCTTGAAAGCCATTAAACCTCGAACATGATGGGTCATTTTTGTGAAGGTTTTTTCGAGATGCAATCAATATACCAAGTTTGGTATTTTTTCTTGCAACTATGTCACATAATATTATGTCACGCGAAGGTTCTACATTGTTCGGATCATTTCTGAATTTTTTATGCCCGTTTCAAACTATGGTCAAAACGGCGGGCACGAAGGTTCTTAGCTCGGGGCTGAGCCTTTCTAAACTTGCATTGGATATCTAAAGAAACATGATATTATGAGCCTAAAATGATTTTTGCAAAAAATCAAGGCATTAGATCATGTACCTGTACTTCAAACCGGACCCACTTCCTACTGATTCGGTAGGAATTTGTCTTTTTCACCAGGGGTGGATGAAAAGGTTTTAAAATTCCCGTTTGGGACATTGTTCATGTAAGGTGGTCTAGTATTTTTGAAAAATGAGGTGGTAGCATTTTTGAATTGAACATTTGGTGTTGCTTCACAAAATGCCCCGATTTTGGCACTCGGAAAATAGAAAATGGTTTTTTCGTGCGATGAAAAAAAAACTTTCTCCTGCAACATTGTTAGCCATCCCAAGATGCACATGCGTGCACAATATAGGCACATTACCACAAACTATGCCGTGATTCTGGTCATAACATTGGTCGTTTGGCTTGAAAGCCATGAAACCTCGAACATGATAGGTCATTTCTGTGAAGGTTTTTTCAAGATGCAATCAATATACCAAGTTTAGTATTTTTCGTTGCAACTATGTCACATAATATTATGTCACGCGAAGGTTTTACATTGTTCGGAACATTTTTTGAAATTTTTATGCCCGTTTTAAACTATAGTCAAAACTGCGGGCACGAAGGTTCTTAGCTCGGGGCCGAGCCTTTCTAAAGTTGCATTGGATCTCTAAAGAAACATGATATTATGAGCCTAAAAATGATTTTTGCAAAAAATCAAGAGCATTAGATCATGTACCTGTAGTTCAAACCGGACCCACTTCCTACTGATTCGGTAGGAATTTGTGTTTTTCACCAGGGTTGGATGAAAAGGTTTTAAAATTCCTGGTTGGGACATTGTTCATGTAAGGTGGTCTAGTATTTTTGAAAAATGAGGTGGTAGCATTTTTGAATTGAACATTTGGTGTTGCTTCACAAAACGCCCCGATTTTGGCACTCGAAAAATAGAAAATGGTTTTTTTGTGCGACGAAAAAGAAAACTTTCTCCTCCAACATTGTTAGCCATCCCAAGATGCACATGCATGCACAATATAGGCACATTACCACAAACTATGCCGTGATTCTGGTCATAACATTGGTCGTTTGGCTTGAAAGCCATGAAACCTCGAACATGATAGGTCATAGGTTTTTTCGAGATGCAATCAATATACCAAGTTTGGTATTTTTCCTTACAACTATGTCACATAATATGATATCACGCGAAGGTTTTACATTGTTCAGATCATTTTTGAATTTTTATGCCTGTTTCAAACTATGGTCAAAACGGCGGGCACGAAGGTTCTTAGCTCGGGGCCGAGCCTTGCTAAACATGCATTGTATCTCTAAAGAAACATGATATTATGAGCCTAAAAATGATTTTTGCAAAAAATCAAGAGCATTAGATCATGTACCTGTAGTTCAAACCGGACCCACTTCCTGCTGATTCGGCAGGAATTTGTCTTTTTCACCACGGGTGGATGAAAAGGTTTTAAAATCTCCGGTTGAGATATTGTTCATGTGAGGTGGTCTAGTATTTTTGAAAAATGAGGTTGTAGCATTTTTGAATTTAACATTTGGTGTTGCTACACAAAACACGCCGATTTTGGCTCTCGAAAAATAGAAAATGATTTTTTCGTGCGACGAAAAAGAAAACTTTCTCCAATAACATTGTTAGCCATCCCAAGATGTACATATGTGCACAATATGGACACATTATCATAAAATATGCCACAATTCTAGCCATAACATCGACCATTTGACCTAAAAGTGAAACTTAGAATTGAGCTAGCCAATCAGAATAACGAATGGGACTATCCACGGATCACCCAACAAAGAAGATCTCAGCTGTCCACTAGTCTCCATCCAACCGCCCAAAACTTCAGTTTAGTTTCCCCCGCCTCCCCATCCTCACACAATTTATTCCTGAATTGACCGAAACGCCCTACAGTTCTGACAGACAGACACCACACAAGAGTTCGGGGGTAGTTTCGTGAAATCATATCAACCTTCTAGATCACAATCAAGAGGGGACAAACCCTAATCCCCTCATGCACTGCCCATCTCGATCCAGATCCCTTCCTTGCTATCCCCTCACGCGCTGCCGGCTCAGCACAGCCCCTCCGTTCTCCCCAACCTCTGGCCACCACCGCCCTCACCTCTCTTTCCCCGCCTCCCTCTTTCCGTCCCGTCCTCCCACACCGCATCTAGATCGAGCCCCCGACCGCCGTCCTCCCACACCGCATATTCGTCCCTCCGCAAGCTACCAACGCATGGCGCCTCTGGTTCCGTAAGATGTTGGTGCTACTCCACCGTCGTATCCTCTTCCAGCTCCCCTAGCCGCGGTGCTCGACCTTGCCCCCACTCGCATCCCTCAGGAACCTTAGCTGCGGACTTGATCTTGCCCCCACTATGCTCCTCAGGTACACCTAGCCGACCTAGATCTAGACATCACCGGCTGCTGCCTCACCCCGTCGTGACGCCGACCTAGTTACCTCCGCCTATCCCAGAGCACCACCAAGCGGCTCCTTAATCCCGCATGTGCGCCCGTGGCTGACCCTAGCCATGGCTGCCGTTTGGCGTTGTAGCCACGGTGGTCGCCAGCTCTGGCTCCCGCGCCTCCTACATCGTCTACGACCCTGTCGTCGTCGCCTACGACCACTACAACGATGTCCCAGGATCCTGCCTGACATACTCGACCAGCACCTGTTGTTGCTGCATGCGTAGGGGTGCCTGGGAGTATACAGCGAGGCGGCCGCCAGGAAGGCCTACTTGGGCTGCTAGACCATGCCCTGCGAGTACTTCGAGACTGCCTTTCAGGTACCATCCAACCTGCTGCTGCTCCAATTTGTGGGGGACATGTGACTCTATTACTAGTATCTTGCAATGTTGACCCTGTTGGCCGGCAAATAGCTACGCGGGCAAACATTTGTACTAGGAAGCTGTTATTTCTAGTAGTAGTTCAGTGACCTAGAAACCTAGTGCAAATGTTTGCCTAATGGCAATCAATCAATACATGTGAATTGTGCAAGGGAATGGTATGCTCTAGTAGTAGTTCTGTAATTTAAGCATACACTGGAGTAGCAGTCTTGGTAATGATTCATGTTAAGTGCACCGGCACGAAGCTTGTGGGAATTATTTCACCTAGGATATCCACTATGCAAAATGTTTCTGAGTGCTGTTTGAAACAAGATCAATCAAGCTAAGCTAACTGTGTTCCTGTTGGCTGTCATATATAATGCCATTTCTTGGAACTGAAACTGCCTGCATATCCTAATAGTTTTTTTATTATACATTGTTTTAATCCTGATGTTGACTTGGTTTCATAATGCACATATACATGACAGTACAGATTATTTGTGGTTTCATAATGCACATATAGAGACTGCAGCTATTCTGTTGTTTTTACATGATGGAAACTATGGCCTGCTGCTGGTATTCACATTTTGCACAAATACTGCATATGTATGGCTTCTGAAGTAGTGTGTTTTCAATTAGTATACATTTTAACTGTGTTTTGAAACCCTGAAAGTGGCACTAGTTTGAAGCAAGCATAGATAGACCTCTAACGCGCTGCATCTATTGAAATAGGAACCTTGTGGTAGGAACCCGAAGACAATGACCTCCTGGCTTTCGGAGATCATGAAAGGACTGGTATATTCCACTATCTAGTTGACCATGTACCACTATTCTGATTTGGAAATCGTTGTTCCGTAAAGCTGTTTAAAAACTCATATTGTGCAACAATTATGTTTCATGGCTGTAACAATTAATGTTTGCTCTGTTTTAGCTTGATTGTTCTATACCACTATGAATCAGTTATGAAAACATCAGGCAAACTTATTTGTCAAGATGTATCTGCAATTATACACTTAATCCATATGTTCAATTGTAGCTGTTATTGTAGTTGTTTGTTCGGTAGATATATTCGGGATTATGTTCTCTCATCTATGTATTAGACTAACACTTAACATGGTTTATCAAGTTGTACCCTCTAGCAGAATACTTATCCATGTGTTTCATGGTACATGCATAGGTAAATTATATTGTTCATATCCACGTGTAGTGTCATGTTTCACATGGAAGGTTGAAACCTGAGTAGATTTGCATTCCTGTTGTTCACGGAGTATATCATCAAAAGCTTACAACTGAAAGCAGGTTACAACATTGTTGCTGCTAGTAAGATAGTTATATTGATGTTGCTGTTGTAGGGAGGGGTTTAGGAAGGACCAGAACTAATAACTGTATAATTGAACAGCCACGACAATGAAGGGGAAGACGATCTGGAAATGAGGGGAACCACAATGACGACCTCAGTGAGGTGGTTGTTCTGCAAGCTATCAGGAGTAGACGGATTCAGCGGAAGAACAAGGAGATGTTTGTGGACACTGGTAAGGTACTCCAGTACCACGCTGGCTTAATCTCGCGGTCCTAATCTTGTCCTGGAGCTGACATCAAACATAAGATTGATTTACTTGGTTCCATATGTGCTCATTATCAGCAGCTCGACTACCAGGATAACCGCATGCACCAACTAGGCAAGGGCTAACTTTGGTGTATAAAGATCATGATATATAAAAAATACTAGAGCTAACCAGGAATGTGTTTCTATGCGTTCTGCTGTTTACTTGTTATCTATAGATTATACTCTTGTTAATATGTGCCACAAGTGTTGCTTGTGTGGAAATTTGCTATTCTGTACACTGTATATTGGTAGCTGAAATTATGGATATGTATGCTTATTTTGGTGATTGCTCTTGTGCGGATGGTATTCATTGATATGCCTAACCTTTTGCTTACCTATACTTTTCTGTTTGAGTTGCAGGTGAAGGCTCCTAGTCTTCACAACACTGAGGCCGAGAAGGGCAAGGCTAGAGTACACTGACAAGAAGATCAAGGCCACAAGATGAAACCTAAAAGATAAGGCACGGCACTCGCCCGTGTTTACTCGTCGCGGACCGGCATGTGCAGTAATTTCATCTCAAGACCACGTCTGTTCGAAGACTATTTTTGGACACCCGAGAAGTCTTCTATGCTGGTTGGGAATTGCCTTTATTGGTTGCTTATTTATGGTGCAGGCATTATTGAGTTTGATTTGGATAAGTAGAGTCTAGCTGTGGTACCTCTGTCAGTCCGTTTGTTGATCAAGCGCGACTTGGGTCCTGAAGAAGTTGCAGAGTATCATAAGAGTAGCTAGCGTTTATACCTGCTGAGACTTTTTTTCCTACATTTGGGGTATCGAAGATTTGTTTGTCGAACCAGTAGTGATGTGAAGTAGAGTGGAAATGTGTTCAATCTATTCTAGTGCCATATTGCAATGAATTGATTGCTTTTATTTAAATATTGTCATGTGTTTTCTCTCTGTCCAGGTTGGTATATTGGATATTAATTAATTAGCTATGGAGGGTGTGACAACTAGGACATGCTTTCTAGAAGAATCTGACAATTGGGACCTATTTGATAAAAAGGCCGAAACTAGAAAATAATAGAAAATAATTGGATTGTAAGAAAGATCAGGCCTAGAAATAAATAAGGCTGAAATATTGGGCTTGGCCCGTGTAGCCCACTAAAATTGTGAAGAAAAAAACCCAAACATGCCGGAATTGCTGGGTTGAGGCCATATAAGCGATCAAAATGGACCGGGCTGAATTTTCTTTACGACGATCTCATTTCGTCATAGTTTTGCCACGTTGGATCATCCACGTAGGATCCAACCTGGCCTGGCTAGATGGTCCGTGACGATATTGAATCGTCATAGAGGTTATGACAATCCAATATCGTCATCCTTGGTTATGACGATTTTATCAAAATCGTCGTTATAGTTTATTTGTGACGCTCAGCTTTCGACGATCTCAAAATCATCATAGAACCGTCATAAAATGGACTATTGTGACGATTCTGTGACAAAAATAGAGGGTCATATACAACCAGATTCCTTGTAGTGTTTACTGAATAAAATAATAGACAACAGATGGTTGGGTCTCATCCTCCTTGAAAAAAATATAGCACCCTGACTGGTGGCCTGCATTTATAGGAAACCAGACGAAGTTTCCACTGGTGGAAAAATGGCGTCTTGTCCCGATTCATAAGGGTCATTGGTCCCGGTTCCCGAACCGGGACCAATCACTCGGGACTAATGCTAGTCCCGGTTCAGGCACGAACCGGGACCAATGGGTCTCCACGTGGGCAGGCGCGCGACGAGGGGGGGGTGGATCATTGGTCCTGGTTCGTGGAAAAAACCAGGACCAATGGGTCCCCACATGGCAGCACCAGAGACGGGCGGGGGGTGGATCATTGGTCCCGGTTCTTGGCACGAATCGGGATCGTTGGTCTTTGTGCCGCGGCAGGATTTTCGGGCTATTTTTCTGCCGCGGCAGGATTTTCGGGCTATTTTTCTGCTGCGCAGGATTTTTTTATCAATTTAATTGTACTACATATATACAACAATAATGAAACCACGATATATATATTACACATCATGCATGATCACAAATATATACACCGTCTCATCCGTCTTCTTGGTCGAAACATATTATAATTACAAACGATACTCTCACACGATTTTGATCTAATTTACATCTTCTTTTATACACTTCAACCTTCCAAATGAAGTGGGTAATAGTATTCTCCTTTCGGATCTATGACTTGTTCTAAAAAGAATCCGGCAATTTCCTCTTGAATTGCTTGCACGCGTTCTTGTGATAGAAGACCGTCCCGCATCCGTTCGATCTAATATAAAGAAGGGGATCAATATATATGAATGAAACTAAACACAATTGGTGGTAATAAAATAAAGTTGTGATTATTGTTTATCATACTTCAATTTTTTTGATGTTCCGGTCTGTCCCCTTCTCTTTGGTCGTCTGGCGAATGAACTCGCAGACATAGTATCCACATAAGTTATTCCCAGCTTCCTGCCTCAAGCACTTTACGAGAACGGAGTTCAATCAAAATAATAATCAAGCATGATAATGGTGGTATTGAAACTAGAATCAAAGAGATGCATGGATCTAGCAAGTAGTACTTACAGCCAATGGTTGAAATGTAAGCTCTGGCTTCCAAACACCCCTAGTTTTGGTGGTGAACCGTTTCCAAGCCTTCTGAAGGCATTCCTGCATGTCCACCCACTTTTCTAATGGTGTGCGTTTTGAGTCCAGGACTTTTACTACTCCGGTGTCAACAACAATGATTAACAGAATATAGTGGAAGCTTGACACACTAACAAAATATAACACGAGTCAATTATACGCTTAACATCGAGTAAGCGAAAATAGAATGTGTACCAGACAGTAACACTCACCCAGGATTGTAAGGAAATAGTATTTCCCTTCTGTTGCTGAAATACTTCAATGCTTGGAACAAGTTATCCTCTGTCTCTTTGGGATTTGTTTTTAGAGTAACTTCATGAACGAAATTACAGTCAACAAACCCAATGTCATAGATTTGTCCTTTGTTGCATTCTTGAATCTTCATTCTGCATATATAATTAGTATAGTGATTAGCAAGATTATACAAGCAACAAATGAGCTAAGCTAGAAAGACTTAATTACATAAATTAATAATACTTACAAACAATAGGCACTGATGATAGCTTTGTCGAGGGCGTCTTGTTGATAAAACTGAAATAATTCTAGAAATTCAATCAGTATGAAGCCATCTCCATGACCGTAATGGTGGTGTTTATATGCAGCATAGATCCATTTTTTGGAATCAGCACAAGCTTGGATGTACCAGTTATGCAATCTTCGCATTTTTGTGGGTAGATCTTTGACTAACTCGGGTTTGACGAGAGGAGCCCCGTACTGGTACACGTATGATGTTTCTTGGCACCCCTCAAACTGATGCATACGGCTCATGTACTCAGTAATAGACAGTCCATATAATTAGGCTTTTTCTCCGTACAGTCGAACAAACTCCGGATCAATGTTCAGATCGTGTCGCTCCTGGATCATCCACTCATTGGTATCATACACTTTGAGCGGTTCGATCGATTGATTTTTCTGTTGTCTGAGCTGGGCAACTTCTTTCTCGACTCTCCGCTCTTTTGCCTCAGCCGACTTGGTAATAGAGCGATTATAGTCTGATGTGAGCGCTATGGGTTGGTGAAGCTGAATCTTACGCGCGGCTACTTTGGCTTTATCTTCTATGGTGACCGGGAAAAATTCCTCTATCGGCTTTTTCTTGTTAGCCATGTAATTTTCCACTTTTCATAATGGGCAGTTGCGGCCGCATCAGTTTCCTCATCTGTCTTCTCGCAAGGTAGCTTCTTCATATTCTGATGAGGTACTCTTGGGAGGGGCGATAGCTTACGTTTCGGTGATCGGAACGTGCTCTTGCTGCTGCTGGTGGTGCTGCCCCCTTAGTATACTTCTGCTTTTGTCTCTGAGGCTCAGGGGACGGACAGGTCTGACGCGGCGGCGGAGACGGCTGAGGCGGCGATGGAGACAGTTGCGCTGAGTGGTGAGGTGGTGAAGGCGACGGTTGCGCTGGAGAATGGTGAGGTGGTGGCGAAAGTGGATTGTTGCTCTGAGGAGTGGGTGGTCTTGGCGGCACATAATTTGAAAGCATGATGCGCTCCTTTAGCCATAGAATAGTCCCCCCTTTGGCTTCTCAGTTGAGTCAGCTCCATATCTTCCCCTGTGGGGTGGTCTAGCTTCAGCTCCTCAAAATCGTCCTTCACCTCATCCACCGTGACGACAGCGTACCCTTTTGGAACCGGTCTGCAATGCCAAGTTGGGTTAGGCGCAATTGGTACCGCCATGCCGACCGCCACCGTCACCCTTAAGTTCATAACCTGCACCTTTAGCTCACAAGCTGTTGTCTCCGTGATATCATCCACTAGGTAGCGTTTAGGAGGAGATGTCGTCGGTGCATCATCATCAACATCATGGAGTTGCGTGGAAGCGATGCTGCTTTTCTTATTCGATAGGGCGCCGGTACGCTCGAATGCAGCTTCTACCCCGTGCCGCTGAGATTGGCCGCTAGTACCTTGCTGGCTAAGTCTGTCGAGTTGATCCTGGTGCCGCTTTAATGCTTCTTCTACATTACGCAGCCTGTCTACAGCGGTTGCTTTCTCAGCTGCCTCCCTTTCCTTTCTCCTCTGATGGCTTTTATCGGGATATCTCTTCATTTCCGGGGGGAAGGCAACCTTCCATGACTTGGAGCCTGGTGTGCCTCGTGCTCGTCCGTCGTGTTCAGGATTTTTAAGGGCCCGTGTGAGCTCGTCGTTCTCTCTATCGGGAACAAACCGTCCCGCTACAACATCATCTACTGCATTTCTAATATCGTCGATGGGCAGTAGGGGATCATCTTTGTGTTTCTGATTATATATTGCCCTCCCTTATTTGTCCAACGTGCCCCCATGGCCGTAAAACTAGTTTCTCGCCCATGGTGTCCATGTTGCGGGCTCTGGTCTGATCCCGACAGCTATGTAATTGACGTCAAGTGCATCCCACTTAGGCATGCAACCGGCGTAGCCAGCAGGCCCCATGTTATGATGGTACAGTTTCTTAGCAACGTTCTCCGTATTTATTCTAGACCATTCCTTAGCTTTTTCCGATGTCTTGTACTTCAAAAAATCCTCCCACTGGTGTCTTAACTTAGCATAGGCGGCTTCATTGAAATTCGGAGTCTTCTCTACCTTGACAAAGTTATTGTATAGTTTCTTCTTCCAGTTCTTGAATGCATCGACCATCTTGCTAAGAGCAAACTTCTTGACTCTTTGCACAAGCTCCCTGCTTGCTCTCTCCTCCTCATCTGGATACACATCTGGTACCGCAGGAGGAAATTAGTCATGAGCTTGTCAAAAATCTTATCTTTGGCGTTGTCGCCGACATACGTGACTCCACCGCCGCTTGGCCGATTCCATTCTTGAACGGTGATCGGGATGTAGTCCCTCACAAGAAATCTGCATTGCTTGACAAATTTTCTTGAGACATCGACGGGAGCTTGCGGTTCGCCATCTACATCGACCACGTCGATCCTATACCTCACAGTGTCATCCAACTTTTTTGTTGGGCCTCGTTTCGTTCTTACGGAAGAAGTTCTCGATCCGGAGGGCTAAAATAAGAAAGAGTGTTAATATATGCATGTATATATATAGGCAGCAACATTTTAATTACAAAAATACATATATATACCTCGCTGGTGTTTGCGATATTTAAGGTTCCACCGGAGCCGTCGCCTTCTTCCTTATCGGCTTCTCCCCTATCCCAGGCTTCAGCCTCTACCTCACTGGATCCGTCTCCTTGGTTGATAGACTCATCTCCCTAACCGGAATCGTTTAGAAACTCACTCGTGACATCGATATCGATATCTTCATTTTCGCAGATCATCCCTTGGAGGATGTTTTCCTGATGTGTTGGATCCATAGTATCTGCAAGTTAAACAATCAACACATGGCATCAATAATGATATGACAAGTTAAACATAGTTGAAATTTAACCCTAAGGCATGCTTGGCAATTTAAGTGGGATCCGAAGGGTCCAAACCCTAGTACAGGAGAGACCCCGAAATCACCTACGAGGGGTTGATTTCATTCTCTTATTAAACTTGTAATTAAAGTTGTTGAACAATGTATGATTATGAGTCTATTGTGTAGATCTCATTTTTCTGAACATTTTGATATATTATACATATTTTTCTGACTTAGAAATAATTAGTTATTGAATTAATAAGATTAAACTCTGTTCTGAAATTATTTAAACAATTATTAAACTTTTATTGCGTCAGCCTAGGTAAAGGCTGACGTCACCTAAGGCCGGGAACCTTTTCTCACAGATGCATCGCCTACCCACAGTGACTGATTAGTGGGGCCAGGGCCACGTCGGGCTGCCACCTTGGCAAAGCTTACTCAACGCCCACGTCAGGGCGTCACATGAGCGCCACCTTGGCGCCACATGGGCTCGCCGGAGGGCACGTCGGCCGGCGGTGGTTAGCGGCACTAGAATGCTTGCTGGAATGGGCAGAAGGTCGGGTTCGAACGAGCGTGTCGTGAGGAAGCTAACGGTGGTCGCCCGCCCCTTATTGGTCATCGGAGCGTCGTCTGCGATGGCGGCCGACGGCGGCGGACAGTGGCGCTCGGCGACAGAAGGAAACGGAGAGAGAGAGAGAGAGAAACGAGAGGTCCTAGAGGACCAGCGGCTCACCACGAAGACGATGGACGGGTCAACTAGGCCGGAGGAGCTCGGAAGCAGCGGCAATGGCGACGGCCGGAGTCAGAGCAGACGGTGACCGTGGCGTCGATTTCCAGCATGCGCGGTCGATTCCACAGACAGTGGTGGCGCGGCGGCGGCGGGCGTCGACCGCTCAAAGCGGCCGCTCTGGATTTGGGCAGCCTGCTGGCGTGCTTTTTCTCCGCCGCAAATTTTCCTTAGCCACGCGTCGATGTATTCTGTGAATTGGGGGGAGTTGAAGGAGGAAGGGTTGGGGCTGTTAACTGTACAGACCATTGGTCCCGGGTCGTCCCAATAACCGGGACCAAAGGGCCGACTGTCCCGGTTAGTGCCACCAACCGGTACCAAAGGTCCGGGGCAGGAGCGTTGTTGTGCTGCCACGTGCGCGGGCCTTTGGTCCCGGTTCGTCCCACCAACCGGGCCCAAAGGATGAACGGTCCCGGATCGTGCCAACAACCGGGACCAAAGGCATGTTAATGGCAGCGCGCGCATCCAGGATCATCGGTCCCGGTTGGTGGGACGAACCGGGATCGTTGACCCGTTTTTCAGATTTTGGCAAACCTTTTGGTCTTCCCGCCATTTTTAAATTTGTTTTCTTCTTTAATTAATAAGATGTTTCAATTTAAGATGATTATTTATTTGGAGTTTCAAAAAACTTTCAACAGGAAAAGTGCTTCAATTTACATAACTAATCAAAAACCATTTTCTGTTTTCAAATATTTTTATTTTGAACTATACAATTTTACTATTTTCTATTAAAATTGCATTAACAAATATTTATTACATAATTTGGAATTTCAAAAAACTTTCAACAGGAAAAGTGCTTCAATTTACATAACTAATCAAAAACCCTTTTCTGTTTTCAAATATTTTTATTTGAACTATACAATTTTACTATTTTCAATTAAAATTGCATTAACAAATATTTATTACATAATTTGGAATTTCAAAAAACTTTCAACAGGAAAAGTGCTTCAATTTACATAACTAATCATAAACCATTTTCTGTTTTCAAATATTTTTATTTGAACTATACAATTTTACTATTTTCAATTAAAATTGCATTACCAAATATTTATTGCATAATTTGGAATTTGAAAAAACTTTCAACAGGAAAAGTGCTTCAATTTAAATAACCAATCAAAAATCATTTTGTGTTTTCAAATATTATTATTTGAACTATACAATTTTACTATTGTCAATTAAAATTGCATTAACAAATATTTATTACATAATTTGGAATTTCAAAAAACTTTTAACAGGAAAAGTGCTTCAATTTAAATAACTAAACAAAAACCAATTTTGTGTTTCCAAATATTTTTATTTGAACTATACAATTTGACTATTGTCAATTAAAATTGCATTAACAAATATTTATTACATAATTTGGAATTTCAAAAAACTTTTAACAGGAAAAGTGCTTCATGCCCGCCGTTTTGAATATAGTTTGAAACGGGCATAAGAAATTCAAAAAAGATCCAAACAATGTGAAACCTTCGCGTGGTGTTATATTATGTGTCACAGTTGCAAGGAAAAATATTGAACTTGAAAAATTGCAAACATCATAAAAAATCCTTCACAAAATGACCTATCATGTTTGAGGTTTCATGGCATTTAGGTCAAACCACCAATGTTATGGCTAGAATCAGGGCATAGTTTGTGATAATGTGCCCATATTGTGCAAACATGTGTATCTTGGGATGGCTTACAATGTTGCAGGAGGAAGTTTTCCTTTTCGATGCACGAAAAGGCCAATTTCCATTTTTGAGGTGCCGAAATCGGGGTGTTCTGTGAAGCAACCACCAAATTAAAGTTTGGCATTGGTATCAAACCATTTTTCAAAAATACTATACCACCTTATATGGACAATTTCCCAACCGGTGTATATGGAACCTTTCTGTCCATCCCTCATGAAAAAGACAAATTCCTGCCGAATCGGTAGGAGGTTGCCAAGATTTGAACTATAAGTACATGATATAATGCTTGTGAATTTTAAAAAAAATCATTTATAGGTTCACAACATGCTATTTCATCAGAGATCCACTTCAAGTTCAGCGAGGCTCAGTCCCGGGCTAAGAAGCTTCAGGCCCGCCGTTTTGAATATAGTTTGAAATGGGCATAAGAAATTCAAAAATGATCCAAACAATGTGAAACCTTCGCGTGGTGTCATATTATGTGTCATAGTTGCAAGGAAAAATATTGAACTTGACAAATTGCAAACATCATAAAAAATCCTTCACAAAATGACCTATCATGTTCGAGGTTTCATGGCATTTAGGTCAAACCACCAATGTTATGGCTAGAATCAGGGTATAGTTTGTGATAATGTGCCCATATTGTGCACACATGTGCATCTTGGGATGGCTTACGATGTTGCAGGAGGAAGTTTTCCCTTTCGACGCACGAAAAAGCCAACCGAGACTAAAGCTGTCGGTGGGATAAGGACGCGTGGGTAACCTTTAGTCCCGGCTGGTGGGTGCAACCGAGACTAAAGCTGTCGGTGGGATAAGGATGCGTGGGTAACCTTTAGTCCTGGCTGGTGGGTGCAACCGAGACTAAATCTATTGGTGGGATAAGGACGCGTGGGTAACCTTTAGTCCCGGCTGGTGGGTGCAACCGAGACTAAAGCTATCGGTGGGATAAGGACGCGTGGGTAACCTTTAGTCCCGGCTGGTGGGTGCAACCGAGACTAAAGCTGTCGGCAGGATAAGGACGTGTGGGTGGACGCATTGCTTGATGAGATAAAGCATGTAGCGCATGATGCCCTGTTGGAGGAACAAGACAAAGTAGAAGCGTCGCCGTGCCTATAAAAGGACCATCGATACGCCATGGCAAGCAGCTCAACAAGCCAACATAGGTAGAGAGAGTTTCATCCCAATGGATGGAGGGTTGGGAAATCTCCTGTGGCAGAGCTTCTCGAAGATGTCGTTGGTGCACACGCCCTACGGCATCTTCGGAAGCTCCGCCTCGGAAAAATTTCCCTGCAAGCCCGTGAAAGACTCCATCTCCTCTAACAGTGTTGGGGAAAGGGTTGACAAATATCCCGTGGCGGAGCTTCTCGAAGATGTCGTTGGTGCGCATGCCCTACGGCATCTCCGGAAGCTCCGCCTCGGAATTTTTTTCCTGCAAGCCCGTGAAAGACTCCATCTCCTCTAACAGTGTTGGTGAAAGGGTTGAGAAATCTCCCGTGGCGGAGCTTCTCGAAGTTGTCGTTGGTGTGCACGCCCTATGGCATCTTCGGAAGCTCCGCCTCGGAAACATTTCCCTGCAAGCCCGTGAAAGACTCCATTACATAAAGTTTCGATACATCACATAAAGTTTCCATACATCACATAAAGTTTCCATACATTACATAGATTTACATAGGGTTTAGGGTTTAGGATATGAATCCTTCGTCGCGTATGTCGATCCCTTGCCTATGATCGCTTCTTAGGCCGTAACCATGGAGCATCTTCTTTGCTTAACGGGATGCTTGGGTCAGTTTTCATGGTGAAGGGCGGAATTTCATCAAACTTATCATAATCTGCTGACATGCCTGTCTTGTCCTCGACTCCCGTGATGTTTCTTTTCCCTGAAAGAACTATGTGACTCCTGGGCTCATCGTCTGATGTATTCGTTTCCTTATTTTTTCTTTTTTTGGTCTAGAGGACATGTCCTTCACATAAAAAACCTGAGCCACATCATTGGCTAGGACGAATGGTTCGTCTCTGTAACCAAGATTCTTGAGATCCACTGTTGTCATTCTGTACATGGTCTACCTTTACCCCTTCTCCATTCATGTTGTCCCAACTGCACCGAAACAATGGGACCTTAAAAGTAGGTCCATAGTCAAGTTCCCATATCTCCTCTATGTGACCATAATGTGTCCTTTTTCCCATTCTCGCATGTTGCATCAAAGCGGACACCACTGTTTTGGTTGGTGCTCTTTTTATCTTGGGCAATCGTATAAAATGTATTCCCATTTATCTCGTACCCTTGGAAAGTCAATACAGTCGCAGATGGTGTCGCGGCCAACAAGTAGAGCTGATCTCCAATAGTGGTGTCATTCATGAGATGTAATTGCAACCAAGTGCCGAAAGTCTCCATGTGATTTTTTTAATCCAGTAGTCATCCTTCCCCGGGAACTTGGAGCGTACAACATTCATGTGTTCCTCGATATACGGAGCCACGAAGGTAGAACTTTGGAGAACTATGTAGTGTGCTTGATTCAAAGAATGTCCGTCCCTAAATATCATTGCTTTCTTTCCTAGCGTGCCTTTTCCACTCAGTCTCCCCTCATACCGTGATTCAGGAACACCAATCGGCTTAAGGTCAGGAATAAAGTCTACACAAAACCCAATGACCTCCTCTGTTCCATAGCCCTTGGAAATGCTTCCTTCTGGCCTAGCACGGTTACGAACATATTTCTTTAAGACTCCCATGAACCTCTCGAAGGGGAACATATTGTGCAGAAATACAGGACCGAGAATATAAATCTCATCGACTAGGTGAACTAAGAGATGCGTCAGAATATTGAAGAAGGACGGGGGAACACTAACTCAAAACTGACAAGACATTGGACCACATCCTTCTGTAGCCTTTCCAGACTTTCTCGATCGATTACCTTCTGAGATATTGCATTGAGCAATGCACATAGCTCCACAATGGCTAATCAAACATTTTCCGGTAGAAGCCCCCTCAATGCAACCGAAAGCAATTGTGTCATAATCACGTGGCAATCATGAGACTTCAGGTTCTAAAAAAATTTCTCTCCCATATTTATTATTCCCTTTATATTTGACGAGAAGCCAGCCGGGACCTTGATACTGTAAAGGACTTCAAAAAAGATTTCCTTCTCTGCTTTGGTAAGAGCGTAGCTACTTAAGTATTTATGTCCTTTATGAGTATGCTTGTTGTGTGGGTCTTTGATACGTTGCTGGTCCTCCCGTGCTTCTGGTGTATCTTTTGTCTTCCCATACACGCCCAGGAAGCCTAGCAGGTTCACGCAAGATTCTTCGTCACGTGCATCACGTCGATTGAAGAACGGACCTCTAGGTCTTTCCAATACTCAAGCTCCAAAAATATAGATTTCTTTTTCCACATGGCCGTGTGTCCGGTAATGGGGTCTTTCGGAACAGATTGACCGCCAGGACCCTTTCCAAAGATTACTTCTAGGTCCTTCACCATACCAAATACATCAACACATTTAGGGAGCTTAGGCTTCTTCTGGTAATCTGCCTCACCGTTGAAATTCTTGCCTTTCTTTCTTACTTGATGATTGGTCAGAAGAAATTTACGACACCCCAGGTACACAACCTTCTTACATTTATCCAAATATGTACCTTTAGTATTATCTAAACAGTGCGTGGATGCATTGTATCCCTTGTTTGACTATCCTGAAATGTTACTAAGGGCAGGCCAATCATTGATGGTTACGAACAACAACGCTCGTAGGTCAAATGGCTCCTGTTTGTGCTCATCCCACACCTTTACACCTGGTTCTGCCCACAACTGCAAAAGTTCATCGACTAATGGCCTTAGGTACACATCAATGTCGTTGCCAGGTTGCTTCGGTCCTTGGATGAGCACTGGCATCATAATGAACTTCCGCTTCATGCACAACCAAGGAGGAAGGTTATAGATACATAGAGTCACTGGCCAGGTGTTGTGACTACAGCTCTGCTCCCCAAAAGGATTCATGCCGTCTGTACTTAGACCAAACCATAAGTTCCTCGCGTCACCTGCAAAGTTCGAGTACTTTCTCTCGATGTTTCTCCACTGCGACCCATCGGCGGGGTGTCTCAGTTTCCTGTCTTTCTTACGCTCTTCTTTGTGCCATCTCAACAACCTGGCATGCTCTTTATTTCTGAACAGACGTTTCAACCGTGGTATTATAGGAGCATACCACATAACCTTAGCAGGAACCTCTTCCTAGAGGGCTCGTCATCGCCCTCAGCATCACCAGGGTCATCTTGTCTTATCTTGTATCGACATGCATTGCATACCGGGCATTTATCCATATTCTCGTACTTCTCACCGCGGCACAGGATGCAGCCATTAATGCATGCATGTATCTTCTCCACATCTAATCCTAGAGGGCAGATAGTCTTCTTTGCTTCATACGTTGTCTCGGGCAGCTCGTTATCCTTTGGAAGCTTCGGCTTCATTATTTTCAGTAACTTCTCAAATCCCTTTTCAGATAAGCCAGTCTCTTCCTTCCATTTCAGCAGTTCAAGTGTGGTACCGAGCTTTGTGATGCCATCTTTGCAATTTGGGTACAACAACTTTTTGTGATCCTTTTGCATGGCCTCCAACTTAAGCTTCTCCCTTTCTGTATCACATTGTTGCTTTGCATTAGAAATGACCCGACCAAGACCATCAGCAGGCTCATCTGATGCATGTTGTTCTTCTTCATTGCCTCCTCCCTCTTCTTCATTGTCTTCCATTGTAGTATCACCGTATTCTTCAGGGGACATACGATAGCTGTCATCATCCTCCTCTTCTTCATTTTCTTCCTGCCTAACCCCTCTTTCTCCGTGCATGGCCTAACAATAATATCCGGGCATGAAACCTCTCCGAAGCAGATGGCTTTGAAGGATTCTCGGGGCAGAGTGCTCCGTCACGTTCCGACAGTCGACGCAGGGACAAGGCATAAAATTATCCACTTTGTTTGCCTTAGCCAAATCGATAAATTTATGGAGGCCTGCAATAAAATCGGAATGGCGTCGGTCGCCATACATCCATCGCATCCGTGCATCGATCTGCGTCATAATAATTAACCATTACAATAACATCGTGAATAGTAGAATGACCAACCTACATGGATAGATGCAATATTTTTGTATCAGTAATAGATAAATAAGATAAGGTTGCTAACCTCAGCCGAGGATATAGTGTTGTGCGAACTAAAGTGTGGCTCGGACATTTCGTCGAACACCTTGTGTGCAATCAAAGAAAAAAAAGCTAGCACCCACACCTCACACACAATCCAACAAAATATGGCGGGCAAAGGGCTGGGCTTATATATAGCCAGGGGAGGGTTTTTGGTCCCGGTTATTGCCACGAACCGGAACCAAAGCCCCGCCTGCGCGACACGTGGCGGCCCAGCAGCTCGCACCCCACCCAGGTCATTGGTCCCGGTTAATGGCACGACCCGGGACCAATGACCTGGGTAGGGGGTGCACTGCTGGGCCGCCATGTGTCGCTCGGGAGGGGCTTTGGTCCCGGTTCATGGCAATAACTGGGACCAATGCCCACCATCGCTTCATAATCCCTGTGTATAAATATGAGGCCACAGCGCTCGCTTTCGCCATCGCCTCTACCTCTCTGCAGTCACTCTCCCCCCACCCCTTTAGCCATCGCCTCTCCACCACGCCGTCGTCTCGCCTCCCCTCCCTCTCCAATCTCCACCGCGCCGTCATGGAGGTGCCCACGCTCAACCACTACGAGGCGGCGATGTTTGCGATCTACGGCATCCTTGCGCCGCCGCGTGCGACCGTGCCCTTCGCATCAGCGAGGCGGGTGTGCCGGTGGCTCCGCTCCTCAACCCCCGCGGATACGAGATGGAGTACGTCATCGCGTAGCGTCGCCGCCAACTGCCCGCGTGCATGAGGGCGTTGCCCCGGTACGCGGCGACCAGCTAGTACTGGCCCCGGCTGTTCAAGAAGGAGCGGAAGGGCGGGTTTTTGGTCCCGGTTCGTGGCATTAACCGGGACCAATGCCCCGCAGAGCGCCACGTGTGCGCCGTGGGAGAATTTGTCCCGGTTCGTTCCAACAACCGGGACCAATGCTTACAGATGAACCGGGACCAATGCCTAGGCGGCATGAACCAGGACCGGTGCCTGGCATTGGTCCCGATCATGAAAACGAATCGGGACCAATAGAATTTAGGCGCTGAACCAAAGGCCCTCTTTCTACCAGTGTTCTCTAAGGCTAGACAAGGAACAAGTTCGTTACGTCCCTTTGTAGACAACAGAAACAAGTTGTCATGTACTAGGACACTGACTCGTCGCCTGTATTTATAAGCAACCAGAACAAGTTGCTCTTATTTTGTATGGATGACACTGACTCGGCACCTGCATCTATAGACAACCGAAACAAATTGCTCTCTCTGTATGTCTGATTTGTTAGTGAATAAAATAGAAGGGTTCATGCATGTAGGACAATGACTCATTACCTGCATTTATAGACAACCGAAACAAATTGTTCTTATTTCCATGTATGACAGGGACTGGTCACCTGTATATGTAAACAACCGAAACAATATGCACTTATTTGTATGTATGATTTTTTTACCGTGTATATGTATGTATGATTACCTAGAATGAATAAAACAGAAGGGTTCATGGAGGACACCGCCGGAAAAATATTAGTGACCGAGGGGTCAAGCTACTAGGCTCCTGACCCGCGCACATCCGGCTGAGCCGGGCTACACTATGGTGCCCCTGTTCAAGGCCTTCTCCGTGCAACCTCCTGTTGTTGTGGATATACTTTTCGGGTATCCTCACAGTTTCTCACTGACCAGGGTGGTCCACTTCGGGTTAGAGCTTTGCTTCATGGGTGGCTCAGTTAGAGAGAGAATACGGAGTCCCATCTAGCTACGGGAAGGCCCAGAAGACTTACCGACTTAGGCCCATAATGTTACTTGTAGTTCAAGATGTACTCTGTAACCAACTCTTAGTCGTAGCCGGATTGATCTCTCTTGTAAACCCTAGGCCGGATATCTATATAAGCCGTCCTAGGGAGAGTCTTTAGGGCATAACCCAATACTTTAGACCCTCTACTCGGACAGGCGAAACCCTTGTAACCCATATTCCAGCTCTGCCCTATTACTGGATTGCTAGCAGGAGTAGGGTCCGTCCAAAGCCGGCGGATTCGAACCTGGGTAAACTTGTGTGCTCACCGTCCCGGAATACTGTACGTCTCACACCCCTCTCTTCTGCACGCCTCAAGGATCCCCTCATGGCGTACTTGTCCTCAATCCGACGACAGTTGGCGCCCACCATGGGTCAAGTGAGCTTCGGATCTGCGTTCCGAGCGGAATCTGCAAGAATCGGAATCGGCGAGACCGTCGCCGTCGGTTGCATCCTCTACGCCAGCGATGTTCCTCTCATCGTTCTCGACGAGGCTTGGATTCCGGCTAGGGAGGTCGTGACTGCCTATACTATCATGACTTTTGGCGAGATCGATGTTTACATCGGTTTCGCTGAACCTGCCCAACCCACCCCAGCGGTGATGATAGAGGCAGAAGAATCTTCTGGGTCCCCTTTGTCCGCGGAGGCAGCAGAGTTCCGGATCTCAGAAAACCCTAATCCCACTTGCGGAGATAGTGGAGAAATTTGAGCCTGAAGAAGACCTCACGGCCCAAGTCGAATCTGGAGTGGATCTCCCCGGAGAAGCCGGATCCTAGATCGACCCACCCGTGGAAGTCGAAATCCAGGAGGAGCATATCAACGACACTGATTTCGGCTCTGACGATGTCGGGACAGACAGGCCTTTCCTCAGGTAGACACTAAGATATATGATACTACAAGGCGCAAGCGCAGATGCAATCCTCGAGACAATTAAAAGTTTCGATATGGCTGATCGCGAAAGCCGCAGGTACCTCAGGAAGCACGCATCGCACTTCATCGGATATGTTGGATCCGGATCCGGCTCTGCCAATGCTGGAGAAAACACCGACTCGGTGCTGGAGGCAATTGGAACAAACGCCGACGTTCCCGCATCCTCGGATGAATCCATGACGTCGGCAGATTTCCAAAAGTTCTCCGTGGAATATGAAGAGGAGTACAATTCCAAAGCTGCAGAGGAGGGAGAAGCCATGGATGAAGGATTCGGGGAACACTCTCCCAAAGCGCAGGATGACATGGATGTCGGAGACAATCCCGAAGTCCAGATGTCCGAAAGTACCGATCAAAGCTTGACTCTGAGAAACGGACCCAAAGCCGTCTTTGCTACCGGCGCTGCCAAGAAGGCAAAGAAGAAAAACAAGAAGAACATGACCTCGGCAAAAGACCCTCTGGCACAGGAGGTGATTGCCGAGGAATATGAGGAAGACTTGGATGGAACACTAATCTCATACGAGCCAAAAAAAGAAGCATCGGTGGATGGACACGTGATTACTGAAGGTGCGCGTAAACTCATTGATGCCGCATTAACCACACCTATCCCTACAGCTGCAGAACTTCTGCAGGTGAGTTGGACGAAAGGGCCTAGGCCCTAGAAGCGCGTCGTCAACAACTCCTTGAAGAAGCCAAAAACATCGAGGTGGAGAAGAAGCGCATGTCAAACAAGGAGTACATACCCCGTCTACATCAGAAGACACGGAAGCGTCACATAGATGACAACCAATTCCCACGTGTCCGTGCCGTCCTTTTTGGAGATGAGATGGGGAAGCCACAGAAGGATAGCAACGGAGACTGGGTTTACCCAACACCAGTGCAAAATACCGTGGTAGCTCGCAAAATTCTATCGACTAATCCAGGACCAGAGGAGATACGTTTGGGTATCAAGCTACTCGATAAGGGACTGGAGAAGCAAAATGTCGCCCTGTCTGGAAGTCAAAAGCTGGTCTCAGATTCTAACCAATGTCGCACTGATCCGGCATGGGCTGACGTAAGATCCCACTACGATCGGGCGCAGTATCGTCACCCCCAATGCAGGGAAGACAATTATTCAAGAACCAGATCGTCGGGGCAGCACCGCAGAGCTACACATAACTGGAGCAACGTCGCTCTAGTAGCCGAGAAAGACATGATCGCTACACTGAATCCGAGGAATCCTCCCCGAAAGGGAGAAGAGAAAGAGAAACGTCGGGAGGAGGATCGTCAGAGAATGCCACCTCCTAGACATGAAAACCGTCCGGCTGAGCCTCACCATGGTGGGAACGACGGACGAAGGAATGACGGAAACCACGCTGGCACAAGCCGGCTGGGGGCTCGTCATAGTCAAGAACCTCCCCGAAACCGGAATAATGACGCTCCGGACGGAGGCCGGCGATCAGCCGGAAATATCCCAGCTGCACCACCCTCTCCACAACACAGTTATCACAACGGCCCCCAAGGAAGTCAAGGAGGACGACATGGCGGAGGAGGTGGTGGCAGAAGCCGAAGTCTGGCTCCAAGGCACCGCAGCCACATCCGACATTCGGGTCGATCCCTATCCCCGAACGACGCAAGGCACAGGATCAACTCCATCATAGAGGCTCGGCACTACGAAAACGATGAAGTATACGTGGGCCCAAAATGCTTCGGACCACGCATCAGAGCTACAAAGTTCCCGGAAGGATTCGCTATCTCAAGACAGATCCAAGCCTACGATGGCATTGCTTGGCCAGACACCTAGTTACAGGATTTCTTCCAAGCTTGCTGCATCGCCAAAGGCAGAAACAGCCTGGTCGCAACCCGATATCTCCAACTTATGTTGCGGAAGACGGCACGATCATGGCTCAATGAACTTCCGACGAACACCATCCACAACTGGTATGATTTACAAAGTGCATTCTTTCGGAATTTCGAAGGCACATATCGGAGGCCCTGTACGGTTGGAGACCTACAGCGTTGCAACCAGAAAGCCAGAGAAACTTGCTGGGATTACCTCGGACGATGGATTGACACCAAGAACTCCTGCGAAGGAGTAAATGATCAAACTGCGATTGAAGCTTTCATCGCAGGTCTCCCAATTGGTTTACTACGCCATCGCTTGAAGTGTGACAAGGTTATTGATCTAGGAGAGATGATAGAAACAGCGAGCAAGTATGCAGATGCTGACGACAATGCAGAGGGATTACTCAATGTCCTGGCTGTGCCTCAATCGGCAAAACAACCAAAGCAACAAGCTCAGAAGCGCAAAAATACCTCGGAAGAAAAACCCAACGCGGAGACAACAGTAGTCACTGCTGTTTCCGGGTCTGGAGGACGAGGAGGACGTGGCGGAGGCTGCGGGCGTGGCCGTGGGACATCAAGGGTCCAAGGTAGAGGAGAGCAACAACCAGGCAAAACCTACACTTGGGCCGACATCGCTAATAACCCATGTGTGCATCACTTGGACGCCAATGGGGGCTCGTCCCACACCAACGTTGAGTGTCGTTTTAACGACGACATCAAGAGAGATGATACCGCGGGCTACAAAGCTAAGCGGAAGAAGGGAAAGAAAAATCCCGAAAAAGACAAAGAGACCAAGGAAGATTCTGACATGGAGGAAGCCGATGCTTCAAATCCCAAGTCGGAAGGGAAGAAAACTTTTCCCACCAAGAAGGACACTTACGTCACCTTCCTCGGATCTCAACCAGCAAAGGTCAAGAAAGCAGTTCTCCACGAGCTCAATACAATAGTTCCGGCTGTCCCTCAGTATCTGGACTGGTCGGAAGTGGCAATAACATTTGACCGCGCTAATCATCTGCCTAAGCTACATAGGCGAGGAAAATACGCCTTAATCGTCAATCCACTTATTGACGGTTATGGTTTCTCCAAGACCCTCATGGACGGTGGTAGCAGCATCAATATTCTCTACGTCGAAACGCTACGCCGGTGAAGATCTCGGAAATACAGCTGAACCATATCTCTGTGATCTTTCACGGAGTTGTCCCAGGAAGACAAGATAATTCCCTGGGAGAGATCACTTTGGATGTTACTTTTGGAACACCAAAGAATTATCGGACGGAGGCACTTTCCTTCGAAGTGGTCCCATTCAAGAGCGCATACCACGCTATATTCGGACGTCCGGCTTACTGGGCTTTTATGGCTCGTCCGTGTTACATTTACAATATGATGAAAATTCTAGGTCGCAACGGCGTGATCACCATCAGGGGAGACTCGAAGAAGGCGCGAGAGTGCGAGCATGGAAATGCCTCCTTTGCCGAAGCCGTGCTGCACGCCTAGGAGTACCAGGAGATCAAGAAGAGCATAGATCCGTCCGAGATGCCCGCGACGAAGAAGGAGGTGACAAAACCAAATCCGAAGTTCAAGGCATCAGAAGAGACGAAGCAGACGCCATTGAAGGATGATGTCCCTCCAAGGTGACCCAGATAGGCGTAGGCCTAAGTAGCGCAAGCGCGCTCGTAAAGTTCCTCTAAGAAAATCAAGATATCTTCGCATGGCAGCCATCTAACATGACCAGAGTACCTAGGGAACTTGCCGAGCACTCTCTAAATGTAAACCCGAACGCTAAACCTGTCCAACAGTCCTTACGACGGTTTGGTGATTAAAAGCGTAAGGCAATAGCTAAGGAACTAGCGCGGCTCGAGTTAGCCGGATTCATAGAAGAGGTCATCCATACTGATTGGTCGGCCAACCCTGTAATGGTCCCTAAAAAGGACACCACTGATTTAAGGATGTGTGTTGATTATACTGCCTTGAACAAGGCTTGTCCAAAAGATCCGTTCGCTCTGCCTAGAATTGATCAAGTTATCGATTCTACGGCAGGCTCGGAACTCCTCTGTTTTCTCGACGCATACTTCGGATATCACCAAATCCGGATGAAGGAATCTGACAAAATCAAAACTTCATTCATAACCCCTTTCAGAACCTTCTGTTATGTTACGATGCCCTTTGGGCTGAAGAACGCAGGAGCTACGTACCAGCGCATGATGCAGCATTGCCTCCATGACCAACTCGGACGCAATGTACATGCATACGTGGATGATATCGCGGTCATGTGCAAAAAGAAGGAAACGTTGATTTCCGACTTGGAGGAATAGTTCGCCAATTTACGAAAATACAACATCATGCTTAACCCGAAGAAATGCTTCTTTGGAATACCAGCCGGAAAATTGTTAGGTTTCATTGTGTCTCAAAGAGGCATAGAGGTGAACCGCAACAAAATCAAGGCTATTCTCAATATTTCCAGGCCAACTCGCATGAAGGACGTACAAAGGTTAACTAGTTGCATTGCTGCGGTCAGTCAATTTGTAAGCCGGCTTGGTGAAAGAGCCGCACCATTATACAAACTCCTGAAGAAGACCAAGGATTTTGTCTGGACTGACGAAGCTGAAGCTGCACTACAAGACCTGAAGAAAGTACTCTCATCTGCTCCTATCCTTGCAGCGCCGGAACCTCAGGAACCGATGTTGCTTTACATTGCCACGACAAATAAGGTTGTCAGTATAGTTATGGTGGTGGAAAGACGAGAGGAAAATTAGGAGCACCTGGTGCAGCGTCCGACATACTTTGTCAGCGAGGTCCTGACAGAATCAAAACAACGGTATCCACACTATCAAAAGTTGGCTTACGGTGTTTTTCTAGCATCTCGTAAGTTACGACACTATTTTCAGGAGCATCCAATTACCGTGGTGAGCAAAGCTCCCATGAGAGATATAATCAACAATAGCGACGCCACAGGACGCGTCGCCAAATGGGGCATAGAGCTTGCAGCTTTCGATATTGAGTACAAACCCCGGATAGCAATCAAATCCCAGATCCTTGCCGACTTTGTCGCTGATTGGGCAGAGACCAAGGAGAACATGGTCCTCCCTGAGTCGGAATATTGGACCCTCTTTTTCGATGGGTCTAAGGCTCGAGGGGGCTCGGGGGCTGGCGTGGTGCTCAAATCACCCCAAGGAGATAAACTTTTATACGTGTTGCAGATCCACTTCACAGCGACAAACAACATTGCCGAGTATGAAGCACTGCTGCATGGAATCCGGATTGCTAAGGATATTAGCATCTGACGTTTGATGTGTTACGGAGATTCGGATCTTGTTGCTCAGCAAGTCTCGGATATTTGTAATGCAAATAAGCACATGGCAGCATATAAAGCTGTCGTGGATGATCTATCTAAATCGTTCGAAGGGTTTGAAGTTCAACACATCCCTCGAGCAGAAAATAAGGAAGCAGATGCACTATCTCGAATAGGCTCTGCGCGGAAAGAGGTCCCGGATGGCGCATTTTTAGAGCACCTCAAAGTTCCCTCGATAAAGGGAGTAGATGAGGAATATCCGACCAAATCCGACTCACCTTTGATAGCAGTTCTGGCTGTAATTCCCAGCTGGACTCAACCCTACCTCTATTACTTGGTAGATGGAAAATTACCTGAAGACAAGGTGCTAAGCCAACAGATTATCCGATGAGCAAAAGCCTATACTATTGTTAAAGGTGAGCTCCATAAACGGAGTGTTTCTGGGGTTTTTCAGCGCTGTGTATCTCCGGAAGAATGAGTGAAAATCTTAAGGGAAATCCACGAAGGCGAGTGTGGTCACCATGCTGCAGCCAAATCTTTAGTGGCAAAAGCTTTTCGACATGGATTTTTCTGGCTTACAGCTCAGGTAGATGCCGAACGATTAGTCAAGACATGCAAAGGCTACCAAAAGTACGCCAAGCAAGTTCATGTTCCGGCTGATCAGCTGCAAACAATACCTATAACATGGCCTTTTGCAGTCTGGGGGCTTGATATGGTAGGACCTTTTAAACGAGCTCCAAGTGGATTCACTCACCTCTTAGTGATGGTGGATAAATTCACTAAATGGATCGAGGCTAAACCTGTCACTAGTTGTTATGGAGCAACAGCCAAAAGATTTGTCGAGGATGTTATAATCCGGTATGGTTATCCACATAGCATTATCACGAACAACAGGAGCAACTTTTCCATGGGAGAATTGGCTGAATTCTGCGACGAGCAAAGTATCCGGCTTGACATTGTGTCAGTCGCACATCCACAGGCTAACGGACAAGTCGAAAGAGCAAATGGTTTAATTCTACAAGGCTTGAAACCAAGACTCGAAGCACCACTGAGACGTGCTGCGGGGGCTTGGGCAGAGGAACTACCCTCTGTAATTTGGAGTTTACGAACAACTCCGAACAGGTCAACAAGATATACACCTTTCTTCTTGGTCTATGGCGCAGAAGCAGTTCTTCCTAGTGATTTAATTCATACTTCTCCTAGAGTGGCCACGTATATCGAAGAGGATGACGAGATTTCTCGACAAAATGATCTCGACTTAGTCGAAGAAGTTCGCATCCTTGCTGAAATGAGATCTACAGCCTATTAGCAGAAGTTACGCAAGTATCATAGCCAGAGAGTCCGAACTAGATCTTTCAATAAAGGTGATTTGGTTCTCCGGCTTGTGCAACAAAGAAAGCACAAACTTTCCCCAGTATGGGAGGGGTCCTTTTTAGTTAGCCGAGTACTGCACAATGGGTCGTACTGCTTAACTGACATGAGGCCAGTCAAAGAAAGACCTGCTACTAAGAAGAGAAAGAGAGCTGGAGGCAGTACAAATCCGGATGAGTTAGACAGGCCGTGGAATATTGCTCAGCTACGTCCCTTTTATTCTTAGTTTATCCTTCTTTGTAATCATACATATGTACATGTTCTGTGAGAAATAAAAGTTTTGGTTGCCTCAAAGTTTTTTCTGAGAAGTTTGTACCATCTTATTTCCTAATGATCATGTCATAGTCGAAAATCCCAGAATGCTTGAAAGTACATTATGCTCATGTTCGTTCTGGTTTAGATTTCCGATTCTAAAACTGCTACCTTCGGGTATAACTCTAAAAATTCTAGTCTTTACTTTGGTTATTTGTCTGATTGCTGGATGCGGGTATTTTCCGAGTAGTGAATTGTTGGTACTGGAAGCCGGCTTTGTTTCCGAGTTTAAACTGGTTTAGCAATTGAGCTCTGTTGCTCGGCAAAGTTTCCGGCTGAAGGTTTAGCCGGCTCACGAAAGGGACGAGGCGGAAAGCCAGATAAACGATAAGTAGAGATGGAAAATTTCAAGTGCTTATGTAAACATTTCAGGCACACAAAAAAAAGTGCTGAATAGATTAAAAAGCTTAGCACTAGCAAAAGTCAATAGTACTTAATATTTACAAATGCATCATGTTCTTTCACAGAATAATACATAAGTTTGCGGTCAATGATGCAGCAGGAGATGAAGGATATGCCGGCTCGCTAGTAACCCCGCCTTGATATCGTGCCGAGATGTCCGGATCCGAGGTGGTCCGTTCATCGTCGGAAACTTCTTCAGCTTCTTCTGGAGGACGTGGTGGAGTAGACACGTGGGTGAAGAAGGGGATCTCGTAGCTGGTCAGATCAGCTACGTGGCACCCATATCCGGCGCAGGAGTGCATGATGGCTTGAAGGTCCTGCTCCTGGCCATCTTCGTCTACCTTGCAGTACCCTCTGGTCAGTTGCCATATCTCCATGTTTTCATGGTGGCTCATGACCATTGTGAGAGCGTTCTGCACAGCAGTCCGCGCGTAGGACATGTTCCAGTCCTGAACGAGCTGCGGCATCTCCTTGGCCTTCTCCCGCACTTGGAAGTTCGACATGCGTGGCATGTCCGGAATCCTGAGAGACTCGCCAATGTCCTCAAGGGACTGGCGGTAGTCATGAAGAAGATCACCGACTTGGGTAAGCCGGTGGGTGTGGGGCTCGGACGAGGAAGAGTCCGTCAAGTTCAGAGGACCTATACACAAAATGAAGATAAGGAAAAAACCGACATTGATGAAAGTTGAAGAAATGATAAGTCAGACAGATGGAACTTACCAAGAATGACGTCGTCAATCTTGGTCTTCTCCTCCCGGAGACTTTGGAGTTCAGCCCGGAGCGCTTCGGAGAGATCCTTCTCTCTGCCAAGCTCATTCTTGAGGTCCGAGATAATTTTATCTTGAGCGGCGATCTTGCGATCACGCTCTTCAGTGGCCATGGAGGAGGATTCTAGGACTTGAGCTATGCTCGTTTCATGATCCGCCTTGAGCTTATCCAGCTCGAAGTCCCTTGTTCTCCACCACTAGGGTCTTGAGGTTCTCGGCCTCTTCAATCATAGCGATGGATTGTTTCACCAACGCTTTAGGTCAAAAAGAACAACAGTTCAGAAAAATTCGACATTGAAAAATAAAAAGACAAGGTTTGAATCTCGAAATGTTTACCTTCGGCTTCATCCTTGGCTACCTTAAGCTCAGCATTTTTAAGCCGGAGAGCTTTGATCTCTCTCCGCTTATCACAGACATTGGTTAATAATTCCTGGTTATAGGAACATACTTTCTGTAAGTCAGAATACCCAAAGTCAGAAAGCTACTTAAGACTCGGGCTAATATTTTTTGCTAAATATCAGCACGAGCCTTGGGGGCTACACTAGTTCGTTCTTTGGCATCCTAATGAAAGCATAAACCCGGATTTCTATATCCTACTTCATGCTGGGGGGCTAGAGGATATGATATAACATAATGTAAAAACAAGAGTTGGAATTCCGACTTACATATTGCTCGCAGGTGAGTTTGTCTAACCCCGCGTTCACTTCAGCTGCCACCTTCTCGGCGAGGGTAAGAGGGATTACTGGGGCTGTTGGAAGCTCACCAGTCCTGATCCTCTTGTCGCGAAGGCGGACTTGAGCGAGAAGGTCAGAGAACTTGACGTCCTCTGCTTCTTGCGCTTCCTCTTCGGGGGATAGATGGCTTTTGTCGAGGACTTGCCTGGCCAGTCGCTGGATCTCCTCTGCAGATTTCTGGGATAAGCCAAACTTGGCAAGTCCAGGATTGCTGAGGAGGTTGTCGGCGAAGACTTCAGCCGAGGGATCATTACCCGAAGAGGGTTCACCCTTATCTTGAGCTGACGCACCCACGGTGACGTCAGTATGTGACCCAAGGATCACAGGCGCCGTTGGAGGAGCCGGATCTTCTGCAACAACCGGAGAAGGAGTAATCGCCGGTGTTGCAGAAGGTTGAGGGGCAGGAGTCGGAGGAGCCGTGGCAGGGGAAGCTATGGTAAGCTTCGTCTCTCGCAAGGGCTTCGAAGGAATCCCTTTCCCCTTGCCCTTGATGATTGATTTTGCTCTGAGAAAGTAGTAAAGTTGGAAACATTACGTCTCGGAAAGAAACTTGAGTAAAGTACAAAGGCAGAAAAGTTGTGAAAGAAGGTTACCTCTTCACGACTGGCACCTCCTTTGTGCCAACTGCCACTGTCGGAGCTTTGCGCTTCTTCAGCGCCAAGTCTGGCAGTGGGACTACTTCTGTTTCCTGAGAGAACTCAGGAGGATATCCTTCGAGTGGAGCAAGCTCCGACTCGGGGAGGTCAGCAAGCTGAAAACAAGAAAGCATATCAGCATTGCAGTATATAACTTAAAGATTGAAACACATAAAAGGTGTACTGATGGAAGCTTACCGCCACCACGGGGTTTTCCGCCGTGTGCATATCCAGACAAACCTCCGGAATTTTCCTCTCGATCCGCTCCTTGATCAGCCACTTGATCTGGCTTATGTAACCCTGGGCGGTGTAGGCTTTGGGGCTGATGTAGAGGGAGTCTTTTTTGGAAGACGTGATGGAGTGCATCAGTCTATCCCCGTGGTACTGAAGTGGCTGGATCCGACGTGAGACCCAGCAATGGACTAAGTCGGATCCCTTCAGACCCTTGTGCTTGATCAAATACTCAATCCGCCTCTTAGCGAGGATCAGATCGTCGGTGAGAGCCAGAGCAGCCTCGCCCCAGGAAGGCTGGGCTGTGGCGGCTCCGTCGACAAAAGCCGGCAAAGCTACTACTTTGCCGGGAGCCGGAATATCCCTACGGTAGAAAAAAGTGGCTGGCCATTGTTTGACCAAGTCACTGGCAGAAATTTTGGGATATGCCCGGTCTCGTCTAACAGAAAAGCTAATGGTGCCGGTGATGTAAGGAACACCAGTAGTGATGGAATTTCTCCGGACATGAAAATAGTACCGGAAGAAAAGCAAACTTGGCCTAATGCCGAGAAATCCCTCGCAAAGCGTAGCATATGCGCTCATTTCTAGAAGAGAATTGGGAGGAAGATTGTGGAGTTGAACTCCATAGTGATCTATCACCTCAGAGAAGAACTCCGAGAGAGGAAAAGACAGACCTCGGTCCAGATGAGTGCCGAAGTGGACGCGCTCCCCCTCGCCCTCGCGCGGATTGGGGACGGTTTCGCCGGAGCCGGTCCGCCAGTCACCGGCGACGAGAAGCCCCTCCTTCTCCACGTTCTTGAGGCCGTCCTCATCGAGGGCGCAGAGGATCCAGATTCCCCGGAAGCTCTCCTCTCCGCAGCTACTTCGCCGACGCCGCCGACGCTGCCACCGCCAAACTAGAGGAAGAAGAAGATGAAGCCATTTTTCTCCGGTGGAAAAGGTGACCTTAAAGTGGCGGCGCTAGGAGCTCTATGGGAGGAGGACGAGGAAGCTCTGGGCGCGCAGGAGGATTGGGAAGGAAGGAACGGCAAAGGACTGGTGGAGAGGAGAAGAAGAAATCTAAACCCCTTATACCCACCTACCTGCGCCAAGATTCGTGCAACCGCTACAGTGTAACCGCCACGTGTCGTGGAAAGAACTGGGAAGGGCCCGCAAAATGATTGCGTCACCTTGATCTCCACGCACGCATTGAAACGGCACCTCGGTTCCGCGAACCGCGGACCCACCAACGGTCGTGCTGATGGAACGTCTGTCAGATGACGTGACTTGACCATGCTTGTGTCAGGTGGCGTTAGAGACCAAGTTCCGGCTTAGTTTGAAAGCGAGCTGGAAAATCCGAGTAACCAATTGAAAGGTCCGCCTTACTTTTAAGACCCGGATCGTATTTTTTGTTGTGAAGTTTCAGGAACCCTTCAAGATTCTGCAAGCTGAAGATAAGGCTAGACGATGATAACATCCGACTTTGGAACTTGGAGGCCTCCGGGGGCTGCTGTTGGGGATATACTTTTCGGCTATCCTCACAGTTCCTCACTGACCAGGGTGGCCCACTTCGGGTTAGAGCTTTGCTTCTCGGGTGGCCCAGTTAGAGAGAGAAGACGGAGTCCCATCCGGCTACGGGAAGGCCCAGAAGACTTACCGACTTAGGCCCATAATGTTACTTGTAGTTCAAGATGTACTCTATAACCAACTCTTAGTCGTAGCCGGATTGATCTCTCATGTAAACCTAGGCCGGATATCTATATAAGCCATCCTAGGGAGAGCCTTTAGGGCATAACCCAATACTTTAGACCCTCAACTCGCACAGGCGAAACCCTTGTAACCCATATTCCGGCTCTGCTGTATTACTGCATTGCTAGCAGGAGTAGGGTCCGTCCAAAGCCGGCGGATTCGAACCTGGGTAAACTTGTGTGCTCACCGTCCTGGAATAACGTACGTCTCACACCCCTCTCTTCCGCACGCCTCGAGGACCCCCTCATGGCGTACTTGTCCTCAATCCGATGACACCTGTCTCTCTCTCTGTACCTCGCAGGGGCATCATCAGGAAAAACACATTGTGGCATGGCAGCGACCGCGGATCTCCTCGGCCCAATATCGGATTGAGGTGGCGCTATTCCGCACCGTTTGATCAACGGCAGTGCCGTGGGGGAGGTGGTGCCTAGATCTACGAACCGCAAATGCGGACAATGAGGTTTAGCAATTGCACCGGTGATAGATGGGCCCGATATGGACCCAGATGGGTTTGGACGGGTCGCCACCGACCTTTGTTCCGGCCACATCTCAACAACTCCGATAACATCAGGCTTTTCCCGTAGCACGAGGAAGCCAGGGGCTCTAGCCTCGGGTGTGGTGGTGGTGGCCTCCTCCTCCGTCAGAGGAGGTCGACCGACTGGTTCTAGCGGATCCTTGATCCCACTTCTATTAACCGTCGCGAGTTGGGTAAGTCCGGTTTCCGGTGAAAACAATGGAACAATTCCAGTCAGGGAGGGCGACAGCGGCGTCTTCACGCTGCTACTTTCTTGAAGACATTGCCACTGCAGCAGTCATCTAACTTAAACTATTCCGAGTGAAAACACATTCACGGATATCCCGGGTCGAACAACAGTGGCACTTTAGACGTCGCACTCACTCATGGGGCATCATTTTTGGAGCAACTGGTGGATGGTGGAGGTATGTGGAGGTGCGGTGTGAAGGAGATATGTCCTAGAGGCAAAAAATAAAAGGATATTATTATCATATCTCATTAGTTCATAATAGTTTTCTATCATGCTATAACTATATCAATAGGAAACATTGATATAGGTGTGGTATACAAACAAACCTAGGTCCCTAGTAGCCTCTATTCAACTAGTTCATTGGGCAGACGATGATTAAGGTTTCTTGATCATGGGCTAAATAAAAGTCACTAACAATGAAGTCATATCATATGGAGTGATGTGATGGACACTTCCCACCAATGGTTGTTGCAATACGATCATGTCATTTAGTTCACGTTGCAATTGTCAGAAAAATACTGTCCTAATCCTTAGACCATGAGATCATATCGATCACTGTTACCGGAGGATGCTTTGACTGTATCAACCGTCATCTCGTGAAAGGGTAACCATAAAGGTGCATGTTGGGTGTCCGAAGGACCATGTAAAGGCAAGATGCTTCAAGATAGGAATTGTTCTCCTGTTTGATGGGAAGATACAACTGGGCCCACTAAGTGAATTACATCCATGTTGTGCAACACATGACTAGGTCATGGGGATGGTATTTCATGGGAACCAGTAAAATAGTACTTGTTGGAAACGAGATGGAACAAGGTATCGTGATACCGATGATCGAATCTCAAACAAGTCTTGTATCAAGGACAAGGGAATTGGATATATCATTTCAGGTTCAACACGATGGAGATTCGTGGAGTGCATAGAGATCACATGGGCATCCTGGTCCCTCTTTTGATTATTGATATGGATCATGTCTATAGCATTCCCAAACTGTAGGGAAACACACTTAAGGGTGATACAACGCTTGGAGATCCTCCTGCGAGATGGAATCATGAAAGAGGGAGAAATCGAACTCATTCCGAAGAAATCCGAAGTTGTTCAGATAAAGAAGGAAAGGAAAAGGCCGAAAGGAGTTTCGGATAAATGGCATTTAATATATGGATTTATTATATGTTGACTAAGAATTAACTTATACAAAATAAATATTTAAATTCAAATTAATGAAGGCAACTTTCTTATTAGGCTAAGACCCCGGTGGGAATTAACCTAAAAGAAAACTGCAGAAAAAAGAAAAAGGCAACATCAAACAGCCTCTGTTGGGCTAGTTTTGAACCAGCCCATGCAAATAGGTGGCAGATACTAAGCAACGCTTAGTGCGGCAAGGCGCCGGGCGACGCACCGCGCGCATGCGGGCCGTGGTCCGAGCAGGTGGGAGCCGGGGCAAGCGCCAGGCGCTACCCAGGGTCCTTTTGTTCCACCTCAACAACATCAGCTGTCTACTAGCCAGAACAGTAGTGCTGGTGGTAGTAATAACAAGTTGAAATTTGGTAAGAACAAGAAGAAGGGAAAAACTTCTACTAATAGTAGTCAGAATCAGGAAAGTCAAGGGAAGGAGAATAATATTAATAATGCAAGTCAGTAAACAAACTCTACTACCCTGGTTTTTTACCCTAAGTATAGGGACGTAATCTGCTATAATTATGGTCAACCAGGCCATTTTGTAGGACTATGCCCCACAACTAAGTGTTGTTTCATCTATGGTAAGCTTGGGCATCACATGGATGAGTGCCATGAATGGTATAAACCCTTACTAGCTGCTAAGTATCTGGGAAGTGCTAATGCTGGACAGGAGTTCTTTCACATTGATGTTGAAGGGCTAGAAGCTACCAAATGGATGAACTATGGTAATGTGGGAGTGGTTCATATAGGTTAAGGTGATTCCACTTAACAAGAACTAGCGCAAAATTTTGCAGAAATGTGGAAGACTAATTGGTACTAGTAAATTAGATAACTAGGTGATAAGAAGTATCTCATCAGACTGACACCTGCCAAAGAAATAAATGAATTGGTGGAATCCATCAATTAACTTGAAGAAAAAAGGTGTTTGTGTATCCTTTTCCAAGTGGGATGGGGAACAAGATCATTTTGGTGAATTGCATGAAGTTTGGGTCAAACTTGAAGGAATCCCAAATAAATGGTGTACATGGAAAGTAAGTTCTTAGATAGATTCTTCCTTAGGTGTCAGTGTCAATGTTGATTGGCACATCATCTTTATGATCTTCTTCAAAACTGTCAGAGTCAAGGTGGTTGTCAGGGATGTGGAGAAGATTCCAAAGGATATCGGTTATATGAGATCAAGAAAAGCATCTACATTGTGTATTTTGATGTAGAAGAATATGAAGGCTCTGAACATGGCGATGATGGTGATAATGGAGGAGGGGATGAATCTCGGGAACTAGATGATCACTAGGTAGGTGATTACTTTATTGACTAGTTAGCCAAAGTTAAGGATAAGAGACCCATGGAGAGTGAGTCTAACACCTCTTTCATGACCCCTTATGCTAGGAGTTCCTAGAATAGGGGGAGGACTATGATGATAATAGCTGATAGTTCTAGTAAGCAGTTAGAAGCTTCTGTTATGAATAAATTCTTGGAGATTAGCTCCTCTATAGCTCCATTGGTGAGTAAGTTGGTCCAATAACTCTTGAGTAAAACATTGATGCTAACTTGCTTGCATCGGATGAGGAGGAGGAAGAACAACAGAATAATAGTGTGGTGACCAAGACTCTAATGGTTGATGATGAACAAAACCATGGTAAAAAAATCAAAAATAGGGCCCCGTTGTTTCCACAAGAGCAAGCTCGAGGATTCAAAAAGATGGGAGGACTACAGTGGAGAAAGCTCGAGATATAAAAAAGTCTTTAAACCTCGAGATCTCCAAAAGTAAGTCTACTACCCATGGAATCTATAATTCCTTTGCTATCCTAGATAATGCTAATGTAATGCAGAAAGCTATGAATTCTAGGATTATGCTAGGGGACTCTATGGATAATATACATGATAATATTGAAATGGTTAGGGAGGTAGAACTGGATAGGCTTACATATTTCCATTCTGACCACCTTGATATGTTCTTACCTAGTGATATTAATGTCACCGTAGAGGATATCTATAGGTTATAAAGTCCCCCTAGGGATGATTCTAAACAGATGACTAAGAATCACATGGACATGTGAACAATCTCTCAATATGACGCAACTGCCATGCCTGTGCCCTGTGAAGCGATGTCGACTCACACCAGGTCCGTGCCTTCATGATCACAGCATGGAACAAATGTAGGATGTGGGATACCCTGTCAACGGCCAACAACTCCTCACTCAAGTCAAGTCCATTCGGACCAGCGAGGTAGAATAGGATGACTTCACGAGAAGCACCGACAAATCATAGCTGGCAGCCTCAAACTCAGGCATCTTGTTGGCGGCGATCAGGTCGACAAGGATGAAGAAATGCATCTGATTCTCGGCAAGGATGAGGTCCATAGAGAGCCGCGTGTCGCCGGAGGGCGTGGCGTGCACCAGCACCTCCTCATGCATGGGAACATTGACGAGGTGCTCAATGATGAAGCATTCGTCAAGGACCATCATCTGGATGAATTCATTTGCATCGATGTCGGCAAGCTCCTCGCTGACGTACATTGCCCGTGTCTCTTGCTCGTGGGAAACGATGATGCGGTTGTATTCCTAGATGACAACGAGGTGGTGCGCCAGGTCCGAGTGAACGCAGGAGATGAGGCTGTTGAGTTATGCCACTTTGGGAGATACACATGGACCTGAATGTTGCGGGTCTATTAACTAAACCTCTTCCACGAGTGAAACATGATCACCACTGTTGGGTTCACAGCATAGAAAACAAAAAATTTCCTACGATGGGAACTATTATACGCCAAGATCTATCTATTAGCTACAAGAAATGAGTGGATATACATCCATAGAGAACATACCCTCGAAGACAACAAAGCTTTGTTAACAAGATGGAAGTCGTGGATGATGCAGTTGTACACTTGATGATCTCAAGATCATGATGAAGTCCAGTAAGTCCAGCAGGTCCAGCTCCAGCACGTCCGTCAGATCCAGCTCCAGCAAGTCCAGCACCACCAAGTCTAGCACCGCAAAGCAGCGGTGCATCCGTGATTGCACACACGTCCGGTACCCCGACAACCTCCGTCCCTCGCTCCAGCAAAGAAACGGAAGAAGCAACTCCTTTCTAGATAAAGCCACCGGGAACATGTATCTCGCTAATCCGAGACCATGAGGAATAGCTAGAGGGGGAGAGAGATCCTTCACGAGGAGGTGTAAGGAAGAAGGAGTGAGAGGGGGTGATGACTCACAAGTATAGGGGGTGTATCACAGTATTTTCGAGGGGAGTTAAACCAATTTATTGATTCGACACAAGGGGAGCCAAATAATATTTATAATCCTTAACAACTGAGATGTCAATTCAGCTGCACCTAGAAACAATCTTGCTCACAGCAGTTTATCAGTAGCAACAGTTTTGTAGTAGGAATAGCAAAGTAACAGCAGTAGTAAAGCAAAGACAGTAGTAACAAAAGCAGTAAACAGTGGGATTCGAGTGCGGTAGGCATAGGGATGGATGGACGAGTGTTGCATGGACAAGACAATTCACATAGCAATCAGAACATAGGGCAATTGCAGATAAATAAGATAAAGCATCCAAGTACTAGAACTTGCACAACATCTTTTGTCCTGCCAGCCCGTTTGCAGCGGGGCCTCTAGGGAACTACTGGCAATTAAGGTGCTCCTTTTAATAGAGCACCAGAGCAAAGCATTAACACTCCGTGAACACATGTGATCCTCACATCAAAGCCTTTCCCTTCCGGTTATCCCGATTTCTGTCACTTCGGGGCCATAGGTTCCGGACAACGACGTGTGTATACAACTTGCAGATAAGACCAAGAACAACACTATCATAATGAATAAATAATAAGTTCAGATCTGAAATCATGGCACTCGGGCCCTAGTGACAAGCATTAAGCACAACAAGTCGCAACAAAGTCATAAAGCACTAATAAAAGATACTAGGCACCATGCCCTAACAATCTGATGCCATTACATGAACGATCTCATCCAATCCATACCATCCCCATAGCCTACAGCGGGGGATTACTCACTCATAGATGGTGGAAACATGGATGGTCGATGGAGATGATGGTGGAGATCGATGGAGACAGAGACTTTCTATCCCCCGAATCTCCCCTTCGGTGGCGGCGGCGCAGCGGAACTTTTCGTGGAAAAACGTCGAACCCCCCGAAGTTTTTAGGTCAGAAGGCTTCTTATAGGCGAAGAGGGGGACCGAGGGGGTGTCTGGGGCCACCACACCATACCCTGGCGCGGCCAGGCCCAGCCCGCGCCTGGGAGTGGTGTGGCCAGCCCTTGGCCCTCCTCCGTCTTGTATTCTGGCTCCTGGAGTCTTCTGGAAAAATAGGCACTTTGGCTTTTGTCCCGTCCAATTCCGAGAATATTCATTTTCTGACTTTCCTGGAACAAAAAACAGCAGAAAATAGGCAGCTAGCACTATGGCTCTTGTTAATAGGTTAGTCCAAGAAATCATATGAAAAGTACACCAAAGTGTGGACAAAACACAAGAAAGCGGATAAAACCAAGCATGGAGCATCAAAAATTATAGATACATTTGCAATGTATCAGGGGGGCCTTTTATAGAAAAAGGGGGGTACCCCTCCCATGGCCGGCGCCCCATGGGGGGTGACCCCTCACCTCCCCCATTCATGTGGTGGTAGCCCCCCCCACATAAATTTGCCCCTTAACATTCCCCTTTAAAGTCTTTACTTTAAATGCATTAAATTTCTCCAAATTTAATGCTCTCTCATTTAATAAAACTCTTTTATTAATTTTATTCAGAATTGTATTAATTACTTTAATTAACAAACATTCACATAAAACCCCCTACAATATTTCAATATCACATGCAGAACCAGTTCCTGCAATTTCACCTGAAACAATTCCGGTTTCCATTGAAAAGATTCCAGCACTTTCTTAAATCTTTATCTGAAACATATTTGCTCCAAATGGTGTCGGTATACCTTAAGTGTGTCACACTGCGGTTCGCAAATAATGTAGACATGATCGAGACTCCTCTCCAATTAATAATCAGCAGCGGGACCTGGAGATCCGTACTAACTCCCACACATTCAACAATGACTCTTATGATCGTGTGAACTTTTAATGTCGTAACTAAATCCCTTTGTCTCGCGATATATTACATGTCTGAGACTCGATCATCAGTATCCAAATACCTAGTTTGATCTCGTTACCGACATGCACTCTTTTCTCGTTCCCGTGATATAACATTCTAGTGATCACATCACTTGCTTGCAAGCTATTTCAATGTGATATCACCGAGAGGGCCCCGTGTATATCTATCCATCATCGAGATGGTCAAATCCCACTCTTGATCCATGAGCCTCTACACAACACCTTTGTTGCACTGAACCAACCTTTATAGTCACCCTGTTATGGTGTGACGATTGATGTTATAAAGATACTCTTCCGGTGTTAGTGATTAACATGATCTCATGGTCTAAGGAGTAGGATTACTTCGTATGATGTTATAGAAATATAAACATAATGACTTTGATCGTAATGCTATAGTTAGGATGAATGTTCGTCACATCATTCCACCAATGTTGTGACCTCGTTATTAACAATATCCAATGTCCGTGATCAGGAAACCTTGATCATCTTGTTAATCAATGAGCTAGTTTATACGAGAGGAATTACTAGGAACTTTGTATTTTGTTTATTAAACACATATGTATTAACGTTTCCAATTAATACAATTATAGCATGCAAAATAAACAATTATCATAAACATGGAATAATATAATAACCATTTTATTATTGCCTCTCGGGCATATTCCCTTCAAGCACATGGACTCCATGGGTGTTAAATTTGTACCAATGTAAACTAGATTATTGACTCTAGTGCAAGTGGGAAACTATTGGAAATATGCCCTTGAACGGAATATGCCCGAGAGGCAACAATAAAGTGGTTATTACCTTATTCCATGTTTATGATAAATGTTTATTTTTGCATGCTATAATTGTGTTAATCAGAAATATTGATACATGTCTGATTTATAAACAAAATAAAAGGTTCCTAGTAATGCCTCTCTTAATACTAGCTTGTTGATTAACAGATAATCATGGGTTTCTTGGTCATGAACATTGGATGTTGTTAATAATACGGCCATATCATTGGAGAATGATATGATGAACAGTCACCCGAAGTAGATGTAGCAATAAGATCATGTCCTCAAGTTTATATTGCTATCATAGTCGTAGTAACTCAATGTCCTTAGACCATGAGATCACGTCAATCACTTTCACTAGAAAGGTACCTTGATTACATCAAACGTCACTTTATAACTGGGTGATTATAGAGATGTCGTCGGTGATTGGAAAGTGTTAGTTGAGGCTCGTGGATCAAGTGTGGGATTTTTCCATCTAGATGATGGATAGATATACTCAAGACCCTCTCGGTGATATCACATTAACATAGCTTTAAAGCAAGTGATTTGATCACTAGAATGTTATATCACAGGAACGAGAAAAAGAGTACTTGTCAGGAACGAGATTAAACAGGTATGGATGATACAGAGTGGTCAAATCTCGGACAAGTAAAATATCGGTAGACAAAAGGAATTTGATTACAGCAAAAAGGTTTAGACGATCATTGGATTTTCGTGGAACTAGTGGGAGTCATTATGGATCTCCAGGTCCCGCTAATGATTATTGATCGACAAAAGTCTCGATCATGTATACATAGTCCTTGAACCCGTAGGGATACACACTTATGGTTAGTCTACACAATTGAGTGGATAGGGAACGCATGAGAAGATAATGACATCGCAGGAATTGTTCTGATAAAAACTGCCGGAATAGTTTTGGTGTATCGAAATATTGCGAGGGGATCAAATGTTGATGTGTTCATTAAATGAAATACACTTATTAAATGAAGTGTTCATTAAATTGAGTGGCATTAAAATAAGTGAATCAACATGCTTTAATGGAAATACCTTTGATTTTTGAGTGGAATTGAAATGGAAGATGAGTGGAACTATATTAATGTGAGTGGAGTGTCCACCCACATAATTGGGGGAGAGGTGGGGGCAGCACCATGGCTATTTGCCATGCCCCCTTGGGCTGCCCCCTCATCTATAAAAGGCCCCCTCCTCCCCTCTCATCTCACACCATTCACCCTTCCTCTCATATGCCCTTTGGTTGGCATCGTCCTCCCCTTCTATCCTTATACATGCCACGAGCGAGGTGCTTAGGCAAAGCCCTGCTCAAGATCTTCTCCACCAGCATGTCGTAGTGTTAGCGGAGTTCCCGGGGATCCACTACTTCCGCTGCTTGGCTGGAGCGAGGGTTCGGGAGTCGTCGGCACACCATACGTGTGACCGATTACGGAAGCGATGCCTCTTGTGGCATTGATCATCTACGCGTCCTTGATGACGGTCTTGTACACTCTACATCATCCGTGTTTGTTTGCGGGAACGTTATCCTACGTTATGGTCTTTGAGGGTGAGTCTATCTGAAACTGTTAGATGTATCTCCTAGATATAATCTTGGTGGTTGCAACCATAGGATTTTTTTTGTTTTCTATGCAATGAACCCAATTAGTGGTATCAGAGCTGTGCCTACGCGTATATGTTTTGTATGGTTAGAACACATACAGATGTGGGCGTTGATAGTCTTGTTGTTTCATATTTGCGTAAATTTTGATCATGGTGGCATGTTGGGATGAAGCGGCTTGGACTAACTTTACATGTCCTCTCACATGAGTCCTATCCCACGCTTGACATGCAACTCATATTACATAAGTGGCTCTGCGATTTTCCGTCTCTTCCAAAATAATCATGATCTAATTACAACGGTTTGCAAATAACTTGATTGTCAACATTGTGGCTGAAATTCGTAGGTGGAGAGATTCTCTCCTAGAAAGCCCAAAGCCATGTAAAATATGTAAAATTAAATTAGAGGCGTATAACATGTTTTTACAGAGCATGTGATGTGATATGGCCTATGATACAAATATTTTTGTATGCAATGTGTTTTATTGTAAAACGAACATTAGGAGCCATATGGTGGTTATTTATTTTATAGCCTACGTGGCGGAAAATGGAAATCCATGTAATTTGATTTGTAGAGAATAACCATGATGGTGGCACCATGGACCTTGGTGGCACGCCGTTAGAATGATGGAGATCATACCAAGACGCACATGATGGAGATCGAATGCAAGAAGGACCATATCATATCACATTATATATGCATGTGATGTTTATCCTTTGATGCATCTTATTTATGCTTATGTCTAGCTTAGAACTTGCGCCACTACTCGTGATGATCGCTCGTGGCGTAGTGAATTTGGTTCGTGTAATCACTAAAAATGACTAGAGAGATGTCGTTTTTAGTGGGAGTTCATATAGTAATATGATTAAAGATGATGTTATAGAAATATAAACATAATTGACTTTGATCGTAATGCTATACTTCGGATGAATATTCATCACATCATTCCACCAATGTTGTGACCTCGTTATTAACAACATCCAATGTCCATGATCAGGAAACCTTGATCATCTTGTTAATCAACGAGCTAGTTTATATGAGAGGCATTAATAGGAACTTTGTATTTTGTTTATTAAACACGCATGTATTAACGTTTCCAATTAATACAATTATAACATGCAAAATAAACATTTATAATAAACATGGAATAAGATAATAACCACTTTATTATTACCTCTCGGGCATATTCCCTTCAGTCTCCCACTTGCACTAGAGTCAATAATCTAGTTTGTAAACTTGTATATACAACACCTAGGTGTTGAATATACGCGTTTGCTAGTGGTTAACATAATCTCCGGATCTGGCACTTTCAGGTCCGTGTGTGTTTGCATGTCTTTGCGTCTCTACGCATCACTCATTCTCTAATGAGATGGCTTTGTATAAATTTAGTCCTTTGGTGAGACCTTTAGTTCTTTTGGGTTAAGACATGTTGATAGTATTGTTGTACAATATATCTTCATAGTATTATCCCATTGTGAACCACACCTAGTTTCATCACAAACTACTTGACACAAATGCCCTCCTTTGCTGCTACTATGGCAGTCATATACTTAGACTTTTGTAGTATCTGTCACAATGTCTTAACTTTGGAACTCATCCAAATCCATCATGGAATCTCCTTTCCATAATATTGTGCCACCCATAGTTTAAATTGAGATAAATTTAATTTGTATCTTCTGACAAACTAGTATCAATGTAATACATTACAATGAACTATTTCAACTATTTGTCACTTATACATGTTATATTCTTAGTTCTTCCAAAGATCATAAGAATATCTTTACTATTGTCCATTGATCATCTTATGAATCATTATGGTATATGCTCATCACATTTAGAGCATTGGACATATCTAGATATGTACATATCATGGTATTATTGATCAAAATATTCATGTGATTTTACTCACCAAGTGTTGAAACACTTGAATCTTGATACAATCATTTCCATGCAGCAAGAACCTTTCTTGTTGTTTCCATATTGAACCCTTTTCAATATCTCATATATGTACGTCTAGCAAAACCATATTAGCGCCTCAATCTATCCATATAGACATTGATGCCGAATATTATGGTTTTGCCCAAGTCTTTCATCAAAATCTAATTTTAATGAAATTATTAACCGGTGTCAATAAAAGATACATCATTCCAATCAACAATATATACTCTGCATAATGTATTGGAAATTTTTCTCAGCGCTCCCACTTAATTTCTTGCAAATGCAATCATCTTCATCGTCTCCGATGAAATTAAACTCCTTTAACATTTTCATCATGGTGAAGATTCCAACTCTGCTATGCTAACTTCAGCTATTGAAGTTTGCATGCCCTTTTAGCACCCTTTGAATTAACAAAACCCTTCGGACCTTGTCATGTACACGTCCTAGGTAACCATTCTATTAGAAGAACATTGTTTTGTTTGTTCAACTACCATATACCAAATTATATGTAGTGGTTGCTAGATTAATCCGTCAAAACTAAATATCGCTATGAAAGATCAAATCTTGTAATAGTCAACTCCTTGAACATAGTCGTAAATTCCTTTCCGACATGTCGATTATTTCATAGATGTCAAACATCCATGTATATTTATTTATAGATCCAAACACGACCGATAGGCTTCATGCCTTTTTGGAGGGTCTTCCAAGTTCAAAAACTTGATTTCTCATGTATGGAGACTATCACGGATTTTATGAATTCTAGTCATTCTATGGAGTTAGGGCCCATCATCGCTTCTTTGCATGAAGTCGGTTCATTATTGTCAAAACAATAACGACTTGTTTATCAAATTTCACTATTTGATTGTTACCCGATGCATATGGTTCAAATAGGAACTCTAATCTCCAAGATCACAACCTTTGTAATCACGAAAGCATGAGCATTATGGTCGCCACCGGGACACCTTCCAGTGTTGTGATACTTAGCACATATAGCTAAGGTTCAATAACCTTATCAAAGTGCTATTGTCCTCTCATATCCGCTTTGGTTGGCATCGTCCTCCCCTTCTATACATGCCACGAGCAAGGTGCTTAGGAAAAGCCCTGCTCAAGATCTTCTCTACCAACATGTCGTAGTGTTAGCGGAGTTCCCGGGGATCCACTACTTCCGCTGCTCGGCTGGAGCGAGGGTTCGGGAGTCGTCGGCACACCATACGTGTGACCGATTACGGAAGCGCTACCTCTTGTGGCATTGGTCATCTACGCATCCTTGATGACGGTCTTGTACACTCTACATCATCCATGTTTGTTTGCGGGAACGTTATCCCACGTTACGGTCTTTTAGGGTGAGTCTATCTAAAACGGTTACATGTATCTCCTAGATATAATCTTGGTGGTTGCAACCATAGGATTTTTTTTGTTTTCTATGCAATGAACCCTATTAGTGGTATCAGAGTTGTGTCTACGCGTATATTCTTTGTACGGTTAGAACACATAGAGATGTGGGCGTTGATAGTCTTGTTGTTTCATACTTGCGTAAATTTTGATCATGGTGGCATGTTGGGATGAAGCGGCTTGGACTAACTTTACATGTCCTCTCACATGAGACCTATCCCACACTTGACATGCAACTCGTATTACATAAGTGGCTCTACGGGTTTCCGTCTCTCCCAAAATAATCATGATCTAAGTACAACGGTTTGCAAATAACTTGATTGTCAACATTGTGGCTGAAATTCGTAGGTGGAGAGATTCTCTCCTAGAAAGCCCAAAGCTACGCAAAATATGTAAAATTAAATTAGAGGCGTATAACATGAGCATGTGATGTGATATGGTCTATGTTACAAATATTGTTGTATGCAATGTGTTTTATTGTAAAACGACCATTAGGAGCCATATGGTTGTTATTTATTTTATAGCCTATGTGGCGGAAAATGGAAATCCATGTAATTTGATTTGTGGAGAATAACCATGATGGTGGCGCCATGGACCTTGGTGGCACGCCGTTAGAATGATGGAGATCATACCAAGACGCACATGATGGAGATCGAATGCAAGAAGGACCATATCATATCACATTATACATGCATGTGATGTTTATTTGTTGATGCATCTTATTTATGCTTATGTCTAGCTTAGAACTTGGCGGTAGCATTATAAGATGATTCCTCCTGCTAAATATCAAGATAATAATATGTTCTTCCTTAGTATGCATAGTTAAGAAAGTTTGTCGTTTCGAAGCACCACGTGATGATTGGGTGTGATAGACTCTACGTTCGTATACAACGGGTGTAAGAAAGTTTTACACACGCGAGTACTAAGGTTCTTACTTGGCGAGCCTAACATGTACAGTCCTGGCCTCAAAACATGAATCAAAAGGTAAAGCACGAATCATATGGAAGGTATAATGCCGATACGATGCTCGCCATTGGAGTTGCGCCACTACTCGTGATGATCGCTCGTGGCGTAGTGAATTTGGTTCGTGTAATCACTAAAAATGACTAGAGAGATGTCGTTTTTAGTGGGAGTTCATATAGTAATATGATTAAAGATGATGTTATAGAAATATAAACATAATTGACTTTGATCGTAATGCTATACTTCGGATGAATATTCATCACATCATTCCACCAATGTTGTGACCTCGTTATTAACAACATCCAATGTCCATGATCAGGAAACCTTGATCATCTTGTTAATCAACGAGCTAGTTTATATGAGAGGCATTAATAGGAACTTTGTATTTTGTTTATTAAACACGCATGTATTAACGTTTCCAATTAATACAATTATAACATGCAAAATAAACATTTATAATAAACATGGAATAAGATAATAACCACTTTATTATTACCTCTCGGGCATATTCCCTTCAGTCTCCCACTTGCACTAGAGTCAATAATCTAGTTTGTAAACTTGTATATACAACACCTAGGTGTTGAATATACGCGTTTGCTAGTGGTTAACATAATCTCCGGATCTGGCACTTTCAGGTCCGTGTGTGTTTGCATGTCTTTGCGTCTCTACGCATCACTCATTCTCTAATGAGATGGCTTTGCATAAATTTAGTCCTTTGGTGAGACCTTTAGTTCTTTTGGGGTAAGACATGTCGATAGTATTGTTGTACAATATATCTTCATAGTATTATCCCATTGTGAACCACACCTAGTTTCATCACAAACTACTTGACACAAATGCCCTCCTTTGCTGCTACTATGGCAGTCATATACTTAGACTTTTGTAGTATTTGTCACAATGCCTTAACTTTGGAACTCATCCAAATCCATCATGGAATCTCCTTTCCATAATATTGTGCCACCCATAGTTTAAATTGAGATAAATTTAATTTGTATCTTCTGACAAACTAGTATCAATGTAATACATTACAATGAACTATTTTCAACTATTTGTCACTTATACATGTTATATTCTTAGTTCTTCCAAAGCTCATAAGAATATCTTTACTATTGTCCATTGATCATCTTATGAATCATTATGGTATATGCTCATCACATTTAGAGCATTGGACATATCTGGATATGTACATATCATGGTATTATTGATCAAAATATTCATGTATTTTTACTCACCAAGTGTTGAAACACTTAAATCTTGATACAATCCTTTTCATGCAGCAAGAACATTTCTTGTTGTTTCCATATTGAGCCCTTTTCAATATCTCATATATGTACGTCCAGCAAAACCATATTAGCGCCTCAATCTATCCATATAGACATTGATGCCGAATATTATGGTTTTGCCCAAGTCTTTCATCAAAATCTAATTTTAATGAAATTATTAACCGGTGTCAATAAAAGATACATCATTCCAATCAACAATATATACTCTGCATAATGTATTGGAGATTTTTCTCAGCGCTCCCACTTAATTTCTTGCAAATGCAAGCATCTTCATCGTCTCCGATGAAATTAAACTCCTTTAACATTTTCATCATGGCGAAGGTTTCAACTCTGCTATGCTAACTTCAGCTATTGAAGTTTGCATGCCCTTTTAGCACCCTTTGAATTAACAAAACCCTTCGGACCTTGTCATGTACACGTCCTAGGTAACCATTCTATTAGAAGAACATTGTTTTGTTTGTTCAACTACCATATACCAAATTATATGTATTGGTTACAAGATTAATCCGTCAAAACTAAATATCGCTATGAAAGATCAAATCTTGTAATAGTCAACTCCTTGAACATAGTCGTAAATTCCTTTCTGACATGTTGATTATTTCATAGATGTCAAACATCCATGTATATTTATTTATAGATCCAAACATGACCGATAGGCTTCATGCCTTTTTGGAGGGTCTTCCAAGTTCAAAAACTTGATTTCTCATGTACGGAGACTATCACGGTTTTTATGACTTCTAGTCATTCTATGGAGTTGGGGCCAATCATCGCTTCTTTGCATGCAGTCGGTTCATTATTGTCAAAAAAATAACGACTTGTTTATCAAATTTCACTATTTGATTGTTACCCGATGCATATGGTTCAAATAGGAACTCTAATCTCCAAGATCACAACCTTTGTAATCACGAAAGCATGAGCATTATGGTCGCCACCGGGACACCTTCCAGTGTTGTGATACTTAGCACATATAGCTAAGGTTCAATAACCTTATCAAAGTTCTATTGTCCTCTCATATCCCGCTTTGGTTGGCATCGTCCTCCCCTTCTATACATGCCACGAGCGAGGTGCTTAGGAAAAGCCCTGCTCAAGATCTTCTCTACCAACATGTCGTAGTGTTAGCGGAGTTCCCGGGGATCCACTACTTCCGCTGCTCGGCTGGAGCGAGGGTTCGGGAGTCGTCGGCACACCATACGTGTGACCGATTACGGAAGCGCTACCTCTTGTGGCATTGGTCATCTACGCATCCTTGATGACGGTCTTGTACACTCTACATCATCCATGTTTGTTTGCGGGAACGTTATCCCACGTTACGGTCTTTGAGGGTGAGTCTATCTAAAACGGTTACATGTACCTCCTAGATATAATCTTGGTGGTTGCAACCATAGGATTTTTTTTGTTTTCTATGCAATGAACCCTATTAGTGGTATCAGAGGTGTGTCTACGCGTATATGCTTTGTACGGTTAGAACACATAGAGATGTGGGCGTTGATAGTCTTGTTGTTTCATACTTGCGTAAATTTTGATCATGGTGGCATGTTGGGATGAAGCGGCTTGGACTAACTTTACATGTCCTCTCACATGAGACCTATACCACGCTTGACATGCAACTCGTATTACATAAGTGGCTCTGCGGATTTCCGTCTCTCCCAAAATAATCATGATCTAATTACAACGGTTTGCAAATAACTTGATTGTCAACATTGTGGATGAAATTCGTAGGTGGAGAGATTCTCTCCTAGAAAGCCCAAAGCCACGTAAAATATGTAAAATTAAATTAGAGGCGCATAACTTGTTTTTACAGATCATGTAATTTGACCATATTGTAAAATATGATACAAATATGGTATATGATACAAATATTGTTGTATGCAATGTGTTTTATTGTAAAACGACCATTAGGAGCCATATGGTTGTTATTTATTTTATAGCCTACGTGGCGGAAAATGGAAATCCATTTAATTTGATTTGTGGAGAATAACCATGATGGTGGCGCCATGGACCTTGGTGGCACACCGATAGAATGATGGAGATCATACCAAGACGCACATGATGGAGATCGAATGCAAGAAGGACCATATCATATCAAATTATATATGCATGTGATGTTTATCCGTTGATGCATCTTATTTATGCTTATGTCTAGCTTAGAACTTGGCGGTAGCATTATAAGATGATTCCTCCTACTAAATATCAAGATAATAATATGTTCTTCCTTAGTATGCATAGTTAAGAAAGTTTGTCATTTCGAAGCACCACGTGATGATTGGGTGTGATAGACTCTACGTTCGTATACAACGGGTGTAAGAAAGTTTTACACACACGAGTACTAAGGTTCTTACTTGGCGAGCCTAACATGTACAGTCATGGCCTCAAAACATGAATCGAAAGGTAAAGCACGAATCATATGGAAGGTATAATGCCCATACGATGCTCGCCATTGGAGTTGCACCACTACTCGTGATGATCGCTCGTGGCGTAGTGAATTTGGTTCGTGTAATCACTAAAAATGACTAGAGAGATGTCGTTTTTAGTGGGAGTTCATATAGTAATATGATTAAAGATGATGTTATAGAAATATAAACATAATTGACTTTGATCGTAATGCTATACTTCGGATGAATATTCATCACATCATTCCACCAATGTTGTGACCTCGTTATTAACAACATCCAATGTCCATGATCAGGAAACCTTGATCATCTTGTTAATCAACGAGCTAGTTTATATGAGAGGCATTAATAGGAACTTTGTATTTTGTTTATTAAACACGCATGTATTAACGTTTCCAATTAATACAATTATAACATGCAAAATAAACATTTATAATAAACATGGAATAAGATAATAACCACTTTATTATTACCTCTCGGGCATATTCCCTTCAGTCTCCCACTTGCACTAGAGTCAATAATCTAGTTTGTAAACTTGTATATACAACACCTAGGTGTTGAATATACGCGTTTGCTAGTGGTTAACATAATCTCCGGATCTGGCACTTTCAGGTCCGTGTGTGTTTGCATGTCTTTGCGTCTCTACGCATCACTTATTCTCTAATGAGATGGCTTTGTATAAATTTAGTCCTTTGGTGAGACCTTTAGTTCTTTTGGGTTAAGACATGTCGATAGTATTGTTGTACAACTACCATTCTATTAGAAGAACATTGTTTTGTTTGTTCAACTACCATATACCAAATTATATGTAGTGGTTGCTAGATTAATCCGTCAAAACTAAATATCGCTATGAAAGATCAAATCTTGTAATAGTCAACTCCTTGAACATAGTCGTAAATTCCTTTCCGACATGTCGATTATTTCATAGATGTCAAACATCCATGTATATTTATTTATAGATCCAAACACGACCGATAGGCTTCATGCCTTTTTGGAGGGTCTTCCAAGTTCAAAAACTTGATTTCTCATGTATGGAGACTATCACGGATTTTATGAATTCTAGTCATTCTATGGAGTTAGGGCCCATCATCGCTTCTTTGCATGAAGTCGGTTCATTATTGTCAAAACAATAACGACTTGTTTATCAAATTTCACTATTTGATTGTTACCCGATGCATATGGTTCAAATAGGAACTCTAATCTCCAAGATCACAACCTTTGTAATCACGAAAGCATGAGCATTATGGTCGCCACCGGGACACCTTCCAGTGTTGTGATACTTAGCACATATAGCTAAGGTTCAATAACCTTATCAAAGTGCTATTGTCCTCTCATATCCGCTTTGGTTGGCATCGTCCTCCCCTTCTATACATGCCACGAGCGAGGTGCTTAGGAAAAGCCCTGCTCAAGATCTTCTCTACCAACATGTCGTAGTGTTAGCGGAGTTCCCGGGGATCCACTACTTCCGCTGCTCGGCTGGAGCGAGGGTTCGGGAGTCGTCGGCACACCATACGTGTGACCGATTACGGAAGCGCTACCTCTTGTGGCATTGGTCATCTACGCATCCTTGATGACGGTCTTGTACACTCTACATCATCCATGTTTGTTTGCGGGAACGTTATCCCACGTTACGGTCTTTTAGGGTGAGTCTATCTAAAACGGTTACATGTATCTCCTAGATATAATCTTGGTGGTTGCAACCATAGGATTTTTTTTGTTTTCTATGCAATGAACCCTATTAGTGGTATCAGAGTTGTGTCTACGCGTATATTCTTTGTACGGTTAGAACACATAGAGATGTGGGCGTTGATAGTCTTGTTGTTTCATACTTGCGTAAATTTTGATCATGGTGGCATGTTGGGATGAAGCGGCTTGGACTAACTTTACATGTCCTCTCACATGAGACCTATCCCACACTTGACATGCAACTCGTATTACATAAGTGGCTCTACGGGTTTCCGTCTCTCCCAAAATAATCATGATCTAAGTACAACGGTTTGCAAATAACTTGATTGTCAACATTGTGGCTGAAATTCGTAGGTGGAGAGATTCTCTCCTAGAAAGCCCAAAGCTACGCAAAATATGTAAAATTAAATTAGAGGCGTATAACATGTTTTTACAGAGCATGTGATGTGATATGGTCTATGATACAAATATTGTTGTATGCAATGTGTTTTATTGTAAAACGACCATTAGGAGCCATATGGTTGTTATTTATTTTATAGCCTATGTGGCGGAAAATGGAAATCCATGTAATTTGATTTGTGGAGAATAACCATGATGGTGGCGCCATGGACCTTGGTGGCACGCCGTTAGAATGATGGAGATCATACCAAGACGCACATGATGGAGATCGAATGCAAGAAGGACCATATCATATCACATTATATATGCATGTGATGTTTATCCTTTGATGCATCTTATTTATGCTTATGTCTAGCTTAGAACTTGCGCCACTACTCGTGATGATCGCTCGTGGCGTAGTGAATTTGGTTCGTGTAATCACTAAAAATGACTAGAGAGATGTCGTTTTTAGTGGGAGTTCATATAGTAATATGATTAAAGATGATGTTATAGAAATATAAACATAATTGACTTTGATCGTAATGCTATACTTCGGATGAATATTCATCACATCATTCCACCAATGTTGTGACCTCGTTATTAACAACATCCAATGTCCATGATCAGGAAACCTTGATCATCTTGTTAATCAACGAGCTAGTTTATATGAGAGGCATTAATAGGAACTTTGTATTTTGTTTATTAAACACGCATGTATTAACGTTTCCAATTAATACAATTATAACATGCAAAATAAACATTTATAATAAACATGGAATAAGATAATAACCACTTTATTATTACCTCTCGGGCATATTCCCTTCAGTCTCCCACTTGCACTAGAGTCAATAATCTAGTTTGTAAACTTGTATATACAACACCTAGGTGTTGAATATACGCGTTTGCTAGTGGTTAACATAATCTCCGGATCTAGCACTTTCAGGTCCGTGTGTGTTTGCATGTCTTTGCGTCTCTACGCATCACTCATTCTCTAATGAGATGGCTTTGTATAAATTTAGTCCTTTGGTGAGACCTTTAGTTCTTTTGGGTTAAGACATGTTGATAGTATTGTTGTACAATATATCTTCATAGTATTATCCCATTGTGAACCACACCTAGTTTCATCACAAACTACTTGACACAAATGCCCTCCTTTGCTGCTACTATGGCAGTCATATACTTAGACTTTTGTAGTATCTGTCACAATGTCTTAACTTTGGAACTCATCCAAATCCATCATGGAATCTCCTTTCCATAATATTGTGCCACCCATAGTTTAAATTGAGATAAATTTAATTTGTATCTTCTGACAAACTAGTATCAATGTAATACATTACAATGAACTATTTTCAACTATTTGTCACTTATACATGTTATATTCTTAGTTCTTCCAAAGATCATAAGAATATCTTTACTATTGTCCATTGATCATCTTATGAATCATTATGGTATATGCTCATCACATTTAGAGCATTGGACATATCTAGATATGTACATATCATGGTATTATTGATCAAAATATTCATGTGATTTTACTCACCAAGTGTTGAAACACTTGAATCTTGATACAATCCTTTCCATGCAGCAAGAACCTTTCTTGTTGTTTCCATATTGAACCCTTTTCAATATCTCATATATGTACGTCTAGCAAAACCATATTAGCGCCTCAATCTATCCATATAGACATTGATGCCGAATATTATGGTTTTGCCCAAGTCTTTCATCAAAATCTAATTTTAATGAAATTATTAACCGGTGTCAATAAAAGATACATCATTCCAATCAACAATATGTACTCTGCATAATGTATTGGAAATTTTTCTCAGCGCTCCCACTTAATTTCTTGCAAATGCAATCATCTTCATCGTCTCCGATGAAATTAAACTCCTTTAACATTTTCATCACGGTGAAGATTCCAACTCTGCTATGCTAACTTCAGCTAATGAAGTTTGCATGCCCTTTTAGCACCCTTCGAATTAACAAAACCCTTCGGACCTTGTCATGTACACGTCCTAGGTAACCATTCTATTAGAAGAAATTGTTTTGTTTCCTCAACTACCATATACCAAATTATATGTAGTGGTTGCTAGATTAATCCGTCATGACTAAATATCGCTATGAAAGATCAAATCTTGTAATAGTCAGCTCCTTGAACATAGTCGTAAATTCCTTTCCGACATGTCGATTATTTCATAGATGTCAAACATCCATGTATATTTATTTATAGATCCAAACACGACCGATAGGCTTCATGCCTTTTTGGAGGGTCTTCCAAGTTCAAAAACTTGATTTCTCATGTATGGAGACTATCACGAATTTTATAGCTTGTAGTCATTCTATGGAGTTAGGGCCCATCATCGCTTCTTTGCATGCAGTCGGCCCATCACCACTTAACTTTTCTCGAAAAATTCTTTCTCAAGAAACTTAACATTCCAAGCGAAAAACTCTTTTGTTCTCGATGTTATGGAGGAATGCCCAACAAATTCTTTGGGATGACCTATAAATACATGCTTATCCGACTTTGGTTGTAAACATTTTACTTATGCATAGCATACCAAAATTTTAAGAAAAGACAACTAGTGTTTTATCCCAAACCATAATTCATATGGTGTCATTTCAACAAATCACGACGGTGCTCTTTTCAGTGTAAAAGCAGTAGTCTCTAAAGCTTTAATTTTTAAAACATAATGGCAGTTTTATAAATGACACATTTGATCTGACCATGTCAAACAAGGTTTGATTTGATCCCTCAAACATACCATACTCCTGTGGTTTATCAGGAAATGCAAATCCATGGAACAATTCCCGAAATCTTAGGTGGTTTGCTAAACCTGTAACTCAAATACCTCCCTTTATGATGAAATCATAAACTCTTTTATTTTCTTGTTACAATGATTTTCGACTTCATCTTGAAAGTCTTTGAACAATTTTCAAATGTTTCATACTTCTCCCTTATTAAGTAAATATATAGATATATTCACTCAAAATTTCTGGAGAAAGGATATGAAGTCGAAAGATGCACCCCACATGGCTACATATAATGGACTATGCACATCATCATGCAAAATTTCCAATAAGTTAGTCATCCGTTCCTCTTTGGCCTATGAACGGAGTGTTATTTATCTCGAGGAAAGATTCACAAGCGTCAATTGATCAAAATCAAAAGACTTCAAAAAATCCATCCAAATGGAGTTTCTTCATGTTCTCTTTCCAATATAATTGAAACGGTGATGTCACTTCATTAGTGATCTTTCAATCATTTGTCTTGCGACATTTTAGCATTAGTTTTATGGATGCGATTTCTCCAACTAGACTTGTAGAAGTTCATCCATCTTCTATGGAATACGGTAATGATTTGAACAACTATTGTTCTCATTATACCGGAACAAAATAAAAATTATTTAAACAAATCTTGAAGGCAAGCTCTGATGTCAATGAGAAATACAATAACACTTTATTTGTTTTCGATGAACATCATTACATATTGTTTTGCTAGTTAGTTAGGCAATTGTAGTTCATGAATTGTGTCGTTCTGTATGATATTTCATACCAACCAATTTGGTATCCAATACCCAAGAACCACATTGTTTAACAAGCAAAGACTACAACCATAACATGTATATCATCTATATACCTTAGTTGGACATTACCAATATTTTATTTTCTGCCAAATATTTTATAGATTCTCTTTCAGCATTTCCTTTTCCTTTTAAAAGAATCTATCAACATCATAAGTGGCACCATACATATGACACATAGTCCAAAGCATGTATAGTAAAATACTAATACCTTTGGACTTGCACTTTGAAGTAGATCACCATCATCAAATGTTTAGTGTTCTTTCAAAAATCCATTCTTTAGTAATCTTTTAGTGTAGTAAACATTTTACTTACATCTTCTATTCATCCTTATCATGACAACTTTCATTATCAAGATACTATGGCTTATAAGGATGAATTGTGAGTATAATGTCAGTTCCCAAAACCTTTTCGGGAGATTAGGACGTCTAGCGTCTCCAACCTTCGCAAATTCTCATACAATATGAGAACATGTATTTTGCCAAATTATACTCTATCATATTGCAACCATAAATATTGTTTCAAATATCAAAATATCTTCCACGAATGATGGCTTCTGAAACAATTCTTTTAGCTTCTAGATAACGTCTACTGAAAGTTTGCTGAAAGTTTGCAATAGGACTTATAAACTTTAAATTGACATTCAAAACAATACGATACCAGTTCGTAAAGTAAATATCCAGAATTCTATAGTTCTATTATCTCAATTAAAACTAAGCATAAGGTAGTAAACAGATGCCAATGACTACAACAAATTTAGGAAATTCACTTTGGTTTAGTTTATGACAAATTGAGTTCGACTAATCCAAATTATAAATGAACTCCCACTCAAAAATGACATCTCTCGTGTCTTTTTTGTGATTACATGAACCAAATCCACTACACCAAGTCCGATCATCACATGAGTCAGTGTAGCTTCAAAGGCGAGAATCAATATGGGCATCATATCAACTATATGACTCATGCTCAACCTTTCGGTCCGTGTTCCGAGGCCATGTCTGTACATGCTAGTCTCGCCAAGTAAGAACCTTAGTACTCACGTGTGTAAAACTGTCTTACACCTGAAATATGATCATGGATTCAGGTACACCCGATCATCACGTGATGTCTTGAAGCAGCGAAACATAAATGGTGCATACTTAAGGGAGAACACATTTTTATCTTGATATCTAAATGTGGGATCATCTTATAATGCTACTAAAATTCTAAACTAGCAATATAAGATGCAAACATCATATGTGAAGTGGAATGATATGGTCCATGCATTTGATCACTATCATGTGCATCGTGGTATGATCTCTATTATTCCTTTGTGTGTAAGGCCAAGGTTTATGAAACTTACACATGTGTTGTAAGGGTATCAACTATACGTCAACTTACAACATTACAATATCAAGACACTAGCCCAGCAACAATCTAAACTAGACGCCTCTAATTTATCCATTGCAAGTTTTATGTGGCTTAGGACTTTCAGAGATAGAACCGGTCTTACCTATTTACAAGGAACCACAACGATTATAACTAAGTTATTAGCAACTCGTTGTAAATAAGATATTGACTATAGTAGGAGAGACAGACACCCACTAACCACTTATGCAAAACTAGTTGCATGTCAGTCGTGGAACCAATCTCATGTGTGAGGACATGTAAAGTAAGTCCGGGCTTCTTCATCCCACTATGCCACCAATATCCAAAGTACATGAAAAAAGCAAAACCATGATCATCATCGCCCACATATAAACATATGTGTACTAACCATGCAAAGCACCTACACATAAACTAGGCTCTAATACCATTGTTGGGTTCATAGCATAGAAAACAAAAAATTGCTACGATGGGAACTATTATAAGCCAAGATCTATCTATTAGATACAAGCAACAGGTGGATATACATCCATAGAGAACATACCCTCGAATACAACAAAGCTTTGTTAATGAGATGGAACTCGTGGATGATGTAGTCGTACACTTGCCAATCTCAAGATCATGATGAAGTCCAGCAAGTCCAGCAGGTCCAGCTCCAGCACGTCCATCAGATCTAGCTCCCGCAAGTCCAGCACCACCAAGTCCAGCACCACAAAGCACCGGTGCATCCGTGATCGCACACACGTCTGGTACCCCCGACAACCTCCATACCTCTCTCCAACAAAGCAGCGTAAGCAGCAACTCCTTTCCAGATAAAGCCACCGGGAACATGTAGCTCGCTAATCCGAGACCATGAGGAATAACTAGAGGAGGAAAGAGATCCTTCACGAGGAGGTGTAAGGAAGAAGGAGAGGGAGGGGGGCCTTTTATAGGAGGAGGGGGGGTACCCCTCCCCATGGCCGGCGCCCCATGGGAGGTGACCCCTCACCTCTCCCATTCATGTGGTGGTAAACCCATCCACATAAATTTGACCCTTAACATTCCCCTTTAAAGTCTTCACTTTAAATGCATTAAATTTCTCCAAATTTAATGCTCTCTCATTTAATAAAACACTTTTATTAATTTTATTCAGAATTTTGTTAATTACTTTAATTAACAAACATTCACATAAAACCCCCTACAACATTTCAATATCACATGCAGAACCAGTTTCTGCAATTTCACCCGAAACAATTCCGGTTTCTATTGAAAAGATTCCAGCGCTTTCTTAAATCTTTATCTGAAACATATTTGCTCCAAATGGTGTCGGTATCCCTTACGTGTGTCACCCTATGGTTCACGAATAATGCAGACATGATCGAGACTCCTCTCCGATCAATAATCAGCAGCGGAACCTGGAGATCCGTACTGACTCCCACATATTCAACGATGACTCTTGTGATCGTGTGAACCTTTAACGTCATAACTAAATCCCTTTGTCTCACAATATATTACATGTCTGAGATTCGATCATCAGTATCCAAATACCTAGTTTGATCTCGTTACCGACATGCACTCTTTTCTCGTTCCCGTGATATAACATTCTAGTGATCACATCACTTGCTTGCAAGCTATTTAAATGTGATATCACCGAGAGGGCCCCGCGTATATCTATCCGTCATCGGGATGGTCAAATCCCACTGTTGATCCCTGAGCCTCTACATAACACCTTCGTAGCACTGAATCCACCTTTATAGTCACCCTGTTATGGTGTGACATTTGATGTTATAAAGATACTCTTCCGGTGTTAGTGATTAACATGATCTCATGGTCTAAGGAGTAGGATTACTTCGTATGATGTAATATAAATATAAAAATAATGACTTTGATCGTAATGCTATAGTTCGAATGAATGTTCATCACATCATTCCACCAATGTTGTGACATCATTATTAACAACATCCAATGTCCATGATCAGGAAACCTTGATCATCTTGTTAATCAATGAGCTAGTTTATATGAGAGGAATTACTAGGAACTTTGTATTTTTTTTATTAAACACACATGTATTAACGTTTCCAATTAATACAATTATAACATGCAAAATAAACATTTATCATAAACATGGAATAAGATAATAACCACTTTATTATTGCCTCTCGGGCATATTCCCTTCAAGCACATGGACTCCATGGTTGTTAGATTAGTACCAATGTAAACTAGAATATTGACTCTAGTGCAAGTGGGAAACTATTGGAAATATGCCCTTGAAAGGAATATGCCCGAGAGGCAATATAAAGTGGTTATTACCTTATTCCATATTTATGATAAATGTTTATTTTTCATGCTATAATTGTGTTAATCAGAAATGTTAATACATGTGCGATTTATAAACAAAAGAAAAGGTTCCTAGTAATGCCTCTCTTAATACTAGCTTGTTGATTAATTGATGATCACAGGTTTCCTGGTCATGAACATTGGATGTTGTTAATATTAGGGCCATATCATTGGAGAATGATATGATGAACAGTCACCCGAAGTAGATGTAGCAATAAGATCATTTCCTCAAGTTTATATTGCTATCATAGTCATAGTAACTCAATGTCCTTAGACCATGAGATCACTGCAATCACTTTCACCGGAAAGTTACCTTGATTACATCAAACGTCACTTTATAACTAGGTGATTATAAAGATGTCGTCGGGTAATTGGAAAGTGTTAGTTGAGGCTCGTGGATCAAGAGTGGGATTCTTCCATCTAGATGATGGAGAGATATACTCAAGATCCTCTCGGTGATATCACATTGACATAGCTTTAAAGCAAGTGATTTGATCACTAGAATGCTATATCATAGTAACGAGAAAAAGGGTACTTGTCAGGAACAAGATTAAACATGTATGGATGATATAGAGTGGTCGAATATCGGACAAGTAAAATATTGTGAGACAAAAGGAAGTTGATTACAGCAAAAAGGTTCAGACGATCATTGGATTTCGTGGAACTAGTGGGAGTCATTATGGATCTCCAGGTCCCGCTAATGATTATTGATCGACAAAAGTCTCGATCATGTATACATAGTCCTTGAACCCGTAGGGATACACACTTATGGTTAGTCTACACAATTGAGTGGATAGGGAACGCATGAGAAGATAATGACATCGCAGGAATTGTTCTGATAAAAACTGCCGGAATAGTTTTGGTGTATCGAAATATTGCGAGGGGATCAAATGTTGATGTGTTCATTAAATGAAGTACACTCATTAAATGAAGTGTTCATTAAATTGAGTGGCATTAAAACAAGTGAATCAAGGTGCTTTAATGGAAATACCTTTGATTTTTGAGTGGAATTGAAATGGAAGATGAGTGGAACTATATTGATGTGAGTGGAGTGTCCACCCACATAATTGGGGGAGAGGTGGGGGCAACACCAGGGCTGTGTGCCATGCCCCCTTGGGCTGCCCCCTTATCTATAAAGGCCCCCTCCTCCCCTCTCATCTCACACTATTCACCCTTCCTCTCATATGCCCTTTGGTTGGCATCTTCCTCCCCTTCTATCCTTATCCATTGCCACGAGCGAGATGCTTAGGGAAAGCCCTGCTCAAGATCTTCTCCACCACCATGTCGTAGTGTTGGCGGAGTTCTCGGGGATCCACTACTTCCGCTGCTCGGCTGGAGCAAGGGTTTGGGAGTCGTCGGCACACCATACGTGTGACCAATTACGGAAGCACTGCCTCTTGTGGCGTTGATCATCTGCGCGTCCTTGATGACGGTCTTGTACACTCTACATCATCCATGTTTGTTTGCGGGAACGTTATCCCACGTTACGGTCTTTGAGGGTGAGTCTATCTGAAACGGTTACATGTATCTCCTAGATATAATCTTGGTGGTTGCAACCATAGGATTTTTTTTGTTTTCTATGCAATAAACCCTATTAGTGGTATCCGAGCTGTGTCTATGTGTATATGCTTTGTACGGTTAGAACACATAGAGATGCGGGCGTTGATAGTCTTGTTGTTTCATACTTGCGTAAATTTTGATCATGGTGGCATGTTGGGATGAAGCGGCTTGGACTAACATTACATGTCCTCTCACATGAGACCTATCCCATGCTTGACATGCAACTCGTATTGCATAAGTGGCTCTACGGGTGTCTGTCTCTCCCAAAATAATTGTGATCTAATTAAAACGGTTTGCAAATAACTTGATTGTCAACATTGTGGATGAAATTTGTAGGTGGGGAGATTCTCTCCTAGAAAGCCCAAAGCCACGTAAAATATGTAAAACTAAATTAGAGGCGTATAACTTGTTTTTACAGAGCATGTGATGTGATATGGTCTATGATACAAAGATTGTTGTATGCAATGTGTTTTATTGTAAAACGACTAGTAGGAGCCATATGGTTGTTATTTATTTTATAGCCTGTGTGGCAGAAAATGGAAATCCATGTAATTTGATTTGTGGAGAATAACCATGATGGTGGCGCCATGGACCTTGGTGGCACGCCGTTAGAATGATGGAGATCATACCAAGACGCACATGATGGAGATTGAATGCAAGAAGGACCATATCATATCACATTATATATGCATGTGATGGTTATCCTTTGATGCATCTTATTTATGCTTATGTCTAGCTTAGAACTTGGCGGTAGCATTATAAGATGATCCCTACTACTAAATATCAAGATAATAATATGTTCTTCATTAGTATGCATAGTTAATAAAGTTCATCGTTTCGAAGCATCACGTGATGATTGGGTGTGATAGACTCTACGGTCGTATACAACAGGTGTAAGACAGTTTTACACACGCGAGTACTAAGGTTCTTACTTGGCGAGCCTAACATGTACAGTCATGGCCTCAAAACATGAACCGAAAGGTAAATCACGAGTCATATGGAAGGTATAATGCCCATATGATGCTCGCCATTGGAGTTGCGCCACCGCTCATGATGATCGCTCGTGGCGTACTGAATTTGGTTCGTGTAATCACTAAAAATGACTAGAGAGATGTCGTTTTTAGTGGGAGTTCACATAGTAATATGATTAAAGTTGAACTCAATTTATCATAAACTGAATCAAAGTGAATTTTCATAGTTTGTTGTAGTTACTGGCATTCGGTTACTACCTTATGTTTAGTTATAATTGAGATAATATAACTATAGGATTCTGGAATTCTTTATGAACTGGTATCGTATTGTTTTATGAATGTTAATCTAAAGTTTAAAGTAATATTTCAAACTTTCAGCAAAACCTCACTTACTCTGTGAAATTCAGTAAGTTGTATTGAATCAAGAGTAACAAATTCCAGCATTAGTATCTAAGTATCATGCTTGCCTCCATGATTCTTGATATTGAAAATTATTTTAATATCAATGTTATCTACGAGCTGAAAATTGTTTCAAAAACCATCATGCATGAAAGATATTATGATATCTGAAACAATGTCAAGTTGCAATATGATAGGATAAATTTTAGTAAGGTACATGTTCTCATATTGTATGAGAATTTTCAAAGGTTGGAGATGCTAGAAGTCCTGATCTCCCAAAAGGTTTTGGGAACTAACATTATATTCACGATTCATCCTTATGAGCTATAGTAGCTTGATCATGAAAGTTGTCATGATAATGATGGACAAAAGATGTAGGTAAAATGTTTACTACATTAAAAGGATTACTAAAAGGAATGAAATTTGAAAGAACGTCAAACATTTGATGATGGTGATCAACTTCAAAGTGCAAGTCCAAAGGTATTAGTATTTGACTATACACGCTTTGGATTATGTGTCATTTGTATGGCATCACAATTGATGTTGATGGATTCCTTTAAGAAGGAAAGGTAATGCTGAAAGAGAATCTGGTAAAATTTGGCAGAAAGGAAAAAGACTGGAAAATTCCTTCTTAGGTATATAGATGAGATACACATTATGGGTGTATTCTTTGCTTGTTATACAATGTGGTTCTTGGGTATTATATATCGAATTTGTTGGTATGAAATTTCATACAGAACAACACAATTCATGAAGTGCAATGGCCTAAGTAACTAGCAAAAGAATATGTGATGATGTTCATCAAAAACAAATAATGTGTTATTGTGTTTCTCGTTGACATCAAATCTTGCCTTCAAGATTTGTATTTCAATAATTGTTATTTCGTTCCGGTATTATGAGATGAGGACGTTCAAATAATCACCATATTCCATTGAAGATGGATGAACTCTTACAAATCTAGTTGGATAAATCACGTTCATAAACATTTATGCTAAAGTGTCGCAAGATGAATGATTGGAATATCACTTTTGAGTAACATCGTCATTTAAATTATATTGGAAAGAAAACAAGAAGAAAACTCCATGTTAATGGATTTTTGGAAATTTTGATTTTGATCAATTAACGCTTGTGAAACTTTCCTAGAGATAATTAAAACCTCGTTCATGAGACAAAGAAGAACGAATGGCTAACCTATTAGACATAATCCATGTTGATGTACATTGTCCATTATGTGTAGTCGTGAGTGATGGATTTAAACTTCATATGCTTCCTCCAAAATTTGAGTAAATACATGTGTATATTTACTAGATAAGGGAGAAGTATGAAATATTTGAAAATGTTCAAATGATTTCAGGAAGAAGTGGAAAATCATTGTAACTAGGAAACAAAGAATTTATGATTGGATCATAAAGGAAGATATTTGAGTTACAAGTTTAGCAGAACACCTAAGATTTGTGGAATCGTTCCATTGACTTGCGTTTCTCGATAGACCATAGGAGTATGGAATGTTCACGAAATGTAATCAAACTTTGTTTGACATGCATGGTAGGATCAATGGTGTTATTTATAAAATTACCATTATATTTTAAAGATTAAGCTTTAGATTTTGATGGCTCAGGATACCTTGAGCTCGTTGGGAACCCCAAGAGGAAGGTATGATGAGTACAACAACAAGTTTCTCTCAGTTATGAAACCAAAGTTATCGAACCAGTAGGAGCAAGGAAACAACCCCAAGGTGTTGCTTACAACTTGGAATCCTGCACAACACAACCACATAACTTTGCCCCAACTTATAGTGAGGTTGTCAATCTCACTGGTTTTGCTGAAAACAAAGGATTAAACGTATTGTATGGAAGATAGTAATTGTTTGCACAAAGTAAATAGTAAATAGTAGATGGTATATCAATGGTAAAAGAATGGACCGGGGTTCATAGTTCACTAGAGGTGATTCTCCTTAAGATAAATAACATGTTCGGTGAACAAATTACAGCGGGGCAATTAACAGATTTTAGAAAGCATACCATGCATATACTAATCATCTTGACTTCTATGAGATTTTATTGGGCATTACAACATTATACGTAGACCGTAATTCAACTGCATCTATGACTAATAATCCACCTTCCGGTTATCATCCGAACCCCTTCTAGTATTAAGTTGCAAGCAATAGATAATTGCATTAAGAAAAGTGTGTAAAGTAAACAATATGATCGCCCCATGGACAAAGGATTGTTGTTTTGTCCCTAGTAGCAACAGCACATCTACAACCTTAGAGATTCATGTCACTTCCCCAGATTACTACAGGCATGAACCCACTATCGAGCATAAATACTCCCTCTTGGAGTTGCTAGCATCTACTTGGCCAAGATAGTTACTAACAACGGAAAGCATGCAAGATCACAAATAACACAGACATGATAGAATAAATAATCAATCTGAAATAGCATCTCAATATCCATCGGATCCCCGCAAACACAACATGTAAGATTACAAATAGATGATCTTGATCATGAACGGAGCTCACAAGATCTAAACTTGATAGCACAAAGGAGGAGAACCAACCATCTAGCTACTACATGGACCCATACTCGAAGGATGAACTACTCACGCATCACACTGGAGGCAGTCATGGTGATGAAGAAGGCCTCTAGGGTGATATCTCCCCTCTGCAAGGGTGTCGGGAAGAGCTTCGGATCCCCCCCGATCTAGGGATCGAGATGGCGGCGGCTACAGACTCTTCCATGGATTTCTGATTAGGTATATGATCAGGTACTTAGGTTTTTCGTCCCGGGAGGCTTTTATATGCGAAGGGCAAGGTCGGTGGAGCACCAGGGGGCCCACACCCCTGGTGGCGCGCCCCTCAGGCCGCGCCACCACCAGGTGTGGCCACCCTGGTGCGCCACTTCGTCTCCCCTCCGGACTCCGTGTTGCTTCGGGTAAAATATTGACTTGGGCTTTTGTCCGGTACAATTCCGAGAATATTTCCTTACTAGCTTTTATGAAACCAAAAACAACAGAAAACAGGCAACTGGCACTGTGGCATCTTGTTAATAGGTTAGTTCCACAAAATGTATAAAAATACCTCAAAGTATGAACAAAACATAAGAAAGTAGATACTAAACAAGCATGGAACATCAAAAATTATAGATACGTTTACGACATATCAACATCCCCAAGCTTAACTCTTGCTCATCCTCGAGTAGGTAAGTGCTAAAAAGAATAATTTTTGAGGTGACATGCACTATCACAATCTTGATCAAGGTATTTGTAAAACATTGATAGCTGGGATCATAGTACTCTTAACATACACATGAAAGATATAGTTCTAACAATAAGACATAGCAACTATATTATAACATGAAAAGGTACAAACAAAAGATTCATGAATAATAATGCTTTGAAAGACGTTTGTTTGTTTCACAAATAGAAAACATAATAAGAATGGTATTCATCTTGTCCCTCATAGTGTAGCAAAACATAAATGCATACGACACCTTCAAAGTTCATAAGGGTGACTAGATACAAATAATTTAAGAACAAGCAATATCAAAGTTATGAATCAATCAACATGTTTTGGGACAATGCACATTAAACTAAGAATGACCACTATGCTCTCTAAATAGGTGCACAACGATAGAAGATGGAGACTCAACATAAAAGTAAAAAAGAAAGGCCCTCCATAGAAGGAAGCAGGGATTCAAGTTTCATAAAGAGCTTCCAAAAAATATGGTACTTAATAGCTTTCAGCTCTAATTGCCCCAATCATAAGCATTTTTAGGTGATTAAGGTTAAAGTGAACAAATATGAGGATATGCTTTACAAGTTATAAGTTGAAAATCTCATGCCCCTTGCTTACGAGTACCGAACCTCATGCTACTCAAATTTAGTCACGAGTAAGATTTTGTCATTGTAAGTACATGTGTATCATAGAGAACCGCCAACGGGGTACCCCTTGCCCCATGATACAGGAACTATCCCATATCAAAATGACAAGGCAACAAACAATGAGCATCTCAGCGATCTTTTTATTTTCTATTTGCATAGGTTTTTATTGAGGATGCTTCACATATTCTCATTATGGTTATGCTGCAAGTTTCCACCATGATTAGGCATGTCTTAGGCTAGCCACCTAGGCGTTTCTATACTACATAGACAAACTCCATGAGCTTAAAAGCTCCCCTTTTATTTCACACCGCCAGGATCCATAAGCAAAAGAACATGATATCAACTAAATAATGTGCAATGTTGAAAATGTTGCCCATGGTAACATGGTTCTGCTAATTCACAACTTATAAAGTGCAAGCATTTACGCAAGATAGATGGGAACAATGGTTCAAGTTTATTAAGTGCAAGAAAGTAAAGTGTCCCATCAAGTTTGTGAGAGCTTTAATCACTAATTTTCACATAACAAGTTTAATTCGGAAGGTAGATAAAAACATGAATATACTTGGAATAGCAATAATGCTAATAGGAAGGTATGGTGGACTCTTTGGAATAACTTGGTTTTATTTGGAGTTGGATGCATGAGTGGAACTCATACTTGGTACTTGTGGAGGCTAGCAAAATACTAGGAGCGACCAACTAAGAGAGAAATAATGGCCATAATCATGCAAAGCGACAAAACATTATTAATTAAATCATAAAGTGATATTACAAGTCGAAAACTAAATGATCATAGAGGCTATGGTGACTGGTATAGTCTTAACATGGTGTGAGCATGCGCCAAGTCAACCCAAATAAAGCATCAAAGGAGAATACCACAATATTATGCTTTTGTATGCTGAAACAACGCATGATTCTTTCAAGGCACATTAAGCAATCTCAATTGTTTGGAACAAGTCATGCTATATCAATAATCACTAAGCATAAAGTCAAAGCAATATCAAACATGACATGATAAAGTCTAGGCCAAAATCAAAACAAGCTTCTTTTGTACCACTTATAAGCATGAACTTTCCTACTCTTTTCCAATCCAAATCAACTTATTTGAAAACTAATGTATGAATGCGGGGGTCCAACCAATTTATTTAAGAAAACTAAGCAAAAGAAAACTAAAACTAAAATGAAGACGCTCCAAGAACAATACAATTATGCATGAAACAATAAAAATGAAGTGTTTGGAAGAAAACCTGAGATTTTTATTGATGAAGAAGGGGATGCCCAAGGCATCCCCAAGCTTTGACGCTTGTACGTCTTGAATATTTCTTGGGGTGACACGGGTGGCATCCCCAAGCTTAAGCTTTTGTACATACTTCATCTTATCACATTATTCTTCCCTACACTTTAAAATTTCCTTCATACAAAACTTCACACAATCTTCATTAGCAACATTAGTGTATTGAATATAATAAGTCCTTGGGTTCAGTTTCAACACAAGTAAAAATTCCATTAAAACACAAGCTACTGTAGCAATTCCTTCTAAAATCTCAAGTGATCAAAGAGAACTCAAAGAGAAAGAGATTAAGAGGCAAATGCAAATAATGGCAGAAATCTATCAAAACAGACCAGCAGGTAAAAACCGATTTTTTCAAAGAACTTCTTTTGCTGTGATGCAACTTTCTGTCATAGGGATCTCTACACACGCTTCTATTCTTGTAGACAGTGTTGGGCCTCCAAGTGGGGAGGTTTGTAGAACAGTAACAAGTTTCCCTTAAGTGGATCACCCAAGGTTTATCGAACTCAGGGAGGAGGTGGTCAAAGGTATCCCTCTCAAGCAACCCTGTAATCAAGATACAAGAAGTCTCTTGTGTCCCCAACACACCTAATACACTTGTCAAGTGTATAGGTGCACTAGTTCGGAGAAGAGATAGTGAAATACAAGTAATATGGATGGTTATAAGTGGTAATTGCAATCTGAAATAAGAGTGGAAGCAAGCAAACATGTAACAAGACTGATTGTAAACGGTGTTTCAATGCTTAGAAACAAGGCCTAGGGATCATACTTTCACTAGTGGAGACTCTCATATAAATATCTTCTCTTTATGATGCTACCCTGAACTACTCTCCAGTTGGATGATGTAGGGATATAATAGCACACCCTAAAGTTCACATTCCCCATATAGATAACCCCTCACTATTACCTTGAGTGCTAGATGGTTCCAACAAACACCACAATCTCATAGAGACATCCAACTCAAATTATACTCACGATAAGTATCTTTGTAACCTTAGCCAAAGTGCCACACGGTGTGCACATTGTCAACTTCACACACATGGGGATAAGCAGAGATTAATTAAAGCACTTGAGTAGCAGAATAGATCTATAGATTACAAAGCTCATGATCTCATAAGATCACGCATAGGGAGAGAGAGATGAACACATAGCTACCGGTAGATCCCTTAACCTCGAGAGAGAACTACTCCCTCCTCATCATGGGAGTCAGCAACGGCGATGGAGATGACGGTGGAGTCGATGGAGATGGCTCCGGGGGCACTTCCCCATCCCGGCAGGGTGCCGGAATAGAGAGTTATGTCCCCCGAATCTGCTCTTCGGTGGCGGTAGCGTTGCAAAACTTTTCGTGGAATTATGATCTCGTCTTTAGGGTTTTCGTCTCGGGGCACTTTTATAGGCGAAGAGGCGAGGTTGGTGGCCGCCCGAGGGGCCCACACTAGGGCCTGGCGTGCCCAGGGGGCATGCACCACCCTATGGTGTGGCCGCCTCATGGCTCTCCTCCGTCTCTGCTTTGGACTTCTGTGTCATGTCGGAAAAAATAGGAACTTCGGCTTTTGTATCGTCCAATTCCGAGAATATTTCTTTACTAGTTTTTCTGAAACCAAAAACAGCTGAAAACAGGCAACTGGCACAGTGGCATCTTGTCAATAGGTTAGTTCCAAAACATGTTTAAAAAATCCTCAAAGTGTAGACAAAACATAAGATAGTTGATACAAGACAAGCATGGAGCATCAAAAATTATAGATACGTTTACGACATATCAAGCATCCACAAGCTTAACTCCTGCTTGTCCTTGACTAGGTAAGTGATAAAAAGAATAATTTTTGAGGTGACATGCACCATCACAATCTTGATCAAGGTATTGTAAAACATTTATAGTTGGGATCATAGTACTCGAAACATGAGCATGAAAGATAGAGTTCTAATAATAAGACATAGCAACTATGTTGTAACATGAAAAGGCACAAACAAAAGATCATGAATAACAATGCATTGAAAGACGTTTGTTTGTTTCACATATAGAAAACATAATAAGAGTGGTATTCACCTTATCCCTCATGGTATAGCAAAATATAAATGCATAGTACACCTTCAAAGTTCATAAGGGTGACTAGATACAAATAAATTAAGAACAAGCAATATCAAAGTTATGAATCAATCAACAAGTTTTGGGACAATGCACATTAAACTAAGAATGACCACTATGCTCTCTCAATTGGTGCATAAATATATAAGATGGAGACTCAACATAAAAGTAAAAGAAAGGCCCTTCACAGAGGGAAGAAGGGATTTCAAGTTTCATAAAGAGCTTCCAAAAATTATGGTAGTTATTAGCTTTCAGCTCTCATTTCTCCTATCATAAGCATCTTGAGGTGATTAAGGTTAGAGTGACACAAATATGAGGATATGCTTGACAAGTTATAAGTTGAAAATCTCATGCCCCTTGCTTACGAGTACCGAACCTCATGCTACTCAACTTTAGTCACAAGTAAGTTCTTGTCATTGTAAGTACATGTGTATCATGGAGAACCGCCAACGGGGTACCCCTTGCCCCATGATACATGAGCTATCCCATATAAAAATGACAAGGCAACAAACAATGAGCATCTTAGCGATCTTTCTATTTGCTATTTGTATAGGTTTTTATTGAGGATGCTTCATAGAATGCTCACTATGGTTATGCTGCAAGTTTCCACCATGATTAGGCATGGCTTAGGCTAGCCACCCAGGCGTTTCTCTAACACACATACAAACTCCATGAGCTTACAAGCTCCCCTTTTATTTCACACCGCCAGGATCCATAAACAAAAGAACATGATATCAACTAAATAATAAGTGCAATGTTTAAAGCATTCCCCATGGTACATGGTTCTGCTAATTCTCAACCTATAAAGTGCAAGCATATACGCAACATAGATGGACGCAATGGTTCAAGTTTATTAAGTGCAAGAAAGTAAAGTGTGCCATCAAGTTCGTGAGAGCTTTAATCATTAATTTTCACATAACAAGTTTAATTCGTAAGGTACATAAAAACATGAATATACTTGGAATAGTGTAAAAACACCATGCATAGGAATTTATAGTGGACTCTATGTAATAACTTGGTTTTCTTGGGAGTTGGATGCATGAGTGGAACTCATACTTGGTACATGTGGAGGCTAGCAAAAGACTGGGAGCAACCAACTAAGAGAGCACTAATGGCTATAATCATGCAAAACGACAAAACATTATTAATTAAAGCATAAAGTGATATTACAAGTCAAAAAACTAAATGATCATAGAAGCTAAGGTGACTTGTTCATTGTCTTAACATGGTGTAAGCATGTGCCAAGTCAACCCAAATAAATCATCGAAGCAGAATACCACAATATTATGCTTTTGTATGCTAGAACAACGCATGATTCTTTCAAGGCACATTATGCAATCTCAGTTATTTGGAACAAGTCATGCTACCACAATAATTACTAAGCATATGGTCAAAGCAACATCTAGCATGATATGATAAAGTCTAGGCCACAGTCAAAACAAGCTTCCTTTTGCACCACTATAAGCATGAAACTTCCTAATCTTTTCCAACACCAATCAAAAACTAAGGCTAAACGCAGTGCTAGCAAAGGAGAACACTCACAGAACAATAAGAGTGAAAACTAGAGTGTTCTAGGCAATGGATAACGGGGTGTCTCTCTCTCCAAAAGAAGTGTGTTGGGATCCAACCAACTTATTAAGGTAATCCAAAAAAAATAAAACTAAAAAAATGAAGACGCTCCAAGAACAACACAATTATGCATGAAACAATAAAAATGAAGTGTTTGGAAGAAAACCTGAGATTTTTATTGATGAAGAAGGGGATGCCTTGGTCATCCCCAAGCTTTGACGCTTGTACTTCTTGAATATTTCCTGGGGTGACACGGTGGCATCCCCAATCTTGGGATTTTGTCCATAGTTCATCTTATCACATTATTCTTCCCCTACACTTGAAAATTTCCTTCATACAAAACTTCACACAATCCTTATTAGAACACTAGTGTATTCAAGATAATAGGTCCTTTGGTTTAGTTTCATCACAAGTAAAACTTCCATTAAAACACAAGCTACCGCAGCAATTCCTTATAAAATCTCAAGTGATCAAAGAGAACTCAAAGAGAAAGAGATTAAGAGGCAAGTGCAAATAATGGCAGAAATCTGTCAAAACAGACCAGTAGGTAAAAACCGATTTTTTCGAACACCTTATGTTTCTCAAATCGAAAAGTGATAAACTAAAGAAAGTTGGATAACAACCTGGGGCATAATCACAAAAAATTACGGATCAATCTGACGTATAGAGATTTTTCACGAATTTTTATAGTGGAGCACAAAAATCTGTTTCGGGACTGCAACTTTCTCAAGTCTTACTTCTCTCTCATTAGAGGTTATTATTGGCACAAAAACCACACAAAAAGAATAAGGAGAGGTTATTATTGAGGCAATAACTTCCAAGACTCAACAAAAAAAACTTACTGAAATAAATATTTGGGTTATCTCCCAATTAGTGCTTTTCTTTAACGCCTTTGAGCTAGGCATAGGACACAAGATTCAAGTATTCTCAAATGAAGAAGCATTAAGATCAATACCAGAAATGTCTTCAACAAGGCAAGGTATCTCATCCAAATAAGTTCTAAAGGATCCTCTATCAATACTCTTAGATTCACTATTTTCATAAACGGGTTTTCAGGAATAATCCAATCAAAATTCTTTTCTAACGCTTCATGTATTCCTAGAAGTTTAAAAGGTATTGGTATTTTAATTTCCTTTACCTTTTTGGGTTTGGTTTTGTTCTTCTTTTCTAATGTACCAATAAAATGATCAAAGACTTTTCTAGCCTCCTTAACAACATCATAGAATTTTTTAAGCAAGGTTTCTAGAATGAAATCTCTCTTTTCAGTATCCTCAATATCTTTAAGTTTAAGAAACATTACCTGCATCATGGGGTTAAGGTTAACAAACCTAGCTTCCAACATGTGAACTAAAGAAGTTGCAGCAATTTCATAATTTGGAGCAAGTTCTGCTAAGGATCTATGTTGGGGATATACTTTCCGGGTATCCTCATAGTTCCTCACTGACGAGGGTGTCCCACTTCGGGTTAGAGCTTTGCTTCACAGGCGGCCCAGTCAGAAAGAAGAAGACGGAGTCCAGTCCGGCTACGGGAAGGCCCAGAAGACTTACCGACTTAGGCCCATAGTATTACTTGTAGTTCAAGATGTATTCTGTAACCAACTCTTAGTCGTAGCCGGACAGATCTCTCATGTAAACCCTAGGCCAGATATCTATATAAGCCTTCCTAGGGAGAGCCTTTAGGGAAACACCTCAATAGTCTACAATCTCAACTCGCACAGGCGAACCCTTGTAACCCATATCCGGCTGTGCCGTATTACTGGATTACTAGCAGGAGTAGGATCCATCCAAAGCTGGTGGATTCGAACCTAGGTAACTTGTGCGCTCACCGTCCCGGAACACCGTACGTCTCACACCCCTCTCTTCCGCACGCCTCGAGGACCCCCTCATGGTGTACTTGTCATCAATCCGACGACAGTTGGCGCCCACCGTGGGGCAAGTGAGCTTCGGATCTGCGTTCCGAGCGGAATCTGCAAGAATCGGAATCGGCAAAACCATCGCTGTCGGTCGCATCCTCTACGCTAGCGATGTCCCTCTCATCGTTCTCGACGAGACCTGGATTCTGGCTAGGGAGGTTGTGAGTGCCTACACCATCATGTCTTTTGGCAAGATCGATGTTTAGATCGGCTTTGCTGAACCTGCCCCACCCACCCCAGCGGTGATGATAGAGGCAGAAGAATCTTCTGGGTCCCCTTTGTCCGCGGAGGCGGCAGAGTTCCGGATCTCAGAAAACCCTAATCCCACCCAGCCCGCACCAGTTGCGGAGATAGTGGAGAAATCCGAGCCTAAAGCACACCTAGCGGTCCAGATCGATTCTGGAGTAGATCTCCCTGGAGAGATCGAATCCCAGATCGACCCACCCACCAAAGTCGAAATCCAGGAGGAGCATAACAATGACACTGATTCCGGCTCTGATGACGTCGGGACAGACATGCCTTTCCTAAGGTACACACTGCGACGTATGATAATGCAAAACTCAAGCACATATGCAATTCTCGAAGCCATCAGGAGTTTCGACGAAGCTGATCGCGAAAGCCGCTGGTACCTCAGGAAGCACGCGTTGCACTTTGTCGGGTATGTGGGATCCGGATCCGGCTCTACCGATGCTGGAGAAAACACTGACTCTGTGCTGGAGGCAATTGGAACAAACGCCGACGTACCCGCATCCTCAGATGAATCGATGACGTCAGAAGATTTCCGAAAGTTCTCCGTGGAATATGAAGAGGATTATAACTCCAAGGCTGCAGAAGAAGGATAAGCCATGGATGAAGGATCCGGGGAACACTCTCCCAAAGTGCAGGATGACATGGAAGTCGGAGATGATCCTAGAGTCCAGATGTCCGAAAGTATCGATTAGAGCTTGACTCCAGGAAATTGACCCAAAGCCGTCTTTGCTACCGGCGCTGCAAGGAAGGCAAAGAAGAAGAACAAGAAGAACAAGACCCCAACAAAAGATCCTCCGACATAGGAGGTGATTGCTGAGGAATATGAGGAAGACTCGGATGGAGCACTTATCCCGGACGATCCCAAAAAATAAGAATCGGTGGATGGACACGTGATCACTGAAGGTGCGCGTAAATTCATCGATGCTGCATTAACCACACCTATCCCTACAGCTGCAGAACTTACTGCTAAAGAGCTAGACGAAAGGGCCCAGGCCCTAGAAGCGCATCATCAACAACTCCTGGATGAAGCCAAAAACATCGAGGAGGAGAAGAAACACATGGCAGTTGTGGAGAAGTACATCTCTCGGCAGCATCAGAAAACCCGGAAACGTCACACACGTGACGGTCAATTCCCGGAAGTGCAAAAGGTTCTCTTTGAGGGAGATCTAGGGATGCCTCGTCTCGACAGCAAAGGAGATCTGGTGTATCCAACACCGGTAGAGAACACTGTCACAGCTCGGGATATCCTGTCAAATAATCCAGGCCTAGAACAGGTTCAATTGGGCATCAAGCTACTCACCAAGGGTCTGGAACAACAAAGGGTTGTGAAATCCGGAAGCAGAAAACTGGTCTCCAAATCCAACCAATGTCGCACGGACTCAGCCTGGAATGATATAAGGCCCCAGCGTGTTCCAGAACAGGATCACCGTTCCGACCGACGGGAAGCCAACTCCTCCAGAATCGGATCATCAAGACAGTGATACATTGCAAAAATATCTAAATTTTTTGATGTTCCATGCTTGTGTTTGGTTCGAACTTTGGAGTACTTTTCATATGATTTCTTGGACTAACCTATTAACAAGAGCCATAGTGCCAGCTGCCTGTTTTCTGCTGTTTTTGGTTCCAAGAAAGTCAGAAAATGAATATTCTCATAATTGGACGGGACAAAAGACAAAGTGCCTATTTTTCCAAAAGTCATCAAGTGCCAGAATATGAGACGGAGAGGGGCCAAGGGGCCACCACACCACCTGGCCGCGTGGCCAGGCCTGGCCCGTGCCAGGGGTGGTGTGGCCGCTCCCGGCACCCCCTCGGCCTCCCCTTCCGACTATAAGATGCCCTCGGGACGAAAACCCTAAGCACCCGATCAAAAATCCACGAAAGAGTCTGTAGCCGCCGTCATCTCCATATCTAGATCGGGAGGGCTCTGAAGCTCTTCCCGGCACCCTGCTGGAGAGGGGAATTCACCCTGGAGGCCTTCTTTATCACCATGCAAGCCTCCGGTGTGATGCGTGAGTAGTTCATCCTTGGACTACAGATCCATGTAGTTGCTAGATGGATGGTTCTCCTCCTTTGTGCTTTCATGTTTAGATCTTGTGAGCTCCGTTCATGATCAAGATCATCTATTTGTAATTCTGCATGTTGTGTTTGCGGGGATCCGATGGATATTGAGATGCTACTTCAGATTGATTATTGATTCTATCATGTCTTTGTTATTTGTGATCTTGCATGCTTTCCATTGTTAGTAGCTATCTTGGCCAAGTAGATGCTAGCAACTCCAAGAGTTAGTATTCATGCTCGATAGTGGGTTCATGCCTCTGGTAATCTGGGGAAGTGACAGAAATCTCTAAGGTACCAGATGTGCTGTTGCTACTAGGGAGAAAACAACAATCCTTTGTTCATAGAACAATTGTATTGTTTACTTTACACGTAGTTCGTAAAGCAATAATCCGTTGCTTGCAACTTAATACTGGAGGGGGTTCAGATGATAACCTGAAGGTGGATTATTAGTCATAGATGCAGTTGGATGGCGGTCTATGTATAATGTTGTAATACCCAATCAAGTCTCAAAGGAGTCAAGATGATTAGTATATGCATGTATTGCTTTCTTGATGTTTGTCAATTGCCCCGTTGTAATTTGTTCACCCAACATGTTATCTATCTTAAGGAGAGCCACCTCTTGTGAATTATGGATCCCGGTCCTTGTCTTTTACATACAATCTACAATCCTTTACTGCTTTGTGTTTACTTTCTGCAAACCTTTACTTCTTTCCATTCGATACGTTTAATCCTTTGTTTTCCGCAAAACACGGTGAGATTGACAACCTCATCGCAAGTTGGGGACAAAGTTCTGTGGTTGTGTTGTGCAGGTCTCCATGTTGCTACTAGCACCGGTAGTGCGCCCTGCCAAAGCTCAGCTAGTAACACCTTTGGGGTGTTTCCTTGCTCCTACTAGTTTGATTAAACCTTGGTTTCATAACTAAGGGAAACTTGCTGTTGTGCTCATCATACATTCCTCTTGGGGTTCCCAACGAGCTCTACATCAACACCGCCATCAAGCATTTTTCTAGGCGCTGGGCATTAAGCCATCAGACAGCACCACAAAACTGCACGCGACTGGCGCAACGTTGCTCTAGCCACCGAGCAAGATGCAATTGCTGCACTGTATCCGAGAAATCCTCCCCGACGAGAGTCGAACAATCGCAGGGAAGAAGACAAAGAGAAACGTCGGGAGGAGGACAGACAAAGAATGCCACCCCCTAGACATACAAGTTGTCTGATTGAGCCCCACCATGGTGGGAATGACGGATGAGGGAACGACGGACATCGTGCGGAGTCAAACCGGTAGGGGGCTTGTCGTAATGAAGACCCTCCCCGGAACCGGAATAATGACGCTACGGATGGAGGCCAGCGATCAGCCGAAAATAACCCAGCTGCTCAACCATCTCCACCAAGTAGCCATCACAACGGCTCTCAAGGAGGCCAGGGAGGGCGTCGAGGTGGAGGAGGTGGTGGCAGAAGCCAAAGTCCGTCTCCAAGGCACCGCAGCCACAGCCGACATTCGGGACGATCTCTATCCCCGAACGATGCAAGGCACATGATCAATTCCAACATAGAGGCGCGGCGCTATGAAAATGATGATATATACATGGGCCCAAAGTGCTTTGGACCACGTATAAGAGCCACAAGATTCCTAGAAGGATTTGCTATCTCAAGACATATCCAGGCCTACGACGGCATCGCTCGACCAGATACCTGGCTACAGGATTTCTTCCAAGCTTGCTGCATCACCAAAGGCGGAAACAGCCTGGTCACAACCCGATATCTGCCACTCATGTTGCGGAAGACGGCACAATCATGGCTCAATGAACTTCTAAAGAACACCATCCACAACTGGTATGACATGCAAACTGCGTTCTTTCGGAATTTTGAAGGCACATACCGGAGGCCCTGTACGGTCGGAGACCTACAACGTTGCACTCAGAAAGCCGGAGAAACTTGCAGGGATTACCTCGGATGATGGATCGACACCAAGAACTCCTACGAAGGAGTAAATGACCAAACTGCGATTGAAGCTTTCATTGTAGGTCTCCCAATTGGATTAGTATGTCATCTCTTGAAGTGCGACAAAGTCACTGATTTGGGAGAGATGATAGAAACAGCGAGCAATTATGCGGATGCTGACGATGACGCAGAAGGACTACTCAACGCCCTAGCTGTGCCACAGTCGGCAAAACAATCAAAGCAACAAGCTCAGAAGCGCAAGAACACCTCACAAGAGAAACCCAACGCGGAAATGGCAGTGGTCACTGCTACTTTCGGGTCTGGAGGACGCGGAGGACGCGGCGGAGGACGCGGAGGACGCGGCGGAGGCCGCGGGCGTGGCCGTGAGACCTCAAGAGTTCAAGGTAGAGGAGACCAACAACAAGGCAAAACCTACACTTGGGCCGACATTGCCAATAACCCATGTGTGCATCACCTAGCGCCAATGGAGGATTGTCCGACACCAACGCAGAGTGTCGTTTCAATGACGACATCAAGAGAGATGACACCGCTGGCTACAAAGTGTTGGGTCCACAGCATAGAAAAAAAATTCCTACGGTGTGAACTACACGCCAAGATCTATCTACTAGGTACAAAGCAACGGGTGGACATACATCCAACGAGAACTTACCCTCATAGACAACGAGCTTTGTTAACGAGTAGGAACTCGTGGTTGATGTAGTCGTACACTTGCCAATCTCAAGATCGTGAGGAAGTCCAGCAGGTCCGGCTCCAGCACATCCATCAGATCCAGCTCCAGCACCACCAAGTCCAGCACCGCAAAGCAGCGGTGCACCCGTGATCACACACACGTCCGGTACCCCCGACAACCTCCGTCCCTCGCTCCAGGAAAGCAGCGGAAGCAGCAACTCCTTTCCTGATAAAGCCACCAGGAACATGTATCTCGCTAATCCGAGACCATGGGGGAATAATACTAGAGGGGGAGAGAGATCCTTCACAAGGAGGTGTGAGTGAGAAGTGAGGAGAGGGTGGCCTTTTATAGGAGGAGGGGGTGCCCCTCCTTCATGGCCGGCGCATGGAGGAGGTGCCTCTTCACCTCCTCCATTCATGTGGTGGTAACCCCTCCACATTAAAATGCCTCTTCACATTCCCTTTTAAAGTCTCCACTTTAAATGCATTAAATTTCTCCAAATTTAATGCTCTCTCATTTAATAAAACTCTTTTATTATTTTTATTCAGAATTTTGTTAATTACTTTAATTAACAGACATTCACATAAAACCCGTGCAACATTTCAATATTACATGCAGAACCAATTTCAGCAATTTCACCCGAAACAGTTTCAGTGTCTATTAAATAATTCCAGCGCTTTCTTACATCTTTATCTGAAACATATTTGCTCCAAATGGTGTCGGTATCCCTTAAGTGTTTCACCCTACGGTTCGCGAGTTATGCAGACATGATCGAGACCCCTCTCAGATCAATAATCAGAAGCGGGACCTGGATATCCATACTGACTCCTACACATTCAACGATGACTTTTGTGATCGTGAAAACCTTTAACGCTAGTAACTAAATCCCTTTGTCTCGCGATATATTACATGTCCGAGATTCGATCATCGGTATCTCCATACCTAGTTTGATCTCGTTACCGACATGCACTCTTTTCTTGTTCCCGTCATATAACATTCTAGTGATCACATCACTTGCGTGCAAGCTATCTCAATGTGATATCACCGAGGGGGCCCAGAGTATATCTATCCGTCATCGGGATTGACAAATTCCACTCTTGATCCATGAGCCTCAACATAACACCTTCGTAGCACTGAACCCATCTTTATAGTCACCCTGTTATGGTGTGACGTTTGATGTTATCAAGATACTCTTCCGGTGTTAGCAATTAACATGATCTCATGGTCTAAGGATAAAGATTACTTCGTATGATGTTATAGCAATATAAAAATAATGACTTTGATCGTAATGCTATACTTCGGATGAATGTTCATCACATCATTCCACCAATGTTGTGACCTCGTTATTAACAACATCCAATGTCCATGATCAGGAAACCTTGATCATCTTGTTAATCAACGAGCTAGTCTATAAGAGAGGCATAACTAGGAACCCTTTTTGTTTATTAAACACACATGTATTGATGTTTCCGATCAATACAATTCTAGCATGTAAAATAAACATTTATCATAAACATGGAATAAGATAATAACCACTTTATTATTACCTCTCGGGCATATTCCCTTCAGTCTCCCACTTGCACTAGAGTCAATAATCTAGTTTGAAAAACTTTGCGTATTGAACACCTATGGCTTTCTGGTGTTGCATATACGCAATTGCTAGTGGTTAACATAATCTCCAGATCTAACAGTTTCAGGTCCATGTGTATTTGCATGCTTTGCGTCTCTACGCATCACTCATTCTCAAATGAGATGGCATTGTATAAATTTGGTCCTCTGGTGAGACCTTTAGTTCGTTCGGGTTAAAATATGTTGATATTATTGTCACACAATATATCTTCATAGTATTAGCCCACTTTGAACCACACCTAGTTTGATAACAAACTACTTAACACAAATGCCCTCCTTTGCTGCTACTATAGCAGTTATATACTTAGCCTTTTGTTGTAGTATCCGTCACAATGTCTCAACTTTGGAACTCATCCAAATCCATCATGGAACATCCTTTCCATTATATTGTGCTACCCATAGTCTAAATTGAGATAAATTTAATTTTTATCTTGTGACAAAACTAGTATCAATGTAACACTTTACAATGAACTACCTTTAACTATTTGTCACTTATACATGATATATTCTTAGTTCTTCCAAAGCTCATAAGAATATCTTTACTATTGTCCAATTATCATCTTATGAATCATTCTGGTATATGCTCATAACATTTATAGCATAGGACATTCTGGATACATATCATGGTATAATCAATCAAAATCTTCATGTGATTTTACTCACCAAGTGTTGAAACACTTGAATCTTGATACAATTCTTTCCATGCAGCAAGAACCTTTCTTATTGTTTCCATATTGAACCCTTTCAATATCTCATATATGTATGTCTGGCACAACCATATTTGTGCCTCAATCTATCCATATAGATATTGATGCCTAATATTCTGGTTTTGCCCAAGTCTTTCATCGAAATCTTACTTTAATGAAATTCTTAAGTTGTGGCAATACAAGATACATCATTTCCAATCAACAATATGTCCTCTACATAATGTATTAGAAATATGTCTTAGCGCTCCCACTTAATTTCTTGCAAATGCAAGCATCTTCATCATCTCCGATGAATTTAAACTCTTTTAACAGTTTCATCATGGTGAAGATTCCAACTCCGCTATGCTTACTTCAACTATTGATGTTTACATGCCCTTTTAGCACCCTTTGAATTAACAAAACCCTTCGGACCATGTCATGTACATGTCCTAGGTTACCATTCTATTAGAAGAACCTTGTTTTGTTTATTCAACTACCATATACCAAATTATATGTAGTGGTTGCTACATTAATCCGTCAAGACTATATGTCACTATGAAAGATCAAATCTTGTAATAGTCAACTCCTTGAACATTGTCGTAAACTTCTTTCCGACATGTCGACTATTTCATAGATGTTAAACATCCATGTCTTATTTCTTTATAGATCCAAACACGACCGATAGGCTTCACGCCCTTTTGGCGGGTCTTCCAAGTTCAGAAACTTGATTTCTCGTGTATGGATACTATCACGGATTCTATGACTTCTAGTCATTTTATGGAGTCAGGGCCTATCATCGCTTCTTTGCATGTAGTCAGTTCATCATTGTCAAAACAATAACGACTTTCTTATCAAATCTTACTATTTGATTCTTACCGACCCGCACGGTTTTATAGGAACTCTAATCTCCGAGATCACACCTTTTGTAATCACGAGAGCCATGAGCATTGTGGCCGCCACCGGGACACTTTCCGGCGCTGCGCTACTTAGCACATATAGCTAAGGTTCAACAACCTTATCAAAGTTCTATTGTCCTCCCACTTAACTTTTCGCGAAAAATTCCTTCTCAAGAAACTTGACGTTCCAAGTAACAAACTCTTTTGTCCTCGGTGTTATGGAGAAATTCCCAACAAATTCTTTGGGATAACCTACAAAGACGTGCTTATCCGACTTTGGTTGTAAACATTTTACTTATGCATAGCATACCAAAATTTAAGAAAAGACAATTCAGGTTTTGTCCCAAACCATAACTCATATGGTGTCATTTCAACGGATCACGATGGTGCTCTTTTCAGTGTAAAAGCGGTAGTCTCTAAAGCTTCAATCCTTAAAACATAATGGCAGTTTTATAAATGACACCCTTGATCTTACCCTGTCAAACATGGTTTGATTTCATCTCTCGAATATGCCATACTCCTATGGTTTACCGGGAAATCCAAATTCATGGAACAATTCCTCAAATCTTAGGTGTTTTACTAAACATGTAACTCAAATATCTTCCTTTACAATCAAATCATAAACTCTTTTATTTTCTTGTTACAATGATTTTCACTTTATCTTGAAAGTCTTTGAACAACTTTCAAATGTTTCATACTTCCTCCTTATTAAGTAAATATACAAATATATTTACTCAAATTTTCGGAGAAAGCATATGAAGCAAAAAGATCCATCGCATATGAAGCAAATAGATCCATACACATAATGGACTATGCACATCAGCATGCACAATTTCCAATAAGCTAGTCATCCGTTCCTCTTTGGCCTATGGACGGAGTTTCAATTATCTCGAGGAAAGTCTCACATCCGTCAATTGATCAAAATCAAAGACTCCAAAAATCCATCAACATGGAGTTTCTTCATGTTTTCTTTCAAATATAATTTAAACAGCGATGTCACTTCATAAGTGATCTTTCAATCATTTGTCTTGCGAAATTTTAGCAATAGTGTTTATGGTTGTGATTTCTCCAACTAGACTTGTAAAAGTTCATCCATCCTTTATGGAATACGGTAATTATTTGAACAGCCATTGTTCTCATAATACCGGAACAAAATAACAATTTATTTAAACAAATCTTGAAGGCTTGGTTTGATGACAACGAAAAACACAATAACACTTTATTTGTTTTCGATGAACATCATCACTTATTCTCTTGCTAGTTACTTGGGCCATTGTAGTTCATGAATTGTGTTGTACTGTATGACACTTCATACCAACCAATTCGGTATCCAATACCGGTATCCAATACCTAAGAACCACATTGTTTAATAAGCAAGGAATACAACCATAACATGTATATCTTCTATATACCCAAGTTGGACATCTCCAACCTTATATTTTCTGCCAAATATTTTATAGATTCTCTTTCAGCAATTCCTTTTTCTTTTAAAAGAATCTATCAACATCAATAGTGGTGTCATTCACATGACACATAGTATAAAGCGTATATAGTCAAATACTAATACCTTTGGACTTGCACTTTTAAGTGGATCACCATCATCAAATGTTTGGCATTCTTTCAAAAATACATTCTTTAGTAATCTATTAGTGTAGTAAACATTTTACTTACATCTTCTATTCATCCTTATCATGACAACTTTCATGATCAAGCTACTATAGCTTATAAGGAAGAATCACGAGTATATCAGTTCCCAAAACCTTTTTGGTAGATTCGGATGCCTAGCATCTCCATCCTTCACAAATTCTCATACAATATGAGAACATGTATTTTGCTAAATTATACTCTATCATAATGCAACCAAAAGCATTGTTTCAGATATCACAATATCTTTCACACATGATGGTTTCTGAAACAATTTTCAGCTCCAATATAATCTTGATATTAAAACAACTTTTTGAATATCAATAATCATGGAGGCAAACATGATACTTTAGATACTAACATTGGAATTCTTACTCTTGATTTCATACTACTTATTAAACTTCATGGAGTAAATAGAGTTTGCTGAAAGTTTGCAATAGGACTTATAAACTTTAAATTGACATTCAAAACAATACGATACCAGTTCGTAAAGTAAATATCCAGAATTCTATAGTTCTATTATCTCAAATAAAAACTAAGCATAAGGTAGAAAACGAATGCCAATGACTACAAAAAAACTATGCAAATTCACTTTGATTTAATTTATGACAAATTGAGTTCGACTAATCCAAATTACTAATGAACACCCACTCAAAAACAACATCCCTCGTGTCTTTTTGGTGATTACATGAACCAAATCCACTACACCAAGTCCGATCATCACGTGAGTTGATGTAGCTTCAAAGGCGAACATCTATATGGGCATCATATCAACTATATGACTCATGCTTAACCTTTCGGTCCGTGTTCCAAGGCCATGTCTGTACATGCTAGGCTCGCCAAGTAAGAACCTTAGTATTCGCGTGTGTAAACTGTCTTACACCCGTTCCTATAAAAGCATAGATTCGAGTACACCCGATCAACACGTGATGTCTCGAAATACGATCCACAGAACGGTGCATAATCAAGGAAGAACACATTTTTATCTTGATATCTAAATGAGGGACCATCTTACAATGCTACAGAAAGCGCCAAACTAGCAGTATAAGATGCTAACATCTAAATGTGTAAAGTGAGATGATATGGTCCATGCATTTGATCTCTATCATTTGCATCGTGGTATGATCTCTATCATTCCTTTGTGTGTAAGGCCAAGGTCTATGGAACTTACACATTGAGTGAGTTGTAAGAGTATCTATCATACATCTACTTACAACAATACCATATCAAGACACTAGCCCAGCAACGATCTAAACTAGACACCTCTAATTTATCAATTGCAAGTTTTACGTGGCTTAGGGCTTTCGGAGATAGAACCATTCTTACCTACGAACATGAACCACAACGAGGATAACCAAGTTATTAGCACCTCGTTGTAAATCAGATATTGACTATAGTAGGAGAGACAGACACCCGCCAGCCACTTATGCAAAACAAGTTGCGTGTCAGTCGTGGAACCGGTCTCATGTACGATGACATGTAAGGTTGGTCCGGGCCGCTTCATCCCACTATGACACCAATATCCAAAATACATAGAAGATGCAATACCATGATCATCATCGCCCACATATCAACATATGTGTACTACCCGTGCTAAGCACCTACGCATAGATCAGGCTCTGATACCACTGTTGGGTCCGCAGCATAGAAAAAAATTCCTACGGTGTGAACTACACGCCAAGATCTATCTACTAGGTACAAAGCAACTGGTGGACATACATCCAACGAGAACTTACCCTCGTAGACAACGAGCTTTGTAAACGAGTAGGAACTCGTGGTTGATGTAGTCGTACACTTGCCGATCTCAAGATCGTGAGGAAGTCCAGCAGGTCCGGCTCCAGCACGTCCATCAGATCCAGCTCCAGCACCACCAAGTCTAGCACCGCAAAGCAGCGGTGCATCCGTGATCGCACAAACGTCCGGTACCCCGACAACCTCCGTCCCTCGCTCCAGCAAAGCAGCGGAAGCAGCAACTCCTTTCCAGATAAAGCCACCGGGAACATGTATCTCGCTAATCCGAGACCACGGGGGAATAATACTAGAGGGGGAGAGAGATCCTTCATAAGGAGGTGTGAGTGAGAAGTGAGGAGAGGGTGCCCTTTTATAGGAGGAGGGGGGTGCCCCTCCTTCATGGCCGGGGCATGGAGGAGGTGCCTCTTCACCTCCTCCATTCATGTGGTGGTAACCCCTCCACATTAAAATGCCTCTTCACATTCCCTTTTAAAGTCTCCACTTTAAATGCATTAAATTTCTCCAAATTTAATGCTCTCTCATTTAATAAAACTCTTTTATTATTTTTATTCAGAATTTTGTTAATTACTTTAATTAACAAACATTCGCATAAAACCCCCTGCCTTATTTCAATATTACATGCAGAACCAATTTTAGCAATTTCACCCGAAACAGTTTCGGTGTATATTGAAATAATTCTAGCGCTTTCTTAAATCTTTATCTGAAACATATTTGCTCCAAATGGTGTCGGTATCCTTTAAGTGTGTCACCCTACGGTTCGCCAGTAATGCAGACATGATCGAGACCCCTCTTAGATCAATAATCAGAAGCAGGACCTGGAGATCCATACTGACTCCTACGCATTCAACGATGACTTCTGTGATCGTGAGAAACTTTAATGCTAGTAACTAAATCCCTTTGTCTCGCGATATATTACATGTCCGAGATTCGATCATCGGTATCTCCATACCTAGTTTGATCTCGTTACAGACATGCACTCTTTTCTCGTTCCCGTGATATAACATTCTAGTGATCACATCACTTGCTTGCAAGCTATCTCAATGTGATATCACCGAGAGGGCCCAAACTATATCTATCCGTCATCGGGATTGACAAATTCCACTCTTGATCCATGAGCCTCAACATAACACCTTCGTAGCACTGAACCCATCTTTATAGTCACCGTGTTACGGTGTGACGTTTGATGTTATCAAGATACTCTTCCACTGTTAGCAATTAACATGATCTCATGGTCTAAGGATAAAGATTACTTCGTATGATGTTATAGCAATATAAACATAATGACTTTGATCGTAATGCTATACTTCGGATGAATGTTCATCATATCATTCCACCAATGTTGTGACCTCGTTATTAACAACATCCAATGTCCATGATCAAGAAACTTTGATCATCTTGCTAATCAACGAGCTAGTCTATAAGAGAGGCATAACTAGGAACCCTTTTTGTTTATTAAACACACATGTATTGATGTTTCCGATCAATACAATTCTAGCATGTAAAATAAACATTTATTATAAACATGGAATAAGATAATAACCACTTTATTATTGCCTCTCAGGCATATTCCCTTCACAAAGCTAAGCGGAAGAAGGGAAAGAAGAATCCTGAAAAAGATAAAGAGACCAAGGAAGATTCTGACATGGAGGAAGCTGATGCTTCAAACCCCAAGACGGAAATGAAGAAAAAATTTCTGACCAAGAAAGACACTTATGTCACCTTCCTCGGATCTCAACCAGCAAATGTCAAGAAAGCGGTTCTACATGAGCTCAATGCAACAATTCCAGCTGTCCCCCAATTTTTGGATTGGTCGGAAGTGGCAATCACGTTTGACCACGTTGATCATCTGCCTAAGCTACACAAGCGAGGAAAATACGCCTTAATCTTCAATCCACTTATTTGACGGTTATTGTTTCTCCAAGACTCTCATGGACGGTGGCAGCAGTATCAATATTCTGTATGTCAAAACGCTATGCCGGATGAAGATCTCGGAGACCCAGCTGAATCACAGCACTGTGATTTTTCACGGAGTTGTCCCAGGAAGACAAGCTAATTCCCTAGGAGAAATCACTTTGGATGTTACCTTTGGAACTCCAAAAAACTATCGGATGAAGGCACTTTCTTTCGAAGTAGTCCCGTTCAAGAGCGCGTACCACGCTATATTCGGACGTCCAGCTTACTGGGCCTTTATGGATCGTCCGTGTTACATTTACAATATGATGAAAATTCTAGGTCCCAAAGGCGTAATCACCATCAGGGGAGATCCAAAGAAAGCGCGAGAATGTGAGGATGGAAATGCCGCCTTTGCTGAAGCCGTGTTGCACGCCTAGGAGTACCAGGAGATTAAGAAGAGCATAGATCTGTCCGAGATGCCCGCAACAAAGAAGGAGGTGACAAAGCCGAATTCGGAGTTCAAGGCATCATAAGAGATGAAGAAGACGCCGTTGAAGGATGACGACCCCTCCAAGGTGACCCGGATAGGAGTAGGCCTAGATAGCGCATAGGAAAGCGTGCTCGTCAAGTTCCTCAAAGCAAATCAAGATATCTTTGCATGGCAGCCATCTGACATGACCGGAGTACCTAGGGAACTTGTCGAGCACTCTTTAAATGTAAACCCGAATGCTAAACCCGTCAAACAGTCCTTACGACATTTCGGCGATGAAAAGCGTAAGGCAATAGCTAAGGAACTAGCACGGCTCGAGTTAGCCAGATTCATAGAAGAGGTCATCCACACTGAGTGGTCGACCAATCCTGAATGGTCCCTAAAAAGGACACCACTGATTTAAGGATGTGTGTTGATTATACTGTCTTGAATAAGGCTTGTCCAAAAGATCCGTTCGCTCTGCCTAGGATTGATCAAGTTATCGATTCTACGGCAGGCTCGGAACTCCTCTGTTTTCTCAACGCATACTCCGGTTATCACCAAATTCGGATGAAGAAATCTGACAAAGTCAAAACTTCATTCATAACCCCCTTTGTAACCTTCTGTTTTGTTACGATGCCCTTTGGGCTGAAGAACGCAGGATCTACGTACCAGCGCACGATGCAGCGTTGCCTCCACGACCAACTCGGACGCAATGTACTCAAGGGAATATGCCCGAGAGGCAATAATAAAGTGGTTATTATCTTATTCCATGTTTATGATAAATGCTTATTTTGCATGCTATAATTGTATTGATCAGAAACATCAATACATGTGTGTTTAATAAACAAAAAAGGTTCCTAGTTATGCCTCTCTTATAGACTAGCTTGATGATTAACAAGATGATCAAGGTTTCCTGATCATGGACATTGGATGTTGTTAATAACGAGGTCACAACATTGGTGGAATGATGTGATGAACATTCATCTGAAGTATAGCATTACAATCAAAGTCATTATGTTTATTTTTCTATAACATCATACGAAGTAATCTTAGTCCTTAGACCATGAGATCATGTTAATTGCTAACACCTGAAGAGTATCTTGATAACACCAAACGTCACACCGCAACAGGGTGACTATCAAGGTGGGTTCAGTGCTACAAAGGTGTTATGTTGGATCAAGAGTGGAATTTGTCAATCCCGATGACGGATAGATATACTCTGGGCCCTCTGGGTGATATCACACTAAGATAGCTTGCAAGCAAGTGATGTGATCACAAGAATGTTATATCACGGGAACGAGAAAATAGTGCATGTCGGCAACGAGATCAAACTAGGTATGGAGATACCGATGATCGAATCTCGGACATGTAATATATCGCGAGACAAAGGGATTTAGTTACTAGCGTTAAAGGTTCTCACGATCACAGAAGTCATCGTTGAATGTGTAGGAATCAGTATGGATCTCCAGGTCCCGCTTCTGATTATTGATCTGAGAGGGGTCTCGATCATGTCTGCATTATTCGCGAACCGTAGGGTGACACACTTAAGGGATACCGACACCATTTGGAGCAAATATGTTTCAAATAAAGATTTAAGAAAGCGCTGGAATTATTTCAATAGACACCGAAACTATTTCGGGTGAAATTGCTGAAATTGGTTATGCATGTAATATTGAAATGTTGCAGGGGATTTTTTGTGAATGTTTGTTAATTAAAGTAATTAAAAAAATTCTGAATAAAACTAATAAAAGAGTTTTATTAAATGAGAGAGCATTAAATTTGGAGAAATTTAATGCATTTAAAGTGGGGACTCTAAAAGGGAATGTGAAGAGGCATTTTAATGTGGAGGGGTTACCACCACATGAATGGAGGAGGTGAAGGGGCACCCCCTTGAGGCGCCGGCCATGGGGAGGGGCACCCGCCCTCCTCCTATAAAAGGCCACCCTCTCCTCACTTATCACTCACACCTCCTTATGAAGGATCTCTCTCCCCCTCTAGTATTATTTCCCCATGGTCTCGGATTAGCGAGATACATGTTCCCGGTGGCTTTATCTGGAAAGGAGTTGCTGCTTCCGCTGCTTTGCTGGAGCGAGGGATGGATGTTGTCGGGGTACCGGACGTGTGTGCGATAACGGATGCACCGTTGCTTTGCGGTGCTGGACTTGGTGGTGCTGGAGCTGGATATGATGGACGTACTGGAGTCGGACCTGCTGGACTTCATCACGATCTTGAGATCGGCAAGTGTACGACTACATCAACCCCTAGTTCCTACTCATTAACAAAACTCGCTGTCTTCGAGGGTAAGTTGTCGATGGATGTATGTCCACCCGTTGCTCTGTACCTAGTAGATAGATCTTGGCGTATAGTTCTCATCGTAGGAAATTTTTGTTTTCTATGCTGCGAACCCAACATGTACATGCATACGTGGATGATATTGCGGTGATGTCCAAAAAGAAGGAAACACTGATTTCCGACTTGGAGGAAACGTTCGCCAATCTAAGAAAATACAACATAATGCTTAATCCGAAGGAGTGCTTCTTTTGAATCCCAGCCGGAAAATTGTTAGGTTTCATCATGTCTCAAAGAGGCATAGAGGTGAACCGAGACAAAATCAAGGCTATACTCAATATTTCCAGGCCAACTCGCCTGAAGGACGTACAAAGACTAACTGGTTGCATTGCTGCAGTCAGTCGGTTTGTAAGTCGGCTTGGTGAAAGAGCCGCACCATTATACAAACTCCTGAAAAAGACTAAGGATTTTGTGTGGACCGATGAAGCTGAAGCTGCGTTACAAGACCTGAAGAAAGTACTCTCATCTGCTCCTATCCTTGCTACGCCGGAACCACAGGAACCGATGTTGCTTTATCTTGCTACGACAACAAAGTCGTTAGTATTGTCATGGTGGTGGAGAGACCGGAAGAAAATCAGGAACACTTGGTGCAGCGTCCGACTTACTTTGTCAGTGAGGTCCTGACAGAATCAAAACAGCGGTATCCGCACTATCAGAAGCTGGCTTACGGTGTCTTCTTGGCATCTCGTAAGCTACAACACTATTTCCAGGAGCATCCAATTACCGTGGTGAGCACAACTCCCATGAGAGATATAATCAACAACAGTGACGCCACAGGACGCGTCGGCAAATGGGGAATAGAGCTTTCAGCTTTCGATATTGAGTACAAACCTCGGACAGCAATCAAATCCCAAATCCTTGTCGACTTTGTTGCTGATTGGACAGAGATGAAGGAGAATATGACCCTCCCTGAGTCAGAATATTGGACCCTGTATTTCGATGGGTCTAAGGCTCGCGGGGGCTCGGGGGCTGGCGTGGTGCTCAAATCACCCCAAGGAGATAAACTTCTATACGTGTTGCAGATTCACTTCACAGTGACAAATAATATTGCCGAGTATGAAGCACTAGTACATGGAATCCGGATTGCTCAAGATATTGGCATCTGACATTTGATGTGTTACGGAGATTCGGATCTTGTTGCTCAGCAAGTTTCGGATATTTGTAATGCAAATAAACACATGGCAGCATATAAAGCTGTCGTGGATGATCTATCTAAATCGTTCGAAGGTTTTGAGGTTCAACACATCCCTCGAGTAGAAAATGAGGAAGCAGATGCCTTATCTCGGATAGGCTCTGCACGGAAAGAGGTCCCGGATGGCACTTTTTTGGAGCACCTCAAAGTTCCCTCAATAAAGGGAGTGGATGAGGAATATCCGACCAAATCTGACTCACCCTTAATAGCAGTTCTGGCTATAATTCCTAGCTGGACTCAACCCTACCATGCTTATTTGGTAGATGGCAAATTACCCGAAGACGAGGTGCTGAGTTGGCAAATCGTCCGACGAGCAAAAGCCTATACTATAGTTAAAGGTGACCTCTATAAGCGGAGTGTGTCTGGGGTTTTTCAGTGCTGTGTATCTCCGGAAGAAGGAGTGGAAATCCTAAGGGAAATCCACAAAGGCGAGTGTGGTCACCACGCTGTGGCCAAATCTTTAGTGGCTAAAGCCTTCAGACACGGTTTTTTCTGGCTTACAACCCAGGCAGATGCCGAAAGGCTGGTCAAGACGTGCAAGGGCTACCAAAAGTACGCTAAACAAGCTCATGTTCCGGCTGACCAGCTACGAACAATACCTATAAAATGGCCTTTTGCGGTATGGGGGCTTGACATGGTAGGACCATTTAGACGAGATCCAAGTGGATTTACTCACCTCTTAGTGATGGTGGATAAATTTACAAAATGGATCGAGGCCAAACCCGTCACTAGTTCTGATGCTGCAACAGCCCAAAGATTTGTCGAGGATGTTATAATCCAGTATGGCTATCCGCATAGAATTATCACAGACAACGGGAGTAATTTTTCTATGGGAGAATTGGCTAAATTCTGCAACGAGCAAAATATCCGGCTTGACATTGCGTCGGTCGCACATCCACAGGCTAACGGACAAGTTGAAAGGGCAAATGGTTTAATCTTACAAGGCCTAAAACCGAGACTCGAAGCACCATTATAACGTGCTGCAGGGGCTTGGGCAGAGGAATTACCCTCTGTAATATGGAGTTTATGAACAAATCCGAATAGGTCAACAGGATACACACCTTTCTTCTTGGTCTATGGTGCAGAAGCAGTTCTTCCTAGTGATTTGATTCACACTTCTCCTAGAGTGGCCACGTATATCGAAGAAGATGCCGAGATTTCTCGACAAAATGATCTCGACTTAGTCGAAGAAGTTCGCGTCATTGCTGAAATGAGATCAACAGCCTATCAGCAGAAGTTATGCAAGTATCATAGCCAGAGAGTCCAAAACATATCTTTCAATAAAGGCGATTTGGTTCTTCGGCTTGTGTAATAAAGAAAGCACAAACTTTCCCTGGTATGGGAGGGGCCCTTCTTGGTTAGTCGAGTATTGCACAATGGATCGTACTACGTAACTGACATGAGGCCAGTCAAAGAAAGACCTGCTACTAAGAAGAGAAAGAGAGCTGGAGGCAGTACAAATCCGGATGAGTTAGACAGACCATGGAATATTGCTCAGCTACGTCCCTTTTATTCTTAGTTTATCTTTCTTTGTAATCATACATATGTACATGTTCTGAGAGAAATAAAAGTCTTGGTTGCCTCAAGTTTTTTCTGAGAAGTTTCTACCATCTTATTTCCGAATGATCATGTCATAGTCGAAAATCCCAGAATACTTGAAAGTACTTTATGCTCATGTTTGTTCTGGTTTAGATTTCCGATTCTAAAAATGCTACCTTCGGGTATAACTCTAAAGTTTCTAGTCTATACTTTGGTTATTTGTCTGATTGTCGGATGCGTGTATTTTCTAAGTAGTGAATTGTTGGTACTGGAAGCCGGCTTTGTTTCTGAGTTTAAACTGGTTTAGCAATTGACCTCCGTTGCTCGGCAAAGTTTCTGTGCAGAAGGTTTAGCCGGTTCACGAAAGGGACAAGGCGGAAAGCCAGATAAACGATAAGTGTAGACAAAAAATTATAAGTGCTTATGTAAACATTTCAGGCACATAAAAAAATTAAAACCAAAAGTTCTGAGTAGATCAAAAGCTTAACACTAGCAAAATTATAGTACTACATATTTACAGACCCATCATGTTTCTAAGAATAATACATTTGCTTCTGGTAATCTATGATGCAGGAGGAGAGGAAGGAGCTGCCGGCTCGCTGGATACATCGCTTTGATATCGTTCTGAGATGTCCACATCCGAAATGGCCTATTCATCGTCGGAAACTTCAGCTGCTTCTTCTGAAGGCGGAGGCGGTGTGTCCACGCGGGTGAAGAAGGGAGTATCGTAGCTGGTTAAATCAGCCACGCAACACCCATATCTGGCACAGGAATCCATGATGGCTTCGATGTCCTGCTCCTGGCCGTCTTCATCCACTTTAGAATACCCTCTGGTCACTTGCCATATCTCCATGTTTCCATGGTGGCTCATGACCATGGTGAGAGCGTTCTGCGCTACGGATCGCGCGTAGGACATGTTCCTATCCTGGACAAGTTGCGGCATCTCCTTCGCCTAGTCTCGCACCAAAAAGTCCGACATGCTATGCATGTCCGGAATCTTGAGAGCTTCGCCAATATTCTCCAGGGATTGGTGGAAGTCATGAAGCATATCACCGACTTAGGTAAGCCGGTGGGTGCGAGGCTCGGCAGAGGTGGAGTCCGTCAAGTTCAGAGGACCTATAAACAAAACAGTTAGGAAAAAACTGACGTTGAAAGAGTCGAAGCATAAACATAAGTCAGAAAGATGGAAACATACCGAAGATGATGTCATCAACTTTGGTCTTCTCTTCTCGAAGACTCCGGAGTTCAGTCTGGAGTGCCTTAGAAAGGTCCTTCTCTCTGTAAAGCTCGTTGTTGAGATCCGAGATTCTCTGATCTTGAGCAGCAATCTTACGATCACGCTTGTCAATAGCCATGGAGGAGGATTCGAGAACTTGAGCGATGCTCTTCTCATGATCCACCTTAAGCTTATCCATCTCTTGACGAAGTTCTTTGTTCTCCACCACCAAGGTTTTGAGGTTCTCGGCCTCTTCAATCATAGCGCAGGACTGTTTTACCAGTGTTGTAAGTCAAAAAGTACAACGGTTCAGTAAAAATATTCGACTATGAAAACATGAAAGACATGGTTTGAGTCTCAGAATGTTTACCTCCGGCCTCATCCTTGGAGACCTTAAGCTCAGCATTCTTAAGTCGGAGAGCTTTAATCTCTCTCCGCTTATTGCAGACATTTTTCAACAAATCCTGGTTATAGGAATATACTTTCTGCAAGTCAGAATACCCAAAGTCAGAAGTCTACTAAAGACTCGGGCTAATATTTTTACTAATATCAGCACGAGCCTTGGGGGCTATACTAGTTCATTCTTTGGCATCCTAAGGAAGCATAAACCCGGATTATATATCCTACTTCATGCTTGGGGGCTAGAGGATATGATATGAAATAAAGGAAAAACAGGAGTTAGAATTCCGACTTACATATTGTTCGCGAGTAAGTTTATCGAAACTCGCATTCACTTCAACAGTAACCTTCTCGGCGAGAGTCAGAGGAACCACTGGAGAAGTTGGAAGCTCACCGATCCTTATCCTCTCGTCGCAAAGACGCACTGGTTCAAGAAGGTCAGAGTGCTTGATGTCCTCTGCCTCTTGCGCTTCTTCTTCGGCAGAAAGATTTCTTTTCTCCAGGCATTGCCTGGCTAGCCGATGGATGTCTTCCGCAGATTTCCGGGACAAGCCAAACTTGGCAAGCCCCAGATTGCTAAGAAGGTTTTCGGCAAAGGTCTCTACCGAGGGGTCATTACCCAAAGAGGGTTCACCCTTATCTAAATCTGAGCCACCCATGGTGGCGTCAGTATGCGACTCAAGGGTCGCTGGCTCTGTTGAAGGAGCCGGATCTTCTGCAACAACAGGCATCGGTGAGATCACCGGTGTTGCAGAGGGTTGTGGAGATGGAGTCGGAGGAGCCACGGCAGGAGAGGCTATGGTCAGCTTCGTTTGTCGCAAGGGCTTCGAAGAAGTTCCCTCCCCCTTGCCCTTGATGAGCTACTTAGCTCTGAGAATGTAATAGAGATGGAAAATATTACATCTCGGAAGAAAATTCGAGTAAGGTACAAAGGAGAAAAGTTGTGTTGAAAGTTACCTCTTCACGATAGGCACCTCCTTTGTGCCGACGGCCACTATCGGAGCTTTGCGCTTCCTAGGCACAATGTCCGGCAATGGGACCAGTTCCGCCTCCTGAGAAAACTCTGGAGGATATCCCTCGAGTGGAGCAAGTTCCGACTCGGGGAGGTCAGCAAGCTGAAAAGAAGAAAACATATCAGTATTGCAAGATAACCTAAAGGATGAAACACATAAAAAGGTTTATTGTTAAAAGATTACCGGCACCATAGGGTCTTCCGCTGTGTGCATATCTAGAGAAACCTCCGGGATCTTCCTCTCGATCCGTTCCCTTATCATCCATTTAATCTGGCTTATATAACCTTGCGAGGTATAGGCTTTGGGGCTGATGCGGAGGGAATCCTTTTTGGACGACGTGATGGAGTGCATCAGTCGGTCTCCGTGGTGCTGGAGGGGTTGGATCCGGCGTGATACCCAACATTGGACCAAGTCGGATCCCTTCAGTCCTTTGTGTTTTATCAGATATTCAATCTGCCTCTTGGCAAGAAGCATATCGTCACTAAGAGCGGGAGCAGTCTCGTCCCAAGAAGCTTGAGGCGTGGCAGCTCCGTCGATAAAAGCCGGCAAAGCAGTGGCTTTGTCGGGAGCAGGGACATCCTTGTGGTAAAATAAAGTGGCTGGCCATTGCTTGACCGGGTCACTGGCTAGAATCTTAGGATAGGCGCGATCGCGCCTAACCGAAAAACTAATTGTACCGGTAATATAAGGAATACCGGCTGTGATAGAATTTCTCCGGACATGGAAATAGTACCAGAATAGAGTAAGACTTGGCCTAATGCTGATATATCCCTCGCACAAGGCCGCCTAGGCGCTCATCTCTAAGATGGAGTTGGGGGGAAGGTGGTGAAGCTAAACACCATAGTGATCTATTACCTCGGAAAAGAAATCTAAGGGAGGGAAAGACAGACCTCTGTCGAGATGGGTGATGAAGTGCACCCGCTTGTCGGCGCGTGGGTTGGGGATGGTTTCACCAGAACCGCTCCGCCAGTCACCGGCGCGGAGGAGCCCTTCAGTCTCCATGCCGTGGAGCTTCTTGTCGTCCAGCACGCAGGGGATCCAAACCCCACGGTTGCTTTCCTTCTCTGCCACCGCTGCCGCCGTCACCGCTGCCGCAGCCAGGCTGGATGAGGAAGACGAAGCCATTCTTCCGGTGCGCCAATGACCTTAGATGGGCGGCGCTGGGAGTTTGGGAAGCAGGGGAGCTCTGTGCACGGGGAGATTTGGAGGAGAAGAAACGGCAAAGGGAACAGGTGAAGAAAGGAGAAGGAGAATCCTCACCCCTTATATCCACCTAACCGCGCCAAGATTCGTGCAAATGGTACTGTGTAACCGCCACGCGTCGTGGAAGGAACTAGGAAGGACCCACGCGATGATTACGTCGCCTCGATCTCCACGTACGCATTGAAATGGTGCCTTGGTCCCGTGAACGACAGACCCACCAACGGTCGTGCTGACAGGATGTTTGTCAAATGCTGTGACTTGACCATGACCAGTGTTAGGTGACGTCAGAGACCAAGTTTCGGCTTAGTTTGAAAATCAAGCTGGAAAATCCGAGTAACATGTTGATAGGTCCATCTTATTTTTAAGACCCGGATCGTATTTTTTGTTGTGAAAGTTTCAGAAACCCTTCAAGATTCTGCAAGCCGAAGATCAAGCTAGACGATGATGAATCCAACTTTGGATCTTGGAGGCCTCTAGGGGCTGCTGTTGGGGATATACTTTCCGGGTATCCTCACAGTTCCTCACTGACCAGGGTGGCCCACTTCAGGTTAGAGCTTTGCTTCACGGGCGGCCCAGTCAGGGAGAAGAAAACGGAGTCTAGTCCGGCTATGGGAAGGACCAGAAGACTTACCGACTTAGGCCCATAGTATTACTTGTAGTTCAAGATGTACTCTGTAACCAACTCTTAGTCGTAGCTGGACAGATCTCTCCTATAAACCCTAGGCCGGATATCTATATAAGCTGTCCTAGGGAGAGCCTTTAGGGCAACACCTCAATAGTCTACAATCTCAACTCGCACAAGCGAACCCTTGTAACCCATATCCGGCTCTACCGTATTACTGGATTGCTAGGAGGAGTAGGATCCATCCAAAGCCGGCGGATTCGAACCTAGGTAAACTTGTGCGCTCACCGTCCCGGAACACCGTACGCCTGACACGCCTCTCTTCCGCACGCCCCGAGGACCCCCTCATGGCATACTTGTCATCAATCCGACGATAATCTATCCTCAATATCCTCATGCTTGCTAACATGATTAAAGAATTCTTCAATATTATCTTTACCAATTATGGAGCCACTACCTATTGAAAGGTCTTTCAGGGTGAACTTAGGGATCAACATAGTGAGCTAAGAGCGACGTGACAACTACAGAAATAACATGTTTTTGTGTTTTTGACATAAAGAAGCAAACTAGTACAACTATTTTTTTGTGTTTTTGATAAAAAAACAAGCAAACTAAGCAAAAATAAACTAAGCAAAAATAAACTAAGCAAAACCAAAAACAAAGTAAAGAGATTGGTTGTGAGGGACTCCCCTTGTGAAGCTGTCCTTGACTCCCCGGCAACGGCGCCAGAAAAAGGCTTGATGGCTCAGGATACGTTGAGCTCGTTGGGAACCCTAAGAGGAATGTATGATGAGCACAGGAGCAAGTTTCCCTCAGTTATGAAACCAAGGTTATCAAACTAGTAGGAGCAAGGAAACAACCCCAAGGTGTTGCTTCCAACTTGGAATCCTGCACAACACAACCACAGAACTTTGCCCCAACTTATAGTGAGGTTGTCAATCTCACTGGTTTTGTTGAAAACAAAGGATTAAACATATTGTGTGGAAGATAGTAATTAGCTGCACAAAGTAAACATTAAATAGTAAATAGTAGATGGTATATCAATGGTAAAAGAATGGACCGGGGTCCATAGTTCACTAGAGGTGATTCTCCTTAAGATAAATAACAGGTTGGGTGAACAAATTACGGCGGCGCAATTGACAGATTTGAGAAAGCGTACCATGCATATACTAATCATCTTGACTCCTATGAGATTTGATTGGGCATTACAACATTATACATAGATCGTAATCCAACTGCATCTATGACTAATAATCCACCTTTCTGTTATCATCCGAACCTCTTCCAGTATTAAGTTGCAAGCAACAGATAATTGCATTAAGCAAAGTGTGTATAGTAAACAATACGATTGCCCTATGCACAAAGGATTGTTGTTTTCTCCCTAGTAGCAACAACACATCCACCACCTTAGAGATTCCTGTCACTTTCCCAGATTACTAGAGGCATGAACCCACTATCGAGCATAAATAATCCCTCTTGGACTTGCTAGCATCTACTCGGCCAAGATAGTTACTAAAAACGGAAAGCATGCAAGATCACAAAGAACATAGATATGATAGGATCAATAATCAATCTGAAATAGCATCTAAATATCCATCGGATCCCCGCAAACACAACATGTAAGATTACAAATAGATGATCTTGATCATGAACGGAGCTCACAAGATGTAAACATGATAGCACAAAGGAGGAGAACCAACCATCTAGCTACTACATGGAACCATAGTCCAAGGATGAACTACTCACGCATCACACCAGAGGCAGTCATGGTGATGAAGAAGGCCTCCAGGGCGATCTCTCCCCTCCGGCAGGGTGCCGGGAAGAGCTTCGGACCCCCCCCCCCCCATCTAGGGATCGAGATGGCAGCGGCTACAGACTCTTCCGTGGATTTCTGATTAGGTCTTTGATCGGTTACATAGGGTTTTCATCTCGGGAGGCTTTTATAGGCGAAGGGGTAAGGTCGGTGGAGCACAAGGGAGCCCACACCCCCTGGTGGCGCGCCCCCCAAGCCGCGCCGCCACCAGGTGTGGCCGCCCTCTTGCGCCACTTTGTCTCCCCTCCAGACTCCATGTTGCTTCGGGTAAAATATTGACTTGGGATTTTGTCCGGTACAATTCTGAGAATATTTCCTTACTAGCTTTTCTGAAACCAAAAACAGTAGAAAACAGGCAACTGGCACTGTGGCATCTTGTTAATAGGTTAGTTCCAGAAAATGTATAAAAATACCTCAAAGTATGAACAAAACATAAGAAAGTAGATACTAAACAAGCATGGAACATCAAAAATTATAGATACATTTACGACGTATCAGTTACTACTGCTTTGACATTGAAAAGAGCTCCATCGTGATTCATTGAAATGACACCATATGAGTTATGGTTAGGGTAAAACCCAAGTTGCCTTTTTCTTAAATTTTGGTTTGCTAGGCATAAGTAAAATGTTTACAACCAAAGTCAGATGAGCATGTCTTTTTAGGTTATTTGAAATAACCGTAGGGTATTCCTCTATAGCACTGAAGACAAAAGTGTTTGTAGCTTAAAACCTCAAGTTTCTTGAGAAGGATTTTTTTCGTTAAAGGTTAAGTGGGAGGACAATAGAACTTTTATAAGGTTATTGAACCTTAGCTATATGTGATGAGTTGCGCAGCACCGGAAAGCGTATCGGAGGTAGCCATAATGCTCGCGGCTCCCGTGCCTCAAAAGTTGTGGTCACGGAGATCTAAGTTCCTATTGAACCGCGTAGGTCAGGTAAACAATCAAATACTAAGTCTTGAGATTGAATCATTATTATTTGACAATGATGAACCGACTACATGCATGATGGGCCCTGACTCTGTCAAATGGCTTGAAGCCATAAAATCCATGATAGTTCCATACACGAGAAACCAAGTTACTGAACTTGGAAGACCCACTGAAAGTCATAAAGCCTATCAGTCGTATTTGGATCTATAAAGAAACAGAAATAAATGTCTCACATCTATGAGATAGTCGACATGCTAGATAAAGAGTTTACGACAATGTTCAAATAGTTGAATACGATAAGATTCGATCTTTCGTAGCGATATTTAGTCTGGACGGATTAGTGTAGAAACCACTACATATGTCAATTGTTGTATATGCTAGTTGAATAAACAAAACAACGTTCTTCTAATAGAATGGTTAGCTAGGACGTGTATATGACATGGTCCCAAGGGTTTTGTTTAATCAAAGGATGCTAAAAAAGGCATGCAAACTTCAATAGTTGAAATAAGCATTGCGGAGTTGGAATCTTCACCATGATGAAATTGCTAAAAGGTTTAATTTCACTGGAGATGATGAAGATGCTTGCATTTGTAAGAAATTAAGTAGGAGCACTAAGACATATTTCTAATACGTTGTGTATAAACATATTGTTGATTGGAAACGATGTATCTTTTATTAACACATGTTAAGAAATTAATTGAAATTAGATTTGGGTGAAAGACTTAGGCAAAACTGGAATATTAGGCATCAATGTCTATATCGATATATTGAGACACTAATATGGTTATGCTAAATGTACATAGATGAAATATTGAATGAGTTCAATATGGAAATGACGAGAAAGGTTCTTGCCACGTGGAAAAAGGTTGAACCAAGATTCAAATGTTTTGACACTTGGTGAGTAAAATCACATGGATATCTTGATAATTAAGATTCAAGTGGTTTGACACTTGGTGAGTAAAATCACATGGATATCTTGATAAACGAGATTCAAGTGTTTTGACACTTGGTGAAGTGAAATCACATGAATATCTTAATCAATCATACCGTGATATGTACATATCCAGATATTTCCTATGCTCTAAATGTTATGAGCATATACCATGGTGACTCATAAGATGATCATTGTATGATAGTAAGGATTTTTTTTTGATCTTTAGATGAACTAAGAATATATTATGTATGTAGAAGTGAAAAATAGTTCATTGTAAAGTGTTACATTGATGCTAGAAAGATAGTTCATTGTAAACTGTTACATTGGCACTATACAAATAGTTCATTGTAAAGAGTTACATTGGTACTAGTTTCTTCACCAAATACAAACTAATTTTATCTTAATTTAGGCTATAGGTTAAGGTGGCACAATGTAATGGATTTGGATAAGTTCCAAAACGTTAAGGACATTGTAACGGATACTACAACGAAAGGCTAAGTATAATGCTGCTATGGTAGCAGCAAAGGAACTAGGTGTGGTTCGATGGGCTAGAACTATTAAGATATATTGTATGAAAATTATATCAACATGTTTTAAACCCCAAGGAACTAAGGTCTCACCAAATTTATACAAAGCCATCTCATTAGAGAATGAGTGATGCGTAGAGACACAAAGACATGCAAATACACACATACCTGAAAGTGTCAGATCTAGGGATTATGTTTACCACTAGAAAACGTGTATATACAACACCAAAAATGCCATGGGTGTTGAATGCGCAAGTTTTTCAAACAAGATTATTGACTCTAGTGCAAGTGGGAGACTCAAAGGAATATGCCCGAGAGGCAATAATAAAGTGGTTATTATCTTATTCCATGTTTATGATAAATGTTTATTTTTCATGCTATAATCGTGTTAACTAGAAACGTTAATACATGTATGATTTATAAGCAAAAGAAAAGGTTCCTAGTAATGCCTCTCTTAATACTTCTTGTTGATTAACTGATGATGAGAGGTTTCCTAATCATGAACATTGGATGTTATTAATAACAGGGTCGTATCATTGGAGAATGATATGATGAATAGTCACCCTAAGTAGATGTAGCAATACGATTATGTCCTCAAGTTTATATTGCTATCACAGTCATAGTGACTCAATGTCCTTAGACCATGAGATCACGTCAATCACTTTCACCGGAAAGGTACTTTGATTACATCAAACGTCACTTCATAACTGGGTGATTATAAAGATGTCGTCGGGTACTTGGAAAGTTTTAGTTGAGGCTCGTGGATCAAGAGTGAGATTTTTCCATCCAGATGACGGAGAGATATACTCAGGGCCCTCTCGGTGATATCACATTGACATAGCTTGCAAGCAAGTGATTTGATCACTAGAATGTTATATCACAGGGAGAAAAGGTGTACTTGCCGGGAATGAGATTAAACAATGTATGGATGATACCGAGTGATCGAATCTCGGAAAGTAAAATATCGCGAGACAAAAGGAATTTGATTACAGCAAAAAAGGTTCAGACGATCATTGGATTTCCGTGGAACTAGTGGGAGTCATTATGGATATCCAGGTCCTGCTAATGATTATTGATTGGAGAAAGTATCGATCATGTCTACATAGTTCTCGAACCCGTAGGGAGACACACTTAAGGTTATTCGATGCAATTGAGTGGATAGGGAATGTAGGAGAAGATAATGGGCATCGCAGGAATTGTTCTGATAAAAACTACCGGAATAGTTTTGGTGTATCGGAATATTGCAAGGGGATCAATTGTTAATGTGTTCATTAAATGAACTGCTCATTAAATGAATTACACTCATTAAGTGAAGTGTTCATTAAATTTAGTGGCATTAAAACAAGTGAGTTAAAGTGCTTTAATGGAAAGACCTTTGATTTTTGAGTGGAGTTGAAATGGAAGATGAGTGGAACTATATTAATGTGAGTGGAGTGTCCACCCACATAATTGGGGGAGAGGTGGGGCAGCACCATGTATGTGCGCCATGCCCCATTGGGCTGCCCCCTCACCTATAAAAGGCCCCCCTCCTCCCCTCTCATCTCACACCATTTACACTTCCTCTCATATGCCCTTTTGTTTGTCATCTTCCTCCCCTTCTAGCCTTATCCATTGCCACGAGCGAGGTGCTTAGGCAAAGCCCTGCTCAAGATCTTCTCCACCACCATCACCACCATGTCGTAGTGTTGGCGGAGTTCCCGGGGATCCACTACTTCTGCTTCCCGGCTGGAGTGAGGGTTCAGGAGTCGTCGGCACACCGTACGTGTGCCCGATTGTGGAGGCGTTGTCTGTTGTGCAGCTGATCGTTTGCGTGTCCTTAAGGATGGTCTTGTACACTCTACATCATCCACGTTTGTTTGCGGGAACATTATCCCATGTTACAGTCTTCGAGGGTGAGAACATCTAAAACCGTTACATGTATCTCCTAGATATGATCTTGGTGGTTGCAACCGTAGGATTTTTTTTGTTTTCTATGCAAAGAACCCCATCAGCCCTAGAGGCAACAATAAATATTGCTATTATAATATTTCCTTGTTCATGATAAGTGTTTATTCTCCATGATATAATTATATTACCTAGAAACTGAATACATGTGCGGATACATAAAAAACAATGTGTCCCTGGTATGCCTCTATTGGACTAGCTCGTTGATTAAGTGATGGTCAAGGTTTTCTAACCATAGACATGTGTTTTCATTTAATAATTAGGTCATATCATTAGAATAAAGGTGTGATGGACATACTCAAAATCAATCATAGGATTTGATCGTGTAACTTAAGTTTAATTGATGTAGCTTTCTCATTGTCAAGTATCACTTCCTTAGACCATGAGATCATGTCCCTCCCTTGTACCGGAAGAATACCTTGTTGGCACCAAACATCATTTAGTCATTGGGTGATCATAAAGGTGTTTCTTTGGTATCTCAGAAGTTACTTCTTCAGTTATATGGATCAACATTGGGATTTGTCACTCCATGTGTTGGAGAGATATCGTTGGGCCCTCTAGGTAGCACAACATCCTAAGTAGCATGCACGCATATGAATAATAGATTTAGTAAAGAGGAAATTCAATTATGAAAGTATTAAAGAAAACTTAGCAGTAACGATATTGAACTAAGTATGGTGATGCCGATGATCGAATCTCGGGAAAGTAACATATCACACGACAAAAGGAATTGAATACGAGATTACTTGACTCCTTAACATTGTGGTTTGGCTGATGAAAGAACTTCGTAGATTTTGTGGGAACCATTATGGGTATATATGGTCCCACTATTCATTATTGTTCGGAGAGTATCTCTCGATCATGTCCACATGTTCTCAAACCCGTAGTGTCACACACTTAACATTCGATGTCGTTGGGGTTTCGATGAGATATTTAATTGATGTCATCGAATTACGATTTTGAGTCTCGGATGGGATCCTAGATATCACGAGGAGCTTCAAAATGTTCTGGAGATAACAAAAAGTATATGGGAAGATGGTTTTTAGGGTTCTAGAAAGTGTTTGAGATATTATCGGTATCATACCAGATGCTGTAGAAGGTTCCGGCGGGCCTCTGGTGGGGTCCATGTGTTTGTAGGGTCAACATGTGCTAGTGGGGGCACCCCGGCCTACTTAGGCGAGGGTACCGCAGCCCCATAGGGCCGATGCACCTGTCGCAACTAAAACTCTAGCAGCAAGGGGGAGCCATTACCTAGAGGAGCAGCTTCCTCCTTTGCTACTGCCCCCTTCTTGAAGGAGGGGCAGGCCCCCTTTGTCCGGCCAGCCCCTTGATGACCCACAAGTATAGGGGGTGTATCGCAGTATTTTCGAGGGAAGTGAAACCCAATTTATTGATTCGACACAAGGGGAGCCAAAGAATATTTATCAGCCTTAACAACTGAGTTGTCAATTCAGCTGCACCTGGAAACAATCTTGCTCACAGCAGTTTATCAGTAGCAACAGTTTTGTAGTAGGAATAGTAAAGCAGCAGCAGTAGTAAAGCAAGGACAGTAGTAACATAAGCAGTAAACAATGGGATTCGAGTGCGGTAGGCATAGGGATGGATGGACGGGTGTTGCATGGACAAGACAATTCACATAGCAATCAGAACATAGGGCAATTGTTGATAAATAATATAAAGCACCCAAGTACTAGACAATCCTAGGCATGTGTTCCATATATAGTCATGAAGGGAATATGCCCAAGAGGCAATAATAAAGTGGTTATTATCTTATTCCTTGTTTATGATAAATGTTTATTTTGCATGCTATAATTGTATTAATTTGGAAACGTTAATACATGTGTGTTTAATAAACAAAAAGGAAAGTTCCTAGTTATGCCTCTCTTATAAACTAGCTCGTTGATTAACAAGATGATCAAGGTTTCCTGATCATGGACATTGGATGTCGTTATTAATGAGGTCACAACATTGGTGGAATGATGTGATGAACATTCATCCGAAGTATAGCATTACGATCAGAGTCATTATGTTTATATTGCTATAACATCATACGAAGTAATCTTAGTCCTTAGACCATGAGATCATGTTAATTGCTAACACCGGAAGAGTATCTTGATAACATCAAACGTCACACCGTAATAGGGTGACTATAAAGGTGGGTTCAGTGCTACGAAGGTGTTATGTTGAGGCTCATGGATCATGAGTGGGATTTGTCCATCCCGATGTCGGATAGATATACTCTGGGCCCTCTCGGTGATATCACATTGAAATAGCTTGCAAGCAAGTGATGTGATCACTAGAATGTTATATCACGGGAACGAGAAAAGAGTGCATGTCGGTAATGAGATCAAACTAGGTATTTGGATACCGATGATCGAATCTCGGACATGTAATATATCACGAGACAAAGGGATTTAGTTACGACGTTAAAGGTTCACACGATCACAAGAGTCATCGTTGAATATGTGGGAGTCGGTACGGATCTCCAGGTCCCGGTGCTGATTATTGATCGGAGAGGGGTCTCGATCATGTCTACATTATTCACGAACCGTAGGGTGACACACTTAAGGGATACCGACACCATTTGGAGCAAATATGTTTCAGATAAAGATTTAAGAAAGCGCTGGAATCATTTCGATGGAAACCGGAATCGTTTCGGGTGAAATTGCAGAAACTGGTTCTGCATGTGATATTGAAATGTTGCAGGGGGTTTTATGTGAATGTTTGTTAATTAATGTAATTGTCAAAATTCTGAATAAAATAAATAAAAGTGTTTTATTTAATGAGAACTTGCATTAAATTTGGTGGAAATTTAATGGAGGTGAGTGGAATTTTGAGTGGGTGGCTAATTATGTGAGTGGGAGCTCCACCCACATGAATGTGGAAGAGGTGGGGGCACCTCCCTTGGCCGCCGGCCATGGTGAGGGGCTGCCCCCCTCTCCCTATAAAAGTCCCCCCACTCCCTCCTCTCATCTTGCACCACCTCCTCGTGAAGGTTCTCTTCTCCCTCTAGTTATTCCCCATGGTCTCGGATTAGCGAGATACATGTTCCCGGTGGCTTTATCTGGAAAGGAGTTGTTGCTTCCGCTGGAGCGAGGAGGCGGAGGTTGTTCGGTGGACCGAACGTGTGTGCGATCACGGATGCACCGCTACTTTGCGGTGCTGGACTTGACGGTGCTGGACCTGATGGTGCTGGAGCTGCTGGACCTAAAGGACTTCAACACGATCTTGAGATCGGCAAGCGTACGACTACATCAACCACGAGTTCCTACTCGTTAACAAAACTCGTTGTCTTCGAGGGAAAGTTCTCCATGGATGTATGTCCACATGTTGCTCTGTATCTAGTAGATAGATCTTGGCGTATAGTTCTCATCATAGGAAATTTTTTGTTTTCTAGGCTGCGGACCCAACAGTGGTATCAGAGCCTGATCTATGCGTAGGTGCTTTGCACGGGTAGTACACATATGTTTATATGTGGGCGATGATGATCATGTTATTGCATCTTCTATGTACTTTGGATATTGGTGGCATAGTGGGATGAAGCGGCCCGGACCAACCTTACATGTCATCATACATGAGACCGGTTCCACGACTGACATGCAACTAGTTTTGCATAAGTGGCTGGCGGGTGTCTGTCTCTCCTACTATAGTCAATATCTGATTTACAACGAGTTGCTAATAACTTGGTTATCCTCGTTGTGGTTCATGTTCGTAGGTAAGACCGGTTCTATCTCCGAAAGCCCCAAGCCACGTAAAACTTGCAATTGATAAATTAGAGGCGTCTAGTTTAGATCGTTGTTGGGCTAGTGTCTTGATATGGTATTGTTGTTAGTAGATGTATGGTAGATACTCTTACAACACACTTAATGTGTAAGTTCCATAGACCTTGGCCTTACACGCAAAGGAATGATAGAGATCATACCACGATGCAAATGATAGAGATCAAATGCATGGACCATATCATGTCACTTTACACATTAGATGTTTGCATCTTATATTGCTAGTTTGGCGCTTCTAGTAGCATTATAAGATGATCCCTCATTTAAATATCAAGATAAAATGTGTTCTTCCTTAAGTATGCACCGTTTTATGGATCATGTTTCGAGACATCACGTGATGATCGGGTGTACTCAACTCTATGCTTTCATACAACGGGTGTAAGACAATTTTACACACGTGAATACTAAGGTTCTTACTTGGCGAGCCTAGCATGTACAGACATGGCCTCAGAACACGGACCGAAAGGTTAAGCATGAGTCGTATAGTTGATGTGATGACCATATTGATGCTCGCCTTTGAAGCTACACAGACTCACGTGATGATCGGACTTGGTGTAGTGGATTTGGTTCATGTAATCACCAAAAAGGCACGAGGGATGTCGTTTTTGAGTGGGAGTTCATTTCTAATTTGGATTAGTCGAACTCTATTTGTCATAAACTAAATCAAAGTGAATTAGCATAATTTGTTGTAGTCATTGGCATCTGTTCACTCCCTTATACTTAGTTTTATTTGAGATAATAGAACTATAGAATTCTGGATATTTACTTTACGAACTGGTATCGTATTGTTTTGAATGTCAATTTAAAGTTTATAAGTCCTATTGCAAACTTTCAGCAAACTCTATTTACTCCATGAAGTTTAATGGGTAGTATTAAATAAAGAGTAAGAATTCCAATGTTAGTATCTAAAGTATCATGTTTGCCTCCATGATTATTGATATTCAAAAATTGTTTTAATATCAAGGTTATCTAGGAGCTGAAAGAATTGTTTCAGGAACCATCATGTGTGGAAGATATTGTGATATCTCAAACAATGTTTTTGGTTGCATTATGATAGAGTATAATTTAGCAAAATACATGTTCTCATATTATATGAGAATTTGTGAAGGATGGAGATGCTAGGCATCTGGATCTCCCAATAGGTGTTGGGAACTAACATTATACTCGCGATTCTTCCTTATAGGCTATAGTAGCTTGATCATGAAAGTTGTCATGATAAGGATGAATAGAAGATGTAAGTAAAATGTTTACTACACTAATAGATTGCTAAAGAATGGATTTTTGAAAGAACACCAAACATTTGATGATGGTGATCCACTTCAAAGTGCAAGTCCAAAGGTATTAGTATTTGACTATATACACTTTGTACTATGTGTCATGTGAATGACACCACTATTGATGTTGATAGATTCTTTTAAAAGAAAAGGAATTGTTGAAAGAGAATCTATAAAATATTTGGCAGAAAAAGAAAAGGTTGGAGATGTCCAACTTAGGTATATAGAAGATGTACATGTTATGGTTGTATTCCTTGCTTGTTAAACAATGTGGTTCTGAGGTATTAGATACCGGTATTGGATACCGAATTGGTTGGTGTGAAGTGTCATACAGAACAACACAATTCATGAACTACAACGCCCTAAGTAACTAGCAAAAGAATAAGTGATGATGTTCATCGAAAACAAATAAAGTGTTATTGTGTTTTTCGTTGTCGTCAAACCTAGCCTTCAAGATTTGTTTTAATAATTGTTATTTTGTTTCGGTATTATGAGAACAATGGTTGTTCAAATAATTACTGTATTCCATAAAGGATGGATGAACTTTTACAAGTCTAGTTGGAGAAATCACATCCATAAATGTCGTAAGACAAATGATTGGAAGATCACTTATGAAGTGACATCGCTGTTTGAATTATAATGGAAAGTAAACATGAAGAAACTCCATCTTGATGGATTTTTGGAGTCTTTTGATTTTGATCAATTGATGCTTGTGAAACTTCCCTCAAGATAATGGAAACTCTGTCCATAGGCCAAAGAGGAACAGATGACTAACTTATTGGATATTATGCATATTGATGTATATAGTCCATTATGTGTAGCCATATGCGATGGATCTTTTTGCTTCATATGCTTTCTCCGGAAATTTGAGTGAATATATTTATATATTTACTTAATAAGGAAGAAGTATGAAACATTTGAAAATTGTTCAAAGACTTTCAAGATGAAGTGAAAAATCATTGTAACAAGAAAATAAAAGAGTTTATGATTTGATCATAAAGGAAGATATTTGAGTTACAGGTTTAGCAAAACACCTAAGATTTCAGGAATTGTTCCATGAATTTGCATTTCCCGATAAACCACAGGAGTATGGTATGTTCGAGAGATCAAATCAAACCTTGTTTGACATGGTAAGATCAAAGGTGTCATTTATAAAACTGCCATTATGTTTTAAAGATTAAAGCTTTAGAGATTTCCGCTTTTACAATGCAAAGAGCACCATCGTGATCCGTTGAAATGACACCATATGAGTTATGGTTTGGGATAAAACCCGAATTGTCTTTCTTAAATTTTGGTATGCTATGCATAAGTAAAATGTTTACAACCAAAGTCGGATAAGCACGTCTTTGTAGGTTATCCCAAAGAATTTGTTGGGAATTCCTCCATAACACCGAGGACAAAAGAGTTTGTCGCTTAGAACGTCAAGTTTCTTGAGAAGGAATTTTTCGTGAAAAGTTAAGTGGGAGGACAATAGAACTTTGATAAGGTTGTTGAACCTTAGCTATATGTGCTGAGTAGCGCAGCGCCGAAAAGTGTCCCGGTGGCGGCCACAATGCTCATGGCTCCCGTGATTACAAAGGGTGTAATCTTGGAGATTAGAGTTCTTATTGAACCATGTGGGTCGGTAAGAATCAAATAGTAAGATTTGAAACATAAGTCGTTATTGTTTTGACAATGATGAACCGACTGCATGCAAAGAAGTGATGATGGGCCCTGACTCCATAAAATGACTAGAAGTCATAGAATCCGTGATAGTATCCATACACGAGAAATCAAGTTTCTGAACTTGGAAGACCCGCCAAAAGGGCGTGAAGCCTATCGGTCGTGTTTGGATCTATAAAGAAATAAGACATGGATGTTTAACATCTATGAAATAGTCGACATGTCGGAAAGAAGTTTACGACAATGTTCAAGGAGTTGACTATGACAAGATTTGATCTTTCATAGCGATATATAGTCTTGACGGATTAATGTAGCAACCACTACATATAATTTGGTATATGGTAGTTGAATAAACAAAAACAAGGTTCTTCTAATAGAACGGTAACCTAGGACATGTACATGACATGGTCCGAAGGGTTTTGTTAATTCAAAGGGTGCTAAAAGGGCATGTAAACTTCAATAGTTGAAGTAAGCATAGCGGAGTTGGAATCTTCACCATGATGAAACTATTAAAAGAGTTTAAATTCATCGGAGATGATGAAGATGCTTGCATTTGCAAGAAATTAAGTGGGAGCACTGAGACATATTTCTAATACATTATGTAGAGGACATATTGTTGATTGAAAATGATGTATCTTGAATTGACACAAGTTAAGGATTTCATTAAAATAATATTTCGATGAAAGACTTGGGCAAACCCAGAATATTAGGCATCAATATCTATATGGATAGATTAAGGCGCTAATATGGTTGTGCTAGACATACATATATGAGATATTGAAAGGGTTCAATATGGAAACAACAAGAAAGGTTCTTGCTGCATGGAAAGGATTGTATCAAAATTCAAGTGTTTCAACACTTGGTGAGTAAAATCACATGAAGATTTTGATCGATTATACCATGATATGTATATATATACATAATGTCCTATGCTCTAAATGTTATGAGCATATACCAGAATGATTCATAAGATGATCATTGGACAATAGTAAAGATATTCTTATGAGCTTTTGGAAGAACTAAGAATATATAATATATAAGTGACAAATAGTTAAAGGTAGTTCATTGTAAAGTGTTACATTGATACTAGTTTTGTCACAAGATACAAATTAAATTTATCTCAATTTAGACTATGGGTGGCACAATGTAATGGAAAGGATTTTCCATGATGGATTTGGATGAGTTCCAAAGTTGAGACATTGTGACGGATACTACAACAAAAGGCTAAGTATATGACTGCTATAGTAGCAGCATAGGAGGGCATTTATGTTAAGTAGTTTGTTATCAAACTAGGTGTGGTTCAAAGTGGGCTAATACTATGAAGATATATTGTGTGACAATAGTATCAACATATTTTAACCCGAACGAACTAAAGGTCTACCAAAGGACCAAATTTATACAATGTCATCTCATTTGAGAATGAGTGATGCGTAGAGACGCAAAGACATGCAAATACACACGGAACTGAAACTGTCAGAGCCGGAGGTTATGTTAACCACTAGCAATCGCGTATATGCAACACCAGAAAGCCATAGGTGTTCAATACGCAAAGTTTTTCAAACGAGATTATTGACTCTAGTGCAAGTGGGAGACTGAAGGGAATATGCCCGAGAGGCAATAATAAAGTGGTTATTATCTTATTCCTTGTTTATGATAAATGTTTATTTTGCATGCTATAATTGTATTAATTTGGAAACGTTAATACATGTGTGTTTAATAAACAAAAAGGAAAGTTCCTAGTTATGCCTCTCTTATAAACTAGCTCGTTGATTAACAAGATGATCAAGGTTTCCTGATCATGGACATTGGATGTCGTTAATAACGAGGTCACAACATTGGTGGAATGATGTGATGAACATTCATCCGAAGTATAGCATTACGATCAGAGTCATTATGTTTAGATTGCTATAACATCATACGAAGTAATCTTAGTCCTTAGACCATGAGATCATGTTAATTGCTAACACCGGAAGAGTATCTTGATAACATCAAACGTCACACCGTAATAGGGTGACTATAAAGGTGGGTTCAGTGCTACGAAGGTGTTATGTTGAGGTTCATGGATCAAGAGTGGGATTTTTCCATCCCGATAACGGATAGATATACTTTGGGCCCTCTCGGTGATATCACATTGAAATAGCTTGCAAGCAAGTGATGTGATCACTAGAATGTTATATCACGGGAACGAGAAAAGAGTGCATGTCGGTAACGAGATCAAACTAGGTATTTGGATACCGATGATCGAATCTCGGACATGTAATATATCACGAGACAAAGGGATTTAGTTACGACGTTAAAGGTTCACACGATCACAAGAGTCATCGTTGAATATGTGGGAGTCAGTACGGATCTCCAGGTCCCGCTGCTGATTATTGATCGGAGAGGGGTCTCGATCATGTCTACATTATTCACGAACCGTAGGGTGACACACTTAAGGGATACCGACACCATTTGGAGAAAATATGTTTCAGATAAAGATTTAAGAAAGCGCTAGAATCATTTCGATGGAAACCGGAATCGTTTCGGGTGAAATTGCAGAAACTGGTTCTGCATGTGATATTGAAATGTTGCAGGGGGTTTTATGTGAATGTTTGTTAATTAATGTAATTGACAAAATTCTGAATAAAATAAATAAAAGTGTTTTATTTAATGAGAACTTGCATTAAATTTGGTGGAAATTTAATGGAGGTGAGTGGAATTTTGAGTGGGTGGCTAATTATGTGAGTGGGAGCTCCACCCACATGAATGTGGAAGAGGTGGGGGCACCTCCCTTGGCCGCCGGCCATGGTGAGGAGCTGCCCCCCCCCCTCTCCCTATAAAAGGCCCCCCACTCCCTCCTCTCATCTTGCACCACCTCCTTGTGAAGGTTCTCTTTTCCCTCTAGTTATTCCCCATGGTCTCGGATTAGCGAGATACATGTTCCCGATGGCTTTATCTAGAAAGGAGTTGCTGCTTCCGCTGCATCGCTGGAGCGAGGAGGCGGAGGTTGTTCCGTGGACCGAACGTGTGTGCGATCATGGATGCACCGCTACTTTGCGGTGCTAGACTTGACGGTGCTGGACCTGATGGTGTTGGAGCTGCTGGACCTGAAGGACTTCAACACGATCTTGAGATCGGCAAGCGTACGACTACATCAACCACGAGTTCCTACTCGTTAACAAAACTCGTTGTCTTCGAGGGTAAGTTCTCCATGGATGTATGTCCACCTGTTGCTCTGTATCTAGTAGATAGATCTTGGCGTATAGTTCTCATCGTAGGAAATTTTTTGTTTTCTATGCTGCGGACCCAACAAGTCATACGTGCTCGCAATGAGAACTTGCACAACATCTTTTGTCCTGCCAGCCCGTTTGCAGCGGGGCCTCTAGGGAACTACTGGCAATTAAGGTGCTCCTTTTAATAAAGCACCGGAGCAAAGCATTAACACTCTGTGAACACATGTGATCCTCACATCAAAGCCTTTCCCTTCTGGCTACCCCGATTTCTGTCACTTCGGGACCATAGGTTCCGGACAACGACGTGTGTAAACAACTTGTAGATAAGACCCAAAATAATACTATCATGATGAATCAATAATAAGTTCAGATCTGAAATCATGGCACTCGGGCCCTAGTGACAAGCATTAAGCACAACAAAGTTGCAACAAAGTCATAAAGCACTAATAGAGATACTAGGCACTATGCCCTAACAATCTGATGCCATTACATGAATGATCTCATCCAATACCTACCATCCCCATAGCCTACAGCGGGGGATTACTCACTCATAGATGGGGGAAACATGGATGGTCGATGGAGAAGCGATGGTGATGATGATGGCGATGATCTCCTCCAATTCCCCGTCCCGGCAGGGTGCCAGAACAGAGTTTCTGGTGCTGTTTCATGGAATCTGGTGGTGGCGGCGGAGTGGAACTCCTTCTGGAAAAACGTCGAACCCCTCGAAGTTTTTAGGTCAGAAGGCTCCTTATAGGCGAAGAGAGAGGCTGAGGGGGTGCCTGGGGGGCCCACACCACCCCCTGGCGCGGCCTGGCCTGGCCCGCACCACCAGGTGGTGTGGCCACCCCAGGGCCCCTCTCCGTCTCGTATTCTGGCTCCTGGAGTCTTCGGGCGAAATAGGATTTTTGGCGTATTTTCCGGGATTTTTCCTGATAGTTGATTTTCTGCACAAAAGTAGACACCAAGGCAATTCTGCTGAAAACAGCGTTAGTTCACATTAGTTGCATCCAAATCACACAAGTATAGAGGAGAAACAACAACAAAAGTGTTTGGGAAAGTAGATATGTTTTGGACGTATCACCCCTCTATATAAGATGGCGACGGGGTAGGGTGCAACTCACCTCTAGAATTGCTAGACGCCGCCCTTCTCCCAGATACATCTCCTCCTCCTCCCGACAAAAACTTAATGAAGCTTTGTCGATTTACCACCAATCTTATGCCACCATGTCATTGTGTTGTCGAGGTCTATTTCACAAACCTCTCCCCCTCGCTTATTGGATCAAGAAGGTGGAGACGATGTCGTGATGCACGTGGCATAACTCGTAGGTACCATTCACGCCGTGCTTAGATAGGAAAGGATCGGATCTTGCGAGTATGACTACATCAACCCATGAGCTCCCGAACATTAACATGCATGTTCTATAAGGGTATGCCGATGCAATCCCCCTCTCGTTTCCTTCATCTCATAGATTAGATCTTGGTTTTTGTTCATACTCCTAGAATTTTTTTATTCCCTATGATGCGAATCCCAACAACCGGTCCTCGGTGTGCTAGGGAGTGCTCCACCGCTACCCCAGCCTCGACCGACATGACCACAACCGGTGGCCCCTCCAGAAACCACACCGCATTGATCATGGAATCCTCATCGGATGGCATGAAGTCTGACGACATGCCGAAGGGGGAGAAAGGCATCATAGGAAGGCTAGCGCCTTGAAATGGCAATGGAGGCCGCTAGTTGCCATGCTAGGCGGTTATGCGGACAGCTCACCCATTAGATATGCCTCTTTCAGCTTCTTGCGCTCGCGCACGGTGGTTATTCTTCCCATAGTTGCAGGTAGGGTTGCAAGTGGGCGGGATATGGGACTAGTTTCTAGTACAATTTACCTCGATGTAGTGTTAATTGAGGATGGAGGCATCTAGTATAATTTGTACTAATCCATGTGTTTCGCGGGATTTGCGGGATCCCGCTTGCGCAACCCTAGTTGCAGGTAGAAGCATTATTACTGATGAACTCTTTCAAGCCTCTTTTGCTAGTGACCTTGGAGGTGTGAGCTAACATAGAGCTCTCACTGTACTTATAAATGAGTCAGGGGAGGTAGAAAGGACGGTGAAACGGCGGGGAAAAGGTACGCAATGTTTCCCGCTCGTCTTAGATGGGCCAAAAAATAATACACACATGTTTTTTAACCAAAATAATGTTAGATTTATCTGGGATGTGGCCCATGTAGGCAGCCCATCTAGTCTAATAAATCCTGAAATCTCAAGGCCCATCTACTATGCCAGCTTGGGAGCTCTATGGGAGACAAAGTTTAGTCCCACATTGCTAGTTGGGAGAGAGTTGGACCATCTTATAAGGTGAGCTGTTTCACTCCCTGATGAGGGTTTAACTCATCAATGCCCATTGTTATGGACTTGGGTTTTGGAGAAGGAGGGAGCGCTGGAGACATCTATCGGCTAGCAAACAAGCACACAGGGGACAAAGACTTACCCAGGTTTAGGCCCTGCTTGTCTGCTCATGGAATTATCGAAGGAATCGAAGATTACAATGGTGCGCAGATACAATCTGGCGAGGCTTGTGGAAACTAGGGTTGTGTGTGTCCTCCTCGCCGCCCCCTCCTAGCCCTTATATAGGTAGGCTAGGTCTCGGATAGCAGGTCGAGTCGGTTACAAGTTAGGGTTTTCCCCTTCAAACTTTCTATCTTTAGCTTCTTCTTGTTCTTCAAGCAATCGAGAGTCCGTAGGTTACTCGAGTCCTTCATTTGGGCCTTGGCGACACCGTAGGCCTTTAAGTATTTAGACCGTATATACCAAGCTCGAGTACCTGTAGGGTATACCCATGTCACTCCCACTAAGTGAGTGAAAAGAGAAGGAGTCCACGCGCACTCCTCCTCCTCCACCGCCCGCCTCGCCTCGCCCGCACGCGCGTCGCGTTTCGTGAATCGAGTTCGAGTTAGAAACCCGTTTTGTGGAAGACTAAATTTTTGCTTGGTGCACTAGCCGTTGGGTACGTGTCAACATTCGTGTGCATGTTTGACGCGTGTCCTTGTCTTCCAACGCATGGAGACTTGGTCGGCTCACCTCCTAGGCTTTATAGAGCGAGAGACAGATAGATCTACATGATCCAGTTCTTCTCTCGGTCTCTCTTGCTGTGTGTTCCTCTTTCTACGCTGCTCTCTAGGCTTCCCCATCCGGGCGGCTGCGTGCACTGCTGTTCGGGGAGAGCAGGCCTCCGAAACCCCGTCCATTGAGATCCTGCACCGGGACACGGGCGATAAGGTTTTTGGGGAGCGTCTCGACGCGACTGCTTGCCTCCGTTCGTGTGGTCTTCTTCAGCAACCGACGACCTCATCAGCACCATGGGCGACATCAACAAGGACCAAGGTGTTGCTGCGGTGACGACCTTCCCAGTCCACCTATACGTGCTATTCTTCTCTATGTATGCACTAGTTCTGGCTAGATTTTCAGATCTACTAGATGTGGTTGTTTGGCTGCATGTGTTTAGATCTGCTAGTGCTTACATAATGTTGATTTCGGTAATTAATCTCAAAGGGAAATTGCCTAATTTTCAAACAATCTAAAAACCTTATTTATTTAGGCAATTTTCGTCATCTGCCTTTGCTGCTTCGCTGAAACCAAGCCCTTTTACGGGTGCTAATCTTAAGAGATGGCAAGGAAAAACCCTCTTGTGGCTCACTGCAATGGGCATAGAAAAATTTGCAGCTGGCACTCCCAGAGGTCCGCTTGCTCTCAAGGAAGAGAGAGCGTTCAGGGAGGCCACTGTACTTTTCGTGGGCTATGTACTCAGTGTGCTTGGAGACAAGTTGGTTGATGCATATTTGCATATCCGTGATGCCAAGGAATTGTGGGATGTGTTGGACGCTAAGTTTGGTGCTGCCGATGCCGGTGGTGAACTGTATGCTATGGAGCAGTTCAATGACTACAAGATGGTTGAAAACCGATCTGTAGTAGAATAGGCTCATGAGCTACAGATCATGGCAAAGGAACTCGAACTCCTCAAGTGTGTGCTTCCGGACAAGTTTGTCGCGGGATGCATTGTCGCTAAGCTTGCCCCTTCATGGCGGAACTTTGCCACTTCTCTGAAACATCAGAGGCATGAGCTCTCTGTTGAGTACCTAATTGGTTCTTTGGATGTTGAAGAGAAGGCGAGGGAAAAAGACAAACACACTAGTGGAACCGAGGGACATTCTGCTGCCAATATGGTACAGAAAAAAACCCACAAGTTCAAGGGAAATAACAAAGTCTGCCAGACTACCAACTTTAAGAAGAAGGAGGGGCAGAACAAGGAAAAAAAAGAAGCTTGCTGGGTGTGTGGCGAGATTGGCCATTGGGCTCATCGCTGTCCACAGAAGAAAGGCAAGAAGGGTCAGGCTGGACAGAGTTCTAAATCTGTCAACATGGTCATTGGCAATACTGATGCAGGAACTTCAGGTTCTGGGTATGGTAATTTATTACCTACCGTTTTTTCAGTATTTCAACCCACGGAATGGTGGGTTGATATGGGTGCCAATGTTCATGTGTGTGCTGACATTTCCATGTTCACCTCTTATCAGGCTCGAGATTCCTCAGTCATGATGGGGAATGGGTTACATGCTACTATTCTTAGTGCTGGCACGGTAGATCTGAAGTTTACTTCGGGCAAGATCGTGCAATTGAAGAACGTGCAGCGTGTCCCTTCTATCAAGAAGAATCTCGTTAGTGGTTCTCGTCTTATGAAAGATGGGTTTAAGTTGGTATTAGAGTCCAATAAAGTTGTACTGCCTAAGTATGGAACCTTTGTTGGAAAAGGCTGTGAATGCGGAGGCATGTTCCGTTTTTCATTGGTAGACTTCTGTGATGATGTAGTGAACCATGTTTGCACTACTAGTAATGAAACTAATGTTTGGCATTCGCGACTTTGTCATATTAATTTCGGTTGTATGTCGTGGCTTGCTGGTATGAGTTTAATTCCGAATTTTCCTATTGTCAAAGGCTCTAAGTGTCATGCTTGTGTGCAAGCAAAGGAGCCTCACAAGCCTGTAGAGGAGAGAAACTTGGCACCTCTAGAACTCATACATTCAGATCTATGTGAGATGAATGGTGTGTTGACAATTAGTGGGAAGAAATATTTCATGACTTTGATTGATGATTCTACTAGGTACTGTTATGTATATCTCTTGAAAACAAAAGACGAAGCTTTAGATTTCTTTAAAATCTATAAAGAAGAAGTTGAAAATCAACTTGAGAGAAAGATCAAAAGGATTCGGTCCGATCGTGGTAGAGAGTACTTTTCTAATGAGTTCAATTTATTTTGTTCGGAACATGGTATTATACATGAGAGGACGCCTCCCAATTCCCCTCAATCCAATGGGATTGCTGAGAGGAAAAACCGGACTCTAACAGATTTGGTTAATGCCATGTTAGACACTGCCGGTTTATCCAAGGAATGGTAGGGGGAGGCTATATTAACTTTGTGTCATGTCCTAAACCGTGTTCCAACTAAGAATAAAGAGATTACACCATTTGAAGAATGGGAAAAGAAAAGGTTGACACTCTCTTACTTACGAACTTGGGGTTGTTTGGCAAAGGTCAACGTGCCAATCAACAAGAAGCGTAAGCTTGGACCGAAAACTGTGGATTGTGTCTTTCTTGGCTATGCTTCTCATAGCATTGCTTACAGATTTCTTGTGGTGAAATCTGAAGTGGACGACATGAGTGTCAGTACCATTTTTGAATCAAGAGATGCTACATTCTTTGAGGATATATTTCCTATGAGAGATATGCCTAGCATATCTAATAAGGAGTATGATCCAGTTTCTGAACCTGAAACTCCCATAGAGACTGATGAACAATCAGATGATGTGAGTTCAGATTCGGATGGGGATGACAATGAAGATCCCACAAGGAGTAAGAGACAAAGGATCGCAAGATCTTTTGGTAATGATTTCATTGTGTACCTAGTGGATGACACTCCCACTACCATTTTAGAAGCTTTTGCATCTCCGGATGCAGACTACTGGAAGGAAGCGGTTCAAAGCGAGATGGATTCTATCTTGGCTAATGGAACATGGGAGATATCTGAACGTCTGTATGGGTGTAAACCTGTACGATGTAAATGGGTATTTAAAAAGAAGCTTAGGGCTGATGTTACTATTGAAAAGTACAAAGCACGGCTTGTGGCTAAAGGCTATACCCAAAAGGAAGGCGAAGATTTCTTTGATACTTACTCACCTGTTGCTAGATTGACCACAATTCGAGTACTACTGCCATTGGCTAACTCACACGGTCTTCTCGTTCATCAAATGGACGTTAAGACGGCTTTCCTAAATGGAGAGTTGGATGAGGAAATTTACATGGAACAGCCTGATGGTTTTATACTAGAAGGTCAAGAGAGAAAGGTGTGTAAATTGAAGAAATCTTTGTATGGCCTCAAACAAGCTCCCAAGCAGTGGCATGAGAACTTTGAAAGAACTTTGACATCGGTGGGATTTGTTGTAAATGAAGCCGACAAATGTGTGTACTACCGCCATGGTGGGGGTGAGGGAGTTGTCCTATGTCTCTATGTTGATGACATATTAATTTTTGGGACAAGTCTCAAAGTGATTAATGAGGTCAAAACCTTCTTGTCTCAATGTTTTGAGATGAAGGATCTTGGAGAAGCTGATGTTATCCTAAACATCAAGCTACTGAGAGATGAGAATAATGGGATTACACTTGTGCAATCACATTATGTGGACAAGGTGTTGAGCATATTTGGATATGATGATTGCAAATCCTCTCCCACACCTTATGATGCTAGTGTTTTGCTTCGAAAGAATCAAAAGGGAACTAGAGATCCGTTGAGATACTCTCAGATTATTGGCTCACTTATGTATTTAGCTTGCGCTACGAGGCCTGACATCTCGTTTGCTGTGAGCAAACTTAGCCGGTTTGTGGCCAACCCGGGAGATGATCACTGGCATGCTCTTGGGAGAGTAATGCGCTATCTAAAAGGAACCATGAGCTATGGAATACATTATACCGGGTATCCAAGGGTACTTGAAGGGTATAGTGATTCAAATTGGATATCAGATGCTGATGAGATAAAGGCCACAAGTGGATATATATTCACTCTTGGTGGTGGCGCTATTTCATGGAAGTCTTGCAAGCATACCATCTTAACGAGGTCAACAATGGAAGCAGAACTCACATCATTAGATAATGCGACTGTCGAAGCAGAATGGCTTTGTGAACTCTTAACAGATTTGCCTATGGTTGAAAAACCAATACCGGCAATCCTTATGAACTGTGACAACCAAACTATGATTGTCAAAGTGAACAGTTCTGAGGACAATATGAAGAGTTCAAGACATGTCAAGAGAAGACTGAAGTCTGTCAGAAAGCTGAGAAATTCCGGAGTTATAGCATTGGATTATGTCCAAACGGCTAAGAATCTGGCAGATCCTTTTACGAATTGACTATCAAGAAATTTGATAGAAAATGCATCGAGGGAGATGGGTTTGAGACCCACATGAGTTGTCAAGGGGGTAAACCAACCTATGTGATCGGAGATCCCGTGAATTAGGACCTGGGAAAACAAACCAAAACAACTGAGTTGAGAGAAACTTTTAATACTCCCACTCCGCTGCAGATGCAATTCTCTCATAGCAAACTGTAAGGAAGGTTGATTAAATCTTAATGTGTTATGTCTGTCTCCTTGGGAGCAAAGACGCTATCCTACAGAGCGATCTTGAAAGAACACACCTATATGAGCTACACTTCTGGTCACAGTGTATGAGATTTGGGTGAATCTCTAGGAAGCTCATGAAAGGCCGAGGAGTGTGACTTATAAGCTCCACCCGAGGGGTAGCCTATGGCAGCCAAGTACCGGTAACGACATTGAGTGAAACTTGCTACGCAAGACTGGCAATTCAAGGCATAGTCCATTGTTCAGTTGTAGTAAGCGTATCTCTTTGTCTAGGTGGAAGTTCAACTTAACAGTCTCCACTGAACTGCAGGTATATTAAACAGTGATTGGAACTAATGTGCCATATGATATGCCTCTGAGATCTGGTGGGGGATTGTTAGATTTATATGGGTTGTGGCCCATGTAGGCAGCCCATCTAGTCTAATAAATCCTAAAATTTCAAGGCCCGTCTACTATGGCAACTTGGGAGCTCTGTGGGAGACAAAGTTTAGTCCCACATTGCTAGTTGGGAGAGAGTTGGACCAGCTTATAAGGTGAGATGTTTCACTCCCACTAAGTGAGTGAGAAGAGAAGGAGTCCACGCGCACTCCTCCTCCTCCGCCACCCGCCTCGCCTCGCCCGCACGGGCGTCGCGTTTCGTGAATCGAGTTCGAGTTAGAAATTCGTTTTGTGGAAGACTAAATTTTTGCTTGGTGCACTAGTTATTGGGTATGTGTCAACATTCGTGTGCATTTTTGACGCGTGTCCTTGTCTTCCAACGCGTAGCGACTTGGTCGGCTCAATAGAGCGAGAGACAGACAGATCTAGAAGATCCAGTTCTTCTCTCGGCATCTCTTGCTCTGTGTTCCTCTTGCTGCGCTGCTCTCTAGGCTTCTCCATCCCGGCGGCTGCGTGCACTACTGTCCGGGAGAGCAGGCCTCCGAAACCCCGTTCGTTGAGATCCTGCACCGGGAGATGGGCGATAAGGTTTTTGGGGAGCGTCTCGGCGCGACTGCTCGCCTCCGTTCGTGTGTTCTTCTTCAGCAACCGACGACCTCATCAGCACCATGGGCGACATCAACAAGGACCAAGGTGCTGCTGCGGTGACGAACTTCTCGGTCAACCTGTACGTGCTATTCTTCTCTATGTATGCACTAGTTCTGGCTAGATTTTCAGATCTACTAGATGTGGTTGTTTGGATGCATGTGTTTAGATCTGCTAGTGCTTACATAATGTTGATTTCGGTAATTAATCTCAAAGGGAAATTAGCTAATTTTCAGACAAATAATGCACATAGTTTACAAGGATGAAGTCATTTGCGGTGTACTAGTACAATGGTGACGATTATGTTTTTTTAGCAGCATGCACTCTCCTACTCACGTAAATTTTGTTGAATCTGTTTCTGATGTGTGGTCAAAGGAGCGTGGCCCGGCCGCGGGCCCATACCTGATGTATATTTTTGGGTATAAGGGATCATTTTCATCGCAGATGGAAAATCCGATCCATATGTGTTGGGTTCTTAATAAGACCGATCTGAACTACTTCTCACCGTTCAATTTCGAAGCCACTCCAACCCTTGTGGCCGATCTATTCCATGCGCCAAGGATTTGACACCTTGTGCTTCCTTGTCGTCATGGGATGAGGTCGTGTGCTCCATATCTACGGTTGTGGTATGCCTCGCTGTGTTGTGAAGCAATGTGTGTGTGCGACAACTTGAGGAAGTGGCAAGGGCTATGAAGTAGTGGCATCATCAATAATCGCCAACAAGGGTATCATCGGACCCTGCCAGAGACCTAGGTATGATGGTCAACCACTGATTCGCTGGCTATTGCAAACGGGGGTACCGGAGCAAGTGGCGACATGTAGTGGTGTTGTCTAATATAGATTTTACAACGATTGTCACTTTTGAGGATGGTTCGAGACCGCTGGAGCATGCCGCTGTAGTATTTTGGAAGTATTTGTAACCTTCCTCCTCCACGATGGCTATGTTTCTCATGTGACAATGATGACAAGCAAATCTTGGCGTGGTTTGATTGCCTACTTTTGCGGGTATCGCTTGCATGGAATCTCATGTCATGACAGTAGGTGTACATAGCTGTTGGGAATGCAGAAAGTGGAGGCGACAACATGGGGTATTCAATCTGGTGGTGCTTCGACTCTGGTTGATAACTATAGGAGTGACCGTACTTGGTCATACCTGGCAATGGCGACGCTTTGCATTGTTAACTTATTGAAGACATTGCTTGGAGTTTGTTTTGACGTGTTCTTTAGGGTGAAAACACATAATCTGGTGTTCATTGGTTGGATCTGGTGACAGCGCCGCTCAAGTGTGTTTCACTTTGATGAGGCATTTTTTGGTGAACATTATTATGTTGGTGTCGAAATGGTCGTTGCTGCAATTCGTCGATCGCTTTGAGTTTTTTTCTTTTTTTCCGCCTAGGCTTACCTTTGTAGTTAAATGACTAAGCTCTCTGGCCGTGTGGTCCTTTGTGTGCAAGTGTTGATGTATGTTGTGTGCATCTTAGTGATGCAAAAAGGTATGGTGTTCCATCTGGCGCCAAGATGATGATCAGTCGGATGCCAGTCCCCATCGTCAAGTTGGCGTTTCGTGTTCCAGAAGGCTCCACCAGCAAACTCCATTGGGTGATTCATGTCTGGAGTTTGCCGGATCGGGTGGGATTCGGTCGCACGCATCCATGTTTTTCTCTGGCCATTTGGTTTCAGAGGGAGTACTGCGAAGCTCCACTGACTATTACCATCATTGGACATGCTTTTGCGTTCCATGGTGAAGTCAGCTGACGAAGAATGTCATGGAAGTTGAGATCTGAGGACTAGCAATGGTGATTCGAGTCTTTGGGGTGATAAGGCATTGATTTGGTGATTCGTGACTTGGAGCAGCGGCATCGTAAGTGGGAGCTCCAACACTAGAGAAGTTTAAAGTCATAAATTTCAGGGCAAAAATCCAAGGTCCGACCTTAATTGGTTGTGTCTGGCAATGGCCTTGTTGAAAGCGTTGGTTTGTGAGCGAGGACTTCCTCCAGGTGAAACCTAAGATCTATGACCGGGCGACGATGATGTTTGTACATTATTCTCTTATTGGAGGCGTTGCTTTTGGAGGAGATGAAATTTTTGGTGTTGTCTTCGTGGTGTTAGTACTTCTACGATAAGGAATAGATCACTATAGCAGGACCTTTCTTTTATTGTAACTCTTTTTTTTGGATGTGTGTATCCGTAAAGCCGCTAGGGTAATGCGTGTTGCAGAGGCTGGGTGTAATTGGTATCTTCGCGATATTAATATATGATATTTGTCGAAAAAAGTCGGGGTGGGCTCATTGTGTTTGTACCTGCTTGATGCTCCGTTATGAGTTGGTAAGATGAGAACGGATACCACACGTACGTTGGGCCCGGCATCTCTGTGCCCGCGATTGTTGGAGATTCGTGTAGATTCTATGAAGTCAACAACTACCACACATTTGCACTTAAATCCCTTCAGAAAGTTGGAAACAATCCGAGCTCCATCTGGCAGTGAAACTTTTATGTTTCTTGATTGGATCTGCTGAAATTGTATGTATCTTTAATTTTTTGTTATTTTTTCTAATTTTTATACTGTTAATTTTTTTTCATATTTGTTATACAGTTGTTATTTAATCGTGTATGTGTCTGCAAGATTCAAAATAGTTTCAACTAAATCTTGTATGAATCTAGACTGGGGTGAAAGCCGGAAAAACCGTTGTTTTATCCTGCATGTGCGTGTTTCGGCTGCTTCAGCAAACATTCGAAAATAACGAGCACGGATTTTTTGCCGTGCGCGCCATTTTGCACAATCCCGTTGCGCTCCCGCTAGCGTCCGCCCGTGCCCTCAGGGGACCTTCTATGTGGATATCCGCTTCATTGACTCGCGCATCGGGATTGGGACTTTCGAGACGGCGCACGAGGCCGCGCGCGTATGACGCGGTGGCATGGAGCCTCGGCCGGCCGAGCCACACCCTCAACTTCCAGGACGTCTACACGTGCGAGCATGTGGAGATGCTCGCGCTACTCCCGCGCCTCATCATCGAGGAGGGGCACCGCCGCCACCACGCCCAGCAGCGCCGCCGCCACCACACCCAGCAGCGCCGCCTAATGATTGCCGAGACCGAGGAGCGGCACCGCCTTCTGTGGACGCAGACCTTCCCGGAGGACGTTGCCGCCGAGGTCGCCTTCTACGTTAAAAGGAACCATCGGAGGGAGGACCGGAAGGCGGCAAGGCGCGCGCGGAGTACCGAGAAGGCAAGGAAGCGCGCCTTCATCCTCGTGTAGGAGGCCAACCCGATGATCCTCGAGGACGATCCGTGTTGGCTTGACCTTTTTTCGTTGACGCCGGTATCATCCTCAACGGCGGAGTCCTTGGACTTCGATTTCAGAGACGACGATTCGTTTAGGCTCGGTGTCTGCAATATTGAACTATGTCCTAGAAGCAACATGTCGATTTCTACTTCGCAACGTGGAAGCTGGTCGGGGGTAGTAATGAAGTTAGGTAGTCTAGCTTTGTTGCTACCATCGATCATCACCGACGTTTACAAACTAGTGTGTGTTCGTCATAATATAAACCCTACAATTTCTAGTGTTTGTTCGTCTTTTTTAAAAAAAATTATTTTTATTTTTTGGTGCATGTTTGATCTTTATTTTTGGGAACGTTGTTTTTGCGTGCGGCAATTTGTAGCGTCCGACGGAGCGTACGCACGAAGCAAACCAGTTTTGGCCCGCACTATTTTTGCACTCGTGTTGAAGATGCCCTTATCGAATCGAACCCGTGTGGAATAATGGTGGTTAAGCCATCGCGCGCAACGTCTTGCTGGCTTCGGCCCACGGCTAGTGACAGGTATTGTATAAAATCGCCCGGATGATCAGTTCGCATTCTATAAAAGGCCTGCTGCAGCCTCAGACACACAGCAACCACAAGGACTTAATTGTCAACCAAACAGCACAGCAAGACTGAAGGAGAGTTTAGAGACACCGGCCGGGCCATGAATCTCGTAACTGGGGCCATCGGTTCTCTCCTCCCCAAGCTGGTCGAGCTCCTAAAGGAAGAGTACAAGTTGCAGAAGGGCGTCAAGGAAGACATCAAATTTCTCTCGAGAGAGATGAGTAGCATGCATGCTGCCCTCTCTGCGGTTGCCGAGGTGCCGCGGGGCCAGCTCGAGGAGCGAGTCAAGCTTTGGGCTGATGATGTTAGAGAGCTGTCTTACCAGATGGAAGACATCGTCGACACCTTTTTGGTGCGTCTCGACGACCCTATTAAGCCCGCTGCCAATCCGGTGAGCTTCAAAGCTCTCTTGAATAAGATGGCCAACCTGTTCAACGGGGGCAAGGATGATGGCCAACCGCTAGCCAACCCCATCAACGACATCAAGGACAAGATAATCAGAGGCAAGGATCGACACAAGATCGCCGGCAAGATCCAAGAAATCAAGGACCAAGTCAAGGTGGTGGCAGCTCGACGTGACCGGTACAGGGCTGAGGGTGTTGTTGCTAATTCATCTAGCACGACGACAACCTTTGACCCTCGAATATTATCTCTGTATAAACATAAGAAAGATATCGTTGGCATAGAAGAGGCAACAAATGAGATAATAAGGAGACTTGAATGTGAGGGTGATGAGCTTAAGACACTCTCCATATTTGGATTCGGAGGATTGGGCAAGACCACTCTTGCCAAATCAGTCTATGACAGGCTTTCCGTGCAATTCACATGTGGAGCTTTTGTTATGGTGGGCCGGAGCCATGACAAGGAGAAAGTTCTAAGAGAAATGCTCTTTGAACTCGACAAACAAATGTATAAGGATTACAATGGAGCAATTTTGCATCTCAAGATGCTTATCAGCCTACTCCAAGGACTACTAAAGGACAAAAGGTACGTAACACCCGTCCAAGTATTCAACTACGTATACTTAGAGTTATAGAAAATCTCAGTACCCAAAAACACCCCTCTACATGGGCGAGTAATGTGTTTACTTCACTTCTTTCCTCCACTTCTTTGTGATTGTCATCAGTTGGGTTTGGAGGAAACCAGGGGTTAGAGTATCTCCAGCCTCCCTCATTCGGTGTCCGGCAACTGCTATTTTTGCGTTCTAGAAACCTTTGGTGATCCAATTTTTAGTAGAGGAGCCATCGATTTGAGGACTGGAGGAGAGACAGAGGAATCGATCGAGGCCTCAATATCTTACTGAAACTCCAGTAAGAATATCACGGAGCGGACGAGGTTCCAAAGAAAATCCGGCCAAAACCACCGCACCCTGAGGGAGCGGGATGTGCCGCCGTCGACGTTGACCCATTGCGCTTCCTGCCGTCATCCCTAGCAAAGAGGCTAACTGTTATGATATATAACTATATTGTATTTATATAGATATATGGCTGTATATGTGTAATCTGTGTATAACTGTCCTGTCCGTGTATTATACGGTACGGACTCTAGCTGCTTTGTAAGTCTATATAATGAGCAATACAAGGCACCACAATGTTTGGTTTCCCCTATCTTACATGGTATCAGAGCGCAAAACCTAATCCTAGGCCTGCGCCGTCCCTCTCCTTCCGCCGCCATCGAAGCCACCACCGCGCGCCGCCGTCGCCAGCGTCTCCGAGCGCCGTCGCCGCCCGCGCACCCCTCCGATGTCTCTCTCCGATGGTGATGACGCCGCCGCCAAGGCCCTCGCTGCGGCTAAGGAGGTCCAAGACGCCGTCGAAGCCGAAAAGGCCAAGCTCGCCCTCCACTCCGCCTCCAGTGGGTCCGGCTCCGGGTCGAGCACGGGGTATTTCTCCTTGACCTTGTTGCACGCCCAGGCCATCGGTCTCTCCTCCATCAAGGGTCATGTCCCCGTCGAGCTCGCGCTTGACACCGGCGTCCATCGTCAGTGGCGCACTTTCTTCCGCGTCGCGTGCCGCAAGTACGCCCTCCTAAATCACCTCGACACCGACGCCCCCGCTGCGCCAACCCTGGAGTGGTCCCTCCTCGATGCCACGGTCGTCTCATGGCTCTATGGGTCTGTCTCGCTCAGCATCCTCGACGCCGTCATGACACCTGGCAACGATCCCCTCGCCGTCGAGCTATGTACCAACATCAACGGCCTCTTCAACGACCAGAAGATCAATCGCCAACTCCACCTCACGGTCGAGCTAGGCGATGTCAACATGGGTGAGATGAGCATGACCGACTATCTTCAGAAGGTCAAAATCAATCTCCGATGGGCTTGCGGATCTTGGCTCTCCTGTTGATGATGCTGAGATGGTGATCCACTGCCTCAATGACCTCTTCGAGCAGTATGAGTCCACCGCCGATCTGATCTCCCTCATGCCTGGGATTAGTTTCGCGTAGTGCCGCTCGTTGCTCTCGCTTCAGGACATGAAGCGGAAGAATCGCCGCGCCTGTAACACTGACACGACCCTCTTCACCAACGCTAGCAACCCGGGCAAGGGCCCCGGCAAGGGCAAGAACAAGAACAAGAAGAACGCAATCGACGCCGCCAAGGACGTCGCGCCCCCACAAGCGCCCGCACACCTAGCTGTGCCGACCGCCGCCCCTCCTTCCTGGCCGTCCCCGCAGCACCCCTGGAACGGAGCCATCCAGATGTGGCCCTATGGCCAGGGCGCCATGCTCGGCCGGCAGCAGCCCGCCTGCGCCCCGCCTCCCAGCTACATGCCGAGGCACGCCACGACACCACAGGCGTTTTACGCCCAGCACGCGTATGGCGTCGCCCCCACCTCCTACGCCTACAACTACGGGTACGCGCCTCCGCAGCCCGCCTATGGACTCGGTGCCCCGGCGTCTCCGACACCTTCGACGGCCTCGTGGGATCAGGTCGCGCTGAAAGATCCAATGGGAAAAATCAGCAGAATCTGGGAACAATTAAGTCTTTCAAGTTGTGTAAGGAGATGGTTGAGTTCACAAGTACTACCACTGAAACTGATGTTTGAAATCTTGCATCGATCGCACGTATGTGTTGATGGCTTGATGCCTACTGAATTGGTCAGTCATGTAATCAAGTAACTTGCGCGTATAACATCGACCTCGTGTGTTGATGGCTTGATGCCTACTGAATTCGTGGGGATCTGACGAAAGAGTTCGTGGGATCCGAAGGAGCTGTCTGTGGGATCGTTCGGCACTACTTCATCACGCTACATCAAGTTTCGCGTCTGCGCGTCTAGCGGTAATCTCATGAGATATAACCGCGTAGGGGAAAAGGTTTTGTTTATCTCTTCGTGGCCTGGCCCAACACGACTAGATAAGTTAGCAAAGTAATACCTCATATGCCTCATCGGAGACCTCCTCCTCGAACTCATCGTTCTCCACGATTGTGTCGAGGATTTGTTCGTGGAGGATGGGGTCGTTGATGTAGAGCAACGGGTTGCCTCCGCCTGCCGCATGCCCCTCATCCAGATCTGCCGCTGGCACCACGACGTTGTCGGCCACCTGTTGCTCGATGGCGATGGCGACTGGCTAGATGGAGCCCTAAGCCTTGATGGCACGGCGAGCGGCGTGCGTGCCCGGAGAAGTCACCTCCACCTGCTCGGCGACGACCGAGCCATCTGCTGTAGCGCCTCCAACTGGCTTCACCTCCGGCTCATCTCCAAGCGTACGCTTCATGACGCAGCTAGGGAGGGAAGTGGTGCAAGCGAAGGAGCTTCAGCGCGCGCGAAAGGTGCAGATTGGGGTTTTGTGACTAGACAGATTGGGGAAAATGACATGAGCTCGTGGAAGAAGAAGGTCGAGCGGGTTTATATACGTAAGACCGTTGATAGTCCTCGAGTAGACATGTGGGTGTGGACTCGTGTGGGTGGGGGTATAGTGCATGATCTCCACTTTCTAATTGCATTAACAACACGCGCATGTTACCTCGGGAACGTGTACGATGCCAGTTTTCGAGACGAATGGCATAATGATCTGCCTCAGTAGACAGTAGACACCTGGAGGCGATTAATATTTTTGACCGGCTGCGGTTGAATGATCTAGAGAGATGGCTAATAATTTCTGTTGTCTCAGGTTCAATTTAGAAGAGGTTTGTTTTAAAGACCGACTAAGGGTGAACTCGTACTAGAGACGGTGCAGATTAACGACGAGATTAGAGTTAGAGGCGGTTCAAAAATTACGACCACCCGAGGGTGATAAACACAGCCGGTGGTTTGTATTTGGGTAAACCGGCTCTAGGCATAGTCTGTAAGTAACAAGTTTGTACTAGTGAGTATACTAAAAAATATAGTAAAATAAAGTAAATAACTGTATATAAAGAATTTCTTTCTCCTGGTGCAACGCACGGACACTTTTGCTAGTTAATTCTAAAATATAAGTCATGACTGCAATCGTTATGATCATGTGAAAATATAAAATATTAGATATATTAATCAACATGAACAATAGCATGGCAAACTCTATAACGACCATACTAAATAACAGATCAGACCACAAGGCATGTACTAATCATTTGTAGACGGAGAAGCCGTTGGTGCAGAGATTGCAGAGACTTGTTGAAGAAGATGGCGTTGAAGATGGCACGCACGCGGGCCGGCTTTTGATGGCCGGGAAGATATGTCGTGATGACGAATTTGAGCGGTCGTGCGGAGCGCTTTGCAAAAATCTTATTCGCTATCTTCCATATAGGATCGCAAAGGCGAGTGGTTCCGGAGACATACTCTCCTGTTCCCCGATGCACGCCGGCACGCGGGATGTGGTAGACTACGGTCGATGCGCAAGTAGAGAGGAGGCAAACCCAATCTAGGGTTCTAGTGTGTCGTGTGTGGAAGATGCACAGGCTTATATAGAGCGGCTCGGAAAATCTCGTACATAACACAACATAGGCCGAGGCCACGTCGCACACGAGTTCGGGTCGGTTAGAGTAGCCCACGATTCAGAAGCGATCTAAACTGACTAACTCTTGACACCTCTGTCAAAACCGCAGTAGTTTCCCTAAGCAGGAAAAATATAAGTTTGTCTTGAGGCTCATCCCGCAAACGGCGGCACGCGCGCATCGTGACGAATAAACTTTAGCTCCCTCTCCTCCAGAAAAATAAGGTGGTACAACTCTCCTTCAACTTTCCATACGAAATAAACTTTAGCTACCGCTTCTCTTGTCACAAACATGTGAGCTGCACTAACTTGGGCTATTTCATATATGGGATTTGAGATTTATGGAATCTGATACCATACATGGGTATAATGATTTATCCAATTATTTCTAACACATGTTGTACGCGTTGCCCATCCGTGCCCCATACGGCCCCATGGAAGTTGTTTTATTCACAAATTATATCAAACCATTGTTTTAATCAAGCATTTAACATAAATAAATAAAAATTTAACAAGTTTAACACAGCAAGCTCGATGAAATAATAATAATTCTACAAGTTTGAACCACAATTTAAAACATATTAAAGTAGGCATCTTCATCCACAAATACTCTACCAAATCGCCTTATAGTTGGCGTTGACGCATGGCGATAAAACAAAAAATGCGACCGACACATGGTGTTCGTATATGCAAGTAGACCCTACCAGTGATACGTTCACTGTCAATCACTGGATTTCCGCGCTCACTCTCAATGATCATATAGACTACATGATCACACAAGAATACATAACCTCCCACATTTGGGCATTCGACCATGTAAGAGCGGGGTACTAGATAATAGTAAATCGAGATTGGAGCAGAGCAAATACACACTCGATGTCCTTCCTAGAAGTCTTGGAACAGACCAAACCAAGATCTTACCCCTAAATAGGGTTTAAGATTGTCTTCACAAATTTGATAATCTTGTATAGGTGTCATCCGATAGGTATTATATCTTGGTGTATTCCCCGCCATTTATCTCAATGTTTACCGGCAGAGCATGGCCTTCAACAACTTTGACGAACACATTCGAGCACTGCAGCATGTTGATGTCGTTCTAAGATCCCACCATACCGAAAACGTGGTAGAACAAGTGGTATTACCTTCGGCGTTCTCAACCGAAAAACTTTTACTTACAGTTCTCTTTGGAATGTTTTACATCAAATCTATTTTTGAAAATATGAAGACAAACAATCTATTATCTTTTATGAGTTAAACCCCAGAACATGACAACCAAAATCTTATGTTTTACCATTGCACAATGCAGATGTATCGTCCACACATTATCTTTCTTTTTTTATTAAGAAAGAGTAAAATAAACTTAACCATGTTTCCCGGTGTTCTTTGCTACCCTTTGGATCGTGGGCACTGCAATCATCAATGTTGTCTTGTCCTGTGAATATATATTTTTTATAGGACGGAAGGAGTATGTAATAACCAACAACTACACTATTCCATCTAAAAAAAACAATTACACTATTTCCGTAGCACTTAGATAGAAGTGTAAAAGTGAAAACATAACAATATGATCTCTTCATTTCCTTACAGGAAAAAATCAAAGCTTTAGCCATGAACTCAAACTGAAATATTTAAAACTCAGATTTTGAAAATAAAATTTATTTGCGTAAATTATATTTAAAATAGGAAATGATGTTGTACCTGACAGATTCATGCAACTCAGGCATATCTTCCTCCGGTAGTTTTCCTTCCCTTTCAGCACTTTATTTCCTTGTATCTTGATAATTTAATAGGCTTAAAATCCAATAATTCTTCTTAAGCTTTCCTTACTGAGAAGGTATGGTTAGTTTTCATAGACACTCTAGATAACTATACTAATCATGGATTTTGCGCGGTAGGTACTTCATTGTTCTGGATGATATATGGGATACAGAAACCTTGGAAATAATCAGATGTGCTTTGATTGATACTAATTGTGGAAGCAGAATAATTACAACTACACGGAGTTTTGAGGTTGCTCTAAAGGCCGGTAATGTTTTCAAGCAACAGCCACTTTCTCATGATAAATCTAAAAAATTATTTTATACCCGATTATTTGGCGGTCAAGGCAATTACCCTTGTGACCAACCGGCAGAGGTAACCACCAAAGTTTTACAGAAATGTGGTGGTGTGCCATTAGCAATTATTGCAATAGCTAGTGTATTGGCTAGTAAACCAAGGGGGGATTGGTCGAAGGTGTATAACTCAATTGGTTTCGGGGATGAAGTTAATGAAGATGTTGAGAACATGAGAAAGATATTATTATTTAGTTACTATGATCTACCCTCTTATCTAAGGACTTGTTTACTACATCTAAGTACATTCCCACAAGGTTATTTGATTAGGAAGAAACTTCTTATTTGGAAGTGGGCAGCTGAAGGTTTTCTTCATGAGGAACAAGAGACGGGGTTATATGAGCTTGGAGAGAGATATTTCAATGAGCTGATAAATAAAAGCATGATCCAACCGGTACTGAAACCAAACCTCGGCATCGTAATTGGTTGTCATGTGCATGATATGGTACTTGATATGATTTCTTCTTTGTCAAAAGAAGAAAACTTTGTTGCTGTATTGGATGGGAAGAAGCAATACCAATCTGCCCAAAGTAATGCTCGTAGGTTATCTATCCAAAAAAGAGTCATACGGTCTCCTCTAGCTAACATATGCATGGAGCAAGTCAGGTCATTTAATGCCACTATGTGTCATATTATGGTGATGCCCCCACTTTCATCTTTTTTAGTGTTACGTGTCCTGGCTATAGAAAACTGTACTTGCATATTGTACAACCTTGAGGATATTGTGGGGTTAGTTCATCTGAGGTACCTCGGACTATATGGTACACCTATCCGTACTTTGCCTGAAGAAATAGGGAATCTGAGGTTTTTGCAGACGCTGGATTTGAGGGACACTATGATAAAAAGATTGCCCCAGAGCATTGTCCGACTAAGACAGCTCAAGTACTTGCGTGCTAACTACCGTTCCATAAGAGTGCCAGATGGGTTGGGGAACCTCACATCTCTAGAAGAGCTACGCTTGAGCGATGTAAGTAACTCCGCCGCAAGCTTCATGAAAGAGCTGGGCAAACTGGCAGAGCTGAGGAATTTCAAGATCTGGATCAAAGGGTTAGATGGGAGCTCGAACAAAGCATTCCTGGAGTCTCTTGGCAACCTGAAGAAAATCCAAGTCCTACAGCTTCGTTGTAGTAAGTGGTCAAATAATGAGGAGGCCAGCTGGGAAGACTTTGTACCCTCTCCGGAACTCCGTCAGCTGAGCCTGTGGATCAAACTCTCCAGACCACCGACGTGGATTAATTCGTTGCTGCTTCCGAACCTCTCCCACTTATTCCTGTATGTTAAGGAATTGAGGGAGCAGGCTGTGCAGATCCTTGGCATGTTCCCAGAGCTCCTTACTCTCACCCTGTTGATGCCACACCACACCTTTCCATGCTCTATAGGCGGTGGTGCATTCCTCAAGTTGAGGTACTTCTGCACGTGTGCAACACCAATGTTTCTAGAGGGAGCTATGTCAAGCCTTGAGTCTGTTATGTTCAACATCCATGAGCTGGCCTTGAAGAGTGTCAACTTTGACTCCAATTTTGGTAGCTTGGGATACCTCCCTTTGCTTAAGCAAGTTGGATTTGAAATCAGCTGTTCACAATCGGATGCAAGTGCTGTTCATGTGGCAGAGATATCACTCAGGGACAAGCTCAACAGCTACCCCAACCGTCCAATCCTTGGCCTCAGAATAACTCTTAATGAATGTGAAGACCATGAGGTACCACTAGTCTATAATATTGTATCTGCTCATCTTAAGCACAATAGAACATCACACTTGCTGGCTCTAGCTAGCTTTCTACTGAATTCCAGGCACTAATCCGCCCACATCACACCTTTTTCACATTCTTAATTTTTTTTGTAAGTTCCTCAACGACGACACTGGCATCAGTGAAGAAGGAGAAGGAGGATCCGATTCCAGCGAACTGCTTCCTCGGACACGCAAATCCATGACCGAAGTGCTTCGGCGAGCACACGACCCTTATGTGGGAAGAGGACAAGGATCCGATTCTGGTGAGACAGACGAAGAGGGGCAACATACTGGAAGTAGAGGTTATGATTCCTCCGGTAGTCACCAAACAGACGAAGAGGTGCTACTCTTGCTCAATCACCTCGCTCCCGGTCCATAATCGTACTGCATACATACTACTATAACAATATTTACTTTATAGTTAGTTCTGACTTATATATTTATTTACAAATATTTACTATGTTAACATCTCAAGAACGTTCATTCAGATATTGTTTCATTATTTTGGTTTGTAGTTTGACTCTGACTTTGAAGAAGACCCAGATGTGTCAAGAGCTGAAACTTTCATGGAGGAATTTCACAAAAAAGTATGACATATAGTCACTATGACTTACGTTCTGTGCCCAGTCTATGCAAATTTTATTTTGGAATGTTCTGGATGTATCTAAATTCTCACACGATTCTTGCACTGCTTCCATTTGACCAACCAGATCATCAGGGAACGGACGGATAATTCAGAAGCCGGGCCCTCATGCGAGATGGATTTTATTTTTTGACAATCAACTAGCCAGGTGGCTCTCGCAAATACGAGGGCAATATGTCCAAGATAAATCAACGATTTTATGAATATTTAAAATATGCATTTGTACACAATACAATTTTGTAGATGTCGCCGAAAAGGTATGTTCTGAGAGTTCATACATTTTCTGCAGCGTCTACAGAATTATATTGTGTAGTAAGGCATATTTTAAATATTTAAATTAATGATTTATTTCTTGGACATATTTAGTTTATGAGCGAACAATTATGACGACTTCTAAAACAATACCGTGTCGCCATATTTGAGATCCTCTATTACCCTATTTTTATTTACTCCCTCTGTCCAGAAATAACAGGTTTGTGTTTTTCTAGCTTCGAATGTATCTATACACTAAAATGTATCTAGATACATTCGAATCTAGACAAATCCAAATCAGTTATTTGTGAACGGAGAGAGTATTTTCAATCTCTTCCTGATATCCCTTATTCTTAAATACTACTTTAATCTATTAATTGTATTTACTTGACTATGCCACCTTGCTCATGGAGTTTTGACAAATCAGTCACATTTACAACATATACTTGTTAAATAACCTTATGAAATCCCATGGTACCACGGGATTCTGCGCAACCGGTTATGAACATATTCTCAATAGTATCTCCATAGTACCCAAATAATTAAGATCAAATATTTGATTTCATCTGAATATTTTGTGTAAACTATCACATGATGAAAAACCACGTGACGACCAAAAATACGTTTGCAATAGAGTTATTAGCATAAAACCACCACATATCTGCGAAATGTTCGAATAACCAACACTATACGAAAAAATCGCAAAATGTGACCACTATTCTGCAAATTTGTTGCAATTCGTACTAAAACCAAATTGAGAGCTAATTAACACCAACACTAACAGTAGGACCCACCTGCCGGGTTGGCGTGGTGACGCGGGTCAACGCACTGACTGCTATTATGCATGTAGGTCCTCAAGTTCTATAAAAACAATTATGCAAAGGTCCTTAGCGCCTCGCAGTTTTTTTAAAACCTATTTATTTCAAACGTTCATAACTTTGAATATAAAATGAAAAAACTTTTAATATGAAAAGTGCTCATAAATGTTTGAATATTTTGAATATAAACTTGGTTAACTATTTCAGATAACTAAAATATGCAAACAATTAAAAATGCAAACTTTAAAAATTCATAACTTTAGTTATATAACTCCAAATAATATAAATAATATGCCTAAATTTATTAAAAAGTCCAACCAATCTATTTCTAACATCCTTCATGCATGTATCAGATCCATTTATCTTGGATGTTATGGTCAATTGATATTGGTGTATATATATGTACGTACAAATTAGTCTTCCATTATAAACTTAAAAAAATTATAACTTTAGTTATATAACTCCAAATAATATAAATAATATGTCTAAATTTATTTCAAAAGGTCAACCAATCTATTTCTAACATCCATTATGCATGAATCATATCCGTTTTTTTAGATGTTATGATCCATTGATATCAGTATAAATAATATGTCTATATACTTATTAGAAAAAACTAACAAATCCATTTCTAGCATCCTTCATGCATGTATCTGGTCCGTTTCTCTTGGATGTTATAATTGATTGATATTGGTATATATATATATGACACTCATATGGGACACCAGGTGCCCGGGCACCTGTATTTTATACATATGCAGGGTGTACGTACATAAATTTTACATACCTAAGATATACCTATCCAAGTTATATATACCTAAAGTATCATATACCTAATGTGTACATACCTAAGTTACATATATATACACATGTTGCGTATGTACACCTTAGATATATAATTTGTTAGGTATATGTAACTTAGGTATGCATATCTTAGGTATGTGATATCTAGGTATGTTTAACTTAGGTACGTATACCCTCGGGTATGTGTGGTTCATAGCGAAAATACACGTATCACGTATGGTGTCTGGACATCATGGTGTACCTGTTATTTTACCTATATATATCGACGCGGATTTGGTGTCTGGAGTGGTAGCTGTGCATAGGGCTACCACCGTTGGATCTGGACTATCTCAAACGGTTGATTGACGGGGACTTCACGGTCGCACTCCCAGTGCTTTGAATGTGCACGCTTCAGCAAAGACACACCTCATGCGTCGTGCACATTCTACCCCCACCGTCGCATGCTAACCCACCAAGACGCGTTGCTGTTGTCCTGAATCCTGATCAGCTGCGTAGTGGCAGTGTGGTACTCTCGGTATAGTGCCCCTTGGCACGAAGCAGAAATAATCCCGAGTAATTATAACATGCAAGTGGAAACACATGGTTATAAAAGAAAGAAGTCCAAATGCAATGGCAACCCGTTATCCACTGATGGCCTTTTACACCACAACAAGCTCATCAAGAAAGAAGAAACCACCACTTGTAAGAGATGAGATGAGCATCCATTTGACAACAAGGGTCTCCTTCTACTTGAGGAGAAGGTTTATAAAAATCCCCGTCACCGAGTGATGTGGGACTCTAGAGATTCCCAGGTGGTACTGTGCTCTTACCCGAGAGTTGTGCTGGCGTCGGCGCGACAGGGCGGTCTCGAGCCTCCACGATCCACCTCCTTCCTCTCCAGTCGCCGCCGGCCGCCGTGCTTACCGGCGCGGCATGCTCGGGATCTGCGGTGGCGCTATGGGGAAGGTGCAGCTCCGCGAGTTGGAGGGGTGGGGGAAGGAAGCTGGAGGGGGATTTGCTTCGGCGGCCGGAATTGAACCTGTGTGGGTCGGGAAGATGGCGAGGCAGAGGAAGAAGAAGAATCCTCGAGTCGGCAACAGGCTCGGCCCAGTGTTATGCTAATAGTTTTTCCTTAACACGTGATTATGCTAATTGTATTGGGCTCAATCAACCCTATGCTGTGAGTACCAGGCAGCTGCTGATTGGGCTGGGCTACCCAGAATGCGGCCCAGCTGTGCCTCCCCGTTTCCTATTCGTTGCGGAGCGGTGGCTGTAGAATACGAGTTGGTCTGTACTGCTTTTGCTCTCTGTTCTCTTGGAGACACAGCGGCGGCCAGCGGCAGAGCGCGCACATCTGCGCCGGCGAGCGGTGACAGCGCAGGGCCGACGATCAGCGGCGGTGACGTATCCGCTTCCCCCACATGCCTAAACTTCTCCACTTTTACCTTTACCTATTGTTCTAGACTCTAGAGAGACTCATTGTTCTACTCTGAAATCCTAGGTTCCGCAATAACGAGCATTCTTTGTTCGATGCTAAATGTGAATAATCAAACCCGAATCCTTCTTCGCGAGGATCCATATTCGCGTTTCAGATCCGATTGTTCAAGTCCCCCAAATTTTGTTGTTCAAATCCGGCCGTAGAGAGGAGACGGCATTCCCTCATTTCCTGATAAATGAGGTTACATCGGCACGGCCCCTCTTCCGTACTCGCGCCCTGGCAGGAGAGATTCACGTCCTCCGGTCGCCGGCGGCTAGCACGGCCAGGAGGGCAGGTAGAAAACAAACCCTCTCCTCCTCGCATTTTCCCTTTCTCTTCTCATCCTATATCCAAGACCAGTAATACATGTCTTGGGAACCTAGGTTTGTGGGATGAAATTTCTACGAAATTGAGAGGGTTTGAGTAGTAGTAGGAGAGTGAAGATGGAACCAATCTATTGTAGCAATCCATTCTTATCAAAGAATTGAGAAAATGAAGTCATGCCGTGAATAGATGAAACCAAACAAGTTGGCTCAGCCAACAGCTGCGAGCTTATAATGAGGAATTGACCCACCAAGGAAAATTTGGCTCTGTTTATTTTGGACCAAAGTGTTATAATGCCATGGTATTTTAACGCCTTCAGTTTAACTCCTTTCTCAGGTTTCTAGAAAGAAGGTCAGACCACTTTCTTAAATACTACTTAAAAAGAAACATTTTTGAGGATACCATGGTTTCAGAATTGCAATATTTGTTAGAGCCAAACACCTCAAACTACTACTAGTATTTTAATAAACCACAGTATTCTGAGGAAACTTCAAAAATACCGTGGTGCCAAACACAGTCTTTTTTAAACCAGTATTCTACGGCGCAACCTGCTCAGCCCTTGAAGAAGAAAGGTCTTCCGAAATTGCATCTTGCAGCGGTAATCATTTGAGGGAGATCCAGATTGTTGTCAAGCTTGAGGTTGATTGATTGCCAACATTGTCTACTAAAACTCAGCTCCAGAATAGATGATCCCTAGTTTCAAGTTGACCCTTTATTGCAGATTCGGCGTAGGCTGTTGTCATTTAGAGTGAAGCTTTTCCTTAGGAGCATGTCCTTCGTGTTTAGGCGATCATTTGGCAAGAAGCCAGAAAAAAAGATTTTATCATAGGTGTGCATTTTGATTTCCAGATCCAGGGAGAGAAAGTTGGAGCCTCAATGTGTTCGAAGTTCAACTTGTTGAGTTTTCTGGCAGAGAAGTGATTGCCCCAATTGTATGACCATAGATCATTTCCATCAGCATTCCTAGTGGATCTGGTTTGGGCTATAAGGTGGTTGAATTCATGGAACTCCTCAAAAGCTTCGGTGGACAGAGGAAGATGTATAATTAGAAGAATAAAAACCATACCTTCGAGCTTTTAGTCTAGCATGCCTAATATTTTGTTATATAATAGTACTCTACATAATGGTATTTGTACAAAAGGTAGAAACACCATGGCCCTACTCATTTGTAAGAAATAGAAACACTATATGGCTGGCATTTTTTACTCTTCGCTTTTCTGTCCGTTTCTTCTATAATTTAATTTTGTGTTTGTTGATGGACATTAAATTTGCAATAACAGAAGAAATGCATTTACAGTTTGTCCACCCTGTATTCGGTGGAGGATTGATGCACCACTAAAAGGCTGATACCTTGTATAAATCAACCATGGTGTTTCGTCAAGCGGAGATGTCATGGAATGTACTGATCTCCCCTGACCAGCTGAGCCAGCTGAGCCCCAAGGGCATGTTGCTCCGCAAGTCTCCATCATTGAGCGTCTCCTGGAGGACATAACCTGCAGGAGCATGGCTACTACATTTCTGTCAATGAGCTGAAGGAAACATCTGAAGGGGAAGTTCGTGAGCCGACCGGAGATGTTCTTTTCCCTGTCACATTCACCTGCCTCACTCGAAAAGCCCATGAAGGGCGATATCTTGGTCGGCTCTGTGGAGTAGGATCCTTAAGCATGGCGTGTTCCTCAAATCCGGACCCTTTGGAGAAGATGATGAGCGAATTCGAGTACATTGAGGGCGAAAACCCGATGTTCAAGAAGGACCACTGAAGCTGGAAAAGGGCATGATCCTGCGCTTCAAGGTCGTGGACTTCCGCTGGATGGAAGCGGTTCGCCAGTTCCAGCTCCTTGCAATGCTGGTGGGTGATCTCCTCGGGCCACTTTCTGTTAGCTAGAAATATATTACGAGCATCTGTTGAAGTTAGACGTCAGTGAACTAGGCATTGATGTGATCCATTTTTCAATGTTGGAAGTTACCAGCATCTGCAATGGACGTTTGAATCTTTAGCCAAGGCAAAAAAGTCTCTCCAGAAAACTAACAGAATCCATTTATTCAGGCTCTAGAAACTGTATAAACATCACTGATGCAACGAACAGCGGCACACAGGCTGAAGATAAGCACACTATTGTACATGGCACACGCACAGAATATACATCATGGTATCTTCAGCAGGCTGGTTGTCTATTATTACAAATAATACTGCATGGTCCAATATCACGGGATACATAGCATTCAGCAAACTTAAACTCATGTGGATATTTTCCCGGTGATAGGGATCAGGCGTGGGTGGTCTCTGGCTTGACAACCGTGACCGGGCAGGCAGCGTTGTTCACGACGTAATCGCTGACACTGCCTAGGAGCACCCTGCAGTTCAGAGACGAGAAGATTAGCACTGTATTATGATCACACAAACACTATGACTCAGAGAACAGTTTGGAATTCGCTTGGTCACTACCTTTTGAGCTTGCCGAGGCCCCTGCTCCCGATAACCAGGCAGCTCATGGGCATGTCATGGATAGCTTGGCATAGCTTCTCGCGGGGATCTCCAAACAGGACTTTCGAAACCACTGTAACCTGCCGAATAGAAGAAAAGGAAGAATCTTGTTCAGAAAATGTGGCAAGGAGATTTCGGAGGATGATACGTGATGGTCTGGTGTGATCACCTCCTTCTGCCTGGCTACAGTGTTGAGCATGTCCAATGTTTCAGCATCAGGTTTCACCCCATATTTCTTTACAATGGAAGGTTCGGAGAACTCCGAGAGGGGGATTAAAGCTGTGAGAACAAACCAAGCAACGAGGAGCGGTAAGCAGTAGGCCGGTTTCAATTATAAACCAACTTTAGGTAAATAAGGGGGCAGCCTGCTAGAGTATTTCACACCTAAATTGCATGAACCGGTAAATGTTAGGCATGCCATTCATGGTCAGTAAACTTTATAAACAGGAAAATACTGTATATTCAGGTTGTCATCCTAGAATGGATTGATCCATCGTGGTGGTGATGTATCGACGCAGTATGTTCCTCAAACCAAGCAAACGGTTTACATCCAGTGTTGGATCAATTCACCCTCTGTCTCCCCAAACCAGAAACCCTCATAAATTTGATCCCCCTGCTCTCTCAAAGAAACACACGACCGAAAGCACAGAGATGAGAGATGAACTCTGTGATGAAACCATGCTCGAGTTTCCTCGGTTGGTTCCTCGCCTACTTCTCTGTTCTTCAAAGAAGCAGAGCAGGAGCAGAATCCTGCTGCTGCTCTGCTACGGTACAGCAACGAGCAAGTCAATTCCAAGAAGCAAAGGCACTGACGAGCAGCAAGAACACACGCGTACGGATCATGGAGACTGTTATCTTTGTACCGACGCAGCCGGTAGAAATCGAAATTTTGTACGGATCCATGTGACCGGCGGGGCGCGAGAACGAATCGTTAGATTAAGAACAGCAATCAATTAAGCAACTACCCAATCGAGGTACAGTAGCAGTAGCCGGAGGAGGAGGAGGAGGAGGAGGATGAGGATGAAGTTGAATCAATACGTACGCGAGCCGGAGGCCTCCCAGAGGAGGGTCTCCCCCTGCTCGTAGTCGGGGTCCTTGAGGACGTGCAGGAGGAGCAGGTTGTCGCCGGTGCGGAGCAGGTTGTCCGCCGCCCACTTGAGCGCCGCGCGGCTCCCCTCCGAGAAGTCCACCGCCAGGCCCACCCACCTCTCGCCCTCCGTCGCCATGATCCTCTCTCCGCTCGGTTCTTGCGTGGAAGAAGGACACAGGTGGTGGTGGAGTCCGGCGGTCACCGCTGTTCAGAGAGAGGCAGGGGCAGAGACGCTAGCTGGAACGAATAAGGAGGACGACGGTGGTGGTGTGGTGGCCTTGTCGGCCAGGATATTTGATGCCTGACATGTGTGCATGATTGAGGTCACCCACATCCACATGGACGCCGCGGGGCCATGTCCAGAAATTGACCTATGTTCTCTGTCTCCTGTGAGATTCGGTTTGCAATGTTTGTAATCTGCGGGGAAGTTTCATGATTCTCGCGGAGCTATATGATTTCTGAAACCTGTTTAAATTTGCCAGGACCTGCATTTGTTTTTGTTCAGCAGTACAAGAGCCGAAAGTTTGTCTCAAAAAAAGAACTGAAAGTTCCATGTGAAAAACTTCCACGAAAAATTCAACCATGCCTTTCGTCGACTTTTATTGTTGTAGACCTTCCAGAAATCGCGCGACTAGTTCCGTAGGATCATAGACGCATTTATTTTTGGCAACAAAGAAATACTGTAACTATGATGATGGAGACGGTTTGTCAGCGCCGTGGTCTGTTTCAAAATATAATAAAATGTTTTAGCTTTTTAACGGGAATGTAACTAGACTAATTTTAGTGTATAGTTTCACGTCAATTCTAAATAAACCTACACACTAAAAGAGCTTTAGATACGTTTCTTTCACAAAGCTAAAACATCTTATATTTTGAAAAAGAGGAAGTACATATTAATCTAAAGCTTAAACCTGGTTGTCTACCCAGCTGCTGAGGTTACTCCCAACGCAAGTGTTGTCAGTCGTTGGATCTCAAAAACAAACAATCAGGATCATCCATTTGGTTGGTAAGACTTTGTTTTTTGTTACCGCCTGGGACACTTCTCCTGTGACGAGACGGCCCTACCCCTGGCTTCGGTCCCACGACTCAGCGATGGCGAAAAGGGAAGACTGCCTTCACAATCTCTTCCTCGCCACCCTCGCCCCAGCAGTCTCGTGTCCTCTTCCTCGCCGCCCTCTTCTTCCTAGTCCCGCCCCCTCGCCCCTACCCGCGATGGCATCTCACACTCGCCCAGCCGCAAGGGATAACTGGTTGGCCGTCCGGCGTCCCTGGCGCCCCGCCGTGCCGTTGTAGAACCAGGCATTGCCTCCGGCGTCCGCAGGAAGGCTAGTGAGGAGCTGGTCCAGGTTCTTCCTGTATTTGCTACCGTCGATGTAGTTGCCGGTCGTCGAGCAGGTAGGGTTGGACGACAGTAGTAGGTTACCGTCCTGACCAATCGCCGGCGGCGTAAAGCGAGGTAACGATGGTGGCCGGCTTGGGTTTTCATCCTGAGTTTTACCAAGATCTGCCGCGCCCAGTGGTGGCCCGTCGCGAGAGAGAGAGAAGAGATTGAGACTTGCAGTTTTTTTTCACGCTTCCACGTAGGCATCACACCACAGCACGTAGCGATTGTTCCATATGATTTTTTCGTTAGGTGTAGCATTACTGCTATATTAAAGGCAGCCGGATTCACGAGCTCTCAGCTCTCCATGTTACTCCTTGCCAAGTTACTGTAGATTTGTAGGCTGAGCCAATCAGCTGGCACCACATCTATGGTACTATCAAACAGTTCCTTTCTTTTTTTTTCCTCCGTCGACGTGCACACCGGCCTTGCCAGATAAACTCGGCCTATCCGTGCGCTTGCCCCGTTCGACGCACAGTAGTTTTGTCACAATTTTTGGGTGATAGTTATCCTACGGTATTTCTTCACGAACCTTCACAACGTAATTTTTTAACAGTAGTTATCCTACATCCATAGCAATACTTTTTAGCTAATTTGTCACCTATTCGACGGTAACTTTTTTATAATATTTTGTCCTTCATTCGCCGACAGTAGTTAGCCTACATCTATGGCAAAAAAATAGCTCACTTTCCCCCTACTTGACGGCAATTTTTTTGACAAAACATTTCGGCATTTCTCACCGGTTACCCCACGGTAGCTCATCGACGGCGAATAATTCTCTAACTCTATTTCATCAGCGGTATTTATTAATTTCTTTCATATTATTTGGCAACATATTATTTGGCAATAATTTTTCGTCACACCTTTGCCGCCGTAATTTTCACGCGGTAACTACCTTCTGGTAATGATTTTCTAGGGGTAAGCAATTTGGACGCCTTAACTCACTTTTTCGGTCGTAATTATTTCGCGGTAATTACCTTCTGGTAATTTTTCAAGGGTAAGAAATTTGCAGGTTTCTATTCTTTGCCACTAATTCAACTAACCGTCGTCATTTTAACAATATTACACCAATTATTCGGCTAGATTGTCCTATCCCGGCGCCACATTACTTAGTAACTAAGAATGGCAAGAGAAGGAAACCATTCTTGTGATGGTGTCAGTCGACACCTGGAAGCTGCAGTTTTCTTAACATCTGATTTAATACCTTTTTTGTCTTTATGCCAGGACTAGGGCTGCGAGTAAGAACCCGTGTAAATCCATGAATAGGTGTCTAAAATCAACCTAGTGTATTTTTTTGCGAATACCACAGATCTATTAATAATTATTAACAACAGTACAAAGTGTCCTGAAAGTAATAAAAATTACAAATACGTTATTTGATCACCTAGCGATGATTTTTTTTTGAAAAGAGCATATATTAATATCATGGAGATACCAATTACATACAACCTCTGCACCAACGCATACTCTATTGATATTACGAATGCACAAAGCTGAAAAAAGGAAGAATAATTACAAAAAAAGAAAAAAGTCTCGCTATAGTGATCAGATCCTTAGCCGCAGCGACACAAAGTACCACCGAAACAACACCAGAAGTCCAATCCTCCAAAAACGATGTCTCCAAAAAGGAAATAGTGTACAAGCGCTATCATCGTCCGATCAAAGATCCTAGGTTTTCACCCTGAAGAAATTTGTAACGTCCCAGGATTAGCACCTAGAGATAGAGAGGACGAATGGTTGTGCATCGCATTCATGCATAAGAAAATATAGGGAATTTTCGTGCAAAACTAAAGAAGCTATATAGGGATCGAGATTTCACTTGTTCTGATGGAAGCATCCAGACAAGTGCGATAGATTTCGACATGAACTCTACTGTATTTTTTGTATTAGGAGGGGAATAATTCAAACATGTATTTGAATTTCAAATTTGAATTCAAATGAATTTAGAAAAAATCACAAATTGAATTATGGAATATTTAAATACTTAGGAGTAATGGAATGTAAATGCTGAATAAAGTAAATGTGATTTTATAACAAATAGATAACAATAAAGTAATTGGAACACATACTACAATGTCTTTACAATCATTCAAATAGGAAAGAATATTACAATAAGAAGAATACAAGAAAAACAAAAAAAAGTTGAAATTTAAATACAAATGGAAAATGAATTACAGCAATAAATAAGAATTGAATTCATATATAAATATTTAAAGATTGAAATTACAAAAAGAAAGAATATCTAACTTTATTAATATTATACAATATTACATTGCCAATTACATTATTCAAAGTAAAAAGAATTACAAAAATAATAAAAGAAGTCCTAAACTAAATCTTCATGCCTTGAAGATTTCATTCTTCTTCTTTATACCTGCAAAACAACATAAAAGAAACAAAGAAAAGAGGATAGTAAAAAGGTTAGTTTGGATTAGTTTTACTCTCAAATTAGGCAGGGAGGTGCTACTGCCTCAATCATCATAGAGTAACTAGAAAGGGGCCATGGTAGTATCCATTCTCATCAATAATTCTGCCTCAGTCTCATACATCATTGGCTGGGGAAAATTTCACCATTTTTAGAAAAAGGGTAAGCCAAAATAAGAAAATATCTGAATCAGCCGAAGTGATCCACATGCACAAGTTTCAAGGGTTGAAACTTGCACCCCATCATGCCCACTTGACAGCAGCACTGTCACAACATGCAAATAATGTGCTGTCAACACAGCAAGGGAAGCAAAGGCACACAAGCGAGAAGGGCAGCTGGAGGACAACAACATAGCAAACTATCACACAACCACTTCCCTCTCAACTTACTATCTATTGGCAGTTCTTCTTATTTCCTTTCACAACCACCTCCATCCATATCTATCTCCATACCACCACATCACAAGCTTTGGTTGCCTGAAGAGCCATCCAAGAGCTAGGAGGGGTGGAGTTCCACAGGGAAGGCAGCGGCTCAGGAAAAACTGGCCAACAGTTCAATGAGAAGAACCAGCAAAGTGATTGGGATCAACAACAAAAGCACAAGGAGGAGGTGGTCTAGTTGCCCAAAGGAGAAGCACCAGTTAATCACTAGGAGGAGAAGTAACCAAAACCAGAAGGGCGTGCAGAAGTAGATCAACTGTTATACAGCAACAAGCTGCCACCACAAGATCCAACAATAGCAAATCAAGAAGCCAAGGTCCAGTACACAAGCTACACAACAACACGTAACTACACCAAACAATCAATCATAGTATCTGATCTTATCATTTCAAGTAAGAAAATGATTTTGAGGGTGAGAGAGAGCTCTCAGTAAAGCATAGTAGTGCTATGATCATATCATCATAGAGCCTTTGAGGCAACAAGAGCATCCGTTCTTAATAGAAAGATTAGCCTCAGTCTATGCATCCTAGGCAGGGACTTCCAAGTTATTAATTTGCAACTAAATCATCTCAAGTGAGTGATTCCAATTCCATCCAATTCAAATATTTAAGTACAGTAGATCATGTTAGATTGAAAGCCACTATGCACGCTTTAATTAGAGACACCACAGTGGCATCTATACTAATAGAAGCCACATCAAAAATATCCATTAAGCTAAATAATCATCTTCCTAGTTCATACAACAAGGAATCATTTCCTTTTAACAACAAACTAACCAGTGAGGTTCTAAGTCAACATTGGATCAATGATCTAGGCCTCAACCCTTGCATCATAAGACAAGCCAAGAGAATCAAGTATATTATATGTTCTTATTAGTCTATAGAGAGAGGGAGAAAGAAATACATGCAGAGAAGGGTAGCTTGATCAACCAGTGGAGCTGGTGACCCCTAATATAATCAGGAGCTCATATCCTAACAACAGTCAGAGAGAGAAGTCGGAGAGAGTGATGAAAGCAACACAGGTGTACATCACATGCACACATGTGCAATACTTAAGATATTACAGCTGTAGCAACTAACTGAAATAAAAAAAATATAAACATCAAACACCATCATCCAGCAGCACATTAGGATTACCAAAGCTATGCATTAAGTCACAAGATCATATATATATAGTTATAGTAAATGAACAATAGCAGATGCACTCAACCAAGTTAAGCCACTAACAATCATTCCACAACATAATAACATAAAAAGTGCTAAGTCCAATCCTAGTTGAGCAAAGTATGCTCAATAGTACTACTGGAAGAACCATCACAAGTCACTAGTTTCACCACAACAAGTTAAAAAATTACTACACAGCTAGAAACATTATTGAGTATCATCAACAATACCCAAAATCATGTATAATTGGCAAACCAAGGAATTTACTAACTCAATTAACCTCCACACCAGCAAGCCGCAGATTCATACTACAACTAGAATAAAATTAAAGCCCTAATTAGGGTTGGCCACCGAAAGTAGAAGTCAACACCCAGGGTTGCAGACACCACCAAAGAGATGACAGCAGCAACAAGTCAAGATAGAAAAAGAGAAATAGAGAGGGAGCACCTACCCGTGGTGAGTCGTGGCTCGCCGGAGAGGAAGTAAACTGTGAAGTTGACATAGACGGTGGCAGCCAAAGAAGAGACCACGACGAGGCGACACGAGGAGCATCGAGGTGCTCAACCCACGCGAAGCCTCACCAGCAGCCATCCATCAACAAATCCGGTGGCAGTAATCGACCACTGCACCATCTCCACATAACCAGATGGCACCGAAGCAGCGAAACCCTAGCGGCTATGAAGGTTATAACACAACATGGAGAGTACGCGTCCCTCAAATCGAGCCAAACCCCATGATTCATCGTCCAAGACCACATTGGTAGCCACCGTGCCAGTGACTAGAGTGGCCGAGAACACAAGAATCGGGCGGCGCAGCGGCGTCACCATGGCGTCGCCAGATAAAAGCGTGCGTGAGAGTGGGTTCGGATGAGAGGGGGTGGAGATGAGGTGGGGTGGGCCAGAGTGGGGTTTGACCCCAAGCCCAGTTGGGCCAAGTTGGGCCTAGGATAGGCCAATCTATGAGCCAGGCCCAATTCTAGAAGAATATTACCAAATCAATTATTATCGCAAATATTGGAAATTACCAAAATACCCCTGAATTTATTTCAGCTCTAGAAAAATATAGAAAAATCATAAAAATACCTATGATATATAAGACTGATAACAAAAATAATATATACCTAGGAAAAATATAACATTGTTTTGTTTGATTTAAATAAAATGCAAATAAATATTAACACCATTAAATCCTAAATGAAATTTCATAAAATAGGGAAAGTCCTAAAATGAATAAAAAATCATTTTTACATATAAAAATAAGTCTACTATTTTATAAAAATACTAACTTAATTTTTTACAAATCAAACTTGACGAAAATATTCATGGACATTTAATCCTTTATAAACATTTATGAAAACAAAGATATTATGTAAAATAAAATAAAAATCACTTTTAAGATAGTAAATAAATATATTTTATTAGAAAATATTCAAGATATTATTCCAAAGGATCTTAGGACTAGGAATAAATATTAATGGATCTATTAAAATAAAATACTTGTTCTACAAATTTTTTAAAGATATTTCTTAAGTAAGATATACCCACTTATCTTTATAAAACCTTAAATCTTTTAAATATAAGTACTAATTCCAAAATAATAACTTGGATCCGTAATAAAGCTTAAGTATAACTCTTAACTTTATAATCGTCCTTTAAAATCTTAAATTCAAATTAAAACCAACCACTTTTAAATTAATTGTGCATCATTCATATATAATATGGTGAATGATCTTATCTCTTAATCATTATTAACATGACTTCAAATCGTAACAAGTTACTAAGATCATCTAATTATACTCCCATTAATAAGTTGCATGTTATTAAACTCATCATTCACTTAAACTGAAAGTGAATGATCCCACATTCATAATTATACTTGTCAAAACCCTAAAACTTGATAATGTTCTAAACACATTACACCTCAAGATTCACTTCTAGTTTTATAGTTAACTTTGGTCTAAACAGTCATAAACATCTTATCTGAAATTTATTTATGTTTAACTTTGGTTTGTTCCAACTAAGTCATGAAGCATATCAAGTCCAAACTTATCAAGGAAACGCAAACAACACCGATCACATTCTATTGAACATACAAGATTATTTAAACCCTGTAAAAGAAACCTTTTTCTCAAAAATTATTCGTTTTGCCACTTCAAACCACAACCTTATAACAAGTCCTTTAAACACTTAACAACCTAGCACATTAACTTCTATCATAATTACTAGACAATAATTCACCTCAGTCTTAGAATGTTATTATACTTCTCTTGTATACCATGCATGTTAAACACTTAAATGATTTATAGGTATATTTACTTATGAAGTAAATATTAGAAATAACTAAATCTTAAAAGCATCACCCAAATTTAACTCATTCATGTTATTAGGGAATTATCTCGGGATTTTACAAAATGAATTACATTATTTATGCATTAGCGTATTTCTACTTTAAACATTAGTCCTTATCGGACCAATGATGCTATTTTCAGATATTGGATCTTCTATTGTTTCGAAGACCGTGATTGCATAATCTTGTAATCACAAAAGGCAAGTTCACACTTGCTCATGTCCTTTGGTTATTTTCTATCAAATACTTGTAACTCAAATGTTATCATCACCTGCATTTCAAAAAGGTTCAAAAACACTATTTTCATAATAATATGATTATGGATTATTTACCAAATGGTAATAATCTACTGATATAGTTCCAGTGGTAAAGGAACATAATATCTAGGACTTAACAACGAATGTCGCCAGTGATTCTTGCGCCGTATATCACGTGTTAACCATGAGATCTACAATGGCTCTTGGGAAGTCAGCTAGATCTTCTCCCTTTCATATGCTGATGGACAACTTTTATCGGAGCCATGATCCTACATCTAGTAGGAGGCATATTGTAATCATAATTAATTTCCTCCTCAATAGTAGGTGGACTGAAAATATCATATTCATCATTGTAATCATCATATATTGGAGGTTTGGTATCATCATAAGCAATAGAATAGCTATCTTCCAAAGCTGGGGAACTAAAAAGATCATTTTCATAAAAACTAGCTTCCCCAAGCTTAGACTTTTCCATAGCATTAGCAATAATGGTGTCCAAAGAATTCATACTAACAACATTGCTATTAGCATGCAAATAAAGTTCCATAGGTTTTTTAACTTTCTCTTCAAACAACTCATGTCCTAACTCAAGATAAATACTATAAAGCTCTCTAATTTTGTTGTTGTTTTCCATTAAGCCTAACTAGTGAAAACAAGAAACAAAAAGCAAAATTGCAGAATCTAAAGGAAATAACTTCGAGCACTCACACCGGAGGATGTGAGTACCTTTTACCTTACCTCCCCGGCAACGACGCCAGAAAATAGCTTGATGTCTACGCACTTCTATTCTTGTAGACAGTTGCTGGGCCTCCAAGTGCAGAGGTTTGTAGAACAGCAGCAAGTTTTCCCTTAAGTGGATCACCCAAGGTTTATCGAACTCAGGGAGGAAGTGGTCAAAGGTATTCCCTGTCAAGCAACCCTGCAATCAAGATACAAGAAGTCTCTTGTGTCCCCAACACACCCAATACACTTGTCAGGTGTATAGGTGCACTAGTTCGGCGAAGAGATAGTGAAATACAAGTGGTATGGATAATTATAAGTGGTAACGGTGATAGAAGATAACTTGGTGGCGTGGAAAAGACTAAAGGCAAACTGAAATAAAGAAGGAAACAAGCAAACATGTAACAGATCTAATTGCAAACGGTGTTTCAATGCTTAGAAACAAGGCCCAGGGATCATACTTTCACTAGTGAACACTCTCATATAAATATCTTCTCTTTATGATACAACTCTTAACTACTCTCCGGTTGGACACTCTAATCGATGGTAGGGCTATAACAACACACCTCAAAGTAAGCCTTTCCCATCTAGAAAACCCCTTCGGTGGCGGCGGTGCAGCGGAACTTTTCGTGGATTTCTGTTTGACGACTTAGGGTTTATGCCTCGGGAGGCTTCTTATAGGCGAAGAGGCGAGGTCGATGGAGTGCCAGGGACCCCACACCACCTGGTGGCATGACCAGGGCTACCCCGCGCCACCACATGGTGTGGCCAGGCCCTGGCCCTCCTCCGTCTCGTATTCTGGCTCCGTGAGTCTTCCGGTAAAATAGGAACTTTGGCTTTTGTCCCGTCCAATTCTGGGAATATTCATTTTCCGACTTTCCTGGAACCAAAAACAGCAGAAAACAAGCAACTGGCACTGTGGCATCTTGTTAATAGGTTAGTCCAAGAAAGTGTATGAAAAGTACTCCAAAGTTGGAACAAAACATAAGAAAGTAGATAAAACCAAGCATGGAACATCAAAAATTATAGATACATTTGCAATGTATCAACATCCCCAAGCTTAACTCCTGCTCGTCCTCGAGTAGGTAAGTGATAAAAAGAAAGAATAATTTTTGAGGTGACATGCACCATCAAAGACTTGATCAAAGTATTTGTAAAACATTCAAAGCTGGGATCATAGTACTTCAATCATAACATGAAAGACAAAGTTCTAGCAATAAGCAAAGAAACTATGATGCAATATAAAAAGGCACAAACAAAAGATTCATAAATAACAATGCGTTTGCAAGACGTTTGTTTGTTTCACATAAAGAAAACATGGCATAATAGTATTCAGCTTGTCCCTCATAGAGTAGAAAATATAAATGCATATGACACCTTCAAAGTTCATAAGAGTGACTAGATACAATAGTTTAAAACAAGCAATAACAAGTTATGCATCAATCAACTAGTCTTGGGACAATGCACATAGAACTAAGAATGGCCACTATGCTCTCAAAGTAAGTGCGTAAAGGTAGAAGGTGGAGACTCAATATAATGGTGGAAGAAAGGCCTTTGTTAAAAGGAAGTAGGGATTCAAGTCTCATAAAGAGCTTCCAAAAATTATGTTACTTATAGCTTTCAGCTCTCATTGCCCCTATCATAAGCATCTTGAAGTGATTAAGGTTAAAGTGAACAAACTATGGTGTACATGCTTGACGAAGTATAAGTTAGAAATCGCATGTCCCTTGAATACGAGGGCCACTCCTCATGCTACTCAAGTTTAGTTACCGGTAAGTTCTTGTCATCGTAAGTACATGTGTTCATAGAGAACCGCCAATGGGGTACCCCTTGCCCGATGATACAGAAGAATCCCCATATCAAAATGACAAGGCAAGGAGACAACGAGCATCTCAGCAATCTTCTTCTTTACCATGGAAATATGGTGCTTTTTTCTCTCTTTCCTCTTTTCATGATATCTTTTTTTTCTCTTTTTCTCTTTTTTCTCAATATAGGACTCTTTTTTATAAGAAGAATGCTTCATAGATAGCTCATTATGGTTACGCTGCAGGTTTCCACCATGTCAGCATGGATTAGACCAGCGGCCCAGGCGTTTCTCTAACACATATACATAACTTCATGGACTTATAAGCTCCCCTTTCATTTCACACCGACGACATCCATATACAAAAGAGCATGATATCAACTAGGTACAAGTACCAAGTGCAATGTTGAAAGTGTTCTCCATGAAAGCATGGTTCTTCTAATTCCCAACAAATAAGTGCAAGCATATACAACACAGACGACACAATGGTTCAAGTTTATTAAGGGCAAGAAAAGTAAAGTGTGCCATCAAGTTCGTGAGAGCTTTAATCACTAGTTTTCTCATAACAAGTTTAATTTGGAAGGTAAACAAAAGCATGAATATACTTGGAATAGCATAAGCTAATAGGTAGGTATGGTGGACTCTTTGGAATAACTTGGTTTAGGGAGTTGGATGCATGAGTGAAACTCATACTTTGTTGTGGAGGCTAGCAAAAGACTGGGAGCGACAAACTAAGAGAGCAATAATGGCCATAATCATGCAGAGCGACAAAACATCATTGACCAAAGCATAAAGTGATACTACAAGTTGAAAACTAAAGGATCATAAAGGCTATGGTGACTTTGGATAGTCATAACATGGTGTGAGCATGCGCCAAGTCAACCCAAATAAAGCATCAAAGGAGAATACCACTATACTATGCTTTAATATGATAAAACAACGCATGATTCATCCAAGGCACATTAAGAAATCTCAATTGTTTATAACAAGTCATACTACAGCAAAGAATACTAAGCATAAAGCCAAAACAATATCAAGCATGGCATGACAAAGCATAGGCCACAGTCAAAAACGAGCTCTTTTTACCACATAAGCATGAACTTTCCTACTCTTTTCCAAACCAAACCAAACTATTTACAAACCAATGTATGAAAGAGGGGGTACAACCAATTTATTCAGAAAACTAAGAAAACCAAAGCAAATGAAAAACCAAAATGAAAACGAAAAAGAAGACGCTCCAAGAACAACACAATTGTGCATGAAACAATAAAAATGAAGTGTTTGGAAGAAACCTGGGATTTTTATTGATGAAGAAGGGGATGCCTTGGGCATCCCCAAGCTTTAACGCTTGTACTTCTTGCATATTTGTTGGGGAGACATGCGTGGCATCCCAAAGCTTGAGCTTTAGTCCATCCTTCATCTTGTTACTCATTGCTTCCATACACCTGAAATTTTTCCTTCATACAAAACTTCACACAATCTTTATTAGCAACATTAGTGCACTCAAGATAAAAGGTCTTAAGGTTCAGTTCTAACACCAAATAAACTTCCATTACAACACTAGCTACTGTAGCACTTCCCTCAAAAAACAAAATTCCCCAAAAGAACTCAAGAAGGAACCAACAAGAAGCAAATGCAGAAAATGGCAGAAATCTGTCAAAACAGACCAGCAGGTAAAGGCGATTTTTTTGAAGACCTTCTGTTGCTCAAATAAAAAAGTGTTGAACTAAGTTAGATAACAACCTGGGGCAGAAGCACAAACAATTACAGTTCAATCCGACAAACAGAGCTCTCTCACGAAGTTTTACGGTGAAGCAGAAAAATCTGTTTCGGGACAGCAACTTTCCCAATCATTACTTCTCTCTCATTAGAGGTTACTCTTGGCACAAAAATCAAATAAAAAGGATAAGGAGCGGTTATTACCGAGGTAATAACTTCTAAGACTCATCTAAAACTTTTGGGTTATCTCCCAATAAGTACTTTTCTTTAACGCCTTTAAGTTAGGCATGATAGTTTGAGAAGATGCTCACATAAGAAATATGAATTGAAGTAAAAGAGAGCATCAAGAAGCAAATTGAAAACACATTTCAGTCTAACCCACTTCCTATGCAAAGGAATCTTGTAAATAAACACGTCATGAAAGCACAAAGCAACCATAGTAAAGCAAAACAAGTGCAACTTCAAGACTTTCAATATAAAGAGGGGAAACTTAATATTGTTGAGATACATAAAACCATGTTTCCCTCTCTCATAATAACTTTTAGTAGCATCATGAATAAAATTTACAATATAACTATCACATGAAACATTCTTATCATGAGCCACATGCATATAATAATTATTACTCTCCACATAAGCATAGTCATTCTTATTAATTGTAGTGGGAGCAAATTCAACAAAATAGCTATCATTATTATTCTCATCACCATAATCATCAAATATAGGAGGCATATTGTAATCATAATTAATTTCCTCCTCAATAGTAGGTGGACTGAAAATATCATATTCATCATTGTAATCATCATATATTGGAGGTTTGGTATCATCATAAGCAATAGAATAGCTATCTTCCAAAGCTGGGGAACTAAAAAGATCATTTTCATAAAAACTAGCTTCCCCAAGCTTAGACTTTTCCATAGCATTAGCAATAATGGTGTCCAAAGAATTCATACTAACAACATTGCTATTAGCATGCAAATAAAGTTCCATAGGTTTTTTAACTTTCTCTTCAAACAACTCATGTCCTAACTCAAGATAAATACTATAAAGCTCTCTAATTTTGTTGTTGTTTTCCATTAAGCCTAACTAGTGAAAACAAGAAACAAAAAGCAAAATTGCAGAATCTAAAGGAAATAACTTCGAGCACTCACACCGGAGGATGTGAGTACCTTTTACCTTACCTCCCCGGCAACGACGCCAGAAAATAGCTTGATGTCTACGCACTTCTATTCTTGTAGACAGTTGCTGGGCCTCCAAGTGCAGAGGTTTGTAGAACAGTAGCAAGTTTTCCCTTAAGTGGATCACCCAAGGTTTATCGAACTCAGGGAGGAAGTGGTCAAAGGTATTCCCTTTCAAGCAACCCTGCAATCAAGATACAAGAAGTCTCTTGTGTCCCCAACACACCCAATACACTTGTCAGGTGTATAGGTGCACTAGTTCGGTGAAGAGATAGTGAAATACAAGTGGTATGGATAATTATAAGTGGTAACGGTGATAGAAGATAACTTGGTGGCGTGGAAAAGACTAAAGGCAAACTGAAATAAAGAAGGAAACAAGCAAACATGTAACAGATCTAATTGCAAACGGTGTTTCAATGCTTAGAAACAAGGCCCAGGGATCATACTTTCACTAGTGAACACTCTCATATAAATATCTTCTCTTTATGATACAACTCTTAACTACTCTCCGGTTGGACACTCTAATCGATGTTAGGGCTATAACAACACACCTCAAAGTAAGCCTTTCCCATCTAGAAAACCCCACACTGTCACCTTGAGTACTAGATGAGTCCAACAAACACCACAATTTCATAAAGACATCCAACTCCAAATATAACTCATAATAAGTATTTGTAATCTCTAGCCTAAGTGCCACCCTGGTGAGCACGCTGTCACTTTCACACACATGGGGAGAGCATAGATCTATTAAAGCACTTGAGTAGCAAGGTAGATCTATAGATTACAAGCTCATGATCACGATATGATCATGCATAGAGAGAGAGATGAACACATAGCTACCGGTAGAACCCTTAGCCTCGAGAGAGAACTACTCCCTCCTCATCATGGGAATCAGCAACAGTGATGGAGATGGTGGTGGAGATCGATGGATATGGCTCCGGGGGCACTTCCCCGTCCCGGCAGGGTGCCGGAACAGAGACTTTCTGTCCCCCGAATCTCCCCTTCGGTGGCGGCGGCGCAGCGGAACTTTTCGTGGATTTCTGATTGACGACTTAGGGTTTATGCCTTGGGAGGCTTCTTATAGGCGAAGAGGCAAGGTCGGTGGGGTGCCAGGGGGTCCACACCACCTGGTGGCGCGGCCAGGGCTAGCCTGCGCCACCACATGGTGTGGCTAGGCCCTGGCCCTCCTCCGTCTCGTATTCTGGCTGCGTGAGTCTTCCGGTAAAATAGGAACTTTGGCTTTTGTCCCGTCCAATTATGAGAATATTCATTTTCTGACTTTCCTGGAACCAAAAACAGCAGAAAAACAGGCAACTGGCACTGTGGCATCTTGTTAATAGGTTAGTCCAAGAAAGTGTATGAAAAGTACTCCAAAGTTGGAACACAACATAAGAAAGTAGATAAAACCAAGCATGGAACATCAAAAATTATAGATACATTTGCAATGGATCAACTACTATGTTTCTGTTGTACCACTCTGAGGGATGTAATACTAGTGGAACGGTGTTTCATTGGTGTTATGTCATTGACTATAGTGTACTACATCATGTAGTGGTATGCTGGGTCACCGCAGCTGGTATCAGAGCATATGCTTTGACCTTAGGATTAAAACCCTTTTAGGAGATCTGTAGGTTGGATAGTGACTATAGGAGCCATCTTATCTAACCAAGACTTGTGATGCATATCCACTTGAGGATAACTCTATCACACTTAAGTGGGATGCTTAGGTCATTTTTGTTAGGATTAGTTAACCATCTTTTCTCGAGGTAGTGCTAATTCTAAGAAAGTATAATACTATTAAGATGTCTTAATTAAGTTAAAACATCGAAGTAAATTATGACTAAGTTCAGGATATCATATATAGTAATATAAATGGTGTATACTAATCATAGGATTCAAGTAAGATAGTAAAATCATATCATTAGTTGATAATGATAGGCAACATAATGAAGACAATTAAAATATATATAGATGCAATGGAAGTAGATCATGTGGGATTTACTTGAGAATCTTGCATGATGGAGAGAAATTTTGTTAAGAATCCATAATAGTAAGGTAATAATAAGATCATCATGATGAGATTAGTTCTTAAATCATGAGGAATAGGTAAATCATAACAAGATCATGGTGAGATTAGCTCCACAACCATGATATAGGTGTAAAAATGACAAGTGTATAACAAATAATCTTGAAACAAAGTAAGAAAAGAATAGTGTAGGACCATATTAGGAGTCATAAATGTTATAAATCTCGGATCACCCATAGTTAAAGATATTGTATAGGATTTGATTATGCATTTGGAGAGATCCTGTAAGGATAGTTACGATAAAATGAAAGGTTAGTAGTCAATAATAGTCTTCAAAATAAGGTAATGAGTTAGTAAAAAACCCAAATTGATATCACTTTGCTCAAAATTATCCAATTGCAATTGAGCAACTTGGGTAAATACTGAGACAAGGTATAGTTTGACCTCTGAGTGCTAAGTATCACGATGTAAACCTATACTAGGGGTGTCATATACTACACACTAACCCTGAATTCTAGAGATGTTTTACTCAACAACTATATTACGGGCTTAGAATAATGTGTGTTATATGCATGACAATTGGATTTCTTGGTTTTTATTGGATCTTCTTGATTGACTAGATCTGTGCATGAAGTTTGACTTGGTGTGCAAATGCATGATGCATCATCAAGTTATTACTTGATGTTATAGACCTAGATAGAAAAGGAAATTCGTGTAAGGGAGTGACGAGTTTCAAAAGTCAAGATGAAGACTTGCAGGACGAAGGAAGCGAATATAAGGAGTATCAATCCTATTGTGAAGGATGAGTCGATTCCAGATCATTTTGAGTCCGCAACAAGAAGGAAGTTTAGTGCAAAAAAAGTTATGGAGCAACAAGAAGGAATGAACTTTTGTTCACTCAAATTCGTTGATGTTCCTAAAGAACAAATGAAGTAGTAATAACTAGGGTCATGGAAGTGTTATGAAATAATATAAAGAAGAAGCATTGGAACAAGAACGGTACTCAAGCTCTGAAATCTCAGAGAGAATGCCAGGAGGAAGTTGAAAAAAACCTATAGGGTAATCTATAAACCATACACCCTAGGGGAATCCATAACTGGTATCCTATTGGTTAGTTAACCAAGTCATCTTTGTTTGATTTAAAGAGCATAAAACTTGGCCTAAGTTAAGCAAGATATAAAGAAGTATGAAATTAAGGCGATCATTTTCTGAGACGCTTCATGGAGTCGGGCTTGCAAATAGACCAATGTCCGAACCATGGAAACCAAATGGTGGTATATTCAAGAGTTGCAGAGTAATAGAACACCCTAAGGGGGAGATTGAACAACGAGGAAGTATTGATTCGATATCTGAAGTAAAGTTAAGGAGAAATCCTAAACTATGACAACATTATGCCTTATTTTCATATGGTTATAAGAAGTCATAATTATAAAATACTCCCGAGACTATGTGAAAGGGTAATTGCCCCTATGTGTGGTTTTGGTGATTAATGACAATCCCTATGGACTAATGTTTTCATTGAGTTTTATATGAAGGAATATTCCATAGGTCATGCTTGTAGTCCATATGTTGGATTCAAGAATGGATGCCATGAAGATAAAGATATACCTTGAGTTTTGGCATCAAGATCATCGAATTGAAGATAAGAATATGATTTGTTCAAGATCTTGAGAGTGTGATCTCTATAGAAGAATTCAAGATATGGCTCTAATTCGGTGTCATGATAGCCTCATTAGTTGGGCTATGGTTGATTAAGATTTAGAGCATGTAATAAAATGAAGAGTTCCTTATGTACCTCAAGATATTGAGATGGAGCATGAGAAGACACTTGGTTGACCAATGCAAAGAGTGAAGAGTGATTTCAAGTTGGTCAACACATGAAGCATAAAAAAATGTACCACATGGATCTTGTGGTGTGGTAAGCCTTGTCATTTATGCATCATGAACTAACCCATTATATATGTTCCTTTGTGGTTTATATATGGGATAGGTATCTTTCCATGGGCTTGCTTCAAAAGTGAAGATCTCAATAGCCCATGAGAGGATGGCATCAAGTGGTGATTGCCATCAAGGTTGAGAAGGGCAAGTTCAAGATAAGCATCTCGAGAAGATCATTTGCTTGAAGCTTGCCGTCCATATTGGTGATAATGCACATGTGAAGACGTGTCTTAATGAAGCTATCCCATAGTGGTTTATGGGGGAGCAAATTATGAGTCTTCATGAAGCAACAATGATCAAGTGGTGCATTCCGGCTTGGATGGAGCTTGAAGCGTTGTCATCAAGATCAAGCGGGATGCGCAAGGCAAATGTATGGCCTTGCTAGGTTTTCATTTTACCGGTCTCAAGGTGGTTGTTGGGAGACCGGGTTATAGGATAGATAGCCGCACTATTAAGAGGGGCTTTCGGTTTTGGTAACTTGATCACATCGTCATAGGGACCTAAAACCTTTGCATACTTTGCATCTTCCTATTTTGTTGCTTCTTGGTATTTTCTCTATGTGAGGTTCTTGAGCTTGTTGGTAGCTCTTCAACAAGCCCAAGTTCATCGAAAACGGAATTCGTATGCATCTTATATGGCGTTTTCGAGTTTGAAGGTTTTACCGATTCTTCTTATAGGGAGGATCCATGCCTTTCCTCTTTTGGTTCTATCTTCCTTTGTTGTACTATGATGTTTTCATGCACCATATTGTAGAGCTTGTTGTCCTCGTCAAAACAAGCCCAAGATCATCAAAATCGGAGTCCGGATGCAAAAGTTATTGCGTTTTTCGTGAAGTCAGTTTCATCCTGGTTGTGGATCCGGTTCAACCGAGCCCCACACCGGACGGTCCGGTTCCAGCTCCGGTTGACCGGATCTCAGACCGGGTTTTCTGGTTTTCGCGACCGAGTCCATTCCAGGTTGGCATACAGAAGTATTTCGGTTTGTGGTCCGGTCCACCGGCCTGGGGACCGAGTTGTCCGGTTTCTGGGGCCAGTCCAACCGGACTTCAAACCGGGTTCGCGCTGTTTCCTCCCAACGGCCATATTTGCTTTCCCCTATAAAAGGGGGTTCTTCCCCCAACGTTTTAGTTGTTCTTGAGCACGAAATTGACCTCCATTGTTGACCCTCTTGAGCTTGCCTCCTCCCCTTCCCTCCTATGATTCTTGCATCTTTTTGAGGGCTTGGAAGAGGAGATCTAGATCTACAATCCCCACCAATCAAATCCTCCTCTAAGTGAGGGGAACCCATTGGATCTAGATCTTGGAGTCATTGGTTGACTTCCACCATTGTTCTTCCTCTCTAATTCCTCCTAGCACTTGTTGCTTTGGTGGGATTTGAGAGTGAAGGATTTGAACACCCCTTGGTGTTCTTTGCTTGCATTCTTGCATAGTGTTGAGCTCTCCATTACGATTTGTTTCGAGTGAGAGACCGTGAGCTTGTTGCTCTTGAGAGGGTACCTCCTAGTTGGCTTGGCGGTTGGTGTCGCGGTGTCCTCTTCGTGGAATATGTGAAGAGACCCGGGTTTCTCTTCGTGGAGCTTGTGAAGTGGTTGTGGAGCTTGCCATCTCCGGAGTGGAGGAAAAGCTAGCCATAAGGAAAGGGCCTATTCCTTCGTGGGATAAACTCGGAGAAGAAGGTGAGCCTTCGTGGCGTTGGGAAAATCCTTCGTGGAAATCCCACACCTCTCCAACGTGACGTACCTTACTTGTAAGGGAACACGGGAATATACATCTTCGTCTCCGCGTGCCTCGGTTATCTCTATACCCGAGCTTACTTTCCTTGTGATAGCCATCGAGCTTGAAGTACTTATATCTTGCTTATCACTTGTGGTATATTTATCTTGTGCTATCTTTCTTAGCTTATCTTGTTGTTTGTGCACTTAGTTGAGCCTAGTGTATTTAGGTTTGTAGCTTGTAAAATAAACGTTAGTTTAATTCCACATTCTATCAAGCCAAAACCGTAATAGTTTGAAATTGCCTATTCACCCCCCCCTCTCGGCGACATCTCTATCCTTTAATTAGTATCAGAGAAAGGTTTCTCCTTGTTTAGGCTTCACCCGCCTAAGTGTAAAGATGTCGGCTAGTAGTATAGTGCACATGACATAAAATTATCTTGATGGCACAAATTTATATTTTGTGGAGAAATTCCTTCCTTTGTAATCTTCGGACCTTGTGTCCAAATATTGGAGCGTTTTCTAGATGTAGGTTTTCTCCTCCGATGGATCCCTCAAAATCTATCTTTAGAGGATGAGAAAAAAATTACATCTCGAAGCTCAAGTATCTAATGAGCTTATTTTCTCCTTGAGGCCCCATATTTAATTGTTCTTGACAAATGTAAAGCGCAAGTCATCTCATGAGAGTGGACCAAGCTTAAAGAAATATTTGGTGGGTCAATTTCTCATAGGGTCGATGGTATCTCCGAGGAGCTCTCTTCTCCTCACATCATGAAGAGCTCCAGTGGCTTCCACCTCCGGCCGCGATGAGATTTCAATTCCCTTCACTTCACCTACATGTGACAAGTCACAAGGTAATGGCATGGTGAGTGAGAAATCATAGTTAATGATGGTAGTGGTTCTCTTCACACCAATGATTCATGTTCTATAAATGCTAATGGTGTAGAGAGTTTGGACTTAAGCACTTCTTGAAAGGATAATTTTATATCCCCTTGTGTTTGCTAGTCCTTGCATACTGTCTAGAAATTATTTGAGTACTAGTGTAGTGATATGCTTGATTGTCTTGTTCCAATAAACAAATGCTTCTATTTTCCTCTAGTTGTGTATCTAACAATGTAGAGGAATCAAACACCCTATGGAGGCAAGACACAATCATGAATGAAGATTCAAGATAGCCTCATCTTCATCCTCTCCCGTGCTCACAGTGCCTTATGGCAAGAGGATCAAGGTATCTCCTACTTTGGATCCCAACATCTCTTCTCTAGATAATAGCAATGATAATGATGTGATGATGGACCTTGATGAGGATACTAGAGCTCTTGTAGCTTGAGCTGACCTTTTTGTGTACCTCTCTTCGTGGTAATAGGAGGCCGTTGCTTGTATCAAACACGTTATGGACACCATAACTAAACAAACGGAAACCATAGAGAGTTGGATTTCAACTTGATGATGGGAGTCGTAGATTTCAATCTCCTTAAGCAAGAGATTGGCCGAGGAGAAGCACACTATTGTCTCCTCATACAAAAAATTGAATCTTATGAGCTTGAAAAGGAAAAATCTATTAATGATGCTAGTGCTACTAAACTCTACTTCTTGTGAAGCATCTACCCTAAAGGGAGAATGTTGAGCTAAGGGCTCAACTTGAGTTGCTAACTAGCAATTATGGGAAATTGGAAGAAAGTCATGAAAACTCTGGCCTATCATAATGATCTTCTAATCTTCCTATGATGGGCTAAAATTAGCTCATGAGGCAAGTAGCACTAAGGTAACAATCTTGTGAGCCTCTTTTGGACATTAACACACCTTCTACTCAAAATGCTATTTTGCCATTGCTAGTCCTATGATCCTTCTAGTCATACTAGTGATAAACCTTGTGTTGGATTACTTGCTTTGCCTTGTGCTCTAACAATGAAGCTTCTACTTCCTCTAGTACCTCTATTTCTACTAACCATGTGGAGGAAATCAAAGAGCTCAAGGCCCAAGTCACTTCTTTGAAGAAAGACTTGGAAAGAGTCATGAAGTCAAATCCACACTCGATAATCCAACAACTAGAAAGGCAAGCAGAAGTAGATCAACTATTATACAGCAACAGGCTGCCACCACAAGATCCAACAATAGCAAATCAAGAAGCAAAGGTCCAGTACACAAGCTACACAATATCACATAGCTACGCCAAACAATCAATCATAGTATCTGATCTTATCATTTCAAGTAAGAAAATGATTTTGAGGGTGAGAGAGAGCTCTCAGTAAAGCATAGTAGTGCTATGATCATATCATCATAGAGCCTTTGAGGCAACAAGAGCATCCGTTCTTAATAGAAAGATTAGCCTCAGTCTATGCATCCTAGGCAGGGACTTCCAAGTTATTAATTTGCAACTAAATCATCTCAAGTGAGTGATTCCAATTCCATCCAATTCAAATATTTAAGTACAGTAGATCATGTTAGATTGAAAGCCACTATGCACGCTTTAATTAGAGACACCACAGTGGCATCTATACTAATAGAAGCCACATCAAAAATATCCATTAAGCTAAATAATCATCTTCCTAGTTCATACAACAAGGAATCATTTCCTTTTAACAACAAACTAACCAGTGAGGTTCTAAGTCAACATTGGATCAATGATCTAGGCCTCAACCCTTGCATCATAAGACAAGCCAAGAGAATCAAGTATATTATATGTTCTTATTAGTCTATAGAGAGAGGGAGAAAGAAATACATGCAGAGAAGGGTAGCTTGATCAACCAGTGGAGCTGGTGACCCCTAATATAATCAGGAGCTCATATCCTAACAACAGTCAGAGAGAGAAGTCGGAGAGAGTGATGAAAGCAACACAGGTGTACATCACATGCACACATGTGCAATACTTAAGATATTACAGCTGTAGCAACTAACTGAAATAAAAAAAATATAAACATCAAACACCATCATCCAGCAGCACATTAGGATTACCAAAGCTATGCATTAAGTCACAAGATCATATATATATAGTTATAGTAAATGAACAATAGCAGATGCACTCAACCAAGTTAAGCCACTAACAATCATTCCACAACATAATAACATAAAAAGTGCTAAGTCCAATCCTAGTTGAGCAAAGTATGCTCAATAGTACTACTGGAAGAACCATCACAAGTCACTAGTTTCACCACAACAAGTTAAAAAATTACTACACAGCTAGAAACATTATTGAGTATCATCAACAATACCCAAAATCATGTATAATTGGCAAACCAAGGAATTTACTAACTCAATTAACCTCCACACCAGCAAGCCGCAGATTCATACTACAACTAGAATAAAATTAAAGCCCTAATTAGGGTTGGCCACCGAAAGTAGAAGTCAACACCCAGGGTTGCAGACACCACCAAAGAGATGACAGCAGCAACAAGTCAAGATAGAAAAAGAGAAATAGAGAGGGAGCACCTACCCGTGGTGAGTCGTGGCTCGCCGGAGAGGAAGTAAACTGTGAAGTTGACATAGACGGTGGCAGCCAAAGAAGAGACCACGACGAGGCGACACGAGGAGCATCGAGGTGCTCAACCCACGCGAAGCCTCACCAGCAGCCATCCATCAACAAATCCGGTGGCAGTAATCGACCACTGCACCATCTCCACATAACCAGATGGCACCGAAGCAGCGAAACCCTAGCGGCTATGAAGGTTATAACACAACATGGAGAGTACGCGTCCCTCAAATCGAGCCAAACCCCATGATTCATCGTCCAAGACCACATTGGTAGCCACCGTGCCAGTGACTAGAGTGGCCGAGAACACAAGAATCGGGCGGCGCAGCGGCGTCACCATGGCGTCGCCAGATAAAAGCGTGCGTGAGAGTGGGTTCGGATGAGAGGGGGTGGAGATGAGGTGGGGTGGGCCAGAGTGGGGTTTGACCCCAAGCCCAGTTGGGCCAAGTTGGGCCTAGGATAGGCCAATCTATGAGCCAGGCCCAATTCTAGAAGAATATTACCAAATCAATTATTATCGCAAATATTGGAAATTACCAAAATACCCCTGAATTTATTTCAGCTCTAGAAAAATATAGAAAAATCATAAAAATACCTATGATATATAAGACTGATAACAAAAATAATATATACCTAGGAAAAATATAACATTGTTTTGTTTGATTTAAATAAAATGCAAATAAATATTAACACCATTAAATCCTAAATGAAATTTCATAAAATAGGGAAAGTCCTAAAATGAATAAAAAATCATTTTTACATATAAAAATAAGTCTACTATTTTATAAAAATACTAACTTAATTTTTTACAAATCAAACTTGACGAAAATATTCATGGACATTTAATCCTTTATAAACATTTATGAAAACAAAGATATTATGTAAAATAAAATAAAAATCACTTTTAAGATAGTAAATAAATATATTTTATTAGAAAATATTCAAGATATTATTCCAAAGGATCTTAGGACTAGGAATAAATATTAATGGATCTATTAAAATAAAATACTTGTTCTACAAATTTTTTAAAGATATTTCTTAAGTAAGATATACCCACTTATCTTTATAAAACCTTAAATCTTTTAAATATAAGTACTAATTCCAAAATAATAACTTGGATCCGTAATAAAGCTTAAGTATAACTCTTAACTTTATAATCGTCCTTTAAAATCTTAAATTCAAATTAAAACCAACCACTTTTAAATTAATTGTGCATCATTCATATATAATATGGTGAATGATCTTATCTCTTAATCATTATTAACATGACTTCAAATCGTAACAAGTTACTAAGATCATCTAATTATACTCCCATTAATAAGTTGCATGTTATTAAACTCATCATTCACTTAAACTGAAAGTGAATGATCCCACATTCATAATTATACTTGTCAAAACCCTAAAACTTGATAATGTTCTAAACACATTACACCTCAAGATTCACTTCTAGTTTTATAGTTAACTTTGGTCTAAACAGTCATAAACATCTTATCTGAAATTTATTTATGTTTAACTTTGGTTTGTTCCAACTAAGTCATGAAGCATATCAAGTCCAAACTTATCAAGGAAACGCAAACAACACCGATCACATTCTATTGAACATACAAGATTATTTAAACCCTGTAAAAGAAACCTTTTTCTCAAAAATTATTCGTTTTGCCACTTCAAACCACAACCTTATAACAAGTCCTTTAAACACTTAACAACCTAGCACATTAACTTCTATCATAATTACTAGACAATAATTCACCTCAGTCTTAGAATGTTATTATACTTCTCTTGTATACCATGCATGTTAAACACTTAAATGATTTATAGGTATATTTACTTATGAAGTAAATATTAGAAATAACTAAATCTTAAAAGCATCACCCAAATTTAACTCATTCATGTTATTAGGGAATTATCTCGGGATTTTACAAAATGAATTACATTATTTATGCATTAGCGTATTTCTACTTTAAACATTAGTCCTTATCGGACCAATGATGCTATTTTCAGATATTGGATCTTCTATTGTTTCGAAGACCGTGATTGCATAATCTTGTAATCACAAAAGGCAAGTTCACACTTGCTCATGTCCTTTGGTTATTTTCTATCAAATACTTGTAACTCAAATGTTATCATCACCTGCATTTCAAAAAGGTTCAAAAACACTATTTTCATAATAATATGATTATGGATTATTTACCAAATGGTAATAATCTACTGATATAGTTCCAGTGGTAAAGGAACATAATATCTAGGACTTAACAACGAATGTCGCCAGTGATTCTTGCGCCGTATATCACGTGTTAACCATGAGATCTACAATGGCTCTTGGGAAGTCAGCTAGATCTTCTCCCTTTCATATGCTGATGGACAACTTTTATCGGAGCCATGATCCTACATCTAGTAGGAGGCATATTGTAATCATAATTAATTTCCTCCTCAATAGTAGGTGGACTGAAAATATCATATTCATCATTGTAATCATCATATATTGGAGGTTTGGTATCATCATAAGCAATAGAATAGCTATCTTCCAAAGCTGGGGAACTAAAAAGATCATTTTCATAAAAACTAGCTTCCCCAAGCTTAGACTTTTCCATAGCATTAGCAATAATGGTGTCCAAAGAATTCATACTAACAACATTGCTATTAGCATGCAAATAAAGTTCCATAGGTTTTTTAACTTTCTCTTCAAACAACTCATGTCCTAACTCAAGATAAATACTATAAAGCTCTCTAATTTTGTTGTTGTTTTCCATTAAGCCTAACTAGTGAAAACAAGAAACAAAAAGCAAAATTGCAGAATCTAAAGGAAATAACTTCGAGCACTCACACCGGAGGATGTGAGTACCTTTTACCTTACCTCCCCGGCAACGACGCCAGAAAATAGCTTGATGTCTACGCACTTCTATTCTTGTAGACAGTTGCTGGGCCTCCAAGTGCAGAGGTTTGTAGAACAGCAGCAAGTTTTCCCTTAAGTGGATCACCCAAGGTTTATCGAACTCAGGGAGGAAGTGGTCAAAGGTATTCCCTGTCAAGCAACCCTGCAATCAAGATACAAGAAGTCTCTTGTGTCCCCAACACACCCAATACACTTGTCAGGTGTATAGGTGCACTAGTTCGGCGAAGAGATAGTGAAATACAAGTGGTATGGATAATTATAAGTGGTAACGGTGATAGAAGATAACTTGGTGGCGTGGAAAAGACTAAAGGCAAACTGAAATAAAGAAGGAAACAAGCAAACATGTAACAGATCTAATTGCAAACGGTGTTTCAATGCTTAGAAACAAGGCCCAGGGATCATACTTTCACTAGTGAACACTCTCATATAAATATCTTCTCTTTATGATACAACTCTTAACTACTCTCCGGTTGGACACTCTAATCGATGGTAGGGCTATAACAACACACCTCAAAGTAAGCCTTTCCCATCTAGAAAACCCCTTCGGTGGCGGCGGTGCAGCGGAACTTTTCGTGGATTTCTGTTTGACGACTTAGGGTTTATGCCTCGGGAGGCTTCTTATAGGCGAAGAGGCGAGGTCGATGGAGTGCCAGCGACCCCACACCACCTGGTGGCATGACCAGGGCTACCCCGCGCCACCACATGGTGTGGCCAGGCCCTGGCCCTCCTCCGTCTCGTATTCTGGCTCCGTGAGTCTTCCGGTAAAATAGGAACTTTGGCTTTTGTCCCGTCCAATTCTGGGAATATTCATTTTCCGACTTTCCTGGAACCAAAAACAGCAGAAAACAAGCAACTGGCACTGTGGCATCTTGTTAATAGATTAGTCCAAGAAAGTGTATGAAAAGTACTCCAAAGTTGGAACAAAACATAAGAAAGTAGATAAAACCAAGCATGGAACATCAAAAATTATAGATACATTTGCAATGTATCAACATCCCCAAGCTTAACTCCTGCTCGTCCTCGAGTAGGTAAGTGATAAAAAGAAAGAATAATTTTTGAGGTGACATGCACCATCAAAGACTTGATCAAAGTATTTGTAAAACATTCAAAGCTGGGATCATAGTACTTCAATCATAACATGAAAGACAAAGTTCTAGCAATAAGCAAAGAAACTATGATGCAATATAAAAAGGCACAAACAAAAGATTCATAAATAACAATGCGTTTGCAAGACGTTTGTTTGTTTCACATAAAGAAAACATGGCATAATAGTATTCAGCTTGTCCCTCATAGAGTAGAAAATATAAATGCATATGACACCTTCAAAGTTCATAAGAGTGACTAGATACAATAGTTTAAAACAAGCAATAACAAGTTATGCATCAATCAACTAGTCTTGGGACAATGCACATAGAACTAAGAATGGCCACTATGCTCTCAAAGTAAGTGCGTAAAGGTAGAAGGTGGAGACTCAATATAATGGTGGAAGAAAGGCCTTTGTTAAAAGGAAGTAGGGATTCAAGTCTCATAAAGAGCTTCCAAAAATTATGTTACTTATAGCTTTCAGCTCTCATTGCCCCTATCATAAGCATCTTGAAGTGATTAAGGTTAAAGTGAACAAACTATGGTGTACATGCTTGACGAAGTATAAGTTAGAAATCGCATGTCCCTTGAATACGAGGGCCACTCCTCATGCTACTCAAGTTTAGTTACCGGTAAGTTCTTGTCATCGTAAGTACATGTGTATCATAGAGAACCGCCAATGGGGTACCCCTTGCCCGATGATACAGAAGAATCCCCATATCAAAATGACAAGGCAAGGAGACAACGAGCATCTCAGCAATCTTCTTCTTTACCATGGAAATATGGTGCTTTTTTCTCTCTTTCCTCTTTTCATGATATCTTTTTTTTCTCTTTTTCTCTTTTTTCTCAATATAGGACTCTTTTTTATAAGAAGAATGCTTCATAGATAGCTCATTATGGTTACGCTGCAGGTTTCCACCATGTCAGCATGGATTAGACCAGCGGCCCAGGCGTTTCTCTAACACATATACATAACTTCATGGACTTATAAGCTCCCCTTTCATTTCACACCGACGACATCCATATACAAAAGAGCATGATATCAACTAGGTACAAGTACCAAGTGCAATGTTGAAAGTGTTCTCCATGAAAGCATGGTTCTTCTAATTCCCAACAAATAAGTGCAAGCATATACAACACAGACGACACAATGGTTCAAGTTTATTAAGGGCAAGAAAAGTAAAGTGTGCCATCAAGTTCGTGAGAGCTTTAATCACTAGTTTTCTCATAACAAGTTTAATTTGGAAGGTAAACAAAAGCATGAATATACTTGGAATAGCATAAGCTAATAGGTAGGTATGGTGGACTCTTTGGAATAACTTGGTTTAGGGAGTTGGATGCATGAGTGAAACTCATACTTTGTTGTGGAGGCTAGCAAAAGACTGGGAGCGACAAACTAAGAGAGCAATAATGGCCATAATCATGCAGAGCGACAAAACATCATTGACCAAAGCATAAAGTGATACTACAAGTTGAAAACTAAAGGATCATAAAGGCTATGGTGACTTTGGATAGTCATAACATGGTGTGAGCATGCGCCAAGTCAACCCAAATAAAGCATCAAAGGAGAATACCACTATACTATGCTTTAATATGATAAAACAACGCATGATTCATCCAAGGCACATTAAGAAATCTCAATTGTTTATAACAAGTCATACTACAGCAAAGAATACTAAGCATAAAGCCAAAACAATATCAAGCATGGCATGACAAAGCATAGGCCACAGTCAAAAACGAGCTCTTTTTACCACATAAGCATGAACTTTCCTACTCTTTTCCAAACCAAACCAAACTATTTACAAACCAATGTATGAAAGAGGGGGTACAACCAATTTATTCAGAAAACTAAGAAAACCAAAGCAAATGAAAAACCAAAATGAAAACGAAAAAGAAGACGCTCCAAGAACAACACAATTGTGCATGAAACAATAAAAATGAAGCGTTTGGAAGAAACCTGGGATTTTTATTGATGAAGAAGGGGATGCCTTGGGCATCCCCAAGCTTTAACGCTTGTACTTCTTGCATATTTGTTGGGGAGACATGCGTGGCATCCCAAAGCTTGAGCTTTAGTCCATCCTTCATCTTGTTACTCATTGCTTCCATACACCTGAAATTTTTCCTTCATACAAAACTTCACACAATCTTTATTAGCAACATTAGTGCACTCAAGATAAAAGGTCTTAAGGTTCAGTTCTAACACCAAATAAACTTCCATTACAACACTAGCTACTGTAGCACTTCCCTCAAAAAACAAAATTCCCCAAAAGAACTCAAGAAGGAACCAACAAGAAGCAAATGCAGAAAATGGCAGAAATCTGTCAAAACAGACCAGCAGGTAAAGGCGATTTTTTTGAAGACCTTCTGTTGCTCAAATAAAAAAGTGTTGAACTAAGTTAGATAACAACCTGGGGCAGAAGCACAAACAATTACAGTTCAATCCGACAAACAGAGCTCTCTCACGAAGTTTTACGGTGAAGCAGAAAAATCTGTTTCGGGACAGCAACTTTCCCAATCATTACTTCTCTCTCATTAGAGGTTACTCTTGGCACAAAAAGCAAATAAAAAGGATAAGGAGCGGTTATTACCGAGGTAATAACTTCTAAGACTCATCTAAAACTTTTGGGTTATCTCCCAATAAGTACTTTTCTTTAACGCCTTTAAGTTAGGCATGATAGTTTGAGAAGATGCTCACATAAGAAATATGAATTGAAGTAAAAGAGAGCATCAAGAAGCAAATTGAAAACACATTTCAGTCTAACCCACTTCCTATGCAAAGGAATCTTGTAAATAAACACGTCATGAAAGCACAAAGCAACCATAGTAAAGCAAAACAAGTGCAACTTCAAGACTTTCAATATAAAGAGGGGAAACTTAATATTGTTGAGATACATAAAACCATGTTTCCCTCTCTCATAATAACTTTTAGTAGCATCATGAATAAAATTTACAATATAACTATCACATGAAACATTCTTATCATGAGCCACATGCATATAATAATTATTACTCTCCACATAAGCATAGTCATTCTTATTAATTGTAGTGGGAGCAAATTCAACAAAATAGCTATCATTATTATTCTCATCACCATAATCATCAAATATAGGAGGCATATTGTAATCATAATTAATTTCCTCCTCAATAGTAGGTGGACTAAAAATATCATATTCATCATTGTAATCATCATATATTGGAGGTTTGGTATCATCATAAGCAATAGAATAGCTATCTTCCAAAGCTGGGGAACTAAAAAGATCATTTTCATAAAAACTAGCTTCCCCAAGCTTAGACTTTTCCATAGCATTAGCAATAATGGTGTCCAAAGAATTCATACTAACAACATTGCTATTAGCATGCAAATAAAGTTCCATAGGTTTTTTAACTTTCTCTTCAAACAACTCATGTCCTAACTCAAGATAAATACTATAAAGCTCTCTAATTTTGTTGTTGTTTTCCATTAAGCCTAACTAGTGAAAACAAGAAACAAAAAGCAAAATTGCAGAATCTAAAGGAAATAACTTCGAGCACTCACACCGGAGGATGTGAGTACCTTTTACCTTACCTCCCCGGCAACGACGCCAGAAAATAGCTTGATGTCTACGCACTTCTATTCTTGTAGACAGTTGCTGGGCCTCCAAGTGCAGAGGTTTGTAGAACAGTAGCAAGTTTTCCCTTAAGTGGATCACCCAAGGTTTATCGAACTCAGGGAGGAAGTGGTCAAAGGTATTCCCTTTCAAGCAACCCTGCAATCAAGATACAAGAAGTCTCTTGTGTCCCCAACACACCCAATACACTTGTCAGGTGTATAGGTGCACTAGTTCGGTGAAGAGATAGTGAAATACAAGTGGTATGGATAATTATAAGTGGTAACGGTGATAGAAGATAACTTGGTGGCGTGGAAAAGACTAAAGGCAAACTGAAATAAAGAAGGAAACAAGCAAACATGTAACATATCTAATTGCAAACGGTGTTTCAATGCTTAGAAACAAGGCCCAGGGATCATACTTTCACTAGTGAACACTCTCATATAAATATCTTCTCTTTATGATACAACTCTTAACTACTCTCCGGTTGGACACTCTAATCGATGTTAGGGCTATAACAACACACCTCAAAGTAAGCCTTTCCCATCTAGAAAACCCCACACTGTCACCTTGAGTACTAGATGAGTCCAACAAACACCACAATTTCATAAAGACATCCAACTCCAAATATAACTCATAATAAGTATTTGTAATCTCTAGCCTAAGTGCCACCCTGGTGAGCACGCTGTCACTTTCACACACATGGGGAGAGCATAGATCTATTAAAGCACTTGAGTAGCAAGGTAGATCTATAGATTACAAGCTCATGATCACGATATGATCATGCATAGAGAGAGAGATGAACACATAGCTACCGGTAGAACCCTTAGCCTCGAGAGAGAACTACTCCCTCCTCATCATGGGAATCAGCAACAGTGATGGAGATGGTGGTGGAGATCGATGGATATGGCTCCGGGGGCACTTCCCCGTCCCGGCAGGGTGCCGGAACAGAGACTTTCTGTCCCCCGAATCTCCCCTTCGGTGGCGGCGGCGCAGCGGAACTTTTCGTGGATTTCTGATTGACGACTTAGGGTTTATGCCTTGGGAGGCTTCTTATAGGCGAAGAGGCAAGGTCGGTGGGGTGCCAGGGGGTCCACACCACCTGGTGGCGCGGCCAGGGCTAGCCTGCGCCACCACATGGTGTGGCTAGGCCCTGGCCCTCCTCCGTCTCGTATTCTGGCTGCGTGAGTCTTCCGGTAAAATAGGAACTTTGGCTTTTGTCCCGTCCAATTATGAGAATATTCATTTTCTGACTTTCCTGGAACCAAAAACAGCAGAAAACAGGCAACTGGCACTGTGGCATCTTGTTAATAGGTTAGTCCAAGAAAGTGTATGAAAAGTACTCCAAAGTTGGAACACAACATAAGAAAGTAGATAAAACCAAGCATGGAACATCAAAAATTATAGATACATTTGCAATGGATCAACTACTATGTTTCTGTTGTACCACTCTGAGGGATGTAATACTAGTGGAACGGTGTTTCATTGGTGTTATGTCATTGACTATAGTGTACTACATCATGTAGTGGTATGCTGGGTCACCGCAGCTGGTATCAGAGCATATGCTTTGACCTTAGGATTAAAACCCTTTTAGGAGATCTGTAGGTTGGATAGTGACTATAGGAGCCATCTTATCTAAACCAAGACTTGTGATGCATATCCACTTGAGGATAACTCTATCACACTTAAGTGGGATGCTTAGGTCATTTTTGTTAGGATTAGTTAACCATCTTTTCTCGAGGTAGTGCTAATTCTAAGAAAGTATAATACTATTAAGATGTCTTAATTAAGTTAAAACATCGAAGTAAATTATGACTAAGTTCAGGATATCATATATAGTAATATAAATGGTGTATACTAATCATAGGATTCAAGTAAGATAGTAAAATCATATCATTAGTTGATAATGATAGGCAACATAATGAAGACAATTAAAATATATATAGATGCAATGGGAAGTAGATCATGTGGGATTTACTTGAGAATCTTGCATGATGGAGAGAAATTTTGTTAAGAATCCATAATAGTAAGGTAATAATAAGATCATCATGATGAGATTAGTTCTTAAATCATGAGGAATAGGTAAATCATAACAAGATCATGGTGAGATTAGCTCCACAACCATGATATAGGTGTAAAAATGACAAGTGTATAACAAATAATCTTGAAACAAAGTAAGAAAAGAATAGTGTAGGACCATATTAGGAGTCATAAATGTTATAAATCTCGGATCACCCATAGTTAAAGATATTGTATAGGATTTGATTATGCATTTGGAGAGATCCTGTAAGGATAGTTACGATAAAATGAAAGGTTAGTAGTCAATAGTAGTCTTCAAAATAAGGTAATGAGTTAGTAAAAAACCCAAATTGATATCACTTTGCTCAAAATTATCCAATTGCAATTGAGCAACTTGGGTAAATACTGAGACAAGGTATAGTTTGACCTCTGAGTGCTAAGTATCACGATGTAAACCTATACTAGGGGTGTCATATACTACACACTAACCCTGAATTCTAGAGATGTTTTACTCAACAACTATATTACGGGCTTAGAATAATGTGTGTTATATGCATGACAATTGGATTTCTTGGTTTTTATTGGATCTTCTTGATTGACTAGATCTGTGCATGAAGTTTGACTTGGTGTGCAAATGCATGATGCATCATCAAGTTATTACTTGATGTTATAGACCTAGATAGAAAAGGAAATTCGTGTAAGGGAGTGACGAGTTTCAAAAGTCAAGATGAAGACTTGCAGGACGAAGGAAGCGAATATAAGGAGTATCAATCCTATTGTGAAGGATGAGTCGATTCCAGATCATTTTGAGTCCGCAACAAGAAGGAAGTTTAGTGCAAAAAAGTTATGGAGCAACAAGAAGGAATGAACTTTTGTTCACTCAAATTCGTTGATGTTCCTAAAGAACAAATGAAGTAGTAATAACTAGGGTCATGGAAGTGTTATGAAATAATATAAAGAAGAAGCATTGGAACAAGAACGGTACTCAAGCTCTGAAATCTCAGAGAGAATGCCAGGAGGAAGTTGAAAAAAACCTATAGGGTAATCTATAAACCATACACCCTAGGAGAATCCATAACTGGTATCCTATTGGTTAGTTAACCAAGTCATCTTTGTTTGATTTAAAGAGCATAAAACTTGGCCTAAGTTAAGCAAGATATAAAGAAGTATGAAATTAAGGCGATCATTTTCTGAGACGCTTCATGGAGTCGGGCTTGCAAATAGACCAATGTCCGAACCATGGAAACCAAATGGTGGTATATTCAAGAGTTGCAGAGTAATAGAACACCCTAAGGGGGAGATTGAACAACGAGGAAGTATTGATTCGATATCTGAAGTAAAGTTAAGGAGAAATCCTAAACTATGACAACATTATGCCTTATTTTCATATGGTTATAAGAAGTCATAATTATAAAATACTCCCGAGACTATGTGAAAGGGTAATTGCCCCTATGTGTGGTTTTGGTGATTAATGACAATCCCTATGGACTAATGTTTTCATTGAGTTTTATATGAAGGAATATTCCATAGGTCATGCTTGTAGTCCATATGTTGGATTCAAGAATGGATGTCATGAAGATAAAGATATACCTTGAGTTTTGGCATCAAGATCATCGAATTGAAGATAAGAATATGATTTGTTCAAGATCTTGAGAGTGTGATCTCTATAGAAGAATTCAAGATATGGCTCTAATTCGGTGTCATGATAGCCTCATTAGTTGGGCTATGGTTGATTAAGATTTAGAGCATGTAATAAAATGAAGAGTTCCTTATGTACCTCAAGATATTGAGATGGAGCATGAGAAGACACTTGGTTGACCAATGCAAAGAGTGAAGAGTGATTTCAAGTTGGTCAACACATGAAGCATAAAAAAATGTACCACATGGATCTTGTGGTGTGGTAAGCCTTGTCATTTATGCATCATGAACTAACCCATTATATATGTTCCTTTGTGGTTTATATATGGGATAGGTATCTTTCCATGGGCTTGCTTCAAAAGTGAAGATCTCAATAGCCCATGAGAGGATGGCATCAAGTGGTGATTGCCATCAAGGTTGAGAAGGGCAAGTTCAAGATAAGCATCTCGAGAAGATCATTTGCTTGAAGCTTGCCGTCCATATTGGTGATAATGCACATGTGAAGACGTGTCTTAATGAAGCTATCCCATAGTGGTTTATGGGGGAGCAAATTATGAGTCTTCATGAAGCAACAATGATCAAGTGGTGCATTCCGGCTTGGATGGAGCTTGAAGCGTTGTCATCAAGATCAAGCGGGATGCGCAAGGCAAAGGTATGGCCTTGCTAGGTTTTCATTTTACCGGTCTCAAGGTGGTTGTTGGGAGACCGGGTTATAGGATAGATAGCCGCACTATTAAGAGGGGCTTTCGGTTTGGTAACTTGATCACATCGTCATAGGGACCTAAAACCTTTGCATACTTTGCATCTTCCTATTTTGTTGCTTCTTGGTATTTCCTCTATGTGAGGTTCTTGAGCTTGTTGGTAGCTCTTCAACAAGCCCAAGTTCATCGAAAACGGAATTCGTATGCATCTTATATGGCGTTTTCGAGTTTGAAGGTTTTACCGATTCTTCTTATAGGGAGGATCCATGCCTTTCCTATTTTGGTTCTATCTTCCTTTGTTGTACTATGATGTTTTCATGCACCATATTGTAGAGCTTGTTGTCCTCGTCAAAACAAGCCCAAGATCATCGAAATCGGAGTCCGGATGCAAAAGTTATTGCGTTTTTCGTGAAGTCAGTTTCATCCTGGTTGTGGATCCGGTTCAACCGAGCCCCACACCGGACGGTCCGGTTCCAGCTCCGGTTGACCGGATCTCAGACCGGGTTTTCTGGTTTTCGCGACCGAGTCCATTCCAGGTTGGCATACAGAAGTATTTCGGTTTGTGGTCCGGTCCACCGGCCTGGGGACCGAGTTGTCCGGTTCTGGGGCCAGTCCAACCGGACTTCAAACCGGGTTCGCGCTGTTTCCTCCCAACGGCCATATTTGCTTTCCCCTATAAAAGGGGGTTCTTCCCCCAACGTTTTAGTTGTTCTTGAGCACGAAATTGACCTCCATTGTTGACCCTCTTGAGCTTGCCTCCTCCCCCTTCCCTCCTATGATTCTTGCATCTTTTTGAGGGCTTTGGAAGAGGAGATCTAGATCTACAATCCCCACCAATCAAATCCTCCTCTAAGTGAGGGGAACCCATTGGATCTAGATCTTGGAGTCATTGGTTGACTTCCACCATTGTTCTTCCTCTCTAATTCCTCCCTAGCACTTGTTGCTTTGGTGGGATTTGAGAGTGAAGGATTTGAACACCCTTGGTGTTCTTGCTTTGCATTCTTGCATAAGTGTTGAGCTCTCCATTACGATTTGTTCGAGTGAGAGACCGTGAGCTTGTTACTCTTGGAGGGTGACCTCCTAGTTGGCTTGGCGGTTGGTGTCGCGGTGTCCTCTTCGTGGAATATTGTGAAGAGACCCGGGTTTCTCCTTCGTGGAGCTTGTGAAGTGGTTGTGGAGCTTGCCATCTCCGGAGTGGAGGAAAAGCTAGCCATAAGGAAAGGGCCTATTCCTTCGTGGGATAAACTCGGAGAAGAAGGTGAGCCTTCGTGGCGTTGGGAAATCCTTCGTGGAATCCCACACCTCTCCAACGTGACGTACCTTACTTGTAAGGGAACACGGGAATACATCTTCGTCTCCGCGTGCCTCGGTTATCTCTATACCCGAGCTTACTTTCCTTGTGATAGCCATCGAGCTTGAAGTACTTATATCTTTCTTATCACTTGTGGTATATTTATCTTGTGCTATCTTTCTTAGCTTATCTTGTTGTTTGTGCACTTAGTTGAGCCTAGTGTATTTAGGTTTTGTGCTTGTAAAATAAACGTTAGTTTAATTCCACATTCTATCAAGCCAAAACCGTAATAGTTTTGAAATTGCCTATTCACCCCCCCTCTCGGCGACATCTCTATCCTTTTAATTAGTATCAGAGAAAGGTTTCTCCTTGTTTAGGCTTCACCGCCTAGAGTGTAAAGATGTCGGCTAGTAGTATAGTGCACAATGACATAATTATCTTTGATGGCACAAATTATATTTTGTGGAGAAATTCCTTCCTTTGTAATCTTCGGACCTTGTGTCCAAATATTGAGCGTTTTCTAGATGTAGGTTTTTCTCCTCCGATGGATCCTCAAAATCTATCTTTAGAGGATGAGAAAAAATTACATCTCGAAGCTCAAGTATCTAATGAGCTTATTTTCTCCTTGAGCCCCATATTTAATTTGTTCTTGACAAATGTAAAGCGCAAGTCATCTCATGAGATGTGGACCAAGCTTAAAGAAATATTTGGTGGGTCCATTTCTCATAGGGTCGATGGTATCTCCGAGGAGCTCTCTTCTCCTTCACATCATGAAGAGCTCCAAGTGGCTTCCACCTCCGGCCGCGATGAGATTTCAATTCCCTTCACTTCACCTACATGTGACAAGTCACAAGGTAATGGCATGGTGAGTGGAGAAATCATATGTAATGATGGTAGTGGTTCTCTTCACACCAATGATTCATGTTCTATAAATGCTAATGGTGTAGAGAGTTTGGACTTAAGCACTTCTTGAAAGGATAATTTTATATCCCCTTGTGTTGCTAGTCCTTGCATACTGTCTAGAAATTATTTGAGTACTAGTGTAGATGATATGCTTGATTTGTCTTGTTCCAATAAACAAAATGCTTCTATTTCCTCTAGTTGTGTATCTAACAATGTAGAGGAAATCAAACACCCTATGGAGCAAGACACAATCATGAATGAAGATTCAAGAATATCCTCATCTTCATCCTCCCGTGCTCACATGTGCCTTATGGCAAGAGGATCAAAGGTATCTCCTACTTTGGATCCCAACATCTCTTCTCTAGATAATAGCAATGATAATGATGATAGTGATGATGACCTTGATGAGGATACTAGAGCTCTTGTGCTTGAGCTGACCTTTTTGTGTACCTCTCTTCGTGGTAATAGTAAGGCCGTTGCTTGTATCAAACACGTTATGGACACCATAACTAAACAAACGGAAACCATAGAGGAGTTGGATTTCCAACTTGATGATGGGAGTCGGAGATTCAATCTCCTTAAGCAAGAGATTGCCGAGGAGAAGCACACTAATTGTCTCCTCATACAAAAAATTGAATCTTATGAGCTTGAAAAGGAAAAATCTATTAATGATGCTAGTGCTACTAACTCTACTTCTTGTGAAGCATCTACCCTAAAGGAGAATGTTGAGCTAAGGGCTCAACTTGAGTTGCTAACTAGCAATTATGGGAAATTGGAAGAAAGTCATGAAAAACTCTTGGCCTATCATAATGATCTTCTAATCTCCTATGATGGGCTAAAATTAGCTCATGAGGCAAGTATCACTAAGGTAACATCTTGTGAGCCTCTTTTGGACATTAACACAACTTCTACTCAAAATGCTATTTTGCCATGTGCTAGTCCTAGTGATCCTTCTAGTCATACTAGTGATAAACCTTGTGTTGGATTACTTGCTTTGCCTTGTTGCTCTAACAATGAAGCTTCTACTTCCTCTAGTACCTCTATTTCTACTAACCATGTGGAGGAAATCAAAGAGCTCAAGGCCCAAGTCACTTCTTTGAAGAAAGACTTGGAAAGAAGTCATGAAGTCAAATCCACACTCGATAATATTTTGAGTGTGCAAAAATACCCCAATGATAAAAGAGGACTTGGATTCAACTCCAATAATAAGAACAAGTCCAAGAGCAACAAGAAGAAGATCCAAGACCAAGTCAAGGATTTGGCCAAGAGTATTTTCTTCAAGTGCAAGGTTAAAGGACATCATGTAAGATCTTGTCCATTGAAGAAAAAGCACTTGAGTGAGAAGAAACAAGGGAAGTGTCCACAAGTTCAAGGTCAAGCCCAATCTCAACCTCAAGTTGAAGCTAGGCCACTTCCCAAGAAGAATCAAGATAAGGCTCCCCAAGCCAAGAAATTAATGAAGAAGAGAAAGGGGAGCACTTGTTGCTACATATGTCGTGAGAAGGGGCACTTGGCCTCTTCATGTTCAAATGGTACCTTATCTAACCCTATCATTGTTTATGATTATTATTCTCTTGGGAAGGATAAGGATGGCAATGTGTTTGCCAAGTTTGTTGGAACTCAAAGTGGTGTCAAGAAACGAACCATTTGGGTTGCCAAGCCTATTGTGACTAACCTCTTAGGACCCAACTTGGTTGGGGACCAACAAACTCAAACTTGATCAATAGGTGTTTTTGGAGGGCATTGGAGACTTGGCTAACTCATGAAAATTAAGGGATATTCATATATTATATTTTATAAAGCCAAGTTATAAGGATTATCATCTCCCTACCATATACCCAATGTGCCTCTTTGCGGTAACTCGAACTCAACTCTTTTATATTGAAAGTTACTTGCCCCTTTACATGTTTTGGTTTTGTACCAAGTATGTGTTTGTATTTGTTGTGCCTCATGCTTGCTTATTTTGTGTATTCAAGTATGTCTATGTGTTTGGCACATCATTTACTTGTGTGTTTTGCTTTGAGCCTCTAATGCATCTTGATGATATCTTTTTTGGCTCTTTTTGAGTGGTTAATGGAACATCCCATTTTGGGGGTGTGATATGCCTCGCGCATCTCTCATACCTTAAAATGTGTGTACATGAGTACTACCACTTGGTATTGATATTGCAAGATTATCTAGTTACTATGTGGTGTGTCATACTCATGAGAAATTCAAATTCTAAATGTCCATTAATTATTTCTAGTTGAGGTTGTTTTTCCTCTTATTAAGAAAAATTGGATACCACATTATGGGGGAGTAATATGCTTCTTTTGCATATCACAATCCTAGGAAATGTGAACATGAGGTGGTGCCACTTAGAGTTGATATTGTTGATTATCTTGTATCTAGGTGGCATGTTAGCTCAAACAAGGTCCTATTTTCTTGTTAGAAGCTTTTATTGGTCGTCTTTTCGGTCTTTGCTTGAGTAAGAAATTCTTGGTGTGGCCTTCCTCAAATGCTTATCTCTATCGAGAGAAGAAATAAATCTAAGTTTGATAACATCTCTGCCAAACTCGGTTCTCAGGCCGGTTGAACCGGTTCCCAGACCGGATGGTCCGGTATCAGTCCCGGTCAACCGAACCCAAACCGGGAATCTCGGTTTCATATACCGATTCTATCTGGGCTCACACACAGTGAGCATCGAGGTTTGGATTCCGGTTGACCGGGATGCACACCGGGCGGTCCGGTGTGTGGTCCGGTCCAACCGAACTTAAAACCGAGTTTCGCAGAAAATGCTACAAACGGCTAGATTTCTCCCTTGAGTATAAATACCTCTTCTTCTAGCTTTTCTTTACAAAAATTGTTGTGGCTCCCATTGTCTTCCTTGGCTTTTGAACATCTCTTTGATGGTGTTTTTGATTATCATCAAATGTGATTTTATTGGAAGACAAACCTTTTCTTCTCGGAACCTTGTGCCATTGTGAAAAGTGTTAAGGGTTTGGTTTATTTCTTGAAACCTTGCTCTCTAGGGAGTTTGTTATCTCATTCTTTCTTCTCTATGTTATTTGCTTGAATGAGATAAATCTTTGAGCATTTATGTTTTTATCTCATCTTTTATGCTCAATAGTTTTTGCTTAGTTCATTTGTTGAACTTCGTTGAACAAATCTTGTGTTGATTTGATTCTTTGATATAGTTTGGACAGCAAATGTGTTTTGTCACACCTTGTATGCCTTCTTGAATATTTTGGTGTTTTGTCCAAATTCTATATTCATTGGTTCTTGAAAGTCTCGTGCATGCATGTTTACTAAATGGATATCTTATATCATGTTTTGCTTTCTTTGATCCAATATATAGGGTATACTCCGTCAAATCCTTAAACGGCTATGATGTGCATGAAATTCAAAATTCATCTCTAAATATGCACATATTTTTATGGAGTATGTCCTATGTGTTGTGGTTGGTCTAACCACTTTGGACCCAATAAGTTTGGGGACCGAGATGTACTTGAATGTTGTTTTAGGTACATTGGAGATGCAATGGATGCTTGTCTTATCTATATGGAACGTGTTGTCACCACATGATAATTGGACCCATGCTAGGATGATCAAAGAATTCTTATCTACTACATCATACCATTGCTATCTCGGTAACAAGTATCTTATTCATGCATACTATTCTTCCATGCAATCTCTTGTAGGTTGCATCTTGGCATGAATTTATTTGTTTGTAAATGTTGCGGTTCTTGCAAGGATCTTTAAAAGACTTTTCTATCCTTATTGCTTATGTGAGTAATTTGAGATGATGCATATAATGGGGAGTATATAAAATCATGTTCATGCTTCACCAATCCCAAATATGCCTTCTAGCAATTTATTGCATATCAATTCCGCAACGTACTCTCATGTGCAATATTGTTGAAATTGCATTGAATCCTTCCTTTTGATACTTGTTGCCTTTCTCAAAATATCCCAACTAGCATTAGTTCCCTTAGTGTTAGTTGTGATGTTTTTGAGGTTTTCTTTTTCTTTGGTGAAGTTCATTGATATACCATAAGAGAAAATAGAGCCATGGGCTATATATATGCACTTAAGCAAAATATCATGTTTTTGGTATATCTTATGACTTCCTCTTGGATATCACGTTTTCTTATCTTTATTAACCTCTTATGTGTGGATGTTTCTTTGTGGATTATTCCCATGATTTCCCTATTAGAAACTTATATACACAAGAGTTTTAATCTCTCGCATTGATATCCTTGCCTTTTGCCAACCATCTCACTTATCCGCTTAGTTTTTAATGGTTTTGGTAAGGTCTTGATTTATGAGTGCTCGGTTTACTTTCATTGCATCTTCATGCACTCATATCTCATATTTGGTTTCTTTTGGACTTAATCTTGTCTTGACAAGTGTATTGATTTATATCTCTACTCATTGTATCTTGGTTGTGTTCTAAATGATATAGAGGGAGTGAGGATTCCATGTTTGTGCATATTGTATTCAAATGAAACAACTAATTTATGCACAAACCTTGGGGAGCTTCCTTATTTCATTTAGAGAACTATTTGTCCACTTGATTATTTGGATCTTTTGATTGCTTGCTTCATCCGTTGAAGTTTCTTCACCTTGTTATCCTTTTAGCAATATTTTATCCTAAATATAGTTGATTTCCTCCAAGTATTCGTCATTGGATATGTGCATATGATTTCACTCATATTATGAGAAATGCACACCTTGGGAGGAACTTGAACTATATTGGCCTTCTAACTTTGTCATTCATTTTGGCACTTGTTGTCAATGGGGGAGAAGTTTAGAGGGTTTTAAGGGAAATGGTTTTGTACTTAAGATTGGTTTGTTCTTAAGTGTTTTCCTTCCATGCATTTCATCTTTATTGTGTATTGCATGGTTGAATATATATAGTGAAAACTCTCCCAAAGGTTATGCTTGACAATGTATGCAATGAAATTCAAGTTCATCACATGTGCATATATTGTGGGGGAGTTTGCTCTATATATGTTGGCTCTACTCACATCTCTTGCATTAGTTGTAGCTTGTGTGAGTAGAAGCAGTTTTGATATGGGCTAGTATCTTTGTGTTACTTAACCATATCAAATACAACCTCTTGTATTCAACTTATTCTCGGATAAGTTGCGTACTTGTTTCTAATATTCATTATATAAACCCTATTTTTGTGATTGTCATCAATTACCAAAATGGGGGAGATTGAAAGGGTAATTGCCCCTATGTGTGGTTTTGGTGATTAATGACAATCCCTATGGACTAATGTTTTCATTGAGTTTTATATGAAGGAATATTCCATAGGTCATGCTTGTAGTCCATATGTTGGATTCAAGTATGGATGCCATGAATATAAAGATATACCTTGAGTTTTGGCATCAAGATCATCGAATTGAAGATAAGAATTCAAGATCTTGAGAGTGTGATCTCTATAGAATAATTGAAGATATGGCTCTAAGTCGGTGTCATGATAGCCTCATTAGTTGGGCTATGGTTGATTAAGATTTAGAGCATGTAATAAAATGAAGAGTTCCTTATGTACCTCAAGATATTGAGATGGAGCATGAGAAGACACTTGGTTGACCAATGCAAAGAGTGAAGAGTGATTTCAAGTTGGTCAACACATGAAGCATAAAAAAAATGTACCACATGGATCTTGTGGTGTGGTAAGCCTTTTCATTTATGCATCATGAACTAACCCATTATATATGTTCCTTTGTGGTTTATATATGGGATAGGTATCTTTCCATAGGATTGCTTCAAAAGTGAAGATCTCAATAGCCCATGAGAGGATGGCATCAAGTGGTGATCGCCATCAAGGTTGAGAAGGGCAAGTTCAAGATAAGCATCTCGAGAAGATCATTTGCTTGAAGCTTGCCGTCCATATTGGTGATAATGCACATGTGAAGACGTGTCTTAATGAAGCTATCCCATAGTGGTTTATGGGGGAGCAAATTATGAGTCTTCATGAAGCAACAATGATCAAGTGGTGCATTCCGGCTTGGATGGGCTTGAAGCGTTGTCATCAAGATCAAGCGGGATGCGCAAGGCAAAGGTATGGCCTTGCTAGGTTTTCCTTTTACCGGTCTCAAGGTGGTTGTTGCGAGACCGGGTTATAGGATAGATAGCCGCACTATTAAGAGGGGCTTTCGGTTTGGTAACTTGATCACATCGTCATAGGGAGCTCAATCCTTTGCATACTTTGCATATTCCTATTTTGTTGCTTCTTGGTATTTTCTCTATGTGAGGTTCTTGAGCTTGTTGCTAGCTCTTCAACAAGCCCAAGTTCATCGAAACGGAATTCGTATGCATCTTATATGGCGTTTTCGAGTTTGAAGGTTTTACCGGTTCTTCTTATAGGGAGGCTCCATGCCTTTCCTATTTTGGTTCTATCTTCCTTTGTTGGACTATGATGTTTTCATGCACCATATTGTAGAGCTTGTTGTCCTCATCAAAACAAGCCCAAGATCATCGAAATCGAAGTCCGGATGCAAAAGTTATTGCATTTTTCGTGAAGTCAGTTTCATCCCGGTTGTGGATCCGGTTCAACCGAGCCCCACACCGGACGGTCCGGTTCCAGCTCCGGTTGACCGGATCTCAGACCGGGTTTTTCCGGTTTTCGCGACCGAGTCTATTCCGGGTTGGCATATTGAAGTATTTCGGTTTGTGGTCCGGTCCACCGGCCTGGGGACCGAGTTGTCCGGTTCTGGGGCCGGTCCAACCAGACTTCAAACCGGGTTCCCGCTGTTTCCTCCCAACGACCATATTTGCTTTCCCCTATAAAAGGGGGTTCTTCCCCCAACATTTTAGTTGTTCTTGAGCACGAAATTGACCTCCATTGTTGACCCTCTTGAGCTTGCCTCCTCCCCCTTCCCTCCTATGATTCTTGCATCTTTTTGAGGGATTTGGAAGAGGAGATCTAGATCTACAATCCCCACCAATCAATTCCTCCTCTAAGTGAGGGGAACCCATTGGATCTAGATCTTGGAGTCATTGGTTGACTTCCACCATTGTTTTTCCTCTCTAATTCCTCCCTAGAACTTGTTGCTTTGGCGGGACTTGAGAGTGAAGGATTTGAACACCCTTGGTGTTCTTGCTTTGCATTCTTGCATAAGTGTTGAACTCTCCATTACGATTTGTTCGAGTGAGAGACCGTGAGCTTGTTGCTCTTGGAGGGTTACCTCCTAGTTGGCTTGGCGGTTGGTGTCGCGGTGTCCTCTTCGTGGAAGATTGTGAAGAGACCCGGGCTTCTCCTTCGTGGAGCTTGTGAAGTGGTTGTGGAGCTTGCCATCTCCGGAGTGGAGGAAAAGCTAGCCATAAGGAAAGGGCATATTCCTTTGTGGGATAGACTCGGAGAAGAAGGTGAGCCTTCGTGGCGTTGGGAAATCCTTCGTGGAATCCCACACCTCTCCAACGTGACGTACCTTACTTGTAAGGGAACACGGGAATACATCTTCGTCTCCGCGTGCCTCGGTTATCTCTATACCCGAGCTTACTTTCCTTGTGATAGCCATCGAGCTTGAAGTACTTATATCTTGCTTATCACTTGTGGTATATTTATCTTGTGCTATCTTGCTTAGCTTATCTTGTTGTTGGTGCACTTAGTTGAGCCTAGTGTATTTAGGTTTTGTGCTTGTAAAATAAACGTTAGTTTAATTCCGCATTCTATCAAGCCAAAACCGTAATAGTTTTGAAATTGCCTATTCACCCCCCCTCTAGGCGACATCTCTATCCTTTCAGTATGTTTGGATGGAAGGAAGGTTGAAAAGGGTAAAACAGGTTCACCTAACAGCCTAGTTCTAAGGGGAAACAACTCTTAAGTGTCCCTAAGAAGGTAGTTAGTATGATATTAGGGAAATTGAGACTTATACCTCAAGATAGTAAGAGGAGGATCTTCAGCTTAGTAATAAAAGTAAGTTGGAGAAGTAATACATAAGTTGTTAAGAAACCTACTGTATCATAATAAGATTTAAAAAAAGATCGAAAAAGATTAGATAGTTTAACCTCGAAAACCCAAATAGAAGGTAAACTAGAATCAAAATACTCTTAAGTTCGCATAGAGAACACCAATATAGACCAATAACAAGGAGTAGCAAACCACTCATGGTTTGGACTAAATGACTCCAAAACATTCTTATTAAGTAAGCCATAAGGACTAAGTATACCATAACTAGGTGAATATCAGAGCCAAGGCTATTATTGGTCGAAATTCAAACTAAAATCTCACCCTAGTGAGACTTTCTAAAAAACCCAGACACTTCTTGAATAGATGTCCTAATCCGAAGACACTTAGAAAGGACCTAATCGAGAAGGAGTATTGCATTCATAGTAATCATTGTATCAAATGGGATTGACAGCTGGCCATTCTCAAGATAGAAGAGGATTTAAGGAAAAGTTTGAATGAAGATATACCAATTACCTTCATCATGGATCTAGAGAACTACTATGGTATGAAGAAGTCAGTCTTATCTTCTGAAACGTAACAGAGTACGAACTTTGGGGACAAAGTTGAGTTTAAGGGGGGACTATAACATCCCAGGATTAGCACCTAGTAATACAGAGGATGCATGGTTGTGCATTGCATTCATGCATAAGAAAATCTGGGGAATTTTCACGCAAAACTAAAGAAGCTATATAGAGATTGAGATCTCTCTTGTGTTCTGATGGAGGCATCTAGGCAAGTGTGACAGATTTCGACATGACCTGTACTGTATTTTTATGTATTGTGGGGAAAATAATTTCAAATATGAATTCAAATAAATTAAGAAAATTCACAAATTGAATTATGGAATATTTAAATACTTAGGAGTAATGGAATGTAAATGCTTGAATAAAGTAAATATGATTTTATAACAAATAGATAACAATAAAGTAATTGGAACACATACTATAATGTTTGTATAGTTATTCAAATAGAAAAGAATATTACAATAAGAAGAATACAACAAAAAGAAAAAAATTGAAATTGAAATACAAATGGAAAATGAATTACAACAATAAATAAGAATTGAATTCATATATAAATATTACAAGATTCAAATTACAAAAAGAAAGAATATCTAAATTTATTGATATTATACAATATTACATTGTTAATTACATTATTCAAAGTAAAAAAGAATTGCAAAAATAATAAAATAAGTCCTAAACTAAATCTTCATGCCTTGAAGATTTCATTCTTGATCTTTATACCTGCAAAACAACATAAAAGAAACAAAAAAAAGAGGATAGTAAACATGTTAGTTTGGATTATTTTTACTCTCAGTTTAGGCAGAGAGGTGCTATAGCCACAATCATCATAGAGTAACTAGAAAGGGGCCATGGTAGTATCTGTTCTCATCAATAATTTTGCCTCAGTCTCATGCATCATTGGCTGGGGAGAATTTCACCATTTTTAGAAAATGGGTAAGCCAAAATAAGAAAATATCTGAATCAGCCGAAGTGATTCACAGGCACAAGTTTCAAGGGTTGAAACTTGCACCCCATCAGGCCCACTTGACAACATCATTGTCACAACATGCAAGTAATGTGCTATCAACACATCAAGGGAAGAAAAGGCACACAAGAGATAAGGGCACCTAGAGGACAGTAGCATAGCAAACTATCACACAGCCACTTCCCTCTCAACTTACTCTCTGTCAACAGTTCTTCTTATTTCATTTCACAACCACCTCCATCCATATCTATCTCCATACCACCATATCACAAGCATTTGGTTGCCTGAAGAGCCATCCAAGAGCTAGGAGGGGTGGAGTTCCACCGGGAAGGCAGCGGCTCAGGAGAAACTGGCCAACAGTTCAATGAGAAGAACCAGCAAAGTGATCAGGATCAACACCAGAAGCACAAGGAGGAGGTGGTCTAGTTACCAAAAGGAGCGCACCAGTTGATCACTAGGAGGAGAAGTCACCAAAACTAGTGATGGGTTCGTAGCAGGGAAAAGAAAAAAATTTCTACCGCAAGAACAAACAAAACCCAGATCTAATCTAGATAAAAGCCAAGATCTAATCTATTAGACATGTGCAACGAGATAGATCTATACTAACCCTTGTAGATCCGAAAGCGTTACGAGATTGGATCTCGTGGTTGATGTAGTCGATCACTTGCCGATCTCAAGATCGAGTAGACGATCCTTCCGGCGCCGCGTTCCGGCAGCGCTTCCGCAGTCGGTCACACGTGCGGAATCGAAGCAAACCTTCCTCTCCTCGTTCCAGCGAGCAGCGGAGGTAGTAGATCTTCTCCACGGAATCCCAGCAGCACGACGGCGTGGTGGTGGTGGTGGAGTAGAGAATTCTTCAGGGCTTCGCCTAAGCCAGTGCAGAGGGAAGGAGGAGGAGAGAGGCGGCTAGGGTTTGGAGTGCAAGGGGCAAGGGGGTGGTGCCTCCACCCCCTCTATTTATGGGAGGGAGGCGCCATGGGGAGGTGGAGTCCTTGTAGGACTCCCCTCTCCCTTGGCCGGCGGATCAAGGAGGTGGGGGGAGAGTCCTACTCCCCCACGAATCCTTGTCTTACCCCACAAGGATTCCTTGATCCTTTCTTGGTTTTCAAGTAAACTCCAAGAAATCTTCCAAAACCTTCCGGAACATTCCGAAACCTTCTAGAATCCCCATACAAATACTCCGGAACATTTCCTAACTTAGAAAATGATCCCCAATATATGAATCTTATTCTCCGGACAATTCCGGAGCTCCTCGTGACGTCCTGAATCCAATCTGAGACTCCGAACAACATTCGGTCTCCAAAGCACATTCTATCTACTTAAAACAACTTCGAACCTTAAGTGTGTCACCCTACGGTTCGTGAATATGCAGACATGATGGAGACACCTCTCCGATCAATAACCATCAGCGGGATCTGGAGATCCATAAAGGCTCCCACATACTCAACGATGACTTCGTGATCAATAGAACCATTAACATACGAAACCAATTCCCTTTGTCACGCGATACTCTACTTATCCGAGGTTTGATCGTCGGTATCTCCATACCTAGTTCTACCTCGTTACTGATAAGTACTCTTTACTCGTTCCATGTTATGTCATCCCTTGTGACCCAGTCACATGCTTGCAAGCTAATTAGATGACATTCCACCGAGAGGGCCCAGAGCATATCTATCCGTCATATGGATGGACAAATCCCAATCTTGGTCCATGCGCTTCAACACATACTTTCAGAATACCCAATGACACCTTTATAACCACCCAGTTACGAAGCGGTGTTTGATGTCACCAAAGTATCCATCCGGTGATGGTGATTAACATAACCTCATGGTCGAAGGATTAGGTTACTATGCATTTGAAAGCTTATAGCAATACGAACTTAATGACTTGATCTTATGCTACGCTTACTATGGGTGTGTGTCCATCACATCATTCTCCTAATGATAACCTTGTTATTAATCACATCCAATGTCAATGATCAGGAAACCATGATCATCAATTAATCAACAAGCTAGTTTAACAAGAGGCTTACTAGGGACTCTTTTATGTTTACAAAACACACAAGTATTAATGTTTCCGGTTAATACAATTATAGCATGGGATGTAAACATTTATCATAAACATAAAGATATAATAATAACCACTTTATTATTGCCTCTTGGGCATATCTCCAACAACTAGAAAGGCAAGCAGAAGTAGATCAACTATTATACAGCAACAGGCTGCCACCACAAGATCCAACAATAGCAAATCAAGAAGCCAAGGTCCAGTACACAAGCTACACAATATCACATAGCTACGCCAAACAATCAATCATAGTATCTAATATTATCATTTCAAGTAAGAAAATGATTTTGAGGGTGAGAGAGAGCTCCCAGTAATGTATAGTAGTGCTATGATCTTGTCATCATAGAGCCTTTGAGGAAACAAGAGAATCTATTCTTAATAGCAAGATTAGCCTCAGTCTATGCATCCTAGGCAGGGACTTCCAAGTTATTAATTTGCAACTAAATCATCTCAAGTGAGTGATTCCAATTCCATCCAATTCAAAGATTTAAGTACAGCAGATCATGTTAGATTGAAAACCATTATGCACACTCTAATTAGAGACACCATAGTGGCATCTATACTAATTGAAGCCACATCAAAAATATCCATTAAGCTAAATAATCATCTTCCTAGTTCATACAACTAGGAATCATTTACTTTTAACAACAAACTAACTAGTAAGGTTCTAAATCAACATTGGATCAATGATCTAGGACTCAACCCTTGCATCATAAGCCAAGCCAAGAGAATCTAGTATATTATATGTTCTTATCAGTCTATAGAGAGAGGGAGAAAGAAATATAGGCAGAGAAGGGGAGCTTGATCAACCAGTGGAGCTGGTGACCCCTAATATAATCAGGAGCTCATACCCTAACAATAGCCAGAGAGAGAAGTCAGAGAGAGTGATGAAAGCAACACATGTGTACATCACATGCACACATGTGCAATACTTAAGATATTAAAGTTGTAGTAACTAACTAAAATAAAAATATATATAAACATCAAACACCATCATACAACAGCACATTAGGATTACCAAAGCTATGAATTAAGTCACATGATCATATATATATAGTTATAGTAAATGAACAATAGCAGATGTACTCAACCAAGTTAAGCCACTAACAATCATTCCACGACATAATAACACCAAAAGTGCTAAGTCCAATCCTAGTTGAGCAAAGTATGCTCAATAGTACTATTGGAAGAACCATCACAAGTCACTAGTTTCACCACAGCAAGTTAAAAAATTACTACACAGCTAGCAACATTACTGAGTATCATCAATAATACCCAGAATCATGTATAATTAGCAAACTAAGGATTTCACTAACTCAATTAACCTCCACACCAGCAAGCCACATATTCATACTACCACTAGAATAAAATTAATGCCCTAATTAGGGTTGGCCACCGAAAGTAGAAGTCAACACCCAGGGTTGCAGACACCACCGAAGAGATGAAAACAGCAACATGTCAAGATAGAAAGAAGGGAAACATAGAGGGAGCACCTACCCGTGGTGAGTCGTGCCTAGCTGGAGAGGAAGTAAACTGTGAAGTTGACATAAACAATGGTGACCAAAGAAGAGACCACGGCGAGGTGGCACGAGGAGCACCGAGGCGCTCAACCCGCAGCCATCCATCAACGAATCTGGCGGCAATAATCAACCACTACACCATCTCCACATAACCAAATGGAACCGAAGCAGCGAAACCCTAGCTGCCAGGAAGGTTTCAGCACAAGATAGAGAGTAGGCGCCCTTCAAATCGAGCCAAACCCCATGATTCATCGTCCAAGACCACATCAGTAGCCATCGTGCCGGCGGCTAGAGTGGCTGAGAACACAGGAATCCGGCGGTGGCATCGGTGTTGCCAGAGAAAAGCGTGCGTGAGAGTGGGTTCAAATGAGAAGGGTGGAGATGAGGTAGGGTGGGCCAGAGTGCAACATCCCAAAATTTTAATCAAGCTCAAATCTACCCAATTTAGGGTTAACAAAAACTTTTCCATTTAAAAATCTTTAAGCATTCATATGTGTGTGCATTTAAAATAGGAGTTGTTTTGAATTGCCATAATTGAGTGATCTATTGGTTGTAAAATGACTCTAAGGAGAATTACACATCATCTAGATCATCCCCAAGAAAATCCCAAAGAAAAAGAAATCAAAAAGAATTAAATAAGGAAATGGTCACTTTTGCCATTTTGATCACCTAGCCCACTTTGGGCATTCCTAGCACTCAAATCCTAACAGAGACAATTGTGGATCTTTGCACCCCTTGCTAGTACAAGTAGTGATGTGCCAAGGCCCACTTTGTGTCACCCCAAAAACATTCAAACTCTAAATTTAAATAAGAATTGAAAATTGAATCTAGTTCATATGTCTAGATACCACTTTTTCAAAAACCACTCAAATAAACTCCATTTCAAAATCCCAAGAAAACCTAGATGCTTAAGCATAAGATGAATCACTCCACCAAAAATCTTTCAAAAATTCAAACAAAAGTTTCATGCGGCCATTTGATCGAACAGTTGGCAGGCAGACAAATAATCGCCTAACTAATACTGTTGCTAATTTATCTCTTGTCCCCCATTCAACCCTCTCTGCTCGTCCCTGTCTCCCCCAGCTCTAACCAAACCTTCACCGGCCTACCCATTAGCTGTTTGCAGCAGTTGCGCGCCGCCCAAATATGGTCGCCGCCGGCCGAGCATGCACAGCTCGCAGCAGACCGCGTCGCACCATTCTAGCTTGCCCGCTAGCACCGCCTAACCCTACCACGACTCCCTGTCCACCCCTCGATCAATGCCAGCCCCTGGACCACCCCAGAGCAATGCCGCCCTTTCTCTTTGTGCCATGCGCAACGCATGCTAGAGCGCCCTCACCGCCAGCACTCCACAGACCACGCATCAACACCAAATCGCGCACGTCGCTCCGCCTCGACCCCCTCACCCCGTCAGGCACGGCAGTGCACCGCCGCGCGACCCACAGTCGCAGGGAGCCATGTCGAGCACCGCCTCTATCTCCTAGAGCGCGGGAAGCCCTCGACCATTTGCCACCGCCCCTAGCCATGCCATTATGCCGTAGAGGACCGCCAGCAGTCCGCCCACTGTCCGCCTACCTCGCCCACGCTGGTAGCCCCCTGTATCACCGTCACCGACGAGCTCTGCCCACACCCGTCGGTCCCCTCATTGAGCCTATAAAAGGAGGACACCCCCAGCCTCATTATGCACACCATCTCACTCCCCTCTCTCCATTGTCTGTTTCCCCTCTCTCACCGGATCCGCTCGAGCAGCACATCGTCGGAATTCCGCCGGAGGTAGCCGCTACAGAGGAGGAGAAGTTACAGTCGATTTCGTCCACCTCAGCCCCTGCCGCGACCTCGCCTGAGCCCGCCGTCGCCGTCCAGTTCGTTTGCCCGCCTCGCCACACTAGCTGGAGCCCTGGTACGTCCCCAGTAGACCCCCACTGACCACGCTAGGGTTCAGTCTCGCCGACGACGAGTCCGTCGTCAACGTTGACCGTGGACCGTTAGATCGTATTCTAATCGTAGCGCCCAGATCGCCCCGTACCGTTTCGGGTTTTAAGTGCTGCTGACATGCAGGACCAGCCTGTCAGTCTCCCTCTGCGCCACGGAGCGCCACTGGGCCGGCCCATTTAGTTTCCCGCGCTGACCCAGTTAATTCAAATTAGGATTTTTCTTTTTTAGACTTAAATCAATTCTCTCCCTTCGTTTAAAAATCAATTCAGAGAGTTTTACAAATCCAAATGGAGTGATTCCAATTTTTTTGGAAAGCTACTGAAAATCTCTATCCAAGACCGTTGGATTTAAATCATTTAGAGTTAGAGATCTCTCCTAGTTAAAATAACAAAGCAGAAGCTTTTGCACATTCAAACATTTTTATAAAATCAACCATAATAGCTTTTGAGTTGATTCCAACTCTCAAAAATCACATTTAACCATACCTATCTTAATATGTAATAATATTAAAGGTTTGCATGCAGTGACTTTGGACTAGTACCAAAATAATGCTATATAGGCATTTCTAGTCACTTTAAATCATTAATTATTAAACTTAAACTTATTAAAATATGATCCAACCCTTAAATCACATTCCCATATGTTATAATATGTGGTGATGACATGTGTCCACATGATCCCATATTTTAATTGGAGAATATTAAATCTTAGTTATTTTCAATGAGTAGAAATTACTTTTCTCAAATAAAAAGAATGGAGCTAGTTCATTAAAACCTTGTGATGTTGTGATGATACTAGATCATCAAATGTGTGCCTTAGTGTGCTAAGTAGACTAGTTAAGTATTGTTTGGTGATTGTGTATTCCATATGTATTTATAGGCGATAGTCCGACCAAGTCTACGAGGAGGAGGAGTTCTACCAAGAGGAGGAGGAAGAAAACTTCAACCACTGCATTACCCAAGGCAAGCTAGCACTATACATGTTAACCATGCAAGTGATTACTTGCAAGCCATCATTTAACAATGCAAGATCACCCTTGCAAGCTATTGTTAGAAAGCTAGAATTAAGCTAGATAACCTAAGCAAAGGCATTAGGCATGCTTTAGTTATACCATTTTTGACTTATACCTACTCCAAGTTTTATTTACAAGCTTTACTTTCTTTACTTTACCAAAGTATTTTACTTGTTTAAAGGTAGCATAAAGAGTATAAAACTTGACCTATTTAGTTATACTTAGATGTCATTATATGGCATGAGATTGAGATTAGCATCCCACATTAGTGAACACTCTTAACTTAGTAGTTGGAACTAAACCAAAACTTGATTTACTCTAGATGGGAATACTTGGTGAAAATGATTTGTGAAAACCTTGGAATGATGAGTCATTCTATTGAGATGTTTTGACATGTGTCGAGAAACACAAATGGTTTATGATGATGAAAATGTTGAGGCATGAGCCTTAGCCCTTTTACAAAACTGATGGTTGGGTTCGGATGCGATACCATTCCAATTTTACCGTACATCCACAATACCTGAATTGGGTAAGGCTTAGCCGGAAGTTTATATGCATTAGTATTAGTTCCCTTGTGAGAGAGGTCTGAGCTGAGGCTACCTCTCAATGTTGTCCACCTATGTAGTGCCCAAGATGACAGATGGTCATGGTTGGGAGGCCATGCTCATAGGAGAGGTGCTTATACTAGAGTGTGTAAAGGAAAGGTTATGTTTGATTATCTGCATACTAAGTATGATGATTGCGAGTAATCATGGCTTTTGTGCCTGGCTATTCCTATGGCCAAACTATGAAGGAGATTACCAAGATGAAGGACAGCAGGGCTATGATAACTAGGACTATCTCCCATCGTCAGCATTGCCTGTGACTCTGAAGCTGGACCCCACCGCTATGCTATTTATTCTGCTACTTGATTGTACTAAGACTGGATCATGAGATCCTTTATTTATGTAAGACCTTATTATGGTTTGTAATGGATGATGTACTGTGATATCCAATCTATTATGTCTCGCAAAAATGGTAATCCTGGGATTGCGATGTATGGCATAACAGGCATCTGGGATTAAAAATCTAGGTGTTGACAAGTTGGTATCAGAGCCATCCTGACCATAGGAGACCCTAGTTAGAATGAACGTCCAAACAAACACTTAGTTTCAAAAACCAAAGTGAGTATCTGTGAAAACTATTTCCTCTCTTACCCTTGGGAATTCTTTCTCTCAAAAAACAAATTTCATGTTCCTCCAAATTCTTACATTACTACATAAAACTTTGACACACTTGATCACTTCACTAACTTCCTCATCCTAAATTCTTATAGATGGAAGCCCAATACAGCAAGTTCTACCAGTTGGGAAACGACGACCAACTGATCTTCGAGAGGGATCTTGATGCACTGTCTGAGTTCTTGGAGCGTCCTCATCCAGAATTCCTTGGAGCTCAACTCCTGGGTCCACCAGGAGGAGATTTACAATGGCTAGTAACCGACGATCTTCGAGGCAAGATAGAAGCACCAGTATCTGGGAGGATTCAGTTCTCCGTGAGAGAGAACAACTGGCTAGATGGATTAGCCAGGGCAATGCATGAAGCTCTCGCACGTCTGTGTGCCCTCAGTGTCAACCTAATCCAAGGAACCCGCTTTGTTCACTATGCAAGGCGTGATTCCATGGGAATGCCGCTCGTGATGCCAAGTCACCCAATACTAAAGCATCAAGTGGAGAACCTCGACTTCCTACTGTATGATAGACAGAAGGAGTTGGACAATGCTACAGAGCTCGCCAACAACAACCTCGCCATTGCCGCCTAGAAGGCCCAGACTTTCTCACTGCTCATCAAGGATCGTCAGTCTCTCCGCCGTCAACGCGCAAAGAAGGATCGCACCATCGACCGTCTTCGCAAGAAGGTGGCCAGCCTCGAGAAGACCATCAAGGAGCAAGAAGCTCAGCTTGCTGTAAAGGAAGAAGAAGAGGAAGGTGAAGATATCCAAGGAGATATTGACTCCTACCTCAGCAATGATGATGACTTTCTGGAGGAGGATGCTGTGGACTTCTACACCGACAATGATGACTCTGACTTCATCAATGATGAGTAGATGCACTAGAGCACTATCGTAGAATGAGGAGTATCGGTCCCATTGTATTGTAGCTTATAGAATGGTTCTTAAAACTATCTGTTTTCCTTTGATGTTGTGGTGTGTGTGTTTGTATCGTGTGCTTTGCTTGAATGAATGAAAAGAAGTTAGTTGCAAAACCCGAGTCAAACTCAAAGTTTTAGCTTTGAAATCAAAACCATGAACCTTAGAACTTTCCCTCTTACCTCTCTATCTACCTCAATCTTCAGATGACTCGTGGAAACCAAGGAGGGAGCAGCTCACTGCCAGACCCAATGCTGCAGATTCTGCACTCTCATTGCAGACCAGGAAGCAAGCAGGGCAGAGCGCCAAGCTAATCCAGCAACACTGTAGCAAATCGCCCAGATGGCTCACAACAACCAGATCCATGGAAATCAGGATCATCATGGATCCAAACTCAAAAACTTCCAGAATACAAATCCCCCAATCTTTAGTACTTCAGAAAACCCACTGGATGCTGATGACTAGTTGCAGACAATGGAGAACAACTTAGAGGTAGCAGGAGTGGATGCCAACGAGAAAGTTCTTTTCGCCACCCACTATTTGGCAGGAGATGCAAGAGCAAGGTGGAACAACATCCGCACAATGAACCATGGTCAAGTGATGACATGTGAAGCCTTCAAAATCAAGTTCAGCCGCACCCACGTGCCGCAGGGTCTAGTCACCCATGAGGGATGAATTCAGAGAGTTGAAGCAAGGCAGAATGACTGTAGTGTAGTACCGTGACAGATTCCTATCCCTTGCCAGGTATGCACCTGATGAGATCAACATGGAGGCCAAGAAGAAGGAGAGATTCCTGAACGGACTGCATGATGAGATGCAGACTGTCCTCGTCAACATCCATTTCCAGGATCTCTAAGACCTAGTCGACTCTGCCATTCAGATGGAAGGAAAGATTAACTAGGCAAACGACAACCACAAACATCGTATGATGCACGAAGCTGGATCCAACAGTCACCAGAAGTACCGTCCCAACCCTTCTACGGGATATGCACCGAGGAACAATCGACCCCCAATGTCTCGCCCAAGCTACCCCAACCGTAACGGAGGAAATGTGAAGTCCGGAGGAAATGTGAAGTCCGGAGGAAACAACAATCACCCTGGCAACTCCAGCAATTTCAATCGTGCACCTCCCAAGAGCAACCACAACAACAACAACACTGCACCTAGAACTAGAAGCAATGTTGTGCCCGTGGCAGCAAAAGACAAGTCTCAAATCACCTGTTTTGAGTGTGGAGTGAAGGGTCACTATTCCAATGAATGAGTGCCCCAAGAAGATTGCCGCCACTGCCAATGTGAATGCCCCAGCTCAACAACAGCGTCATGTTCAACTAGGAAGAAGATTTGCCCCAGGGAACCCTCACAACCGCAATGGCCGTCTCTTCCACATGAACGCCGAAGAAGCCCAAGAAGCGCCAGATGTAGTGCTGGGTATGTTTTCTGTCAACTCAGTTTTAGCAAGAGTGTTGTTTGATTCTAGAGCATCGCACTCATTTGTCACCGAAGTATTTGCATGCACTAGTAAGATTCACCCAACCAACTTGAAGCATGTCATGATAGTTCAAATCCCTGGTTCAACTACAAAAGGTAGAAAATTTTGCAAAGTTGTGCCTATCAGAATACATGGGATAGATTTCTTCGCCAATCTAATAGTACTTGGAACCAAAGGTTTGGAAGTAGTACTAGGAATGGATTGGATGTCAAAGCATAAAGGATTGATAGACTGTGCCAACAAAGCCATCACCATGACCAGTAGCTCTGGAGTATCAGTAGAGCATATCTCTGAAACCTTTCCCTGTCAATTCAAGTGTAATAAGAGTCTAGCCCTACCCACCATTGACCAAGTTAGAGTAGTCTGTGAATACCCCGACGTATTCCCAGATGAATTGCCCGGTATGCCCCTGGATAGGGATATTGAGTTCATTATTGAACTAATCCCCAGAACTGGACCCATAGCCAAGAGACCCTATAGTACAAAACCCTCAGAGTTAGTGGAATTGAAGAAGCAGCTGGATGCTATGTTGGCAACAGGCTTGATTAAACCAAGCGCATCGCCATGGAGATCGCCAGTGTTATTCGTTGGCAAGAAAGATGGAGGCAACCGTTTGTGCACAGATTACAGAAAGCTGAATGACGTCACAATCAAGAACAAGTACCCTTTGCCGAAGATAGAGGATCTATTTGATCAGTTGACTAGAGCAAATGTGTTCTCTAAGATCGATCATAGGACTGGTTATAACCAACTTAAGATTCGTGCAACGGATATTCCGAAGACCGCCTTTACTACTCGTTATGGATTATACGAGTATATGGTCATGTCTTTTGGATTAACCAATGCCCCTGCTTATTTCATGAATCTCATGAATAAGATCTTTATGAATTTTCTAGACAAGTTTGTCGTTGTGTTTATCGATGATATCCTTATCTACTCCAAGTCAGAAGAAGAGCATGAGCAACATTTGAGAATCATCCTTGAAACCCTTAGAGAGCATCGGTTGTATGCCAAGTTCAGCAAGTGTGAGTTTTGGCTGAAAGAAGTAGGATTCCTAGGACATATTGTGTCTGCTGGATGAGTCACTGTTGATCCCGCCAAGATCAAAGATGTTGAAGAATGGGAAGCCCCAACCACTCAAACCCAAGTCCGTGCATTTCTCGGATTAGCGGGATACTACCACAAGTTCGTAGAAGGATTTTCTAGCATCGCCAGACCCATGACTCAATTGTTGAAGAAGGACAAGAAGTTTAAATGGACCGACAAATGTGAAGCAAGTTTCCAAGAGCTGAAGAAGAGATTGATTTCAGCCCCAATATTGATCATGCCAGATATCAAGAAGCTGTTTGATGTGTATTGTGATGCATCCAAGATTGGTCTCAGATGTGTGTTGATGCAAGAAGGCAAAGTCATCGCGTATCTGTCTCGACAACTGAAGCAGCATGAGCAGAACTACCCTACCCATGATCTTGAGTTAGCCACCGTAGTTCTGGCATTGAAGACATGGCGTCATTATCTTATGGGTAATCGCTGTGAGATTTACTCAGATCACAAAAGCTTGAAGTATATTTTCACTCAGAAGGAGCTGAATATGAGGCAAAGGAGATGCATAGAGTTAATCAAGGATTATGACCTTGACATTCACTATCACCCCGGCAAAGCCAATGTGGTAGCGGATGCTCTTAGCAGATTGCCGTGTAGGTTAAACACCATGATCAAGGAGAAGCAACCAAGTTTGTATGAGGAGTTGGAGCAGTTTAGTACTGAGCTAGTTAGCAAAGGATTCTTAGCTAGCATTGAACTGCAACGCACTTTGATTAGCCAAATCAAGGAAGCCCAGAAGGGAAATGAAAGTATCGATGGAATCAAACGTCGTATAGGTACAGGAAAGGTACCTGGATTCACCGAAGACGAAGAAGGAGTTCTGTGGTACAAATGCCGTATCTGTGTGCCAACAGATTCGGAGCTGAAGCAAGTTATCATGCAAGAAGCTCATCATACTCTTTATTCTATCCACCCCGGAGGAACAAAGATGTATCAAGATTTGAAGGAGCAATTTTGGTGGCACAAGATGGAGAGGGAAATCGGAAGCTACATCGCCAAGTGTGATATTTGTCAAAGAGTCAAAGTGGAACATCAGAGAACCGCAGGACTGTTGCAACCATTAAAGATTCCGGAATGGAAATGGGATTCCATCGGAATGGACTTTATCACCGGTTTGCCTACTTCTAGTAGGGGAAATGACTCGATCTGGGTCATCGTTGATAGACTGTCCAAGGTAGCTCACTTTCTACCTGTCAAGACAACCTACCAGAGTTCGAAGCTAGCAGAGTTGTACATTGCCAGAATTGTTAGTCTGCATGGAACCTCCAAGACCATAGTATCGGATCGAGGAACCCAATTTACCTCGAGATTTTGGCAGAAAGTCCAAGAAGGATTAGGAACCAAGTTGAATTTCAGCACCGCTTATCACCCGCAAACTGATGGACAGACTGCAATAGTCAACCAAATACTAGAGGATATGTTGAGAGCTTGTGTGTTAGAGTATGGATCAAAATGGGAAGATTGTCTGCCTTTTGCAGAATTCTCATATAACAACAGTTATCAAGCCAGTTTGAAAATGGCACCATTTGAGTTTCTATACAGAAGGAAGTGCCGTACGCCTTTGAATTGGTCGCAAGTAGGAAGGAGTCAGATCTTTGGACCCGACATTCTACGAGAAGCTGAAGAGAAGGTTCACAAAGTCCGTGAGCACCTCAAGACTGCCCAATCCAGACAGAAGAGCTATGCTGACAAGAGAAGGAGAGACCCGACTTTCAATGTCAGAGATTTTGTGTATCTCAAGGTTTCGCCATTGAAGGGAACGCAACGTCTTAGTCTGAAAGGAAAGTTAGCCCCTAGATATATCGGACCCTTCAAGATTTTGAATCATCGAGGGGAAGTACCGTATCAACTAGAACTGCCAAAAGAGATGTCTTCCATCCACAATGTGTTCCATATCTCGTTACTTCGCAAATGCTTAGAAGTGCTAGAGAAGACCGAAGTTTTCAAGAACATCGATCACCGAGATGTTGATATCAACAAGGATCTGACGTATCGTGAAGTGCCCATCCGTATCTTGGAGGAAGCCTACAGAACCACCAGGACTAGGAATATCAAATTTATCAAGATTCAATGGAGCAACCATACCCAAGAAGAAGCCACTTGGTAGCGAGAAGATTACATTAGGACTGAGTTCCCAGATCTCTTTAGTTCCTAGTTTTCTTTCTTAAATCTCGGGATGAGATTTTGTTTAAGGGGGAAGGTTTGTAACATCCCAAAACTTTAATCAAGATCAAATCTACCCAATTTAGGGTTAACAAAAACTTTTCCATTTAAAAATCTTTAAGCATTCATATGTGTGTGCATTTAAAATTGGAGTTGTTTTGAATTGCCTTAATTGAGTGATCTATTGGTTGTAAAATGACTCTAATGTGAATTACACATCATCTAGATCATCCCCAAGCAAATCCCAAAGAAAAAGAAATCAAAAAGAATTAAATAAGAAAAATGGTCACTTTTGCCATTTTGATCACCTAGCCCACTTTGGGCATTCCTAGCACTCAAATCCTAACAGAGACAATTGTGGATCTTTGCACCCCTTGCTAGTAAAAGTAGTGATGTGCCAATGCCCACTTTGTGTCACCCCAAAAACATTCAAACTCTAAATTTAAATGACAATTGAAAATTGAATCTAGTTCATATGTCTAGATACCACTTTCTCAAAAACCACTCAAATGAACTCCATTTCAAAATCCCAAGCAAACCTAGATGCTTAAGCATAAGATGAATCACTCCACCAAAAATCTTTCAAAAATTCAAACAAAATTTTCATGCGACCATTTGATCAAATAGTTGGCAGGCAGACAAATAATGGCCTAACTAATACCGTTGCCAATTGATCTCTTGTCCCCCATTCAACCCTCTCTACTCGTCCCTGTCTCCCCCAGCTCTAACCAAACCCTCACCAGCCTACCCCTTAGCTGTTTGCAGCAGTTGCGTGCCGCCCAAATATGGTCGCTGTCGGCCGAGCATGCGCAGCTCCCAGCAGACCACGCCACGCCATTCCAGCTTGCCCGCTAGCACCGCCTAACCCTACCGCGACTCCCTGTCCACCCATCGATCAATGCCAGCCCTTGGACCACCCCAGAGCAAAGCCACCCTTTCTCTCTGCGCCATGCGCAGCGCACGCTAGAGCGCCCTCGCCGCCAGCACTCCACAGACCAAGCCTCGACACCAAATCACGCACGCCGCTCCGCCTCGAACCCTCACCCTACCAGACATGGCCGTGCACCGCCGCGCGACCCACAGTCACCGGGAGCCGCGTCGAGCACCGCCTTTGTCTCCTAGAGCACGGGAAGCCCCCGACCATTTGCCACCGCCCCTAGCCACGCCATTACGCCGTAGAGGACCGCCAGCAGACCACCCACCGTCCGCTTACCTCACCCACACCGGTAGCCCCCTGTATCGCCGTCACCGACGAGCTCCGCCCACACCCGTCGGTCCCCTCGTCGAGCCTATAAAAGGAGGCCACCCCAACCCATTCTGCACACCATCTTACTCCCCTCTCTCCACGGACCATTTCCCCTCTCTTGCTAGAGCCGCTCGAGCAGCACATCGCCAGAATTCCACCGGAGGTAGCCGCTGTAGAGGAGGAGAAGTTACAGTCGATTTCGTCCACCTCAGCCCCTGCCGTGACCTCGCCTGAGCCTGCCGTCACCGTCCAGTTCATTTTCCCGTCTTGCCGCACTAGCTAGAGCCTTGGTACGTCACTAGTAGACCTCCACCGACCGTGCTAGGGTTCAGTCTCGCCGGCGACGAGTCCGTCGTCGACGACGACCGTGGATCGTTAGATCGTATTCTAATCGTAGCGCCCAGATCGCCCCGTACCGTTTCGGGTTTTAAGTGCCGCTGAAATGCGGGACCAGCCTGTCAGTCGCCCTCTGCATCGCGGAGCGCCACTGGGCCGGCCCATTTAGTTTCCCGCGCTGACCCATTTAATTCAAATTAGGATTTTTGTATTTTAGACTTAAATCAATTATGACCCTTAGTTTAAAAATCAATTCAGAGAGTTTTACAAATCCAAATTGAGTGATTCCAATTTTGTTAAAAAGCTACTGAAAATATTTATCGAAGCCCGTTGGATTTAAATAATTTAGAGTCAGAGATCTCTCCTAGTTAAAATAACAAAGCAGAAGCTTTTGCACATTCAAATATTTTTATAAAATCAACCATAATAGCTTTTGAGTTGATTCCAACTCTCAAAAACCATATTTAACCATACCTATCTGAATATGCAATAATATTAAAGGTTTGCATGCAGTGACTTTGGACTAGTACCAAAATAAAGCTATATAGGCATTTCTAGTCACTTTAAGTCATTAATTATTAAACTTAAACTTATTAAAATATGATCCAACACTTAAATCACATTAGCATATGTTAGAATATGTGGTGATGACATGTGTCCATATGATCCCATATTTTAATTGGAGAATATTAAATCTTAGTTATTTTCAATGAGTAGAAATTACTTTTCTCAAATAAAAAGAATGGAGCTAGTTCATTAAAACCTTGTGATTTTGTGACGATACTAGATCATCAAATGTGTGCCTTAGTGTGCTAAATAGACTAGTTAAGTATTGTTTGGTGATTGTGTATTTCGTATGTATTTATAGACGATAGTACCGACCAAGTCTACGAGGAGGAGGAGTTCTACCAAGAGGAGGAGGAAGAAAACTTCAACCACTGCACTACCCAAGGCAAGCTAGCACTATACATGTTAACCATGCAAGTGATTACTTGCAAGCCATCATTTAACAATGCAAGATCACCCTTTCAAGCTATTGTTAGCAAGATAGAATTAAGCCAGATAACCTAAGCAAAGGCATTAGGTATGCTTTAGTTATACCATTTTTGACTTATACCTACTCCAAGTTTTATTTACAAGCTTTACTTTCTTTACTTTACCAAAGTCTTTTTCTTGTTTAAAGGTAGCATAAAGAGTATAAAACTTGACCTATTTAGTTATACTTAGATATCATTCTATGGCATGAGATTGAGATTAGCATCCCACATTAGTGAACATTGTTAACTTAGTAGTTGGAACTAAACCAAAACTTGATTTACTCTAGATGGGAATACTTGGTGAAAATGATTTGTGAAAACCTTGGAATGATGAGTCATTTTATTGAGATGTTTTGACATGTGTTGAGAAACACAAATGGTTTATGATGATGAAAATGTTGAGGCATGAGCCTTAGCCCTTTTACAAATTGATGGTTGGGTTCGGATGCGATACCATTCCAATTTTACCGTACAACCACAATACCTGAATTGGGTAAGGCTTAGCCGGAAGTTTATATGCATTAGTATTAGTTCCCTCAAGGGAGAGGTCTGAGCTGAGGCTACCTCTCAATGTTGTCCACCTATGCAGTGCCCAAGATGACAGATGGTCATGGTTGGGAGGCCATGCTCATAGGAGATGTGCTTATACTAGAGTGTGTAAAGGAAATGTTATGTTTGATTATCTGCATACTAAGTATGATGATTCAGGGTTATCCCTGACAGATGTATTGAATCTTGTGGTGAAAGTGTACCACCTCTGCAGAGTGTCAAACTATTCGAATAGCCGCGTCCGCGGTTATGGACAGTTGGAGTGGCCATACTGTTCCGTTGTTAGATGTTTTGAAAACAACTTATGAAATTAATTGTGACATGACTTGACCACAACAGAGTTGTGATTATGATTATTAAGTTTTCACTTAGGTGTTTTCAAACTTTATTTTATCTTTCTTTGTTTCTGAACTCAACTTAGTTTTCAAACTTAACTTTACGAATAAACTTAGAGTTAGCATTTCTTCTAGAACTATCTTACTTGGTAGCGATAGTTTGCGAGTACTTAAAGAGTACTCATGGCTTTTTTCCCTGGCTATTCCTATGGCCAGACTATGAAGGAGATTACCAAGATGAAGGACAACATGACAACTATGATAACTAGGACTATCTCCCATCATCAGCATTGCTTGTGACTCTGAAGATGGACCCCACTGCTACGCTATTTATTCCGCTACTTGATTGTACTAAGACTGGATCGTGAGCTCCTTTATTTATGTAAGACCTTATTATGGTTTGTAATGGATAATGTACTGTGATATCCAATCTATTATGTCTCGCAAAAATGGTAATCCTAGGATTGCGATGTATGACATAACACGCATCTGGAATTAAAAATCCGGGTGTTGACACAGAGTGGGGTTTGACCCTAAGCACGGTTGGGCCACGTTAGGCCTAGGATAGGCCAATCTATGGGCGAGGCCCAATTCCAGAAGAATATTACCAAATCAATTATTATCCCAAATATGGAAATTACCAAAATACCCCTGAATTTATTTTAGCTCTAGAAAAATATAGAAAAATCATAATAATACCTATCATATATAAAAATGATAACAAAAATAATATATACCTAGGAAAAATATAACATTGTTTGTTTGAGTTAAATAAAATGCAAATAAATATTAACACCATTAAATCCTAAATGAAATTTCATAAAATAGGGAAAGTCCTAAAATGAATAAAAAATCATTTTTACATATAAAAATAAGTCTACTATTTTATAAAAATACTAACTTATTTTTTACAAATAAAACTTGAAGAAAATATTCAAGGACATTTAAGCCTTTATAAAATTTTATGAAAACAAAGATCCTATATAAAACAAAATATAAATCACTTTTAAGATCGTAAATAAATATATTTTATTAGAAAAATATTAAAGATATTATTCCAAATATCTTAGGACTAGGAATAAATCTTTATGGATCTATTAAAATAAAATACCTGTTCTACAAATTCTATAAAGATATTTCTTAAGTAAGAAATACTCACTTATGTTTATAAAACCTTAAATCTTTTAAATCTAAGTACTAATTCCAAATACATAACTTGGATCCATACGAAAGCTTAAGTGTAACTATTAACTTTATAATCGTCTTTTAAAATCTTAAATTCAAATTAAAACCAACCACTTTAAAATTAATATTGTGCATCATTCATATATAATATGGTGAATGATCTTTATCTCTTAATCATTATTAACATGACTTCAAATCCTAACAAGTTACTAAGATCATCTAATTATACTCCCATTAATAAGTTGCATGTTATTAAACTCATCATTCACTTAAACTGAAAGTGAATGATCCCACATTCATAATTATAATTGTCAAAACCCTAAAACTTGATAATGTTCTAAACACATTACACCTCAAGATTCACTTCTAGTTTTATAGTTAACTTTAGTCTAAACAGTCATAAACATCTTATCTAAAATTTATTTATGTTTAACTTTGGTTTGTTCCAACTAAGTCATGAAGCGTCTCAAGTCCAAACTTATCAAGCAAACGTAAACAACACTGATCACATTCTATTGAACATATAAGATTATTTAAACCCTATCAAAGAAACCTTTTCCTCAAAAGTTATTCGTTTTGCCACTCCAAACCAAAACCTTATAACAAGTCCTTTAAACACTTAACAACCTAGCACATTAACTTCTATCATAATTACTAGACAATAATTCACCTCAGTCTTAGAATGATATTATACTTCTCTTGTATACCATGCATGTTAAACACTTAAATGCTTTATAGGTATATTTACTTATGAAGTAAATATTAGAAATAACTAAATCTTAAAAGCATCACCTAAATTTAACTCATTCATGTTATTGGGGAATTATCTTGAGATTTTACAAAATGAATTACATTACTTATGCATTAGCATATTTCTACTTTAAACATTAGTCCTTACCGGACCAATGATGCTATTTTCAGATATTGGACCTTCTATTGTTTCGAAACCGTGATTGCATAATCTTGTAATCACAAAAGGCAAGTTCACACTTGCTCATGTCCTTTGGTTATTTTCTATCAAATACTTGTAACTCAAATGTTATCATCACCTTCATTTCAAAAAGGTCCGAAAACACTATTTCATAATAATATGATTATGGATTATTTACCAAATGGTAATAATCTACTAATACAGTTCCAGTGGTAAAAGAACATAATATCTAGAACTTAACAACGAATGTCGCTAGTGATTCTTGCACCATATATCACATGTTAACCACGAGATCTACAATGGCTCTAGGGAAGTCAGCTGGATCTTCTCCCTTTCGTATGCTGACAGACAACTTTTATCGGAGCCATGATCCTACATCTAGGCACGTGCAAGGTTGGAACCATCAATTCCCCGATATTAGAGGTCAACTATTGCTCTCGTCAGGAATGTAAACTGGCGCGACCGTTGTCCTGAGCTAGCAAAAGGGTGAGCGTACGGGGTCATAGAGAAGGGAAGTGATTGGCTTGGATATTAGGTTGGGACTCATACCAAGGAAGTTTGAATGGGGACATACTCCCAGCTGTGCAACAAAGCTTAAGGTTTGGGTAAAGTAGCGCACCTCTGCATAGTGTAAAAAAGTGTGACATGTTACTTCCTGTTTCGGGAAGGAGCTGCAAATGCTGCAGGAAAGGAACTCCACGAAGTTCTAATCAACCTATAAAGGCTGACGGACATAGTTTTTCAGAATAAAAGCAATTGTTGAAGAATTACGAAAACCTACATAGCTTACGACCTATGGTCTATGGCTGTAGCTAGTGCATCATACACTCCTTTTTAGTGAACTTGCTGAGTATGCTCGTTCTCACCCGTACCTTCTTCACCCTTGCTAGATTCTAAAGCCAATGAAGACGACGTCAACACCAATATATGCTCAAGGAATCGACTTCGAAAGCCCAAGTTCTTAAATAAAGACAATGGAGTCAAGAGATATGTTAACTAAAGTGAAGACGGAGTTCCTGATTAGATAGGAGTACAATATATAGCCTTAGAACCTACTTCTGTAGAGCAATGCAATATTAGCATTTACAGCCCTGATAGAATAAATACTAGTCTTAATAGTCTGATAGTTCTGAGTTATTATTTCTGATTATTCTTTGTAAGAAGTTGTTTTTTTCCTCTTTAATCTAGAATGTTCTCCTGATCTTTTGTAAAGAGTCGAGTTGTAACCTATAGTCATATCTTGGAACTGCTATATTTCTGTTGTACCACTCTAAGGGATGTAATACTAGTGGAACGGTGTTTTATTGGTGTTATGCCAACGACTATAGTGTACTACATCATGTAGTGTTATGCTGGGTCACCGCAAAAGTACTCACTTGCAAAACAATGCCTTCTGCAAGACCATTGCCAGGCACAACCAACAAATACCAGACCTTGGGTTTTCACCCTACAAGGTAAGACTGTGAACTTCTCCTATGTTGTTGCCCCCTCCAACAGACAACTACAAGCAACACGTTTTATTTTTTATATACTCCCTCCATCCTAAAATAAATGACTTGTATTTGTCTAGATTTGCATGTTTGTTAAAATACATGTGAATCTAGACAATACATGTGAATCTAAACAAATACGAGCCACTTATTTTAAGACGCAGGGAGTAATATATGCAGGTTTGTGGGTTGTCCACTCCTAAGCCTCAGAGCATCTCTAGCAGATACCCCGTCCTGCAAAATAACCGCTAGTTTACATAATGATGCGGAAAAATTGGCTTTTTTAGATATCGTCAACCGTACCGCATCGGAATTTTTTGCGGTTCACCGTAAATGGGGGCTTCTGTGCTGCATATTTTCCAGTATGGAGAGCTCCCGATACGGTTTACTCCAAACAAAAAGACGGTTGGCGGGAAGGAATATTCAGCTACAGTAACTCCGTACTCATCGCCACCACCGTCGGAAGTCGGCCGCTGGAGCTGGGAAGCAAGTAGAGCACACGCAGCAGCCAAGCAGCAAGCAAGCAACAAGAAGCAATCAACCAAGCAGAGCACGCGCATCAAGCAAGCGAGTGGGGACACACCGGTGAATCCAGGCGGAGGCAACGCAATTCTAGCCGGCGGCGGCGTGATTTAAGCCACCGGCGGCGTGAATCGGGCGTAAGCAGTGGGGGCACACACCAGGCCTGCGATGTGAGTGCCTCATCTAGATCTGCGTGTCAACGAACAAGATGATAGAATATTCGTGGATATATTCTGTTTAGCGGTATGCATATGCGGTATCTGTTCCACGCCGATGTTTTTCGTATAAAAAAAGTGTTTTGTAGTACCGCATCCGTATTTTGCAGTACCGTGGAATAGGGTATCTGCTAGAGATGCTCTTAGACACGACCTATATACTGCTTTCTTTACTCTTTTATTACTCTTACCCGAGTCCTATGGTGGATTATAACTGCTATGGGTGGTCAAATAGTTGTGGTGCAATAACACCATCCTCAATCGCGTAGCCTATATCATAGGACTTCTATTTCTCAATACCGATAAAGTAGTAGTCGTCCTATATTTATCGGATTCTAATATTTATATATGCTGTAGTTCTGCATGATGTGGAAAATATATGCAAGGAGATATTTTGTGGTATCCCAAATAAAAAACAGCCATTTATTTTCTCACTCCTTCATTGCTATAATATAGTGCATATACGATTTTTAAAAAGTTATGCTTTATCAATTTTGATCAACTTTATTGAGAAAACTATCAATGATACTACAACATCGAACATATATACATCATGATGAATCTAATGGCATTAATTTGGTACTCTAGATGTTGATATTTTCTCCTAGATACTTAGTCAAACTTGATATCGTTTGACTTTTCTAAAATCTTATATGCACTATATTTTGATAAGGAGGGAGTACATCCAAAGGCAAGGTGCTGTAAAACTGGCGAGAGTCTCGCTGTCTTGAGAGAAAGAGCAGTGTTCTACCATGCCAAGTGTTGTACCACGGCGTCATACTTCTAGAGTGATCACCGCTGTGGATGTGGACAACTCAAGGTATACAACATTCTGAAATCCTCCTTGGAAAAGGATGTCCCAGTTGACATCACAATCATAGGTCTCCAACTCCTACAAGGATCCTCCATGTACTTTGCTCTTTCCAGTGCTTTCTTCTTGGTTTGAGATGGAAAAGTTTGGTTCGTTTCCTTGTACAAGAAAAACAGAAAGTTCTGTCACCGTGATCTATCAATGGTACTCCGTCCCTTCAGAAATAACTGACTTGTGTTTGTCTAGATTTAAATGTATGCATATACTAAAACACGTCTAGATACATTTAAATCTAGACAAACTCAATTAAGTTATTTCTAGACGGAGGGAGTAAAATAGTCGGTTCTTGCGTCCTTGTGCATCACCGAAAATGATGGTACGGGTTTAGGAGGAGCTGGACCAGCTACCAAGTCAATCAGTGGTAACTATGTCCGTCCCTCCGGTGACGGCTCCGTTTTTTAAGGACAATTGGATCGGCGATCCCGAGTCGCCTACGTCCAGGTCTCTGACTCCGATGAACCTCGTGTAGTCAATAGGGAAACCACACCATTCTGTCGGCCTTGACGTTGCGTGTCTCCCGAGCTAGGTCATACGGTGGTAATACATCTAAACCCTAGGTTTTCTTAAGTTTGGTCGAGAAAAGAACTGGAGATCATGGAGGGAGTAGAAGGGATGATGAAGGGACACAAATTGTCAAAGGCGGAGAAGAGGGGTGTCAAGATCGGATGGAGGGAAGCAGGGACGGTAGGAGTGGTGGACGTGCAGACGATCAAGAAGTTGATGTTGGAGAAACATACGATTGCACAGAGGCTATGGAGAATGCGTTGGGACCTTCATGGTGCCTGATGAAAGAAATAACTTGCTGCAAGGACATGTGAGACAATACTTCCCCGTTCACTTTCCACCAGGCTGCGGGAAAGAAGAAGGCAGTAGACGAAGAACCATGGTGGTTTGACAAATCGCTGCTAGTGGTGGAGGATTTTGTGGCTATCAGAGCCACTGATGAATATGTGTTCAACAGAATCCAGATCTGGGTGAGGATTTTCAAGATCCCTTTAGGGATGATGAGTAACACGATAGGAGAAGACATTGGAGATCATATTGAGGGAGTGCATGGAGGTGGATGGGGTGGAGAATGGCTTGGCGATGGACAAATATCTCCGAGTGAAGGTTCATATGCCAATTACAAAAGGGAAATGATAATACTCCCATAGGGGTCCCGCGATTCCATTGTCCGGGTCCCCACTGCAGCGCGCGGTTTGCATCATGGGTGGGGCCTGCATGAACTTTTCCTCCCCACGCCTACCTTTTTCAGATTTGCTGTTGTGATTGAATGTGCGCCGTCACCCGTGTCACCGTCTACCTGAGCATGCGACGCGCGCCGCCGTTGCCATGCCGTCTACAGCCCCCATCAGTCCATTAACTTGAGCATCTCCTGTGCCGCGACTAGAGTGGATATTGACGCTACGTATCCATGGTGTGGTTGGAGCTAGGATCCATAGGGAGGTTGGACCTACATGGGACCGGCGGCAGTGCAACGTGCGGCTGGTGGTGGCGCTACAAGGGACATCGAGTTTTGCTACATGCGGCAAACGGAGGTGCTACAAGGGGCGTTGAGATTGTTGAGATTTTCTATGTACGATCGACAGTGGCGCTACGAGACCTCCGGCGAAGCTACGTGCGGCGTCCATATTTTTCTATAATTTTTTTCTACAAAAGCCTTGTCGAGATCTCTGGCGAGGTCTTCGCGACCTCTATGCTACGGTAGCAGCACTAGTGGAAAAATGGCCTCTAGTCCCGGTTCATAAGGGCCAATCACTCGGGACTAATGCTAGTCCCGGTTTGTATGGGTCTCCACGTGGGCGGGCGAGCTACGAGAGGGGTGGATCATTCGTCCCGGTTCGTGGGAAAAATCGGAACCAGTGGGTCCCCACGTGGCAGCACCAGAGACGGGCGGGGGTGGATCATTGGTCCCGGTCTTGGCACGAACCGGGATCGTTGGTCTCTTTGCCGCGGCAGGATTTTCGGGCTATTTTTCTGCCGCGGCAGGGTTTTGTGCCGCGGCAGGATTTCGGGCTATTTTTCTGCCACGGCAGGATTTTTTTATAAATTTAATGGTACTACGTATATACAGCAATAATGAAACCACGATATATATATTACACATTATGCATGATCACAAATATATACACCGTCTCATCCGTCTTCTTGGTCGAAACATATTATAATTACAAACGATACTCTCACACGAATTTGATCTAATTTACACTTCTTTTATACACTTCACCCTTCCAAATGAAGTGGGTAATAGTATTCTCCTTTCGGATCTATGACTTGTTCTAACAAGAATCCGGCAATTTCCTCTTGAATTGCTTGCACGCGTTCTTGTGATAGAAGACCGTCCCGCATCCGTTCGATCTAATATAAAGAAGGGGATCAATATATATGAATGAAACTAAACACAATTGGTGGTAATAAAATAAAGTTGTGATTATTGTTTATCGTACTACAATTTTTTTGATGTTCCGGTCTGCCCCCTTCTCTTTGATCGTCTGGCTAATGAACTCACAGACATAGTATCCACATAAGTTATTCCCGGCTTCCTGCCTTAAGCACTTTACAAGAACGGAGTTCAATCAAAATAATAATCAAGCATGATAATGGTGGTATTGAAACTAGAATTAAAGAGAAGCGTGGATCTAGCAAGTAGTACTTACATGCAATGGTTGAAATGTAAGCTCTGGCTTCCAAACACCCTAGTTTTCACGGTGAACCGTTTCCAAGCCCTCTGGAGGCATTCCTACATGTCCGCCCACTTTTTTAATGGTGTGCTTTTCGAGTCCAGGACTTTTACTACTCCGGTGTTGACAGAAATGATTAAAAGAATATAGTGAAAGCTTGACACACTAACAAAATATAACACGAGTCAATTATACGCTTAACATCGATTAATCGAAAATAGAATGTGTACAAGACAGTAACACTCACGCAGCATTGTAAGGAAATAGTATTTTCCTTCTGTTGCTGAAATACTTCAATGCTTTGAACAAGTTATCCTCTCTCTCTTTGGGATTTGTTTTTAGAGTAAGTTCATGAACGAAATTACAGTCAACAAACCCAAGGTCAAAGATTTGTGCTTAGTTGCATTCTTAAATCTTCATTCTGCATATATAATTAGTATAGTGATTAGTAAGATTATACAAGCAACGAATGAGAAGAGCTAGAAAGACTTAATTACAGAAATTAATAATACTTACAAACAATAGGCACTGATGATAGCTTTGTCGAGGGCGTCTTGTTGGTAAAACTGAAATAATTCTAGAAATTCAGTCACTATGAAGCCATCTCCATGACTGTAATGGTGGTGTTTATATGCAGCATAGATCCAGTTTTTGGAATCAGCACAGGCTTGGATGTACCAGTTATGCAATCTTCGCATTTTTGTTGGTAGATCTTTGACTAACTCGGGTTTGACGAGAGGAGCCCCGTACTGGTACACGTATGCTGTTTCTTGGTACCCCTCGAACTCATGCATACGGCTCATGTACTTAGTAATAGACAATCCATATAATTGGGCTTTTTCTCCGTATAGTCGAACAAACTCCGGATCAATGTTCGGATCATGCCGCTCCTGGATCATCCACTCATTGGTATTGTACACTTTGAGCGGTTCGATCGATTGATTTTTCTGTTGTCCGAGCTGGGCAACTTCTTTCCCGACTCTCCGCTCTTTTGCCTCAGCCGACTTGGTAATAGAGCGATTATAGTCTGATGTGAGCGCTATGGGTTGGTGAAGCTGAATCTTAAGCGCGGTTGCTTTGGCTTTATCTTCTGCGGTGACCAGGAAAAATGCCTCTATCGGCTTTTTCTTGTTAGCCATGTCAATCTTCCACTTTTCATAATAGGCAGCTGCGGCCGCATCAGTTTCCTCATCTGTCTTCTCGCAAGGTAGCTTCTTCATATTCTTCCGCTTTTGTCTCTGAGGCTCAGGGGACGGAGACGGCTGAGGCGGCGGCGGCGACGGCTGAGGCAGCGATGGAGACGGTTGCGCTGAGCGGTGAGGCGGTGAAGGCGACGGTTGCGCTGGAGAATGGTGAGGTGGCGGCGAAGGTGGATTGCTGCTCTGAGGAGTGGGTGGCCTTGGCGGCACATAAATTGGAAGCATGATGCGCTCCTTTAGCCATAGAATAGTCCCCCCTTTGGCTTCTCCTAGTTGAGTCAGCTCCATATCTTCCCCTGCAGGGTGGTCTAGCTTTAGCTCCTCAAAATCTTCCTTCACCTCATCCACCATGACGACAACGTACCCTTTTGGAACCGGTCTGCAATGCCAAGTTGGGTTAGGCCCAATTGGTACCGCCATGCCGATCTTCGCCGTCACCCTTAAGTTCATAACCTGCACCTTTAGCTCACAAGCTGTTGTCTCCGTGATATCATCCACTGGGTAGCGTTTAGGAGGAGATGTCATCGGTGCATCATCATCAACATCATGGAGCTGCGTGGAAGCGACGCTGATTTTCTTATTTGATGGGGCGCCGGTACCCTCGAATGCAGCTTCTACCACGTGCCGATGAGATTGGCCGCTAGTACCTTGCTGGCTAAGTATGTCGAGTTGATCCTGGTGCCGCTTTAATAGTTCTTCTACATTACGCAGCCGGTCTGCAGCGGCCGCTTTCTTAGCTGCCTCCCTTTCCTTTCTCGTCTGATGGCTTTTATCGGGATATCTCTTCATTTTCGGGGGGAAGGCAACCTTCCACGACTTGGAGCCTGGTGTGCCTCGTGTTCGTCCGTCGTGTTCAGGATTTTTAAGGGCCCGTGTGAGCTCGTCGTTCTCTCTATCGGGAACAAACCGTCCCGCTGCAACATCATCTACTGCATTTCTAATATCGTCGATGGGTAGTAGGGGATCATCTTTGTGTTTGTGATTATATATTGCCCTCCCTTCTTTGTCCAACGTGCCCCCATGGCCGTAAAACCAGTTTCTCACCCGTGGTGTCCATGTTGTGGGCTCTGGTCTGATCCCGGCAGCTATGTAATTGACCTCAAGTGCATCCCACTTAGGCATGCAACCGGCGTAGCCAGCAGGCCCCATGTTATGATGGTATAGTTTCTTAGCAGCGTTCTCCATATTTATCCTAGACCTTTCCTTAGCTTTCTCCGATGTCTTGTAGTTCACAAAATCCTCCCACTGGTGTCTTAACTTAGCATAGCCGGCTTCATCAAAATTCGGAGTCTTCTCTACCTTGACAAAGTTATGGTACAGTTTCTTCTTCCAGTTCTTGAATGCATCGGCCATCTTGCTGAGAGCAAACTTCTTGACTCTTTTCACAAGGCCCTTCTTGCTCTCTCCTCCTCATCTAGAGTCACATCTGGTTCCGGCAGGAGGAAATTAGTCATGAGATTGTCAAAAAGCTTATCTTTGGCGTTGTCGCCGACATACGGGACTCCACCGCCGCTTGGCCGATTCCATTCTTGAACGGTGATCAGGATGTAGTCCCTCACAAGAACTCCGCATTGCTTGACAAATTTTCTTGCGACATCGACGGGAGCTTGCGGTTCGCCATCTACACCGACCACGTCGATCCTATACCTCACAGTGTCATCCAACTTTTTTGTTGGGCCTCGTTTCGTTCTTACGGAAGAAGTTCTCGATCCGGAGGGATAAAAGAAGAAAGAGTGTTAATATATGCATGTATATATAGACAGCATCTACACCTCGCTGGTGTTTGCGAGATTTAAGGTTCCGCCGGAGCCGTTGCCTTCTTCCTTATCGGCTTCTACCCTGTCCCAGGCTTCAGCTTCTACCTCACCGGAGCCGTCTCCTCGGTTGAGAGACTCATCTCCCTGACCAGAATCATTCAGAAACTCACTCGTGACATCGATATCGATATCTTCATTTTCGCAGATCATCCCTTGAAGGATGTTTTCCTGATGTGTTGGATCCATAGTATCTACAAGTTAAACAATCAACACATGGCATCGATAATGATATGACAAGTTAAACATAGTTGAAATTTAACCCTAAGGCATGCTTGGCAATTTAAGTGGGATCCGAATGGTCCAAACCCTAGTACAGGAGAGACCCCGAAATCACCTACGAGGGGTTGATTTCAATGTCTTACTAAACTTGTAATTAAAGTTGTTGAACAATGTATGATTATGAGTCTATTGTGTAGATCTCATTTTTCTGAAAATTTTGATATACTATACATATTTTTCTGACTTAGAAATAATTAGTTATTGAATTTATAAGATTAAACTCTTTTTTGAAATTATTTAAACAAATATTAAACTTTTACTACATCATTATGACATCAGCTCAGGGTGGGGTTTCTTTTTTCTCCGCGGCTAAACTAGCCACAGAGACTAACGCGGGGGGCCCAAGCCACCTCAGATGCCACGCTGGCGGGGCTTGGTCAGCGCCCACGTCACGCACACGCGACGCCACGTCAACGCCACAGTGGCGCCACGTAGGCTCGCCGGCGAACTGCCAGGCGGTGGTGGAAGACGGCGGAGAGAAGCATGCGGGGTGACGCCACTGTCCCGGTTCGAACCAGCGCGTCACGGGCTACCTAAAACGGGCGGCGCCGCTACGGGAGGTGCGCCGGAGCAAGCTGTTTGACGGTGGCCGGCGGCGGCAGGTGCTCGTGGGGAGGACCATACAGTGAGGGAGGGAGACGTAGGAGTGGTGCTGGAGCACCAGTGGCGCACCAGGAGGCCGATGGAAGGTGCGCCGAGGCCGGAGGAGGCAGGGCTCTGCCGGAATCAGTGGAGAACGCGACGGCCGAAGTCGGGGAAGGTGGGGTCGATTACAGCGAGGCGTAGCTTCCTTGCCTGCTCGCGGCAGCGGCTAGTGGCGCTTGGCGACGGGTGTCGACGACGTGAAGCGGCCGCTCTGGATTTGGGCAGCCTGCCGGCGTGATTTTGCTTCACCGCAAATTTTCCTTAGCCGCGCGTCAATATGCTCTATGACTTGGGGGAGTTGGGGAGGAGGAAGGCCGAGGCTGTTAACTGTACAGACCATTGGTCCTGGATCATCCCAATAACCGGGACCAAAGGACCAACGGTCTCGGTTCCTGCCACCAACCGGGACCAAAGGTCTGGGGCACGAGCGTTGCTGTGCTGCCACGTGCACGGCCTTTGGTCCCGGTTAGTCCAACCACCCGGGACCAAAGGATCAACGGTCCCGGTTCGTGCCAACAACCGGGACCAAAGGCGTGTTAATGGCAGCGCGCGCATCCAGGGATCATCGGTCCCAGATCATGGGACGAACCGGGATCGTTGACCCGTTTTTTTCAAATTTTGGCAAACCTATTGGTCTTCCCGCCATTTTCAAATTTGTTTCTTCTTTAATTAATAAGATGTTTCAATTTAAGATGATTATTTATTTGAAATTTTAAAAAACTTTTAACAGGAAAAGTGCTTCAATTTAAATAACTAATCAAAAACCATTTTCTGTTTTCAAATATTTTTATTTGAACTATACAATTGTACTATTTACAATTAAAATTGCATTAACAAAATATTTATTGCATAATTTGGAATTTTAAAAAACTTTTAACAGGAAAAGTGCTTCAATTTAAATAACTAATCAAAAACTATTTTCTGTTTTCAAATATTTTAAAAAACAATTTAAATAACTAGTTCATCAGAGATCCACTTCAAGCTCAGCGAGGCTCAGCCCCGGGCTAAGAAGCTTCATGCCCGCCATTTTGAATATAGTTTGAAACGGGCATAAGAAATTCAAAAATGATCCAAACAATGTGAAACCTTCGCGTGGTGTCATAATATGTGTCACAGTTGCAAGGAAAAATATTGAACTTGAAAAATTGCAAACATCATAAAAAATCATTCACAAAATGACCTATCATGTTCGAGGTTTCATGGTATTTAGGTCAAACCACCAATGTTATGGCTAGAATCAGGGCATAGTTTGTGATAATGTGCCCATACTGTGCACACATATGCATCTTGGGATGGCTTACGATGTTGCAGGAGGAAGTTTTCCCTTTCGACACACGCAAAAGCCAATTTCCATTTTTGAGGTACCGAAATCGGGGTGTTCTGTGAATCAACCACCAAATTAAAGTTTGGCATTGCTACCAAACCATTTTTCAAAAATACTATATCACCTTATATGGACAATTTCCCAACCGGTGTATCTGGAACCTTTATGTCCATCCCTCATGAAAAAGACAAATTCCTCCCGAATCGGTAGGAGGTTGCCAAGATTTGAACTACAAGTACATGATATAATGCTTGTGAATTTTTTTAAAAATCATTTATAGGTTCACAACATGCTATTTCATCATAGATCCACTTCAAGCTCAGCGAGGCTCAGCCCCGGGCTAAGAAGCTTCATGCCCGCTGTTTTGAATATAGTTTGAAACGGGCATAAGAAATTCAAAAATGATCCAAACAATGTGAAACCTTTGCGTGGTGTCATATTATGTGTCACAGTTGTAAGGAAAAATATTGAACTTGAAAAATTGCATACATCATAAAAAATCCTTCACAAAATGACCTATCATCTTCGAGGTTTCATGGCATTTTGGTCAAACCACCAATGTTATGGCTAGAATCAGGGCATAGTTTGTGATAATGTGCCTATATTGTGCACACATGTGTATCTTGGGATGGCTTACGATGTTGCAGGAGGAAGTTTTCCCTTTCGACACACGAAAAAGCCAATTTCCATTTTTGAGGTGCCGAAATCGGGGTGTTCTGTGAAGCAACCACCAAATTAAAGTTTGGCATTGGTACCAAACCATTTTTCAAAAATACTATACCACCTTATATGGACAATTTCCCAACCGGTGTATCTGGAACCTTTCTATCCATCCCTCATGAAAAAGACAAATTCCTGCCGAATCAGTAGGAGGTTGCCAAGATTTGAACTACAAGTACATGATATAATGCTTGTGAATTTTTAAAAAAATCATTTATAGGTTCACAACATGCTATTTATCAGAGATCCACTTCAAGCTCAGCGAGGCTCAGCCCCGGGCTAAGAAGCTTCATGCCTGCCGTTTTTAATATAGTTTGAAACGGGTATAAGAAATTCAAAAATGATCCAAATAATGTGAAACCTTCGCGTGGTGTCATATTATATGTCACAGTTGCAAGGAAAAATATTGAACTTGAAAAATTGCAAACATCATAAAAAATCCTTCACAAAATGACCTATCATGTTCGAGGTTTCATGGCATTTAGGTCAAACCACCAATGTTATGGCTAGAATCAGGGCATAGTTTGTGATAATGTGCCCATACTGTGCACACATGTGCATCTTGGGATGGCTTACGATGTTGCAGGAGGAAGTTTTCCCTTTCGACACACGAAAAAGCCAATTTCCATTTTTGAGGTGCCGAAATCGGGGTGTTCTGTGAAGCAACCACCAAATTGAAGTTTTGCATTGGTACCAAACCATTTTTCAAAAATACTATACCACCTTATATGGACAATTTCCCAACCGGTGTATCTGGAACCTTTCTGTCCATGCCTCATGAAAAAGACAAATTCCAGCCGAATCGGCAGGAGGTTGCCAAGATTTGAACTACAAGTACATGATATAATGCTTGTGAATTTTTATAAAAATCATTTATAGGTTTACAACATGCTATTTCATCAGAGATCCACTTCAAGCTCAGCGAGGCTCAGCCCCGGGCTAAGAAGCTTCATGCCCGCCGTTTTGAATATAGTTTGAAACGGGCATAAGAAATTTAAAAATAATCCAAACAATGTGAAACCTTCGCGTGGTGTCATATTATGTGTCACAGTTGCAAGGTAAAATATTGAACTTGAAAAATTGCAAACATCATAAAAAATCCTTCACCAAATGACCTATCATGTTCGATGTTTCATGCCATTTAGGTCAAACCACCAATGTTATGGCTAGAATCAGGGCATAGTTTGTGATAATGTGCCCATATTGTGCACACATGTGCATCTTGGGATGGCTTACGATGTTGCAGGAGGAAGTTTTCTTTTTTGACACATGAAAAAGCCAATTTCCATTTTTGAGGTGCCGAAATCGGGGTGTTCTGTGCATCTTGGGTAACCTTTAGTCCTGGCTGGTGGGTGCAACCGAGACTAAAGATGCCGGTGTGATAAGGACACGTGGGTAACCTTTAGTTCCGGCTGGTGGGTGCAACCGAGACTAAAGCTGTCGGTGGGATAAGGACGCGTGGGTAACCTTTAGTCCCGACTGGTGGGTGCAACCGAGACTAAAGATGCCAGTGGGATAAGGACGCATGGGTAACCTTTAGTCCCGGCCGGTGGGTGCAACCGAGACTAAAGCTGTCAACGGGATAAGGACGTGTGGGTGGACGCACTGCTCGATGAGATAAAGCATGTAGCGCACGACGCCCTGTCGGAGGAACAAGATAAAGTAGAAGCGGCGCCATGCCTATAAAAGGACCATCGTTACGCCATGGCAAGCAGCTCAACAAGCCAACATAGGTAGAGAGAGTTTCATCTCCATGGATGGAGGGTTGGGAAATCTCCCGTGGCGGAGCTTCTCGAAGATGCCGTTGGTGCACACGCCCTACGGCATCTTCGGAAGCTCCGCCTCGGAAAAATTTCCCTGCAAGCCCGTGAAAGACTCCATCTCCTCTAACAGTGTTGGGGAAAGAGTTGGGAAATCTCCCGTGGCGGAGCTTCTCGAAGATGTCGTTGGTGCACACGCCCTACGGCATCTTTGGAAGCTCCGCCTCAGAAAAATTTCCCTGCAAGCCCGTGAAAGACTCCATCTCCTCTAACAGTGTTGGGGAAAGGGTTGAGAAATCTCCCGTGGCGGAGCTTCTCGAAGATGTCGTTGGTGCACACGCCCTACGGCATCTTCGGAAGCTCCGCCTCGGAAAAATTTCCCTGCAAGCCCGTGAAAGACTCCATTACATAAAGTTTCGATACATCACATAAAGTTTCCATACATTACATAGATTTACATAGGGTTTAGGGTTTAGGATATGAATCCTTCGTTGCGTATGTCGATCCCTTGCCTATGATCACTTCTTAGGCCGTAACCATGGAGCATCTTCTTTGCTGAACGGGATGCTTGGGTCAGTTTTCACGGTGAAGGGAGGAATTTCATCAAACTTATCATAATCTGCTGACATGTCTGTCTTGTCCTTGACTCCCGCGATGTTTCTTTTCCCTGAAAGAACTATGTGACGTCTGGGCTCATCGTCTGATGTATTCGTTTCCTTATTTTTTCTTTTTTGCGGTCTAGAGGACATGTCCTTCACATAAAAAACCTGAGCCACATCATTGGCTAGGACGAATGGTTCGTCTCTGTAACCAAGATTCTTGAGATCCACTGTTGTCATTCCGTACAGCTGGTCTACCTTTACCCCTTCTCCATTCATGTTGACCCAACTGCACCGAAACAATGAGACCTTAAAAGTAGGTCCATAGTCAAGTTCCCATATCTCCTCTATGTAACCATAGTATGTGTCCTTTTTCCCATTCTCGCATGTTGCATCAAAGCGGACACCACTATTTTGGTTGGTGCTCTTTTTATCTTGGGCAATCATGTAAAATGTATTCCCATTTATCTCGTACCCTTGGAAAGTCAATACAGTCGCAGATGGTGTCACGGCCAACAAGTAGAGCTGATATCCAATAGTGGTGTCATTCATGAGATGTAATTGCAACCAAGTGCCGAAAGTCTCCATGTGATTTTTTTAATCCAGTAGTCATCCTTCCCCGGGAACTTGGAGTGTACAACATTCATGTGTTCCTCGATATACGGAGCCACGAAGGTAGAACTTTGGAGAACTATGTAGTGTGCTTGATTCAAAGAATGTCCGTCCCTAAATATCATTGCTTTCTTTCCTAGCGTGCCTTTTCCACTCAGTCTCCCCTCATACCGTGATTCAGGAACACCAATCGGCTTAAGGTCAGAAAGAAAGTCTACACAGAACCCAATGACCTCCTCTGTTCCATAGCCCTTGGAGATGCTTCCTTCTGGCCTAGCACGGTTACGAACATATTTCTTTAAGACTCCCATGAACCTCTCGAAGGGGAACATATTGTGCAGAAATACAGGACCGAGAATGTAAATCTCATCGACTAGGTGAACTAAGAGATGCGTCATAATATTGAAGAAGGACGGGGGGAACACTAACTCAAAACTGACAAGACATTGGACCACATCCTTCTGTAGCCTTTCCAGACTTTCTCGATCGATTACCTTCTGAGATATTGCATTGAGGAATGCACATAGCTTCACAATGGCTAATCGAACATTTTCCGGTAGAAGCCCTCTCAATGCAACCGGAAGCAACTGTGTCATAATCACGTGGCAATCATGAGACTTCAGGTTCTGAAATTTTTTCTCTGGCATATTTATTATTCCCTTTATATTTGACGAGAAGCCAGCCGGGACCTTTATACTGTAAAGGACTTCAAAAAAGATTTCCTTCTCTGCTTTGGTAAGAGCGTAGCTACTTAAGTATTTACGTCCTTTATCAGTATGCTTGTTGTGTGGGTCTTTGATACGTTGCTGGTCCTCCCGTGCTTGTGGTGTATCTTTTGTCTTTCCATACACGCCCAGGAAGCCTAGCAGGTTCACACAAAGATTCTTCGTCACGTGCATCACGTCGATTGAAGAACGGACCTCTAGGTCTTCCCAATACTCAAGCTCTCAAAATATAGATTTCTTTTTCCACATGGCCGTGTGTTCGGTAATGGGGTCTTTCAGAACAGATTGACCGCCAGGACCCTTTCCAAAGATTACTTCTAGGTCCTTCACCATACCAAATACATCAGCACCTTTAGGGAGCTTAGGCTTCTTCCGGTAATCTGCCTCACCGTTGAAATTCTTGCCGTTCTTTCTTACTTGATGATTGGTCGGAAGAAATTTACGACACCCCAGGTACACAACCTTCTTACATTTATCCAAATATGTACCTTTAGTATTATCTAAACAGTGCGTGCATGCATTGTATCCCTTGTTTGACTGTCTTGAAATGTTACTAAGAGCAGGCCAATCATTGATGGTTACGAACAACAATGCTCGTAGGTCAAATGGCTCCTGTTTGTGCTCATCCCACACCTTTACACCTGGTTCTGCCCACAACTGCAAAAGTTCATCGACTAATGGCCTTAGGTACACATCAATGTCGTTGCCGGGTTGCTTCGGTCCTTGGATGAGCACTGACATCATAATGAACTTCCGCTTCATGCACAACCAAGGAGGAAGGTTGTAGATACATAGAGTCGCTAGCCAGGTGCTGTGACTATAGCTCTGCTCCCCAAAAGGATTCATGCCGTCTGTACTTAGACCAAACCATAAGTTCCTCGCGTCACCTGCAAAGTTCGAGTACTTTCTCTCGATGTTTCTCCACTGCGACCCATCGGCAGGGTGTCTCAGTTTCCCGTCTTTCTTACGCTCTTCTTTGTGCCATCGCAACAACCTAGCATGCTATTTATTTCTGAACAGACGTTTCAACCGTGGTATTATAGGAGCATACCACATAACCTTAGCAGGAATCCTCTTCCTAGAGGGCTCGTCATCGCCCTCAACATCACCAGGGTCATCTTGTCTGATCTTGTATCGACATGCATTGCATACCGGACATTTATCCATATTCTCGTACTTCTCACCGCGGTACAGGATGCAGTCATTAATGCATGCATGTATCTTCTCCACATCTAATCCTAGAGGGCAGATAGTCTTTTTTGCTTCGTACGTTGTCTCGGGCAGCTCGTTATCCTTTGGAAGCTTCGGCTTCATTATTTTTAGTAACTTCTCAAATCCCTTGTCACATAAGCCAGTCTCTGCCTTCTATTTCAGCAGTTCAAGTGTGGTACTGAGCTTTGTGCTGCCATTTTCGCAATTTGGGTACAACAACTTTTTGTTATCCTTTTGCATGGCCTCCAACTTAAGATTCTCCCTTTCTGTATCACATTGTTGCTTTGCATCAGAAATGACTCGACCAAGACCATCAGCAGGCTCATCTGATGCCCGTTGTTCTTCTTCATTGCTGCCTCCCTCTTCTTCATTGTCTTCCATTGCAGTATCACCGTATTCTTCAGGGGACATATGATAGCTGTCATCATCCTCCTCTTCTACATTTTCTTCCAGCCTAACCCCTCTTTCTCCGTGCATGGCCCAACAATAATATCCGGGCATGAAACCTCTCCGAAGCAGATGGCTTTGAAGGATTCTCGGGGCAGACTGCTCCGCCACGTTCCGACAGTCGACGCAGGGACAAGGCATAAAATTATCCACTTTGTTTGCCTTAGCCAAATCGATAAATTTATGGAGGCCTGCAATAAAATCGGAATGGCGTCGGTCGCCATACATCCATCGCATCCGTGCATCGATCTGCGCCATAATAATTAACCATTACAATAACATCGTGAATAGTAAAATGACCATCCTACATGGACAGATGCAATATTTTTGTATCAGTTACAGATAAAGAAGATAAGGTTGTTAACCTCAGCCGAGGATACTGTGTTGTGCGAACTAAAGTGTGGCTCGGACATTTCGTCGAACACCTTGGGTGCAATCAAAGAAAAAAAAAGCTAGCACCCACTCCTCACACACAATCCAGCAAAATTTTGTGGGCAAAGAGCTGGGCTTATATATAGCCAGGGGAGGGTTTTTGGTCCCGGTTAATGCCACGACCTGGGACCAAAGCATCTCCCGCGCGACACGTGGCAGCCCAGCAGCTCGCACCCCACCCAGGTCATTGGTCCCGGTTGATGGCACGACCCGGGACCAATGACTTTGGTGGGGGGCGCGCTGCTGGGCCGCCACGTGTCGCGCGTGGGGGGCTTTGGTCCCGGGTCGTGGAAATAACCGGGACCAATGCCTCCGTCGCTTCGTCGTCCCCGGGCATAAATATGAGGCCATAGCGCTCGCTTTTGCCATCGCCTCTGCCTCTCTGCAGTCCCTCTCCACCCCACCACTTTGCCTCTCCACCGCGCCATCGTTTCGCCTCCCCTCCCTCTCCAATCTCCACCACGCCGTCATGGAGGTGCCCACGCTCAACCACTACGAGGCGGCGCAGTTTGCGATCTACGGCATCCTCGCGCCGCCGCGCGCGACCCTTCCCGCCGGATTTCGCATCAGCGAGGGGGGTGTGCCGGTGGCTCCGCTCCTCAACCCCCGCGGATACGAGATGGAGTACGTCATCGCGGAGCATCCCCGCCAACTGCCCGCGTGCATTAGGGCGTTGCCCCGGTACGCGGCGGGCAGCGAGTATTGGCCCCGGCTGTTCAAGAAGGAGCGGAAGGCCAAGCTTGGCAACCGTTTCGTGGACGGGCGCGTGGTGCACCCAGATCGCCGCAACCAAGAAGGGCGGGAGTTGTTCTGGTCCGTCCCTAGACGAACCATCTACACCGCCATCGACGACGCTATGCGCGCAGACGAGCTCCGTCTCCCGAACAACGCTGAAATCGTGGAGATTTCGTCCGACGGCGACGAGGAAGCCGGCGGCACGGAGGACAACGACTCGGAGGACAGCGGCAGCGGAAGTGTTGTCGACTAGAAATGTATAAAGTCGCATCTTTATTTGTATGGAAAAATTTGTGGTCGAATAATAAAAGGTCTCAATTTAGACCTTTGTCTCGATTAATTCGTGAAAGATTTGTTCAAAAATAGTGATCAATTCAATTTCTACCTCAAATTAATTTCTGCCTCAAATTAATTTCTGCGCCGAATTAATTTACATTAATTCCTTACCTACAAAAAAAATTACATTTGGGCGCTGGACCAAAGGCCCTCTTTCTACTAGTGCAGTTTTTTTACTACAACTTTGTGGTTTTACTATAGTAGTTTAATTTTTTTCTACGAGGCCTCTGGGGAACGTCTCCAGCGATGTCTACGGCGAAGTTGAGTTGCTACAATAGTACAATCTTTTTCTACAAAGTCTACGACGAGACAATATTTTTTTTTTTGGCATAGTGAACCTTTTTTGGTACATGTAGTAAAAGGAGATATTTTGTAGTAGAATCGGGTGTTTGTAGCAGAATCATGATGTTGCGAAAAAAGGATAGGTGGTAGCTGGGAAAGTAGGCGCCTCGTACGACCCATTACAAATGCCTAATGCGTAGGAGTATGGTGGTGGTGGATGAGAAGGTAGGTATGGATGTGGTGTTCTCTTGAATATGAGTACCTCCCCGATTTCTGTTTTGTCTGTGGCATCTGTAAAGCCCCTGATTTTGGTGGTTATGTGTCCGAAGTGAAAAATTTAGGGGAACCAAACTTTTTTATTAGCAAGTGTTGCATTAGTTTGCTTTCTTGATTGTCCTACTCTCTTTCTTGAGCTTATGTTGTGATCAACCCAAACCCTAATTTTCCCAAAGTACTAAACTATTTCTCCAAAGCGCCATCTAGGTTTCACTCCTACCCTTTCTAGTTTTGACTCCTCAAAAGAAAGGAGCCAACGTTACTTTATGAAAGAGCTCTTGTTTTCTCATAAAAACTTTTTTTAAAAAACCTAGAAGACCTATATGGTATTGTCTCCACTTGCTTTCACAAAATAGAGTCTCTAAAATCCTTTTTACCACAAACTTTTATAAAAACTTCTCGAAAATTTATTCCTCTATTTCCTTGGAGAAGTACAGAAGAACTCCCTTTATCAACAAGCCAAAAATCGTGTCTACTTATTTCAAAGCTTCTTTTTCCAAAAGCCTTTATGAAGTGCTCAAGTAAGCTTGGACCTCTTTCTTGTGTTGATTGTACGAATTGCCATGATCTGATAGTTACGATGAATTGCCTTGATCTTGTTGTTAAGATAAATTGCCTTGATCCACTTGTTAAGATGAATTTCCCCAATCTGTTGTCTTCAAACATGTGATGTCTTGACTTGTTTGTTACGTGTTTCTTTGAGTTACTCGAGGAGCTCAACCTCTAGTGACAAAACCAAACCAACAATACACCGTCTAAATCTCAAGATGTTGAATGGAAATCATTCTCCTCTCGCCTCCTTAAGCTTGGATGGATTCTAGCATCTCTCTCTCAACAAATCACCTTTACCCAATCCTTGTCAAGAAAGATGAGGATAATTTGATCCTAATACTATCTCCCACTAGGACTCTTGGTGTCAAATCATGAAAACCCTAGTAGGAAGACTATCTCCCTCCTTGTTATCAGATTCACCTTTTGGAACTCTATTTAAGACCCTTACCCTTGATTCCTAGGCAATTTTCCTAATCTATCCTATCCTTTGTGATATACTATTCAAGCACATATCCTTGATTTTGATCAAGGAACTCATCTACCTAGTCTCCCAAGCTAGTTTTGACCTCTAGTCATACACTTGACCATCTGTTTCCTTAATAGGTTCAGTTTTGAGCCAATTCCTTTTAGTAGTTTCCAAACCAGTGGAGACCAACTTAAGGAATGTTACTCTTCTACTCAATCTACTCATCAACCACATTCACTTAATGATGGGTTTGGAACCTTCCCAGCCATCACTTCCACTAGAACTTGAACCCCAGTCAAAAACCCTAGAACAATCCAAATTTGGCCAAGTTAGAAACTGTTAACAAGGTTCAATCTTTGAGTCACTGTGTAGAGTTATCCTTATTCATCTGAGGCAATGCACTTGTCCATACATATACCTTGTAATGTGCCCTTGCTAACCATGATAATTAATTGGACCATATTTCTCATCTACCCACTTGTCCTTGATGGTTTTGGAGCCTAGTCAATAATCTGCTTTGGCACTGTTAAAAGATTCAAACTTTGGCAGATGTTTCCTAAGCCATCAATCATGGTGTGGATGATTTAAAGGCATGGAACTAATCTATATAATCTAGACTCCAACCCCACTCACGTGTTTGTGACATTGGAGCTCTCAAACCCATCTCACCATCAGGGTTTAGATGCCTAGTAATCAATTTGCACAAGATCCTTATTTCGTGTTTTATCCCTTGTTTTCTTCAAACGAAGCCTTGTTTTCTCAAAACCCAAGGTTGGGAATTAAATTAAGAGTGCATACTGACCATAATGGCTTAAAAGAAATCCTTGAAACAACTGATGTTAAGCTTGAGATCGCCGAGGAATGACTTTAACACGGGATCTAACTCCTCCTGCTAGCGCCCCCTCTATTGCGTCTGCGCCAGCTGTCTCTCTGCCTGACGATGCTCCATCTCCTGCGCCATCGTGGAGAACCTCATACCTAGGGGCCCATTGAGATGTGCACTCGCTCGATCCTGCTCAAAGTTAAGCCGAGTGTTTGGCCCCTAGTGTTGAACTGCCTCGCAGTAGTAGGCGCGCGTGGCTAGCGGAGGGTCCCTCCATGTACCAAGATTGTACTTGGTATAATCGACGGTGATCTGAGCCCCATGTGGGGATCTTAGTCGGCTTTGGGCGCACACCACAGTACTTTAGCCATGGCTGCGACATAGTTAGCACTAAAAACAACAAATTATTAGTCAAGTACGACTACTTATTAGTCAATAAATTTTATCTATGCAATTAGAATATTTTATGAACTAAACTAAATTAAATCTATAATAAACTAAACTGTCACAAATATATACTAAAGTTATCTACAACTAAACTAAATTAGTTTACCAAAATCTACACTAATATATACTAAAATCATCTACCACCTAAACTAAATTAATTTACCAAATCTACGCTAAATCATCTACCAACTAAATCTACAATAAATCATCTACCAACTAAAATCTACACATTATTAACTCAAGCAAATAAAAAAAAGGGAGAGAGGGGCTACTAGGTTTTAGTGAACGTATTCCAATATTTGAACGACACCAGCATTTGTCTTGGTAATAGTGGCATGCATGCCAATAGAAAAATGACTGCTACTAGGATTTTCCTACTGGTGATAGCTCCTTGGCATCGGAGAACGCCAGCACCTCAAGCTGACCCCACCTCGCGCAACGTTTTGCGGCAGCACCCATGCTGCCATGCACCACCGCTACCGTCCAAGACACCGACGCCTGCATCTGAGGCACGCCTCGCCGCCACGAACGAGCTCCGCCGCCTGAAGACTAGATGCGTCCGCGAAATGGAGAACACCCTACCGGCACCTTCCTTGGGGCGTGCACAGGCTTCGCCAACATCCCCTCCGGCGGCGTCTGTTTATTTATGGTATCATGGCACGTTGGTTGTATATATCGGCTGGACGGCTGGTAGACGTGCATGCTTTGCCAGCAAGTTTTCTAAGTCCGCTTTTGAGTCCCCTTCTGCAAGAAACTCGATCTAGCAAACCCTAGCTAGCGATCGAGGCCGAAGCGCGCGCCATGGAGGCGGCCGCGGAGGACGTGCTGGGCCTCGGCCTCTCGGCGGGGTTCAAGTTCGAGCCTGACGACGACGAGCTGGTGGAACACTTCCTGCTCCGTCAAATCCGGGGCCTGCAGCTCCCGTTAGAGGGCGTGATCTTGGAGGACGTTCCGCTGAGCGCGCCGCCGTGGGAGCTCCTCGACGACCACAAGCGAGGGGACGAGGCCTTCTTCTTCGCCAACGGACAAGAGGTCCACGGCAGCGGCGGCCGGCAGAAGCGCACCTGCATCGGCGGCGGGTGCTGGGAAGGGCAGAAGGTCTGCGTGGACGGCGAGAGGCTGCGCGTCGATGACAGCCACCACAAGGAGATCGCGTGGAGGAAATACATGCTCAACTTCCACGCCGAAGACGAGGACGGCAGCAAGGGATGGGTGATGCACGAGTATTCGATCACCGCCCCGGCCGATCTGGCCTCGTCGTCGTCGTTGAGGCTGTATCGCGTCCGGTTCAGTGGACATGGCAAGAACCGCAAGAGGCAGCCGGACGATTATTGCCGCAAGGAGGACGGTGGAGCGCGCGCGGCGAAGCGGCGAGCCAGAGCTGCTGATGCGGAGCCCGATCTTCTCGAGGAGGAGCACATTTCTGCCGCGAAGAACTCTGTCTTCCCTACAGTGGCAGTGGTCGACCTCGTAGCGGATGAAGATGGCGGTAGTACATGGCCGGCTGCGACGTCCTACTCAGATCAAGCCTACCAGTACCAGGGGCCGCAGCTGGATTCTTTCCAAGACCTCGTCGTGCCCGACTCGTCGTGGGGTCTATACCTCCTATGCGACATCTTTCCTTAGAATTGGACAGAACAGGACATAGCCGAAAGAAATGGCTACCATGCGACGTTTCTTTGGTAAAAAATAGCCCATGTGCGACACTACTGCTTAATCCAAAGACACATGTTGACAACTCGAATCAGGTGAGCCGAGCGGGACCCCACTACGTAAGGACCTGAGCGCTGGACCCGGAGCGTGGGACCCACTAACTTATCCAGCTCAGCATTGGTACAAGAGAGGACCCCGAGCCGTGCAGCACCCGAGCCCTACCACGACCTTTCCATCCTCTCTCCCCGACTATTGTTGTTCTTCTTCTCCGGCGACGACGCACAACAACGACTGGCAAACGGGCCACGACCTTCCCATGTCGAGCTCCACTTCAGTCTCCCGCCGCACATGGCCGCGCTATGGCGCAGTGCCAATGACAAGCTGCCCTGTATGTCCACGTACTACGCCCCTGAAGCGGCTGGTCACATTGACCAACAAGAATGGCAACCTTGGACGGGAATTCGTGAAATGCGAGAGTAAACCAGAGCAGGGGAAGGTCAGATTTTACTTCTCAATCTGCCAATTTTGGTTTTTTTGTCCCAATTTCATATTTTTCATCCGATTTAGGATTTAGGGTTCATCTTTCTGATTTCAGAAATTGAATCAATACGCCCATTTTGAGTGGCTAGATGAGTACATAGAGCGAATTCAACCTGATGGAAGAACAATTCCATTGGTGCTACTGTGGGGGATGGCGCATCAGGGAAGATCGATTTACCGTTGGAGGCGGAGAAGTTTGGATCGGGCCTGTCTAGATCTGGCAATTCCATTGGTGCTACTGTGGGGGATGCATGAGTGACGGCAGTGACGGCAGAGCTGAAGAACCTGAACAAGTAGATGAAGACAATCATCGAATTGAAGAAGCAGGACAATTTGGTGGCCGGTCTTTTTTATGTTTGTGTAATTGCTCTCGCATTTGTTTATGTGATGATAATTAGTCGTTAGTTTAGGCTATCACTGTTGAAGTTAGCTTGTGCATCACTTGTAATCGTAAAAGATGTTTGAATAAAAGTGTTGTGCTGCACAAATTCGGCATGTCTTCTTCACTCTGTTTCGTTTCTTCACTTCTTCAGTCCGTCGTCAGTGAGGTGTGGGCAGAGTGTTGGTAGAGGGAGAAAAGGTAAAAAAAAGTTGGTTGACAGTTGCCAGAAAAGGCCAGGCCCAATTATAACGTATGCAGGGACGAATGGGACATAGCCAGGCCCATTGATAAAAGAAGTGTAGCTAGTGCAAAAAAAATGCACACGGTTATTCACATAGATATATCTTTTCGTCTTATCGTTATTTCACAAATATGACTACAGGAAGCTTCAAATTATTTGAGTTGTCCCGCGTTGTTTTGGCTCTTTTATCGTGTCTTGCTGCTAGGGTGCACCCGCGTGTTGTTTTGGCTGAAATAAAAGGTTGGTTCTAGTAGCAGTCTTTGTGAACCAAAACCCGACTAGCACTTTTTTTACCAAAAGGTGCACTCGAAGTAACAATTTAAATTTCTTTTGGTTTGTGCATGCTATGGTGTTTTTAAAGTTTTTACACGTGTGTTTCTACCTAAAATGGTTGTGCCCCTCTCAAAGAAAGAACACATAGTGTGCCAATATAGGCACAAAGTTTATGATTGATCATGTTTGAGTGCATTTTTTACTACAAACGGCCACATAGTTTAACAATGTAAATAGAATGCAATGAAGAAACTTTAGACACGAATCAATATTAATATATTATTGGATCATATTTGAGTGCATTTTTTACTACACACGGTCATATAGTTTAACATGTAAATAGAATGTAATGAAGAAACTTTAGGCACGAATAAATATTAATATATTAGTACGACCAACATAGATAACACGATAGAGGGGCATCGGATACCCTAAATAGCATCCCCTTACAACATATAGAGGGGCATCCTCTTACAAGATATAGTGCATAAAACATAAAACGAAAATATTTAAAACTAGACACGGGCACACACGCCCCAACCAACACATGCTAGATAGAAAGACTCGGTCAGCGCTCCTTGGCCCCTCCTTAGCCAGCGCCTCTCACTCGTCCTCCTCCGGCATCTAGTAGGGGAGGGTGTGCATGTCATTGGGCTCGGGGAAGATATGGTGGAAATTTGTGAAGATATTGTAGGTGGTGAATGCGATAAACTCACATCCACACCAGAACACCTGGCCGAGGAGGTGGTAGGCGTCGTAGGGGTTGGTGAAAGTCACGTACAGGCCGATGGCGAAGTTGCTGTGGCCGCCGTCGTAGTGCTCTTGGAGCTGGAACATGGGTGGAGTGTCCGCAGGGAGGTGGCGATAGCCGGAACGGAGGAAGAAGCGAGCCAACTCGAAAGGGCCCCTCCACCTCGATATCGCCCACACCCTGAGGCTGCTCTCGATGATTCTGCCCACCGGGTACTGCAACTGCGGCACGGTACGAGGGCGGCGGTAGGTAGAACCGGTGAACTGCATGGTGGCTTGGAAAGTGGAGTGGTTGCTCGAGTGGTGGATTTGGCTCGAAAGGAAGAAGCGGGGGCGACTTGAAAGATGAGTGTGAGGGGGAGAGGGATGAGGAAATGGTGCCCCTTATATAGCCGCGTTGCAGCCGTGGTCAATGTACATGATGCTTCATTTTCTCTCCTCCGTTCATGGTGGCATAAGGGCATTAAATCGGCGGGCAGAGAATCCAAAGCGGCACGGGCGCATGAGCTAGATGCTTCGTTTTGGCGCGTGACGGTAAGGCTGCCGCGTGAGAAACCATTCCACCGCGCGTGACACTGCGAAAGGGAGCTGCACTGCACCAACATGTCTGCCCCGTGTCTGCGTGCATGCAATTGTTAAAATGGTTTAAATAGCTTAGATGCGACGTACCTATATGTTGCACGCCTGCTGCTGCTTTACTGCGTCACTGCGTGCATGCAAATCAGCCCGCGTCTTTCACGAGCAGAATAGCTAGGCTGCGACGCTATTGCATGCATGCCAACACGTCGCGGGCAGCCCTCCCTCTCGCATGCATGCCAACAGAGCACGTCGTGGCAGCTCGACCCGGTCGACCCAACGGTCACTCAGATGCTCCCCCGCTAAACATTATCTGTTTATCGGAGAAAAAAACGGTGGCCAATCAGATTAGAGAATCAGGGCTCCCACGGATCGCCCATAGCTACACCCACGGAATCCTTCTAGAAGGCTTATCCGACGGCCACAGTTAGGCGTTAGGGTTAGATCGACGCTCCACGTTTGGCGTTAGGGTTAGATCGACGGCTGACGTTTGGCCTTAGGGTTAGATCGACGGTCGACATTTGGCGTTAGGTTAGATGGGGTTTGGAGGCAGTCAACGGAGTTTTGAAAGGTTTGACCGAACTTCAAATGTGCATAACTAATTCAAAAAAAATCGAAAAAATGTAAAACTTGCGTACATAGTCTTGTTATGTTACATACTTATGATATAAAATGATAGACTTGATCCAATAATCTTTGCACGAAAAAACCTTCACAAATTGGACTATCTCCACTGAGGTTGCTTTAGAGTTCAAAGGAGTGAGAAGAGGGTTTGAGGTTTTGAAAATGCAAAAAATCAAAAAACCTCACTTTAGCTTCATTTTGGACTGACTGAGGAGGATCTGAAGTTATTTTTGCATTTTCAACTTTTAATCTTGTTTTATTACTGACTTTGTATTAAAGGGTGTTTTTTCAAAAATAAATTAATAATATGAATACTTATTCAAAAAAATGTGATACTTCGTATTGATGCTATATAGGTAGAATATAAGCTAAGAAAATCTTTTTGGGTGATTTTGAGAAGGTCGAAAAATACTTGCTTAGAAATGGGGTCGTTTTCCCTAGCTTTGGAGCCTATTTGGACAACATTTCAGTGACTATGATTTCGACTTCGCAAAAAGGCTTAGATTTATTAACTAAAGTGCATAGTAGTACATACAATAGTGCAACATCACATAACAAATAAATGAACTCCAAAAATATTATAGATAGGCTCAAATTTGAATTTGAATCAAGTCAAATCAACATCATAACACATAACTTTTCACATGAAATGACATAACCCATTACATCAATCAAGTTTTATATCAGAGAACATAAGTTTTCACATCAAATGACAACAAACTTAAGTTTTCACATCAAATCACATCATAGTTGAATGATTTCGACTCTATTTCTTTTGGTTCTTTCTACCACTCGATTTTTTCACCTTCTTTCCACTACTTGGTTCCACATCGCACAGTTTGTTGATGCTCTTGGTTTTCCTGCCAACTCCACTAGGCTCCCTCAACTTATGCACCTGACCATGTCCAACTTCTTCAGTTTGCACTTCTGTAGATTGAGTAGATGACAGCACAACCTCCAAAGATGGCAACTCAACACTTGGCATCACAACCTCCAAAGATGGCAACACAGCTGCCAAAGCAGATTCACATGGCAGGACAACAGCCAAATCATCTGCAACAGTTTCAGATTGCACTTGATCCTCAACAGCATTAACAGGTTCAGATTGCACCTCAACAGTTTGCACTTCATCCTCAACAGCATTACCAAGTTCAGATTGCACCTCAACAGTTTGCACTTCATCCTCAACAGCATTAACAGGTTCAATTTGCACCTCAGCAGCACCAAACATGATCTGGTTAGTTCTCTTCTTTCTTGAGCCATTGACTCTTGCCTTTTTCACTGGCCAGCATTCTTCAACAACAAGAGGTGTGCCTTTTTCTCCATGCTTCCTCCTGAAAACAAGCAAGTTAGTTGGGGGAGAAAAATCATCAACAAGAAATACAGAGATTTTCGATGAACATACTTTGGCTTTTCAGCAGTGTATCTGCACTTGGTAGAGCCAGCTCGGTGTCCAAGTTCTTCACAGAGTTTACATCTATTCTTGGTACCTTTTTGGGCCCTTTTTGACTTGCCATCTTTCTTTTCATCTTTCTTCCCCTTCTTGCTGCTCCCACCTTTCTCAAACCAAGCCTTGAATCTACTATGCTTAGGCCTCCCAGCCTTTCTTTTCATCAATGGAGGACACAAGGAGAACTGAATGTCCACTTCAAGCCACTGAGACTGGTCTGTAAGTGCTGGAATTGGTGTTGCATATGCAGCCTTGAATTTTGCTACAGAATAATACTCATGCAAATATGGGTGCATATTTAGCTTATGTTTGGAGGCCAAGAAACGTATGGCATGCTCACAAGGCTTCCCAGTGTGTTGCCACTCAAGGCATGTGCATTCATGCAATTGAGTGTCAACAACATGCCTCCTGCCAGTCTTTCTATCTCTAACTTCAGCACCCCACAATGAGGATTTCTCAACACACAAATGTGCAAGATCTCTGCTCCTGTTGACCACCTGCTGCACTACATCAGGAAGCTTATCTCCTTGAAGAACATCACCAAGCCTTCTTCTCAATTCCCACAACCTCATGATCATAATCCTGATCTGGTCAACCATGTCATGGACAGGCAAGTCTTTTAACTCCTTCACTTTGTTGTTGAAACTTTCTGCCAAATTATTGTTGATATGATCACATTTGATCGCAGTGTTAAAACCTGACATGTACCATAAAAGAGAATGGTAGGTGTCCAACCATGTACAAAACTTGACCCTATCCTCCTCAGAGCATGCAGCCTTAATCTTCTCAAGGTGATATGAATGTGTCTGTCTGTTGTAAGATCTTGCTGCTGGCCACATGCGCCCAAAATCATCTCCTCTGAATTTTTTGATCAAATTCATCCACATATGGCCGAAGCACTCCCTCTGCTCAGCATGAGGGAAAACAATTTTCACTGCATTTTTTAAACCTTTACATGCATCTGTGTGCACTGCCAAAGGAGAGACTGGCCCTATGCATCTTTTCAACTGCATCATGAACCATGTCCATGATGCCTCTGACTCAGACTGAAACATGCCAATAGCTACAGGGAACATCCAATTGTGTCCATCTAAAGCATTGCATGCTGCTAGTTGACCATTCCACTTGCCAGTCAAGAATGATGAGTCTATACTCAAATATGGACGACACCTTGCTTTGAAGCCATCGATGCAAGGCTTTAAAGCCATGAAGAATTTAGAGAAGAAGACTTTCCCATCAGCTGTTACCTCAGTATCTATCTCCACAACACTGTCAGGTGACCTCTTCTCTGCTTCTGCTTTGAAGTTATAAAGCATTCGAAAGGTATTTGCCCAATCACCATATAGCTCCTTCATTGCCCTTTGCTTTGCCTTCCACACTGTAGTATAATTCAGCTTAATGGGGTACTGCTTTTCCAAGTCTGTTTTTAGTCTCTTTGCAGTGTTGTTTGGTGTTGTGGCTAAAATAGGCTTGATTTTTTCTGCAACCCATAATTGTGATGTCATCTTTGTAACTTTTTGAGAAGTTTTAATACAAGTATGAGCTTTTGGAATTTGATTCACTCTTATTGTTCTTCCATCAGGTTGGCGTCTAGCAGATATATACCACTTGCAAGCTTTGCACCACCATCATAACCTATGCATTTTGCATAGAACTTTTTTTATCAGTCCACAAAGTCTTGGTAGCAAACTCACGTTTGACTGCATATGTCCTGAAACACATCCTGAATTCATCCATGCTTGGAAACAATCTCCCAACTTCAATAACTGGGTTCTCTTTGTCATAAACTGTTACTAGCTCATCATCATGTGCATCATCTACATGAACTGTAGCATATTGCAACAACTCTGGATCTATATCTACCTCTTCATCTCTTGAATGGTTGTCACCATCATTTGCAGCTTCATCCCTCTCCTTGTGTCTGTCATCTATAGGAATGCCAAAAAGCTTTGCCATTTCAATGTCAGACATTGGTGCAATGACCAAATCAGTCCGGGCAGTTATCTGAACTGAATTCCAATCAACGGTTACAATCTTTTCAGCCTCCTCTTGTGCATTAGCATCTGCAGCCTCCACTGTTAACACTGCCAACTCAGTAACTATAGGCATTATTTGCCTCTGTGCAGCCCAATCATCCTCAACCATCTGAGAAGCCAACTTCGAGGGCACATATCGAACCCTCGAATCAGATTTTAGATCAATGAGCTCTGCTAAAAACATAGCACTTTTGCTTCTCCAACCGTCTCGCTCATCGATTTCATCAACCATCTGTTCCCCTGTCTCAATCCTAACATACTCACCTTTCCAATCATCAAATCATAACAAAGAAACTTCTTGCTCTAGCCCCAAAACCACACTCTCCCCAATTTTGTCCACCATATTCCTCACCGCCTCCTCTTCCATGCTTTGTAGCTCTTGGGGATCAACATCTTCCAATTCCACCTCCCATTTAACAATTGTGTCTCTCTCAATTACCTGAGTGCTGCCATCAACTAACACAGCCCTAGAGGGAAATAATTTGATGCAAAATTCGAAGGTGTGCCGTGCACCATCGTCTCCCCTGTTTTTGGCGGCCACTGTGAGCTAGCGGAAGCGAACAAGGAGCCAAACCAAACAGAAATCAAGTGTTAGAGATGCGGGATATACCGATTAGAAGTCCCCTCTCGCGGCTCCATCTCGTTCCCCTCGTTCAGCACACCCGGCCTCCACAATCTAGCATCAATGGGCACGCTCAGATCTCGATTTGAGAAGAATGAGAGAGGAATTAGGTTGCAAATGGCACTCACCACCTTCGCCGTCGAACTAAATCGCTTCCGCCTCAAAGAATGTTGTGCTGTCGCTGCCGTCGAAGACGAGAACGATGGTGAGGTCCGCCGCCGCCGTCGGGGAAGCTACAGTACGTGTGACGCACGCGTTCGGTCGGAAGCGGTTTGTTTGACTGGCTGTACCAACCGACCGGTCTGTCTTAACCTAATCTTGGAACTAAGTTAAATGTGTCCTTAACGACCGTTTTAATGTCCATGTGGCCCTGGGCTATTTTCTACCAAAGAAACGTCGCATGGTAGCCATTTCCTTCAGCTATGTCTTGTTCTGTCCAATTCCAAAGAAAGATGTCGCATAGGAGCTATTGACCCCTCGTCGTGCGCAGACGCTGGAGAATATGAAGGGCCTGCCGCGGCGTCGTCGCATCAAGACTTCCTAGGCTGGAACACGATGAACCTCGCAACACACGGAGCCCCTGCAGGCGTGATGAATGAGTACGATCGTGTTGCGGGGGCGGCGGTGGTGACGGGGATGTCACCGTTTCGTCAAGGATCTTTCTCCGGCGCGATCGACGAGTCGCCGTTCATGAATTTTGAGCTGCCGGATCAGAGATTCAACATGGATGAGTTCCTCGTCTTCCCCGACCCGTGCGGTTTGGAGGCACCTCTCTATGATCAGTATTCCAGCGCTGGCATGCAAACGCAATCATCGCTACAGCTCATGCACGCACATTACACATGGCCGCAAGACGGTTAATCCACACGCACGGGAATTTGTGTGTGTGTATGTAACGTAGCTAGCGATTCTGCTGACACGCTTCTTTTCTTTGTAATGGTATATGCGAAGGCCTCTCTGATGTTTGTAAGGTGTAACCAAGGGATTTGACGCAGTCTATCCTGAGCTTTATGAATGATATATTGTTATTGTTGAACATGACCCAAATCCTATGACGAACTATGGCATGCCAACCGAGTTAGACGTAGTGCATCTACAACTTTGTTTCGTGTCATCAAAAAAAAGAGTTGTCTGTCCCTATATATAGTTCCACGTAGTCATCACATAATAGATTGAGAGAGAGAGTTCCACCATATTGATAGCATGTAGAGGATTTGTCCTCTCGTGTATTGTAATATTTCTTCCAATTATAATGATAACATCGTCTTTTTTTAGAGTAAACCATATATTTTATTAGACAATCCAGATATTATATATATGGTCAACATCTAAGACAAACATGCTTGTCAAGCAACTTTGCACAAAAAAGTTCATAACCCTTAGAGAAACTTGTGCCTCGCAGAACCGTCGTCCCTTGTCCTCGGCCGCCACGGTGGTAGCGTCAGAAAAAGAGGTGAGCAACCACCATACTTATATAGGAGAGCACCATCGCATACGAGTAGGGATGAAAAGGAACGAAAACGGACGGAACGGATCGGTGCCATATTTGTTTTCATATTATTTTGCGGAAGCGGAAACGAATGCAGAAACTCCAAAAACAAAAACAGAAGCAGATATTTTTGGAAACAAATACAGAACGAATACGGTGCAGATGCGGAACGATGCAGATTTTATCCGAAAGCAAGAGAATCCTAGTTTCATGCAACAAATCTCAAACATTCAGGAAAACAAATAAAATTGTGCCCAAATTATAGCAATGGGCTAGGTTTATAAGGGAATACGGGAAAGATAAAATTGTGAAACTCTCCTCGAATGCATAAAGGGATTACATGATCATCAGTTCTAGGATGGGCAGCTGTGCAAGTTTGGCTTGACAAGGCCATGTAATGGGCCAGTTGGATTTGTCCATACACATCAACCCTAAAACGGAAATTCCATCTTAGACGGAAACGGAAATTCGTTTCCGCTTCTGTTCCGCCGAAAAATGTTGTTCCATTTTTGTTTCTGTTTCCACCAAAAAAGTTCCATTTCCGTTTCCATTTTGCAAAATTCCGTTTCTGTTTTCATATTTTCATTCCATTTTCATTTTTCTCGGAAAAGTCGGAAACTTTCCGCTCCACTTTCATCCCTACATACGAGGATGCTTTTCGAGCTGATGAACCGAGTCCTCGCAAGCGACGAGCCCGGGAATTTGTGGCACGTCGGCCAGGGATCTCCTTTCCCTTGTTCACCAAATCCCGACATCATCGTCTTCATCCAACACAGTCGAAGAAGAGATACAATGTCGCTTGTCGTCTTCCACATGCATAGCTGCAAGACGTCAAACACTGCTACATCAGCTGGCGCGACTGTCACCCGCGAGAGTGACGAACGTCGACCACCAGACACAAATCTCACTAGATCCAGAGATCAGCAAGAAGACCGGGCCACCTGCACCCGATGTCACTGGTTGGAGCAACGCCGAGATGGAGGAAGAACATGGGCAAATTATTCCACGCTTCAAGGAAGAATCAAGCCAACCCTAACTATAGGTTGGAGCCCAGGATCCCCACCCCTCCCGTCGCCGGAGCGGCCGACGGATGTGGTAGTGACCGGCGGCGGCTGTAGTCTTGGGCAGATTGATCGCCTGATGTAAGCACGGAGCCAAGGGAGGACGAGTGGAGGTGAGACAATGCCGTTGTTTGTTGTAGTATAGCCCATCGGATGATATTATGGATGCAAATTAAGGGTATTATATTGCTTCGATTACATGAAGAACAAAATTCAGTTATCAAAAATTTTAAAAACAAAAATATAGAGGAGGTGATTACTAAGCCTATTGGTAGCTAGCATATAATCTTTGCTCTCTAGGGTTTTACTGTTATGCATGTGAAGGTTTTGATTTGTTATTCAAGTCCCTGATGATGATCAGTTTGATGTGCAAGAAGGAGATTTGTTTCTGCTAGATATAAGAATATTTAGTACTGTTATTTTCAGTTCAATTCAGTTATTTCAAGAGGGGTCTATTGCTGAGTTGAAGCTCTGTTGCATATTGAGAAAGTTCCTTCATCCAACAATTCTTCTATTAGATCGTGTCATGGATTTTTGAGTAACCATTATGTGGCGTCCCGCAAAAACCACTACTAGAAAATCGTGGTGTTTTTGTACATTGCATCATCATGATCGCATGCTCATGTCTAATGCCACCTTGCATTTGAGCATCGTCATGTCATCTTGCATTTGTTTGCATAAAACTATTTTCGAAAAGTCTGTTTTTGTTTTCTAAACGCCCGTCTTGTTTTCAAATTAAAACTCGGATCTGTCCGGAATATTTTGTTTTGTCTACCAACGGTTTTCAAAAGCCCCGTTTTAAACAATAAAATATTTCTTTTATTTTTGGGAGGCAGTCTGCCAGGCCCGAAAGCCCGGTCGGCCACCTCCGAGCCCTAAACTAAAACCTAGTCTAATTCCTAAATCTACCCAGCCCCCTCCACCTCACCCCAACCTATCCCATCGTGCCACATCACCCTGGCCCTATTCCCACCACTCACCTGCTGCCACCTCACCCCCAACTCCCTACCAGCCGCCGCCACACACTCCCTCCGCCCAGCTGCAAACCGCGGTCAAGCCTGGCCCCACCCGCGTCGCACACCACCGCCCCGACCACCTACCGCCTGGGCGCCTTTCCCCACCCGTGCGCGCTCCCTGCCGTGTCACGACGCGTACAACGCGCCCCGCGCCCTTCGCCTGGCCCCACCCCATTCCCCTCGCGACGCGTGCACCGCGTCCCCTCCACGCACCGACAGCCTCCTCGGTTTCCCCGCCCCAAGCGTTCCCCTTCCTCCCCTCTCCCCTTTCCCCGCCGCCTCCACCTTCCTCTCTGGTGCCGCCGGCCGCCGCCGGCAGCCGCCGGCAGCCGCCGGACCAGCGTGCACCCCTCCGTCGTCCCGTACACGGAGCCGAGGAGGAGAATGTCCAGTACACGCCGAACACCGACGCGCCGCCCGAAACGCTAACTTTGCCGGCCGTCTGCCTCGTCGACGTCCTGCTGCTTCCCGAGCCGATCCATCACCACCATCCTCTCCGCGGTGAGCCATCCTTCCCCTTTGACACTATCCCTCTCTCCATCGCCGCCCAGCCTCGCCGGGCGTTGTGCCGAGCACTCTCAGTGCAGCGGCGGCCGCTAGCGTCTGCACGCCCCGTGCCGCGTAACATCTCACCTAGCCGCCTAGCTACTCCCTGTCAGCAATCCCCACCCCACCGCACTGGCTCCGTTCTCTGTGCGCTCGTCGTGGTCGCGGGTTCGAACCCCCGCACAGCGCACCGTCCCCTGCCGTGCGCGGATCTGTCCCTCCATCAGGGAAGATCCACAGTGCGCGCGCAAAACCCCCCAGATCTTTTTGCCGCTCAACCCGCAACCCCTCGAGGCCCACCAGACAGCCTCACGTGGCAGCTTTGCAGAAAAGTCCCCCGAGTTTTCGTAAACCCCAACCCGCAATCCCCCGGTTTGGCCACGTGTCGCCCACCGGCTGGCCGCGCGCGCAGTGGACCCACGAGGCCGCCAGCCCCACCTGTCATTCGCCTAGGCTAGGTGAGCTCGTAGTGAGAAAAGTTCCGATGCGCGGATTTCGCCCAGTCAGTAGCGGCCCACCCGTCAGTGACTTGGGTTAGATTCTTCTGGGTATAAAAAGTCAGCAGTTCATCTGGTTTTAATAAAACAATTTCTGTAAATGTATAAATTCAATTGAAATATGTTTTAAATAACTTTTAAATTATAAATCCAAATAAAACAAATGATATATGTTTTGGAATCAGAAAAATGCTGAGGAATTCAAATATGTTATTCAAAATAATATTTGACCACTTCAAATTTTCGAGATGATTAAAATTACAAATAAAATGCCCTTTTCTTAATAAATTAATAACTTTAATTCTATAACTCCAAATTCAACAAATAATATGTCTAAATCGATCAGCGAGACGAGCCTGTTCTATCTATGCATTCCTTGTTCTAAATTGAAGCATGCATCATGCCTTAGTTAAAAATCAGAACTGTTTATGGCAATAAAATTTGACTAAATAAATAATAAAATGCTTTATTCTTATACCTCACACCTCACCATGCCATGCTATTTTAATGCCATGTAAATTGTGCATCATTCATCATGGCATGCTTGTTTGCTTGTCGCATTTTAATTCATATGCTCGTGCACTTTATTTATATTGGCCCTTATTTGTTTGGTTCTTCTTCGAATAGACGCCCATCAGGAGAATTACCAGGAATCACAGGAGTTCTACCCAGATCCATCTCTCGCTTCAACTGAGCTGCCAGGCAAGCACTACCATATGCTTGCATACATATAGTACCTATTGCCTCTATCTTATTCTTGCATCATTGAGTCGCGATTGCATTAAATTGAATCCCAAGTACTGCATAGCCTTTACTTTTAAACCCCACCGAAGCTTGTTCCTCCATCCCATGAGCCATTACTACAGGAGTTGTTTGAGCCATGCGAGTCATAGAAAAGCATGTGTAGGATATGTGAGTGTCTGATGGATACAACATAACCTGAGTAGTAATGGGATAACTAATGAAAGAGGCACCGGTGAGCAATATCTGCTATTTGGTTTTTCATGCTCACTTGTGTCCCGTAGGACCCCGAGTACTTGATTCCTGTTCCTTGACTATTCGCACTATCCACATCCGTGAGGCCTTATGGACCCCCCTGAGCCAGAGCTTGATTCATTCTTATTTTATTGGGGCCACAAAGTAGTTTGGGGCTTTATTACTATCCTGTACTTATGCCATGTTACTGCTTTACGTAAGATTGTGCGTGGAGCACCTGTACTGTTTTGGATCGTGGAATGTTTTCGCGGTATCGACAAGCCCAGTCACACTTTCGGGTTCCCAGTCGTTTACAGCCATTGACACAAACCTTGGGTCCGTCTCGGAGTCAGCCAACTTCGTTGCGGGAAGCTTAATGGGGTGGCCCCCTGAAATATTTCTGAATCCCGTGATCTCTTTGTCGTGAATGCCTCGTTGGGTTTTGAGTTGGTTTTTCCGAGGTTGATCGAGTGTGTGTTGCTATTTGTGCACCCCTGCAGGGTAAAACTTTCTGAAAGCCGTGTCCGCGGTTATGGACGACTTGGAGCACAGTATCTCGATCATAGACAAGCATAACTAAAGTAGTGCTATAAATTTGACTTAATATATCTGACTAGTAATCAGCTTCACTATAACAGAATGGATATTAAAAATGCCAACCACTGGTGGACCTGGATTTTTTTGTTATACCTGCCTAGTAAGTATTACAACTCCAATGGAATGTGATAAAAGTGCCAACAACTGTTGGGTTTTGGGATTCCTCAAGACAATTATATCTGACTAGTAAATGTTCCAACTACAACGGAATGTTAACTAAAACTGCCCACTACTTATGCTATCGGGATGACTCACGCTATCTATATCTGATTAGGAATTGTTGCAACTATAATGGAATGAGTAAAATTGCCAACTGTGTGAGTTCCTTGGTCTGACTTCCTCGTTTGGTCTCGAGGGGGAAATACCAGGATGGGTTTGGTTGGTGTTAGCTTCAGGTTGGATCCGAATAGGTCTTTCTTACCCCTCTCTAATAGCCGCCAGTGATACCGAGTCTCTATAGGTTGTTTAGTGCCGTTGCGCTGCCGCTTCAGCCCACCATACCTATGTAGGCGAGAGCCCCCGGATTCTAGCCTCGCCGTGTACTGGCCTCAGTACTGACGCTCCTCTTTTTCCTTTGCCCTTTGTCGGCACCCCTTTTTGTTTTAGCAGGTTTGAGGTCGACGTCGTTAGCAGGGTTACCCTTCCGGCTTGGCCTGGCAGGGTTATGGACGCCGTTGGTTATTCTTCAGGGCTCTTAGCCCCATTTGCATCTTGTCCGTAGTCGGACGCTAGGTGATTTGGATCTTTGTATTGTATATCTCTATTCTTGACTCTTGGAGTCCTGTTGTATATATATCTGTTCTGTGGGTCCCATCGAGGACTGTTGTGTAATGGTATTACTTCGTTTTCCACCCGCACGAAAGTGCCTGGTGGGCGTCCTTGAATCGTTTCTATGCGGGTTTGGCGGAAAGGGCTAAAACTTGCATAGGGCCGATTTGAGGGTGTTACAGAGTGGTATCAGAGCTCAGCAGTTGCGATACCCCACAAGTCCAGCCTGTAGGTTAACCTAGCTAACGGACGATCTAGAGTGTCAAAACTATTTTGCAAAACGGTTGGCTAGATCTGACTAGGTTTGATTTTCCTCCTTACCCTCTCCTATTCTCCTCTTATCTTTGCGTGTTTTGAATCTGCTCTCTTATCTTTTCTTCGAGTCTAGGATTTCTCGTGGTTGGGTTTTCCGTCGTACCTTCAGGGTTTCGCTTCCTCCTTTGGCAACGGTGCTTCTACCTCTGGACTTAGTGCTATCTGAGTGATCCTTTATCCGTGGTACCATTCTTTGTTCCTTGTTTGTGCCTTCCGGTGTTTTCCGACACGACGACATCATGTATGCCAGATCCGATGCAGAGTCTGCATCACTCCTTTGTTTCCGAACCTCGTTTGTCGAGATCTTCAATCTAATTTCGGGAGTTGGTTGCATAATTCTTCGATTCATGTGCAGAGTAATGGTTCGGGTGCGCGATGGACTGATCACCATCCGACTACTCTTATCATTCGCTCTTGTAGATTGAATCGGTGGATCCAGCAATTACTCCTTCCCCTGAAGATAGAGGTGGCTTAATTTGTTGATACCTCTACCTTCGCCATTTGTTTCCGGAGTGTTCTCTCGACGATCACGGACAACAACCTCTTGTTAGTGGTGTCGCGAGGATCTACATGAAGCGTGAAGATTCAGATCGCCGACCTTCTTCCCGGTACCATGAGGCGGATCTCGAGGGCGAGATCCATTGTTAGTGGTGTCGAATTGCGGCGCCCCGCAAAAACCACTACTAGAAAATCGCGGTGTTTTTGTGCATTGCATCATCATGACCGCATGCTCATGTCATCATGCCACCTTGCATTTGAGCATCATCATGTCATCTTGCATTTGTTTGCATAAAACTATTTTCGAAAAGTCTGTTTTTGTTTTCTAAACGCCCCGTCTTGTTTTCAAATTAAAACCCGGGTCTGTCCAGAATATTTTGTTTTGTCTACCAACGGTTTTCAAAAGCCCCATTTTAAATAATAAATTATTTCTTTTATTTTTGGGAGGCAGCCCGCCAGACCCGAAAGCCCGGCCGGCCACCTCCAAGCCCTAAACTAAAACCTAGTCTAATTCCTAAATCTACCCAAACCTAATCTACCCAGCCCCCTCCACCTCACCCCAACCTATCCCATCGTGCCACATCACCCTGGCCCTATTCCCACCACTCACCTGCTGCCACCTCACCCCCAACTCCCTACCAGCCGCCGCCACACACTCCCTCCGCCCAACGGCAAACCGCGGTCAAGCCTGGCCCCACTCGTGTCGCACACCGCCGCCCCGACCACCTACCGCCTGGGCGCCTTTCCCCACCCCGTGCGCGCTCCCTGCCGTGTCACGACGCGTACAACGCGCCCCGCGCCCGTCGCCTGGCCCCACCCCGTTCCCCTCGCGACGCGTGCACCGCGTCCCCTCCACGCGCCGACAGCCGCCTCAGTTTCCCTGCCCCAGGCGTTCCCCTTCCTCCCCTCTCCCCTTTCCCCGCCGCCTCCACCTTCCTCTCTGGCGCCGCCGGCCGCCGCCGGACCAGCGTCCACCCCTGCGTCATCCCGTACACGGAGCCGAGGAGGAGAAGGTCCAATACACGCCGAACACCAACGCGCCGCCCGAAACCCTAACTACGCCGGCCGTCTGCCTCGTCGACGTCCTGCTGCTCCCCGGGCCGATCCGTCACCACCATCCTCTCCGCGGTGAGCCACCCTTCCCCTTTGACACCATCCCTCTCTCCATCGCCGCCCGGCCTCGCCGGGCGTATTGCCGAGCACTCTCGGTGTAGCGGCGGCCGTTGGCGTCTGCACGCCCCGCGCCGCGTAACATCTCACCTAGCCGCCTAGCTACTCCCTGTCAGCAATTCCCACCCCACCGCACTAGCTCCGTTCTCTGTGCGCTCATCGTGGTCGCGGGTTCCAACCGCCGCACCGCGCACCATCCCCTGCCGCGCGCGGATCTGTCCCTCTGTCAGGGAAGATCCATAGTGTGCGCGTACTCTGCGCAAAACCCCCCAGATCTTTTTGCCGCTCAACCCGCAACCCCTCGAGGTCCACCAGACAGCCTCACGTGGCAGCCTTGCAGAAAAGCCCCTGGGTTTTCGTAAACCCCAACCCGCAATCCCCCGGTTTGGCCACGTGTCGCCCACCGGCTGACCGCGCGCGCAGTGGACCCGCGAGGCCGCCAGCCCCACCTGTCATTCGCCTAGGCTAGGTAAGCTCGCAGTGAGAAAAGTTCCGACGCGCGGATTTCGCCCAGTCAGTAGCGGCCCACCCTTCAGTGACTTGGGTTAGATTCTTCTGGGTATAAAAAGTCAGCAGTTCATCTGGTTTTACTAAAAAAAATTCTGTAAATGTATAAATTCAATTTAAATCTGTTTTAAATAACTTTTAAATTATAAATCCAAATAAAACAAATGATATATGTTTTGGAATCAAAAAAATGTGAGGAGTTCAAATATGCTATTCAAAATAATGTTTGACCACTTTAAATTTTTGAGATGATTAAAATTACAAATAAAATGCCCTTTTCTTAATAAATTAATAACTTTAATTCTATAACTCCAAATTCAACAAATAATATGTCTAAATCGATCAGCGAGACGAGCCCGTTCTATCTATGCATTCCTTTTTCTAAATTGAAGCATACATCATGACTTAGTTAAAAATTAGAACTGTTTATGGCAATAAAATTTGACTAAATAAATAATAAAATGCTTTATTCTTGTACCTCACACCTCACCATGCCATGCTACTTTAATGCCATGTAAATTGTGCATCATTCATCATGGCATGCTTTTTTGCTTGTAGCATTTTAATTCATATGCTTGTGCACTTTATTTATGTTGGCCCTTATTTGTTTGGTTCTTCTTCGAATAGACGCCCAGCAGGAGAATCACCAGGAATCACAGGAGTTCTACCCAGATCCATCTCTCGCTTCAACTGAGCTGCCAGGCAAGCACTACCACATGCTTGCATACATATAGTACCTATTGCCTCTATCTTATTCTTGCATCATTGAGTCGCGATTGCATTAAATTGAATCCCAAGTACTGCATAGCCTTTACTTTTAAACCCCACCGAAGCTTGTTCCTCCATCCCATGAGCCATTACTACAAGAGTTGTTTGAGCCATGCGAGTCGTAGAAAATCATGTGTAGGATATGTGAGTGTCTGATGGATAACGAGGTACCTAAACAACATAACCTGAGTAGTAATGGGATAATTAATGAAAGAGGCACCGGTGAGCAATATCTGCTATTTGGTTTTTCATGCTCACTTGTGTCCCGTAGGACCCCGAGTACTTGATTCCTGTTCCTTGACTATTCGCACTATCCACATCCGTGAGGCCTTATGGACCCCCCTGAGCCAGATCTTGATTCATTCTTATTTTATTGGGGCCACAAAGTAGTTTGGGGCTTTATTACTATCCTGTACTTATGCCATGTTACTGCTTTACGTAAGATTGTGCGTGGAGCACCTGTACTGTTTTGGATCGTGGAATGTTTTCGCGGTATCGACAAGCCCAGTCACACTTTCGGGTTCCCAGTCGTTTACAGCCATTGACACAAACCTTGGGTCCGTCTCGGAGTCAGCCAACTTCGTTGCGGGAAGCTTAATGGGGTGGCCCCCTGAAATATTTCTGAATCCCGTGATCTCTTTGTCGTGAATGCCTCGTTGGGTTTTGAGTTGGTTTTTCCGAGGTTGATCGAGTGTGTGTTGCTATTTGTGCACCCCTGCAGGGTAAAACTTTCTGAAAGCCGTGTCCGCGGTTATGGACGACTTGGAGCACAGTATCTCGATCATAGACAAGCATAACTAAAGTAGTGCTATAAATTTGACTTAATATATCTGACTAGTAATCAGCTTCACTATAACAGAATGGATATTAAAAATGCCAACCACTGGTGGACCTGGATTTTTTTGTTATACCTGCCTAGTAAGTATTATAACTCCAATGGAATGTGATAAAAGTGCCAACAACTGTTGGGTTTTGGGATTCCTCAAGACAATTATATCTGACTAGTAAATGTTCCAACTACAACGGAATGTTAACTAAAACTGCCCACTACTTATGCTATCGGGACGACTCACGCTATCTATATCTGATTAGGAATTGTTGCAACTATAATGGAATGAGTAAAATTGCCAACTGTGTGAGTTCCTTGGTCTGACTTCCTCGTTTGGTCTCGAGGGGGAAATACCAGGATGGGTTTGGTTGGTGTTAGCTTCAGGTTGGATCCGAATAGGTCTTTTTACCCCTCTCTAATAGCCGCCAGTGATACCGAGTCTCTATAGGTTGTTTAGTGCCGCTGCGCTGCCACTTCAGCCCACCATACCTATGTAGGCGAGAGCCGCTGAATTCTAGCCTCGCCGTGTACTGGCCTTAGTACTAACGCTCCTCTTTTTCGCCCTTTGTCGGCACCCCTTTTTTGTTTTAGCAGGTTTGAGGTCGACGTCGTTAGCAGGGTTACCCTTCCAGCTTGGCCTGAGTAGGGTTATGGACGCCATTGGTTATTCTTCAGGGCTCTTAGCCCCATTTGCATCTTGTCCATAGTCAGACCCTCTATCGTTTTCGAGGTGATTTGGATCTTTGTATTGTATATCTTTATTCTTGACTCTTGGAGTCCTGTTGTATATATATCTGTTCTGTGGGTCCCATCGAGGACTGTTGTGTAATGGTATTACTTCATTTTCCACCCGCACGAAAGTGCCTGGTGGGTGTCCTTGAATCGTTTCTATGCGGGTTTGGCAGAAAGGGCTAAAACTTGCATAGGACCGATTTGAGGGTGTTACACATTACAAGTTGGAAGTTTTGGGTGTACTTGATGTCCTCCATACCAAATGCTCTTGCATGGGCATTGTTTGCCGAGGTTTGTACTCTCTAGTTTGTAGTACGTTCAGATTTCATGAGATGAGTTCTTCACAATGTGCACCAAGATGTTGTACTATGAGCTATGCGCTCATTTAAGGCACCACATGAGATATGATGACTTATGTCATTTGATGATTGAGAAGTTTTTAATTTTTAAGATTAGTGGCATAGACTTAGACTTTTATCGGGTCTTATGGGAGACCCAAGTTCATGTGTCTGCTTTGCTGATAGTTGTGCTGTTTTTTGGACGACCAATCATTTGATTTTCTCAATGTCACTTCATGAGAAGTTTATTAGTCCCATGGACGTTTGACGACAAAAGGTTTACTTGTGATGACTTTTGAGGAGTTGAATGCTATCTATGATGATGATGCATGTAAAATGTATTCATGAACTTTGTCGTTTATTCCTTCAAAATTATTATTATTATGCAACATTATTATATTTATGGGGACTAACTATTAATAGTTGCAAAAGCGCACAAATTATTGTTTTACACTTTGTTGTATTTAAGCTAGCAACACTAAGCAACAATAAGTAATTTGCCCCTATAGAACTCTTTTTGAAGATTGCCAGATGTCCCTACAGAACTCTTTTCGAAGATTACCAGAAATGACCCCAAAGATGACGTCTAATGGAAAAAGTGTAGAAAGAAAACTTGTGGGGAATTTTATGCGCAACAATTTTTATAGCCATATTACTGCAGAGGACAGAAACTTTGAAAATACGAGCAAATACAAAGTCATGCTTAGTGTTGCTAGCTTAAATACTTTAAGGAATGATAATTTGATAGTGCCTTATTTATTGATATCTTTTGCTCATATATATTGATGTTTAATACTACTAAGGAGCATTGTGTGATGATAAATGTTGGGGAATATGGATCCAATGGCATACTTATAGATCTTTTTGCTAGCCCAAAAATTCATATACAAGCAAAGCTTGTATATCCAAATATCCTTAAAACTAATTCCCACAACATACACCATACATACCTATATATCATCAATGCTATTTCAAGTATATTTCTTATGTGCCTTGTTTTATTTAGCTTCCAAATAATATTGCTTTTATGATTATGATTGTCATAGAGAAGTTAGTTGAGGGGTGACCACGAACTTGAAGGTACAACCACCAAAGGTGGTAATGATTTATGAAATATAAAATGGTTTTGTAAGATAAAAATGGAAGGAATGATAACAAGTGTACATGAGATACTCTTGTTCTACTTAGTAATCAACGAGTAAACTGAGGGTCATGGGTATTTCAATACATATGCTTTAGGAAAAAGTGTTGGAAAGGTATGCATCCAAGGATGCGGCTAGCCATGGAAAGTGAAAAGCAAAGGTTGTTTTAGATCATATGACATGATTGAAAGACCCATGAATAAGGTTTATACTGGTTACTAGGAGGGCAAGACCATTAAGTGATGCCATATAAAAAAGTTGAAAGTGTTCGACAAAATTTGAACTTCATGTCTATCTTGTTATAATTATTCTATTCTTTGAACTGGAAAGATGCTAATGATAGGGGTAAATAGAACCAAACATTAATTATAAACTATTGATTAATCATAAACTTAATGAAATAGAGTTTGGAAGGTAAATAGGCCTTTGCACATGTTTAATCCATGCTTACTTTTGGTACGAGATATTAAATTTATTAAGGAAAGACATAAAACTAAGAAGTGAGTCTTCCAGGTCAAGGGCATGAAACTAAGAAATAGCCCAACATAGAAAGGCATTAAAAACCCCATACCAATTATAGGAATTTTTTCCAACAATTATATAGGTTCATCTAAGTATGCTTGAAGGTTTGTTTTATCTCTCATTTGTTTGAAAGCAAGCCTACTTACTATTGAGCATGTTTGTAGAGTGTGAAAGATATCACTTTATAGCCCACTTGCTTGTTGTTATTACTTAAAGATTAAACCTATTAAACTTTGTGTGGGAATGAAAACGAAGCAAAGCAACAAACTCCAAAGTCCATGTCAATTTTATCACATTTATGCTCGAGGACGAGCATAGGTTAAGCTTGGGGATGTTTGATGCATGTAAAATGCATCCATGAACTTTGTCGTTTGTTGCTTCAAAATCATTATTATTTTGCAACATTATTATATTTATTGGGACTAACCTACTAATAGTTGCAAAACTTCACAAGTTCTTGTTTTACACTTTCTTGTGTAGGAAATACACAAATATGGAAGGAAACCGCAAATTATGGAGAAATCTGGAAATTCCTGGAATCTGTCCTTGCAAAACTCTTTTCGAAGATTGCTAGAAATGACCCCAAATATGATGTATCATGGAAAAAGTGTAGAAAGGAAAGTTGTGGGAAATTTTATGCGCGACAATTTAGACATAAAATTCGTGCCAATCGGAGTCTGGATATATTTTTATAGCTATATTACTGCGGAGGATAGAAACTCTGAAAATATGTGACGTGGTTGACTCAAACTCCTTCCATCTTTGATAATTTCGGCCCAACCACGACTTGATGGACTCATTAAGGACAGAGGGGACTCCTAGGAAGGTTCTGGAGATGTCCAAGAGTACGGTGACTCAGCATACCACTGCATGATGTAGTACACTATAATCGTTGACATAACATCAATGAAACACCGTTCACTAGTATTACATCCCTTAGAGTGGTACAACAGAAACACAGCAGGTCCAAGACATGACTATAGATTACAACTCGACTCTTTACAAAAGATCTAGAGAACACTCTAGGTTAAAGAGAGAAAAAGAAACTTTTTACAAAGAAGAACCGGATATAACAACTCAAAACTATCTAGTGATTAAGGCTAGCATCAGAACAAATTGGTTTGCAATTGCTGCTAATGCAATGCTCTACAGAAGTAGGTTTTATGGCTAGAGTATCGACTCCTATCTAATTAGGAACTTCGTCTTCACTTCGGTTGATGAATATGTTGACTTTATTGAAGAACTTGAGTTGTCGATGATGGTTTCTTGAGCATAAGTTGGTGTTGAATTCGTCTTCAGCGGCTTAGAACCTAGCAAGGGTTAAGAAGGTACGGTTGAGTACGAGCGTACTCAGCAAGTTCACTAAAAAAGGAGTGTATGATGCACTATCTCTACAGCCACAAACCAAAGGTCGTAGGCAATGCAGGTTTTTGTAAACATTTCTTTAAAGGTTGCTTTTATTCTGAAAACTATGTCCGATAGCCTTCACAGGTTGACCAGAACTTTCATAGAGTTCCTTTTCTGCCATGTTTGTAGCTCCTTCTAGGAACAGGGAGCACAGTTCTTACACTCTGCAGAGGTGCGTTGCTTTACACATGAGAGACCTTAGCTTTGTTGCACATCCGAGTTATAGGTTCGTCCATACTTCCTTGGTATGGGGCCCAGTCTAAGATCCAAGCTAATCACTGCTCCTTTCGTGACCCCGCATGTCCCCTTGGTGTACGCCATGCCCACATCTTGAATTACGGCAATGGTTAGTACAGACCGTCAGATGCCAGAACTATCATGGGACATTGAGGGTTCCCACCCATATGCTCCATATCCTCTATGAATTACTAATTAATGCATGCTACGAGGATAATAGCCACCACCTACACATCTGGATGCATGCGAGATGAAGAAGATACAGCTGACTTCTTCGTCTCATTCCAAATCTCAGGATTAACGCGTAATATACAGCACTAGAATCACTGGCGATATTGGTTGTTAAGTCCTAGGTGATATATTCCTGTACAATGGTGTTTCCATTGCCAGTTATAATAGATTAGCTGATCATGCTGGATGAGTAACCGATACTTCAAGTTAATTATGAAAATAGTGTTTTTGACCTTTTTGAAATGCTGGTGATGACAACATTTAAGTTACAAGCATTTGATAGAAAATAATCAAAGGACATGAGCAAGTGTGAACTTGCCTTTTGTGATTGCAAGATTATGTAATCACGGGCTTCAAGACAATAGAAGATCCAAATTCTGTAAATAGCATCATTGGTCCGGTAAGGATAAAGGTTTAAAGAAGCAAGATGTTGTTATGCATCAGTAATGTAATGTAGTTTGATAAACGCAAATTTCCACGGTGAAGTCAGACGCGAAGAATGGCATGGAAGCCGAGGAACTGAAGACTAGCAATGAAAGTTTGAGTCATGCAGGTGTAGGGATTTTGGCGTGGTATTTTATGACTTGGAGCAGCGGAGCTGGCAAGTGATACGACAACACAGGAGAAATTTAACGTCTAAACCTGCTAGGTGAAGACCCAAGGTCTAACCTTAACTAGTTGTGCCTCACAATGACCTTGTTGAAGCCATTATTTTGTGAGTGCGGATTTTCTCCAGGGTAAAAACATATGGTCTTTGATCAGGGTGATGGTGGCTCTTGAGTACTGTTCCCTTCTTGGAGGCATCATTTTTGGAGTTGTTGGATTTCTGGTGTTGTTTTGGTGTTGTTTGGTCTGCGGTTTTAAGTAACTCGTCACTCTAGCGGAACTTCTTCTTTTATATAATTCTTTTTTCTTTTTTCAGCTTTGTGCATCTGTAATGCCAATAGCGTAATGCGTTGTTGCAGAGGCTGAGCTTAATTTGTATCTCGTGATATTAATATGTGCCCCTTTCCAAAAAAAAAGTTGGAGATTATTAAATATGACCCGAATCGTATGCACCTGATGTACTATTGGTGGAGTCCTAACGGACTATGGCATGCCAACTATGCTAGACGTAGCACAACTGTAACTTTTTTCAAATCCAAGTAGGGGTATGTGCTTTATGTTCGAAATATCTAAAATTGTACTAGGTTAGTGCCATGATTATCCACTAGCGCATGAACAGGACCGGATCTGACCCTAGGCGACCATGTGCCACCGCCTAGGGCCCACAACCTGAAGGGGCCCACGACCTGAAGGGGCCCATCTTCTAGACTATACAACTGTACATGTTTTATTATTATGGGCTACAAAAAATAGAGAGAAGACATATGGGCCTATCGAAAAGAGTATGAGACAGGAAAATAGACATAACTACACGACCGTGCTATTGATTGCATGCTCACAGGTTAAGTTATCTGCAATTGATCTGCCTCTACGGCTCTTCGCCTGCATACCAGCAAGTATGTGACCTTGCCTCGGCCGCATTGCCACTCTTAGTCTTTATGTCGTAATATGACATTTCTTAAATGGTTAATAATGATTTATATATGTCTTCGACTAAGAATATGCTGTTAGTTGTTAATTTTTAATATTTTAAAAAGTGAATTAGATACACAATGTTTCTAGATATGCCTACGTATATTATCGTTAGGGCCCACGAAATCAATTTCGTCAAGGGCCCCGCAAATACAGAGCTGGCCCTGCGAATGAATACTGTCATATAGTCCTATGTTTTGGCCGAACACTTGGTATCTAATCTGTTTACTTCTCCACAACTTAAAAACAAATGTTGAGTAAGAAACCCGATAAAACCCCTTTCTAGAAAAAAATCTACACATGTTATTATTTACAGCAATGTTATACAGAAGGCGAGATCAACTGCTCCGCTTGATCTTGTACATCCTCTCGAAGGCCAAAAGGAACGTGAACTCAGACGAAGAACCGAAATAATGTTTCATCTGCCACCACTCCTGCTCTGTTCCTGCACGCATTTGCCTGACCGTGTGTCGTCGTGCTGCAGCCGTATCACCCCTGCCGTGTAGGCGCGGGCGCCGTCCTCCGACGAAGATAGCCGGAGGCCGTAAGAGGAGCCGCGACCGCCGCTGGCGCGGCACGCGGAGTCCGACGGGAGCTCCAGCACCGTGACGGAGCAGGCGTTCTCCAGGCTTGGTGTGGCGTGGAGCCGGGACGGGAGCTCTATGGTGAAGTTGCCGTACTCGTCGGTGGTTGCAGATGCAGAGTTAGCCACCGTGTTGGGACCTTCAGTTGCGCAGGTGACCGCCACCTTGCTACCTGCAGTTTGGGAAAAGAAATCAGATGAGTGTGGAATACATGTTACAGGGAAAATTCTACTGTGTATAATTTGTTCAGCTCTGTTCACAATGGATTCTGCTTAATCTTTTCTTTTTGGTACTCCCTCCTGTCCATATTAGTTGACTCAAGTTTGGCTAGATGCATTCATATCTAGACAAAGTTGAGTCAACTAATATGGGTCGGAGGGAGTATCTTAATTATACTTCAGTTGGACTAGGACTACATTTCTTCTCGATCTCATTGATTTGTGCCTAGAATTTTGACATATCTAATGGAAAGTCATTTTTCGTACTTTTTTGATAAAGTAAAAAAAAATACAGTTGGTAGTATAATCGCGTCCTGCTCCATTCTCTATCTCTATAAAAATAAAAGGGGTGTTCTTTTTGTCTAGACATGGTAAAGGCCTGTTTTCAACCTTTTTTATCAACCAGTTTTTGGTAAATAAAAAATCAAATAAATTGTTTATTAAAGACAGCATTCTGGACATCGGCTACTACCGGCCACTCAAATCACGGTGTGTTCCACACACAAAATGACAAAACTGATATAATCAAAGTATACCAAAATAGAACGTGTGTTGTAGTTTTGAAATCTTGCCACGACAAAATGATGGTGGAAACGATTCATATATTGGATTTCTACAAAACATATACGTCTTATATTATCACTTTAAAATTACTGACCACTTCAACACCCCACACGCACACACACTCGTATAGCTCCTCCTCTCCCTCTAGAGTCAGGGTAGCAAGTGGTGCACAATGAGTAGGCCACCTACTGTGCGAGGTGGCTCTCTGAAAAGACACCCTCTTATTGGGGTTTCTGTGCGTTTGAAGTTTCGACGGATTTTTCGTAATTTCGGTGGGTTTTAAAATTTATTTTGAACTTGAGACAAGATTTAGACAAAATTCCAATGGAATTCAAAATTGGCTAAATAACATTTACATTTCATAAACTTCAGATGAAATAATTTTTCGACTTCCCGAGATCTCTAAAATTTAGTAGATTTTTGACACGTCTCGAACTTTTTCTCGACACAAATTTCAAAATCCTCCGGTATAGCACATGCAGTGGTTATTCCTCTTTGAAACAGACTTTCGCCCCGTTTTATAACAAAAACCAATGCACGCGTTATTTATGCAAGAAGAGCAGACACATGAGGAAATCTCACCAAACATACAAACCACGGGAAATGAAGTTGGCACTCCAATGACCTCATGACCGCACTTGTTAAATGATGATGTAACTTGTGACAAGCTACCCTGGTTGCAGGTGCAAAATAGGCAGCACGAATCTCCAACAACCTATTGACGACGAGGATAAGACCGGTATCCGTAACACTGGGTAGAATCGCCGTGTTCGAGACACTCTTATCACAGTTACATTGCGTCTGAAGTTTCGATGGAATTTCTGTAATTTCCCTGGGTTTTGAAATATATTTATCTTAAACTTCTGAGTAGGTCTAGACAAAATTCAAATGAAATTCGAAATTGGCTAAATAATATTTAAATTTGATTAAATATAGATGACACAAATTTTTAAATTCCTGATATTTCTGATTTTTCTTTGATTTTCGATGGGTCTCGAAACTTTCCGCAACACGAAGTTCAAAATCCTCCACTATATGCCATCCATGTGTTTATGCAAGAAGATTATGGGATTTAGGATATCTCACAATTCACAAAAACACAAACCACGCGAAATGAAGTTGGCACTCTAGTGACCTAGCGGCCGCACTTGTTAGATAATGATGTAACTGGTGGCAAGCTACCATCCATCACACGCGGAGGAAATGCGGTTTGTCACGGGTGGTTTGTGTTTCTGTACCAAACATATCTGCTCTACCAAATCTGTTACACCTATCCACGACGCTACTAATGCTAGTGGTTTATCTTGTGTTTCCTCTATGGTGTTAATGGGTTGACTTTAGAAAATAAGTGGGGAATTAGGCGAACAAAAACATGGTGGTGAACGTCACCTTACGAAGTAAAGTGCCATCTGTCAGGAGGGGAAAATATGAAGTGTCAAGTTGCCTAATCGTTTTGGGAAACACGCATGCATTCTTTCACTATATAAACTTGTGAACAGTGAACAGTTTGTAAGGGCAACTCTAACGGCTGTCCAGAAATGGACCAAGGCCGTCTGACCAAGACCAACTCAGCGATGCCCTGCAAATGGACCGATCTGTTTTGCCAGATTCGCAACCCAAATTTCAGCTGGCTTTGCGGTTACACTGATCACCCGCGCATCTGGGTTACTCGTCCTCTTGTTCGGCTCATGCCAGCCAGCCAGCCAGCCACACATTGGCTACAACAACCTTCCCCTCCCTCCAGTAGTGGCTCCAGGAATTTGCTTCTCGGTATTCATTTTGCTAATTTGGTATTCATTTTGCTAAAATCTTTGCTATTTTGCTAAAATTTTCGGTACATTGCCAAACAATTTAGTTATTTTGCCAAAATCTTTGGTATTCACTTGAATACGTAGAAATACCCCTGGTGCCGCCCCTGCCTCCCTCCCACGCATCTCGTCCCTTCCGTCGCTGCTGAGCCTACCGTGGCCGATTCTGCCACCAGTTCCGGCCCTTTGATATCTTTACGCAACCGGGCATCTTGCCGCCGTTCTAGGGTCGTCTTGGCACCGCCGCGACTGCCTACGTCCTGGCCAGCACAGCCTTATACCCGCATGTGATCCTCGCCGTTCATAGTGCATTGTATTTATCCTCATAGATCATGGATAGCTCAGAAGGGTTTCCTGGTACGCTTGGAGGCATAGATTGCCAAATGGAAAGGTGCGCGGTCATACTTGAGACGGTTGCATCATAAGATCTCTGGATTTTGGCGCTCTTTCTTCGACATGGAAGACTCTCACACTGACATCAACGTACTTCAATGCTCTCTGGTATTCGCTAGGCCCGTGGAATGCCATGTTCCAGAGGTCAGCTATGAGATCAATGGCCACCCTTATGAGTTATGACAAAGGATACTATGCCGCCGATGTATCTATCCTCCCTAGACCATATTTGTGAAGATAAACTTCAAATATATAGATGAGGCCAGAGATGTAGGTTTGCTAAAGAGCAAGAGGCCGCTAGAAAGTATAAATGTGAAGCGGGCATTTGGCGTGTTTAAATCTTGTTGGGCTATTTTTCGGCATCCTGCTAGGACATGGAGCACAGAGCTGATGTGGAAGGTCATGACTGCTTGTGCGATCATGTTGTAAGGATCAGTGTGTGATGACAACGTATACGATCAAGGGTGGGACTTTCAGGGTGGATTGGTTGAGCCTCCCGGTCGATCGAATGTCTTTGCAGATTTTCTTATAGTACATCATGAAATGCAAGAGCTGAACAAACCAAAATGATTTTGTTAAACATATGTGGAATCATGTTGAAAACCATTAGTCCTTTCTCTTTATTTGTATCTGAATTCAAATGGTTGTAACAAACCATGCTTGAAACCTTCTAATACGGTACCAAACGGACGATATTCTCTCCATATCTACTTAAAACTGTACATGAAGCTAGGGTTGTAGCTAGGATTTGGACCTGTGAAGCTACGACCTGTATCGACACACATGATAGGAGTACGTACTCGTAACTTGAAGATGAAAGTACATCGACCCATCTTCCGCGGCATCGATTGTACCGATGATTGATTCCTACAGGATCACCCGGAGGTTGGGGGAGGAGAGGAGGTTACAACGTCGCCTAGGTAGCTTGTACGTTGAGGGGCAAGACTAGTTGCTGCATTGTTGCTTGGCTTCTCATCTTTCCTCGTAATAAACAGGCCAGCAACCGCAGCGACAGGGATCGCTCATCTCCACTTCAACCTGTTCCTCATTTTGATAGGGGGCACAAGTTTTTAGTATTTCTGTTGAATAGTACTACTACTTGTGCGAATCTTTTAATAGGGGTTTAGTTGTAGGAAAAACATATTTGGACGTCGTCGGTAATGTCTTCTGTTTTCGTTTGTATTTTAAAGAGTTTATTATCTATAGGACAGCTAGTGGTGCTTCCACACAAACCCAACAGCCAGCTGGTTGATATATGCTAGAAGAATCGTTGAGAATTCGGAGTAGTTTTATTCAGTTCGATGGGTATAGCTACTACTGTGTCTTAATTTTTAGACCGTCCGGCCGGCCGGTACGGTTGTTTATGAGTTGTAGCCTCAGAGAGACAAAGAAGCGCATCAGCTAGCTCCTCCAAATGGACCAATGATATACTATGGTTAGGTGTGGTAGCGTGGTACTGCTACTTTGGAACAGATGATCAAACTTACGTGTTGAAGTTTGCACACAGCAAAAGTAATCTTGCTTTATCATGTGTTGAAATCGCGCGCAAGAGGAAGGGGCTGGAAGAAGTGGCACGTCGAACTTGTGCTTAAGCTATGGACGTGTCATGCACGTACGGCGGCGGCGGCGGCGCTTACGTCAGTGAGAATGTAAAAAAAAAACTAGTTTGTCGTCCTTGGAGATATTTGAAGCAACACATGGAAGCAGTACAATCACCAGATAAGAACACGGGGGCAGAAACGTTCTCGAACCTCTATATAGTGCCCAGAAACTAGCTAGCTCTTGGGTCTTGACTATGCCACCCGATCAGATCGAGCAACAACAGGTTAATAGAACGGAGCATGGTAATTACGGATAAGACACCTATATATACATGAACGTCCTGTTTGTGAACTTGAGGCTTGAGCTCGATCATCTACTCTAAAACACGATGGATAATACTGCATATGGAACGGGCGGAAACAAGAAAAAGAAGAATATAATCCTCCAGACATGCATGGCTGAGTGGGTTGTTATTACTGACCTGGTAGCTCGAAGGTGAGGAGGTCGGAGCCCGGCCGGAGGCAAAGCTCGCAGGCGACCTGCCCGGACACCGACACCGACGACACCGGCTCCTCGCCGTACCCCGCAATGCGCGCCAGCTCCGGCGCCGAGAAGTAGAGCTCCATGGGCCGCGCCGCCGACGTGCCGAGCAGCAGCAGGAGAACAAGAAGCAACGAGGCGGCCCATCCGAGCGGCCGCACCATGTCGTCGATCGCACTCAGGCGCTCCGCTAGCTAGCTCCTCCTTGCTCCGTCGTCGTTGGGTTTCGGCCGAACGATCGGTGTGGTGGTGGGGACTGGGGAGGAAGGGATGAAAAGGGAGCGAGTGCGCTTGGGTTGGGTTGGGGGATGGATGGATGTTGGTTCGGTTGATCGGTTCGTCCGTCAACGACTTCGTGAGCTAGCGATCGGTGTCGTCGCGGTGTGGCCTGCACGTATATGTATGTGTGCGCGTGTTGGACTTGGACCTGGCCACTGAGCAGGCCGGCAGGTGGTCCGTGGTCTGATGAGTGGTTCGGGTGTCGCCTTGCATTGGGTGGTTCGGTGGTACCTGTTGGCGACGTGTCCGATGTTGGAGTTGATCTGACCGGCTGGCCGGCCGGCTCCCTGTTGTATATGCCTTGTTTTGTTCATTGACGTTCTAGTATAAAGTAAAGGAGACCACACCAAATGATACTCTTGTTTCATTTCAATTCTTGTTTCATTTCAATGCGGGAATCTTTATACTTATATGAAATGACGATGAAGGGTACATACCTGCTCTGCCAATAAAAGACTCTGGAAAAAACTGAGGAGAAACATTAAAACGATATACCAAGTAAAACTCCTTGTAAAAAGCTCGGTGGGAAAAATTAAGAAGAAATCATACGACATATGTCCGCACTTGTATTTCAATTGTCTCATTAAAAACCTTCTACGGAAAAACTTAGGGAAAACTCATAAAGGAAAAAAAAAAAAAGGAGTACAATATGAATGATCGGAAGATCATCAACGAGTTATAACTTGGGATTCTATCCCCCCCCCCCCTCCCCCCCAAACATCTATGTGTCCTGTACCAGTTCCATGAACATAATCCTGAAATATAAACGTTGGTAGATATGTTGTGAGTATCGTAGCCACGACAAGCACGCGAGCGAGCCGAAGACACGCCGCCGTCCTCGTCGGGTAAAACTTGTCATGGTAGAGCTTGTTATAGTAGTCAAATAGGAAAGATGCCGTGCTAAGGCTCTTAAAGACCAGCGCAGGAGAGCAGCATCCGTCACTGATGAAGAGGAAACGTAGATCAGAAGAAACACCAATCAAATATAGAAAGATCTTCCAGAAACACACCTCCACACACCTTTGGACAACACTATGTGCACTGCCAAAATAGGGGCTAAACGGGGAGGACTTTATTCCATCTTCAAGAAGCCACCCCCTCCATGTCTTCCTGACTAGGACACAAATCCTAACTAAATAGGAAAAAAACAAAAAACAGAGCCCTCCTACTAACAATGGCTAACCGCCACCGCACCTCTATGGCCCTAAGGCCACATAAGGCGAGCAGTGGTAGCACCGACAGAAGGCTACAAGGACATTCAAATCATAGAAAAATAGCAGGCACACTAACAACCTCCAAAAAGACGTAAGAAGAGGGCAAGAACATTAACACTTCACCACTGCCCAAATACTACCAGAAGGGAAGATACTTCTTCCGAATAAGAGTGCTCCCACCGATCGAGCCTAGCTGAAGTAAGATATTTTCGCACCAGGCTACCAAATCCCTCCCCCACCTCGCTCCCATGTCGATCTATCGAGCGACACCAGAGGGGGTCCTAGCTGCCAGCGCCCCTTTCCTGTGTCGATATCTTGAGACATCGGAGGGGGGATCCTAGCCGCCAGCATCCCCTTCCCTTTATCACTTCCCCTCGTCGCATGTGGCATCACCAAACAAAGGTCAGTCAACAACGATGGTGAGGCCTCTCTATTTCCTCGCGGCACCCTCGTCCTTTCCTGCTCTCTTAGCTCACTCAGGATGGGCATGTGACCTCGCAACTACCTTGGCTAGAGCGTCACCACCATAGTTTTTAAAACATGACCGGTTTGGCAGTCCGACCAGAAAAAACCTGAATCAGCAGTCTCATCGGTTTTTTAAGAGGCAACTGTCCAAACAATAAAAAACAGGAAAAAAAGATGTTGCAAGAGAATCAAACTCAAACTCGTGACCTTCTGCTTGGTAGATATAGCACCACATAAGGCCTAATGCCACTTGGACACGGCATGTTTTGTGACTTCATATTGAAAAATACACTATATATATATACCTTTTATGGTTATTTTGTTCTGGATTTTTCTTAAATTTTAATTAGAAAGAACATTTTTTGTCGCCATCGAACTAGATGAACTAGTGGTCTGACTAGCGAACCAGTGATCTAGTCATCTTACTGGTTCACTCACTAGTCTGGTTTTTAAAACCATGGTCGCCACCGTGATACGTGATGACATGTGGGTTTGACCCGATCTTCACAAATCGAGTGTGGGGGCGGTGAAGAACACAATGGGGAAGATGCAACTAATTAAGATAAATTGTGGAGCAAATCCAGCAAACGATATAAGGCAACAACCCGTATTGGCCCCCGGATTAATTCTCCAAGAATCCCTATTATGCACATCACCACGATCCCATAATCAGTCTATCGTGAAACATAACCGACAAGTATCAAAGTAAACATCCATTACTTAAGAGGATACGAGTCATACCTTAATTTTCCATCATGGCGAAACTTCCTCAAGCATAGAGCCCGAGTCATGCCTTAACCTACATGCAGCTGACTGGGAGAACGGCCTAGCTCGCATAGTTGTCATCGTCACCTTCTTCTTTCTTACTTCTCGAATCTGACCAAGTTAATAGCCAGGGACAATGTTAGTGAGTACTTTGATTATACTCGCAAATCACCTTAAAAGAATAATAATAACAAGAGGATATGCAATATGGTTGTGGTAGTAGGAGGGCTCCAGAAGAGGTTCTTTTCTAGAATAGTTTTTCTTTTAGATATAGCATCTACATATCTTTGTTGAAAAAAAACTTCTGTAAAACATTTTGAAAGTCTTTGGAAAGTTTTGGAAAATACTAGGATTGGGTCACCCATTTCTCATCTCACGGTCATCATTGAATGGATCTTTCATCTTCCGTGATCCTTCAAGATCACCTCACCTTCTCTGGTGTCCTTCAGACTACCAGTTTTTCGAAAACTCTTTCTGTTCCGATATTTTTTGAAATCAAAACTAGCACCGCTCTACAGCAGCCTTTCCAACCGTTCATGACCGTGGACACAGCTATTCGTATAAATTTACACTCTGTAGATATTGTACACTTTACCCACGCCATCGGGGTACCCTACCCTGATCACCTACAGATCGTGGGTTGAGTAACCGATCAAGACTCTCCGAATGCCACTCTAGTATAGACCCTAACCTATGAGTTGTTACCCTCAACACCGGGATGTCGGGATCCACAGACCAACCGGAGCACACCACTCCATCTTGAGTGTGCACTTTCAATGAGAGGCTCATAGTATCGTCCGGCTACTCCCGAGTGTAGTTCGCACCTCCCCTAGGTCATTGTAGCTACAAATGACCCTTTATGTAAGGGAAGCTCGGCATTCGAGGGAGATGATCCCTTATAAGTAGTTGTGATAATTCCCATACCATAGTAGACAAACTTCAAGTCCATCCTTGTCCCATTCCAGAGTAATGTGGTTGCACGGGTTAATTGTTCTAGCAAAACTGCAAAGATCCAGGTGCGTTTTTGTAAACATTTTTCCTCCTCCTTCTTTCAGCATTTTGTAAAACAAAACCTTTTTCCTATATCAAACTTCTCTTGGTAGGCCTAACCTCACCAAGGTTTTACCATAAAACATTTTTGAAACTTTTCTGGGGTCTTCCCATCCTCTAGTTTTGCTTCGACTAAAACAGGGTCTCCAAGGGGGTATGGTGTTATACACCATCTACCATACTAGGGACAAGTAGGTGTTATCAAGGGGATTGTACTTATTAGTAAAAATATGTAATGGTTTGGAGGAGCCAAATCACTACCAGATATAGATCATCATATAATAAAACAATGCAATTTTCATAAATCATAGGTAAGACATGCATAAGTAAAACAGTAGGACAAGGCTTATGAGCAAGAAGGTGGCTTGGATGTGACTAGCAATCTGGCAATATGTCCCTTGGCTTCTTCTTACAATTACCATAAAACCAATAATAATGATATTCTTCTGATCGTCGATATAATCACCATTATCATCGTCAAAGATAATACATGCAAGAGAACAAATGGAACAATCAACATAAGGCATACAATCACCAATACAATACAACAAACAAACATACACCACATCACTACTTCGGTAGGTTTCGCTAGTTGAGATCATAACATTTGGAATTATCTTAATTGCATTTAAGGAACTTCTTTCATGAAGTAATGGTGGAATACTACTTAATGAAGGGTTTTGAACTAAGACTTGGGTCTGTATGATATCAAGGTCAAAATATGATATCAACAAATAGATATTGAAATAACAAGGCGAAAAGTGGTTTCATGATTTTATCAATTTTCCTTAATTAGTTATGATTATTTTAGTGGAAATAACCCTAGTTTGGGTAATAATTCACCAGAAAGGATCTAGAGCTCAAATAAATTTGTCCTTAGAGGGTTTTGTACATCTTTGAATATGTGATTTTTGAGAGTTGGAATAACTTCAAAATAATTACCAGGATGCCCTTATTAGTAAATTCCCCTAGTCACTTCTGCATGAAATTTGTCTTTTTAACCAGATTTATTCTATAGGTCCAAATGGTATGAGACCAAGGGCAGTGGATAGGTATTACAAATACCTTCTAGAATAAATTGATTCACTGATCCTAGAGTTTCTAAGCTTCTGGAATGATTTATCTAGTGATAATACCACATTCAGAAGTGTTTAATTCATTAAAATTCCTCAGAGGCTCAATAATTCTTGAACTCCTGGGTTTTGATAGATCTTGATGTACCACATCACTGAGAGTTGGAATCAAGTCAAATATTTGGTACTAGTTTAGCTAGAGAAATATCTAAAGAAATAAATGAATTTATCTTGTCACTTTTGCTACAGTCAAAACCTAGCTCAACTTGGAAAGGGCCAAGGGTCATAGGATAGATATGCTCAGTAGCTACCATATGCAGTTGGATTTACTCTATTTGGTGGGGTGGAACTTCCTAGGACGTTTATTTATTGAAAAAGATACTATTTACAAGATTTATTTCCAAGAAATAACTAAAAATATTTGGGGCTTGTGGTTTGGTCTACATGTTAGAGAAAACATCAAAGATCTTGATAAAAAAATTAACTTGTAGTTTTCATGTAGTTTCCTATTTTACATGGGTATGATTACTCGGGTGCTTATGTTTTGCTACCCTGGCTGTATAAAGGCTCATGGCCCATGAAGGTTCAAGATGATGGCCCAAGAAGCATCCGATGGAATCCTTAGTTGTATTAGATAAGGAAATAGGAACCGACGTTGTGTTGGTGTTGTAATCATAAATATGTAACCTATCCGTATACGGCTTTGGGACTCGGCCTATTATATATAGGATGGGAGAAGCCTACGAGAGGGTACCGAAAAACTCCCAAGAAATATGTAATAGAATTGTCCATCAATAATCAAGCGACTTCGACTCCCTTGTTTGCCTGACATCCGACGAAATCCCCATCGTTCTCTTTTTCGCAAAACCCTAAGTCCATAACTATGGGCATTGCCGAGGTTACCCTCGTCACTATTTGTTTGGCATTTAAACCTCGCAGTCAAATTTTTAACAGATAAGAAAAACAATAAAAGAAAAGAAGGATATTGGGACCAAACTGGGGGAAACTGGGCCTCACCGAGCTAATTATGCCCATTCGGCACTGCCAGGCACGCGTGGGAGGAATGTTTAAACCGTCAGGGCAGGCCCACTAGTCAGTGACCGCAGGAGCGCGAAGTGGTATGGAGCGGCGGGAGCCGCTCGATTAGATCGAGATCGACGACTCCCGACTGTCTTCCACCTCGCGACGAGGGAGCCAGGGAGGAAACCCTAGGGTGCTCCTCCGGTGTCGGCGATGCATCAGGGCAACACGGTAGTCAGCGACGAATCCGAAGAGGGGCAGGAGTGGCAACTTTGATGCTGGGAAGTGTCTCATGTACGATGACATGTAATGTTAGCCCGAGCCGCTTCATCCCACCATGCCGCAAGATGCAAAGTACACGCTAAGACACCTACAACAAAAGCATCAACGCCCACAAAAACATTGTGTTCTACTCGTGCAACAGATCTACGCATAGATACGGCTCTGATACCACTGATGGGTTCGTAGCATGGAAAACAAAAAATTTCTACCGCAAGAACGAACAAAACCTAGATCTAATCTAGATAAAAGCCAAGATCTAATCTATGAGACATGAGCAACGAGATAGATAGGAACTAACCCTCGTAGATCCGAAAGCGTTAACGAGATTAGATCTCGTGGTTGATGTAGTCGATCACTTGCCGATCTCAAGATCGTGTGGACGATCCTTCCGGCGTCGCGATCCAGCAGCGCTTCCGCCCTCGGTCAAGTAGACGATCCTTCCGGCGTCGCGTTCCAGCAGCGCTTCCGCCCTTGGTCAAGTAGACGATCCTTCCGGCGCCACGATTCGGCAGCGCTTCCGCAGTCGGTCACACGTGCGGAGTCGAAGCAGACCTTCCTCTCCCCGTTCCAGCGAGCAGCGGAGGTAGTAGATCTTCTCCACGGAATCCCAGCAGCACGACGGCGTGGTGGTGGTGGTGGAGTAGAGAATTCTGCAGGGCTTCGCCTATGCCTGTGCAGAAGATGGTGGAGGAGAGAGGCGGCAGAGATTGGGTGTTATGAGAGCTTAGGTGGAGGGGGCGCCCCTGCCCTTCTATTTAAGGGGAGGAGGCGCGCCTGGGGAGGGGGAGTCCTTGTAGGACTCCCCTCCTCTATGGCCAACGAATTTGGGGAGGGGGGAGGAGTCCTCCTCCCCCACGAATCCGTGTCTTGACCCACCAGGACTCCTTGATCCCTATCTTGATTTTCAAGCAAACTCCAAGATATCTTCTAGAACCTTCCGGAACATTCCGAAACCTTCTAGAATCCTCATACAAACACTCTGGAACATTTCCTAACTTAGAAAATGATCCCCTATATATGAATCTTATTCTCCGGACCATTCCGGATCTCCTCGTGATGTCCCGAATCCAATCCGAGACTCCGAACAACATTCGGTCTCCAACGCACATTCCATATCTACTTAAAACAACTTCGAACCTTAAGTGTGTCACCCTACGGTTCGTGAATATGTAGACATGATAGAGACACATCTCCTATCAATAACCATCAGCGGGATCTGGAGATCCATAATGGCTCCCACATACTCAACGATGACTTCGCGATCGATTGAACCACTTACATATGAAACCAATTCCCTTTGTCTCGCGATACTATACTTATCCGAGGTTTGATCGTTGGTATCTCCATACCTAGTTCTACCTCGTTACTGATAATTACTCTTTACTCGTTCCGTGATATGTCATCCCTTGTGACCTAGTCACATGCTTGCAAGCTAACTAGATGACATTCCACCGAGAGGGCCTAGAGCATATATATCCGTCATATGGATGGACAAATCCCAATCTTGGTTCATGCGCTTCAACACATACTTTCAGAATACCCAATGACACTTTTATAACCACCCAGTTACGAAGCGGCGTTTGATGTCATCAAAGTATCCATCCGGTGATGGTGATTAACATAACCTCATGGTCGAAGGATTAGGTTACTATGCATTTAAAAGCTTATAGCAATACGAACTTAATGACTTGATCTTTATGCTACGCTTACTATGGGTGTGTGTCCATCACATCATTCTCCTAATGATATAACCTTGTTATTAACGACATCCAATATCCATGATCAGGAAACCATGATCATCCATTAATCAACAAGCTAGTTTAACAAGAGGCTTACTAGGGACTCTTTTATGTTTACAAAACACACATGTACTAGTGTTTCCTAATAATACAATTACAGCATGGGATGTAAACATTTATCATAAACATAAAGATATAATAATAACCACTTTATTATTGCCTCTTGGGCATATCTCCAACATTCCACCTCGCGACGAGGGAGCCAGGGAGGAAACCCTAGGGTGCTCCTCCGGTGTCGGCGATGCATCAGGGCAACACGGTAGTCAGCGACGAATCCGAAGAGGGGCAGGAGTGGCAACTTTGATGCTGGGAAGTGGCTCGTGTGAGGGTGATACGTTGCAAACGTGTCCATAATTTTTCATGTTCCATGCTTGGTTTTATCTACTTTCTTATGTTTTGTCGACACTTTGGAGTGCTTTTCATATGATTTCTTGGACTAACCTATTAACAAGAGCCACAGTGCCAGCTGCCTGTTTTCTGCTGTTTTTGGTTCCAGGAATATCAGAAAATGAATATTCTCGGAATTGGATGGGACAAAAGCCAAAGTCATTTTTTCATCGAGGGACACCTGGAGCCAGAATACGAGATGGAGAGGGGCTGGGGCCTAGCCACACCACCTGGCCGCACGGCCAGGCCTGGCCTGCTCTAGGGGGTGGTCTGGCCGCCCTAGGCACCCCCTCAGCCTCTCCTTCCGCCTATATATTGCCTCTGATACGGATACCCTAAGTACCCGATCAAAATTCCACGAAAGAGTCTGTAGCCACCGTCATCTCCAACCCTAGATCGGGAGAGATCTGAAGCTCTTCCTGGCACCCTGCCGGAGAGGGGAATTCACCCTTGTGGCCTTCATCATCATCATGCAAGCATCCGGTGTGATGCGTGACTAGTTCATCTCTGGACTACGGGTCCATGTAGTAGCTAGATGGCTGGTTCTTCTCCTTTGTGCTTTCATGTTTAGATCTTGTGAGCTCCATTCATGATCAAGATCATCTATTTGTAATTCTGCATATTGTTTTTGCGGGGATATGATGGATATTGAGATGCTATTTCAGATTGATTATTGATTCTATCATGTCTTTGTTATTTGTGATCTTGCATGCTTTCTGTTGTTAGTAGCTATCTTGGCCAAGTAGATGCTAACAACTCCAAGAGTTATTATTTATGCTCGATAGTGGGTTCATGCCTCTCGTAATCTGGAGAAGTGACAGAAATCTCTAAGGTACTAGATGTGTTGTTGCTACTAGGGAGAAAACAACAATCCTTTGTTCATAAAACAATCGTATTGTTTACTTTACACGCAATGCGTAATGCAATTATCTGTTGCTTGCAACTTAATACTGGAGGGGGTTCAGATGATAACCTGAAGGTGGATTATTAGTCATAGATGCAGTTGGATTATGGTCTATGTATAATGTTGTAAAGCCCAATCAAATCTCATAGGAGTCAAGATGATTAGTATATGCATGTATGCTTTCTCGATGTTTGTCAATTGTCCCGCTGTAATTTGTTCACTCAACATGTCATCTATCTTAAGGAGAGCCACCTCTAGTGAACTATGGACCCCAGTCCTTTCTTTTACTATCAATCTACAATCAATTGTTTACTGCTTTGTGTTTACTTTCTGCAAACTATTACTTTATTCCACTCGATACGTTTAATCCTTTGTTTTCAGCAAAACCGGTGAGATTGACAACCTCATCGCAAGTTGGGGGCAGAGTTCTGTGGTTGTGTTGTGCAGGTCTCCACATTGTTGCTGGCACCGGTAGTGCGCCCTGCCAAAGTTCAGCCAGCAACACCTTTGGGGTGTTTCCTTGCTCCTACTGGTTCGATTAAACCTTGGTTTCATACTGAGGGAAAACTTGCTGCTGTGCTCATCATACCTTCCTCCTGGGGTTCCCCAACAAGCTCGATATATTTTGGGCCATCAGAGGGCATCCGAGGAGCAGGCGTCAGATGCTCACCGGTGATGCAGAGCCAGAGGTTCCCGTGCAAGGAAAATATGAAGGTTAGATGCAGTGGAGCATGGGTTTTTTGAAAAAGCCACATGCAGAGGGAGAGGAATAAGGGTGAGAGTACATAGACCAGATCTTGAGAAATGTCCGAAAGGGAGAACCCTTCGTCTCCAGCGACATGTAGTGGCAGGAGCTTGGTGGGGAGGTGCAGGGGAGCCATATGGGAGCTGTGGAGGGGATCTGAGGTGCGAGGGAGGGTCGAGGTCGACCACACTCGTGCATGCAAGAAAGAATCCGAGGAGGTTTCTCCTTCTTCTCCCGAGCAGCAGGGTAAGAGAGAGCTCTCGAGGTTCTGGGGGAAGGAAGAGGGAGTGAGGTGGTGTGAAATGGCAGAGTGGAGAGGGGAGGCTCTGGCCTCTGGCCTATTTAGCTAGGGAGAGAGAGTCTAGGGTGAACCAAGCTCATGTGAGCCATGGGTAGGGGTGAGGGTCACGGGTTGGGTATCAAGGGCGATGGATATGGTCGTGCTGGGGTCCTAGTGGGCTGCAGAGGGTAGTGTGGCAAGGTGCAGCAGCATCAATCACATTAAAGCTAGAAATGACCTAGCCTCTTGTCCCCTTCATAGAGAAACACATAGGATAATGGGGTGTAAGTTGCTACAGTGCAAGGGCTACAGTGAAGGGCCATAGTGCACAACCAGAGAGAGTGTTGGGTGCTGTGGAGCTTTGCCTTGCAAGTTTGGATGAATTTTGGATAGGATTTAGTTCATGTTTTGATAATACTCCACTTGCCATAGATGATGTTCATGAAGAGATTCATCGAAACTTTATCTTGGAAAGTTGAGTCAATTATCCTGGTAGGTAGGTATGATCAAGATGAACCTCCAAGAATTGTTTTGTATTTATTTGATCCTTTCTAGATACTTATTATATCAATTATTCAAAAAATATCTGTTTTATTGAGTTTATTTAAGATTTTTGAATTGTACTGAGGAGTTTTTTTGGTTTGGGATGGTTCCAAATATGGATTCACACTTTGGAGAATTTTCCCAAGATTTATTGAAGAGTAAAAGTATTTAAAACAATTATTTTCTTATTTCTGCCATTTAAGAAAATGGGCAAAAATAATTAATAAACTTTTCAAAAATATTTATTTTTGAAGTGGTATGATTAGCAACAATGTATGGGCCTCATATGTGCTTAGATTTGGGGAAATTCTTTGGATAAATACAAACTTTCCTTTATAGATGGGATTTTGAGATTTTGATAAAAGAAAGGATTTAAATACTATATGGGTACAACTATTTATGGGTATGATACGTTGCTAACGTATCCATAATTTTTGATGTTCCATGCTTGTTTTATATCTACTTTCTTATGTTTTGTCCACACTTTGGAGTACTTTTATACACTTTCTTGGACTAACCTATTAATTAGAATCCACAGTGCCAACTGCCTGTTTTCTGCTATTTTTGGTTCCAAGAAAGTCAGAAAATGAATATTCTCAGAATTAGACGGGACAAAAGCCAAAGTCAATATTTTCCCGGAAGACACATGGAGTCCGAAGGAGAGACGAAGGGGGGGCACAGAGCGGCCACCCCCCCTTGGCGCGGGCAGCCCTAAGCCGCGCTGGGGCATGGTGTGGGCCCCCTGGCCGGCCACCGACCTTTCCCCTTTACCGATAAGAAGCAGAAACCCTAAAGAATCCAGCCTCCAGCCACGAAAAGTTCCGCAGCGCCATCGCCACCGAAGGGGAGATTCGGGGACAGAAAGTCTTTGTTCCGGCACCCTGCCGAGACAGGGAAGTGCCCCCAGAGCCATCTCCATCGATCTCCACCACCATCTCCATCACCGTTGCTGATTCTCATGATGATGAGGGAGTAGTTCTTCCTCGAGGCTAAGGGTTCAACCGGTAGCTATGTGTTCATCTCTCTCTCTATGCATGATCATATTGTGATCATGAGCTTTGTAATCAGGTAGATCTACCTTGCTACTCAAGTGCTTTCATAGATCTCTGCTCTCCCCATGTGTGTGAAAGTGACAGCGTGCATACCATGGTGGCACTTAGGCTAGAGATTACAATTACTTATTATGAGTTATATTTGGAGTTGGATGTTTCTATGAAATTGTGGTGTTTGTTGGAACCATCTAGAGCTCAAGGTGACAGTGTGGGGTTATCTTGATGGGGAAAGCGAACTTTGAGGTGTGCTGTTATAGCCCTACCATGGATTAGTGTGTCCAACCAGAGAGTAGTTCAGAGTAGTATCATAAAGAGATGATATTTATATGAGAGTGTTCACTAGTGAAAGTATGATCCCTAGGCCTTGTTTCTAAGCATTGAAACTTCGTTTGCAACTAGATATGTTACATGTTTGCTTGCTGACATCTTTATTTCAGTTTTCCTTTAGTCTCTTGCACGCCATCAAGCTATTTTCTGGCACCGTTGTCTTATATCCGTACCACTTGTATTTCACTATCTCTTCACCGAACTAGTGCACCTATACACCTGAAAAGTGTATTGGGTGTGTTGGGAACACAAGGGACTTCTTGTATCTTGATTGCAGGGTTGCTTGAGAGGGATACCTTTGACCACTTCCTCCCTGAGTTCGATAAACCTTGGGTAATCCACTTAAGGGAAACTTGCTGCTGTTCTACAAAGCTCTGCACTTGGAGGCCCAATAAATGTCTATAAGAATAGAAGTGCATAGACATCAGTAGTTCCAAGACATGACTATAGGTTACAACTCGACTCTTTACAAAAGATCCGGAGAACATTCTAGGTTAAAGAGGAAGAAAGCAACTTCTTACAAAGAAGAACCAGAAATAATAGCTCGGAACTATCAGATTATTAAGACTAGTATTTACTATATCAGGGTTGCAAATGCTACTATTGCATTACTCTACATAAGTAGGTTCTGAGGCTAGATATTGTACTCCTATCTAATAAGGAACTTCGTCTTCACTTTAGTTGACGTTTCTCTTGACTCCGTTGCCGGGGAGGTAAGGTAAAAGGTACTCACATCCTCTGGCTACTAAGCTATCTTCTAGTGCGGTTACTGGTGTGAGTGCTCGAAGTTATTTCCTTTAGATTCTGCAATTTTATCTTTTTGTTTCTTGTTTTTATTTTCACTGGTTAGGCTTAATTGAAAACAACAACAAAATTAGAGACCTTTATAGTATTTATCTTGAGTTAGGACATGAAGTGTTTGAAGAGAAAATTAAAAAACCTATGGAACTTTATCTGCATGCTAATAGCAATGTTATTAGTATGAATTCTTTGAACACCATTATTGCTAATGCTATGGAAAAGTCTAAGCTTGGGAAAGCTAGTTTTGATGAGCATGATCTTTTTAGTTCCCCAGCTTTGGAAGATAGCTATTCTATTGCTTATGATGATACCAAACCTCCAATATATGATGATTACAATGATGAATATGATATTTTCAGTCCACCTACTATTGAGGAGAAAACTAATTATGATTACAATATGCCTCCTATATTTGATGATTATGGTCATGAGAATAATAATGATAGCTATTTTGTTGAATTTGCTCCCTCTACAATTAATAAGAATGACTATGTTTATGTGGGGTGTATTAATTCTTTTATGCATGTGGCTCATGATAAGAATGTTTTATGTGATAGTTATATTTTTAATTTTATTCATGATGCTACTGAAAGTTATTATGAGAGAGGGAAACATGGTTTTATGTGTCTCAACAATATTAAGTTTCCCCTCTTTATGTTGAAAGTCTTAAAGTTGCACTTGTTTTGCTTTCCTATGTTTGTTGCTTTGTGCTTTCATGACTTGTTTATTTACAAGATTTCTATGCATAGGAAGTGGGTTAGACTTAAATGTGTTTTATATTTGCTTCTTGATGCTCTCTTTTACTCTCAACTCATATTTCTTATGTGAGCATCTTCTTAAACTATCATGCCTAACTTAAAGGCGTTAAAGTAAAGTACTTATTGGGAGATAACCCAAATTTTTTAGTTGAGTCTTGGAAGTTATTGCTTCAGTAATAACCTCTCCTTATCCTTTTTATTTGCTTTTTGTGCCAAGAGTAACCTCTAATGAGAGAGAAGTAATGCTTGGGAAAGTTCTTGTCCCGAAACAGATTTTTGTGCTTCGCTGTAAAAATTTGGGTTAAATATCTGTACGTTGGTTTGAGCTGTGATTTTTTGTGCTTCTGCCACAGGTTGTTATCCAACTTTCGTTAGTTCAACACTTTTCTATTTGAGCAACATAAGGTCGTCATAAAAATCGGTTTTTACCTGCTGGTCTGTTTTGACAGATTTCTGCCATTATTTGCATTTGTCTCTTAATCTCTTTCTATTTGAGTTTTCTTTGATCATTTGAAATTTTTGAAGGAAGTGCTTCAGTAGCTTGTGTTTTAGTGGAAGTTTTACTTGTGTTGAAACTGAACCAAAAGACTTATTATCTTGAATACACTAATGTTGCTAATAAAGATTGTGTGAAGTTTTGTATGAAGGAAATTTTCAGGTGTAGGGAAAGAATGATGTAATGAGATGAAGAATGGACAAAAGCTCAAGATTGGGGATGCCACCTGTGTCACCCTAAGAAATATCCAAGAAGTATAAGCGTCAAAGCTTGGGGATGCACAAGGCATCCCCTTCTTCATCAATAAAAATCCCAGGTTTTTTCCAAACACTTCATTTTTATTGTTTCATGCACAATTGTGTTGTTCTTGGAGCGTCTTTTTTTTAGTTTTTTTGGTTTGCTTAAATAAGTTGGTTGGGTCCCAACACACTTCTTTTGGAGATAGACACACCACGTTATTCATTGCCTAGAACACTCTAGTTTTCATTCTTATTGTTTTGTGAGTGTTCTCTTTTGCTAGCACTGGATTTAGACTTAGTTTTCTTGTGCTTTGAGCTTAGAACTTTTTAGTTCTTCCTTTTTGGATTTGTGAAACAATCTCGCTGATCTTTATTTTGAAGGGAATATGCCCGAGAGGCAATAATAAAGTGTTCATTATCTTATTCCATGTTTATGATAAATGTTTATTTTGCATGCTATAATTGTATTGATTGGAAACGTCAATACATGTGTGTTTAATAAACAAATAAAAGGTTCCTAGTTATGCCTCTCTTATAGACTAGCTTGTTGATTAACAAGATGATCAAGGTTTCCTGATCATGGACATTGGATGTTATTAATAACGAGGTCACAACATTGATGGAATGATGTGATGAACATTCATCCGAAGTGAAGTATAGCATTACGATCAAAGTCATTATGTTTATAGTGCTATAACATCATACGGAGTAATCTTAGTCCTTAGACCATGAGATCATGTTAATTGCTAACACCAGAAGAGTATCTTGATAACATCAAATGTCACACCGTAACAGGGTGACTATAAAGGTGGGTTCAGTGCTACAAATGTGTTATGTTGAGGCTCATGGATCAAGAGTGGGATTTGTCCATCCAGATGACGGATAGATATACTCTGGGCCCTCTCGGTGATATCACATTGAAATAGCTTGCAAGCAAGTGATGTGATCACTAGAATGTTATATCACGGAAACGAGAAAAGAGTGCATGTCGGTAACGAGATCAAACTAGGTATTTGGATACCGATGATCGAATCTCGGACATGTAATATATCGCGAGACAAGGGATTTAGTTACGATGTTAAAGGTTCACACGATCACAAGAGTCATCGTTGAATATGTGGGAGTCAGTACGGATCTCCAGGTCCCACTGCTGATTATTGATCGAAGAGGGGTCTCGATCATGTCTGCATTATTCACGAACCGTAGGGTGACACACTTAAGGGATACCAACACCATTTGGAGCAAATATGTTTCAGATAAAGATTTAAGAAAGCGCTGGAATCATTTCGATGGAAACCGGAATTGTTTCGGGTGAAATTGCAGAAACTGGTTCTGCATGTGATATTGAAATGTTGCAGGGGGTTTTATGTGAATGTTTGTTAATTAATGTAATAGAAAAAATTCTGAATAAAATAAATAAAATAGTTTTATTTAATGAGAGCTTGCATTAAATTTGGTGGAAATTTAATGCATGTGTGAGTGGAATTTTGAGTGGAGGCTTTTTATGGGAGTAGGAGCTCCACCCACATGAATGTGTTGGGTCCGCAACATAGAAAACAAAAAAATTCCTACGATGAGAATTACACGCCAAGATCTATCTACTAGGTACAAAGCAACAGGCGGACATACATCCAACGAGAACTTACCCTCGAAGACAACGAGTTTTGTTAACGAGTAGAAACTCGTGGTTGATGTAGTCGTACACTTGCTGATCTCAAGATCATGAGGAAGTCCAAGCGCCGCAACTCAGCAACGCATCCGTACTCGCACACACGTTCAAGCCACCGGACAACCTCCACCTCCTCGCTCTGGCGATCCAGTGGAAGCAGCAACTCCTTCCAGACGAAATGCCACCGGGAACATGGATCTCGCTAATCCGAGATCATGGGGGAATAATTCTAGAGGGGGAGAGAGATCCTTCACAAGGAAGTGTGAGGAAGAAGGAGGAAGAGGTTAGCCTTCATGGCCGGTGCATGGGGGTGACTCCTCACCTCCCCCATTCATGTGGTGGTAACCCCTCCACATTAAAATGCCTCTTCACATTCCCCTTTAAAGTCCCTACTTTAAATGCATTAAAATTCTCCAAGTTTAATGCTCTCTCATTTAATAAAACTCTTTTATTAAATTTATTCAGAATTTTGTTAATTACTTTAATTAACAAACATTCACATATAACCCCTTGCAATATTTCAATATCACATGCATAACCACTTTCTGCAATTTCACCCGAAACATTTTCCGGTTTCTATCGAAACAATTCCTGCGCTTTGCAATTCTTTCGTATGAAACATATGTGCTCCAAAATGGTGTTCGGTAACTCTTAAGTGTGTCACCCTATGGTTCTCGAATAATGCAGACATGATTGAGACTCCTCTCAGATCAATAATCAGAAGCAGGACCTAGAGATCCATACTGACTCCTACACATTCAACGATGACTTCTGTGATTGTGAGAACCTTTAACGCTAGTAACTAAATCCCTTTGTCTCACAATATATTACATGTTCGAGATTCGATCATTGGTATCTCCATACCTAGTTTGATCTCGTTACCGACATGCACTCTTTTCTTGTTCCTGTGATATAAAATTCTAGTGATCACATCACTTGCTTGCAAGCTATCTTAATGTGATATCATCGAGAGGGCCTAGAGTATATCTATCCATCATCAGGATTGAAAAATTCCACTCTTGATCCATGAGCCTCAACATAACACCTTCGTAGCAGTGAACCCATCTTTATAGTCACCCTGTTACGGTGCGACGTTTGATGTTATCAAGATACTCTTCTGGTGTTAGCAATTAACATGATCTCATGGTCTAAGGATAAAGATTACTTCATATGATGTTATAGCAATATAAAAATAATGACTTTGATCGTAATGTTATACTTTGGATGAATGTTCATCACATCATTCCACCAATGTTGTGACCTTGTTGTTAACAACATCCAATGTCCATGATCAGGAAACCTTGATCATCTTGTTAATCAACAAGCTAGTCTATAAGAGAGGCATAACTAGGAACCTTTTATTTGTTTATTAAACACACATGTATTGACGTTTCCAATCAATACAATTATAGCATGCAAAATAAACATTTAATATAAACATGGAATAAGATAATAACCACTTTATTATTGCCTCTCGGGCATATTCCCTTCAGTCTCCCACTTGCACTAGAGTCAATAATCTAGTTTGAAAAACTTTGCGTATTGAACACCTATGTCTTTCTGGTGTTGCATATACGCTATTGCTAGTGGTTAACATAATCTCCGGATCTGATAGTTTCAGGTCCGTGTGTATTTGCATGTCTTTGCATCTCTACGCATCACTCATTCTCAAATGAGATGACATTATATAAATTTGGTCCTTTAGTGAGACCTTTAGTTCGTTCCGGTTAAAATATGTAGATATTATTGTCACACAATATATCTTCATAGTATTAGCCCACTTTGAACCACACCTAGTTTGATAACAAACTACTTAACACAAATGCCCTCCTTTGCTATAACTATAGCAGTTATATACTTAGCCTTTTGTTGTAGTATCCGTCACAATGTCTCAACTTTGGAACTCATCCAAATCCACCATGGAACATCCTTTCCATTACATTGTGCCACCCATAGTCTAAATTGAGATAAATTTAATTTGTATCTTGTGACAAAACTAGTATCAATTTAACACTTTACAATGAACTACCTTTAACTATTTGTCACTTATACATGATATATTCTTCGTTCTTCCAAAGCTCATAAGAATATCTTTACTATCGTCCAATGATCATCTTATGAATCATTCCGGTATGTGCTCATAACATTTAGAGCATAGGACATTCTGGATATATACATATCATGGTATAATCGATCAAAATCTTCATGTGATTTTACTCACCAAGTGTTGAAACACTTGAATCATGATACAATCCTTTCCATGCAGCAAGAACCTTTCTTGTTGTTTCCATATTGAACCCTTTCAATATCTCATATATGTATGTCTGGCACAACCATATTAGCGCCTCAATCTATCCATATAGATATTGATGCCAAATATTCCGGTTTTGCCCAAGTCTTTCATCAAAATCTCATTTTAATGAAATTCTTAACTTGTGTCAGTACAAGATACATCATTTCCAATCAACAATATGTCCTCTACATAATGTATTAGAAATATGTCTCAGCGCTCCCACTTAATTTCTTGAAAATGCAAGCATCTTCATCATCTCCGATGAATTTAAACTCTTTTAACAGTTTCATCATGGTGAAGATTCCAACTCCGCTATGCTTACTTCAACTACTGAAGTTTGCATGCCCTTTTAGCACCCTTTGATTAACAAAACCCTTCGGACCGTGTCATGTATACATCCTAGGTAACCATTCTATTAGAAGAACCTTGTTTTGTTTATTCAACTACCATATACCAAATTATATGTAGTGGTTGCTACATTAATCCGTCAAGACTAAATATCGCTATGAAAGATCAAATCTTGTCATAGTCAACTCCTTGAACATTTCCATAAACTTCTTTCCGACATGTCGACTATTTCATAGATGTTAAACATCCATGTCTATTTCTTTATAGATACAAACACAACCGATAGGCTTCATGCCTTTCCGGAGGGTCTTCCAAGTTCAGAAACTTGATTTCTCGTGTATGGATACTATCACGGATTCTATGACTTCTAGTCATTTTATGGAGTCAGGGCCCATCATCGGTTCTTTGCATGTAATCGGTTCATCATTGTCAAAACAATAACGACTTGCTTATCGAATCTTACTATTTGATTCTTACTGACCCACACGGTTCAATAGGAACTCTAATCTCCGAGATCACACCTTTTGTAATCACGTGAGCGATGAGCATTGTGGCCGCCACCGGGACACTTTCCGGCGCTGCGCTACTTAGCACATATAACTAAGGTTCAATAACCTTATCAAGTTTCTATTGTCCTCCCACTTAACTTTTCGTGAAAAATTCCTTCTCAAGAAACTTAACGTTCCAAGTAACAAACTCTTTTGTCCTCTGTGTTATGGAGAAATTGCCAACAAATTCTTTGGGATAACCTACAAAGACGTGCTTATCCGACTTTGGTTGTAAACATTTTACTTATGCATAGCATACCAAAATTTAAGAAAAGACAATTCGGGTTTTATCCCAAACCATAACTCATATGGTGTCATTTCAACAGATCACGATGGTGCTCTTTTCAGTGTAAAAGCGGTAGTCTCTAAAGCTTCAATCCTTAAAACATAATGGCAGTTTTATAAATGACACCCTTGATCTTACCTTGTTAAACATGGTTTGATTTCATCTCTCGAATATTCCATACTCCTATGGTTTATCGGGAAACACAAATCATGGAACAATTCCTCAAATCTTAGGTGTTTTGCTAAACATGTAACTCAAATATGTTCCTTTATGATCGAATCATAAACTCTTTATTTTCTTGTTACAATGATTTTTCACTTCATCTTGAAAGTCTTTGAACAATTTTCAAATGTTTCATACTTCTTCCTTATTAAGTAAATATATAGATGTATTCACTTAAATTTCTGGAGAAAGCATATGAAGCAAAAAGATCCATCGCATATGGCTACACATAATGGACTATATACATCAACATGCATAATATCCAATAAGTTAGTCATCCGTTCCTCTTTGGCCTATGAACGGAGTTTCAATTATCTCGAGAAAAGTCTTGATGTCTACGCACTTCTATTCTTGTAGACAGTTGTTGGGCCTCCAAATGTAGAAGTTTGTAGAACAGCAACAAGTTTTCCCTTAAGTGGATCACCCAAGGTTTATCGAACTCAGGGAGGAAGTGGTCAAAGGTATTCCCTCTCAAGTAATCCTGCAATCAAGATACAAGAAGTCTCTTGTGTCCCCAACACATCCAATACACTTGTCAGGTGTATAGGTGCACTAGTTCGGCGAAGAGATAGTGAAATACAAGTGGTATAGATAATTATAAGTGGTAATGGTGATAGAAAATAGCTCGATGGTGTGGAAAAGACTAAAGGCAAACTGAAATAAAGATGGAAGGAAGCAAACATGTAACAGATCTAATTACAAACGGTGTTTCAATGCTTAGAAACAAGGCCTAGGGATCATACTTTCGCTAGTGAACACTCTCATATAAATATCTTCTCTTTATGATACTACTCTTAACTACTCTCCGGTTGGACACTCTAATCGATGGTAGGGCTATAACAGCACACCTCAAAGTAAGTCTTTCCCATCTAGAAAACCCCACACTGTCACCTTGAGCACTAGATGGTTCCAACAAACACCACAATTTCATAAAGACATCCAACTCCAAATATAACTCATAACAAGTATTTGTAATCTCTAGCCTAAGTGCCACCATGGTGTGCACGCTGTCACTTTCACACACACGGGGAGAGCAGAGATCTATTAAAGCACTTGAGTAGCAAGGTAGATCTATAGATTACAAGCTCATGATCACAATATGATCATGCATAGAGAGAGAGATGAACACATAGCTACCGGTAGAAACCTTAGCCTCGAGAGAGAACTACTCCCTCCTCATCATGGGAATCAGCAATGGTGATGGAGATGGTGGTGGAGATCGATGGAGATGGCTCCGGCGGCACTTCCCTGTCCCAGCAGGGTGCCAGAACAGAGACTTTCTATCCCCCGAATCTCCTTTTCGGTGGCGGCGGTGCTGTGGAACTTTTTGTGGCTAGAGGCTTGACCATCTAGGGATTTTGCCTCGGGGGAACTTTATAGGCGAAGGAGGAAAGGTCGGTGGCTGGCCAGGGGGCCCACACCATGCCCTGGTGCGGCCTGGGCTGGCCCGCGCCAAGGGGGGTGTGGCCACCCTGTGGCCCCTCTCCGACTCTCCTTCTGGACCCGTGAGTCTTCCGCGAAAATAGTAACTTTGGCTTTTGTCCCGTCCAATTCCGAGAATATCATTTTCTGACTTCCTGGAACCAAAAATAACAGAAAACAGGCAACTGGCACTATGGCATCTTGTTAATAGGTTAGTCCAAGAAATCATATGAAAAGTACTCCAAAGTGTGGACAAAACACAAGAAAGTGGATAAAACCAAGCATGGAACATCGAAAATTATAGATACATTTGCAATGTATCAACATCCCCAAGCTTAACTCCTGCTCGTCCTCGAGTAGGTAAGTGATAAAAAGAAAGAATAATGTTTGAGGTGACATGCAGCATCATAAACTTGATCAAAGTATTTGTAAAACATGGATAGCTGGGAACATAGTACTTCAATCATAACATGAAAGACAAAGTTCTAGCAATAAGCAAAGAAACTATGATGCAACATGAAAAGGCACAAACAAAAGATTCATGAATAACAATGCTTTGCAAGACGTTTGTTTGTTTCACATAAAGAAACATAGCATAATAGTATTCAGCTTGTCCCTCAATAGAGTAGCAAATATAAATGCATAGGACACCTTCAAAGTTCATAGGAGTGACTAGAGACAATAGTTTAAAACAAGCAATAACAAGTTATGCATCAATCAACTAGTCTTGGGACAATGCACATAGAACTAAGAATGGCCACTATGCTCTCCAAGTAGGTGCATAAAGATAGAAGGTGGAGACTCAATATAATGGTGGAAGAAAGGCCTTTTTATAAAAGGAAGTAGGGATTCAAGTCTCATAAAGAGCTTCCAAAAATTATGGTACTTATAGCTTTCAACTCTCATTGCCCCTATCATAAGCATCTTTAAGGTGATTAAGGTTAAAGTGGCACAACTAAGAGGATATGCTTGACAAGTTATAAACCGAAATCTCATGCCCCTTACTTACGTAGACCGATCCTCATGCTACTCAACTTTAATCACGAGTAAGCTCTTGTCATTGTAAGTACATGTGTATCATAAAGAACCGCCAACGGGTACCCCTTGCACATGATATGGGAGCTTTCCCATAATCAAAATGACAAGGCAAGCAGAAAACGAGCATCTCACCGATCTTTTTATTTGCTATTTGCATAGGTTTTTATTGAGGATGCTTCATAGAGTGCTCATTATGGTGATGCTGCAAGTTTCCACCATGATTATGATGAGGACATCCCTACAATTACACCTACCCCAATGACTACTGAAGATGCTACAACTGTTGCAAGAAAGGATCAGTCCAATGATATTAGAATTGGACCTATTACAAGAGCTCGTGCTAAGCTACTAGAACAACAGGTGAATTTACTCCAAAACGAATCTGGTACTTTGATTGATGAGAACTTTATACTGCCTAAGTCTATGCATTTATGTATGATCAGGTTCATTGGAGAAACAAGCATGGCGCAAGGAGGAGAAGGGCTACAAGAGAAGCCCAACATGATGATCGCCCAAGGATGCGTGAGGGAGGAGCAGGAGGAAGGCGCAAGAGAAGATCATCAAGACGGAGGCAAGAAGATCTGCCACGACCGGAGTGTCCGGCCGGATCCACCCGGACTGTCCGGCCTAGTCGAGAGGCGAAGTGGCGTGGACAATCAGAATATCAAATCGGACACTGCCCAGACACCATCCGAAAACTTTGAAGTTTCCGACCAGACCGGACTGTCCGGCACGCTCCACCCGGAGTGTCCGGTCTGACCGGACTGTCCGGCCGATTTCGACCGGAGTGTCCGCCCGCCGACCGAATCTGGTCCAAGTCGGTTTGTATCAGTTTGAGTCGTTTGCGTTTCGTTTCGGTTTCTGGCCGCCCCAGCTGCCCTTATAAGCCCTGGGACGACCCCTAGTTAGGTTTCAGATCATGTTAAAATATTTTGGAGTTGTTCCTTTCATAGAACCTCTGGAATTACCCTGTGTTCGAATCTACCAACTATAATTGAGTGTGATCTGTTGTTCCATTGGGAATTAGTAGATTGCATACTACCGTTCATGGTCACGGCTGCGTGCGCAAGAGCGTGGTGTTGTGAATATCCTACAAGGTTCGAGCGCTGTTGCATTGGCATCAGGGATCGAGCGGGAGAGTTCATAGCTACAGGCTAGTTATCTATCATCCACCATCATCACCGACATCCGCTTACTGAGAAGATCAAGCCACCCCATATCATCTTGGTATCAGATTTCCAGTGTTGCCTCGGTAAGCATCCACAAATCCATCCATAGATTAGAGTGTTTTTCGTCCTATACAGAAAAAGCCTTACAAAAAGATTTTCCATCGACTAGATTGCATCGTTTTCGAGTTTTAGTTGCTGATTGTATCTTCTAGTAGATCCGATCTACAGGTTTTCCTCGTAGGAGTCTAGTTTCCATTTGTGTCTAGGTTTAGGGTTTGATCTTGTTTTCCGCTGTTTCCACCGTTACCGTTTCCGCAAGTCTTTATCGTTTTTTCGAGTCCAAATAGCATACTTTTGTTTGCATACCATAGACACGGCCTATCCACAGCATCTGTGCCTAGGAATGTACCCACGAGACTAGTTGCTTTGCTTCGACAGGCTGCTCATTAGGTTTTTGAAGTGCATAAATTTTCGACAGGCATAACCCGGACTATCTGGCTGAATCACACCGGACTATCCGGCCCAACCAGAGTCTCGGGCGCATATCAACCGGACTATCCGGCCCAGTTCTGTTATAAGTTACTGTACTCGTTTGCATTTGAGTAATATAGTTGAAAAAAAGAGAATCAGTATAAAAAAAGAAGAGAAAGAGCGAAAAGAGCTGCAAGCCTGACAAAAAGAGAGATATAGAAGTGTGCAATTTGGGAGGCCTTGTTGTGTATAGCACTAGTAGATTGAGCAATCTTGTGCCTGTTCTATTTGAGCTATTACTAGCGTCTCTCTTGTGCATTGCAATATTCCTTTTCATAAGTTGCTTTGCCACGTTTATCTCCACTGTGTGTTTCTTGGGTATTTGTACGATCAGCACTAGGACTTGTTTGCGGTGTAGATAGGATACCATACCTATAGCTCCACCTTTACATAACCTGTGTGTACTGTGATCGTTCTCTATACCTTTGATATTCACTTCATCACATCAAGTGCATCAGTCTTTGATTTCGTTTGGTAGAGCATCTCTATTCACTTTGGAACGGTAAGATCTCCTTTCTTATTAGTTGTGAGACTTTCCACCATATAAATTCTGATTTTTGCACTAACCTACTAGTCATGTCTACTAGTGATGATGATGTTGTGTTGTAGAAAAAGAAGGATGAGGAGCTCGTCAATTGGCGTGAATATGAGGCTTTGAAATCCCACTTGACACGTGTGTTTACTAACACGACAGATGCCATTGATAAGAATCTCCAAGATATGAACATGAGATTGGATCAGCATGGTGGGACGGTTGACACTATCCAAACGCAAGTGGCTACGCTCAATGTCAATGTCACCGCTTTGCAGCAGTCCATTGAGGGTTTGACAGCCGCCTTACATAGAAGGGAAGATCCTCAACATGACGATGCCTTTGATGATTTCGAGGAGGGTAGCGCTGTTGATGCTGCTCCACATGTTGGCAGGGGACGTGCTATTCCCCATGTCCATGCACCTGCTCATGGTCGTGGGTTTGCCCATCTTGGGCGTGGTCCACGTGTGCCCAACCAAGCTGCTGATGACGGTTTGGGCAAGCCAAAATTCTCAATTCCTAAGTTTGATGGTTCCATTGATCCTGAAGACTACCTCACATGGGAGTTGAAGATTGAGAAACTCTGGCGCTTATTTGACTATCCAGAAGATAAGAAGGTCAAACTTGCCGCATCTGAATTTGATGGTTATGCTTTACGTTGGTGGGATGCTCTTGTGCAACATAGAAGGGAGGACAATGAACTTCCTGTGAGGGATTCGCGTGAGATGAAGCAAATCATGAAAGCTCGTTTCGTACCAACCAACTACTTGCGATCAGTTTTTGATAAATTGACGCAACTGAAGCAAGGCACCATGACAGTTGATGAGTACTACATGGAGATGGAGATGCTTATGCAGCGTGCTAGAATTCGTGAGTCCATTGAGATGACCATGCAGCGATTCCTAAACAATTTGAAGTTACCAATCAAGAGCATTGTTCATCATCACAAGTATGAGACCATGAATGAGTTGTTGCATCATGCTAGAGAGGCCGAATCCCAGTTGGCAGAAGAGGCGAAATCACGTGCTCGTTTTCCATCCTCCAGTAGATTTTCGGCCAGACCTACTCCTCCTACAGCTATGTCACCAGCTACTGCTCCCTTTACACCATCGACCAAGCCATCAAGTACACCTTCGTTTGGTTCTAATACTCAGAAACCCGCTGCTCCTGCTGCTAGCTCGGGTTCCAACATGTCTACTGCACGTACTCGTGATGTGGTGTGCCATACTTGTGGAGGTAGAGGTCACTACAAGAAAGATTGTCCAAACAGCAAGGTTATGTTTGTTAATGAACAAGGTGAAGTAGAAAGTGGAGATGAAGCTTCTGACGATGATAATGATGACGGCGAGGTTGGTGTTGATGCATATGCTGAGCGTGCACCCACTATTGTCGTATCTTCACGTGTACTTAGTGTGCAATCGGTTGAGGAATCCCAGCGTTGCAACTTGTTCCAAACAAAAGCTCTAGTTGGACCAAACAAAGCTTGCAAGGTAATTATTGATGGAGGTAGCTGCAGAAATCTTGCAAGTAAGGAACTATGTGCCAAACTGAATTTGACATACTTACCTCATCCCAAGCCATACTACATACAATGGTTGAGCAACAATGGTGAGATTAAGGTAAATCATATGGTACGTGTGAATTTTCAAATAGGGCCATACAAAAATTCTATTGATTTTGATGTGGTTCCTATGACTGTTTGTCACCTACTATTGGGTCGGCCTTGGCTCTATGATCGCCATGTGCAACACAATGGCCGAGCCAATACATATCACTTGGAATTCAAAGGAAAGAAGATTACTATGCAGCCAATGACACCACAAGAAATTGTGAATGATTCTCGCCAGAAGATAGAGGTGAACTTGAAGGAAGATACTACCACTCAGCGAGACTGTGTCACAGCTGTTCCTGATGTAATTGAGCCTCAATTGAGTGATATAACGAAAAGTGAGAGAGTGCCTGGGTTATTGATATTAGCCACCAAGGAGGATATGAGAGAGTTTCGTGAGGATCCTACGGCCATGCCACTTGTGCTCATGTATAAGGGCGAGGTACTGGTTTCTAACGACATGACCCCTATTTCTCTTGGTGTCTCTTCTGTTTTGCAGGACTTTGGGGATGTGTTTCCAGAAGACGTACCCGCAGGTTTGCCTCCATTGTGTGGTATAGAACATCAAGTGGACCTAATTCCTGGCGCCACAGTTCCCAACCGTGCACCGTACAGGACTAATCCTGAAGAAACTAAGGAAATTCAGAAGCAAGTACAAGCGTTGTTGGATAAAGGGTACATTCATGTCTCTCTTAGCCGTTGTGATGTTCCTGTTATTTTAGTTCCTAAGAAAGATGGTACTTGGCGCATGTGTGTTGATTGTAGAGCGATTAATAACATCACTATTCGATATCGTCATCCTATTCCACGCTTAGAGGATATGCTAGATGAATTGAGTGGTGCTGCTGTTTTCTCTAAAATTGACTTGTGTAGTGGTTATCATCAAATTAGGATGAAAGAAGGGGATGAATGGAAAACTGCTTTCAAAACTAAATTCGGTTTGTACGAGTGGTTAGTTATGCCGTTTGGTCTTACTAATGCACCTAGTACTTTCATGCGTTTGATGAATCGTGTTTTGAGAGAATTTATTGGTCATTTCGTGGTTGTTTACTTTGATGATATACTCATATACAGCCATACTGAATCTGAACATTGCACTCATATTAGACAAGTTTTGCAAGTGTTATGTGATAATAAACTGTATGCTAATCTTGAGAAGTGTACATTTGCAAAAGATAAGGTCATATTCCTAGGATTTGTTGTTTCTAAGCATGGAGTAGAGGTAGATCAATCTAAAATTGAATCAATTCAGAATTGGCCTACTCCAATGAATGTTAGTCAAGTGCGTAGTTTCCACGGTCTCGCTGGTTTCTATAGGTGCTTTGTGAAAGATTTTAGCACCATTGCTGCACCATTAAATGATTTGACAAAGAAAGGTGTTCCTATTGTGTGGGGCGCGGCCCAAGACATTGCTTTTGATACATTAAAACGTTTGCTTACTTCTGCACCATTGCTTGCATTACTTGATTTTTCGAAGCAATTTGAAGTTGAATGTGATGCTAGTGGTATAGGCATAGGTGGCATTTTGATGCAAGAGGGACGGCCTATAGCTTATTTTCCTGAGAAATTGACTGGTGCTCGTTTGAATTATTCTATCTATGATAAAGAATTGTATGCACTTGTTAGAGTACTTGAGGTTTGGCAACATTATTTGTGGCCAAAGGAATTCATCATACATTCTGATCATGAAGCTTTGAAATACTTGAAAGCTCAATCAAATTTTCATAGAAGATTAGCTAAATGGGTTGAGTTCATTGAGTCTTTTCCTTACATCATTAACTATAAGAAGGGAAAAGAGAACGTTGTTGCTGATGCTCTATCTAGGAAGAACATGCTATTAACCAATCTTGATGTTAAAATTCCTGGATTAGAAGCTATTTGTGCACTTTATGCAACTGACCATGATTTTGCTGAACCATATCGTTTGGCTCTTAGAAACGCATGGGATAAGTATCATATACATGATGGATATTTGTTTCGAGCTAACAAACTATGTATTCCAGAATCGTCGTTGCGTTTGTTCTTAGTGCAGGAATCACATGCTGGTGGTTTGATGGGTCACTTTGGGCGTGAGAAGACGTTGCTCATGCTTGCTGATCACTTTTATTGGCCCAAGATGAGGTGTGATGTGTACAGATTTGTGAGCCGATGTATTACATGCCACAAGTCGAAATCTAAGCTGAAGCCTCACAGTTTGTATACACCTCTCTTTGCACCGACTACTCCATGGGAAGACATTAGTATGGATTTTGTGCTAGGTCTACCTAAAACACAGAGAGGTCATGATTCTATATTTGTGGTAGTGGATAGGTTCTCTAATATGGCTCATTTTATTGCCTGCCACAAAAGCGACGATGCGTCGCATGTTGCTAACCTGTTTTTCAGGGACATCGTGAGATTAGATGGAGTACCAAAGACGATTGTTTCTGACCGTGATGTGAAGTTCATGAGCTACTTTTGGAAGACCTTATGGGGGAAGCTAGGAACAAAGTTGCTATTCAGTACTACATGTCACCCCCAAACAGATGGTCAAACGGAGGTGGTGAATTGAACATTGTCACAGCTGCTAAGGACCATGATTAAAAAGAATCTGCAGGAGTGGGAAGAGTGTTTGCCACATGTTGAGTTTGCTTACAACAGGGTTGTGCATTCAACTACTCAGCTTTGTCTTTTTGAGGTGGTGTATGGTTTCAAGCCATTGACGCCACTTGATATGTTGCCTCTGCCATTACATGAGAGAATTGATATGGAGGCATCAAAACGTGCTGATTATGTGAAAAAAAATACATGAGAAGACTCGAGAGGCTATTGAGAAGAAAGGCAAGAACATTGCTGCTGCAAGGAATCAAGCAAGGAAAGAAGTGTTGTTCGAGCCTAGAGATATGGTTTGGGTGCATTTACGCAAGGATAGGTTCCCACTACTTCGAAAGTCAAAATTGAAGCCACTTGGTGCTGGTCCTTACAAGGTGTTAGCCAAGATTAATGATAATGCCTACTCGGTTGATATACCTATTGAGGAGTTTGGTGGAGTTAGCAACAGCTTCAACGTTGCTGATTTGTCACCATATGCTGGAGAAGACCTTGGAGCGTCGGGGTCGACGCCTTTTCAAGGGGGGGGAGATGATGAGGACATCCCTACAATTACACCTACCCCAATGACTACTGAAGATGCTACAACTGTTGCAAGAAATGATCAGTCCAATGAGATTAGAATTGGACCTATTACAAGAGCTCGTGCTAAGCTACTAGAACAACAGGTGAATTTACTCCAAAACGAATCTGGTACTTTGATTGATGAGAACTTTATACTGCCTAAGTCTATGCATTTATGTATGATCAGGTTCGTTGGATAAACAAGCATGGCGCGAGGAGGAGAAGGGCTACAACAGAAGCCCAACATGATGATCGCCCAAGGATGCGCGAGGGAGGAGCGGGAGGAAGGCGCAAGAGAAGATCATCAAGACGAAGGCAAGAAGATCTGCCACGACCGGAGTGTCCGGACGGATCCACCCGGACTGTCCGGCCTGGTCGAGAGGCGAACTAGCGTGGACAATCAGAATATCAAATCGGACACTGCCCGGACACCATCCGGAAACTTTGAAGTTTTCGGCCAGACCGGACTGTCCGGCACGCCCCACCCGGAGTGTCCGACCTGACTGGACTGTCCGGCTGATTTCGACCGGAGTGTCCACCCGCCGACCGAATCTGGTCCGAGTCGGTTTGTATCAGTTTGAGTCGTTTGCGTTTCGTTTCGGTTTCTGGCCGCCCCAGCTGCCCTTATAAGCCCTGGGACGACCCCTAGTTAGGTTTCAGACCACGTTAAAATATTTTGGAGTTGTTCCTTTCATAGAACCTCTGGAATTACCCTGTGTTCGAATCTACCAACTATAATTGAGTGTGATCTGTTGTTCCATTGGGAATTAGTAGATTGCATACTACCGTTCGTGGTCACGGCTGCGTGCGCAAGAGCGTGGTGTTGTGAATATCCTACAAGGTTCGAGAGATGTTGCATTGGCGTCAGGGATCGAGCGGTAGAGTTCATAGCTACAGGCTAGTTATCTATCATCCACCATCATCACCGCCATCCGCTTACTGAGAAGATCGGGCCACCCCATATCAGATTAGGCATGGCTTAGGCTAGCGGCCCGGGCGTTTCTCTAACACACATACAAACTCCATGATCTTACAAGTTCCACTTTTATTTCACACCGTCGGGATCCATAAGCAAAAGAACATGATATCAACAGGGTACAAAGTACAGGTGCAATGTTGAAAGCGTTCCCCATGATACATGGTTCTACTAATTTAAACTTATAAAGCGCAAGCATATACGCAACAAAGAAGGACCCAATGGTTCAAGTTTATTAAGGGCAAGAAAAGTAAAGTGTGCCATCAAGTTCGTGAGAGCTTTAATCACTAGTTTTCTCATAACAAGTTTAATTTGGAACGTAAACAAAAACATGAATATACTTGGAATAGAATATGCTACTAGGTAGGTATGGTGGACTCTTTGGAATAACTTGGTTTAAGGAGTTGGATGCATGAGTGTAACTCATACTTGGTTGTGGAGGCTAGCAAAAGACTGGGAGCGACAAACTAAGAGAGCAATAATGGCCATAATCATCCAGAGCGACAAAACATCATTGATCAAAGCATAAAGTGATACTACAAGTTGAATACTAAAGGATCATAAAGGCTATGGTGACTTGAGATAGTCATAACATGGTGTGAGCATGTGCCAAGTCAACCCAAATAAAGCATCAAAGGAGAATACCACAATACTATGCTTTAATATGCTAAAACAACGCATGATCCTTCCAATGCACATTAAGAAATCTCAATTGTTTATAACAAGTCATGCTACAGCAAACAATACTAAGCATAAAGCCAAAACAATATCAAGCATGGCATGACAAAGCATAGGCCACAGTCAAAAACAAGCTCCTTTTACCACTTATGCATGAACTTTTCCTACTCTTTTCCAATCCAAACCAACTTATTTGAAACAACTCACAAAGATAATAATAGATAAAGATCAGTGATCTTGTCTCACAAATCCACAAAGAATAACTAAAAAGTTCTAAGCTGAAAGCACAATAAAACTAAGGCTAAACACAGTGCTAGCAAAAGAGAACACTCACAAAACAATAAGAATGAAAACTAGAGTGTTCTAGGCAATGAATAACAGGGTGTGTCTCTCTCTCTAAAAGAAGTGTGTTGGGATCCAACCAACTTATTCAGAAAACTAAGAAAACCAAGCAAACGAAAAACCAAAACGAAAACAAAAAAGAAGACGCTCCAAGAACAACACAACTGTGCATGAAACAATAAAAATGAAGCGTTTGGAAGAAACCTGGGATTTTTATTGATGAAGAAGGGGATGCCTTGGGCATCCCCAAGCTTTGACGCTTTTACTTCTTGGATATTTCTTGGGATGACACGTGTGGCATCCCCAAGCTTGAGCTTTAGTCCATCCTTCATCTCATTACTCATTCTTTCCATACACCTGAAATTTTTCCTTCATACAAAACTTCACACAATCTTTATTAGCAACATTAGTGCACTCAAGATAAAAGGTCTTAAGGTTCAGTTCTAACACCAAATAAACTTCCATTAGAACACTACCTACTGTAGCAATTCCCTCAAAAAGCTCAATTCCCCAAAAAGAACTCAAAAAGGAACCAACAAGAAACAAATGCAAATAATGGCAGAAATCTGTCAAAACAGACCAGCAGGTAAAGACGATTTTTTTCGAAGACCTTCTGTTGCTCAAATAAAAAAGTGTTGAACTAACTAAAGTTAGATAACAACTTGGGGCAGAAGCACAAAAATTTACGCCTTAAAAGGACGTACATAGATTTTACACGAATTTTTACGGTTAAGCACATAAATCTGTTTTGGGACAGCAACTTTCCCAATCATTACTTCTCTCTCATTAGAGGTTACTCTCGGCATACAGAGCAAATAAAAAGGATAAGGAGCGGTTATTACGGAGGTAATAACTTCCAAGACTCATCTAAAAATTTTGGGTTATCTCCCAATAAGTACTTTTCTTTAACGTCTTTAAGTTAGGCATGATAGTTTGAGAAGATGCTCACATAAGAAATATGAATTGAAGTAAAAGAGAGCATCAAGAAGCAAATTCAAAGCACATTTAAGTCTAACCCATTTCCTATGCATAGGAATCTTGTAAATAAACAAGTCATGAAAGCACAAAGCAATAAGCATAGCAAAGCAAAACAAGTGCAACTTCAACATTTTTAACATAAAGAGGGGAAACTTAATATTATTGAGATGCATAAAACCATGTTTCCCTCTCTCATAATAACTTTCAGTAGCATCATGAATGAAATTAACAATATAACTATCACATAAAACATTCTTATCATGAGCCACATGCATAAAACAATTATTACTCTCCCTATAAGAATAATCATTCTTATTAATCATAGTGGGAGCAAATTCAACAAAATATCTATCATTATTATTCTGATCACCATAATCATAAAATATAGGGGGCATATTGTAATCATAATTAATTTTATCCTCAATAGTAGGTGGACTGAAAATATCATATTCATCATTGTAATCATCATATATTGGAGGTTTGGTATCATCATAAGCAATAGAATAGCTATCTTCCAAAGCTGGGGAACTAAAAGATCATTTTCATAAAAACTAGCTTCCCCAAGCTTAGATTTTCCCATAGCATTAGCAATAATGGTGTCCAAAGAATTCATACTAACAACATTGTTATTAGCATGCAAATAAAGTTCCATAGGTTTTTTAATTTTCTCTTCAAACACTTCATGTCCTAACTCAAGATAAATACTATAAAGCTCTCTATTTTTGTTGTTGTTTTCCATTAAGCCTAACTAGTGAAAACAAGAAACAAAAAGACAAAATTTCAGAATCTAAAGGAAATAACTTCGATTACTCACACCAGAAAAAATAGGCGTTTGCCGTGGGAGGTTCTTCTTCTTTAATCCTCCGCTGTGAATACCTTTTACCTTACCTCCCCGGCAACCCGGTAATCGAGATACAAGAAGTCTCTTGTGTCCCCAACACACCCAATACACTTGTCAGATGTATAGGTGCACTAGTTCGGCGAAGAGATAGTGAAATACAAGTGGTATAGATAATTATAAGTGGTAATGGTGATAGAAAATAGCTCGATGGTGTGGAAAAGACTAAAGGCAAACTGAAATAAAGATGGAAGCAAGCAAACATGTAACAGATCTAATTACAAACGGTGTTTCAATGCTTAGAAACAAGGCCTGGGGATCATACTTTCGCTAGTGAACACTCTCATATAAATATCTTCTCTTTATGATACTACTCTTAACTACTCTCTGGTTGGACACTCTAATCGATGGTAGGGCTATAACAGCACACCTCAAAGTAAGTCTTTCCCATTTAGAAAACCCCACACTGTCACCTTGAGCACTAGATGGTTCCAACAAACACCACAATTTCATAAAGACATCCAACTCCAAATATAACTCATAACAAGTATTTGTAATCTCTAGCCTAAGTGCCACCATGGTGTGCACGCTGTCACTTTCACACACATGGGGAGAGCAGAGATCTATCAAAGCACTTGAGTAGCAAGGTAGATCTATATATTACAAGCTCATGATCACAATATGATCATGCATAGAGAGAGAGGAACACATAGCTACCGGTAGAACCCTTAGCCTCGAGAGAGAACTACTCCCTCCTCATCATGGGAATAAGTAATGGTGATGGAGATGGTGGTGGAGATCGATGGAGATGGCTCCGGGGGCACTTCCCCATCCCGGCTGGGTGCAGGAACAGAGACTTTCCGTCCCCCGAATCTCCTTTTCGGTGGCGGCAGCGCTGCAGAACTTTTCATGGCTGGAGGCTTGACCATCTAGGGTTTTTGCCTTGGGGGAACTTTATAGGCGAAGGGGGCAAGGTCGGTGGCTGGCCAGGGGGCCCACACCATGCCCTGGCGCAGCCTGGGCTGGCCCGCACCAAGGGGGTGTGTCCACCCTGTGGCCCCTCTCCGACTCTCCTTCTGGCTCCGTGAGTCTTCCGGGAAAATAGTAACTTTGGATTTTGTCCCGTCTAATTCCGAGAATATTCATTTTCTGACTTCCTGGAACCAAAAACAGCAGAAAACAGGCAACTGGCACTGTGGCATCTTGTTAATAGGTTAGTCCAAGAAATCATATGAAAAGTACTCCAAAGTGTGGACAAAACACAAGAAAGTGGATAAAACCAAGCATGGAACATCAAAAATTATAGATACATTTGCAAAAATCCATTCTTTAATAATCTATTAGTGTAGTAAACATTTTACTTATATCTTATATTCATCATTATCATGAAAACTTTCATGATCAAGATACTATAGCCTATAAGGAAGAATCGCGAGTATAATGTTAGTTCCCAAAACCTTTTGGGAGATTCAGATGCCTAGCATCTCCATCCTTCACAAATTCTCATACAATATGAGAACATGTATTTTGCTAAATTATACTCTATCATAACGCAACCAAAAACATTGTTCAGATATCACAATATCTTCCACACATGATGGTTTTTGAAACAATTTTCAGCTCATAGATAATCTTGATATTAAAACAACTTTTGAATATCAATAATCATGGAGGCAAACATGACACTTTAGATACTAACATTGGAATTATTACTCTTGATTTAATACTACTTATTAAACTTCATGGAGTAAATAGAGTTTGCTGAAAGTTTGCAATAGGACTTATAAACTTTAAATTGACATTCAAAACAATACGATACCAGTTCGTAAAGTAAATATCCAGAATTCTATAGTTCTATTATCTCAATTAAAACTAAGCATAAGGTAGTGAACAGACGCCAATGACTACAACAAATTATGCAAATTCACTTCGATTTAGTTTATGACAAAATTGAGTTCGACTAATCCAAATTAGAAATGAACTCCCACTCAAAAACGACATCCCTCGTGCCTTTTTGGTGATTACATGAACCAAATCCACTACACCAAGTCCGATCATCACGTGAGTCGCTGTAGATTCAAAGGCATGCATCAATATGGGCATCATATCAACTATATGACTCATGCTTAACCTTTCGGTTCGTGTTCTGAGGCCATGTCTGTACATGCTAGGCTCGCCAAGTAAGAACCTTAGTACTCGCGTGTGTAAAACTGTCTTACACCCGTTGTATGAAAGCCTAGAGTCGAGTACACCCGATCATCACGTGATGTCTCGAAACACGATCCATAGAACGGTGTATACTTAAGGAAGAACACATTTTTATCTTGATATCTAAATGAGGGATCATCTTAAAATGCTACTAAAACGCCAAACTAGCAATATAAAATGCAGACATCTAATGTGTAAAGGGAGATAATATGGTCCATGCATTTGATCTCTATCATATGCATCATGGTATGATCTCTATCATTCCTTTGTGTGTAAGTCCAAGGTCTATGAAACTTACACGTTGAGTCTGTTGTAAGATTATCTATCATACATCTACTTACAACAATACCATATCAAGACACTAGCCCAGCAACGATCTAAGCTAGATGCCTCTAATTTATCAATTGCAAGTTTTACGTAGCTTAGGGCTTTTGGAGATAGAACCGTTCTTACCTACGAACATGAACCACAGCGAGGATAACCAAGTTATTAGCAACTCGTTGTAAATCATATATTGACTATAGTAGGAGAGACAGACAACCGCCAGCCACTTATGCAAAACAAGTTGCATGTCAGTCGTCGAACCGGTCTCATATACGATGACATGTAAGGTTGGTCCGGGCCGCTTCATCCCACTATGCCACCAATATCCAAAATACACAGAAGATGCAATAACATGATCATCATCGCCCACATATAAACATATGTGTACTACCCGTGCAAAGCACCTACGCATAGATCAGGCTCTAATACCACTGTTGGGTCCGCAACATAGAAAACAAAAAAATTCCTACGATGAGAACTACATGCCAAGATCTATCTACTAGGTACAAAGCAACGGGCGGACATACATCCAACGAGAACTTACCCTCGAAGACAATGAGTTTTGTTAACAAGTAGGAACTCGTGGTTGATGTAGTCGTACACTTGCCGATCTCAAGATCGTGAGGAAGTCCGAGCTCCGCAACTCAGCAGCGCATCCGTACTCACACACACGTTCAAGCCACCGGACAACCTCCACCTCCTCGCTCCAGCGATCCAGCGGAAGCAGCAACTCCTTCCAGATGAAATGCCACCGGGAACATGTATCTCGCTAATCCGAGACCACGGGGGAATAATTCTAGAGGGGGAGAGAGATCCTTCACAAGGAGGTGTGAGGAAGAAGGAGGAAGAGGGTGGCCTTTTATAGGAGGAGGGGGTGCCCCTCCTTCATGGCCGGCGCATGGGGGGTGACTCCTCACCTCCCCCATTCATGTGGTGGTAACCCCTCCACATTAAAATGCCTCCTCACATTCCCCTTTAAAGTCCCTACTTTAAATGCATTAAAATTCTCCAAGGTTAATGCTCTCTCATTTAATAAAACTATTTTATTATTTATTCAGAATTTTGTTAATTACTTTAATTAACAAACATTCACATATAACCCCTTGCAATATTTCAATATCATATGCATAACCACTTTCTGCAATTTCACCCGAAACAATTTCCGGTTTCTATCGAAACAATTCCTGCGCTTTGCAATTCTTTCGTCTGAAACATATGTGCTCCAAAATGGTGTTCGGTAACTCTTAAGTGTGTCACCCTACGGTTCGCGAATAATGCAGACATGATTGAGACTCCTCTCAGATCAATAATCAGAAGCGGGACCTAGAGATCCATACTAACTCCTACACATTCAACGATGACTTCTGTGATCGTCAGAACCTTTAAACCTAGTAACTAAATCCCTTTGTCTCGCGATATAAGATAAACATGGAATAAGATAATAACCACTTTATTATTGCCTCTCGGCCATATTCCCTTCAGAATGTTGAAGAGGTGGGGGCACCACCATGGCTGCCATGCCATGGCCCTTGGGTGCCCCCCTCTCCCCTATAAAAGTCCCCCCTCTCCTCCTCACAAACCACACCTCCTCGTGAAGGATCTCTCTCCCCCTCTAGTTATTCCTCATGGTCTCGGATTAGCGAGATACATGTTCCCGGTTGCTTTTTATGGAAAGGAGTTGCTGCTTCCGCTGCTTTGCCGGAGCGAGGGACGGAGGTTGTCGGGGTACCGGATGTGTGTGCGATCACGGATGCACCGCTGCTTTGTGGTGCTGGACTTGGTGGTGCTGGACTTGCTGGAGCCGGACTTGTACGACTACATCATCCACAAGTTCCAACTTGTTAACAAAGCTTTGTTGTCTTCGAGGGTAAGTTCTCTATGGATGTATATCCACTAGTTGCTTGTATCTAGTAGATAGATCTTGGCGTATAGTTCCCATCGTAGGAAAACTTTTGTTTTCTATGCTGCAATCCCAACAGTGGTATCAGAGCCTGATCTATGTGTAGGTGCTTTGCACGGGTAGTACACAAATGTTTATATGTGGGCGATGATGATCATGTTATTTCATCTTCTATGTATTTTGGATATTGGTGGCATAGTGGGATGAAGCGGCCCAGACCAACCTTACATGTCATCGCACATGAGACCGGTTCCACGACTGACATGCAACTAGTTTTGCATAAGTGGCTGGCGGGTGTTTGTCTCTCCTACTATAGTCAATATCTGATTTACAACGAGTTGCTAATCACTTGGTTATCCTCGTTGTGGTTCCATGTTCGTAGGTAAGACCGGTTCTATCTCCGAAAGCCCTAAGCCACGTAAAACTTGCAATGGATAAATTAGAGGCGTCTAGTTCAGATAGTTGTTGGGCTAGTGTATTGATATGGTAATGTTGTAAGTATATGTATGGTAGATACACTTACAACACACTTAACATGTAAGTTCCATAGACCTTGGCCTTACACACAAAGGAATGATAGAGATCATACCACGATGCAAATGATACATATCAAATGCATGGACCATATCATCTCACTTTACACAATAGATGTTTACATCTTATACTGCTAGTTTGGCGCTTTTAGTAGCATTGTAAGATGATCCCTCATTTAGATATCAAGATAAAACGTGTTCTTCCTTGAGTATGCACCGTTCTATGGATCGTGTTTCGAGACATCACGTGATGATCGGGCGTACTCGACTCCGCGCTTTCATACAACGGGTGTCAGACAGTTTTACACACGTGGATACTAAGGTTCTTACTTGGCGAGCCTAGCATGTACAGACATGGCCTCGGAACACGGACCGAAAGGTTAAGCATGAGTCATATAGTTGATGTGATGCCCATATTGATGCTCACCTTTGAAGCTACACCGACTGACGTGATGATCGGACTTGGTGTAGTGGATTTGGTTCATGTAATCACCAAAAAGGCACAAGGGATGTCATTTTTTAGTGGGAGTTCATTTCTAATTTGGATTAGTCGAACTCAATTTGTCATAAACTAAATCGAAGTGAATTTGCATAATTTGTTGTAGTCATTGGCATCTGGTCACTACCTTATGCTTAGTTTTAATTGAGATAATAGAACTATAGAATTCTGGATATTTACTTTACGAACTAGTATCATATTGTTTTGAATGTCAATTTAAAGTTTAGAAGTCCTATTGCAAACTTTCAATAAACTCTATTTACTCCATGAAGTTTAATAAGTAGTATTAAATCAAGATTAAGAATTCCAATGTTAGTATCTAAAGTATCATGTTTGCCTCCATGATTATTGATATTCAAAAGTTGTTTTCATATCAAGATTATCTAGGAGCTAAAAAATTGTTTTGGAGACCATCATGTGTGGAAGATATTGTGATATCTGAAACAATGTTTTTGGTTGCATTATGATAAAGTATAATTTAGCAAAATACATGTTCTCATATTGTATGACAATTTGTGAAGGATGGAGATGCTAGGCATCCGGATCTCCCAAAAAGGTTTTGGGAACTAACATTATACTCGCGATTCTTGCTTATAGTCTATAGTAGCTTGATCATGAAAGTTGTCATGATAAGGATGAATAGAATATGTAGGTAAAATGTTTACTACACTAATAGATTACTAAAGAATGGATTTTTGAAAGAATGCCAAACATTTGATGATGGTGATCCACTTCAAAGTGCAAGTCCAAAGGTATTAGTATTTGACTACATACACTTTGTACTATGTGTCATGTGAATGACACCACTATTGATGTTGATAGATTCTTTTAAAAGAAAAGGAATTGCTAAAAGAGAATCTATAACATATTTGGCAGAAAAGAAAAGGTTGGAGATGTCCAACTTAGATATATAGAAGATATACATGTTATGGTTGTATTCCTTGCTTGTTAATCAATGTGGTTCTTAGGTATTGGATACCGAATTGGTTGGTGTGAAGTGTCATACATAACAACACAATTCATGAACTGTAACGGCCTAAGTAACTAGCAAGAGAATAAGTGATGATGTTCATCGAAAACAAATAAAGTGTTATTGTGTTTTTCGTTGTCGTCTAACCTAGCCTTCAAGATTTGTTTTAATAATTGTTATTTTGTTCCGGTATTACGAGAACAATGGTTGTTCAAATAATTACCGTATTCCATAAAGTATGGATGAACTTTTACAAGTCTAGTTGGAGAAATCACATCCATAAACATTATTGCTAAAATGTCATAAGACAAATGATTGGAAGTTCACTTATGAAGTGACATCGCTGTTTGAATTATATTGGAAAGTAAACATGAAGAAACTCCATGTTGATGGATTTTCGGAGTCTTTCGATTTTGATCAAATGACGCTTGTGAAACTTTCCTCGAGATAATTGAAACTCCGTCCATAGGCCAAAGAGGAACGGATGACTAACTTATTGGATATTATGCATGTTGATGTATATAGTCCATTATGTGTAGCCATATGTGATGGATATTTTTGCTTCATATGCTTTATCCAGAAATTTGAGTGAATATATCTATATATTTACTTAATAAGGAAGAAGTATGAAACATTTGAAAATTGTTCAAAGACTTTCAAGATGACGTGAAAAATCATTGTAACAAGAAAATAAAAGATTTTATGATTTGATCATAAAGGAAGGTATTTGAGTTACAGGTTTAGTAAAACACCTAAGATTTCAGGAATTGTTCCATGAATTTGCATTTCCCGATAAACCACAGGAGTATGGTATGTTCGAGTGATCAAATCAAACCTTGTTTGACATGGTAAGATCAAAGGTGTCATTTATAAAACTACCATTATGTTTTAAGGATTAAAGTTTTAGATACTACCACTTTTACACTGAAAAGAGCACCATCGTGATTCGTTGAAATGACATCATATGAGTTATGGTTTGGGATAAAACCCGAATTGTCTTTTCTTAAATTTTGGTATGCTATGCATAAGTAAAATGTTTACAACCAAAGTCGGATAAGCACGTCTTTGTAGTTTATCCCAAAGAATTTGTTGGGAATTCCTCCATAACACCGAGGACAAAAGATTTTGTCGCTTGGAATGTCAAGTTTCTTGAGAAGGAATTTTTTCGTGAAAAGTTAAGTGGGAGGACAATAGAACTTTGATAAGGTTGTTGAACCTTAGCTATATGTGCTAAGTAACGCAGCGCCGGAAAGTGTCCCGGTGGCGGCCACAATGCTCATGGCTCCCGTGATTACAAAGGATATGATCTTGGAGATTAGAGTTTCTATTGAACCATGTGGGTTGGTAAGAATCAAATAGTAAGATTTCAAACAGAAGTTGTTATTGTTTTGACAATAATGAACCGACTGCATGCAAAGAAGCGATGATGGGCCCTGACTCCATAAAATGACTAGAAGTCATAGAATCCGTGGTAGTATCCATACACGAGAAATCAAGTTTCTGAACTTGGAAGACCCTCCAAAAAGGCATGAAGCCTATCGGTTGTGTTTGGATCTATAAAAAAAATAGACATGGATGTTTAACATCTGTGAAATAGTCGACATGTCGGAAAGAAGTTTATGGCAATGTTCAAGGAGTTGACTATGACAAGATTTGATCTTTCATAGTGATATTTAGTCTTGACGGATTAATGTAGCAACCACTACATATAATTTGGTATATGGTAGTTGAATAAACAAAACAAGGTTCTTCTAATAGAATGGTTACCTAGGACGTATACATGACACGGTCCGAAGGGTTTTGTTAATTCAAAGGGTGCTAAAGGGTATGCAAACTTCAATAGTTGAAGTGAGCATAGCGGAGTTGGAATCTTCACCATGATGAAAATGTTAAAGGAGTTTAATTTCATCGGAGATGATGAAGATGCTTGCATTTGCAAGAAATTAAGTGGGAGCACTGAGACAAGTTTCCAATTTATTGTAGAGTACATATTGTTGATTGGAAATGATGTATCTTTTATTGACACAAGTTAAGAATTTCATTCAAATAGGATTTCGATGAAAGACTTGGGAAAAACCGGAATATTTGGCACCAATGTCTATATGGATAGATTGAGGCGCTAATATGGTTATGCAAGACGTACATATATGAGATATTGAAAGGGTTCAATATGGAAACAACAAGAAAGGTTCTTGCTGCATGGAAAGGATTGTGTCAAGATTCAAGTGTTTCAACACTTGGTGAGTAAAATCACATGAACATTTTGATCGATTATACCGTGATATGTATATATCTAGATTTGTCCTATGCTCTAAATGTGATGAGCACATACCAGAATGATTCATAAGATGATCATTGGACGATAGTAAAGATATTCTTATGAGCTTTGGAAGAACTAAGAATATATCATGTATAAGTGACAAATAGTTAAAGGTAGTTCATTGTAAAGTGTTAAATTGATACTAGTTTTGTCACAAGATATAAATTAAATTTATCTCAATTTAGACTATGGGTGGCACAATGAAATGGAAAGGATGTTCCATGATGGATTTGGATGAGATCCAAAGTTGAAGCATTGTGACAGATACTACAACAAAAGGCTAAGTATATGACTGCTATAGTAGCAACAAAGGAGGGCATTTGTGTTAAGTAGTTTGTTATCAAACTAGGTGTGGTTCGAAGTGGGCTAATACTATGAAGATATATTGTATGACAATAATATCAACATATTTTAACCTGAACGAACTAAAGGTCTCACCAAAGGACCAAATTTATACAATCCCATCTCATTTGAGAATGAGTGATGCGTAGAGACGCAAAGACATGCAAATACACATGGACCTGAAACTGTCAGATCTGGAGATTATGTTAACCACTAGCAATCGTGTATATGCAACACCAGAAAGCCATAGGTGTTCAATACGCAAAGTTTTTCAAACTAGATTATTGACTCTAGTGCAAGTGGGAGACTGAAGGGAATATGCCCGAGAGGCAATAATAAAGTGGTCATTATCTTATTCCATGTTCATGATAAATGTTTATTTTGCATGCTATAATTGTATTGATTGGAAACGTCAATACATGTGTGTTTAATAAACAAATAAAAGGTTCCTAGTTATTCCTCTCTTATAGACTAGCTCGTTGATTAACAAGATGATCAAGGTTTCCTGATCATGGACATTGAATGTTGTTAATAACGAGGTCACAACATTGGTGGAATGATGTGATGAACATTCATCCTAAGTATAGCATTACGATCAAAGTCATTATGATTATAGTGCTATAACATCATACAGAGTAATCTTAGTCCTTAGACCATGAGATCATGTTAATTGCTAACACCGGAAGAGTATCTTGATAACATCAAACGTCACACCGTAATGGTTGACTATAAAGGTGGGTTCAGTGCTGCGAAGGTGTTATGTTGAGGCTCATGGATCAAGAGTGGGATTTGTCCATCCAGATGATGGATAGATATACTCTGGGCCCTCTGATATCACATTGAAATAGCTTGCAAGCAAGTGATGTGATCACTAGAATGTTATATCACGGAAACGAGAAAAGAGTGCATGTCGGTAACGAGATCAAACTAGGTATTTGGATACCGATGATCGAATCTCGGACATGTGATATATCGCGAGACAAAGGGATTTAGTTACGACGTTAAAGGTTCACACGATCACCAGAGTCATCGTTGAATATGTGGGAGTCAATATGGATCTCCAGGTCCTGCTGCTGATTATTGATCGGAGAGGGGTCTCGATCATGTCTGCATTATTCACGAACCGTAGGGTGACACACTTAAGGGATACCGACACCATTTAGAGCAAATATGTTTCAGATAAAGATTTAATAAAGCGTTGGAATCATTTCGATGGAAACCGGAATTGTTTCAGATGAAATTGCAGAAACTGGTTCTGCATGTGATATTGAAATGTTGCGGGGGATTTTATGTGAATGTTTGTTAATTGATGTAATTGACAAAATTATGAATAAAATAAATAAAATAGTTTTATTTAATGAGAGCTTGCATTAAATTTGGTGGAAAATTAATGCATGTGCGAGTGGAATTTTGAGTGGAGGCTTTTTATGGGCGTGGGAGCTCCACCCACATGAATGTGGAAGAGGTGGGGGCACCACCATGGCTGCCACGCCATGGCCCTTGGATGCCCCCCTCTCCTCTATAAAAGGCCCCCCTCTCCTCCTCACAAACCACACCTCCTCGTAAAGGATCTCTCTCCCCTTCTAGTTATTCGCCATGGTCTCGGATTAGCGAGATACATGTTCCCGGTGGCTTTATCTGGAAAGGAGTTGCTGCTTCCGCTGCTTTGCTAGAGCGAGGGGCGGAGGTTGTCGGGGTACTGGACGTGTGTGCGATCACGGATGCACCGCCGCTTTGCGGTGCTGGACTTGGTGGTGTTGGACTTGCTGGAGCCAGACCTGATAGACTTCATCACGATCTTGAGATCGGCAAGTGTACGACTACATCATCCACGAGTTCCAACTCGTTAATAGAGCTTTGTTGTCTTCGAGGGTAAGTTCTCTATGGATGTATATCCACCTGTTGCCTGTATCTAGTAGATAGATCTTGGCGTATAGTTCCCATCGTAGGAAATTTTTTGTTTTCTATGCTGCGAACCCAACATATTTATTATTATCTTTGTGAGTTCTTTCAAATAGGTTGGTTTAGATTGGAAAAGAGTAGGAAAAGTTCATGCTTAAGTGGTAAAAAGGAGCTTGTTTTTGACTGTGGCCTATGCTTTATCATGTCATGCTTGATATTGTTTTGGCTTTATGCTTAGTGATATTTGCTGTAGCATGACATGTTATAAACAATTGAGATTGCTTAATGTGCCTTGAAAGAATCATGCGTCGTTTTAGCATATTAAATCATAGTATTGTGGTATTCTCCTTTGAAGCTTTATTTGAGTTGACTTAGCGCATGCTCACACCATATTAAGATTTTTCCAAGTCACCATAGCCTCTATGATCCTTTAGTTTTCGACTTGTAATATCACTTTATGCTTTAATTAATGATGTTTTGTCGCTTTGCATGATTATGGCCATTATTGCTCTCTTAGTTGGTCGCTCCCAGTCTTTTGCTAGCCTCCATAACCAAGTATGAGTTCTACTCATGCATCCAACTCCAAATAAAACCAAGTTATTCCAAAGAGTCCACCATACCTACCTATAAGCATTTGCTATTCCAAGTATATTCATGTTTTTATCTACCTTCCGAATTAAACTTGTTATGTGAAAATTAGTGATTAAAGCTCTCACGAACTTGATGGCACACTTTACTTTTCTTGCACTTAATAAACTTGAACCATTGTTTCATCTATGTTGTATATGCTTGCACTTATACGTTGGGGATTAGCAGAACCATGCTGTCATGGGGAACGCTTTCAACATTACACTTGTACATTGTACCTAGTTGATATTATACTCTTTTGTTTATGGATGTCGTCAGTGTGAAATGAAAGGGGAGCTTGTAAGTCCATGGAGTTATGTATGTGTGTTAGAGAAACGCCTGGGCCGCTGGTCTAATCCATGCCTAATCATGGTGGAAACCTGCAGCATAACCATAATGAGCAATCTATGAACCATTCTTCTTATAAAAAAGAGATAGAGATTGAGAAAAAGAGAAAAATAAAAAAAGATGAGAAAAGAGGAAAGAGAGAAAAAAGCACCATTTCCCATGGTAAATAAGAAGATTGCTGAGATGATCATTGTCTGCTTGCCTTGTCATTTTGATATGGGGATTCTTCCATATCATTGAGCAAGGGGTACCCCGTTGGCGGTTCTCTATGATACGCATGTACTTACTATGACAAGAACTTACCGGTAACTAAACTTGAGTAGCATGAAGAGCGGCCCTCGTATTCAAGGGACATGAGATTTCCAACTTATACTTTGTCAAGCATATACTCCATGGTTTGTTCACTTTAACCTTAATCACTTCAAGATGCTTATGATAGGGGCAATGAGCTGAAAGCTAATAAGTACCATAATTTTTGGAAGCTCTTTATGAGACTTGAATCCCTGCTTCCTTCTATGAAGGCCTTTCTTTTACTTTTATGTTGAGTCTCCATCTTCTATCTTTATGCACCTATTGAGAGAGCATAGTGGCCATTGTTAGTTTAATGTGCATTGTCCCAAAACTTGTTGATTGATTCATAACTTTGATATTGCTTGTTCTTAAACTATTTGTATCTAGTCACCCTTATGAACTTTGAAGGTGTCCTATGCACTTATGTTTTGCTACACTATGAGGGACAAGCTGAGTACCATTCTCATTATGCTTTCTATATGTTAAACAAACAAACGTCTTTCAATGCATTGTTATTCATGATCTTTGTTTGTATCCTTTCATGTTGCATGCATAGTTACTATGTCTTATTGTTAGAACTTCATCTTTCATGCTCATGTTTAGAGTACTTTGATCCCAGCTTTTATGCTTTACAAATACTTTGATCAAGATTATGATGGTGCATGTCACCTCAAAAATTATTCTTTCTTTTTATCACTTACCTACTCGAGGACGAGCAGGAGTTAAGCTTGGGGATGTTGATACGTTGCTAATGTATCTATAATTTGATGTTCCATGCTTGTTTTATATCTACTTTCTTATGTTTTGTCCACACTTTGGAGTATTTTTATACACTTTCTTGGACTAACCTATTAATAAGAAGCCACCGTGCCAGCTGCCTATTTTCTGCTGTTTTTGGTTCCAGGAAAGTCAGAAAATGAATATTCTCGGAATTAGACGGGACAAAAGCCAAAGTTAATATTTTACCGGAAGACACATGGAGTCTAAAGGAGAGACGAAGGGGGGCCACAGGGCGTGAAGGTAATATGCCCGAGAGGCAATAATAAAGTGGTTATTATCTTATTCCATGTTTATGATAAATGTTTATTTTGCATGCTATAATTGTATTAATTGGGAACGTTAATACATGTGTTAGACAAAATACAAAGTTCCTACTAATGCCTCTTATATAAACTAGCTCGTTGATTAACAAGATGATCAAGGTTTCCTGATCGTGGACATGGGATGTTGTTAATAACGAGGTCACAACATTGGTGGAATGATGTGATGAACATTCATCCAAAGTATAGCATTACGATCAAAGTCATTATGTTTATATTGCTATAACATCATACAAAGTAATCTTAGTCCTTAGACCATGATATCATGTTAATCACTAACACCGGAAGAGTATCTTGATAGCATCAAATGTCACACCGTAACAGGGTGAATATAAAGGTGGGTTCAGTGCTACGAAGGTGTTATGTTGAGGCTCATGGATCAAGAGTGGGATTTGTCCATCCCGATGACGGATAGATATACTCTGGGCCCTCTCGGTGATATCACATTGAAATAGCTTGCAAGCAAGTGATGTGATCACTAGAATGTTATATCACGAGAACGAGAAAAGAGTGCATGTCGGTAACGAGATCAAACTAGGTATTTGGATACCGATGATCGAATCTCGGACATGTAATATATCACGAGACAAAGGGATTTAGTTATGATGTTAAAGGTTCACACGATCACAAGAGTCATCGTTGAATATGTGAGAGTCAGTACGGATCTCCAGGTCCTGCTGCTGATTATTGATCGGAGAGGGGTCTCGATCATGTCTGCATTATTCACGAACCGTATGGTGACACACTTAAGGGATACTGGCACCATTTGGAGCAAATATGTTTCAGATAAATATTTAAGAAAGCGCTGGAATTATTTCAATAGACACTGAAACTATTTCGGGTGAAATTGCTGAAATTGGTTATGCATGTGACATTGAAATGTTGCAGGGGGTTTTTTGTGAATTTTTGTTAATTAATGTAATTAACAAAATTATGAATAAATAAATAAAATATTTTTATTTAATGAGAGCTTGCATTAAATTTGGTGGAAATTTAATGCATGTGTGAGTGGATTTTTGAGTGGAGGCTTTTTATGGGAGTGGGAGCTCCACCCACATGAATGTGGAAGAGGTGGGGCCACCACCATGGCTGCCACGCCATGGCCCTTGGGTGCCCCTCTCTTCCCTATAAAAGCCCCCCCTCTCCTCCTCACAACATACACCTCCTCGTGAAGGATCTCTCTCCCCCTCTAGTTATTCCCCATGGTCTCGGATTAGCGAGATACATGTTCCCGGTGGCTTTATCTAGAAAGGAGTTGCTGCTTCCGCTGCTTTGCTGGAGCGAGGGACGGAGGTTGTCGGGGTACCGGACATGTGTGCGATCATGGATGCACCGCTGCTTTGCGGTGCTGGACTTGGTGGTGCTGGACTTGGTGGTGCTGGACTTGCTGGAGCTAGATCTGATGGACGTGCTGGAGCCGGACCTGCTGGACTTCATCATGATCTTGAGATCGGCAAGTGTACGACTACATCATCCACGAGTTCCAACTCGTTAACAAAGCTTTGTTGTCTTCGAGGGTAAGTTTTCTATGGATGTATATCCATCCGTTGCTTGTATCTAGTAGATAGATCTAGGCGTATAGTTTGCATCATAGGAAAATTTTGTTTTCTATGCTGCGAACCCAACAGGGTGTCCACACCCCCCTTGGCGCAGGCAGCCCTAGGCCGCGCTGGGGCATGGTGTAGGCCCCCTGGCTGGCCACCGACCTTGCCCCTTCGCCTATAAGAAGCCTCCGATGTAGAAACCCTAAAGAATCCAGCCTCCAGCCACGAAAAGTCCCGCAGCGCCGCCACCACCAAAGGGGAGATTCGGGGGACAGAAAGTCTCTGTTTCGGCACCCTGCCGAGACGTGGAAGTGCCCCTGGAGCCATCTCCATCGATATTTGCCACCATCTCCATCGCCGTTGCTCATTCCCATGATGATGAGGTAGTAGTTCTTCCTTGAGGCTAAGGGTTCTACCGGTAGCTATGTGTTCATCTCTCTCTATGCATGATCATATTGTGATCATGAGCTTTGTAATCAAGTAGATCTACCTTGCTACTCAAGTGCTTTAATAGATCTCTGCTCTCCCCATGTGTGTGAAAGTGACAGCATGCACACCATGGTGGCACTTAGGCTAGAGATTACAATTACTTATTATGAGTTATATTTGGACTTGGATGTTTCTATGAAATTGTGGTGTTTGTTGGAACCATCTAGAGCTCAAGGTGATAGTGTGGGGTTATCTAGATGGGGAAAGCGAACTTTGAGGTGTGCTGTTATAGCCCTACCATGGATTAGAGTGTCCAACCAGAGAGTAGTTCAGAGTAGTATCATAAAGAGATGATATTTATATGAGAGTGTTCACTAGTGAAAGTATGATCCCTCTGCCTTGTTTCTAAGCATTGAAACTTCGTTTGCAAGTAGATATGTTACATGTTTGCTTGTTGCCATCTTTATTTCAGTTTGCCTTTAGTCTCTTCCACGCCAATAAGCTATTTTCTGGCACCGTTGTCTTATATCCATACCACTTGTATTTCACTATCTCTTGACCGAACTAGTGCACCTATACACCTGACAAGTGTATTGGGTGTGTTGGGGACACAAGAGACTTCTTGTATCTTGATTGCAGGGTTGCTTGAGAGGGATACCTTTGACCACTTCCTCCCTGTGTTCGATAAACCTTGGGTAATCCACTTAAGGGAAACTTGCTATTGTTCTACAAACCTCTGCACTTGGAGGCCCAACAACTGTCTACAAGAATAGAAGTGCATAGACATCATCGTAGAATTTGATAAATTGTTATTTCCAAGGTAGATGATGTCCAAAAATTGTATCAATCATTTTCAACCTTGGGTTTTGCAAATCAAACTTGATTTGGGGAGAAAACATGGAATTGATGATCTTGGGAAAAGTTATTTTTACACCATCAAAACTTGGTTGGATCTTGGCGCTCAAAGATCCCCTGGGATCATGGACTATATGGATAGATAGACCAAGTTATGAAGATCATCATGGTACAAAGTGTTGAGGTTGGTCATGATTGATCCTTTCTAGGATTAATGCCAAAGTTGGCTAAAAATAAGGGTGTCATAGCAGAATATTAATTAGCTTAAAAACCATGTGGGTTTTAGAAGAACAAAGCTTAAATTGGAACAAGTGAAGTATGGAGGGATAGATGTTCATAAATATAGCACACTCATGCAAAGAGTTGGTCAAAATAAGTTAACATGGAGATGTGAGCATCTGCCAAAGTGGGCATGTTGGTAAGCTTTGCAGAAAAGATTAATTTCTTGCCTGCAAAACCATCAAGAACAAGTGGGTTAAATGATGGTATAGCCAAGGGAAAGTGTGGGCCTTGGGAGTCTTAATATGGTTTACAAGATGATTCAAGTGCATTATCAAAAATGCACAAGGGTTGGAAAAGAGGGAGACTCAAAGATGTGATATTGATAACCTTTTTCCAGACTCAGCCAAATTTGGCAGATTTGTGGTTTTTGACTATAATACAAGAGGGAATTATTTTGAGAAGATGCAAGGTTCCAAAATCATCATCAAGTGGAAGAGGCTGAAGTGTAGATTGAGTAGAATGGATCCATGCTTGGAGTTGGTCTTCATTGACTTGGAAGCTTCTAGAAAGGGTTAACTCTAAGGTGATTTAGTTAAGGGATTAGATAGTCACATTAGTGACCAGAGGTTAGATCAAGCCTTGGGTAATTTGCTTACGGTTTGGTATTTATTAACTTATTTGACTCCTAGAGGATGAGCTCCTAGAGTAGCTCACTCTAATTCCTAAGCAAACAAGTCAAATAGTAGATCAAGGCAATACATCTTAGCAGTTCAAGGCAATTCATCTTAGCAAGCCACTCAACTACTACTAGGGTTACCATCAAGCCTAGCTTGAGGTATGGATGGGTATTTTGAAAAGTTTTGAGTTTTGAAGAAGGTAAGGTTCCTTGGTACTTCTACCAAGAATAGAATTCAAAATCTTTATAAAAGATTTTTTGGAAAAAAACTAGGGGTAAGAGTAGTTGCAGGTTCTGTCTTGAAAACATAAGGAGATTATATGTAACACTCCGTCCACTCTTGGGCCCGGGAGGTGTCACTCCTGGCAGCTTAATAGGATATCTAGACTGGCCCCACAGACCAACACTAGTCTTTTCTGCGCACTTTGTCCTCACTCGTGTGCACCCGGTTACCCACTTCCCGGTCGGTCACCCATCCTAGAATTGCTCTAGGCCAAGCACGCTTAACCTTAGAGTTCTTTTCGAATGAGCTTCCGGAAAAGAAGTTGCAACTTGTTGATATGGGTATCCTATCAATCCTATTAAGCCATGTGCCTGGATCTCACATTATATCATAGAGATCTCCATAATTTTGTTAACAGAAGCTAATAAAATAGTTAGGGTTGCAAAGGCATCTTGGCTCAGGTTTTTGAAATGCCAGAACATTCGAAAATATGCAAAATAAGCCAAGATAGTTTCGTTAAGTAGCTTTTGTAAACTAGGGGAGGGTAGAGGAGTATATCTTCTACTACACATTAAGAAACATAAGTACATACAACAAGTATGCAAACACTGCATCACCAAGCAAGAAAAAGTTTTTGTTCCCACTGATTTTTGCATTCTGGACAACTAATCAGGGTTGCTGAATTTGGGATGTTACAACCCGTAAACGAGAAATCTCCGAATACTCAAAACGAAACCCTCCCACATACCCTTGTGACCAATTACTCCTATCTTCATCCACCGATCCAATAAAAATCATGAGGGGAGATTGGGCAAGGAATCTACTCAATCAAAGAGTAAGGATACCTAGGAGAGGGTCTTCAAAATCGAGCCCTGATCATGGAAAACGAAACCTTGTACTACTCAATACATGAACTAATGAGAGGTCTTGAATCCACATAAATATGCCCTAGAGGCAATCATGGTTGATGATATTTCCCAAAGTATTCATAAAGTGAAGTAGTCCTTGTATGAACATCAGATATGTATCACTGAATACGTGATTCAGTTGTGGAACTATATATTCATGATTGTTCATACTAGATTATCCTTGGTCATTGAGGTTGTGTTGGACACACAACTTAGACCAATGTGCAAGTCGGCCGATGACACGGTTCCACTTGTCATGGGCATGGGGATGCTATTCTGACTTGTACTGATTTTGCTAAAGAGTTTAGCGAGTCGGACTGACCCACAGTTGAGATGCAACAAGCATGTTGTCATTTGCAATATCAAGCAATGGAATCCTTTGACCTAAGGTGATTGCATGATCCGAGTTGTGGATCGCCAACTTAGGTTTTATCAAACGATGTTCCGTAAATGGGCAGTTATAAAGGTAGAGTTTAGGTTGGTTGTGAAGCAAGCTGCGTGATGTGGATTATCAAGATGGGATTTTCCCCTCTGTAATGGAGAGATATTCTCTAGGCCCTCTCGTGTGATATGATTTGGAAGCATGGACATGTGCTACTCAGTTAAGTGTTAACTGAGGAGTCGGACTAAGAGTTAGTCCAGTGAATCACATATCATGATACGAGAAGGGAGTTAAACTATTAAAGGGATGACAACTACTCGTCTATAGCTTAACAGATATATTGTGAGGCAAAGGGACTTGGACGAAAGTCACATTGAAGGTGTGTCTTTTGACTTTACGGTACTTGGGAGTTGGCATGTCTTGCTAGAGGCTGCTACCATCTATCGACTTGAGACTGAGTGTTCATGGGAGTGAGTTGTACTCAAAGCCATGACGGGATATTTGGAGGAGTAGCTCATGTCATGTCCGGGTGTACGTGAACCTATAGAGTCACACACTTAAGGTGGATTAGATCCATGTGGAGATTGGAATACGGCCTAGATGGGCCTCAAGCGTTGAGCCTAGCTAGGAGTGTATAGTGGAGTGACAAGGGATAGTCCCTGACTTAGACGTCACTTTCTCCACTTCCATTTCGGGTTAGACAGGATCTAGCAATCCTCTGTCCGAAGCTCCTTCATGTACGTGTGGATACCGGTAGAGACGTTGCATGTGCAGCGCTGGAGGCGAAGGTGTTCGTGGGGATCTGGCGGAGGACTGTCCGCGGGATCCGGAGGACTGTTCGAGGAATCGTTCGGCACTGCTTCAACGCGCTACATCAACTTCCGCATCTGCGCGTCTAGCGGTAATCTCGTGGCCTATAACCTGAGCTAGATCTTGGGTGTACTACGTAGGAGTAAAAGTTTTTTATCTCTGCGTGGACCAACACATATGGATATGTGGGAGCCAATTCTCTAGGGTTTACATCATCTTTGTCTTGTCATTGATCCAAGGGTGTTATTTATTATAGTTTAAGGATGAAATGGTACGTTGAGGGGCTTGTGGAAATGGTGTGGCGAGTACTTCTTCTGGCTATGGGGATCTTCGGATCGTCAAGGAGTTTCATTGACAATTCATCCTTCTTCTTCGTCTCTAGGACGGATGTGGACTTTTTAACCCGTTCAGTGACTTTCCATCCGCAGCCAAAAACATCAGGCCAGCTCAGAGAGAAGCAGCAGCGGTGGCACGCCGTCGGCACGGTCTGAAGGTTGAAGATGAATGACTTCTAAGGATTTTGATGTAATTTTCGCTTTTATTGAGCTTGTTTGTACCGTTCGATGTTTCTTTTAATGCTAGTCTTATTCAAAAAAAATGGGGATAGGCGACGGGATAAGGTTACAAGAGGCCCGTGGCCGTTTCTGCCCGCATGCATGGACAGTTCTTGCGCGGTCCTTCATTTCAGACAGAGGGGGATTCATAGCCAGCACTATAACCGTTTAACTAACCATTGCACTAAAACCGTTGAATGGCTGGGAAATAACCTGCAGTCTAAAAATCAGTTGCCTCCACCCTCTGAAATGCAGGCAACATGTGTCTAGCCATTACATCAAACACATGGCAATCATAATGGCATAGCCGGCCCCCAAATTCTCAAATAAAGGGACTGGAGAACATAGATTGGTGGGAGGCCGATTCTGTGTGCAATGAACAGCAACATAGAGTACCCTAAAAAAAACAATAGATCAGTGGAGCTAGTCGTCGTGTCGGCAGAGTGGTCGATTTCACAGGGGCAAGGGGGTTTTCGCAATGGGGACCCTCGAATCACGGTCTCGGGCAACATGTGACATCAAAATCGTTTGCTTCCTGTATCTGCACAAGAACAGCTGAGATGCTGCTCTCTCGGCGATGCCTATTTTGTTGGTTCAGACCAGGGCTCAGCGATGTCATTTTTACTCATTTTTGCAGAGCTGGATAACCCTTCACAGGGACTACTAAGGCGAAGGCTTCTTGCAATGCCTCTAAGAGATACCCTGGATGATCCTCGATGCGGACGCTGCCAAGTTGTGATGGTATTTTGTGTAGAACTCTTCCAACAATCTGCAGTAAGCAGAAATAAATGTGAGTGTGTGAGAGGGAGATGATACAATAAGAATACAAGTATGCAAAATGATGTTTGCTATTTATTTTTCTTCATTATTCTTTTTCAAAAATCACATTTAGATTACGACGCTATCAATCGCAAAGCACAGTCCATTAAATAGGAGTACAATAATCAAGTTAACAAGAACCGATCACTTGAAAACTGCTATGGCAAGGTAATTTCTGAAGACTTCAATGCAATTCCTATCTGTAAAAAGGAGATGGTGTCTGAGTGATGAGTTCAAGAACAAACCTTGCGAGCATAGCCACCATAGGCTATTCCTCCTATTAGAGCTTCCTGGGAACCAATCTCTTCAGTCGTTATTGTCCCTGAATTTTTCCAAGATAACACAGTTCTTTCAGAAGGAACATTTTCGCAGGATAGCAAGAACTTGTGAATCGAAGTACGGTGGTTTATATATTTCAGCTATCGAGCACTGTTGTATACAAAGTGGAAATAAGTGTAATATATATCCTGTGATATAAGAACTGAACAAGGAAATAAGGAAACAAAATTACCAGGTAAAGTCCTAGCCTTGAAAAGACCAGCTTTCTTTAAGCAATCTACAGTGTATAAGTTGGTGCCACCAGCCAGCTGATAAAAGCCTTCCAGAGCATAGTTGCAGCAAAAACTTAGAAATTGTGAAGAATAATATGGCCATACATATTGCTTAAATATTACAAAGATTGAATTTGTTTACCTGGAGGCCTATCTGGTATTGAAGTCAAATCAACAGCAAAAGAAACTGTTTCCCTTGTTGCACCTCGACCAATGTCACCACTCATGGGCCGACCATCTAACTACTCACATAAATCGAAGTAACTGAAATAAGCCTAAGCTAAGAGCATGGGTATGCTTACAGGATCATCTGTAGAATATATCATACGAACAGCCAGGTTCCAATAACATCAGAAGGATCGGGCAGAATTTATAAAAATTTTGGCTACAAATATAATGAAGACAAGACAAAAAATACATATTCAAGGGTGTCAAACTTTTCCAGTTTCAATAAAAAACATAACCTAGAAATCACAATTTGTTAAATAAGTTCATGAACAAAGTTATCCGACAAAATAGGAACAATGTGAAAGATGCAGTTGCGAGATTTATTATCTTGAGAACAAACCTGCCAAAGATTATACCCTTCCACATGAGACTGCATTATCGTGTATATTGCATTCATAAAATCAATTGTTGATTCACCAGCATTAGGCAGGCTAACCTGAAATGCATGGACTTCCATATTTGTTATATGAGAAACAAGAGAGAATTTTTATATGAAAAAAAACATGGTGGCACTTTTTAGCATCAGAATTAGCACATATGCAGATACAAAGTGTGAGGCTTACTGCGACCAACTTCACATTATTGACTGACTCACCCAAGCTGTTCCAGAGGGTATTGAACATATCAGTTCCCCTACAGTAGATGATTTTTTTTTTAAAGAGTGTGCTAAGTAACAGAGGAAAAACAAATACTACTTAAATGGAAAATTCTCCCAAGTAAAAGGAAACCCACTTTCCAGTGGTGTGTATCTCTATTGCATCAACGTCACTCCTTTTCAACAGTTCAGCAGTTGTAGCAGGATCTCGTAGGTAGGACATAGCTCCTGGAATGGTTACATGCAAAGGTGGTAGCTTCCATTAGATACACAAAGGCAAAAGAAGGTTATGTGGAAACAAAGATACTTCCCAATTATGTAAGCCATCCTGATGAGCGAAATAAGAACAAAGGGAGGAAAGGAAAACAAGGTGCTTACTTATTCTGTCATAAGGGCAAACTGATAAGCATCTACCGCAGCCATAGCATCGTTGCATAATGACACCACCCTGCACGAGGCAGGGTTCCGATGACAAATATACTAGATAGAAGCTCCTGGAGAGAGAATAAACAAAAGCATAAAAACCAACCAAACCAATAGATATAGGTACCTCAAGTTTATCACATACATGATCAGACTGAGCATGTTCTCCTCCGACCATGACCCTCTTTAGTGATATTGCATCAGCAGGACAAACTTTTTCACATGGCTTTGAGCAATTCGGCGGGCACTCCTCAGGATCAAATTCTAGAGGACAGAGAGCAGTTCATGTCTTCAGAGGTGAAAATTTTCAGCAGTTAAGAAATCCTGCAGTTAAATAGACATGTGGCAAGTCCTGCTAGTGAAAGCAGGAAACAGAGTACATTTATTACAGTAGTAGTAAACAAGCTTTTAATTTCAACAAGCCATACTTCAAAGTAATAAAATCATTTTGAAATAACGCAAATGAATTTAAAAAGTAAAATTAGAAAAAAATACATTACTTTGCTTACCAGCTTTGCGGAAATGAAGATCTCTACAATCATCGTTAACACTAACCATCACCCAAGGCCTTTGAACTGCTGGTACAATTGAGGCAGCTACATCGATTCCTTCATTCACCGCGGCGACTACAGATGCATCTGCTGCACAATCGATGCAATCCACTGCATACAAAAAAATGATCCATGATTTTTATGTATAGGCCCTCATACATTGATGTAACCACACCAAACAAGAAAATACAAAAAATTGTCAAGTATACACCTTTTGCCATCTAATTTTGTTATCCAAATATTCAATAATATAATTTCTATGACTCAATCCATATAATCGAGATGCGAGTTACTTGGTTGAATTATAGCTTTAACTTCCAAGCCTTTTAGAACCCTCATGCACTTATAGAAGTCCCTCCATGGAAATGAACTAAGCAATCTGCCTATATTTAGCTTATCAATATATTAACATAAAAATGTAAGCCCTATCCATTTCACTCGATTATCAATGGACTGCAGCGCATAACCATCTTTTCCAATAAGAAAGGAAATTTGTATGGTTCATAAGCAAAACAAGCTTACAATTGGGTTCATTGATGTTTGGGTTTCCAATTCCATCTGTTAAGGAAATGTGTCTAACTCTAGTTAATTCACTTATCTATTTCATTCAGTTTGTAATGTTTAATGATATGCTAATCACATTGTTAAGCTGTTGGTCATGAATGCTAAACATACACCCAAATTATCAATTTTCCATTAAACCAGCATGCATACCTCCAGCAAGCGTGTAGACAAGGGAGAGATTCCTGACATCGGCAGCATCCTACAGGGCACAGGCAAGGTGAGTCGTCTGAACAACAGAAAGTCTCAGTTCCAGTTCTCAATTGTCATATCAATCGCATCATCACCGCCAATAGTTCCACAGTACCCACACTAACAAATCAGTCTCAGAGAAAGATATGAGCTACATCGAAGAATTGAACTCCATGGGCTAAAATATTTCGGATTTTTAAGTACCACTAGCAAGAGAAAATACACTTCTCCTCTGCCTTATAATCATCAACCAATTCACCATCGAACATCTCCTTCCTCTCCGGTATAGTGCCATAACCGACTCACGGGCCGCCCACAATTCCCCAGCACAATAACGGAACAGAGCAGGTGGAGCGAAGGAAGCAGGAGGCCTTTTGCGGTACCTCGAAGCTGGCGCCGCAGATGAGCTTCACCCAGTCGCCGCGCCGGAGGGCAGCGACCTGCGGCGGGTGGTTGATGTGGTCGTCACCGGCGACGCAGATAGGCCGATAGGAAGCGATGCGTGAGGCCGCAGCTCGTACGGCGGCGTGGGAGGCGAGGAGAGGCAGCGGCGGGACAGGCGCGACGGTCATTGCTGCGTGGGCGGTGGCGAGATGATATCTTTTTACACTTTTTTTTAGGGAACGGAGAAACGGTACTTGCTCCTCTGATTCGCTCTTGGGCCTCAAGCGCACGGTGGATCGACCCAATCCTGGTCAACGGGCCGGCCCGGCACGGCACAGGCCCGGCACCGCCTTCACGGGCCTGGCCCGGCCCGGCACGCATTGGCCCGTGTGGCTCGCGGGCCGTGCCGTGCTGGCACGTGGGTCTGGCCTCGAGGCCCCGGCACGGCCCCAAGCTCTGTCGGGCCGGCACGTCGGCCCGTTTGGCACGCGGGGGCACAGCAGCCCAATTTAATAATGGCCTTTTTTTCTGCTACAGGCTTTGAAAACATCTTCAAATAGGGTCGATCTCCTGTTATAACGTATACGTTTCGGTAGTCTGATGGTTAGGTGGGTGTGGCGACTTAGGTCGCGAGTTCGAATTCTCAAGGAACCATATTTTTGCGCCTATTATTGCCCATGCTCGCTGTTAAGAGGCTAAACGGGCCGTGCCGGGCCGGATCGCGTGCCTGAGGCCTCGGCACAGGCACGGCCCCAGCCGGGCCACGGGCCGGCACCGGCCCGTTTGACACGTGTCGTGCCGGGCTTCTGGCGGGCTTAAGCCCGCGTGCCACGGGCCGGCACGCCCAGGCACGGCCCGTTGGCTAGGATTGGATCGACCAGATCGACAGCCGAAACGTGTCTTAGATAGGGATGTAAACGGATCGGATCGGATACTGCTATTATCATATCCTTTACCATATTTTTTTAACGGATTTGGATCAGAGCGGATAATAGCCGGATGCGGATTCGAATGCGGATTATATCGGATTGCGGATATGGAGCGGATTCGGAACGGCCTCGGATCAGAAGAGGATAATCGAACAAATACACGTAGAAAAATAAAATTCTATTTAGTATATGCAAAAGATATGACAAGAAAGAGCGCAACACTAGATAATAGTAGTATAGAAGTGCAAGATTGGTAATAACATAGTATAACATGCATACGTAGCATTCAAAGCTAGCCCATACATTAACTAGATTGTCTAGATCTTAGAGTTATGTTTAATTTATCGGATTATCCTATTTGAGTATCTCGGATAATCCGTATAAAATATCGGATTATCCTTATCCGTCGGATATCATCAATACCATATCCGCTACCATATTCGTCGGATATCTGCTCGACAAATATCCGCATCCGCATCTATATCCGCCGGATATCTAAAAATGCATACAATATTCTTAAAAACGGACACGGATGCGAATTCGGAGCGGAAATTATCTGTACCATTTACATCCCTAGTCTCGGAGCACGCTATTTAGCGTTTGAACGTAGCTAGTTTTCGAGACCGTCCAGTTTTGTACTCGCGTTCCTATGTCGAGTTTTCAGGTCAGCGTGTTTAAGCCCATTTCCACTCAAATTTGACCAGTTTTAGTCATATTTCGGCATAATATGAATACAGATCAATGTTCGACATAGTTCTGCATGAAATTAAAGATAATTCGGCATTAAATTAAACAAAGTTTGGCGAAAAATGAAAATACAACATATTTTGGCCTAGTTCGGCCAGTTCATACTAGGCATCTATGTGTTGCCCTTGCGTATCCATAGGTGCTCAACCAGATCATCCTGCAGTTGTTGATGCACTACCGGGTCTCGGATCTCCTGACGCATGGCGATGAAGGTAGCCTAGGTTGGCGGCACTTTATGATCAGGCTGTACAAGAGGTTCCTGTCTGTAGTATGGCTCGTTCTGCTCGACCAAACTTACTGGATCATTCCTCTCATCCTCAATAATCATGTTGTGCACGGTCACACAACAATTAATCAATTCCCACATCTGACCTTTCGACCAAGTCATAGCAGGGAACCGGACAACTGCAAATCTCTGTTGGAGCATACCAAAATGTCCGCTCCACGTCCTTTCTACAAGCTTCATGTTCATTGGCATACTGAGCATGCTTGGGAAGTATCGTGTTTGAGAGAGTCTTCACAAATGTTGGCCATCTTGGATAGATGCCATCTGCAAGATAGTATCCCTTATTGTAGTGGTGCCCATTGATCTCAAAGTCCACGGGGGGAGCATGACCCTCAACAAAGCTTGGCAAACACATTTGAGAAGTTGAGAACGTTGATGTCGATATTCGATTATGCCATGCCAAAGAAGGAGTGCCAGATCCAAAGACCATGTGTAGCAACTGCCTCGAGTATCACAGTGCAACCTCTTTTGTAGCCTTTGTGCATCCTACCATGCAAATGGACAATTCTTTCAGTGCCTATGCATGCAGTCTATGCTTCCAAGCATCCCAGAGAATCCTCTACTTTTATTGAATGCGAGGATCCGAACAGTGCCTTCAGCTGTGGGTGTTCTCAAGTACTGTGCCCCAAACACTACAATCACTGTCCTGCAGAACCTATACAAGCAATCGATGACGGTGGACTCGGCCATGCGGAGATAGTCATCAGCACTGTCACCCGGCGCTTCGTATGCAAGCAACATCATCGCCAATGTGCACTTCTACAGTGAGAAAAACCCAACCATGTCGGTGCAGTCCTTCTTGCACACGAAATAGGAGTCGAACTCCCAGATGGCATGCATGATCTCGAGGAAGAGCTTTCGACTCATCCTGAAACGAAGTTGAAACACGGCCTCTTCATGTAGTGGCTCGTCGATGAAGTAGTCGGCGTACAACATGTAGTAGCCCTCCATCTTCTGTTGTGCTTTGCACTTCCAGCGACCCTTTGCCGAGCCTCCATGTTTCGGCGCTACAGTCTGCATGTACAACCATGCCAGAGAGGCGAGGATCTACACATGCTCTACATCTTCGGCGGCTACGTCGTTCTCTTCCTCCATCAATACAGTGAACAGCTCCTCGTCGTCGGAGTCCATGGCTGAACGGACAAAACGCCGAACACTTGGCAGGCGAGGTGGCAGGAGCTCAGAGTGTAGCTGAGCTGCGGCGAAGGGTGGGCAGCGAAAGGTGGCCTACGCTGCGGGGAAATGGTGTGGCGATGGCGATGGACCTATCTACAGGCGTGACTTCGGTTGGGCGTGGTGGAGCTTCGCCAGCGCAAGCATGGCGACAGGGCAGCTAGGAGGAAGTCTTCGCCGCGGGAGAGGTGCGTGGTGCCGAGAAATGGGGTTGTCTCGCTGACAGGGTTGGCCCACCATCGTTTCCTCTTCATCCGGTGTTCCCAAGGCGTTCTCGGCGCCCTGGGATCGGCCTGGTATCCCCAGACGAAAGTTGGGCCAAATCCGGACGAAATTGATGTCCTGAGAACACGACTAGGCGAAAAATCACCGTCCGGACGAAAAAAACGCCCTAGGAACAGCGTCCTGGGAAACCGAGTGGAGATGCTCTTAGGAACGCAAATTTTAGAAATCTAGGCGGAGAGCTATAGGGACCGGCTAAACGCCGCTTCGAGGCGACGCAAGTCGCGCGTGCCGCCTAAAGGCGCGGGACAAGTGGGCCGGCCCACGTGATATTATTTTCCCTTTTTTCTATATGTCTATCTCAACTCAGAACATTCTCTATAATTATTGACATGGGTATACCCTATAGTACTCGAACTTGGTATATACGGTCCAAATACGTACAGGCCCACGGAGTCACCAAGGCCCAGATGTAAGGACTCGAGTAACTTGTGAACTCTCGATTGCTTGAAGGACAAGAAGAAGCTAAAGATAGAAAGTTTGAAGGGCAAAACCCTAACTTGTAACCGACTCGACCTGCTACTCGAGACCTAGCCTATCTATATAAAGGCTAGGAGGGGGCGGCGAGAAGGACACACGCAACCCTAGTTTCCACAACCTTCGCCAGATTGCATCTGCGCACCATTGTAACTTTCGACTCCCTTGATAATTCCACGAGCAGACAAACAGGAGTAGGGACCTCTACGAGGCCCGAACCTGGGTAAATCATTTGTCCCCTGTGTGCTTGTTTGCTAGCCGATAGATGTCTCTAGCGCTCCCTCCTTCTCAAAAACCCAAGTCCATAACAATGGGCATTGATGAGTTAAACCCTCGTCAATTGGCGCCGTCTGTGGGAATTGGGAGTGCTGATGTTGCGGCTTCTTCGGCCCCATCAACTGCGATCTACAACTCCGCAACAACGGAGATTCGCCAACTCTTTGGCGCCTTCGACTTCACCGTCCACACGCCGGCCACCCGCTCGGCCTTCCAGTCCGTGGGCGATGGAATCAGCCTGGCGATTGGGAGCTTCCGCTTCCAAGTTGGTCAGATGGGCACGCTTCGCATGCCTGATCAGCCGACAGCACCGGCGATTGCCCCGGCATCATGGTTCCCTCCATTGATCGGCACCCTCAGCGAGCTCAACGCTCCGGTGGCAGTCAAGAACACGGTCAACGACAGCAGTCGCGACTCCGATCTGAGCGATCTGGCCACTGAAGATGGAACCTACAGTTCCGGATCTGAAAGTTGTGGAAGCAACAGCTTCCCCAATCACTTCATGTGCGCCATCATCAACGCATGCGACACCTCCGCCAATCGCGGCAACGGTGGTAACACCGGCAATGGCACCGATCCGCCCAACGGTGGCAACGGCGGAAATGGTGCCAACGGAGGAGCAGTCGAACCTCCCAGCATGATCAATGAGCAAACCGGCGAATGCATCGTAATCAAGCTCAACGAGCAAGAGTGGGATCGCTGCCGCGAAGCCCTACGGGGTGCACCTCTACCCTTCGGGTCCCCGTAGGAACTGCTGATGGGCTACCACTGGCTCCTAAAATAGGAATTCAAGCGCCAAGAACAAGCAATCGCGCAACTTGAGGCGCGTAAAAAGGCAGCGGACGAGTCGAGCCTTCGTCGCGCTGGGCTCTCCTCCTACGGAGGATCCTCCTCAAGAGGCAACGAGTACCTCGCCAAGAAGAGGCAGTCGCGGATGGCTCACCTCACCGAGCAAGAGCGCATAGAGGCCGCGAAAGTCCTCGACTTTGGCTCTATGATAGTCGACACAAGAGGCAACATGGTTCCCAGAACACCACAAGCTGCGGTGACAGCAGCCACCATGTACCTCCTCAATAACCAGCCGCCAGCTGGAGATCCCCGACCTGCCATGCACCGATCTACGATCGCGGGTTTGGGGTTAATCGAGGCCGCCCTCGACAAGGAGCCGGTACTAGACCCAAAAAAGGGCAAAGCGCTACTCCTCGCCCTCATCCAGCGATGACAGTCATGACCTGTCTCGACGCCGCCGCTCACGGCGACACGATCGCGACTACGATGCACGCGACGACCTCATGCAGTGCAAGATCGACAAATCAAGGGCACGACGTGCTCGGTCGACTGATTCGAAGGAGGAAGATGGGGAGCTCTGCGGCGCCAGATGCTTCAGCAGATCCATCAGGCAAAAGCGAATGCCTAAAGGGTTTAAACTCCCATCGGAGAACCCGAAATTTGACGGTCTGCAGGACCCCAAGATCTGGCTGGAGGACCACATCTCCTCCGTCAGGCTACATGGAGGCATTCGAAGTACTGCCATACAATGCTTGCAGCTACAGCTGCAGGGCGCCGCCCGGGCATGGCTCAATAACCTCCCGCGCGGATCCATTCGCAGTTGGGATGAGCTGGTCTACAGCTTCGTGTGCAACTTTAAGGGCACGTACAAACGGCCCGCCTCAATCGAAGAATTGAGATGCTGCCAGCAAAGATCTGGTGAATCACTGCACTCCTACATCCAAAGGTGGTCCATCATCAAGAACTCCGCGGAGAACATCTCGGAAGACCGCGCGATTGATGCATTCAACGGTGGCGTCCGCCGCATGGAACTCAGGGAGGAGCTAGGCCGCTCAAAGCCCTAGACCATCGACCACCTGATGGAGATCGTGAATCGGTGGGCCGATGGAGAAGATTCGGTAAAGAATCGCGCTCACTCCGACGAGGAGGCAGAACTCGAACGCAGACGCGACCGCCGAGGCAAACGCCGCATGCGCATCTACGATGACCGTGATGACGTCAACATGGTCGCAGCCGGTTACGCCGATAGACGCGACGATAACCGCAACAGCGGATACCGCGACTCTGGGAAAACCACGCAAGTGTGGCAACGCCGCACTCGCGATGAGGCACCCGCGACCTCCATCGAGGACAAACTATCCGGGCCATGAACGGTACACTTCTACATCGACAAGCATGATGGCAAGAGAAAGTACAGCCACCTCCTCAAGGGCTGCCGTGAGTTCCTCAAGCTACATGAGGGATTGGTTCGGATGAACCGCAACACAGTCGAAAGAGGCTACGGAGCCGCTCCAGGCGCCGTGGCACATGGCGCACCACCACCACCACCTGGGCCACCCCCGAACGGAGCCGCACCGGAACAGCACAACGGGGCGAACCGTACCCACGGGCCATGGGTACCATGATGATCCAAAAGGGGCGCCCCTCCAACAGGGTGCAGAAGGCCATCACTCGCCAAGTCAACTTGGCCACACACTCGCCACCATCCACCACTGAGTACCTCAGTGGCAGCGAGTCGTGTATCACCTTCGATAAACACGACCACCCTCCTCGGGTACCTCGCCCAGGTCATTGCCCCCTCGTATTCGAGGCGCAAATTGGAGGTTTCGACATGAGTCGCGTCTTCATGGACGGTGGAAGCGGCATCAACCTCATATTCGCGAGTACCTTGCGAGCAATGAGGATCCCTCTAACCTGCTTGGAGGCATCGGACACAACATTCCACGGCATCGTCCCAGGGAAAGGCGTATACCCCCTGGGAAAAATCAACCTCGACGTCATCTTTGGCACGCCGAAGAACTTCCGGTGCAAGCGCATCGACTTCGAGGTCGTCGACTGGCCCTCACAATACCATTGCATCCTTGGGCGCGTCGCGTTCGCTAGGTTCATGGCAGTACCCCACTACGCCTACCTGCAGGTGAAAATGCCAGGTCCTAACGGCGTCATAACGATCAACGGGAGCTTTGAGCGATCTGACGCTTGCGACAGGGAATTCAACAAAATCTCCCAGTCCTTCGGCATGCAGGAGGAACTCACAAGACTAAAAGAGACGACAGACAACAGTCTGCCTCCCGTGAGTAGGCCAAGCTCACCTGATCTCTCCTTCGACTCATCCATGCACACAAAGAAGGTGCAGGTCCATCCATCGGATCCCGCCAAGACGGCCCTCATCGCCAACAACTTGAGTCCCGCATAGGAACTCATGCTCGTCGAGTTCCTCCGTCAGCACTGGGAAATTTTTGCCTGGTGTCCTGCGGACATGCCAGGAGTTCCCAGGGAATTTGCCGAGCACGCACTCAACGTCAACCCCGACGCAAGGCCAGTCAAGCAAACAATCAGGCGACTGTCTGAGCCACGAGCGCAGGCAGTCGCAATGGAGATCAACAGACTCCTCGAGGCCAAATTCATACACGAGATCAGGGAAAGCACTTGGCTCGCCAATACGGTGCTAGTGCCAAAAAGGGACACGGATATCCTACGGATGTGCGTGGACTTCACTTCTCTAAACAATGCACTTCGATGGGTCCAAGCGGAAAGACGGAGCAGGCGCAGGTGTCATACTAACATCACCTCAAGGGGACAAGCTGAAATATATCCTGTGAATGCAGTTCACGGCCTCAAACAACGAGGCTGAATACGAGGCCCTGTTACACGGGATGAGGATGGCAAAAGCTTGCGGCGTCAAAAGGCTCATCATATATGGCGACTCCAAGCTGGTCGTCAACCAAACAATGCACGAGTGTGACGCACTGAACGACAACATGATCGCGTACCGCGACCTCTACGATACACTAGAGGGAGACTTCGATGGTTGCGAGTTGCGACACGTAGGTCACGAAATCAACGAGGAGGCAGACGCACTCGCCAACATAGGCTCTACCTACGCCCCCATACCACCTGAGGTATTTCTTGAGCGCATCTACGAACGCTCCATCAAGCCAAAGGCCGTAGAGAAGAAAACAAGCGCAGCAACGGACTCAGGGGCTACGCCACCAAATGAGCCCATGGCACTCGATGACTTGGAGCTGGACACCGGACTCGAAGGACCAATGAGCGTCATGCTGATTGAGCAATCATGGACGCAGCCGTACATCACGTACCTCCTCAGCAAAAGGCTACCGGACGATCCGACAGATGCACGACACATCGCGCGGTGCTCCAAGGCATTCTCCGTCATCAATGGCGAACTGTATAAACGCAGCATCACAGGAGTGCTACAACGATGCGTCTCCATGGCCGATGGAAGAGCAGTTCTCCTCGACATCCATGAAGGGACCTGCGGGCACCACGCTAGCAGTCGCGCCCTCATCGCCAAAGCTCTATGAGCTGGATTCTACTGGCCTACAGCCATGCGCGACGGCAAGGACATCATCCAAAAATGCAATGCTTGCCAGCGATTCGCGGACAAGCCGCACGCACCGGGCGCAGAGCTACGGCCAATCCCATTGGCCTGGCCCTTCGCACAATGGGGGCTGGACATGGTTGGCAAGCTTCCAAGGTCCTCACGTGGAGGTTACGTCTACCTCTTGGTTGCAGTCGACAAATTCACCAAATGGATCGAGGCTATGCCAATGACCAACCAATCAGGGCACATCGCAGTCAAATTCTTCGAGTCCATCGTCTACCGCTTCGGCGTGCCGCACAGCATCATCACCGACAATGGGACGAACTTCACATCCAAGGAGTTTTAAGAATTCTGCGAGAACCAGGGGATCAACATCAGCTACGCCTCAGTAGCGCATCCACAGACCAACGGTCAGGTGGAAAAAGCAAACGGGCTCGTCTTCAGCGGCATCAAGAAGCGACTCCTCCGACCACTCGAACAAGCCGCGGGCTGCTGGCCAGACGAACTGCAATCTGTACTATGGATCCTACGTACAACTCCAAACAGCGCCACGGGCTACATGTTGGGTCTGCAGCATAGAAAACAAAAAATTTCCTATGATGAGAACTATACGCCAAGATCTATCTACTAGATACAAAGCAATGGGTGGACATACATCCATGGAGAACTTACCCTCGAAGACAACGAGTTTTGTTAACGAGTAGGAACTCGTGGTTGATATAGTCGTACGCTTGCCGATCTCAAGATCGTGTGGAAGTCCGAGCGTCGCAAATCAGCAGCGCATCCGTCCTCGCACACACGTTCAAGCCACCGGACAACCTCCACCTCCTCGCTCCAGCGAATCAGCGGAAGCAGCAACTCCTTCTAGACGCAAGGCCACCGGGAACATGTATCTCGCTAATCCAAGACCATGAGGGAATATCTAGAGGGGGAGAGAGATCCTTCACGAGGAGGTGTGAGGATGAAGGAGGAGAGGGGGCCTTTTATAGGAGGAGGGGAGGGTACCCCTCCTTCATGGCCGGCGCATGGGGGTGACCCCTCACCTCCCCCATTCATGTGGTGGTAACCCCTCCACATTAAAATGCCCCTTAACATTCTCTTTTAAAGTCTCCACTTTAAATGCATTAAATTTCTCCAAATTTAATGCTCTCTCATTTAATAAAACTCTTTTATTTATTTTATTCAGAATTTTGTTAATTACTTTAATTAACAAACATTCACATAAAACCCCTTGCAACATTTCAATATTACATGCAGAACCACTTTCTGCAATTTCACCCGAAACAATTCCGGTTTCTATCAAAACAATTCCTGTTTCTATCGAAACATTTCCTGCGCTTTGCAAACCTTTTGTTTGGAACATATGTGCTCCTAAATGGTGTCCGGCAACCCTTAAGTGTGTCACCCTACGGTTCACGAATAATGCAGACATGATTGAGACTCCTCTCAGATCAATAATCAGAAGCGGGACCTGGAGATCCATACTGACTCCTCCACATTCAACGATGACTTCTGTGATCGTGAGAACCTTTAACGTCAGCAATTTAATCCCTTTGTCTCATGATATAATACATGTCCGAGATTCGATCATCGGTATCCAAATACCTAGTTTGATCTCGTTACCGACATGCACTCTTTTCTGGTTCCCGTGATATAACATTCTAGTGATCACATCACTTGCTTGCAAGCTATCTTAATGTGATATCACCGAGAGGGCCCAGAGTATATCTATCCATCATCTGGATTGACAAATCCCACTCTTGATCCATGAGCCTCAACATAACACCTTCATAGTACTGAACCCATCTTTATAGTCACCCTGTTACGGTGTGACGTTTGATGTTATCAAGATACTCTTCCGGTGTTAGCAATTAACATGATCTCATGGTCTAAGGACTAAGACTACTTTGTATGATGTTATAGCAATATAAACGTAATGACCTGATCGTGTTGCTATACTTCGGATGAATGTTCATCACATCATTTCGCAAATGTTGTGACCTTGTTATTAACAACATCCAATGTCCATGATCAGGAAACTTTGATCATCTTGTTAATCAACAAGCTAGTCTATAAGAGAGGCATAACTAGGAACCCTTTTTGTTTATTAAACACACATGTATTGATGTTTCCTATCAATACAATTATAGCATGCAAAATAAACATCTATCATATACAAGGAATATATAATAACAACTTTATTATTGCCTCTCAGGGCATATTTCCTTCAGTCTCCCACTTGCACTAGAGACAATAATCTAGTTCACATAGTGATAAATCTAACACCCATGGAGTTCTGGTGTTGATCATGTTTTTCCCTAGGGAGTACTTTAGTCAACTGATCTGCTACATTTAGGTTCGTGTGCACTTTACAAATCTTTATATCTCCATCCTTGACATGCTCGCGGATGGAGTGAAACCGGCGCTTAATATGCTTGGAATTCTTCCAAGACCTTGGTTCCTTTGCGTTGGCTATGGCTCCATTGTTGTCACAATAGATCACCATCGGGTCCAACGCACTGGGAACCACACCCAGTTCTGTAATGAACTCTTTCATCCAAACTGCCTCCTGCGCTGCTTCTGAAGCAGCAACATATTCCGCCTTCGTTGTTGATCCAGCCACCACAGGTTGTTTGGAACTCCTCCAACTAACTGCTGCTCCGTTCAAGAGAAATACGTATCCGGATTGAGACTTAGAGTCATCCGGATCGGTGTCAAAGCTAGCATCGACATAACACTTAGCGACTAGCTCTTCTTCACCTCCGTATATAAGAAACATATCCTTAGTTCTTCTCAAGTACTTGAGGATGTTCTTTACCGCTATCCAGTGTTCCGAACCTGGATCAGATTGGTACCTACTAGTCAAACTAATAGCATGTGCCACATCCGGTCTTGTACATAGCATGGCATACATAATAGAGCCTATGGCCGAGGCATTGGGGATCTTATCCATCATCTCTCTTTCTTCCGCCGTAGCCGGACTTTGAGTCTTACTCAATGTCTTGCCTTGCAACATAGGTAAGAACCCCTTCTTACTTTCGTCCATATTAAACTTCTTTAATATCTTATCAAGGTATGTACTCTGCGATAGCCCAATTAGGCGTCTTGATCTATCTCTATAGATTTTAATGCCTAATATATATGAAGCTTCACCAAGGTCCTTCATCGAAAATTTGTTGTTTAGATAACTTTTAACACTGTTTAAAAGATCTATATCATTTCCAATCAATAATATGCCATCCACATATAATATCAGAAATGCCACATTGCTCCCACTCACTTTCTTGTAAATACAAGCCTCTCCATAAGTTTGGACAAATCCAAACTCTTTTATCACCTCATCAAAGCGGAGATTCCAACTCCGTGATGCTTGCTTCAGTCCATAGATGGATCGCTGAAGTTTGCACACCTTATTAGCATCCTTAGGATCGACAAAAACCTTTGGTTGTATCATATACAACTCTTCTTCAATATTACCATTAAGGAACGCAGTTTTTACATCCATCTGCCATATTTCATAATCGAAATATGCAGCAACTGCTAACATAATCCTAACCGACTTAAGCATCGCTACGGGAGAGAATGTCTCATCGTAGTTAACTCCTTGAATTTGTCGAAACCCCTTTGCGACAAGTCGAGCCTTATAGATGGTTACATTACCATCAGCATCAGTTTTTCTTTTGAAAATCCATTTATTCTCAACGGCCTTTTGATCGTGAGGTAAGTCCACCAAGTTCCAAACCTGGTTTTCGTACATGGATTCCATCTCGGATTTCATGGCTTCCAGCCATTTGTTGGAATCAGGGCTCATCATCGCTTCTTCATACGTCGCAGGGTCATTTATTTCATCAATCATGAAATTCATAACAGGATTGCCGTACAGATCAGGAGCTGCACGTGTCCTGCTTGACCTGCGAGGTTCGGTAGTGTCCTCTTTCGGAGTTTCATGATCAATATCATTAGCTCTCTCTTCATTAGGTGAAGTCAACTCCGAAACAACTTCCGGTGCTGCGCTACTCGCCATTTCATGAAGAGAAGGTTCAATAACCTCTTCGAGTTCTACCTTCCGACTACTCACACCTTTCGCGAGAAACTCCTTCTCAAGAAAGGATCCATTCTTGGCAATAAAGACCTTGCCCTCGGATCTATGATAGAAGGTATACCCAATCGTTTCCTTAGGGTATCCTATGAAGACGCATTTTTCCACTTTGGGTTCGAGTTTATCCGGTTGAAGTTTCTTCACATAAACATCACATCCCCAAACTTTAAGAAATGACAGCTTAGGTTTGTTTCCAAACCATAATTCATACGGTGTCTTTTCAACGGATTTAGATGGTGCCCTATTTAAAGTGAATGTAGCGGTTTCCAGTGCATAACCCCAAAATGACAGTGGCAAGTCAGTCAGAGACATCATAGATCGAACCATATCCAATAAAGTACGATTACGACGTTCTGACACACCATTACGTTGTGGTGTTCCGGAAAGCGTGAGTTGTGAAACTATTCCACACTCTTGCATGTGTGTGCTAAACTCGTAACTTAGATACTCTCCTCCACGGTCAGACCGTAGAAATTTGATCTTTCTATTACGATGATTTTCCACTTCATTCTGAAATTCTTTGAACTTTTCAAAGGTTTCAGACTTATGTTTCATCAAATAGATATACCCATATCTACTCAAATCATCCGTGAAAGTAACAAAATAACGATATCCACCTCGCGCCGACACACTCATTGGTCCACACACATCAGTATGTATGATTTCCAATAAATCTGTCGCCCGTTCCATTGAACCGGAAAACGGCGTTCTAGTCATCTTGCCCATAAGGTATGGCTCACATGTATCAAATGATTCAAAATCAAGTGATTCCAAAAGTCCATCAGAATGGAGTTTCTTCATGCGTTTAACGCCAATATGACCTAGACGGCAGTGCCATATATATGTAGATATATCATTATCAAGTTTAATCCTTTTAGCATCAACATTATGAATATGCGTAATACTACTATCGAGATCCAATAGAAATAAACCATTCAACACAGGTGCATGACCATAAAAGATATTATTCATATAAATCGAACAACCATTGTTTTCAGATTTAAACGAATAACCACTTTGCATCAAACATGATCCGGATTCAATGTTCATGCTCAGTGCAGGCACCAAATAACAATTATTCAGGTTTATAACTAATCCCGACGGCATATGGAGAGGCAGCGTTCCGACGGCGATCACATCAACTCTTGATCCATTGCCGACCCGCATCTTGACCTCATCCCTTGCTAGTTGTCGCTTGTTCCGCAGCCCCTGAACCGAGTTACTTATATTAGCAACCGATCCCGTATCAAATACCCAGGTGCTACTGCGAGTACTAGTCAAGTACACATCAATAACATGTATATCACATATACCTTTGTTTGCCTTGCCGGCCTTCTTGTCCGCCAAATACTTGGGGTAGTTGCGCTTCCAATGGCCAGTCCCCTTGCAATAGTAGCACTCGGTGTCAGACTTAGGGCCAGCTTGGTGTTTCTTTTTAGGCGCGGCAACAGATTTTCCGCCCTTCTTTCCCTTCTGCTTGCCTTTCTTGTCCTTCTTGAAACCGGTGGTCTTATTGATCATCAACACTTGATGTTCTTTCCTAATCTCCACTTCTACAGTCTTAAGCATTGACAGAAGCTCGGGAAGAGACTTCTTCATGCCCTGCATATTATAGTTCATCACGAAGCTCTTGTAGCTAGGTGGCAGAGATTGGAGAACACGATGTATGCCTAAGTCAATGGGAATCGTTATTCCCAAGGACACAAGCTTATCGGCGTACCCAGACATTTTGAGTACGTGCTCACTAACGGAGATGTTCTCTTCCATCATGCAGCTAAAGAACTTTTTAGAAGCATTATAACTCTCTATGGCAGCATGGGTATCGAAAATCATTTTCAATTCTCCCATGGTATCAAAGGCATTGCCATTTTCGAAACGTTTTCGAAGTTCTGGCTCTAGCCCATATAGTATGCCACAATGAACTAAGTTGTGGTCCTCCTGACGAGTTATATAGACGTTCTTTTCCTCGTCAGGGGCATCAGGAGCTGGTGGGGGGCCTAGCGGCGCCTCTAGCACATATTGCTTTTGTGCAGCAGTGAGGAGAATCCTAAAATTCATAGCCCAGTTGGTGAAGTTGCTACCATTCACAGCAAGCTTCTCTTTCTCCATGAACACATTGAAATTAAAAGCAGGTGGTGCCATCTACAACAGAATTTGTAAAATCTATTTATACTAAGTTTATGATAGATTGAGTTCAACTAATCCAAATTACTAATGAACTCCCACTCAAAAACGACATCCCTCGTGTCCTTTTGGTGATTACATGAACCAAATCCACTATACCAAGTCCGATCATCACGTGAGTCGGTGTAGCATCAAAGGCGAGTATCTATATAGGCATCATATCAACTATATGACTCATGCTTAACCTTTCGGTTCGTGTTCCGAGGCCATGTCTGTACATGCTAGGCTCGTCAAGTAAGAACCTTAGTATTCGCGTGTGTAAAACTGTCTTACACCCGTTGTATGCAAGCGTAGAGTCGAGAACACCCGATCATCACGTGATGCCTCAAAACACGATCCACAAAACGGTGCATACTTAAGGAAGAACACATTTTATCTTGATATCTAAATGAGGGATCATCTTATAATGCTACCAAAAGCGCCAAACTAGCAATATAAGATGCTAACATCTAATGTGTGAAGTGAGGTGATATGGTCCATGCATTTGATCTCTATCATTTGCATCGTGGTATGATCTCTATCATTCCTTTGTGTGTAAGGCCAAGGTCTATGGAACTTACACGTTAAGTGAGTTGTAAGAGTATTTATCATACATCTACTTACAACTATACCATATCAAGACACTAGCCCAGCAACGATCTAAACTAGACGCCTCTAATTTATCAATTGCAAGTTTTACGTGGCTTAGGGCTTTCGGAGATAGAACCGGTCTTACCTACGAACATGAACCACAACGAGGATAAGAAAGTTATTAGCAACTCGTTGTAAATCAGATATTGACTATAGTAGGAGAGACAGACACCCGCCAGCCACTTATGCAAAACAAGTTGCATGTCAGTCGTGGAACCGGTCTCATGTACGATGACATGTAAAGTTGGTCCGGGCCGCTTCATCCCACTATGCCACCAATATCCAAAGTACATAGAAGATGCAATAACATGATCATCATCGCCCACATATAAACATATGTGTACTACCCGTGCAAAGCACCTATGCATAGATCAGGCTCTGATACCACTGTTGGGTCCACAGCATAGAAAACAAAAAATTTCCTACGATGAGAACTATACGCCAAGATCTATCTATTAGATACAGAGAAACGGGTGGACATACATCCATGGAGAACTTACCCTCGAAGACAACGAATTTTGTTAACGAGTAGGAACTTGTGGTTGATGTAGTCGTACGCTTGCCGATCTCAATAACGTGTGGAAGTCCGAGCGCCGCAAATCAGCAGCGCATCCGTCCTCGCACACACGTTCAAGCCACCGGACAACCTCCACCTCCTCGCTCCAGCGAATCAGCGGAAGCAGCAACTCCTTCCAGATGCAAGGCCACCGGGAACATGTATCTCGCTAATCCGAGACCATGGGGGAATATCTAGAGGGGGAGAGAGATCCTTCACGAGGAGGTGTGAGGATGAAGGAGGAGAGGGGGGCTTTTTATAGGAGGAGGGGAGGGTACCCCTCCTTCATGGCCGACGCATGGGGGAGATCCCTCACCTCCCCCATTCATGTGGTGGTAACCCCTCCACATTAAAATGCCCCTTAACATTCTCTTTTAAAGTCTCCACTTTAAATGCATTAAATTTCTCCAAATTTAATGCTCTCTCATTTAATAAAACTCTTTTATTTATTTTATTCAGAATTTTGTTAATTACTTTAATTAACAAACATTCACATAAAACCCCTTGCAACATTTCAATATTACATGCAGAACCACTTTCTGCAATTTCACCCGAAACAATTCCGGTTTCTATCAAAACAATTCCTGTTTCTATCGAAACATTTCCTGCGCTTTGCAAACCTTTTGTCTGGAACATATGTGCTCCAAAATGGTGTCCGGCAACCCTTAAGTGTGTCACCCTATGGTTCGCGAATAATGCAGACAGGATTGAGACTCCTCTCAGATCAATAATCAGAAGCGGGACCTGGAGATCCATACTGACTCCTACACATTCAATGATGACTTCTGTGATCGTGAGAACCTTTAACATCAGCAATTTAATCCCTTTGTCTCATGATATAATACATGTCCGAGATTCGATCATCGGTATCCAAATACCTAGTTTGATCTCGTTACCGACATGCACTCTTTTCTAGTTCCCGTGATATAACATTCTAGTGATCACATCACTTGCTTGCAAGCTATCTTAATGTGATATCACCGAGAGGGCCCAGAGTATATCTATCCGTCATATGGATTGACAAATCCCACTCTTGATCCATGAGCCTCAACATAACACCTTCGTAGTACTGAACCCATCTTTATAGTCACCCTGTTACGGTGTGACGTTTGATGTTATCAAGATACTCTTTCGGTGTTAGCAATTAACATGATCTCATGGTCTAAGGACTAAGACTACTTTGTATGATGTTATAGCAATATAAACATAATGACTTGATCGTAATGCTATACTTCGGATGAATGTTCATCACATCATTTCACAAATGCTGTGACCTTGTTATTAACAACATCCAATGTCCATGATCAGGAAACTTTGATCATCTTGTTAATCAACAAGCTAGTCTATAAGAGAGGCATAACTAGGAACCCTTTTTGTTTATTAAACACACATGTATTGATGTTTCCTATCAATACATGCAAAATAAACATCTATCATATACAAGGAATATATAATAATAACTTTATTATTGCCTCTCAGGGCATATTTCCTTCACTACACACCATTTTTTATGGTACACGGAGCAAAGGCAGTGCTACCAGCTGAGGTACGGTACAAAGCGTCGCGCGTAGTCGCTTACAGCGAACAAGAGTCATCCCTCGCACTCGAGGATTCCGTCGACCTCCTTGACGAAGCAAGAGAAATCATCGCAGAAAGATCCACGATCTACCAGCAGAACCTGCGTAACTACCACGGTAAGAGGTTTCGCCCTAGATCCTTCGTCGAAGGTGACCTGGTCTTGCGACTGAAGCAGCAAGGGCATCTCAAGCTCGAGTCCCCCTGGGAAGGACCATACATGATTACAGAAGTAATCCCAGGTGGCGCCTATCGCCTTAAAGATTTAGAGACAGGAGTCGCATACTCCAATCCCTGGAACGTCGCACAGCTGCGACGCTTCTACCCTTAGTTCGTTTTTACTTTTACATTGCAAATAAGGCTACTCAGCCAAGGCTACTTAGCCACACATTGTACCTCGCACTGTTCTTCGAATAAATAAAAGCTAAGTGCCCCAAAACTCCATGTTCTCCTTTACTTTTTCAATTTATATACTCGGGGGCTGCGCCACCCTATACACATCTGTTCTTCGAACCAAAACGCGGTATCCTGAGTAGTTGGTACATCAATGGAAACCCTCAACCCAGCTGCAACGCACCTAACAGGTTGACAAGGGACCGAGATAAAAGATGGCCAGGCTAACGAAAAGGAATCGCATAGTGCAACGCACCTCACGCTCACAGAGCTCTTTATACACATTTGGCAATTAATTATCTACAACATCTATACGAACTTTACAACACAAATACACTTATGTGCAGGATACAAACTTGGCTAATCTTGCAACAGATGAACGTTGGTTTGTTCCTCAAAAAAAGTCGACGATCTCCTCTGCTAGACGGTCCACTGCCTGATAATTCGGTACCATATTCCAGGCAGATCCTGCTGGCAGTGCTGGCGGCCCAGAGGTAATGGCGGCGACATCCACGTCAGGCTTGTGCAATCGCACCATTGAGAGGGCAGCCTTGGCACCAGCCACCAACTGCTGCCTCACGCACTCGCGAACCGCGGACATATCTTGAAATTTGGCAAGGAGAGCCAGCAGGCTTGATGGAGCGTCATCCAACGGGAACATCGTCCGATAAATGTTCTTCAAGCACGACTGCGACTTCTTCAGGAAGAGCAGCACTCGTGAAGCGCGATCCTGTAGGGTCACCAAAGCACGATCATGATCTACCCAGAAGTATCCACTCTCTTAAAGTTTCTCCTGGGTGAGACCATGAAGGCGAATAGCAATTCTATCCTTCTCCTCCTGCGGATGGCGCGTGCTAATAACTACACGAAGCAGCATCAATAACATGAGTACAACGTACCGCTGCGACTAACTACAAAGGAAAAGATAAGAATGAGCAAACTAACACTTAAACTGGTCGCCCAGCTGCGTCACCTCGCCAAGAAGATATTGCTCGCGGGCGGCGTCTTTTTCCGCCTTCGACTTCCACACGTTTGCGTTACCGCGGATCAGGGGCAACTCACGCTCCAGCTGCTTCACGCGGTCACGAAGTCGCGACAGCAAGGACAACTCCTCTACCCTGGAGCGCGGTGGTGCCACTGTCTCATCAAGAGATGACGAGTCCTGGGTTCCCCCCACAGGATCACTCGACGTACCCTACCACAAGTCAAGACAGAGGCAAATAAGGCGACCAAATTAACACAAAGGCAAGGGGAGCAGATGCATCCAAGATAAGCATAAGTATTCACAAACACACTCGCCAGCAGGCATGTTCCTAGACCAAAAGGACAACTCATCAACTATTATAAAATCTAACTACGGAGCAGCTGGCTTCTTCGACTTCGATGGCTTCGAGGGCTTCATCAAGTCCGTGGCAGTATCAGACGCCACTGACTTTCCGCCGTCCCCTGAAGCCGAAGCTTTCGCCGCCTTCTTCGCACGCTGGAGCTCCTCTGAATACTTGGCAACGGTATTTATCAAGGAATGGCCATATTTGGCACAGGCAGTCGCGAAAGGAGCGAAGACTACCTGCTGACCGTCTACGCCATCAGGCATCGCCTTCGACACTGCAGAGGGATCTACCTCGACTCCGTGGGCTTGCACCATGGCGAGTGACATGGTCGCGCTAGCCGCGCGGAGGGAGTTCTTGTAGGTAGCTGGCACACCCCCGGCGAGTGACTCCACCAGCTCGCCCACATTATCGACCAGCTCCGCCTTCGGCATCAACTCCTCCCGGAGGCGACTGAGGGTGACCTTGGCCTTGGACAATGTACCTTGGACGGCAGCGCTTCGGTCCTCGACCGCAGACACCGCGCCTACCAGAGCGTCATCGCGACTAAGGGCCTGCGGGTCAAAGCTCAAGTCGCCAGCATCTGCACAGGAAACACACACATGGATCAAACCTTTAGCGCCACCAGCAAAACTCTAGATACAGAGGAAGACAACAATAAAATATCTACCAGCGAAGGTACCTGAGAGGGCCTTGGCGACTGAGAACAGTTTCTCTTCGAACAACTTTTCCCTAGTCGCAAAGGAGGCACGCAAATCCTCTTCACGCCTCTGTGCCTCATCACGAGCCCCGATTGCCTCGTCACGCCCCTTCACAGCTGCGGCAACCGTCTTCTCCAAAGTGGCGACGTTGCGGAGTAAGGCATTATGTTCAGCTACAAGGCAATCAAAAGTTGACTATCAGTTAACTACACCAAAATGGAGAAGATGAAAAAGAATAAGTGTAGAACACTCACTTTCGACCACGCGGTCACGCATCTCCAGCATTGCATGTTGGCGGCCCATTGCCATCACCTGCTCCCCCACTTGCGCGGCTTCCTTTACAAGGAGCTGTCGCACAAAACAAGGAATCAGAGAGGGCAACAGAGAAACGTCGACTGCCACACTAAAAGAAGGAAAGATATACTTACATGGTCCTCTAGCGACTCCGAGGAAGTTTGCTGAACCATCATCCGCGCAACCATTCGATGCTCCCCTACGTGAGGAGATCTCGAATAATTGTGCCCGGAGTGGGCCGCCGCCAGAGGGGAAGGAGCGCGCTCGACCTCTACCTTGGCCCTTGAGGTCGCGACTCCCGATTCCTTCAAAAACTCGACGTCGCCAGAAGATGACGACGCCTCTTGACTACAAGACCAAATCCACATTGAGAAAGGGCAAACTCCAAGGCAAAGCCAACAAGAAGAAAACAGAAAAGAATGAATGAACTCGCAAACTTACCAGTCAAACTTGTCAAGATCAAACATGGCCTCCGCCGACTCCGACGAAGACTCCTTGGGCAATCGCATCTTCTTGCGAGAAGACGGTGCCATAGCCCTCACAGGAACGGCTGGAATTGGCGACTCCGCGCCAACAGCCGCGCCTTCTGGAGTCGAAGGAGTCGACGCGTCGGAATCCTCGCTGCGTGAACGCTTGCGAGTATCCGGACTGTCGGACTCGGGGGCTTCCTCTTCTACAATAGAAGGGACAGTCGATTCAGACTCGTCCTCTTCCAAGGCTTCGCCAGGAATAATCCCCTCGGGGAGAGGAGGCATACAGGGAGACACCGTCCAATCCTGCATACAAACAACAAAGATCAGCAAAAAGAACAAGTAAGCAACAGAAAAGCAATCGCGAAAATAAGCTACTACGTAGCACAACTGTACCTCAGGAGGGGGATTCGAAGCATCAAAAGGAGGAACGACTGGTTCACTCGGAAGCACATCCTTGACAGTGTACTTCGTGACCAATCGAACTCTCTTATCCACCTCACTCGCGGGCATGCCATCGGTAGACACGCGAGTGGCATCATCAGCGCCACCCCATTGAAACATGGGATGGACTCTGGCTTGGAGAGGCTGGACGCGACGGCGCAGCCAAGTTCTGATAAGGGCGCAGCCTCCCTCTTCTGCGCCTATGTGACTCTCGAGGTCGCAGACGCGTTGATATAGCACGTCTGTCTCCGCAAGTTCGTCAGGCATCACTACGTTCTTTCAAGAACGCATCTTCTTGCAGGGAGTCGCATGATCGAAAGGCGCGAGTCCAAAGTGCTCATCTTCGGCCTTCTATTCGCGGACATAGAACCATTTATCCCTCCATCCCTGGACGGACTTGGTGAGCTTGATATCGAAGTAGGTGGCGGATGGGTCGACGCGAATTCCGCAACCACCTAAGTCATAAACTAAAGAGCCAGATGCGGACTGACGCTTTAATTTGAACAAGCGCTTGAAAAGACCAAAGTGTGGCTCGATTCCGAGCCAGCACTCGCAAAGGGTGATGAAGCAGGTGATGTGGAGAATTGAATTTGGGGACAGCTGATGGAGCCGGAGCCCATAGAAACAAAGAAGACCCCTAAGAAAGGGGTGGAGAGGCAAGGAGAGACCGCGAATGACGAATGCGAGAAACATCACTCGAAAACCAGCGGGAGGACTAGGAATGGTCTCACCACCGGGGTCACGCGCATCGGCGACTGCTGCAGAGATAGCTCCGTCTTGGCGAAGAAGACGGAGGTCCGACGCCTTGATGATGGAGGGGCGCCATGCACCATTGGTCGCGCGGGTGCCCGCGACCTTCTTCTTCCCGCTGGCGGCGGCGCTGGTGCCCGCAGCAGCGGAGCCACCTTTCTTCTTCCCCGCGGTGACGGTGGCCGCGGAATCAGCGGCATCGCCTCCTTTCTTTTTTCCCATTGCGCGGCGGCAATGAGAGCTCAGAAAGTATCTTGGAAACGAGCGGAGATGATCCAGCGCTGTGGAGGAGACGAGCACAGGGAATAGCAGAAGAACAACAGCAATGGTGATGGCAGCAAGGAAGAAAGAGCGCAGATGGAAAATTACCGCCGCAGCGCCGCTACTTAACCCCTGGAAGATGCAATCCAACGGCTGACAAAAACCCTATTGGACGCGTGGCACGCATCGCGTTGGACACATGGAGAAGAGGAAGCACGAACCGTCCTCCCACTTCTCCCATTACGCGCGGAAATCGAGGAGGCACAGTTAAAAATAAGATTATGCACGCCCAGTCAAATCAAAGTCAGGAGGTGGGACCCACTGCTCGTCACGTCCCGTCAAACTCGCTCACGCGGGCAACTGACGTCATACAAGCGTCAGCACTGACGTCATCAAAGCTACGCAGCGGAAAACTTTGACTACTTTAGTCCTTGCTGGAGTCTTCGACTCCACCAAGCACTCGGGGGCTACTCCCATAGGGAGCGCTGGCCGCGCACCCTACGACTTTTTCTTTTCTTGTTGCAGGAACATGGACAATCACAAAGCAAACCCAACCACTCGAAACACAGTTCGACTACGGACATAGGTTACTCCCACAGGGAGCGCCGGAAACAAATTCGACTAAAACAAATAAGCAAAATATGACAGCAGTCGTAAAAGATCTTTAGTCCCTGCCTGAGTCTTCGACTCAACCAGGCACTCGGGGGCTACTCCCATAGGGAGCGCTGGTCGCGCACCCTATGATTATTTGCATAAAAACTGTGTATTGATAACATCCGCACTCGCAGCTCATGGCGACACCGCCTCATAATTTTTCCCTAGAAAGAGACTACGTCTCCTGGGTCGCCCGAATCGTCTCCGCGATGATAAAATTCGGATGCCGCGCTTACAGCGTGAAGGTAAGACCTGAATAAGGCCTGACAACGCATTTAACTGCGCACTATCAGAAATATATCCGTGCCTACAGGCACGATGAACATGCCTTGACGGACGCGTTGAGTGCTCACACCCATATAACTGGAATTCGACTCCTGTAAGACCTCCGCGGCCTGAGTCGAATTACGCCAGTTCGAGTAGATTGCGTTGTTTCACCCTAAGGTGGTTAACTGATACCGATACTTCGGCTATATCAGACACGTATATCAACAATCCCTATGACATAAATAAAAGCAGTCGAAAATGTACTTATTCAGGCACTCGAAGACTTTAAAAAGTCCGCAGTCGAATCTGCGATTCCACTGGACACTTGGGGGCTACTGACATGGGTATACCCTACAGGTACTCGAGCTTGGTATATACGGTCCAAATACGTACAGGCCCACGGAGTCTCCAAGGCCCAGATGAAAGGACTCGAGTAACTTGCGGACTCTCGATTGCTTGAAGGACAAGAAGAAGCTAAAGATAGAAAGTTTGAAGGGAAAAATCCTAACTTATAACCGACTCGACCTGCTACCCGAGACCTAGTCTATCTATATAAAGGCTAGGAGGGGGCGGCGAGAAGGACACACGCAACCGTAGTTTCCACAACCTTCGCCAGATTGCATCTGTGCACCATTGTAACATTCGACTCCTTTGATAATTCCACGAGCAGACAAGCAGGAGTAGGGACCTCTACGAGGCCTGAACCTGGGTAAATCCTTTGTCTCATGTGTGCTTGTTTGCTAGCCGATAGATGTCTCCAGCGCTCCCACCTTCTCCAAACCCCAAGTCCATAACAATGGGCATTGATGAGTTAAACCCTCGTCAATTATGATTTAAGTACTGTGAATATTTTTGAATATATGTAAAGATTTTTATAATATTATGAAGAAAATTTCAAAAACCATGAATAAAATTTGAAAATTATGAACCAATTCCAAAATTATGAATCAATTTCAAAAAAGTCATGAACCATTTTCAAAAATTATAAACCAATTTTGAAAAAATCAAGAACCAATTTCAAAAATCATGAACCAAAAATTTAAAACATAAACAAAATTTCAAAAAATACGAACCCAATCACAAAATCATGAACAAAATTTCAAAAATCATGAACCAAAAATCGAAAAAATTAATATTTTTCAAAACATAATGACTATCTTTAAAAAAATGATGTTTCTAAAAAGCGTAAATAAAAAGAAAACAAAAAAATAGAAAAAAGAAAAACAGAAAAATAGAAAAAAAACAGAAAAAGGAAAACAAAGACGTAAATGAATAAGTCTAACCTCGCGAACTGGCCGGCCCAACAGGGCTTCCGTCCTGTGCGGCGTCTGCCGCCTGCGGACGACAAATAGCATTTCCGTAGCTATATGCCGCTTATTGCGGCGCTGAGCGTCCCGCCACAGACCCCAGCTGTGATTCTAGGCCGGCCCATTGGGATGGCTTTTGCTGTCTTGTCCTTTTGGCTCATTTTAGTGCTGGTTGTTTTGTTTTTTATGTTGTTTTCTTTTTAGTTTTCTCTTGAGTTTTCTTGTTGCTTTTTGGTTCGGTTTTCTGTTTCATTTACATTTTCTTATCTTTTATTCCTTAAAATATATTGTATTATTTTTAAAATTCTCAAGATTTTTTAAAAAATTGTTCATGATTTTGAAATTTGTTCATTATATTCTTTTTTTATTCGTTGCACGAAAAAATTGTTTATGGTTTTCTAAGTTTTGGTTCATGACTTTTCAAACAATAATTCATGACATTGAAAATTATGTTCATTATTTTGAAAAAATTGTTTATGGTTTTCTTAGTTTTGGTTCATGACTTTTCAAACAATAATTCATGACATTGAAAATTATGTTCATTATTTTGAAAAAATTGTTCATGTTTTTTGAAAATTTGTTCTTGACTTTATAAAAAATTGTTCATGGTTTGGAAAATTTGTTCACTATTGAAAATATTCATGAATTTACAATTTTTTTTATGAATTTCTTAAAAATCATATTAAAATTTATGATTTAAAATAAGAAGGAAATGGAAATATATAATATAAAACAAAAAAAGGAACAACAGGAAAAAGTAAACGCGATGCATAGCACCTCCTAATAAATCTAAGAGAGCGCCTATTTGCTGCTCGTTAGGAGGGTTTAGCTCCCGCCTGAAGTGGTATTCTTATGGGCCGCTCTGAATGCAGCCTAATAAAAGGTACCCTTTCTCTTTTGCTTTATTTTTTTGTTATTTTCTTTTATTTTCTGTTTTACAATAAAGTGCATATATTGCAAAATGTTTTTTATCAAATGTACTTTAGAAAGTTGTGAAAATATTCCATAGAGTTTACAAAATGTCTATGAAATATTGTTTTTATAAAGTTGTGGAAATTATTTCTTTCACTCGATTCAATGGTTTTTAATAAGAACATTTATCTTATTTGAACGCGTTTTCAGAAAGAACACTTATTTTATTTTAATGATTTTTCAAATATGAAAATTTCTGTTATTTGAATGATTTTTAAATAAGAATATGTATCTCATTTGAACGGTTTTCCATAAAAGACATTTAACTTATCTGAAAAAAAATTCAATATATACGTTTATGTTAATTGAACGATTTTACAATAATAATAAAATTATCGTATTTGAACAAGGATAACAGAAAAGAAAACGAGAAAACTGAGTACCTATCTAAATGGGCTTGGCCATTGTCAAATCGCTTTAGGCAGGAAAGAATCGCTCCCAAATTGAACACATAATAGTAATTGCGAAAATCCAGACGGCTGCTACTAGAACTCACCATGGCAGCCACGGTCGACGGCCTTGCCCCGGGCACATATCTTCTGGGCTGAGCTTTCTTTGTGCCAAAATATATTGTGTATAGTTTTTTATTAAGTCAAAATTTGTAAAGCTTGGTCTAGCTTACGTATAGAAATATATAATACCAAATATACAGGTACATGGAATAAGATGTCATAGCTAGTGACGGGTAGAGTATGTAAATTAGGCTAAGCTCGGCCAGGAAAGAAACACTTTTTACAAAAATATTAAACCAATATGTTAATTTCTATTAAATTGATGGGTGGAGTATACTCATCATCTTAATGTCTATAAATTGACCGTGTCTACTAAATTGATGGTCATAATTTCTTGGGGACTTGCTTCAAGCTTTTTCTACATGTATTTGTGTGCCAGGAGCTTAGCATGGAACAAAACATTGTGGTGCTTCTATGGAAACGAGAGAAGATAATTTCTCCTGATTGTTTTATATGATCTAACATCTTATGATACATCTCCCTCGAGGGGGCACTTTGAGGCATTACTGGAAAACAGCATGTTCATGGCACACCGTTTTTAGTCATCCGTGGCGCATATGGGTTACGCCACTAAGCTCGCGTCACGGCTAAATTTTAGCCATGGCGCACTAGCAAGTGCGCCACGCCTAACTGGACATATCTGCTAGTGCGCCACGGTAGTTACATGAAATGCGCCACTGTTATTTCTGTTGTGGCGCACTGGCAGGTGCGCCACACCAGCCAGGCCTAGTGCGCCACGGTTGCTATGAGTCACAAAAACTATTCATGTGCGCCACGGGCTACATTTTCTATCATTTTTTATTAACTAGTCTGTACATACATGCAACATATATACACAGTTTGCAAGTCTGTACAAATACATACATGCATACACAGTTTGCAAAACAACATATAGTACATCCACATCACTAGTGATATATAACGAAATAGCCACAAGCTAGTGTACAATCATTACACAAATGATCGATGGTGTCGTGATCGACGACGAGTAGCTAAGTTCACAATCGCTCTAAGTAGTCACCTAAACTACTATCAAATACAATAGAACCATAAACACGATGAGCAAGATAGATATTACTATGACGAAGGTTCCGCACTCTCTTCCTCACGGTCTGGATCCGGTGCCCCTCCTCCATCTCTTCCTCATGGAGGTGCTCCATCCACATAGCTTCCGCCACCTCCTTACTCTTGTAGCCTTTGTAGCTATTGTCCGGGAACTCGTTCACTTGTTTGTGACAGTGTTTCCACTCGTCATAGACGCCTGGAACATGGCCTCTGTACACCACATACCACTTCTTCTTCGCCATCTCTATAGACAAGACAAATAATATTAGACAAGGGAAAGTTAGAGTTCATATATATATATATATATATATATATATATATATATATATATATAGTGTGCCACGACATTTTAATCATCGGCATTGTCGAAAAAGACCAAAGTAAGCAAAAAAGAACCAAAATGTAAGCAAAAGAACAACATTGATTCATAACCCTAATAAGTAGCATCGGCCACAATTATTAAGTTCAACACATCCATCAAAACTATATAGAGCTATAGTTTACAACTACAAATATTGAGGCAAACATCAAGACTCCTGACTCGGCTTAGGGAACGGGAGGACGCCTTCTTTCGTCATGAATGGCCTGAGGTCACCCTGCATCTGTAAGCGATGTGCTATGTCACGGTTAGGCGGTGTGTAGCCTCCGTAGTGGAAGATCCCCCCGTGGTCATAACATCCTGATAGATGATTATGGCAAACTACTGCTGGATGCGATAAAACTCTTGTCTAAGATCTGAATCTTGGATCTTTTCCTTGGCTTGGGCCCACTGTCGGAGATGACCTGGTAGCGTAGAGTGTTGTTGGTCCTGTAGGAAAGCCTGATGTGATGGAGCGCATAGTAGGCTTCCTTCCGACTGTTATCATTCTGCTTCACGCAAGGGAAGTTTGTTATGTGGTTGAACGTGTGCTTGCCAAACTTGACCTTTTTGGTCACGAATGTGGTGCCTTCCACCGCGGCATAGCCACTCAGAGCATGATCTAGAACATCCTTGATTTTGTCATAGTTTTATCCTTCCTCGCACTCCCCGAGTCGCAATCTGTGGCTTGCGAATATTTCGGAGAAAATACGATGAGTGTGCAGTCTTCGTCTCTGCGCAAAACAATTCAAACGGAACGTTATGTTGGAAAAGGAACGATGGATATCTAAAAAATCATGTTCTAGCGGCGAGGCTTTGACTTACTTAGGGAAGTAAGACATGAGAATGTATTCCTTTGTCTTGTTCGCCACCATGACGTCTCGAAGGTAATTCGCCACGAATATCCGTTCGATGGAGCTTCCCAAGTAGCCGTCACGCATGTAGAAGGGGTCCACTACTGCGATGCCCAGTGTGTTCACTCTAATGATTTGCATCGCCATACTGAGCGAAAATAGACGGACCATGGTATAGTGTAGAGGTTGCAGGTGCAACATACCGAAGATGTCGGAAAACCTCACGAAGAACATATCCCCGGGGTTATTATCAACGAAGCCCAAACCATGTGGCACCTTAGCCACGAAAACCGGGTATGACGGATCTTTATCTCGAAGAAGGCGTTCCTCGACTGTCAGCACACTGTCATGCACACTCTTCATATCCGAACTTGCGAGCTTATACAATTTCTTTGTTAGCATCGGCTTACCCGCCACATGCATCCTCCACATAATAGCCTTGGGTCTTGGTGGCCCGTCTTGTGCCCGGATTAGATTCGGAGCCGACAACACCACCGGTTGGCTCGCAGACTTGCTAGCTTTTCCCTTCTGTTGCTTGTTTACAGGGGGAGAAGGGACCGCATTCTCCTCACCGACCACCCTGTGGAGTTTGTTGGGGCTTATCAAAATTTTCCTTTTGGATGTTTGAGGCTTGGTGAAGAAGGCGCCACCAGCTGGAGGCGTCTCTTGAGAACCGAATAGACACTTGTTGCAAGCGGGTTTCTCTGCGGGGACACCAGATGGGTCGCGAGCGTCTGCATCATGGCAGGGTTCTTCATTATTACTAGGATCATGCATGTCCATGTCGTCAACGCCATGCCAAGTGTTGATGTACATATCGATATCTTCATCAATGTTGTCGTTGTACGGATACTGTGCCATAGGCATGTCATCATTATAAGGGAACACATCCCGTGGAGGTGACGGCGCAGGCGGCGACACAAGTGGCGGTGTTGTCTGTGGGGTGGTGCCCCCTTCCCCAAACGAATCATGCTCTTCAGCCAGAGCATGAAAATGCCGAAGCAATCTCTGAGGACAGATGACTCGTCTTCATCGGCTCCCGGGGGTTGAATGGGAGGTTCGACGCCGTCGCAACCCTGTAGCACCCGAACAATTTGAACCCTGTGCACGGTATCTGGCATCGGCTTTGAGTGGAACACGTGTTTTAACGGTTGAATGAGAGTGCCCTTGGCAACATCCCTCAACTCGCGGTTCACGTAGTTTAGGAGAGTGAATTGAACATCAGCCTGCGGAAAAACATGTACGACATCAGAGATGCCTTCAGAGTAATTAAAGGCAAGCAAGTGAAGTCATCGACTTCAAAGTAATTAAAGGCAAGGACGCTTAGTAGTTACCTTGATGGTGTCGACCTCGGCTAATGTCGAGGCACCAACGACGGAGGGCGTGCAACTGACGGAGGGGATGCTTGATGGCACGGTGCCAGCCAACGGTGTATTCTCCCTGTCACCGGCATCATTAAGGTTGGGCGGCACGGTGATGGCGGGCGGAGTCACCAACATGTCCTGTGCCGCGGTGATGACTGGCGGAGTCACCAACGTGTCCGGTGCCGCGGTGCTGGCGGGCAGAGTCACGAACATGCGATCACCGTTGTTCGAGTTGCTGCTGACTAGGAATCGGGCACGGCCCTTGACGACCCTCCGCATTCCATTGCACTATCGACTCCACCAAGGTAGGTATGATGGCAGTGAGGATAATTGCAAGGTTTTCTTGGACAATCTTCGGAATCCGCACCACTTGTGCCTTGAGTTCTTCAACCTCGCGTATTTCCTCCTCACTCCTCCTCGACACACGCGTCTTTGGCTCCGGTGGACCATAATGATCCACCCATGGCTTAGCCCCAAAGCCGACGACACAGCCAGCCGACAACGGCTTCTTAGTAACCGGTGTGACTTTCTTAGCCCGTTTCATCGCCCTGTTAAAAGGGGTGTCCCACCGGGTGGCCACCGTCGACCCCTAGGATGAGGAGGTTCAGGTAGCCTCACTAGCGATTTCCTCATCCTACAGAATAAGAAGGAACGTGAACCGTTTAGAAAATCACTTCATAGATTAGAATGCAATATACTTGATCTGCGGTAATTAATTTCCTTACCGCAAGAACCTCGAAATCCTTCACGATCTTTTCCACGGTGAGTGATACATGGCAAATGTATCTATAATTTTTGATGCTCCATGCTTGGTTTTATCCACTTTCTTGTGTTTTGTCCACACTTTGGAGTACTTTTCATATGATTTCTTGGACTAACCTATTAACAAGAGCCACAATGCCAGCTGCCTGTTTTTTGCTATTTTTGGTTCCAAGAAAGTCAGAAAATGAATATTCTCGGATTTTGACGGGACAAAAGCCAAAGTGCCTATTTTCCAAAAAACTCCAGGAGCCAGAATACGAGACGGAGGAGGGCCAGGGACTGGCCACACCACCCCCAGGCGCGGGCTAGGCACCCCCTCGGTCTCCCTCTTCGCCTATAAGAAGCCTTCTGACCTAAAAACACCGGGGGGTTCGATGTTTTTCCAGAAAAAGTTCCGTAGCGCCGCCACCACCGAAGGGGAGATTCGGGGGATAGAAAGTCTCTATTCCGGCACCCTGCCATGACGGGAAAGTGCCCCCGGAGCCATCTCCATCGATCTCCACCATCATCTCCATCGACCATCCATGTTTCCCCCATCTATGAGTGAGTAATCCCCCGCTGTAGGCTATGGGGATGGTAGGGATTGGATGAGATCGTTCATGTAATGGCATCAGATTGTTAGGGCATGGGGCCTAGTATCTTTTATTAGTGCTTTATGACTTTGTTGCGACTTGTTGTGCTTAATGCTTATCACTAGGGCCCGAGTGCCATGATTTCAGATTTGAACATGTTATTGATTCATTATGATAGTATTGTTTTTGGTCTTATTTGCAAGTTGTATACACACGTTGTTGTCCGGAACCTATGGCCCCGAAGTGACAGAAATCTGGATAACCGGAAGGGAATGGCTTTGATGTGAGGATCACATGTGTTCACGGAGTGTTAATGCTTTGCTCCGGTGCTCTATTAAAAGGAGCACCTTAATTGCCAGTAGTTCCCTAGAGGCCCCGCTGCAAACGGGCTGGCAGGACAAAAGATGTTGTGCAAGTTCTCATTGCGAGCACGTATGACTATATATGGAACACATGCCTAGGATTGTCTAGTACTTGGATGCTTTATCTTATTTATCTACAATTGTCTTATGTTCTGATTGCTATGTGAATTGTCTTCTCCATGCAACGCCCGTCCATCCATCCCTATGCCTATCGCACTCGAATCCCACTGTTTACTGCTTTTGTTACTACTGTCTTTGCTTTACTACTGCGGTTACCTTGCTATTCCTACTACAAAACTGTTGCTACTGATAAACTGCTGTGAGCAAGATTGTTTCTAGGTGCAGCTGAATTGACAACTCAGTTGTTAAGGCTTATAAATATTCTTTGGCTCCCCTTGTATCGAGTCAATAAATTGGGTTTCACTTCCCTCGAAAATACTGCGATACACCGCCTATACTTGTGGGTCATCAAGACTATTTTCTGGCGCCGTTGCCGGGGAGCATAGCTTTATTTATCAAGTCCACTTGGATTCACTATTGTTCAAGCTAACTTTATTTTCTCCTTGTTTGCTTGTTTCTTTATCAAAAATACAAAAAAAAATTGGTTCCTACTCTACTTGTTATTTTCGTTGGTCTGTTATTCTCTTGCTTTATCATGCTTGTTGTCAATGGTTGGTTTCTTTGAAACTGAGTCTTATTGGCAAGGTGGGTTCACGAGAGATGAAAAATATTATTATAAGGAACACCGCTTGCCACAAAAAGGGAAACACTTATGGGGACAAATTGATAGATTGTATACCATTGCTAGAAATGTGTGCTCTACTTATAATGTTACTTATTGCCTTGATAAATCTTGTTGCTGTAGGAGGTACAAACACCTCCCTTTTCAATGTGAGTATAATGATAATGTTACCATATCTTCCTATTTAAGGGAAACAATGAACTTTATGATGTGGAACAAATTGAGGAATTTATTGCTTGGAAGGGTGCATTTGAACTTGCTAGTTTGCTTGAAAATATTGATGATTCTCCTTATAAGTATGAGGTTTATGGTATAGTTAAATTTTGCTTTGATAATTACAAGGATGAAAATGGCTATATTCTTGAATATTTTAATAGATGCTTTCCACAAATGGAAGAGACTAATGCCTTACAGGATCCTATGGAAGAAGAAATTGATGAACCTGAAATCTCATTAGATGAAAAAGAGAAGGAGAGTGATGAACAAAAGGAGGAAGAATGGATTAGCTACCCATACCTACCTTCTAATGAGAGTAACTCTTTATCCCTTACATTATTTGATTGTCCCCCATGCTTACTAAAGAAGGATGATTGTTATGTTCCCGAGGATTCTTTTGAAGATGTTTATGATAAAGCTCTAGTGCTTGTAGATCATGAAAAGCATGCTTTATGTGATAGTTATATTCTTGAGTTTATTCATGAGGCTACTGAAAATTATTATGAGAGAGGAAAATATGGTTATAGAAGTTTTCATGGTATTGAAACACCTCTCTATGTGCTGAAAGTTTTGAAGTTACTCTTGTTTTATCTTCCTATGCCTATCACTTTGTTCTTTGCAAATTTATTTGCATACATGATTCCTATGCATAGAAAGTGGGTTAGACTTAAATATGTCTTGAATTTGCTTCTTGATGCTCTCTTTTACTTCAACTCTTATTTCTTATGAGAGCATCCTCTCAAACTATTATGCCTGATGATGATAATATGTCTATTATTTTTGGGAGACCTTTTCTTAAACACTGCAGGGGTTGTTATTAATTGTAATCAAGGGAAGGTGACCTTCAATGTTAATGACAAGGAACATACTATCTATTTCCCCAAGAAGATTGAAAGGACTTATGGCTTGAATTCAATTGAACATGTTGAGGGCATTCAAGTTGGAGAAATATATTGTCCCATACCAAGAGAAAAAATTGAAACTATTATGATTGGGACCATTGCTATCAAGGTTGAGGTAACATAATCATTAATGGAATACAAAGTTTTGTCTCATATGAAATTGTTTTGGTAACAAGAGCTGCTAAACCTTGTTAACAAAAGGATTTCATTGAACAAAACAATGTTTTCACCATGATTATCTCCGCTTACTTCTATTTAATCCATTTTTGTTTTTGCTTATGCCTAACTTAAAGGCGTTAAAGAAAAGTACTTATTGGCAGATAACCCAAAAGTTTTACATGAGTCCTAGAAGTTATTACTTCAGTAATAACCGCTTCTTATCCTTTTCATTTGCTTTTTGTGCCAAGAGTAACCTCTAATGAGAGAGAAGTAATGATTAGGAAAGTTGCTGTCCCGAAACAGATTTCTGTGCTTCACCGTAAAAATTCGTGTAAAATATCTGAATGTCATTTTGAGGCGTGAATTTTTGTGCTTCTGTCCCAGGTTGTTATCTAACTTTCGTTAGTTCAACACTTTTTTATTTGAGCAACATAAGGTCTTCGAAAAAATTCGTCTTTACCTATGGTCTGTTTTGACAGATTTCTGCCATTTTCTGCATTTGCTCTTGTTGGTTCCTTTTTGAGTTCTTTTGGAGAATTGAGCTTTTTGAGGGAAGTGCAACAGTAGCTAGTGTTCTAATGGGAGTTTATTTGGTGTTAGAACTGAACCTTAAGACTTATTTATCTTGAGTGCACTAATGTTGCTAATGAAGATTGTGTGAAGTTTTGTATGAAGGAAAAATTTCAAGCGTATGGAAGGAATGAGTAATGAGATGAAGGATGGACTAAAGCTCAAGCTTGAGGATGCCATGCGTGTCACCCCAAGAAATATCCAAGAAGTATAAGCATCAAAGCTTGGGGATGCCCAAGGCATCCCCTTCTTCATCAATAAAAATCTCAGGTTTCTTCCAACACTTCATTTTTATTGTTTCATGCACAGTTGTGTTGTTCTTGGAGCGTCTTCCTTTTCGTTTTTTGTTTTTATTTTTATTTGCTTGGTTTGCTTAGTTTGCTGAATAAATTGGTTGGACCTCCTCTTTCATACATTGGTGTTCAAATAGTTTGGTTTGGTTTGGAAAAGAGTAGGAAAGTTCATTCTTGTGTGGTAAAAAGAGCTCGTTTTTGACTGTGGCCTATGCTCTGTCATGCCATACTTGATATTGTTTTGGATTTATGCTTAGTATTCTTTGCTGTAGCATGACTAGTCATAAACAATTGAGATTGCTTAATGTGCTTTGGATGAATCATGTGTTGTTTTAGCATATTAAAGAATAGTATAGTGGTATTCTCCTTTGATACTTTATTTGGGTTGACTTGGCGCATGCTCACACCATGTTATGACTATACCAAGTCACCATAAGTCTTTATGATCCTTTAGTTTTCAACTTGTAGTATCACTTTATGCTTTGATCAATGATGTTTTGTCGCTCTGCATGATTATGGCCATTATATTGCTCTCTCGTTTGTCGCTCCCTTACTATTGCTAGCCTTCACTTACACTGAGTGTTTTACTCATGTTTCCAACTCCCTTAAACCAAATATTGCCAAAGTGTCCACCATACCTGCCTATTAGCATCATTTTCTACTTCCGTGCATATTCATTATGCCTTGTTTTCTTCCGAATAAAATGTTTGCTTGTTATGAGAAAGTTAGTTAGTAAAGCTCTCACGAACTTGATGGCACACTTTATTTCCTGCACTTAATAAACCTGAACCATTGTGATTCTCCATGAAAGTTATATGCTTGCAAATTATAGGCTGGGGATTAGCAGAACCGTGCTGTCACGGGGAACGCTTTCAACACTTGTAAATATATACCCAGTTGATACCTTGATCTTTTGTTTGCGGATGTCGTCGGTGTGAAATAAAAGGGGAGTTTGTAAGTCCATGGAGTTATGTATGTGTGTTAGAGAAACGCCTGGGCCGCTGGTCTAATCCATGCTGACATGGTGGAAACCTGCAGCGTAACCATAATGATATCTATGAAGCATTCTTCTTATAAAAAAAGAGATAGCTATTGAGAAAAAGAAAAAAAAAGAGATTTATGAAAATAGGAAAGAGAGAAAAAAAAGCACCATTTTTCCATGGTAAATAAGAAGATTGCTGAGATACTCATTGTCTGCTTGCCTTATCATTTTGATATGGGGATTCTTCTGTATCATCGGGCAAGGGGTACCCCGTTGGCAGTTCTCTATGATACGCACATACTTACAATGACAAGAACTTACCAGTAACTAAAGTTGAGTAGCATGAGGAGCGGCCCTCATACTCAAGGGACTTGGGATTTTCAGCTTATAGTCTGTCAAGCATATAACTCAGATTGGACCTCACTTTCACCTTAACCACATTAAAGATGCTTATGATAGGGGCAATGAGAGCTCAAAGCTAATGAGTACCATACTTTCAGCATTTGGAAGCCTTTCAAACTTTTCAAAACCTGTTCATTTCCTTGTTGAGTCTTCACACATTCTATGAGCACTTTCTTGAGAGCATAGTGGCCATTCTTAGTTCTATGTGCATTGTCCCAAGACTTGTGGATTGATTCATACCTTGATATTGCTTGTTTTAAACTATTTGTATCTAGTCATTCCTGTAAACTTTGAAGGTGTCCTTTGCATTTATGTTTGCTACTCTATAAGGGACAAGCTAAATGCCACTATGCTATGTTTTCTTTATGTGAAACAAACAAACGTCTTGCAAAGCATTGTTATTCATGAATCTTTTGTTTGTGCCTTTTCATGTTGCATCATAGTCTATTTGTCTTATTGCTAGAACTTTGTCTTTCATGTTATGATTGAAGTACTATGATCCCAGCTTTGAATGTTTACAAATACTTTGGTCAAGCCTTTGGTGGTGCATGTCACCTCAAAAAATATTCTTTCTTTTTATCACTTACCTACTCGAGGACGAGCAGGAGTTAAGCTTGGGGATGTTGATACATTATAAATGTATCTATAATTTTTGATGCTCCATGCTTGGTTTTATCCACTTTCTTGTGTTTTGTCCACACTTTGGAGTACTTTTCATATGATTTCTTGGACTAACCTATTAACAAGAGCCACAGTGCCAGCTGCCTGTTTTCTGCTGTTTTTAGTTCCAGGAAAGTCAGAAATGAATATTCTCGGAATTGGACGGGACAAAAGCCAAAGTGCCTATTTTTCCAGAAGACTCCAGGAGCCAGAATACGAGACGGAGGAGGGCCAGGGGCTGGCCACACCACCCCCAGGCGCGGGCTAGGCCTGGTCGCGCCAGGGCATGGTGTGGTGGCCCTAGGCACCCCCTCGGTCTCCCTCTTCGCCTATAAGAAGCCTTATGACGTATAAATTCCGGGGGGTTCGATGTTTTTCCAGAAAAAGTTCCGCAGCACCGCCACCACCGAAGGGGAGATTCGGGGGACAGAAAGTCTCTGTTCCGGCACCCTGCCGGGACGGGGAAGTGCCCCCGGAGCCAACTCCATCAATCTCCACCATCATCTCCATCGACCATCCATGTTCCCCCCATCTATGAGTGAGTAATCCCCCGCTGTAGGCTATGGGGATTGTAGGGATTGGATGAGATTGTTCATGTAATGGCATCAGATTGTTAGGGCATGGTGCCTAGTATCTTTTATTAGTGCTTTATGACTTTGTTGCGACTTGTTGTGCTTAATGCTTGTCACTAGGGCCCGAGTGCCATGATTTCAGATCTGTACATGTTATTGATTCATTATGATAGTATTGTTTTTGGTCTTATCTGCAAGTTGTATACACACGTTGTTGTCCGGAACCTATGGCCCTGAAGTGACAGAAATCGGGATAACTAGAAGGGAATGGTTTTGATGTGAGGATCACATGTGTTCATGGAGTGTTAATGCTTTGCTCCGGTGCTCTATTAAAAGGAGCACCTTAATTGCCAGTAGTTCCCTAGAGGCCCCGTTGCAAACGGGCTGGCAGGACAAAAGATGTTGTGCAAGTTCTCATTGCGAGCACGTATGACTATATATGGAACACATGCCTAGGATTGTTTAGTACTTGGATGCTTTATCTTATTTATCTGCAATTGCCCTATGTTCTGATTGCTATGTGAATTGTCTTGTCCATGCAACGCCCGTCCATCCATCCCTATGCCTACCGCACTCGAATCCCACTGTTTACTGCTTTTGTTACTACTGTCTTTGCTTTACTACTGCTGTTACTTTGCTATTCCTACTACAAAACTTTGCTACTGATAAACTTCTGTGAGCAAGATTGTTTCCAGGTGCATCTGAATTGACAACTCAGTTGTTAAGGATTATAAATATTCTTTGGCTCCCCTTGTGTCGAATCAATAAATTGGGTTTCACTTCCCTTGAAAATACTGCGATACACCCCCTATACTTGTGGATCATCAGTGAGTTGTTTGGTTTTTGGGTCCACATGGTACCGGGCCTTGACAAAGTTTCAAAGCTGCTTGTTTTCGAATTTTGCGAAGGGGTTAGGTTGCCCCTTAGCTATAAAATTGTCGTCCTCCTTCTTCCATTTGGATTCTACAACTCTGTAACCACTAGATCCGAGATGGTGGTTACCTATATTCATCTCCCGCAAATTTTTCACCCGCTCACCCGCGGCCGCTGCTGATACGTCCAAAACGTATCTACTTTCCCGAACACTTTTTCTATTGTTTCTCCTCTATAATTGTGTGATTTGGATACAACTAATGCGGACTGATGTTGTTTTTAGCAGAATTGCCTTGGTGTCTACTTTTTGTGCAGAAAACCAACTATCAGGAAAAATCCCGGAAAATATGCCAAAAATCCTATTTCACCCGAAGACTCAAGGAGCCAGAATACGAGACAGAGAAGAGCCAGGGGGTGGCCACACCGCCTGGTGGTGCGGGCCAGGCCAGGCCGCCCCAGGGGGTGGTGTGGGCCCCCCAGGCACCCCCTCGGCCTCTCTCTTCGCCTATAAGGAGCCTTCTGACCTAAAAACTTCGGGGGGGTCGACGTTTTCCGGAAGGAGTTCCGCTCCGCCGCCACCACCAGATTCCACAAAACAGCACCAGAAACTCCATTCTGGCACCCTGTCGGGACGGGGAATTGGAGGAGATCATCGTCATCATCACCATCGCTTCTCCATTGACCATCCATGTTTCCCCCATCTATGAGTGAGTAATCCCCCGCTGTAGGCTATGGGGATGGTAGGGATTGGATGAGATCGTTCATGTAATGGCATCAGATTGTTAGGGCATGGTGCCTAGTAACTTTTATTAGTGCTTTATGACTTTATTGCGACTTGTTATGCTTAATGCTTGTCACTAGGGCCTGAGTGCCATGATTTCAGATCTGAACATGTTATTGATTCATTATGATAGTATTGTTTTTGGTCTTATCTGCAAGTTGTATACACACATTGTTGTCGGGAACCAATGACCCCGAAGTGACAGAAATCGGGATAACCGGAGGGAATGGCTTTGATGTGAGGATCACATGTGTTCACTGAGTGTTAATGCTTTGCTCCGGTGCTCTATTAAAATAAGCACCTTAATTGCCAGTAGTTCCCTTGAGGCCCCACTGCAAACGGGCTAGCAGGACAAAAGATGTTGTGCAAGTTCTCATTGCGAGCACGTATGACTATATATGGAACACATGCCTAGGATTATCTAGTACTTGGATGCTTTATCTTTTTTATCTGCAATTGCCCTATGTTCTGCTTGCTATGTGAATTGTCTTGTCCATGCAACGCCTGTCCATCCATCCCTATGTCTACCGCACTCGAATCCCACTGTTTACTGCTATTGTTACTGCTGTCTTTACTTTACTACTGCTGCTACTTTGCTATTCCTGCTACAAAACGGTTGCTACTGATAAACTGTTGCGAGCAAGATTGTTCCAGGTGCAGCTGAATTGACAACTCAGTTGTTAAGGCTTATAAATATTCTTTGGCTCCCCTTGTGTCGAATCAATAAATTGGGTTTCACTTCCCTCGAAAATACTGCGATACACCCCCTATACTTGTGGGTCATCAAGACTATTTTCTGGCGCCGTTACCGGGGAGCATAGCTTTATTTATCAAAGTTCACTTGGATTCTCTATTGTTCGCTGCTATCCATCCATCATGGGTAAGTCTCGTGATGGCAAGGTTCCTATTTTACCATCCACTACAAGAAGAGGTACGGTTCTGAACACCTCTACTGCTCTTGATTCACCGTCTGTTTTGAGTAAGTTCCTTACACCACCACACACACATGCTACACACACTGCTACTACTGCTGAATCTGAAACTTCTGATGCTTATGATGCTGCTTCTACTGTGCTTGATAAGAGTGGTTCATTAGGTCCTTTCCTAGATGCTACGATTGCTAGAACTATAGTTGGAAATACCGGAACTCCTAATGAAGACACTACCACACCTATTAGCTCACCTGAGTCTAGTGAGAGTTATGATATTGAAGATGGTTATGTTGAGATGATCGATGAATTTATTAAAGAATGTAAAAACACCCATGATAGGAGTGCTGCTAAGAGTCTCCTTGAGAGGCGTACTATTAGACCCAAATTGTCTCCTGATGCTAAGTTTGTTGCTTCTCCCATAAACATTATAGATGAAGATTATGATTTCTCTCTCGATCTGTCTTACATAGCTATTGTCGAGAAAGAACCTTTTTGTGGGACTAAGAATGAAAGTGCGGTAGCACATATGAATGAACTTTCTACCATGAGTGGCTTGTTTTTGATGATATTAAGATGCGTACTTACTTTGTTGCCAAGATTTTCCCCTTTCCACTGAAAGGAGAAGCTAAAACTTGGTTTAGTAATTTATCTCCTGGATCTATTGATAGCCCTGAGTGCTTGATTAGTACTTTCCCGCAGAAATATTTTCCTCCTAGTGCTAGACATGCTATTTTGCAGGAACTTTTTGATTTTAAACAAGGAGAAAAAGAGATATTGCCCGAATCTTGGGCAAGGTTTTGTGCTTTGATTCATGCACAGGCTTGAAGTCCATTACCTAAGAATGAGCTTCTTGATATATTTTATAATGGACTAACTGAAGAATCTAGGACATACCTAGATAGTTGTGCTGATTGTGATTTCAGGAATAGGACTCCTAAGGAAGCTAAGGAATTAATGGCTAAAATAAGTAAGAACTATGAAGATTGGACTCCTCTTAAACAAGCTATACCTGAAGTAATTGTACCTGAACCATCTATTCCGGTGCCTATTCCAACATCAAAGAAGAGGGGAGTTATTGAATTAAATGATGAAGTGATGAGGGAAGCTAAGAAATGTCTTAAGGAGAAGGGAATTAAAGCTGCAGATGTCAAGAATTTACCTCCTATAGAAGAATTATGTAAGCCTATTCCCTACTCATCCACTATTGAGGTACACTCTCTCCAACACTTTGATGAAGGTGATATCCCTTACTCTAAACCTCCTGATCATTGCTTAGAAGAATTCGATATCTTTATTGTTAAGCAAGATAACTTTAATAAAAGGGTGCAAAATCATCTAATGGAAAACACTAGAGCTATTATTGTGTTGAAAGATATTGTGGAAAGAACCTCTAATGATGTTAAAATGATTGTTAAACACTTTCAAATGGTCCAAACTCAAATAGATCAACTCGTTAAAGTGCAAAAAGACTTGCTAGGTAATGCTGCTAAAGAAAAACATGCTTATGAAATTAGAACTAGAAGCGGTGCTGCTACCCAGGATCCTCTATATCCCGAGGGGCATCCCAAAAGAATTGAGCAGGACTCTCAACAAGCTGAAAATAGTGGTTCTACTCATAAGAAAAGGAAAAAGAAACATAAAACTATTGTAGAACCCTCTAAACCTGCTATAGATCCTAATAGTATATCTATCTCTCATGCTGAAACTGAAAGTGGTAATGAAGAAAATGAAGTTCCTAATGAAGAAAAAGTTGAAGAAGAACCTGGAAACCACACTAAGAATACTAAATACACCAAAGAAGATTTTATTGCTAAGAAACATGGTAGTGAAAGAGAACCTTGGGTCCAAAAACCTATGCCTTTCCCTGATAAGGAACACAAGTCAAAGGAAGATGAACACTATAATAAGTTTTGTGAGTGGATGAAACCTTTATTCCTGCAAATTCCTTTGACTGATGCTATTAAATTGCCTCCTTACTCAAAGTATATGAAGGATATTGTCTCGAATAAAAGGAAGATCCCTAATGAAGAAATCTCTACTTTGCTTGCTAATTATTCCTTCAATGGTAAGGTTCCTAAGAAACTTGGAGACCTAGGGATTCCAACTATCCCTTGCTCTATTAAGAATAGCTATGTTAGAACTGCTTTGTGTGATTTTGGAGCTGGAGTTAGTGTTATGCCTTTCTCCCTCTATAAGAGGCTTTAGCTTGAAAAATTGATACCAACTAATATATCTTTGCAAATGGCTGATAAATCTACCACTATTCTTGTGGGTATATGTGAGGATGTACCTGTTCAAGTGGCTCATAATTGCTTGATTTTAACTGATTTTGTTGTGCTTGAAATGCCTGAAGATGATAATATGTCTATTATTCTTGGGAGACCTTTTCTTAATACTGCAGGAGCTGTTATTAATTGTAATCAAGGAAAGGTGACCTTCAATATTAATGACAAGGAACATACTGTCTATTTCCCCAAGAAGATTGAAAGGACTTATGGTTTAAATTCAATTGAACATGTTGAAGGCATTCAAGTTGGAGAAATATATTGTCCCATACCAAGAGAAAAATTTGAAACTATTATGATTGGGACCATTGCTATCAAGGTTGAGGTAACATAATCATTAGTGGAACACAAAGTTTTGTCTCATATGCAATTGTTTTGGTAGCAAGACTTGATCAACCTTGTTAACAAAAGGATTCCATTGAACAAAACAATGTTTTCATTATGAATATCTCCGTTTATTCCTATCCTATGCATTTTTAGTTTGTGTTTTTTTTAGTTTTATTTTTGTTGTTAGTTGCTTGCATGTTAGAACTTCTATAGTTTTAGCCTTGTTTTGTCCTTGCATCATGTTTCCAAAAAAAGAAAAAAATCTGTCTGTTAGAAAAATCATTCTTCTATTTCTGAAAAATGCCCAAAAATAAAGTGTCTCGAAAAATTCCAGAAAATTCATATTAAATTTTTGCGTAAAAAAAGGGGCAGAGGAGTACCTAGGAGGTACCAGGGGGGGCCACCAGGCAGGCACACCACATGGTGGCGCGGCCAGCCCTGGGTGGCGCCATGCCCTGGTGTGGGCCACCCCTGCCCCCCACTAACTCTCTCACCTGCCACTTTCTTCTCTCTCCCGAGCAAGCTTCAGTTCATTTATCAAAATCGTGTTCTTGTTGTGCTTGCTCTCGATTTTTTCGATCTCCTTGCTCATCCCATCTTTCTTGCTGAAATTTGGAGCATTTGTTCCCTGGTATGTGACTCCTCCCCTTGTCCAAGTAGATTTGTGTTTAGTGGATTATATCTTGAGTATTTTGCTGCTGTAGGTGACTGGTTATGAGATCTTGTAAGCTTGGTTGATTCTTAGAGATATAGTTTTGATGCATGTTTAGGCCTCTTGCAAGTCCCTATGAGTAGAATCCTTCATTATATTTACTTTGCAATCACTTGTTTGATAGGTGTTTAAATTTCAGAATACCAAGCATGAACAACCATACTTTTGGAGAGATATTTGAGAGTGATGCACCTAGGAGTTCAAGGCCCTCAAGAACAGCCTCTCAAGCTAGGCCATCATACAATGAAGATCTCATTGCAACTCACATTGGCAGTTAAAGGGATGATGGGGATGCTCACCCATCCTCTTTTCCTTGTTTTACTTTCTTACAAGCTGCAGGTATTCTTGATGATTTCTTGCTACTGATTGAGAGGGTTGGTTTGACCTCATATATGCAAGATGAGAGTGCGCAATACGCTATGCTCACCAAAACTTTTGTTGAGAGCTTCACGTTTACTAACACACCCTATCAGTCTACTGTCTCTTTCAAAATCTATAATCTGCCCTTCACCATGCCTTTGGAGAGATTTTCCAGTATTGTAGGTGTGCGCATGACAGGGACCGTGAAGAAAATTCAAGGGTGACCCGCTGATTTGTTGGAGCTTTACCGAGGGGTGACCAATGATGACGACCGCGTGGCGCAACGCGGAAAGATAAGAAATATTCAACTCCCTGCTCTTAGATACTTTGCATATTATCTTGCTACTAGTGTACTAGGGAGGGAGAATACAAGTAATATCTCCAATTATCATTTAGCATTCCTTGTTGCTGCGCTTAACAATGACACTCAGTACAATCTTGGCTCGCTTATTGCTCGCCGCCTAGCTGCTAGGGGGCCTATCTATGGGGGCATCATTGCATCGCGTATAGTCAATGAATTAGGTCTTTCAGTGGATCCCTATGATGCTATGCTGGCACCATAGAGGCTTGAACTTGTTGCCATGAAAACTCATCACTTTGTCACTGCTACTTCTGATTTGAACAATCTAGTATATAGGATGCTTTTCACTGATGGGGATGAAAGGGACATCCTTTTGCCACAGCCTGCTTTGTTTAGTGTTCACAGGAGACCGTGGTCGCGCTCCAAGGAGGAGGTGGACGAGCAGCTTCGTTTGCTGGGTTTCCACGAGCAGCACCAGGAGGATGTGCCCTCCTATGATTACTCCGCGCATTACGGAGGGACGCACTCGAGTTCGCACAAGGATGAGGGGACCTCTTCGTCATACCAGGGCGACACTTCATCCTGGATAGCTTGGGATTGATACCCACTTAGGTGAAAAGCCTAAGCTTGGGGGGAGGTACACCGATACCACACTCATCTCCATATCATGTTGCGTCGGTACTTTGTATATTCATGTTTTCGTTCTCTTTTTAGTTTTCGTTCTTCTTTGCTTTTGCTTTCTAAAAACACAAAAAGACCAAAAATATTTCTATTGTTTCTCTTTGGTTTGCTTCTTCTTTTTGCCTTGGTTTGTTTTTCCCTTTTTGCTTTGTTTGAACTATTCGAAAAACCCAAAAAGATTTTGCTTTGTTTATTTTTCCCTTTTGGTTCTTGTTTAAAAATCGAAAACACCAAAAATATTTGTCGTTCTTCTTTGGTTTTGTGAGTTTGCTATAGGGTTTAGCAGTCCTCAGTGGAACATTGGTTTCATATTATTATTCAAGCCACATAAGTGAAGATCAATAATGAGGATTAATGACAACTTGAGGCGTGGTAAGAGGCTGGTAACGAACTCTATTTGTTTTCATTTTTGTACATATACTCATCACTGTGGGCTTGCTTAGTCCGTTCAAGTAGGGTGTATGTTATCTTTGGATGCTTAGTAGTTCTTGCTTTCTTATGATTAGCTCTAGCTCGCTAATAGTTTGTAGCATGTCTTATGAATGTTTGCTTGCATTGCTCTATTCATAAATTGGTATGACACCGCGGTGTCCTCCTCTAAATGTTTCATGTGATTGACTTGGCACATGCTCACGCATGCACATGACTGTAATAATCAGTTAAAGCCTCAATAAATTATTTTTCCTTGAGGATCTTGAATCACTTTCATGCCATGAGTAGTCATGTTTTGTTGCAAGCATGATAATGACAGCTATTGCTCTCTCGTTTGTCGCTCCCTTACTATTGCTAGCCTTCACTTTTAATGAGTATGTTTTACTCAAGTTCCCAACTCCCTGAACCAAGTATTTCCAAAGTGTCCACCATACCTACCCATTAGCATTATTTTCTACTTTCATGCATATTCATTATGCCTTGTTTTCTTCCGAATAAAATGTTTGCCTGTTATGAGAAAGTTAGTTAGTAAAGCTCTCACAAACTTGATGGCACACTTTATTTTCTTGCACTTAATAAACCTGAACCATTGCGTCCTTCTTTGTTGTGCATATGCTTGCGCTTTATGAGTTGAAGTTAGCAGAACCATGTATCATGGGGACCGCTTTCAACACTTCATAGGTACTTTGTACCTAGTTGATATCATGTTCTTTTGCTTATGGATCCCGGTGGTGTGAAATAAAAGTGGAACTTGTAAGATCATGGAGTTTATATGTATGTTAGCGAAAAGCCTAGGCCGCTAGCCTAAGCCATGCCTAATCATGGTGGAAACTTGCAGCATAACCATAATGAGCATTCTATGAAGCATCCTCAATAAAAATCTATGCACATAGTAAATAAAAAAGATCGCCGAGATGCTCATTGTTTGCTTGCCTTGTTATTTTGATTATGGGATAGCTCCCGTGTCATGTGCAAGGGGTACCCCGTTGGCGGTTCTCTATGATATGTATATACTTACAATGACAAGAGCTTACTCGTGATTGAAGTTGAGTAGCATGAGGATCGGTCTTCGTAAGTAAGGGGCATGAGACTTCGATTTATAACTTGTCAAGCATATCCTCTTAGTTGTGTCACTTTCACCTTAACCACATTAAAGATGCTTATGATAGGGGCAATGAGAGCTCAAAGCTAACAAGTACCAACTTTCAGCATTTGGAAGCCTTTCAAATTATTCAAAACCTTTTCTTCTACTTGTTGAGTCTCCACATATTCTTTGAGCACCTTCTTGAGAGCATAGTTGTCATTCTTTGTGTTTGTTCCATTACTTGATTATTTGTGTTATGACTTTGATGCTTGTATCCTTAATATCTTTACTTCTAGTCATTACTTGAACTTCAGAGGTGCCTTGGAATTCATAATCAAAGGCAAGCGAGATACCACTCTATCATACCTTTCTATGAGCATTGTAATATTGCTTATGCTTGTGCCTCATGCTACTTATTATTCTTGAGTTGGAATCTCTTCATAGCTTGCAAAGACTATTAAGTAGACTTGGTTGCATACTCTTTATTATGAATTGTCCAAGTAGTTGATCACATTGCTGATAATATTTACATCTTATGAAGCAAATGTGTTCGTGAAAGTTCTTTTATCGCACTCAGTTTTCAACTGAATTGCTTGAGGACAAGCAATAAGCTAAGCTTGGGGGGAGTTGATACGTCCAAAACGTATCTACTTTCCTGAACACTTTTGCTATTGTTTCTCCTCTATACTTGTGTGATTTGGATACAACTAATGCAGACTGATGCTGTTTTCTGCAGAATTGCCTTGGTGTCTACTTTTTGTGTAGAAAACCAACTATCAGGAAAAATCCCGGAAAATATGCCAAAAATCCTATTTCACCCGAAGACTCCAGGAGCCAGAATACGAGACGGAGAAGAGCCAGGGGTGGCCACACCACCTGGTGGCGCGGGCCAGGCCAGGCCGCGCCAGGGGGTGGTGTGGGCCCCCCAGGCACCCCCTCGGCCTCTCTCTTCGCTTATAAGGAGCCTTCTGGCCTAAAAACTTCAGGGGTTCGATGTTTTCCAGAAGGAGTTCCGCTCCGCCGCTACCACTAGATTCCACAAAACAGCACCAGAAACTCCGTTCTGGCACCCTGCCAGGACGGGGAATTGGAGTACTTTTCATATGATTTCTTGGACTAACCTATTAACAAGAGCCACAGTGCCAGCTGCCTGTTTTCTGCTGTTTTTGGTTCCAGGAAAGTCAGAAAATGAATATTCTCGGAATTGGACGGGACAAAAGCCAAAGTGCCTATTTTCCAGAAGACTCCAGGAGCCAGAATACGATACGGAGGAGGGCCAGGGGCGGCCACACCACCCCCAGGCGCGGGCTAGGCCTGGCACGCCAGGGCATGGTGTGGTGGCCCCAGGCACCCCCTCGGTCTCCCTCTTCGCCTATAAGAAGCCTTCTGACCTAAAAACTCCGAGGGGTTCGACGTTTTTCTAGAAAAAGTTCCCCAGCGCCGCCACCACCGAAGGGGAGATTCGGGGGATAGAAAGTCTCTGTTCCGGCACCTTGCCGGGACCGGGAAGTGCCCCCGGAGCCATCTCCATCGATCTCCACCATCATCTCCATCGACCATCCATGTTTCCCCCATCTATGAGTGAGTAATCCCCCGCTGTAGGCTATGGGGATGGTAGGGATTGGATGAGATTGTTCATGTAATGGCATCAGATTGTTAGGGCATGGTGCCTAGTATCTTTTATTAGTGCTTTATGACTTTGTTGCGACTTGTTGTGCTTAATGCTTGTCACTAGGGCCCGAGTGCCATGATTTCAGATCTGAACATGTTATTGATTCATTATGATAGTATTGTTTTTGGTCTTATTTGCAAGTTGTATACACACGTTGTTGTCCGGAACCTACGGCCCCGAAGTGACAGAAATCGAAATAACCGGAAGGGAATGGATTTGATGTGAGGATCACATGTATTCACAGAGTGTTAATGCTTTTCTCCGGTGCTCTATTAAAAGGAGCACCTTAATTGCCAGTAGTTCCCTAGAGGCCCCGCTGCAAACGAGCTGGTAGGACAAAAGATGTTGTGCAAGTTCTCATTGCGAGCACGTATGACTATATATGGAACACATGCCTAGGATTATCTAGTACTTGGATGCTTTATCATATTTATCTGGAATTGCCCTATGTTCTGATTGCTATGTGAATTGTCTTGTCCATGCAACGCCCGTCCATCCATCCCTATGCCTACCACACTCGAATCTCACTGTTTACTGCTATTGTTACTGGTGTCTTTACTTTACTACTACTGCTACTTTGCTATTCCTGCTACAAAACGGTTGCTACTGATAAACTGTTGCGAGTAAGATTGTTTCCAGGTGCAGCTGAATTGACAACTCAGTTGTTAAGGCTTATAAATATTCTTTGGCTCCCCTTGTGTCAAATCAATAAATTGGGTTTCACTTCCCTCGAAAACACTGCGATACACCCCCTACAGTTGTGGGTCATCAGCTGCTACTGCGGATTCGCACCTGGTCTTGAACTCCAGGTACTGAGCTTCGGTGATCTGAGGATAGTTCTCCTGGATCTTCGCAAGACTTTTACCTTTTTTTTAAATCATCGTCTTCACCTGGGTTCTCTAGTTGTCCAGGGCGGTGCTCATCTTCGTGAGGGAGGATTTGTTTACTTCATTCCCGTGGTAATTTGTGTTCTGGTAATCCCATGGGAACTTGTATCGTGCGTGCATCCTCTCGAAGAGGAGTGTGCGCAAATGGCCATTTGCTTTATGCCAGAGATTCTCTGTGTTGATCGATATAGTGGCCCGGGTGATAGCCGCCACTTGCCCACCGTACCCTTTGACAACGTGTTCGGGTACCAGAGGAACCCCTTTCAGGGTTACTTCGGTAATTTCCTCTCTAACGGTGCCGACCGTGTTCGGGTGTTGTTCCTTCTTCGGATTGCTACCACCGGTGCCATCAGTGGTTTCATCCTCGGTGTCCTCTACCTCCTCACCGGCATTGGTCTCTTCCTCCTCGTCCTCCATCTCATCATCGTCGCTCTCTTCAGGCTGATATTCTTCATCACCCTGTTCATTTCTTTCCATCTGCGGGGCAGCCTCCCAGAATGACAATTTTGTTGGAGCTCTGACTTCTTCAACATTTATGCGCCGAGAAGAGCCGGCCTGGTCGTTGTCAGCCATGTTTGCACTAAGTAAAAAGTCAAATAAATATTAGAAATTCACGAGAAAATTCGGCATGACCTTTCCTATTTTTATTAACCTAGGAGTTTCTGATTTTTGCCAAAATGGAAGTTAATCAACATTTCAGCAAAAATCGGAACTCATTTCAAATGTACCTGCACATACCCTAACCCCCCCCACAACAACCATAGTTTTCAATATAACAACATGGTACAGCCAATAATTATTCTCTTTCAATATAAAGATAATATAGAGTAATCTGCGTGGCAAACAGTAATTAATACAATCCTGTTATGATAAACAAGCAGTAATTAATACATGGCAAGCAGAGCATGAACAAAAATCAGAGCAAAGTGCAACAACAATAACTTATGCAGGACATCCTGACTAATTGATAGCAAAAGAATTGCTTCAAAAATTAAAAAAGTTTTTGGTTCAGTGGATATCAGTAAACAAAAATTTATTACGTCGCAGTATCAGATATTGGCAATACACACTTTGTTCTTTTACTACTTTTTATTCCCTTGATACTATGTTGCCCAGGAACATTATACAACTCTATGCTGAACTGGTTCAAATATGACATTCCACTTCTTTTAAAGAGACTCCATTCTTATTTTATAAGTGGCTTTTGTAAAATGCATGTCAAATAAAGCATCTTTCTGTTAATACATTTTTAAAGCATAGTTTTTATATCTTTCTGTTAATACATTTGTAAAAAAGCTCCTTAAGTACTAGACATGTATTTTCTATGATTCCTCTATATGCTAAGTTGCATAAGTACAAAATGAAGTTACATGAATACAAAATTTTGCCATCACACAGAATTAAAGTTTCATTTTTACTTGCAAATATGTGACTTGTATAATAGATTTTCCAATTGACGACATTCTTGCTGTGTGTCTCTTGGTAAGTGAAATATCACACACAATATTATTTTGGCATTATTACAATAACATATTGAAATATGTAAATATAAATCAGATTTTCCTTATGAATCATCACAGTAAAAAAACGAGCAGACATGGGTAGCTTAATTAACCCATCAGCTTGTTGAAGCATGTATTCTACATTTTAAGTATGAAAAAAGTGCACAACAAGAAAGCGGAACACCATTGGGAAGCAAGCGAACCACTGATGACTACATTTAGACGAGAAGCACAAATAGTTTGTAGACTGTTGTCAAAATTAATATTTTACAAGCTTTCTCAGAATACATGATCAAATTAGGATGCATAATCAAGGAAGAAAGCCCTTTTCAAGAGCGACTTGCTCAGATACCGTCTTTGTGATTCATCACAGCAAACAAATGAGAATAAGACATACTTAGTACAGTTGAACTTGTGATCATAACCGATGAGAGTTACATGTCGAAGAGGCTTGCATTATCCCGGTTTGAATGGGAAGCATGACAAGACAAATTCAAGTGTCACGACACAAAAGAGGAAAACATGGTTATATTTTTTTAACAACCAAGCCACCACAAATACACCATCTGAAATGCTAGCATGCATACCACATGCCCAATGAGCATAACTAACTAGGACCAAAATAACGCAAGTCCGGGGGAAATAAACTAAGTACCTTGGGCACTTCCCTCGTAAACTCATTGTGGTGTATCTGACTGCCCACATGTACTTGGCCCTAATTCTATGAGCCATCCAATATCATGAACCTTGTACCATTAATTCTATCATGGCTACCTCTTTTTAATCATCACTTCCCACCCCTATTTCTCATGTACATGTGCATACTGATTGCTTGTGGAAACTAACAAGCAGACAAGGCAGAAATTGCTTGTGGAAACTAACAAGCAGACAAGGCAGAAATTGCCTAATGCCCTTGATGAACTTCTTGAGTTTAGCCTATTTCTATCTGATAGTGAAGCTCCTTTATAACTTTGACAATTGCCATGAGAGGGGAAAGGGAGGGCTCACCGAGAGGAGCGGCGACGGTGGTGCTGCCCTTCTCCTCCTGGCGACGGTGGCGCTGCCCTTCTCCTCCTAGCGACGGTGGCGCTGCCCTTCTCCTCCTAGCGACGGTGACCATGCGGCGAGCTCCTGGCGACGGTGGTGCTGCCCTTCTCCTCCTGGCGATGGTGGTGCTGCCCTTCTCCTCCTGGCGACGGTGGCGCTGTGCTTCTCCTCCTCCTTGGGCTCCTCCTCCTCGATGGCGAAGGCGACAATGGCGGCAACGCTAGGGCTTGGGCATTTGGGGCGCTAGGGATTGGGAGTGCCCTTCTCCTCCTCCTTGGGCTCCTCCTCCTTGATGGAGAAGGCGACAACGACGGCGACGCTAGGGATTGGGGTGCTAGGGGCTGCAAGACCAGTTGGCGGCGCTAGGGATTGGGGGCGCTAGTCACGTTGACGAGATGAGGGAGAAGGACCAACAGGGGTTGATCGACATACACAAGTTAGGGCCGCACCATAGGCGTGACGCACTAGGGCCAAGTGCGCCACCACAAGAACATTAGCTGTGACACACTGGGGCCAAGTGCGCCACGCCTAACCTGGGACTATAATCAAATAAAGCCGAAGCCCAGTTTCTAACAGATGTCTCGACATACTCTAGTGGTTGCAGTTCCCAGCCACACCTGTAAGCTCCCTGGGTTCAAACCCTAGCCATACTGGTCAAAGTCTTGCTTGTTGGCGACTCCATCCATTCCGATGATGTTTCTTTTTCCTCTCCTCATGACAACCTGACTAGGCTTTGCCGGGTCGGTACTAAAAAAACATTGGTCCACTTTGCTAGCCAATACCCATGGCTCATTTTTCGCAACTACTTTCGCACCGGCAGCCTTGGATTTGGCGGCTTCTGGTATAACCATGGTTGTGAAATACCTATCTTATCTTTCGACACTCTTGGCCCATCTAACACGGAATATCGACACCTTTTCTCCATAGTATTCGAGCTCCCATATCTCCTCAATCCTTCCGTAGAATATTTCCTTCACGTCGTCATCGGTGTAGAATTCCAATGTTACTCCAGAGTTCTGATAGTCACACTTGCTATCCTTTTCCCCCGTGTAGAATGTGTAGATGTTGATGTCGTACGCCTGGTAGGACATTAGGCTGCACATGGGTCCCTGCAACAAGGCGAATATGATGTTTTCCTCCACAGAAGCAGAATCCGTTTGCGGGGGACCATCTAGGAGTGTCTCGCTGAACCAACGCGTGAAATCGGAGTTGTGCTCTTTGATTATTTCTCCCTTCGTCCTCTGCTGGCCCCGGTCACTGTACTTCTTCTCAATAAATTGTTTGTGCTTTTGTACCTAAGGATCGACCACTTCTATATGTTGTAGCGCGACTAGGTTTGCTCTATTAAAGTCTGTGAGTCGACCATCGAAGTCCACATGCATTACGCGGCAACCCTCTCGGTGACCCGATCCATCGAGTCTGCTAATGTGCCTATTGACAGAAAAGACTGACAGGGTTCTCGATGTCTAGATAATTCATGCAGAATGAGATGCACTCTTTGGCTAGAAATCCCTTGGCCCTGCTTCCATCTGGACGGGACCTGTTACGGACATATCCTTTGATGTGTGCATTCATCCTTTTGAATGGCATCATGCTGCAGAGGAACATCAGCCCGAGTTGGATGATATCCTCCACGATATGGACCAGCAGATGCACCATAATGTCTAAGAATGTAGACGGGAAGTAGATCTCAAGCTCCCATAGTAGCCTCTTGAGCTGATTCACGCCAATCGACTTTCGAGAAATGACGTCGAAAAATTTACAGAGCCCAAACAACGTTTCATGGACGTGCTCATCCATTATCCCTCATAGCGCAACCGGAAGTATCTGCATCATTAGCACGGCACAGTCATGAGACTTCATTCCACTGAACCTCTACTTCGCCTCGTCTAGGTATATGCTTATCTTGCCCGTGTAGCCATAAGCAAATTTGACTCCTAGGAGGCACTTGAAAAACTGTTTGATCTCATCCTGGCTTAGAGTGAAGCACGAGCGGGGACAGTAATATTCGTTCTTCTTGACCTTTTTACCCTTTTGGCGACCCTGTGTCGCCTCCGACTGATCATTGTCATCATCCTGATCATTAGGAGTAGTGCGTCCTCCGTGAAGATCATGCCTGATGTCCATGAATATCAAGTCGTGTCTTGCTCTTGGACCATCTTTTGTCCTATCTGGCATGTTGATCAGGGTGGCGACTAGACTCTTGCACACGTTCTTCATGATATGCATGATGTCAAGGCTATGAGGCGTGCGGAGGAACTTCTAGTATGACAACTCCCAAAAAACAGACCTTTTTTCCATACCTTCAACAACGGCTTATCTGATTGTTCCCTCTTTTGCTTCTTTCTCGGCTTAGGGAACTCTTTCTAGTTTCTCAGTAAATCATTGATTTCTTCGCCACTCTTTCGATCTGGGATTCCTCTGATCTCTGATTTCCCATTGAACAGATCTCCATGTTTTCTCCATGGATCATTCTTGCGAAGCCACCTCTGATGCCCCATGAACATGGTTTTTGAAGACCCAGGATCTCTCTATAGTTGGATATAGGTTGTGTTATCCATGCACCTAACGCATGCGAAGAATCCTTGGATCACTTGCCCCGAGATATATCCGCAACCAGGATAGTCTTGCACCCTAGTGAGCAACGCGGATCTCATAGTGAAATAATCTTGTGTGACAGCGTTGTAGGTATTGGCTCCGGATTCCTAGAACATGGCTAGCTCCTCTTTCAATAGGACAAGATAGATATTGATGTCGATACTAGGTTGTTTCGGCCCTTGAATTAGCATACTCATTTGTATCTACTTCTTCTTCATGCACAACCATGGAGGGAGGTTGTACATCCATACAAACACGGGCCACGTGCTATGCGTGCTGCTCTGGCTTCCCAACATATTGAATCCATTGGTGCTCGCACCGAGCCTGACGTTCCTTGAATCCCCTCGAATTCTGGAAATTTGAGGTCCCGTGCTTTCCACTGGCTAGCATCTGAAGGGTGCATCAGCATGTGGTCCTTTTTCGTATCATCATTTGCCTTCTTTCTTTCCACGTGCCAGTGCATGAGCTTTGCTTTCTTAGGGTATATGAAATACTGCTACAGACGAGGAGTGATGGGAAAGTACCATACCACTTTTCGAGGAGCTTTCTTCCCTTTCTTGTATCGACTGATGCCGCACACCCGACACGTGGTTCTCTCCGCATCCTCGCCCCGATAAATGATGCAATCATTGATGCAGACGTGGTATCTTACATGCGGTAGATCGAGAGGACACATGATCTTTTTTGCCGCCTCGATACTAGTTGGACACGTGTTCCCCTCTGGAAGACAATCGTGCCAGAATGCCATCATATCGTTGAAGCTTGCGTCGGTCCATTTGTGTTTTGCCTTCATCTCTATAGCCTTGAGCGTTACATTCAAGCGGGTATTATCGGGCTTGCATCCTTCATATAATGGAGTAACCGCATCTTTCTCCAGTTGCGTAAGCTTGGCTTTCTCTCTAGCGGCAGCTCTTGCATTACTCGTCTGCTTGAGTAGAAGTTCTTGAACATAAGGGTCCTGTACCCAGCCTGATATTGGTCCGTTTGCTCCGACGACATCTAGATCTTCATGATCATCCTGATGATCTTCTTCGGCATCTTGATATTGGCCGGGATATCCTTCATCATGTCCGTTATTATCCTGTTGTACTTCCTTGTTTCCTTCCGCCCCATCATTGACATCATCATCATCATCGTCTTCATCACTTATCCACCGAGTGTAGCCATCCATGAAACCATGACGGAGCAGGTGCGCCCGTAGTTGTCCGGAATCAGGATGGATCAACCACTTGAGTTTGCATCTTCCACACGGATATCTTATCTCCGTCATGTTATTCCGTATCATGTCAGCCATCGCGCATTGCAAATATCTAGCCACAATGCCCTCATTATGCGGACCATGGTTGTCCTACATGTTATTACACACAGCAGTGATCAGCGCAATAGAAGTTTAGAACCACACATACAATGCATGCATATGCATGCAATGCAAAAAGGTCGCCCGAAAATTTCGGCATGACCTATCCTAAAAGTACCACCTTTGCGAGAAATGCCAGAAATGTATCGAAATGGAAATGAATCAACATTTCGGCAAAACATTGGCAACTCGCTCAGACACACATACCCATGTGATATACAAACATATGAGAATCCTCCATATATACACACATGCACATCCTCCACAGACATGCACATAATTAATCCTCTTACACACATGAGAGCATCATACACACAAATGAGCATTCATCATCTCCATACACACATGCACATCCTCCATACCTGCATATAATAATCCTCTTACACTACACACAAAAGAGCATCATACAAACACATGAGCATCCTCCGTACACATGGATAACTTACCGATATGAGAGGCCGAGAAGATCGAAGGAGAGGTGAGTAGTAGAGATTTTCTCTTATGTATATGTAGCATCCAAGTTAAGTTTAACAAACTATTAACCAGTGAAAAAGATGAAGAAATAAGGTGGCAAGGAGGAGGAGCTCGACCAGATCTAAGAAGGAAGAGGGGAAAGTGAAGAAGAAGAAGAGGGGAAAGTGAGATGGTGGGGTGGCCATGCATGTGCTGCAGTGGGCGACACAGCCGTGGGCACATGAGCCCATGCGCCACAGATGATATTCGTATCCGTGGCGCACATCCTGTCCATGCGCCACAGGCAAGTTGGCCAAGACTTGCGGGTTGACCACACCCCACTTTCCCGTGACGCATGGACAGGATGTGCGCCACGGATACGAAGATAGGCATGGCGCACGTGTGGACCATGCGCCACGGGTAAGTGGGGTGTGGTCGCACACACCCTGTCCCACACATAGCGGTGGCGCACCAATCGCATATGCGCCACGGCTATGTTGCCAACTTGTGGGGCACTCCAGGATGGTGCGCCACGACTATTTCCCCGTGGGGCACTATCCCACATGTGTGTCACGACCGCGCGGATTACCTATAGATGTTCTCCTAATAGTGAGACCATGTCCAAACTCGCAGGATGTACACATATCAGCCGTAAAATACATTGCCTAACTTAACTTCCATTTAACTTTAGTCATGTACTAGAACCATATGTGTGCATTGCCGCATTGTTCTTTTACGTAGTCATGTTTTCCCTAGATTGTTATATTTTTGTATTGAGCTAAAATGAGTAGAGAATATGCTTTGCTTCTGCTTGCCGATATGTCAACTCCGTAACCGCGGAAAAATAGACAAATCAACAGTAATTTTGATCGTAATTATAGGACACCCCTTCTGAGGCATGGTGAAAGGTCCCACATACTCACATCAGAACATTTTTCTAGCAGATCCTCCGCAAATGCACAAACAAAAAATCAATTTGTATCTACATATGATAGCAAGCATTACTATTCTATGCTGCAATCAAGTTAATGGAACTTTCCTTCGCTTCATTCATTTATCAAGCCTTGTGTCATAACTTTTCCATTTCAGCAAGACATCCACGTTCGTGATAAAGTCAAGAAAACACTAGTATAGTCCATGAAAATTGTCTTCAAACAGAAACAAATATCTGCTTCTGAGTAACCATATAACAATCACATAACACATACATCAAAAACCTATACTAAACTATTTTCCATCAAAATGCAAATCTAAGACTACTAATAAAAAAAATCGAGTGATTAAATTACTGCTCCTGCATGTTCAACTAACTGATTAATTTCTTATAATCTACTCTATTTTTCTTTACCAAATAAGCTAGCAAACGTTGATGTTTGCCCAAAAGTATTCGTAGACTTCTTTCGGATGGATTTTTTTGTGTAATTCCAAATGTGAAGAAAGTCTCTGTATCTTATTGGGGAAACTAAATACTTGATTCCGCTAAGGTCAAATGAGCATCTAAAAAGTAAATCAATACTGTCGCTGCTTGGTGCGCGTACGACCTGCTCAGGAGGAAGAGCAGAAGCGATTCGGGAGATAGGAGAGTACTCCTTTTTTTTGGATAAGGTCAAGACTCGAGAGGGTTGGGGATGTGCCTTTACCACAGGGATCCACGTGCCAGGACGCAGCGGTCGGCCTTCACGGCTGCAGATGGCCCGAGAGGCGTTGCTTTCTCTCACGATTAAGCTATAGAATAATATGTGAAAGAGATACCAATCAGTTAGTTTGTGGGAGTATGATGACTTGCCTATGTTAAATTAAAAGGGAATGGTGAACTCATAACAAGCATACTATTAATACCAAGTCTTAAATGGTTCATCTGAATATAGCTTACTCATGTCACTGGTTCAGTCCACGCATAACCTAAGACGCAGTTATTATGGTACCTATCAGGAAAAATATTTGTACACTTTCCAAGCTTGGGAACTTGTTGGACAAGATAAGAATCCTCAAGCTTGGTTGTTATCTCCAACATTTGCAAGAGTATAAACTACAAGATTTTTTACACTAAAATCAACCACAGTGTCCTACTTATGTTTAATCATAAAATCTAATGTTTCTTCATATCATACCATCAATCTAACTTTACAACAAATATTGTTAACTGCTGGCTTTCCCCCAATGTCAAAGGATGAGCTATTCGATCTTTGCTCCTTTTAATCTCTCTGCCATAAAACATATACACCTTCATTCTATCAAATAATCAACGAAGGAAGTGGATAAACCTTGTAAAACAACATATTAAAAGGGATATGAATTGATGGAGAGAACCCAATTTTTTTTAACTTAGAGATTAGTGAGCAGCCTCTTCGCCGGTGATATCGAGGTCATGGACATGCACCTGACTAATTGTTCTTTTAACACTTACAAACATTTCATCTAGTAATTGAAAAAAGGATCATAACCAACCTGATAATAGTTTCAAGGGAACTCCTATTGTGGGAGTAACTTATATTACCCGAAGTCCCATCTAATCCTACATGGCAACCAAGTGAAAATTTGACAAGTTCAAGGCAAGTCAAGAAAATCCAAGCAACTAGTCATCATTAACAAGTCAATGGAGGACAAATGATAAAAAATAAGTCTATGCATGAAGATCCAAGCAAACAAGCACCACACAGAACACCACTTTCGTTAGTCCACCATGGATCAGAGATTACCACTGTTACCCTTCCCACCTGGCATCTCAGGGCTTGCATTAATTGGTCATTTGTGAAGAACCTTTTGACAATAAATAGACTCCCATGGGCATATACTCCATTCACTGTCCCCTAAATGGAACAAAGGGGTGGGCACTAGAGCTCCGAGACTTATTTCAGGGGCCTAGGGTAAAAAATGTAACATTCATTCTAACAAAAAATTGTGTTAATCCTAATATATGTTCAGTAAACAAAAAATTAACTTCATATTGCAGTGTTGGCCAAATCATACTCATAAAATAATAGTATCATTAACACTATTTTGCATAAACATATAGTTGTAGGGGTCCCGCGCATGAAAACAATAAATTTTACTCTACGCCCCTGAACCCCTGAAGCTGCCAGGACCTATCTATTAGTAATACAGTAACGGGAGGGGCTTTTCACGAACTTACCCTTGAAGGCCGAAAAGCATTGTCAACGCTCAGGAGAGCGTGGTTGATGTGGACGAGCCGAAGCCGACCTCAAGGTCGTGATGAAGTCCTTGCGCTCCTTCTGGCTCCAACGACTTGAGTGCCTCAAGTGCGACACCTCGCGGAGAGTTACACATGTCCGGTGCCTGACGATGACTCCCGCTTCCCCGATCCAACAGTAGTTGCGGAAGTAGAGCTCCCGGATCCGAATCCCGCAGCGTGACGGCGCTCCGCGGTGAAGATGTCTCTCGCTCGCGCAGTCCAGACTTGGGACCACGGTCACGAGAGAGAGAGGGGGAGAGATAAAATATCAATTAGAGTTCCTCCCAAAAGTGAGGAGACCTTTATTGATTATTGGGTCTATTTTTCTAGGCCCAATACCCCACTTTCTATAGGGGGAGGGGAGGTACTACGTTCCCTCAAGTCCCGGGGTGGGACTAAAGGAGAGGAGAGGGTGGGGTGGCCGCCGGCCAGCCCCTAGTGGGCCCCACAGGGGGCAAGGCCCAGCCGGCCTCCCCCTTGGTCCCTCTCCCTCTCTCCTTTCCCCTAATGGGCCCTCTCCCCTCCGGGAATTGGCCCATTAAGCCTTTGACCATTAAATTGATTTTTCTCTTTATTAAATAATTATGAATAAATGATTAAATCTACATTTAACATTCATTCACATATTATTCAATCTCCGTGGCCACGGAACACCTTCCACCTCCACTCCGGACATCCTCTGGACTTACCGAAACCCTTCCGGTTTTCTCTCTTCTTTTCTTCGGTGATTCCACCGATCCTATAAACACTCTCTAAGCATCATCAAGCCCTTAAGCGTGATACCCCACGGTTCGGGAACACTCCAGACATGGTCAGGACACTCCCGCACCAATGATCGACAAAGGGACCTAGATGGCCATGTGACCCCTGTGCGTTCCACGAAGATCTTTCGTCGTTTGAACCGGGACAGTCGTGTCTTATTCCCTTTGTCTCTCGATACTTGCATTGCCTGAGATCTGATCAATGAAATCGCCATGTCGTGTTCAATCTCGTTACAGAAAAACGGAACTTGACTCGTTCCGACAAGTGATATCCCGTGATCTAATCACACGCTGCGCAGCTATTGGATATAACTTCTCCGAGTGGGCCCTTGAGTATCTTCCCGTCACATGGACGGACAAATCCCGCTCTTGACATATATTGCCTCTACGGTTTCCTCCTAATACCTAAACACACCTTTATAACCACCGTTTTACCAGATGGCGTTTGATCCTATCTAAGCACTCTCGGGAGACAGTGATTGATATAGCCTCACGGTCTAAGGAATAGTCTACGAGGATCCATTTCTAATCATCGTAACTTGAACTTCGTGACATGATCGAATCACGATGTTTAGGTTGGGTATTGGTTCATCATCTCATTCTCAGAATGAGATGACCTTATTTCCAACTGGCATAAATGCCACATGGTCAGGAAACATGATCATCTGTTGACTAATGAACGAGTGACTAGAGTTTCACTGGGAACCTCTGGTTTGTTTGTATATCACACATGTATTGATGTTTCCACTCAGTACAATTATAGCATGATATAAAACTTAATCATAAACTATATGAAATATGATAATAGTCCTTACTACTATTTGTCTCTAGGGCATATTTCCAACAATAGTACATTATCAACTAAATGTAGCATGACTAATCTGCTCATCCTCCTTGCTTTTATCATGATTTATGAGATGGCTGACATGTCGGTAACACTTTAAAAAATAGGAAACAAAATATCCCCTTGCCGATGGCCTTTCTTAGTATGAAAGGATAAATGTAGTCATTCACCTTAATGGCCACGCAACCCTGTCAAATAAAACTCTCCGCCCAAGCACGCCACATCATGGAGACCAGTTCATTTGCACTATTTAGCACATACCATTTTATTCATCAAAGTGATTAACCACATGCAAATAACGATGAACTATCATAAAAAAATATAAATAATATTTGTGTTGACATTTACAATAAAACTTTATAATTTTACAAGAGTTTTCCTATCTTGGATATATCTGCAGAGTTGCAAGAAGGCTATATGCATGTTCATGTGTGATCAGTTAACAATATTCAATGCATATTATATCAAACAAAATAATAAAAGAACAAATTATTATAAGCCATTACATTGTTCAACTAAACGTTTTAAAAAAAATTAGGCAACATGCAAAAATGGACAATAATAACATGAATATTTTTTAGTTGAACTACCTATTAGCATAAAAAATTGTACATGGATGCAATATATATATAATTAAAATGCCATAATTACAAAAAAACTAATAAAACCAGAATAGAGATTTCGCAAGTCTCCAATGGATACCGACCTGTATACAAAACTCATGTTTTTGTGCTGGTACAACTTTAATAGTTTCAGGGAGCTCCAACTTCTTCGCAGGCGCCTTTTTGCTGGCATTGGATCATTTTAATACCTGTTAAAAAATAATATTGAGATTAGGTGATAAGGGGCGACCTCAAGGATGGCCCAATCTTTATGGATCTCGTGGTCAAATCGATGGGAAAGCGAGGGAAAAGAGAGAAGGTAGCGGAAGCGGACGCACACCTCGCGAAGAACACGATGAACACACGCAAAACTCACATGATACAAGGCCGATTTCTCCTGTCGGTGGCCACCGGTCCTATAGAATCCTCGCAAGAAAAGATTAGTCAATGTGCTCTCTCGATCCCAAGCGGAGAGGGAAGAACACCTTGGAGAGGGTCCTGACAACTATGCTCACGCACTCACAAACGTAGGCCTTGTGCAACGAGAGAGGCGCGATGCAAACTCTAACGAGGTGGTGATGATAGTCGGCCCCCTTGGTAAAGGAGATGAGGCAAAACTAGAGATTCCACAAAGAGGGTTGTCTTTAGTCTATCATCTATGCCTAAGGGATAAGTGAGAGGTGGGGCTCTATATATATAGGCCAACCACTAGAATGGAGGTAGTTTAGGCAAAGGGGTAAGCAAAGGGAATATTTCAGGGCATCAAACCCAGATCCGTGCGCAAACTGGTGATTCCGGCGGTAAGTCTGGCGACGCTGGTTCTGGCGCCGGACATTCGGGCGGTCGCCGATTATTTCGGTCGGCACCGGATTGCTGTTCTGTAGGCGTTTTCGGCTGGAGTCCCGGTCCACCGGTTTGGTCGGCGCGGGTTTCGGTCCGCCAGTTCTGGTGCCGGATGTTCCAGTAGTGGATCCGGTGCCGCCAGACCCTTCACCTGTTTGGCTCTGCCTCTTCCTTCTTCTCTTCCAAGCCTCCGTCTTCTCGGGCATGTGTCCTCGGGCTTCCTTCCTTGCCTGCGTACTTGTCGGTCTGAACCTATCATGGTCATATGATGGAGTATGAAGTAGTATACCATTCAATAGGGTAGGAAGTGGGCTCGCATAGATGATAATATTCACCTTTGGAGTCCATGACGACTTGGCATAAGTTGGGGATCTTTATGTGGTAACAACCGTAGGTCAGGCTACATCATTAGGTTACCAATTCTTATGAAGATGAATAATTTCTTAAACAACTAAACTAGAAACATCGAACTCTAATCATTTTACCCAATTTTATTTACAAGTTTTGTATGAGTTGTGTACGATCATGTTGCTTCATTTCCCTAGGCACCAACGAGGATGCAAATGTTCAACTATTGTTTTAAAATGATCTTCATAACACATGCCTCCTTTTGACTTATTGATTATATCTTTAATTTAAAGTTATCATTTTTGATGATTTGATTTTTATATACACCAAGTACAATGTAGGAAGACTCGAGTAGTCGAACTTAAAGATTCATTAGGGGTGCAAACATCTGTGGACATCCAACCTATGTTTGCTACTTGGTATGATTCGATTGGATGGGACTTTCCCAAGTAGTATGAATAAAAATTCTTACCCGCCATAAAAAATTGTGCAGCGGGCCTTTTGGTCTATATGACTTGGTTAGTTTGAGTATATTATATATTTTAGATCAATATAAAGATTTAGTGTTTAACACTTTGGCTTGAACCATTTGAAATCTAACAACTCAAGAATTAAGTCCAAGAGAATATCTAAGATTATTCCTTAATGGCACATTTACTATCCTAATAACAACATATTAATTACTCTTTACAACCTTCTTTAAATTAGGAGGAATTGTGTAACCCCATTCCTTTATCTTGATATAATGATTGCTTACCTTAATTGCCTCTCCATATGATGTATTATAAAAATATTATAAGTTCTGCTCATTGAATAAATTCTACGATATTATATAAAAACATGCTTAATTCACAAATTAAAAGATTGAGTGAGGTAGGATCGAGCAGAAAAAATAAAAATGGAGAAAGGTTCCTAATTTGGTGGCATTGTGTTTCCTATGCAAATAGTACATATATCGGCCAATATGTCATTGCATTACTGCACCCAAAAGGTTGACCCGCCTATTTTTTATCTCAAGTTGACTCACCAATTTTGTTATGCACATTTAAATTTTATCAACACTCATTCTTTTCTTAGCATCAAATAAGTTTTAGCCTTCGTTCAATAGTTGGCAGAATTTGGTAAGGTTTTGTTACCATCAGCTACCTACTTCATTTTTTACAAACAAAATAATCTCATCCTATTCATATTGCAGCCAACTTTGGCCTTCCTTCGATCATTGGAAATTTTTGGTAAAGTTTTCATTGCCACTAGCTTCCTACTTCGTTGCTTCTCCAAAATTTAAAGTTGTACTGTTGATATGATAGAAAGCTTTAAACCATTTTCCGCAACGCAGTATGTGTTTGTGTGGGTGGGCTGGGGTTGTTTGTGAGATCCAAGCACATGGCTTAATAAGATTGATATGATACTCATACCAATAAATTGCAACTTTTTTTCGGAAGCTCATCTAAAAAGAACTCTAAGGTTAAGCGTGCTTGGCCTAGAGCAATTCTAGGATGGGTGACCGACCGGAAAGTGGGTATCGGGTACGCACGAGTGAGGAAAAAATGCATAAAAAAGCCTAGTGTTAGTCTATGAGGCTAGTCTAGATATCCTATTAAGCTGCCAAGAGTGACACCCCGGAGCCTAGTGGACGGGGTGTTACAGTGTTTCAATATGACCAAGATAGTTAAGAAACATGACATCTCAGATTTTCTACTACGTCGGTATAATCCAAGCCTTGTTGTCAATATGTAATTTTGCCAAGTTCATGTGGTTGTTTGACACTAGTCATAGGAGGCCATGCAAAATTCGGCATACCCGACATGCATGGACTGTGTCACATCATATAAGCATGTAGGAGGAGGCTAGTGTACCATCGCTTGTTGATACGACCGTTGTCTAGCCCTCCCCCCTCCCCGCCCCTTTTTAGTTTTGACTGTGGTCTCATTGTTAGGTGAAAGAGTCATGAAAGAAGAATTTGGAATGCCTACTTTGGTCATGTGGACCATTCTCATTTAATTTTTTTCTCATGTGCACGATTACGCTGGAACTATAGAAGAATAACTTGATTGGAAGAACGACCCCAATCTCTTGGAAGAAAAGCACATCCATCGACACAACTTACCTAGGGCATTCTGGTTTAAAACCTGCCAAATAAAGCATTGGACGCACAACCGTTTTGCGCTATTTTGTTCATCTCAACACATCTGCCAATGTTTCATTTTTTATGTGAAAGTGAAAGCCAAAATACGACAGAGCAAAACACAACTAAAACACCTAAGAAGAAACAAAAGAAACACATAAATACAACAGCTACATGCAAAGCTATACACTATGCTGCAATTCTATGCCACTGTTATGTCAGGGCCTGGCGCGTCATGACGAGCATCTTAACGACATAGCTCTGGCCAACTTCCATTGATTGGCTTCTATAAATATTGCATCGATCGTTATAGGGCAATATGGCGAGGCGCCTTTGTACATATACAATCATTTTTTAACCACGATATGGACAAATTGGCAAGAGTCTTGCCTTTCCTTTTGGAGAGGCGATCCAATTTGCAGCGGATTAGAACCGGTCGTACCACAATTTCACGCCTTTGACATGTGCTTGGCTCATCAACACACTATGTTACACTACTTTGCATATATTTTATAACAACTGCACTTTAGGTTTGTTTTTGGAGTACCAACTTATCAAAAAGAAAGAAAAATAAATGTTGTAAATGTAATGCATGTGCAAAACATATTGAATTTAAATAAAACAAAAAATCTCTAGTTCAGTAGGGATGTCGGAGGTTAGAAAGCCCGTTCTATTATGTATTCGCAAAACCCTAATTCCCTCTGCAAGAATTATCATTTAAACTTAACGAGTATGGTCTGTAACATCCACTCCATACAGTTTTGCTTTCTCCATGCAAACTTAAGTTGCAATATTTAGATCCTAGCATGTATGATTTTTATGCAGATCACAAATGGTAAAAAGTTTCAAACTTCGCGCGCATAGCCCACAAGGATGCAAGTGGGTCTTTAGGATAATCTCTACCGCGTTAGTATAATAAAATAAACTATTTTTTTACAAATCATAACTTTTTGATAAAACTAGTTTATTTGTTTGAACTATACTAAAATAGAGGGTACCCTAAATGTTTCAAACTTGCAGCTCTACATACCCACTAGTTAGGCAGACTTCAATCGTGAAAACATATAAATCATTTGCTAGAGCATAATTTCAAAACAATTTTTTTGAAAATTTCATAATTGGAGTAACTACCAATTATACACCATTGTCATACTACCCAATATATACCACATCGAGATTGTCGAATTGCTTTCTCACTTTCTTGAACATAATTTTAATGAAATATTCATACAAATATTTAACAATTATTTAGATATTACGACACTTACAGTGGACATGCATGATTTTTTTTCATCATTTTTGAAACATAAGAAAGTCTTTCTTTCGCCCAAAAAAACGGCACCTTTTCTTTTCTTGCGGGCCCTCGTTCTCTCTCCCCATTGGGCCCGAGTTGGGATCGCCCCTGTTCCGAAAATTTCCATATTTCCCTCCGCGCTCTCCCTTGCCCCAGTACAAATAGCGCCCAAACCTTTTCTCCTCAGTGCGGCCGCCGGAAGGAAGGATTCCGAAAATTTTGTCCCGTCCCCGGCCTTCATCCTCCTCTCCCCTGCGCATTCTTCTTCCTCTTCGTATCGGATTGGTCGCCAGATCGGACTTGACTCGACTGCCCGTCGCGTCCCTTCTTCCTTTATTTGCAGGTGAGGAAAACCCTCTTTTGCCCATGTGAATCCTCTTTTGAATCAAACGAACCGTGTTACCGAATTACTGTATATTCGTCTGCTTCAAGGATTTTCCTCCAAATGCTTCTGTTCTCCAGATTTTCCTGCATATAGTATATTTTCCCCTATGTGCAATTCTGCTCACAGTAGCAAAACATGTTAGTTGTTTGCTTCTGTTCCTATTTTCATAGAAACGCATCTGGAAATTTGCTTGTTCCATCAAGCTATTTCTTCTCCTATTAACGATTCAGATTCTGTTTCTTTTCGTCATCAAGAGTACTTTTTTCACCATGGCACTGATTTCTACTATTTTGTTGTGCAGGATGGATGAGCTAAATGATCAAACAGATCGGCCTACCGCTGAGCTGAAGGCCATACAATTTGATCTCATGACCACCGCAGATATGGTAAGCTTTTAATCTGCCTAGACCAATTTTACGCGCGAAAAGAGAAAAAACACGTAAAACTTGCATGCATTTTTCCAGGAAAAGTTAAGTAGCGCGACCGTTATAAAAGGATCTGATGTGATTAGTGCCAAGTTGGGATTACCAACCAGGGCACCACGGTGTGAGACTTGTGGATCGCAAAGCGTGCATGATTGTGATGGTGAGTAATCTGTTTATTTAGCATCGAATGATGTGTTTTGTGTTCCTCTTCAATCCAAAAATAAACTGGTTTGTCAAATTGCTAGGTCATTCTGGTGCTATTAAGCTGCCGGCAACTGTGTTCAGCCCGTATTTTGTCAAGGAAGTTGTTCAGTTACTGAATCAGATGTGTCCTGGCTGTCACGCTCCAAGGAAAAACAGATATTCAAAGGTTTGTAATAGCCAGATTAACCTAGTTTTCCTGATTAAGCAATTCATTTTCTTATGTGAGAACATCGATAGATGTCGTAGTTGAAGGGCCATAGCACATTCATATTATCTGGTGCTCTCCGTCAAGAGCTCTGCTTATCGATTGCTGAACTAGTGCCGGGGTAGTAAGCCCTGCATATATAAAGTAAAAGGTCGTAAAAAAATATCAGTACTACTGTATTACAACACGTGTTTTTCTTTTAGCGTGCCTAATACATCTTAACAAACTGCTGGAATGTGGAAACAGATCTTCATACTAACATTTTATTTGTTTGAACATCTGGAAATTGTGAGGCAAGATATTTAAATTTCAAAATCCCGTCAGAAGATATACAAGGGATCAAAGAAAATAATATAGACACTATGCATATGGAAGCACTTCTCCTTTTTTGGTATATCAGATTAGTGTGTATTTATTTCTCTAACATGTTGATTTTGTTTGTTGTTAAAGAAGTCAGAAGGGGCAACAAGTCAAGCAACTTGCAAGTATTGCTCAGTAAGTGCATGCTCATATGATTTGGCCCGTATTTCTGACCCATGTCATTAATCTTGGTCTTTTTTGCTGAGCAGAAGGATGGCACTAAACTTTACCCGAGTGTAATCTTTAGGATGGTGAAAAGTCCGAGAGTAACGCTTTCCAAGAAAAAAATTCAACTTATCCCTAATGTTGTGGACAGAATTTCGATTGCAGCAGAGGTTGCTGACAGAGTGACAAATAAGTTCAAGAATAAAGGTTCACCTGAAGCTCTTCCCAAGGATTATTGGGATTTTCTACCACATGAACAACCCCCTCAATCAAATACGACCAAGATATTATTATCTCCTCATCAAGTAAGTATTATCTGTTCAATTTGTTAATCTGTTCTGCGTTTGCTTGCAGAGTAAATTTGGTAGTGCTGCAAAATTGTCCCCTGTTTCCCTTTTTTTTTGAGAAAATATTCTGTTTTGCTGGCTGAAAATTTATAAACCACGTCCTTGCCATATTTGCCTCAAGTGCGAGTATCAGAAACTGAGGATGCGAGAACGGGGTAGTAGCCTAGTGGTTGGGTCGCAGTTGGCACATCCTAGCGACCGGAGTTCGATCCCTGTCGGGGACCAATTTTCGAAATTCTCACGCCGACCCATTTCTACTATATCAAAAAAGTGTCTAGTTCCTCCTAGCACTGTTTCATTCAGAAACTGAGGATGCAAAGTGTATGGAATCATACGAAAATTTAAAGAGTATTTATGGTTTTTCACGTGTTGTTTCAAATATGGAAGACGTACAGAAAGCACAAGACATATCCCTCGCAAAAATGAATCACAACTAATATCATGGGATCCAGAAATACAGTGTCTTATTATTTTTGTTCCGCATACTAGTTTTGCATGATAATTAAAGCAATGCAACTATGATACATTACCAACTTGTTGAATAAAATCGGACTAATATGGTGAAAGATTCACCCGGCCACTTTTAATCATAATTATATTCTAGTCTGTTCAGATTAGGGTGAGTGGATTGCAGTATTGTTAAGTGAAAAGTGGAACTAGGTGCAATACTATTCTCTTAATGTTTTTTTAGAAGCTTCTATGCATAATCTTTTCAGCCATTGAACTGAAAATTATTTTTGTCAAAAGAAAAGGGCAAGAAGATGGCCAGAATTGGAAATTATTTCTTATGATTATTTCCTGGTTTCCTTTGTCATATTTTCAGGTCTTTCACATGCTGAAACCACTTGATCCTGATCTTATTAATAAAAAATTTGCTTCAAGCCGGGAGTTACTTTTCCTGTCACGTTTGCGGGTGACTCCTAACTGCCATCGTTTGACCGAGATGCCCTACAAGTTTTCAGACGGCCCTCACTTAGCCTATGTAAGTGCTACCTCTTTTAGGGTGAAGTTTTCTCCAAGAATTTTTTTGTATCATCCCTTCAATGATTTTTAACCACTTCTCTGCTGAATACCTTCTTTGAATGCAACCTAACCCTTTTTATGGTGCAAGGATTAAAATCAGACAATGAGTCAATAACCAGTCAATTACTCAATGCAATACCTAGGTTACTTTACTACATCTTGTTAATTTTTTTGCATGATTCTATCTGGTTGTCTTACACACCCTGTTGCCAAATGGATGCAGTAATTTTTCTGGCTTCCTTGTAGGTTTGTTGAGAATGCATGTTTTATTGTAGTGTGATGAATATACTTTAGCACATACCTGTATGGTGTTGCTCCAAGAATTATGGACTTATATGTTTTTTCATTCCATGTTTGGATTTAGGATGACCTGACAAAAGCTTATAAGAGGACTGTTGTTGTCACTAGGAAAGTTGAAGACTTCCGTCGGTATTCAAAGTTCAGCATTGTTGCAAGTTCGCTTGTCACAAGCCGAGTTATGGAGTGCCTGAAATCATCTAAGGCAAGAAATCTAATTTTCTTGTTATTATTATGATATCCACGATGCATAATTATATCCAAATAGCATGATGCACATTATCCTTATAGTTTTGGCTATTTTTCTCAATATAATGAAATTATTATACACTGGCGGGCCCTCGGTTCCGATGCACACACATAAGGCTGTAAAAAAAACTCAAGCTCATCAAACAGTTCAAGCTTGATTTGTTATAGGCTCGGCTCAAAGGCTTAACAGGCCGAGCTCAATCCTGCCTTGAAGCTCGCAAGCTTTTAGGCTCAAACTCGTGTAGTTTGATAATGTTCGGTAGCAGTCTAGCTCACTTCTCGTGGAAAGATCCTAGACATGTGTACTCTGCAGTCCGCATCTTAGTCCAACTTGTTGTAGTATAGCTTAGCAGCTCACGAGATTTTATTGTTGAAAGAGAAAAAAACCTGGATTTGCCTGCGCATCAATGACACATTAAATCTTTGCAGCTGGGACGACCCATACTTGAAGCTAGAATTAAGCTTTATTTGTAAAGTTTTCACGACTTTGTTTCTACCGAAACATATAATAAGCATTCTGAATGCTGGCATATCATACAATTCTTCTTCTAATATTTCAAGAACACTGGCATAGTGTTTCTGTTCTTTTTCTTTGCATTAATTTCGTTCATTTCCTGAATTGTATCAATGTGTCACGTTACAACAAACTGAACAAAAAAGAACACACAACCACGCTCATAATTTGGTCAGTGTGCGAACAACCATGAGAAAAACATAAGAAATTGTAAATGGGCCAAGCCCAAAGGCGCATGGGAGGTACGCGGCGTCCCGCAAATGGGCGCTAAGAGTGACAAATAGATAGGAGCCCTCATGAACTCTTTTAGTACCACCTCGAATGGTAGAAGTTTGTCTGTTGGTAATCGGCTATAAAAGTAAAGGCTGGAACCCTGAGTCGAATGCAAGAAAAGTGTGACCTGCTCCTGTCCTAAGAGCAGGCACATATGTCGTCAATTAAAAAGTAAAATAGTTACGAACCCTATTAGCTCATCGAGCCTTCAGCGATAGAGCTCGAGCCAAGGTTCAAGGTCGCAAGTCAAGCTCGAGCCAAACTATAGGATCGAGGTGTTGGTAGAACCATCATAAGACTTCTTAATATGGTTGGAAAGGTATGTTTGTTTTGAAGAAGTCCTCCTTATTTGCTTCCCATATTTGCATATGTAGTTATGTCCATCCCTGTTCATTTACATGGTTTCCATCTTTGTGATATACATTTTTTTCTGGCACATTACATGATTGTAGTGGAGAATAGTGTAGGCACTAGTTACTCAATATCTTGTTCAATCTTCCACCTTGATGTGCAGCGCTCTATATACTGATTAAATACATGTGAAAAAATATCTATTTATCTCCTTCCTAATCCTGCTAAGATTTAATCCAGTTAATGTTGAAGGATGAGTAAATTTTTTTGGAACAAGAAGGATGAGAGTATAAAAGTTTCATTTTTAGAAGGGACTACATAGTTTGACATGGAAATTGCGCTTACCTCTTATTTTATGCTTTTTAACATTTTTATGTCTTTTGCAGTTACACTCTAAAAAGAAAGATAAGGAATCATCAGCAGACATGTATGGAACTAAATGGTTGAAGGATGCCATTCTCACCAAACGATCGGATTATGCATTTCGGAGTATTATGGTCGGTGATCCCAAGATAAGATTACATGAAATTGGCATCCCTATGGATTTAGCTTCAAACTTGGTTGTTTCTGAGAATGTCAATTCTTACAACTTTGAAAGCATAAATTCGAAATGCAACCGTCAGCTGCTTGCCAAGGAGGTACTAGTCACTCGGCACAATGGACAGCTTATTAATGTTCAGAAGGAAAATCAGCTAGAAATTGGTGACACTGTGTACAGGCTATTGCAGGATGGTGACCTTATTATTATGAATAGGCCACCATCTGTACATCAACACTCCCTGATTGCACTCTCTGCAAGATTACTACCAATTCAATCAGTTGTTTCAATCAACCCACTGTGCTGTGCCCCTTTTATGGGAGATTTTGATGGGGATTGTTTGCATGGCTATGTCCCACAGTCTATAGGATCAAGAGCTGAGCTTGGGGAGCTAGTTAGCTTAAGCCACCAACTGTTGAATGTGCAAGATGGTCGAAGTTTGGTGTCCTTAACACATGACTCTCTTACTGCTGCGCATCTGTTAACAAGCTCAGATGTTTTACTCAAGAAAACTGAATTTCAGCAACTTCAGATGTTATGCCATTCACTCTCACAGACACCAGTGCCATCAATAATTAAATCTCCCCAAGCTTCATTGTGGACTGGCAAGCAGTTGTTCGGCATGCTGCTTCCTTCTGATATGGATTTTAGTATTGATCCTAAATTACACATTATAGACAGTGAAGTGATATCCTGCCCATCTGAAGCTTCTTGGCTGCAGAATAACAAATCTGGCCTTTTCTCTTTCATGTTCAAACAATATGGTTCCAAGGCTCTTGAATTCCTCTCTTCTGCTCAGGATATGTTATGTGAATTCTTAACCACGAGGGGCTTAAGTGTTTCTCTTTCAGATGTCTCTCTATTCTCGGATCATTACTCAAGGAGAAAATTTGCTGATGAAGTTAATCTAGCACTGGATGATGCTGAAGAGGCTTTTCGGGTGAAACAGCTATTGCTAAGTCCAAAGTCCATACCATATCTGAAGTGTTATGATGACTGTGCTGCTCTATCAAATTCTTATATACAATCTGATTGCGTTCAGAACAGTCTACCAGTCATGAAATATTCTATCATGGCATTTAAGAGTGTCTTTAGTGATCTTCTAAAGATGGTGAAACAACACACCAGTGAAGATAATTCAATGATGGCGATGACGAATGCGGGAAGTAAGGGTAGCATGTTGAAGTTTGTGCAACAAACTGCATGTGTCGGTCTTCAACTTCCAGCAAGCAAATTTCCGTTTAGAATTCCTTCAGAAATATCATGCGCTAGCTGGAATAGACTTAAATCATTGGATAGTGACATTGCTGAGGGAACGAGTGAATGCTTGGGAGGCCAAAACTCATATGCTGTGATCAGGAGTTCTTTAATAGATGGGTTAAATCCGTTGGAGTGTCTTCTGCATTCCATTGCTGGCAGGGCAAATTTCTTCAGTGAGAATGCAGCTGTTCCCGGGACATTAACAAGAAAACTGATGTATCACTTGAGAGATACATATGTTGCTTATGATGGGACTGTTAGGAGTTCTTATGGGCAGCAAATAACGCAGTTCACTTATGATACTGCTGAAGACACATACACTGATGGTAATCTGGAAGGTGAACTTGGTGCCCCTGTTGGTTCTTGGGCTGCTGGTTCTATTTCAGAAGCTGCATATGGAGCTTTGGATCACCCAGTGAACATCTTAGAGGACTCTCCTCTCATGAATTTGCAGGTTACATTCTTTTACTCTCCTCTTTCTCGAAATAGGCTTTCGCCCCGCTATATTAATATAGCAAACCACCCGATACAACTGACATGCTTTTATTCTCCTCTTTCAAGGCCCGTGATTATTGTGCAGTTTCTTTTCTTTCTTTCTTATACTATTTTAACTTTACTGTCAGGATGTATTTAAGTTCCAGGAGGGTGCTAATTCTACGGATCATTTTGGTTTGCTTTACCTGTCAAAGAATGTAAAAAAATATAGATATGGTCCTGAGTATGCATCACTAGAAGTTAAGGATCATCTTGAACCAGTGAAGTTCTCTGACTTGGTGGACACCGTCATGATTCTGTTAGTACATTTGAATCATCTTTTTTTTCCTGATCACTTGACCTTGTAATACTGTATAATTGAAAAAATTCACATATTGTTTTGCAGATATGGCGGTCGTGATGCACGCACAACGAAAAAGAGCCCGTGGATTACTCATTTTCATATAAGCCAGGTTTGTTATTTTGAAGTTAAATGATCACATTTTCTGTTTCATAGGGGGCATTAAGTTGGTGTATTTTTATTTGCTTAAACTTGTCCATACATGTAGGAAATGATGAAGAGAAAAAAAATGGGATTAAGTTTTCTAGTAGACGAGCTTACAGAAAACTACGATGCAACGATAGACCCTGAAGTATATATTTCAAAGGGGTAAGTTCCGAAACCACGTGTTCTCATAAAACAATAGTTGTGTTTCCCATGGAAAAATAAAGTATGTGTGTTAGAATTAATAGTTATATGATGTTTTCTCCAATGAAACTTGACACCTTTAAATAATTAAACCACTGAGATTTCTCCAACAAAATATATGTTTATATTGGTTTCGCGATGCAGTTAAGTCCAATTATTGCATATCCTGGTCCAGGTGATATTTACATATCAATTTGTCGACCAACATATCATGCATTTTAGATGTGAGGTGGCTTTTTAGGCTGTAAACTGTTTTTTTCTGACATCCGGCTATAAAATGATTATAGTTGTTTAATACTTGGCACTGCCGCTATTTTAGAATTATATATGCTTTATGTTGTTATGTGAGTACCTATTTTATGTTTTCTTTCTGTGGTTACTGCAACATACATTTTGACACGTAATACTTCCATCCTTCCTGCAGCAAAGGTTCTGCTGGCAATGATGAGTGTGTTAACGACCAGACTTGCTGCATCACTGTGGTAACAGAGGATGACTCAAAGTCAAACTCAAAGTCTCAATTGGACACTATCAAGAAAAGGGTGATCCCAAAGCTCCTGGCCATGCTAGTGAAAGGTTATCATACTTCCAAGATTTTTCGAAATATGTTCTCAATATTTGTGCTAAGGAGCCCTTACTATTCTGCTACAAAAATTCCATACTGGGATTGGGTTCAAAATGTATAATTTCTTTTTTTCTGTTTTACATGGTACAAGGTAAAGTTGTTTTAGGTGCAACTTGTATGATTGGTTCTTCTCACATTTTAGGAATTTCAAGAACCCATTACGTGACTTTTATGTTTCTAGTATCACATACTTGAGTCTTCAGTACAAAATATGCGGATAATATCTGATGTGTAGTGCTTGTTTTTCCTTGGCAGGATTTGTGGAATTTAAGGATATTGAGATCCAGTGTCAGCAAGACAGTGAACTTGTTGTGAAAGTTGGTATGTCTGAGCATTGCAAGGGTGGGGAGTTTTGGTATAATCTACAAAATGCTTGTGTTGAAATATTTGAGTTGATTGATTGGGAGAGAAGCCGGCCAGGGAGCGTACATGATATTTCCTGCTCATATGGCATAGACTCTGCGTGGAATTGTTTTGTTGAAGTATATATATCTAATTTCTTTGTTTTGTTTTTCGCTTTTACTCAAACATTTGGGTCAATATTAATTGCCTGATCATTTCTTGTACAGTCTTTAAGATCAAAAACTGATGATATTGGAAAGAGTATTCGTCGGGAGCACTTGCTGGTTGTGGCAGATAGTTTATCTGTAAGTGGGAAGTTCCATGGGCTAAGCAGTCAAGGTTTAAAGCAACATCGGACTGGATTATCAATCTCATCTCCATTTTCTGAAGCTTCTTTCGCTGTGAGTGATATATGCTACTCTGAGTGATTGCTTACTACTAGAAGATTTCCTTCTGTAAATGCATTTAACAATTTTTTTCTGATGTTATTTTCTGCAGAGGCCTGCACAAACTTTTATAAACGCTGCAAAGCAATGTTCAGTGGACAATCTCTGTGGTACGGTAGATGCAATGGCCTGGGGCAAAGAGCCTTTTGTCGGAACATCGGGTCCTTTTGAGATTATGTATTCTGGGAAGGTATGTACTGTAACTGCTGCCAAATTCAGGCACAACATCCTTTCAGAGGCATTTCATTGTGGTCCCAAAAAAGTTAAATAGTTAAAGCAAACTGAGGGCTTCATATGCAATCACCCTCTACTCAATTGCTACAAACCACTGCAGTTTAGTCTTTGAGAGGATAGTACCAAATATATTTTACCAGATAGCTGCCCATGGCTAGTCTTTGGGATGCTTGAATAGTGTATATCTGTGGTGTTTGGATTATTTTGTAACCAATGGACGAATCTTGGTCAAGTGATAATCGGATAATAATACGCCGTCGTGCTTGCTATACACAATGTATATTCAGATATTTACTTGCATCCTAACATTTAAATTCTTTTGCAGGCGCATGAACCCGTACGGAATGAGAACATCTATGACATTCTAAATAACCCTGAAGTTCGAGATGCTGCTATCTCTAATGGTGGCACCATATCAGTGGAACAGGATGTTCTCAGTGCTAGGGTTGGTATATGGGACAACATTATTGATATGCGAGCTTGCTTGCAGAACATGCTACAAGAGTAAGGCTCCATCACTATCCCTGAATTGTATTGTATACATATTATTGTATCCTATTGAGAACCAAGCGGCTGGATTGGTGGCAAGGCTAGCGAGTGCGCAGCCAGCCCAATCTGAGCGCGTATGATTCGCTGCTGGAGAGATCTCATCTGCCTAACAACGTATAGCCCACGAGGGATCATTCCCCGGGGGTCAAAGTTTTTATTGTCTCCTATATGATATCATGTTTTACTTGCATGCAGGTACAAACTAAATAAATATGTCACGGAGCTAGATAAATCACGCGTAATTGAGGCCCTGAGGTTTCATCCAAGAGGGCATGAAAAGATTGGTGCTGGAATAAGAGCTATAAAGGTACGCGCATAACAGAAACGGTTTTTTTTGGTTTTGTCATAGCTTCATCCTTGTACAGTTCCAGTGATCTGAATTTAGTTGATTATTAAGCACAGAATGTATTAATATGATTTCACTCGTGTCTCAGGAAAGTAGGATTGGTTCCTTAACACCATTGTTTCCATCTGTTTCTCATTTGACACATGTGCTAATATTCTGGGAGTCTAACATCAAAATGTACGAATTAGGTGTCCACTTATGTGAAAAAGGATTTGTGTTAGTAGTTTGTTTCAATCTTAGGGTATCTACCATTGCCAGCGTCCGCCCCAAGGTTGCATGAACAACTTCATATCTATTGTCGACAGCTCATGTCGACACATCCTATTTTAGTACTCTCTCTATCTTAAAATAGATGTCGAAAATTTGTCAAAATTTGGTTGTATCTATAAAGTTAATAGTATGTAGATTCATTCAAATTTTAATAAATCTGCGACATCTATTTTAAGACGGAGGGAGTACCATTTCTGCAGTGCATTATGGCTACCCTTGAGTAGTAGCATATTTGACCGTGTGATCAAAACATGCTTTGCTCCTGCTTGCAGGTCGGACACCATCCTAGTTACCTAGGCACAAGGTGCTTCATTTTGATACGCAATGATGACACCACCGAAGACATTTCCTACAAGAAATGCGTGCAGGGGGCCGCGGATTCTATCTCGCCTCAGGTCGGAAATTACATAGAGAGGATGCTCCAGTATTGAGCAGCTCTGTCAGAGTAGTCGGCAGCAGCGCTCCTGCTATTTCATGCTAGTTTTGAGCTTCTGGTCAGACCGTAAGTAGGGAGATTTTGTTACTCTGTTTTTCAAGAAAGAACTATCAAACGGAACTGCGGAGGATGCTCGGTTATCCTAGAGAACAATGAAGTGGCAAAGAATGCTTCTTCACCACCATTTTGTGATAGCAAAAGATAGGCATGTCCTCGGATGATGACGCCATTTTTGTTTTCCCTTGTTGTTGTTGTTGTTGTTGTTGTTGTTGTTGTTGTTGTACAACTCTTTTACTCCCCCTAGCATTAGCATGTGGAGAGTTTGAAGCAGTCAAACCTTTTGTTTTGTGGTACATCAGTAAGATGGATGGGTGGATACTATTGTCCCAAAACTTTGCGGGCTCAAGTTATGCCCCATGTTCTCAGAATAAACAGTAAAAATGGATGCACCTTCTTCGGATGGATTCATGAAAATAGCACATGTTGCTCCAAGTTTGTTAACGGGGAGTACTTAATTACATGCTTCGAGTCTCAGTCGTGTGGTGAGGTTCTTTCATCTAGCTGAAAATTCATTTCTTGATCAATTGTTGCATTGAGGATGATCAAATAGAGTACTCTATGTTCCGAATGGATGATGCTTTTACAAAATTGCACTTCAATGTAGAAATGATGACTATGCATTACCGCTCTTTATCGGGCGAGTTTATATTACCTTTGGAAATTGTATAGTACTAGTATTAATCTAGTCCATGCTAATAAAGTGTGTTGGAAACGCAGCGATACGCAAGATAAAATTGGTCAACACAGTAGAATAACATGTACTCCTACCTGAACTTGCTTGGAACAAAAAGTTTTGTCATTGTTGTTGTCGACGGTGGCAACACACCATAGGCTGTTTGATGAAGTCTATATTGAAAACGATATTTTTTTGAACGGTTATTGAAAACGATATGACTAAAGCGTTCACAAAGCTCTAGGGCCAAACTTAAGGGTCTCTCAACAGGGGCTCCGGACCATTGTTGGGAGCGAGTGTTCTACGCGGTTGAATGAGAAGAGCTGCACACTAATATCAGCGACACTTATTATTGATCGGAGGTAGTACTACTCTTTGACTGCACACCACGCCCTGCGTGGATGACATTTATTCTAGAAGTACTAAACCGAGTTGGAAGGAATTGGAAACCATTTTCGTAGGGGGTTGGGTGTCCGTGGCGACAGATGAGACGCACATTCTGTCCGCTCACCACGAAGCTTAAGGGCACGCCACGTCAGCTCATGAGCTGGAGCGACATGCAGTTGGGGGTTGCTTTAGGGTATATCCAACGATGGCCGCAAATCGGACACCGAATTGATCTGTTTCGGTCCCTTTGCGGTCGGGGAGGAGGGCATGTCCTCGGCCTGTCCATTTGTGGTGGCCTGTGTACCCAATGGGCCGCCTCATTTGTGGGACCTGCTATCTGGGGACCAGCCTACTAGGCGCTTGAGGTATCATTAACATCGCTAATGGTGGCTAGCATGAATCCTGCCTCCCTGCATCTCCTATTCGGCATCGTTTCCCACCCAACATCGGCCTTTCCTGCTCGGTCGCTCCCTTCCCTCCGAGGCCCCTCTGGCCTATAAGAAGGTCAAGCCGCCGACATGGCCACCACCACCATAGCCACTATAGTCACCTAGGCGGCTCCCCATCACCTAGGCCAACCTCATCAAGTGCGCCCTTGAGCGGTACCAACCCTCCCCACTGAGCGTGCGTGAGCAATATACATTTGCGAAGGAAGAGGACGAGGAGTCATCGTTGGAGGAGTGGCAGGCCGACGACGAGGAGGAGGACAACGGTGAGGGAGGGTCTGGCCGGCAGGAGGCCATCCTCGCCTCCCTCGACATGGCACGGAAGGACATGGTTCGTGGCGCCATCTACAACACGAATTACGCCATGGAGAGCCACGTGTTTTCGCTATCCCACACATCGGTCGAGAGGGAGGCCGCCGATCGGCAGCTTATGGCCAAGGAGCAGTTGTGCCAGACCGCTGTGACCACGAAGAGAGAGGTGAAGGCGAATGCAGATCGCCAATCAAGACGCATAGGCGCCGTTGGCCACTGAGAAGGCTGTCCAAATTTCCGCTGATGTGGCCACGACGCTGATACCTACAAGTGTAGCGGATCGTTGAAATCTTCGATGTGTAAGTATTAATATCTCTCCTACAATAAGTGGAAGGTATAAGTATTTATTCTTTCAAATTAGAGTGTCACTATTCTAATTATCTATGCACTAAATGTCGTGGGAATGGCCACGGCAGTCGCTACCAGCGGTAGCGATTGAGTCTAAAGGGGCAAGGGAGAGTTAGCCATCTAGGGATCGAGATTCGAAGCACACATGGTTTTACCTAGGCTCAGCCCCCGTAGGGTAAAGAGCATACTTCCTGCTAGATGTATTAATCTGGATATGTTTACAAGGGTGGCGAGCTCGGGTGCTAGGCAGCGAGTCGCTTCTATGGGGTGTATCAGAGCGTATATCCGTAGAGAGTACCCGATGGAGGCTTATATAGTGCTACCTCTCTAGGGTTTACATGGATAACAGCGAATTAGTTAAGATTTCAGCGGCTTGACCTAATCCGACTGGGCCTAGCTACGCTTTTGGGCCTTCTGCTTCTAGTTTCCATGCTTCTTAGTCGCAGCTCATCCAGTCGCCGTATCAGCAAGCCCACTCGTCATGGGTTGGGCTTAGTCAAATCCACACCGTATATGGCATATCCCCATTAGTAGTCCCTAAGTGCGTCAAGGATTTGGTGGTGGCTTTTGATAACTACAAATGCATAGATCAATTGTAGCTAGTTTCAAAATAAGAGTATCAAACCCACAAAGAGCTATTTGGTTAAGGTCTTGATGCCCCTCATCACTATCTACCAAAGGATACTTGTAAGTTGCCTTTGATCTCAAGTAAAGAGTGTTTAAAGAGTGTTGTGTTTGTGTGCAAGAAAGTAATCAAAGGAAGTAAATAAAGTAAAAAGTGCACTGGGAATGGTGTTGGAACTCAATAAGGCTTACATGTTCTCGGAGATGCACGGTACACCCCTGGCTTATGAGAATTACTTATGATTAGGATAACCTATATCTTTCGTCATGATATGTGTGGAGAGAGTTTCATAATAAGATGTTCACCAAAAAATCTTGTGAGCAAGCCACTTCTACGACTCAAGTGATGAGGTCATCTCTAAATAACCAATGCGATGTCTACGAGTAAGTCACTTCTACAGACCACCACAATTAAGGGTTTCCGCAGGGATATCATTATGAGCTCAGTGAATATCTCTTAATCCCCGTTTGACCGTGATGTTATAATCCAATGCTTGCTGTCACAAAGTAGCACCGGACATACTCCCATACACGTACAACGGGTAGTTCACTCTCTTTAGTCCCGAAGGAAAATGTTATGTGGTCAAATTCACATACCATCTAGAGAGAGAGAGAGAGAGAGATCTAACACAATATCATAGATCAAGTAAAGATCAAAGACCGAAGTTATAGATCATCTTTATTTCATTTTATAATAATGCTAGGATTTCTCCATCTCCCCAAGAACAAAGGTAACTACTCACACATGAAGGCAATCAACAACATCATCATATTCATATGGATGGATTGAAAGTGTAAAGGTAAAATTAAGTGCAAACCCACAATTGTATTTGGAATTACAACAAGATCTAGTGAATGAGAGAGGGGATGATGGTGATGATGGAGATGCAGTGGTTGATGATGAGGGGGATGATGCGTTGTCCTCCGATGATCCGTGTGGTAGTAAGGATTTTCCCTTCTCCAAGTTCCTCCTTCAGATCCCTTCCCGGAGTGGTGTTTCATCACTGTAAGTGTTTGTGAATGTCGGATCTGAGATCCTTCTTAACATGGTGAGAGTATTTGGCGAGGCGGACATCCTGGCAGGCAATACACGCGGATAGTACATGCAAGCTCTGCCCGCACCAAAGGTCGTTAAGCTTACAATAACTTCTCCTCACATCCTCTCTTCTCCCGGGCACGTGAAAAATCATTTAAATGATATTTATCACTTAGAAATATCATATTATTGCATAACATGATAGCTCTAGTTGATATATTCACAAAATACTTATTAATTCGGGATCCTGTTGAAACAAGGTTAAAAGGTGCGTACAAGCGCTATAAAATACCAAAATCCTAACTCTACTTATGCAAAACATAAGGTAAATATGCTTAAAAATAAACTCATCGACTTTCCCAAGCTAGACTATTACTTGCCCGATAAAGGTAGTGACTTATGGACAAGGTCATCATGTTGATGAGGCACGAGTCATTACAATAAATGAGGCATTTGGAGCATAATTACAATATCAGAAATATAACTACACCGTGAGTTATATCACACTCTCACACATCACATGCCATAGAGGCTTCCACACCTTTTGTATTAATAATTTATATGAAGTTTAGAGATTTAGCAGATTATAAAATCATCAAGTTATCTAGATTAACACTTGATTGAGTAGGGAATAGTCTATGATAATTGTTTGAGTAACTTTTGTAAACTTACAATTTTCTTTTTGAATCTTTGATAACGTAATTTTCCTTTTGTTTCATCAGTAAAACGGCATCATGTTAATACCCTTTATGGCTCTTATTGGTTTGAACCAATGATTATAACATTGTCGGGTCCCTGACACATGGGGTACCACAACCCACCAAGTACTGGGCCCCTGCCGCGCACCCGTCAGTGGGCTCAAGTGGTGGGTTCCGTCCAAGAGGCTAGGTGAGGTGCGAAGTACAGACTACGAGCCGGGTCTTCTGTGTCACCCTGAAAGATCATACTTGTGACAAGGATGCCATTAGTAGCGCAAGACCCTCGACGAGGCAATGGCTCCTCGGGCGACCCTCTACAAGGGCAGGGCCACGGCCCGCTCAGTCGGGCAAGATGACAACCCAACAGGCAGCTCCCACGTTCTACTGCCTATGTTGTTCACCTCGATAAAGGGAGATGTTGTATGGCTGCTTCTGTGTTTAAGCGGGGCTAATGTCATCGGTGTCCCCAAATCTCAGCATTGATGCTTTGGTGCAAGGGAGCAAAAGATGATATGGCACCACATGGAGGATGTCCTCGACGACTGCTGCTTTGGACCGGAGCTCCCGAAGGGGCCTGGACCTGGTCCATGTATAGAGGGGGTCTGCACCGGCTCCCCTTGGGCGGGAATGTGGAGGCCCTTTCCCACCAAATATTGGGAGAAGAGGCCTGTCACCACTATAAAGTGGGAGCTACCCCAACCTTAGAAGGGGTCGATCCTTAGGATAAAAACCCTAGACATTCACCTGTCTCCATACCCTCGCAAAGCAACGCGAGTAACACAACCAATAAGGAGTAGGGGCTTTACCTCCTCAAGAGGGTCCCGAACCTAGGTATAAAAACCCGGTGTCATCTCTCTGCCGTGTGTGATCTCTGTCGCCCCCATTGCCGTGTCGAAGATCTAAGCGCATATTTTAGTCCCCTCACGAATCCGGGGCTCATTGGTGCCCCATTTCTTCCGCGGGATTTCCATTGTCCAACATTTGGCATGTTGGGTAGGGGGTTGAGGCGCATTTTGAAGATCCTTGAAGGCCTTGATGTCATGGCACTTCTCACGGACACACACGTCAGGCGCACCCAACAAGAAAGTGAGGGTGAAGTATGGGAGAACCAGAGCCCCCGACGCGTCGTCTCCCCCAACCTAGCGCAACCTAGAAGCAAGGAATACTCCCCTTTTGCTCCCCGAGAGAGGCGCTACCACTGGATCATGACGACACACCATCCTCGCGCACCGTACCATTACAGGAGCGTGGGGACGTCCTCGCACTGAGGGCTGCATGGTTCATGGTGAGAGAACTTCTCCGCTACCCGCTCGTGGAAGCTATGTGAGAAGAGTGGCACGTGCACCTTTCCGCGCTCATGGACATCACATGGACTAACCTAGACCCGGCTTCAGCCGAAGGCCGAGCGAGAGAAGTACCTTACAACACGCCTCCTCCACACGTTCTACCTACGATGGCCGAGAGCTCAAGGAGTGGGCGTGCCCCCTATGAAGCATGGTCGACGCGCAGAACCAGCAGTGACGTGCAAGTTGTTCGCACAATGGAAAACGCCCGTGTGACCCTCGCGTGGCGCCGTGAGAGCGAGGCCCGCATTTCCCAAAGTGTCGCAGTCGTGGGCCGCTAGAACCGTGCATCTCAAGATGGCAGCGTTGAGACCCTTAACTGCATCTACCTCACGCTTGCTGAGCACGATGGCTCTGAAATATAGCCATCCATGTCCATATTTAAACTGGATATTATTCATACTTTTGATGAAATATCTCTCTAAACCCTGCCACTAATGCCTAATAATCAAAGGGGTATGCAATCCTTTCTTTCTATTTTTCCTTGCGCAAATAATGTCGTTGGAAGATGGAATCACTACATTAAAGTCAAAGATATGAGATTTCCAACAAACAGAAGAAACCAGGAGCCGTGAAGCAGATGCAGACGCTTTAACGACCAACTATACGATTGGAATAAAATTCTGGGCGTATAGTTCCGGTCGTATAGTTGGAGCCACCACTGCTAGGTCAAACACAATAACTTTCATGAAGGGACCCCTATATAAAGAAGCCTAGGGCGACGAGAAAACATCTCCGGCTTCACCCTCAAGTCTCTGCCCTAGATCATAAGCCGCCTCTAGATCTCCAAACCCTTCTCCACCATCATAGCCATATTCCACCACTTGTAATAGTAGATCTCATCTTCGATTGGTGACATTGTAAGATTATTGCTATCAACCTTATGATTTCCATTATAATGTTTGTGATTGTTGATCTCATCTCTATGTGTGAGTAATTCTCCTTGGGCTAAGGGCTTCAGCCTAGCCATGTAGCTTTTGTCCATGTTATTTATCATAGATGGGATCATATATTAGTTTGTATGACATGATGATTATTGTATCCTATCTTGCCTCAATCTAAGGATTTGTCAGATACCTAAGACCCCGAGGATTGAGCCAGGTATAGGGAGTATGAGTAATGACTAATCTGCAGGTTGGGAACTCCAGTGACAGAAGGGGTAGTACGGCTGTATGTGAGGGATTTATTTGAGATTAACGGTGACGTCACTATGCATATCATTAGTTATCTTTCTTCTATGGATGAGACTAGTAGGTTATTGCTATAAGCAGTTGCGGATGCAATAGCAATTATGAATGCACTTCCCACATATAATCTATCTTGCTCTAACAATTACATGCATACTTTATCTTTATCTTTTATTCCCATCAGATGTTTTGCACAGCTACAGGTGAAACCGAACGCCCTAGGCCCTCTCTCTCCACATCAACAACAACAAAAAGACGCAAACTCTTGGTCCGTTAAAAACACAAAAGCAATTCTAAAACTCCCGAAGGTCCATTAAAGTAACTTCACTACGCTTCTGCTTCCCAAGGATTTGATAAACCTACATCCGTAATCCGGATCGAAGGTGTCAACCTTTATTCTGGCACCATTGCCGGAGAAGCAATAGGTACCCTGGTGAGGTTAGTAGGAACCTTGCTAGTTTTAATTCTTGTTTTAAATTTTGTTAGTTTGCTTTAAATTCTTGCTTTTACTATTATAAGTCTCTGTTTAAGAAAACCCAAAAACATAGGAAATATGGCTGAAAAGAAGCTTGGGGAGTTTGCTACTCCCAACAATGATTATTTGCGTACTCCTATTACTCAGCCAACAATTACTGCTGATGACTATGAAATTAAGCCCCATTATTGAAGTTTGGTTCAACAGAAGCAATTTGGAGGCTCTGTTGTTGAGGACACAGGTATGCACTTGAATACTTTCACTGAAATATGTGATATGATGCGCATAAAAGACGTTGACCCCGATGCGGTGAAATTGCGTCTATTTACTTTCTCTCTTAGAGGAAGAGCAAAAGAATGGTTGCTATCTTTGCCTAGAAATACTATTACATCATGGGTGGAATGCACTTCTTTAATTATGACTAATATTTCCCACCCACAAAGACTATGCAACTAAGATATAATATTACTGATTTTAGACAGGAAGAGCGTGAGCCACTAGCGCTTGCATGGGAGAGGATGAAAGAATGCATGAGAAATTGTCCCAGTCACGGGATGGAAGATTGGTTAATCGTCCATTTATTTTATAATGCTCTTAACCCTATGTCTAAGTCTATGCTTGATACTACAGCTGGAGGAATGATACATTGCAAATGTATCTATAATTTTTGATGTTCCATGCTTAGTTTTATCCACTTTCTTGTGTTTTGTTCCAACTTTGGAGTACTTTTCATATGATTTCTTGGACTAACCTATTAACAAGAGCCACAGTGCCAGTTGCCTGTTTTCTGCTGTTTTTGGTTCCAGGAAAGTCAGAAAATGAATATTCTCGGAATTGGATGGGACAAAAGCCAAAGTGCCTATTTTTCCGGATGTCATCAAGTGCTAGAATACGAGATGGAGAGGGGCCAGAGGGCGGCCACACCACCTGGCCGCGCGGCCAGGCCTGGCCCGCGCCAGGGGGTGGTGTGGCCAGCCTAGGCACCCCCTCGGCCTCCCCTTCCGACTATAAGATGCCCTCAGGAAGAAAACCCTAAGTACCCGATCAAAAAATCCACAAAAGAGTCTGTAGCCGCCGTCATCTCCATCCCTAGATCGGGAGGGATCTGAAGCTCTTCCCGGCACCCTACCGAAGAGGGGAATTCACCCTGGAGGCCTTCTTCATCACCATGCAAGCCTCCGGTGTGATGCGTGAGTAGTTCATCCTTGGACTATGAATCCATGTAGTAGCTAGATGGCTGGTTCTCCTCTTTTGTGCTTTCATGTTTAGATCTTGTGAGCTCCGTTCATGATCAAGATCCTCTATTTGTTCATAGAACAATCGTATTGTTTACTTTACACGCAGTTTGGAAAGCAATAATCTGTTGCTTGCAACTTAATACTGGAGGGGGTTCGGATGATAACCTGAAGGTGGATTATTAGTCATAGATGCAGTTGGATGGCGGTCTATGTATTATGTTGTAATGCCCAATCGAATCTCAAAGGAGTCAAGATGATTAGTATATGCATGTATTGCTTTCTCGATGTTTGTCAATAGCCCCGCTGTAATTTGTTCACCCAACATGTTATCTATCTAAGGAGAGCCACCTCTAGTGAACTATGGATCTCGGTCCTTTTCTTTACATACAATCTACAATCTTTTACTATTTTGTGTTTACTTTCTGCAAACTTTTACTTCTTTCCATTCGATACGTTTAATCCTTTGTTTTCCGCAAAACACGGTGAGATTGACAACCTCATCACAAGTTGGGGACAAAGTTCTGTGGTTGTGTTGTGCAGGTCTCCACGTTGCTACTAGCACCGGTAGTGCGCCCAGCCAAAGCTCAACTAGTAACACCTTTGGGGTGTTTCTTTGCTCCTACTGGTTCGATTAAACCTTGGTTTCATAACTGAGGGAAACTTGCTGCTGTGCTCATCATACCTTCCTCTTGGGGTTCCCAACAAGCTCTACATCAACCACGCACAAGCACTTTTCTAGGCGCCGTGAATTGAGCCATCAAGCATTTTTCTGGCGCCGTTGCCGGGGAGTCAAGGACATCTTCACAAGGGGAGTCCCTCATAACCAATCTCTTTACTTTGTTGTTTTTGTTTTTCTTAGTTTGCTTGTTTCTTTATCAAAAAACACAAAAAAATTAGTTTTACTTGTTTGCTTTCTTATTTGAAAACACAAAAAATGACTACTCTTGAAAACACTAAGTTGTGTGACTTCACTAGCACCAACAACAATGATTTTATGAGCACACCTATTGCTCCACCTGTGCCTGAAGATACTTTCTTTGAGATAAAACCTGCTTTGCTCAATCTTGTTATGAGAGAACAATTTTCTGGTATTGGTAATGAAGATGCTGCTTCCCATCTAAATAACTTTGTTGAACTTTGTGAGATGCAAAAGCATAGGGATATAGATGGTGATATTATTAAGCTGAAATTGTTTCCTTTCTCTTTGAGAGGAAAAGATAAAGAATGGTTGAATTCCTTAACTAGGAATATCATTTGTTCTTGGACTAAGTGCAAAGATGCTTTCATTGGAAAATACTAGCCTCCCGCTAAGATTATATCCATGAGAAGTGAAATAATGAAGTTTAAACAATCTGATAATGAGCATGTTGCTCAAGCTTGGGAAAGAATGAAATCTTTGGTAAAGAATTGTCCCACTCATGGACTGACTGCTTGGATGATCATCCAAACTTTTTATGTAGGATTGAACTATTCTTCAAGGAACCTATTGGATTCTGCTGCTGGAGGTACCTTTATGACCATCACTTTGGGTGCTGCAACAAAACTTCTGGATAATATGATGGTTAATTATTCTGAATGGCATACTGAGAGAGCTCCACAAGGTAAGAAGGTAAATTCTGTTGAGGAAATCTCCTCCTTGAGTGATAAGATTGATATTATTATGTCTATGCTTGTTAATGGGAAAGCCCATATTGATCCAAATAATGTTCCTTTAGCCTCTTTGGTTGCTCAAGAAGAGCAAGTTGATGTGAACTTCATAAGAAATAACAACTTTGGCAATAATGCTTATAGGACTAATTTTGGTAACGACAATTATAAGCCATATCCTCCCAACAATGGTAATGCTTATGGAAATTCTTACAACAATAATAGGAGTGCTCCCTCTGAACTTGAAGTTGTGCTTAAAGAGTTTATTAGTAAACAAACTGCTTTCAATAAAACTATTGAGGAAGAACTCTCTAATGCTGAAAGAAATATAGCATCTTTGGCTGAAGCTCAATCTTCTTTGAATAAAATGGCTGCTAAACCTGAAACTAATGATAATCCCTTTGCAGCTACTAAAGCTATACAAGTAAGAATTGATGAAAATGTTAGACTATTAGCTGAATTACATGCTAAGTGGGAAAGAGAAGATGAAATTGCTAGAAACATTAGTGTTTCTACTATTACCACCACTTGTGTTGAGGCTAGTAATAGTTCTACTACTTTAGATGATAAATTTGATTTGGATCTTGATGGTTGCAATGTCTCTGAAGTTATTAAGTTCCTACAAAAGCTTACTGAAAGTCCTAATGCTAGTGCTATGAACATGGCTTTTACAAAACACATTACTAATGCTCTCATAAAGATTAAAGAAGAAAAGATGAAACATAAAGCTTCTATTGCTATAAAACAAGAAGATGGTTGGGAACCCATCATTAATATGAAAGTGAATGACTTTGATTTCAAAGCTTTATGTGATCTTGATAGTAGTGTTTCTATTATGCCTAGAAGGATTTATGATATGCTTGATTTGCCTCCTCTTGAAGATTGTTATTTGAATGTTGTAACTACCTCGGTGAATTACGCTCTTAGTTACATGCCTGGATGAACGAAAGTGGTTAAAATAGTACGGTGGGGCCCAGGGCCGCTCACGGTAGACCTTTCGGCCGTCCTAACCACTTTCAGACATCAGGACAAGAACGAGCGGCGTAATCGGCAGGCGAAGGGATCAACTACATACACAAATGAGTATGTATGCAAGCCACATACAACAGTCCTCAGAGCCATTCCATCTAAAAGAAATAGAAATATTGCAACGCCATACGGCAAGATTCAAATGGCCTAGATAGAGATAATAATTTAGGATAGCTCCTCATACATCACACATCAGAGTATCAGGCAGAAGCAGAAAACAAGATCCGAGTACGGATAAGAAGCAAATCGGCATAAGATGCCCCATAAATAAACACATCCCGCCCACAGATCTCATGGATCCCTGTTCTCGGAATCTCTACACCGAATGATCGTTGCCAACATCATCTGTCTCCTCCACCCAGTATCCATCTTGCAAATACACCTGTTCATCTGAATCAAACAATTTATCGTGTGAGACCCTAGGGGTACTCAGCAAGTCTTTATGCCACTAAACGGGACACAACCTGGGGTGACGCAATTGCAGCAAAAGATAATACCTAACAATTCTATAGACTCGCTAACCATACGCCTAACCAATGATAGTCGGATGTCCGTGAATTAAGAACAACAGTTATAATAGTATAATTAACAGATCCATCCTACTCCTCGCTTACCAACGAGGAAGCGGACGAACAACCCCCATCATCCATTGGCAGTTTTATTAACCATTCCCTGAGTATTGCACTATTTACTAGTCAAGTACTTAGTCAATTTAAAAGCGGTACTTTAGTTATACTTGTCTATGATCGAGAAACTGTGCTCCAAGTCGTCCATAACCGCGGACACGGCTTTCAGAAAGATTTACCCTGCAGGGGTGCACGAATAGCAACACACACTCGATCAACCTCGGAAAAACCAAATCAAAACCCAACGAGGCATTCACGACAAAGCAATCATAGGATTCAGAAATATTTCAGGGGGCCACCCCAATAAGCTACCTGCAACGAAGTTGGCCGGCTCCGAGACGGACCCAGGGTTTGCGACGACGGCTCTAAACGACTGGGAACCCGAAAATGTGACTAGGCTTGTCGATACCGCGAAAACGTGGCGCGGTCCAAAACAGTACAGGTGCTTCTGGCACAATCTTAAATAAAGCGGTAACATGGCATAAGTACAGGATAGTAAATATGCCCCAAACTAATTGTGGCCCCAAGAAATAGAAATGAATCAAGCTCTGGCTCAGGGGGGTCCATAAGGCCTCCCGGATGTGGATAGTGCGAATAGTCAAGGAACAGGAATCAAGTACTCGGGGTCCTACGAGACACAAGTGAGCATGAAAAACCAAATAGCAGATATTGCTCACCGGTGCCTCTTTCATTATTTATCCCATTACTACTCAGGTTAAGTTGTTTAGGTACCTCGTTATCCATCAGACACTCACATACCCTACACATGGTTTGCTACGACTCGCATGGCTCAAACAACTCCTGCAGTAATGGCTCATGGGATGGAGGAACAAGCTTCGGTGGGGTTTAAAAGTAAAGGCTATGCAGTACTTGGGATTCAATTTAATGCACTCGCGACTCAATGATGCAAGAATAAGATAGAGGCAATAGGTACTGTATGTATGCAAGCATGTGGTAGTGCTTGCCTGGCAGCTCAGTTGAAGCGAGAGATGGATCTGGGTAGTACTCCTGTGATTCTTGGTAATTCTCCTGCTGGGCGTCTATTCGAAGAAGAACCAAACAAACAAGGGCCAACATAAATAAAGTGCACAAGCATATGAATTAAAATGCGACAAGAAAACAAGCATGCCATGATGAATGATGCACAATTTACATGGAATTAAAGTAGCATGGCAAGGGTGAGGTGTGGTGCAAGAATTAAAGCATTTTATTATTTATTTAGTCCAATTTTTTTATTGCCATAAACAGTTCAGATTTGTAAGAATGACATGATGCATGCTTCAATTCAGAACAAGGACTGCATAGATAGAACGGGCTCGTCGCGCTGATCGATTCAGACATATTATTTGTCAAATTTGGAGTTGTAGAATTAAAGTTATTAATTTATTAAGAAAAGGGCATTTTATTGTAATTTTAATCATCTCGAAATTTTAAAGTGTTCAAACATTATTTTGAATGGCATATTTGGATTCCTCACATTTTTCTGATTCAAAAACATATATCATTTGTATTATTTGGATTTATATTTGAAAAGTTATTTAAATCTGATTTGAATTTGAATTTAATTCAATTTTGCAAAGGTTTAATTAAAACAGACAACAGGGCAAACTTTTGTTACCCAGCTTGACCCAGCCATAGCCACTGACGGGTGGGCCAGTCGCTGGCGAGGCACACGCGCGCGAAAAACTTTTCACACCGCGGCTCTGCCTAGCCCGTGCGACTGTGAGGTCGGACCAACCGGCTGAGGCCCACATGACAGTGAACGAACTCGCAGAGGCTGGCAGGTGGGACCGAGCTGGAGCGCGGGTTAAGATAATATCAGGCTGGGGGGTTTTCTGAAAGAAGGCCACGACGGCTGACAGGTGGGGCTAGAGAGGAGCGCGGGTGGAGCCGACAAAGGACGCAGGGGGTTAAGTGCAAAAAGGACCGCGGACACTGTTTCTCTTCTCGTTCTCTGACGGACTGACGGCACACATGGCGCGGCGTAGCGGGGATTGGATCCCGCGACCTGGCGTGCGCGGGCGGCGGCGGCTACCGCTGGGCTAGGGAGGGGTAGTTGTTAGGGAGTATCTACGCGACCAGTTGAGGCGCTACGTGGCGCGAGAGCGTGCAGACAGCAGCGAGCAGCGGCACACTGAGGGCGTTCGGCGCAACGCCTGGCGCGGCTAGGGCTTTACGGCAGAGCGGATGTTGTCTAGGAGGTGGAAGGGCTTACCGCGGGGAGGTTGCTGGCATCAGATCGGGGCGAGGCGCGGTGGATCGTCGACGAGGCTGGCGAGCCGGGAATCTAGGGTTTCCGCAGGGCGTCGATGTACTGGCGGTGCTCGCGCTCCTTGTCCTCGTCGGCGCGTACGAGGCGAAGTAGGGGAGCCTCCTTGGTCTTCCAAACCACCTCCACGTCGTGTTGGCCGACTAGAACGAGAGGGCCGACGCGGTACTCGCGGTGACCGGCGGCAGGTCCCGGCGACGATGAAGAAGAAGGGGAGGAGAGGTAGGGCCTGGGGTTGGATCTGGACGAGGCAGGGGAGCCATTGGGCGGAGGGTAAGCGAGGGAGAGGGAGGAGATGCCGTGTGGGACTCGGGGGTTGATAAAGTGGCTTCTGCCACTTTCCTCCTTCTCCCCGAGCACGTGGTCAAGCTGGGGCTCGACCTGGGTAGCCAGGCAGGGCAGGGAGAGGGCTGCAGGTGGGGTCGGCGTGGGGTAGCAGCTAGGTGGGGCTGGCACGGCGGTAGAGAAAAGAGAGAGAAGGGAGGGGGTAGGTCGGGTGAGCTCGGGTTAGGCTAGGGCATGGGCTAGGGTTTGGGGTGGTTAGCTGGGTAGATGGGGCGTGGGCCAGGGAGAGAAAGACGGCCAGGTGGCCATCCTGGTAGAGAGAGATAGAGAGAGAGAGGTGAGGTTAAGGTTAGGGTTTAGTGTAGACATAGGGTTAGAGGACATATAGAGAGAGGTAGTTAAGTTAGGTTTTTATTAGGTGGTTTAGGTTTTAAAATGTGTTTATGAGATCAACCAAGAGGGTAAAGTGAAGCTTTGATTAAGTTAAGATGAGGTGAAGGAGAAACCAAGAAAAGAGAAAGAAAAGGATTATGGGAAAAGGCCTCATTTGAATCATGCATGGGGAAAATAAAATAAAATGATGTTGATGAGAATATGGGGATGGTGGAAGGGGTGGAGATGATCCACAAAGAAAAGATCCCAAAAACAAAGGAAAAACCAATGGGATAAAAGGTGGTGATGAAGGTTGCATGGCCCATGCAAAATAATAAATGCCATGATTTATTTTGTGAGAACAAACTAATGATATGGCATTATTCTTATGCATTCACAAGAAGTGGAACAAGGCCAAGCAAAAGAATTTAGATTAGATCCACCCCATCCACATGAGCTAGAATAAAATCAAAAGAAAAGAATTACAAGCTCATGGATAATAGGATGGTGGAAATATAAGGTCGTGAAAGAAAGGTGATGGAGTGGAATAAAAGATATGCCCCCAACTCAACTTGGGCATTAAACAATATATCAATAACCAAATACAATATCAAGAGGCAAATACAATTAATAATGCATATGAGAGAAGAACCAAAGAAACAGGGTTTGTATGATGCTCAAATGCAAGGTGGCATGATGATATGAGCATGATATAATTATGATGCAACAAATATATATAGGAAGTAGCCAATATATAGACTAGGCTAGTAGCATTGCAATTGTTAGACAATTGGGATGCTACAAATGTCTGACTTGATTATAATGCTAAAAAGAAACTCATGGGGAGTCTTAATGATGTTCTTATTATGGTTAAAAATTCCTATGTCCCCGTTGATTTCTATGTTTTGGATGTTGAATACAATGCTTCTTGTCCTATTACTTTGGGAAGACCTTTTCTTAGAACTATTGGTGCCATCATTGATATGAAAGAAGGCACCATTAAATATCAACTCCCACTCAAGAAAGGTAAAGAACACTTCCCTAAAAAGAGAGAAAATATTTCTTTTGCTTCTCCTATGAAAACAAAATTTGTTCTTAATGCTTCTTCATTTGAGAACACTTGATTCTTTCTTTGCTTCTTATGCCTAACTTAAAGGCGTTAAAAAAGTACTTATTGGGAGATAACCCAAAAGTTTTAGATGAGTCTTGGAAGTTAACACCTCTGTAATAACCTCTCCTTATCCTTTTTATTTGCTTTTTGTGCCAAAAGTAACCTCTAATGAGAGTGAAGTAATGATTGGGAAAGTTGCTGTCCCGAAACAGATCTTTGTGCTTCACCGTAAAAATTGTGAGAGAGCTCTGTATGTGGGATTGAGCTGTAATTGTTTGTGCTTCTGCCCCAGGTTGTTATCTAACTTTCGTTAGTTCAATACTTTTTGATTTGAGCAACCGAAGGTCTTCGAAAAAATTCGTCTTTACCTGCTGGTCTATTTTGACAGATTTCTCCCATTTTCTGCATTTGCTTCTTGTTGGTTCCTTCTTGAGTTCTTTTGGGGAATTGAGATTTTTGAGGGAAGTGCTACAGTAGCTAGTGTTCTAATGGAAGTTTATTCGGTGTTAGAACTGAAACTTAAGACTTATTATCTTGAGTGCACTAATGTTGCTAATAAAGATTGTGTGAAGTTTTGTATGAAGGAAAAATTTCAGGTGTGTGGAAGGAATGAGTAATGAGATGAAGGATGGACTAAAGCTCAAACTTGGGGATGCCACGCGTGTCACCCCAAGAAATATCCAAGAAGTACAAGCGTCAAAGCTTGGGGATGCCCAAGGCATCCCCTTCTTCATCAATAAAAATCCTAGGTTTCTTCCAAACGCTCTATTTTTATTGTTTCATACACAGTTGTGTTGTTCTTGGAGCGTCTTATTTTTCATTTTCGTTTTGGATTTTAGTTTGCTTTGTTTGCTTAGTTTTCTGAATAAATTGGTTGGACCCCCTCTTTCATACATTGGTTTGCAAATAGTTTGGTTTGGTTTGGAAAGAGTAGGAAAGTTCATGCTTATGTGGTAAAAAGAGCTCGTTTTTGAATGTGGCCTATGCTTTGTCATGCCATGCTTGATATTGTTTTGGCTTTATGCTTAGTATTCTTTGCTGTAGCATGACTTGTTATAAACAATTGAGATTGCTTAATGTGCCTTGGATGAATCATGCATTGTTTTAGCATATTAAAGCATAGTATAGTGGTATTCTGCTTTGATGCTTTATTTGGGTTGACTTGGCGCATGCTCACACCATGTTATGACTATCTCAAGTCACCATAGCATTTATGATCCTTTAGTTTTCAACTTGTAGTATCAGTTTATGCTTTGATCAATGATGTTTTGTCGCTCTGCATGATTATGGCCATTATTGCTCTCTTAGTTTGTCGCTCCCAGTCTTTTGCTAGCCTCCACCACCAAGTATGAGTTCCACTCATGCATCCAACTCCCTAAACCAAGTTATTCCAAAGAGTCCACCATACCCACCTACTAGCTTATGCTATTCCAAGTATATTCATGCTTTTGTTTACCTTCCAAATTAAACTTGTTATGAGAAAACTAGTGATTAAAGCTCTCACGAACTTGATGGCACACTTTACTTTTTGCCCTTAATAAACTTGAACCATTGTGTCTTCTATGTTGTATATGCTTGCACTTATTTGTTGGGAATTAGCAGAACCATGCTTTCATGGGGAACACTTTCAACATTGCACTTGGTACTTGTACCTAGTTGATATCATGCTCTTTTGTATATGGATGTCGTCGGTGTGAAATGAAAGGGGAGCTTGTAAGTCCATGGAGTTATGTATATGTGTTAGAGAAACGCCTGGGCCGCTGGTCTAATCCATGCTGACATGGTGGAAACCTGCAGCGTAACCATAATGAGCTATCTATGAAGCATTCTTCTTATATAAAAAAGAGTCCTATCTTGAGAAAAAAAGAGAAAAATAAAAAAAAAGATACTATGAAAAGAGGAAAGAGAGAAAAAAGCACCATATTCCCATGTTAATAAGAAGAATGCTGAGATGATCGTTGTATGCTTGCCTTGTCATTTTGATATGGGGATCCTTCTGTATCATCGGGCAAGGGGTACCCTGTTGGCGGTTCTCTATGATACACATGTACTTACGATGACAAGAACTTACCGGTGACTAAACTTGAGTAGCATGAGGAGCGGCCCTCGTATACAAGGGACATGAGATTTCTGACTTATACTTCGTCAAGCATGTACACCATAGTTTGTTCACTTTAACCTTAATCACTTCAAGATGCTTATGATAGGGGCAATGAGAGCTGAAAGCTATAAGTACCATAATTTTTGGAAGCTCTTTATGAGACTTGAATCCCTACTTCCTTTTACAAAGGTCTTTCTTCCACCATTATATTGAGTCTCCACTTTCTATCTTTATGCACCTAATTTGAGAGCATAGTGGCCATTCTTAGTTCTATGTGCATTGTCCCAAGACTAGTTGATTGATGCATAACTTGATATTGCTTATTTTGAACTATTTGTATCTAGTCACTCTTATGAACTTTGAAGGTGTCCTATGCATTTATATTTGATACTCTATGAGGGACAAGCTGAATACTATTAGGCTATGTTTTCTTTATGTGAAACAAACAAACGTCTTGCAAAGCATTGTTATTCATGAATCTTTTGTTTCTGCCTTTTCATGTTGCATCATAGTTTCTTTGATTATTGCTAGAACTTTGTCTTTCATTATATGATTGAAGTATTATGATCCCAGCCTTGAAAGTTTTACAAATACTTTGATCAAGTCTTTGATGGTGCATGTCACCTAAATTTTTTTTCTTTCTTTTTATCACTTACCTACTCGAGGACGAGCAGGAGTTAAGCTTGGGGATGTTGATACATTGCAAATGTATCTATAATTTTTGATGTTCCATGCTTAGTTTTATCCACTTTCTTGTGTTTTGTTCCAACTTTGGAGTACTTTTCATATGATTTCTTGGACTAACCTATTAACAAGAACCAGAGTGTCAGCTGCCTGTTTTCTGCTGTTTTTGGTTCCAGGAAAGTCAGAAAATGAATATTCTCGGAATTAGACGGGACAAAAGCCAAAGTGCCTATTTTTCCGGATGTCATCAAGTGCTAGAATACGAGACGGAGAGGGGCCAAAGGGTGGCCACACCACCTGGCCACGCGGCCAGGCCTGGCCCTTGCCAGGGGGTGGTGTGGCCAGCCCAGGCACCCCCTCGGCCTCCCCTTCCGACTATAAGATGCCCTCGGGACGAAAACCCTAAGTACCCGTTCAAAAATCCACGAAAGAGTCTGTAGCCGCCATCATCTCCATCCCTAGATCGGGAGGGATCTGAAGCTCTTCCCGGCACCCTGCCGGAGAGGGGAATTCACCCTAGAGGCCTTCTTCATCACCATGCAAGCCTCCGGTGTGATGCGTGAGTAGTTCATCCTTGGACTACGGATCCATGTAGTAGCTAGATGGCTGGTTTTCTCCTCCTTTGTGCTTTCATGTTTAGATCTTGTGAGCTCCGTTCATGATCAAGATCCTCTATTTGTAATTCTGCATGTTGTGTTTGCGGGGATCCGATGGATATTGAGATGCTATTTCAGATTGATTATTGATTCTATCATGTATTTGTTATTTGTGATCTTGCATGCTTTCCGTTGTTAGTAGCTATCTTGGCCAAGTAGATGCTAGCAACTCCAAGAGTTAGTATTTATGCTCGATAGTGGGTTCATGCCTCTGGTAATTTGGGGAAGTGACAGAAATCTCTAAGGTAATAGATGTGTTGTTGCTACTAGGGAGAGAACAACAATCCTTTGTTCATAGAACAATCGTATTGTTTACTTTACACGCAGTTCGTAAAGCAATAATCTGTTGCTTGCAACTTAATACTGGAGGGGGTTCGGATGATAACCTAAAGGTGGATTATTAGTCATAGATGCAGTTGGATGGCGGTCTATGTATTATGTTGTAATGCCCAATCGAATCTCAAAGGAGTCAAGATGATTAGTATATGCATGTATTGCTTTCTCGATGTTTGTCAATAGCCCCGCTGTAATTTGTTCACTCAGGATGTTATCTATCTAAGGAGAGCCACCTCTAGTGAACTATGGATCCCGGTCCTTTTCTTTACATACAATCTACAATCTTTTACTGTTTTGTGTTTACTTTCTGCAAACTTTTACTTATTTCCATTCGATACGTTTAATCCTTTGTTTTCCGCAAAAGACGGTGAGATTGACAACCTCATCGCAAGTTGGGGACAAAGTTCTGTGGTTGTGTTGTGCAGGTCTCTACGTTGCTACTAGCACCGGTAGTGCGCCCTGCCAAAGCTCAGCTAGTAACACCTTTGGGGTGTTTCCTTGCTCCTACTGGTTCGATTAAACCTTGGTTTCATAACTGAGGGAAACTTTCTGCTGTGCTCATCATACCTTCCTCTTGGGGTTCCCAGCGAGCTCTACATCAACCACGCACCAGCACTTTTCTGGGTGCTCTGAATTGAGACATCAAGGAACATTTATGGGTAAACATATTACCGAAGCAAAGCAGCTGCAAGATAATATGCAATACAACCATGCCCAATGGCATGTGGATAGATCAAACACGAAGAAGGTGAACTCCGTCTCACCACAACAAAATGAAGAACTCAATGCTAAGTTGGATGAGCTCATATTAGCTGTAAAAGGTAAGGAAACCCCGGTAAGAGCCATCCTTGAAACTAATATTGAAGACGTAGACTTCATAGCTTGTAATGATTATAACCCTGCTTGGAAGAAGAATTATAATCCTAATTTTCAGAAACATTATTCTAGTCCTGCAGGTAACTCAAATAATAATATGGGAACTAGTAATGGTAGTGACGAGGGTTTAACTCATCAATGCCCATTGTTATGGACTTGGGTTTTGGAGAAGGAGGGAGCGCTGGAGACATATATCGGCTAGCAAACAAGCACACATGGGACAAAAGATTTACCCAGGTTTAGGCCTCGTAGAGGTCCCTACTCCTGCTTGTCTGCTCGTGGAATTATTGAAGGAGTCGAAAGTTACAATGGTGCGCAGATGCAATCTGGCGAGGGTTGTGGAAACTAGGGTTGCGTGTGTCCTCCTCGCCGCCCCCTCCTAGCCTTTATATAGATTGGCTAGGTCTCGGGTAGCAGGTCGAGTCGGTTACAAGTTAGGGTTTTCCCCTTCAAACTTTCTATCTTTAGCTTCTTCTTGTTCTTCAAGCAATCGAGAGTCCGCAGGTTACTCGAGTCCTTTCATCCGGGCCTTGGCGACACCGTGGGACTGTACGTATTTGGACCGTATATACCAAGCTCGAGTACCTATAGGGTATACCCATGTCAGTAGCCCCCGAGTGTCCAGTGGAATCGCAGATTCGACTGAGGACTTTTTGAAGTCTTCGAGTGCCTAAATGAGTACATTTCGACTGCTTTTATTTGTGCCATAGGGATTGTTGATATATGTGTCTGATGTAACCGAAGTATTGGTATCAGTCAACCACCTTAGGGTGAAACAACGCAATCTACTCGAACTCGAGTCCCCGGACTGGAATCCGGAAAAGTGCTGGCGTAATTCGACTCAAGCCGCGGAGGTCTTACAGGAGTCGAATTCCAGTTATATGGGTGTGAGCACTTGAAGCGTCCGTCAAGGCATGTTCATCGTGCCTGTAGGCACGGATATATTTCTGGTAGTGCGCAGCTAAATGCGTTGCCAGGCCTTATTCAGGTCTTACCTTCACGCTGTAAGCGCGGTATCCGAATTTTATCATCGCGGAGACGATTTGGGTGACCCAGGAGACGCAGTCTCTTTGTAGGGAAAATTATGAGGCGGTGTCACCATGAGCTTCGAGTGCGGATGTTATCAACACACAGTTTTCTGTATAAATAAATCATAGGGTGCGCGACCAGCGCTCCCTATGGGAGTAGACCCCGAGTGCCTGGTTGAGTCGAAGACTCAGGCAGGGACTAAATAACTTTTGCGACTGTTGTCATCTTTTGTTGCTTGTTTCAGTCGAATTTGTTTCCGGCGCTCCCTATGGGAGTAACCCATGTCTATAGTCGAATTGTATTTCGAATGGTGTGGGTTTTTGGTTTTGATTGTCCTTGTTCCTGCAAAAAGAAAAGAAAACCGTAGGGTGCGCGACCAGCGCTCCCTATGGGAGTAGCCCCCGAGTGCTTGGTGGAGTCGAAGACTCCAGCAGGTACTAAAGTAGTCGAAGTTTTTCCGCTGCGTAGCTTCGACGACGTTAGTGCTGACGCTTGTATGACCTCAGTTGCCCGCGTGAGCGAGTTTGATGGGACGTGACGAGCAGCGGGTCCCACTTCCTGACTTTGATTTGACTGGGCATGCGTGATCTTTATTTTAACTGCGCCTCCTCGATTTCCGTGCGTAATGGGAGTAGTGGAGGGACGGTTCGCGCTTCCCCTTCTCCACGTGTCCAACACGATATGTGCCACGCGTCCAATAGGGTTTTTCTGAGCCATTGGATTGCATCTTCCAGGGGTTAAGTAGCGACGCTACGGCGGTAATTTTCCCATCTGTGCTCATTCTTCCTCGCTGCCATCGCCATTGCTACTGCTCCTCTGCTTTTTCCTGCGCCCGTTTCCTCCACGACACTGGACCAGCTCCGCTCGTTCCCGAGCTACTTTCTTCGTTCACATCGCCGTCGTGCAATGGGGAAGAAAAGGGGAGGCGCTGCCGCTGATTCCGCGGGCACCGTGGCCGTGGCGAAGAAGAAGGGCGGCTCCGCTGCTGCGGGCACCAGCACCGTCGCCGGCGGGAAGAAGAAGGTCGCGAGCACCCACGTCACGAATGGTGCGTGGCGCCCCTCCATCATCAAGGCATCTGATCTCCGTCTTATTCGCCAAGACGGAGTGCTATCCACGGCAGTCGCCGATGCGCGCGTCCCCGGTGGTGAGACCATTCCTGCTCCTCCCGCTAGTTTTCGAGTGATGTTTCTTGCATTCATCATTCGTGGTCTTTCCTTGCCTCTTCACCCCTTTTTTAGGGGTCTTCTTTGTTTCTACGAGCTCCAGCTCCATCAGCTGTCCCCAAATTTGATCCTCCACATCTCTTTCTTCATTACTCTTTGCGAGTGCTGGCTCGGAATCAAGCCACACTTTGGCATTTTCAAACGCATCTTCAAATTGAAGCACCAGTCTGCATCTGGCCCTTTAGTTTACGACATAGGTGGTTGCGGAATCCACGTCGACCCATCCGCCACCTACTTCGATATCAAGCTCATGAAGTCCGTCCAAGGGTGGAGGGACAAATGGTTTTACGTCCGTGATCAGAAGGCCAAAGATGAGCACTTTGGACTCACGCCCTTTGATCCCGCGACACCGTGCAAGAAGATGCGCTCCTGGAAGAACGTAGTTATGCCTGGCGAACTCGCGGAGACAGACGTGCTGTATCAAGGCGTCTGCGACCTTGAGAGTCGCATTGGCAAAGAGGAGGGAGGCTGCGCTCTCATCCAAACTTGGTTGCCGTCGCGTACAGCCCCTGCAGGCAAGAGTCCACCCAATGTTTCAATGGGCTGGCGCTGATGATGCCACTCGCGTGTCTGCCGATGGCATGTTTGCGAGTGAGGTGGACAAGAGGGTTCGACTGGTCACGAAGTACACTAGCAAGGATGTGCTTCCTAGTGAGCCAGTTGTTCCTCCCTTTGATGCTTCGAATCCTCCTCCTGAGGTATAGTTGTGCTACGCAGTAGCTTATTTTGTCGATTGCTTTTCTGTTTCTTACTTGATTTTTGCTGATTTTTGTTGTCTGTATGCAGTATTGGGCGGTGTAGCCTTGTATGCCTCCTCTCCCTGAGGGGGTTATTCCTCGCGAAGCCTTGGAAGAGGATGAGTCTGAGTCGACTGTCCCTTCTGATGTGGAGGAGGAAGCCCCCGAGTCCGAGAGTCCGGATACTCGCAAGCATTCGCGCAGCAAGGATTCTGACACGTCGTCTCCTTCGACTCTAGAAGGTACGGTCGTTGGCGCGGAGTCGCCTATTCCTGCCGTCCCTGTGAGGGCTGTGGCACCGTCTTCTCGCAAGAAGATGCGATTGCCTAAGGAGTCTTCGTCGGAGTCGGCGGAGGCCACGTTCGATTTTGACAAGTTTGACTGGTAAGTTTTCGAGTTCATTTGTTCTTCTCTGTTTTCTTCTTGTTGGCTTGCCCTGGAGTTTGCCCTTTCTCAAGGTGGGTTTTGTCTTGTAGTCAAGAGGTGTCGTCATCTTCTGGTGACGTCGAATTTGTGAAGGAATCTGGAGTTGCGACCTCAACGGCCAAGAAAGAGGTCGAGCATGCTCCTTCCCCTCCAGTGGCGGCCCACTCCGGGCATAATTCTTCCAGCTCTCCTCACGCAGGGGAGCATCGAATGGTTGCTCGGATGACGGTACAGCAAACATCTTCGGAGTCATTGGAGGACCATGTAAGTATACCTTTTTTTTCAGTGTTGTAGTCGACGTTATTTGTTGCCTCTGCTAATTCCTTGTTTGTGTGACAGCTCCTTGTAAAGGAAGCCGCGCACTTGGCAGAGCAAGTGATGGTGATGGGCCACCAGCATGCAATGCTGGAGACGCGTCACTGCGTGGTTGAAAGTGAGTGTTCTACACTTATTCTTCTTCGTCTTCTCTTTTTGATATAGTCGACTGATAATCAACTTTTGATTGCCGTGTAGCTGAACACAACGCCTTATTCCGTAATGTCGCCACCTTGGAGAAGACTCTTGCCGCGGCTGTGAAGGGTCGCGACGAGGCAATCGCAGCGCGTGACGAGGCACAGAAGCGTGAAGAGGATCTGCGTGCTTCCTTTGCGGCCAGGGAAAAGTTGTTCGAAGAACAACTGTTCTCAGTCGCCAAGGCTCTCTCAGGTACCTTTGCTTGTGGATATTGTTGTCCTTCTCTGCATCTAATGTTTTTGCTGGTAGTGCTGAAGTTTTGATCCATGTGTGGGTTCATGTACAGATGCTGGCGATTTGAGCTTTGACCTGCAGGCCCTTCGTCGCGATGACGCTCTGGCAGGTGCGGTGCCTGCAGTCGAGGACCATAGCACCGCCGTCCAAGATACACTTTCCAAGGCCAAGGTCGCCCTCAGTCGCCTCCGGGAGGAGTTGATGCTGAAGGCGGAGCTGATCGATAATATGGACGAGCTGGTGGAGTCACTCGCCGGGGGTGTGCCTTCCACATACAAGAACTCCCTCCGCGCGGCTGGCGTGTCCATGTCACTCGCCATGGTGCAGGCCCACGGAGTCGAGATCGATCCTTCCGCGATGTCAAAGGCGATGCCTGTTGGCGTGGATGGTTAGCAGGTATTCTTCGCTCCTTTCGCGACTGCCTGTGGCAAATATGGGCATCACTTGATAAATACTGTTGCGAAGTACTCGGAGGAGCTCCAACGAGCCAAGAAGGTGGCGAAAGCTTTGGCCTCAGGTGCCGGCGGAAAGTCAGTGGCGTCTAACACTGCCACGGACTTGATGAAGCCCCCGAAGCCGTCGAAGTCGAAGAAGCCAGCTGCTCCGTAGTTAGCTTTTGTAATAGTTGCTAATTGTCCTTTTGTTTAAGAACATGCCTGCTGGCGAGTGTGTATGTTGATACTTATGTTGGTCTTGAATGCATCTGTTCTTTTTGTCTTTGTGTTGATTTGGTCGTCTTATTTGCTTCTATCCTGACTTGTGGTAGGGTACATCAAGTGATCCTGTGAGAGGAACCCAGGACTCGCCATCTCTTGAAGATACCGTGGCACCGCCGCGCTCCAGGGTAGAGGAGCTATCCTTGCTTTCGCGACTTCGTGATCGCGTGAAGCAGCTGGAGCGTGAGTTTCCCATGCTCCGCGGTAGCGCAGACATGTGGAAGTCGAAGGCGGAAAAAGCCGCCGCCCGTGAGCAATATCTGCTTGGCGAGGTGACGCAACTGGGCGACCAATTCAAGTGTTAGTTTGCTTATTCTCATCTTTTCCTTTGTAGTCACTCGCAGTGGTACGTTGTACTCATGCTATTGGTGTTGCTTCGTGTAGTTGTTAGCGCGCGCCATCCGCAGGAGGAGAAGGATAGAATTTCCATTCGCCTGCATGATCTCACCTAGGAGCAACTTCAAGAGAGTGGATACTTCTGGGTAGATCATGATCGTGCGACTGCGCTGGCGACCCTACAGGATCATGCATCGCGGGTGCTGCTCTTTCTGAAGAAGTCGCAGCCGTTCTTGAAGAACATTTATCGGGCGATGTTCCCGCTAGATGACACTCCATCAAGCCTGATGGCTCTCCTTGCCAAATTTCAAGATCTGTCCACGGTTCGCGAGTGCGTGAGGCAACAGTTGGTGGCTGGTGCCAAGGCTGCTCTCTCAATGGTGCGATTGCACATGCCTGACGCAGATGTTGCCGCCATTGCGTCTGGGCCGCCAGCACCGCCAGCAGGTTCTGCCTGGAATATGGTACCGCACTATCAGGCGGTGGACCGCCCAACAGAAGAGATCGTCGACTTCTTCGAGGAACAAACCAACGTTCTTCAACTGCAGTAGTAGCTTAGTTTGTATCCTGCACATAAATGTACTTGTGTTGTAAAGTTCGTATAAATGCTGTAGATAATTTATTTGTTGAATGCGTATAAGGAGCTTTTCCAGTATGAAGTGCGTGGCACTATGCGAGTCCTTTTCGTTAGCCTGGTCATGTTTATATCTCAGTCCCTTGTCAACCTGTCAGGTGCGTGGCAGCTGGGTTGATGTTGTGTTAAGGGTTTCGATTGATGTACCAGCTACTCAGGGTATCACGTTTTGGTTCGGAGAACAGATGTGTACAGGGTGGCGCAGCCCCCGAGTATATAAATTGGGAAAGTAAAGGAGAACACAGAGTTTTGGGGCACTTAGCTTTTATTATTCGAAGAACAGTGCGAGGTACAATGTGTGGCTAAGTAGCCTTGGCTGAGTAGCCTTATTTGCGATGTAAAAGTAAAAAACGACTAGGGGTAGAAGCGTCGCAGTTGTGCGATGTTCGAAGGGTTGGAGTATGCGACTCCTGTCTCTAAATCTTGAAGGCGAGAGGCGCCACCTGGGATTACTTCTGTAATCACGTACGGTCCTTCCCAGGGGGACTCGAGCAGGAGATGCCCCTGCTGCTTCAGGCGCAGGACCAGGTCACCTTCGATGAAGGATCTGGGGCGAAGCCTCCTACTATGGTAGTTGCGTAGGTTCTGCTGGTAGATCGTGGATCTTTCTGTGGTGATTTCTCTTGCTTCGTCAAGGAGGTCGACGGAGTCTTCGAGTGCGAGGGATGACTCCTGCTCGCTGTAGGCGACCACGCGTGGCGCCTTGTATCGTACTTCGGCTAGTAGCACTGCCTCTGCTCCGTGCACCATAAAGAATGGCGTGTAGCCGTGGCGCTGTTTGGAGTTGTACGTAGGCTCCAGAGTACGGATTGCAGTTCATCCGGCCAGCAACCCGTGGCTTGTTCGAGTGGTCGGAGGAGTCGCTTTCTTGATGCCGCTGCAGATGAGCCCGTTTGCTTTTTCCACCTGACCATTGGTCTGTGGATGCGCCACTGAGGCGTAGCTGATGTTGATCCCCAGGTTCTCGCAGAATTCTTGGAACTCCTTGGATGTGAAGTTCGTCCCGTTGTCGGTGATGATGCTGTGCGGCACTCGGAAGCGGTAAACGATGGACTCGAAGAATTTGACTGCGTTGTGCCCTGATTGGTTGGTCACTGGCATGGCCTCGATCCACTTGGTGAATTTGTCGACTGCGACTAAGAGGTAGACGTAGCCTCCTCGTGAGAACCTTGGTAACTTTCCGACCATGTCGAGCCCCCATTGTGCGAAGGGCTAGGCCAATGGGATTGTCCGTAGCTCTGCGCCCGGTGCGTGCGGCTTGTCCGCGAATCGTTGACAAGCGTTGCATTTTTGGACGATGTTCTTTGCGTCGCGCATGGCCGTAGGCCAGTAGAATCCAGCTCACAGAGCTTTGGCAACGAGGGCGTAACTACCAGCATGGTGCCCGCAGGTCCCTTCATGGATATCAAGGAGAACTGCGTTTCCATCAGCTAGGGAGACGCATCGCTGGAGTACTCCTGTGATGCTGCGTTTATACAGTTCGCCGTTGATAACGGCGAATGCCTTGGATCGTCGCACGATGTGCCGTGCATCTGTCGGATCGTCCGGTAGTTTCTTGCTGAGGAGGTACGTAATGTACGGTTGCGTCCAAGATTGCTCTATCATCATGACGCTCATTGGTCCCTCGAGTCCTGTGTCCAACTCCACGTCATCGAGTGCCATTGGCTCATTGGGTGACGTAGCCCCCAAGTCCGTTGCTACGCTTGTTTTCTTCTCTGTGGCCTTTGGCTTGATGGAGCGTTCGCATATGCGCTCGAGAAATACCCCAGGTGGTATGGGGGCGCAGGTAGAGCCTATGTTGGCGAGTGCATCCGCCTCTTCGTTGCTTTCGTGACCTATGTGTCGCAGCTCGCAACCGTCGAAGTCTCCCTCGAGTGTATCGTAGAGGTCGCGGTACGCGATCATGTTGTCGTTCAGTGCGTCACACTCATGCATTGTTTGGTTGACGACCAACTTGGAGTCGCCATATATGATGAGCCTCTTGGTGCCGCAAGCTTTTGCCATCCTCATCCCGTGCAACAGGGCCTCGTATTCAGCCTCGTTGTTTGAGGCTGTAAACTGCATTCGCAGGATATACTTCAGTTTGTCCCCTTGAGGTGATGTCAGTATGACACCTGCGCCTACTCCGTCTTTCCGCTTGGACCCATGGAAGTGCATTGTCCAAAGGTAGGACATATCTGGCTTGTCCGAGAGTTGGTTCTCCATCCAGTGCACGAGGAAGTCAGGGAGAACTTGCGACTTGATTGCGTCCCGCTTTTCCTATGTAATGTCTTGTGGAGACAGCTCTATTCTCCAAAGCACGACTCGCCCCGTGGCGTCGGGGTTATTAAGGATATTTCCCAACGGGGCGTCGTTGACTACCATGATTGGGTGTTCCTGGAAGTAGTGGCGCAGTCGTCGGGCGGTCAAAAAGACGCCGTACGCCAGCTTCTGGTAGTGCGGGTACCACTGTTTTGTTGGCGTGAGGACCTCGCTGAGGTAGTATACCGGGCGTTGTACGCCGTGGACCTTGTTTTCCTCAGCTCGCTCGACGACGAGCACGGGGGTGACCACCTGGTTGGTGGCGGAGATGTACAGCAACAGTGCTTCCCTTTCTCGTGGAGTCACCAACACTGGCGAGGTGGATAGCAGGCGCTTGAGATCTTCGAATGCTTCTTGCGCTTCATTGGTCCACTCAAATTTTTCAGCTTTGCGGAGGAGCTGGTAGAAGGGCAGTGCCTTTTCACCCATCCGACTGATAAATCGACTGAGGGCGACGATTCGTCCAGCCAGTTGCTGGACGCCTCTTATGTTCTTCGGCTTTTCCATGGCCAGTATGGCTTTTATCTTTTTCGGGTTTGCTTCGATCCCCCTCGCGGAGATGAGATACCCGAGTAGCTGCCCAGATGGTACGCCGAAGGCGCATTTGTCCGGAGAGCTTAATACAGTAGCGATCGAGGTTGGCGAAGGTTTCGCGCAAATCATCGATTAGAGAAGCTTCCTCCTTGGTCTTGATTACCATGTCGTCGACATAGACTTGGATGTTGCGACCCAGTTGTTCCTTGAGGCAAGCCTGCATGCACCGCTGGTAGGTGGCTCCCGCGTTTTTTAGCCCGAAGGGCATTGTGTTGTAGCAGAACACACCGAAGGGCGTTGTAAATGCTGTTTTCTCTTGATCTTCCTCCTTCATTCGAATTTGATTATAGCCTGAATAGGCGTCAAGGAAGCAGAGGCGCTCGCATCCCGCGGTGGAGTCGATGATCTGGTCGATCTGTGGCAGCGGGAAGTGATCTTTTGGGCAATGCTTGTTTAAAGAAGTGAAGTCCACGCACATCCGTAGGATATCCGTGTCCTTTTTTGGTACCAACACCGTATTGACAAGCCAAGTGCTTTCCTTGATCTCGCGTATGAACTTGGCCTCGAGGAGTCTGTTGATCTCCATTCCAACTGCCTGCGCCCGTGGCTCAGACAGTTGCCTGATTGTTTGCTTGACTGGCCTTGCGTCGGGGTTGACGTTGAGTGTGCTCGGCGAATTCCCTGGGAACTCCTGGCATGTCCGCAGGACACCAGACAAAGATTTCCCAGTGCTCACGGAGGAATTCGACGAGCGCGAGTTCCTATGCAGGACTCAAGTTGTTGGTGATGAGGGCCGTCTTGGCCGGATCCGATGGGTGGACCTGCACTTTTTTTGTGTGTGCACCGATGAGTCGAAAGAGAGATCAGGTGAGCTTGGCCTACTTAGGGGAGGCAGACTATTGTCTGTCGTCTCTTTCAATCTTGCGAGTTCCTCCTGCATACCGAAGGACTGGGAGATTCCGTTGAACTCCCTACCGCAACTGTCAGATCGCTCAAAGCTCCCGTTGATCGTTATGACGCCGTTGGGACCTGGCATTTTCATCTATAGGTAGGCGTAGTGGGGTACTGCCATGAACCTAGCGAACGCGACGCGCCCGAGGATGTAGTGGTATTGTGAGGGCCAGTGACGACCTCAAAATCGATGCGTTCGCGCCGGAAGTTCTTCGGCGTGCCGAAGATGACGTCGAGGTTGATTTTGCCCAGGGGGTATACGCCATTCCCTGGGACGATACCGTGGAACATTGTGTCCGATGCCTCCAGGAAGGTTAGAGGGATCCTCATCGCTCACAAGGTACTCACGAATATGAGGTTGATGTCGCTTCTGCCATCCATGAAGACGTGACTCATGTCGAAGCCTCCAATTTGCGCCTCGAGTACAAGGGGGCAATGACCTGGACGAGGTATCTGAGGCGGGTGGTCGCGTTTGTCGAAGGTGATGCACGACTCGCTTCCACTGAGGTACCCAGTGGTGGATGGTGGCGAGTGCGTGGCCAAGTTGACTTGGCGAGTGATGGCCTTCTGCACCCTGTTGGAGGGGCGTCCTTTTTGGATCATCATGGTACCCATGGCCCGTGGGTACGGTTCTCCTCCGTGGTGCTAGTCTGGTGCGGCTCCGTTCGGGGGTGGCCCAGGTGGTGATGGTGGTGCGCCATGTGCCACGGCGCCTGGAGCGGCTCCGTAGCCTCTTTCGACTGTGTTGCGATTCATCCGAACCAATCCCTCATGTGGCTTGAGGAACTCGCAGCGGTCCTTGAGGAGGTGGCTGGACTTTCTCTTGACATCATGCTTGTCGATGTAGAAGTGTACCGTGCATGGCCTGGACAGTTTGTCCTCGATGGAGGTCGCCGGTGCCTCATCGCGAGTGCGACGTTGCCATACTTGCGTGGTTTTCCCGGAGTCGCGGTATCCGCCGCTACGGTATCCGCTGGTGCGGTTATCGTCGCGTCTATCGGCGTAGCCGGCTGCGACCATGTTGACATCGTTGCGGTCATCGTAGATGCGCATGTGGCGCTTGCCTCGGCGGTCGCGTCTACGTTCGAGTTCTGCCTCCTCATCAGAGTGAGCACGATTCTTCACAGAATCTTCTCCATTGGCCCACCGATTCGCGATCTCCATCAGGTGGTTGATGGTCTGGGGCTTTGAGCGGCCCAGCTCCTCCCTGAGCTCTAGGCGGTGGACACCACCGTTGAATGCATCAATCGCGCGGTCTTCCGAGATGTTTTCCGCGGAGTTCTTGATGATGGACCACCTTTGGATGTAGGAGCGCAGCGATTCGCCAGATCTTTGCTGGCAGCATCTCAGCTCTTCGATTGATGTAGGTCGTTTGTACGTGCCCTTAAAGTTGCGCACGAAGCTGTAAACCAGCTCATCCCAACTGCGAATGGATCCGCGTGGGAGGTTATTCAGCCATGCCCGAGCGGCGCCCTGCAGCTGTAGCTGCAAGCATTGCATGGCAGTGCTTCGACTGCCTCCGTGGAGTCCAACGGAGGAGATGTGGTCCTCCAGCCAGATCTTGGGGTCCTGTAGACCATCAAATTTCGGGTTCTCCGATGGGAGTTTAAATCCTTTAGGCATTCGCTTTTGCCTAATTGATCTGCTGAAACATCTTGTGCCGCAGAGCTCCCCATCTTCTTCTTCCGAGTCAGTCGACCGAGCACATCGTGCCCTTGATTTGTCGATCTTGCGCTGCGTGAGGTCGTCGCGCGCATCATAGTCACGTTCGTGTCGCTGTGAGCGGCGGCGCCGAGATAGGTTGTGACTGTCATCGCTGGATGAGGGCGAGGAGTGGCGCTTTGCTAGCGCTTTGCCCTTTTTTGGGTCTGGTGTTGGCTCCTTGTCGAGGGCGGCCTCGGTTAATCCTAAACCCGCGATCGTAGATCGGTGCATGGCAGTTCGGGGATCTCCAGCTGGTGGCTGGTTATTGAGGAGGTACATGGTGGCTGCTGTCACCACAGCCTGCGGCGTCCTGGGGACCATGTTGCCTCTCGTGTCGACTGTCATAGAGCCGAAGTCGAGGACTTCGCGGCCTCTATGCGCTCTTGTTCAGTAAGATGAGCCATCCGCGATTGCCTCTTCTTGGCGAGGTACTCGTTGCCTCTTGAGGAGGATCCTCCATAGGAGGAGAGCCCGGCGCAACGAAGGCTCGATTCGTCCACTGCCTTTTTACGCGCCTCAAGTTGCGCGATTGTTTGCAGTTGGCGCTTGAATTCTTCTTTCAGGAGCCAGTGATAGCCCATCAGCAGTTCCTGCGGGGACCCAAAGGGTAAAGGTATACCCCATAAGGCCTCGCGGCAGCGATCCCACTCTTGCTCGTTGAGCTTGATTACGACGCGTTCGCCGGTTTGCTCATTGATTATGCTGGGAGGTTCGACTGCTCCTCCGTTGTTGACGGGAGCGCGATTGCCGATGTTACCGCTGTTGCCACCGTTGCCGGCGTTGGGTGGATCGGTGCCATTACCAGTGTTGCCACCGTTGTCGCGATTGGCGGAGGTGTCTCCTGCGTTGATGACGGCGCACATGAAGTGATTGGGGAAGCTGTTGCTTCCACAACTTTCAGATCCGGAACCGTAGGTTCCATCTTCAGTGGCGAGATCGCTCAGATCGGAGTCGCGACTGCTGTCGCTGACCGTGTTTTCGACTCTGTCGAGGCGTTGAGCTCGCTGAGGGTGTCGATCGATGGAGGGAACCATAATGCTAGGGAAATCGCCGGTGCTGTCGGCTGATCGGGCATGCGAAGCGTGCCCATCTGACCAACTTGGAAGCGGAAGCTCCCAATCACCAGGCTGATTCCGTCACCCACAGACTCGAAGGCCGGGCGGGTGGCCGGCGTGTGGACGGTGAAGTCGAAGGCGCCGAAGAGCTGGCGAATCTCCGCTGTTGCGGAGTTGTAGATTGCAGTTGATGGGGCCGAAGAAGCCGCAACATCAGCACTCCCAATTCCCACAGACGGTGCCAATTGACGAGGGTTTAACTCATCAATGCCCATTGTTATGGACTTGGGTTTTGGAGAAGGAGGGAGCGCTGGAGACATCTATCGGCTAGCAAACAAGCACACAGGGGACAAAATATTTACCCAGGTTCAGGCCTCGTAGAGGTCCCTACTCCTGCTTGTCTGCTCGTGGAATTATCAAAGGAGTCGAAAGTTACAATGGTGCGCAGATGCAATCTGGCGAGGGTTGTGGAAACTAGGGTTGCGTGTGTCCTCCTCACCGCCCCCTCCTAGCCTTTATATAGATAGGCTAGGTCTCGGGTAGCAGGTCGAGTCGGTTACAAGTTAGGGTTTTCCCCTTCAAACTTTCTATCTATAGCTTCTTCTTGTTCTTCAAGCAATCGAGAGTCCGCAGGTTACCCGAGTCCTTTCATCCGGTCCTTGGCGACACCGTGGGCCTGTACGTATTTGGACCGTATATACCAAGCTCGAGTACCTGTAGGGTATACCCATGTCAGGTAGTCTCCAAGAAACACTTGAGTCTTTTATAGACTCACAAAATGAACAAAACAATATTCTTGTTAAAATAACGGAGAACCATGATGCTATGCTTGGTAAATTATGTAACCAAGCTGTTAGTTTGAGAAATGATTTGTAGGCCCTTCAAGAAAGAACAATGATTGTTGAGGCACAGCTAGGTAAGAACTGAGAGTCAAACTCTCATTCTAGCTAAATTTGTAGGTAAAGTTGAGCCCAATCCTGTTGAAGACCTCAAGATGATGAGAATCCAAAGGGAGGAGCCTGAAGAACTTGATTATAGTAATGCCCCTTCACCGAGTTACACCGTTGAAGATCTTGTAAAAAGGATCAACGTTAAGATTCCGGTAAGTGAAGGAAATTAGGAAGCTATGTACCAACACTTCATTACTCAAGTAGCAATAAAGGAACGTGAGCTTGAAGAAGAATATAAGAACATCGTTGAAAAATTACCTGTGAAGCTTCATGATATATTTGAGCCTACTATTAAGATGGAAATTGGGACCAATGAGATAGCTGCACTTTGTGATCTAGGTGCAAGTGTCTCATACATTCCAAAAAGTCTTTTTAACAAGTTAAATATTGGCTCTCTTGAGATCATCAAGTTAAAATTGCATCTAGCATATTCTACCTACAAACAAGCTATAGGAATTAAGGAGAATACTTTAGTATACATTAAAGGTTGTCATGCTCTTATTGATTTTGTTATTGCTGACATGCCTGAAGATGCTACTACTCCTATTATATTAGACTGTCCTTTCTTAAGAACTATTAAGGCATCGATTAATCAGCATGAAGGGAACGTGAAGCTTCAATTGCCTTCGCGGGATCCTTTTATTATTCATTTCCCCAGGAAGAAGAAAGCCAAGCATGATGAAAAGGATGCCATCACTTTGAAGGCCAACTATTTTGGAGTGGATATTCCACTCATCTGGCCTAAGTAAGAAACATTGAGGTCAAGCTATTTACCGTAAAAGAGCGCTTCATGGGAGGAAACCCATGTGAAATAAAGGTTTGAGTAAATTTTTAAGTTTATCTTTAATAAAGAGTGCTAGAAAACTCCAAGTGAGGAGAAGAAGCCGGGTAGTACTAAAATCCTACTTAATACATGCTATTGTTGGTCGACAATATTTATGTCATTTTTCTGTCAAAAACAAGGGACTTTGCTAAGTTACAGGATAAGAAAGAATTCACGAAAAAACAGATTTTTTTTATGCATACAGAAGGTTTAACGACCAACTATATGGCGGGAATAAAAGTTCCGTCCATATAGTTCCGGTTGTATAGATATTTTTGCCATCAACAATTTTTCTTTCAAAAGTACTGATGATTTAACGACCAACTATATGGCGGGAATAAAAATTCCAGCCGTATAGCTCTGGTCATATAGATATCGATGCTTTCATACAATTTCTTTTCCATGTATATACAGTTCGACGACCAACTATACAGCGGGAACATATTGTTTCGGTCGTATAGTTCCGATCGTATAGATACGCCGCCAGGTGGAAACCCTAAAATTTTGACAAGAGGCCAACTATACGGCTAGAACACATTGTTCCGACCGTATAGTTCCACCCGTATAGTTGCGTCCGACCACAAAAACACACGGGGAGGTAGCTCCAACACCAAAACTTCAATCCTTTTTATCTCTTCTACCTCCAAACTCTCTCAAAACCTCAAGGGATCTTCATCTCTACTCAATTTTGTTCGATTTCCTCACACACAAGTGATCTACGGTATGTTTCTCCTCCGATCCACCAATCAATTTTTGCAAATTCATCTTCAATCTACTATCATTATCAATATAGGGTGAGACCTACTACGAACTAATTGCCATGATTCTCTTGGCTAGATTATTATTTTGAGGGGATTCTTTAGTGTGCTATGATGAGGAATATGTTATACTTATTATTGTTGGATCAAAAGGTTTTATTTTTTCCTTTCTTTATTCTTTTAGATGATGAACACAAGGAGCCAAACGCGTGCTCATGCCGCCGCTAGCGCTTCTCGTGCTGTCACTCAAGAACACATTAATACTTGTGTGTTTTGATATGCATCGACCTGCTGGAGATATGCCCAAGAGGCAATTATAAAGTGGTTATTATTATATCTTTATGTTTATGATAAATGTTTACATCCCATGCTATAATTGTATTAACCAGAAACATTAATACTTGTGTGTTTTGTAAACATAAAAGAGTCCCTAGTAAGCCTCTTGTTAAACTAGCGTGTTGATTAATGGATGATCATGGTTTCCTGATCATGGACATTGGATGTTGTTAATAACAAGATCATATCATTAGGAGAATGATGTGATGGAGACACACCCGTAGTAAGCATAGCATAAGATCAAGTCATTAAGTTCGTTTGCTATAAGCTTTAAAATACATAGTAACCTAATCCTTCGACCATGAGGTTATGTCAATCACCATCACCGGATGGTTACTTTGATGGCGTCAAACACCGCTTCGTAACTGGGTGGTCATAAAGGTGTCATTGGGTATTCTGAAAGTATGTGTTGAAGCGCATGGACCAAGATTGGGATTTGTCCATCCATATGACGGATAGATATGCTCTGGGCCCTCTCGGTGGAATGTCATCTAATTAGCTTGCAAGCATGTGACTGGGTCACAAGGGATGACATTACATGGAACGAGTAAAGAGTACTTATCAGTAACGAGGTAGAACTAGGTATGGAGATACCGATGATCAAACCTCGGATAAGGACAGTATCGCGTGACAAAGGGAATTGGTTTTGTATGTAAATGGTTCTATCGATCACGAAGTCATCGTTGAGTATGTGGGAGCCATTATGGATCTCTAGGTCCCGCTGATGGTTATTGATAGGAGATGTGTCTCTGTCATGTCTACATATTCACGAACCGTAGGGTGACACACTTAAGGTTCGAAGTTGTTTTAAGTAGATATGGAATATGTGTTGGAGACCAAATGTTGTTCGGAGTCTCGGAATGGATCCAGGACATCACGAGGAGATCCGAAATTGTCCAGAGAATAAGATTCATATATTGGGGATCATTTTCTATGTTAGGAAATGTTCCGGAGTATTTGTATGAGGATTCTAGAAGGTTTCGGAATGTTCCAGAAGGTTCTGGAAGGTTTCTTGGAGTTTGCTTGAAAAAACAAGGAAGGGATCAAGGAATCCTGGTGGGTCAAGACAAGGAGTCGTGGGGGAGGAGGACTCCTCCCCCCTCCCCAATCCGCCGGCCAAGGAGGTGGGGAGTCCTACTAGGACTCCCCCTCCCAAGGCGCCCTCCCTCCTTTAAATAGAAGGGGAAGGCGCCACCCCTTGTCTCTCCTCTACAACACCCAATCTCCGCCGCCTCTCTCCTCCTCCTTTCTTCTGCACACGCATAGGCGAAGCCCTGCAGAATTCTCTACTCCACCACCACCACCACACCGTCGTGCTGCTGGGATTCCGTGGAGAAGATCTACTACCTCCGCTGCTCGCTGGAACGAGGAGAGGAAGGTCTGCTTCGACTCCGCACGTGTGACCGACTGCGGAAGCACTGCAGGAACGCGGCGCCGGAAGGATTGTCCACACGATCTTCAGATCGGCAAGTGATCGACTACATCAACCACGAGATCTAATCTCGTTAACACTTTCGGATCTACGAGGGTTAGTTCCTATCTATCTCGTTGCACATGTCTAATAGATTAGATCTTGGCTTTTATCTAGATTAGATCTGGGTTTTGTTCGTTCTTGCGGTAGAAATTTTTTGTTTTCCATGCTACGAACCCATCAATGGTATCAGAGCCGTATCTATGCGTAGATCTGTTGCACGAGTAGAACACAATGTTTTTGTGGGCGTTGATGCTTTTGTTGTCGGTGTCTTAGCGTGTACTTTGCATCTTGCGGCATGGTGGGATGAAGCGGCTCGGGCTAACATTACATGTCATCGTACATGAGACTTGCTCCACGCTTTACGTGCAACTTGCTTTGCACAAGTGGCTTTGCGGGTGTCTGTCTCTCCCACCATAGTTAAGATTCAATTTACAATGAGCATATGACAATACTTGTATCAACGTTGTGGTTCTTGTTCGTAGGTAAGATCAGTCTTGTTCGAAAGCCCCAAGCCACGTAAAACATGCAAAGAAAATTAGAGGCGTCTAACTTGTTTTTGCAGGGGTTTTGTGATGTGATATGGCCATCATGTGATTGTGATTATATTTGATGTATGCAATGATCCTTGTTGTAATATGGCAACTGGCAGGAGCCTAATGGTTGTCTTTAATTCTGTTAAGACCTGCGTGTCTATTCATCTTGTAATAGCTTTATTCCAAGTAGTTGTAATAGTTGCTAGTGATGATGGAAAACCATGAAGCGGCGCCACGGACCTTGACGCAATGCTGGTGATGATGGAGATCATGTTCGTGCTTTGGAGATGGAGATCAAAGGTGCAAGAAGAAAGGGCCATATCATATCACACTAATTATGAATTGCCTGTGATGTTAATCCTTTATGCATCTTGTATTGCTTAGATCGCGACGGTAGCATTATAAGATGATCCCTCTCACTAAATATCAAGTAATAAAGTGTTCGTCCTTAGTTGGCACCGTTGCTAAGACTCGTCGTTTCGAAGCATCTCGTGATGATCGGGTGTGATAGACTCTACGTGTGCATACAGCGGGTGCAAGCCAGATTTGCACATGCAGAAACTAAGGTTAACCTTGACGAGCCTAGCATGTACAGACATGGTCTCGGAACACGGAATACCGAAAGGTAAAGCATGAGTCATATGGATGATATGATGAACATGTTGATTGTTCGCCTTTAAAGCTACATCATCTCACGTGATGATTGGACTTGGTGTAGTGGATTTGGTTCATGTAATCACTAAAACAACTCGAGGGATGTTGTTTTGAGTGGGAGTTCATTTGTAATTTGGATTAGTCGAACTCAATTTATCATAAACACAATCAAAGTGAATTTGCATAGTTTGTTGTAGTCATTGGCATCCGTTCACCACCTTACGCTTAGTCATAGTTCAGATAGTAGAACTATAGAAATTCTAGATATTTACTTTACGAACTGGTATCGTATTGTTTTGAATGTCAATTTAAAGTTTATAAGTCATATTGAAAACTTTCAGCAAACTCTATTTGCTCCATGAAGTTTAATAAGTAGTATTAAATCAAGAGTAACAATTCCAGTGTTAGTATCTAATGTATCATGTTTGCCTCCATGATTCTTGATACTCAAAAGATTGTTTTTAATATCAAGTTTATCTAAGAGCTGAAAGCAATGTTTCAGAAACCATCATATGTGAAAGGTATTGCGATATCTAAAACAATGTGTTGGTTACAACATGATAGAGTATACGTCCTCATATTTCATGAGAATTTGTGAAGGTTGGAGACGCTAGTCGTCCTAATCCTCCAAAAGGTTTTGAAAAAGGAACATTATACTCGCAATTCACCTTTATAAGCTATAGCAGCTTGATCATGAAAGTTGTCATGATAAGGATGAATAGAAGATGTAAGTAAAATGTTTACTACACTAAAAGATTACTAAAGAATGGATTTTTGAAAGAACACCAAACATTTGATGATGGTGATCCACCTCAAAGTGCAAGTCCAAAGGTATTAGTAGTTGACTATATACGCTTTGTACCATGTGTCATGTTGATGACACCACTATTGATGTTGATAAATTCTTTTAAAAGAAAAGGAATTGCTGAAAGGGAATCTATAAAATATTTAGCAGAAAAGAAAAGATTGGAGATGTCCAACTTAGGCATATAGAAGATATACATGTTATGGTTGTATTCCTTGCTTGTTAAACAATGTGGTTCTCCGGTATTGGATACCGAATTGGTTGGTATGCTATGTCATACAGGACAACGTAATTCATGAACTACAATGGCCTAAGTAACTAGCAAGAGAATAAGTGATGATGTTCATCGAAAACAAATAAAGTGTTATTGTGTTTTTCGTTGACATCAAACCTAGCCTTCAAGATTTGTTATTTTGTTCCGGTATTACGAGAACAATGGTTGTTCAAATAATTACCGTATTCCATAAAGGATGGATGAACTTTTACAAGTCTGGTAGGAGAAATCACATCCATAAACACTATTGCTAAAATGTCGCAAGACAAATGATTGAAAGATCACTTGCGAAGTGACATCGCCGTTTAAATTATATTGAAAGGATATATGAAGAAACTCTATATTGATGGATTTTTGGCGTCTTTGATTTGGATCAAATGACGCTTATGATACTTTCCAGGAGATAATTAAAACTCCGTTCGTAGGCCAAAAGAGGAACGGACGACTAACTAATTAGAATTTGTACATATTGATGTATATAGTCCATTATGTGTAGTCATGGGCGATGGATTTCAACTTCATATGCTTTCTCCGAAGATTTGAGTGAGTATATGTATATACTTACTCAATAAGGAAGAAGTATGAAACATTTGAAAAATGTTCAAAGACTTTCAAGATGAAGTGGAAAATCATTGTAACAAGAAAATAAAAGAGTTTATGATTGGATCATAAAGAAAGATATTTGAGTTACAAGTTTAGCAAAACACCTAAGATTTGAGGAATCGTTCCATGGATTTGCATTTCCCAAAACACCATAGGAGTATGGAGTGTTCAAGATATTTAATGAAACCTTGTTTGACATGGTAAGATCAAAGGTGTCATTTATAAAACTGCCATTATATTTTAAAGATTAAAGCTTTAGTGACCACCGCTTTTACACTGAAAAGAGCTCCATCGTGATCTGTTGAAATGACACCATATAAGTCATGGTTTGGGATAAAACCCGAATTGTCTTTTCTTAAATTTTGGAATACTATGCATAAGTAAAATGTTTACAACCAAAGTCGGATAAGTACGTCTTTGTAGGTTATTCCGAAGAATTTGTTGGGAATTTCTCCATAACACCGAGGACAAAACAGTTTGTCGCTTGGAACGTCAAGTTTCTTGAGAAGGAATTTTTCGTGAAAATTTAAGTGGGAGGACAATAGAACTTTGATAAGGTTGTTGAACCTTAGCTATATGTGCTAAGTAGCGCATCGCCGGAAAGTGTCCCGGTGGCGGCCACAATGCTCATGGCTCTCGTGATTACAAAAGGTGTGATCTCGGAGATTAGAGTTCCTATAGAACCGTGTGGGTCGGTAAGAATCAAATAGTAAGATTTGATAAGCAAGTCGTTATTGTTTTGACAATGATGAACCGACTACATGCAAAGAAGCAATGATGGGCCCTGACTCCATAAAATGACTAGAAGTCATGGAATCCGTGATAGTATCCATACACGAGAAATCAAGTTTCTGAACTTAGAAGACCCTCCGGAAAGGCATGAAGCCTATCGATCGTGTTTGGATCTATAAAGAAATAGACATGGATGTTTCAAATCTATGAAATAGTCGACATGTCGGAAAGAGTTTACGACAATGTTCAAGGAATTGACTATGATAAGATTTGATCTTTCATAGCGATATTTAGTCTGGACGGATTAATGTAGCAACCACTACATATATTTTGGTATATGGTAGTTGAACAAACAAAACAAGTTCTTCTAATAGAATGGTTACCTAGGACGTGTACATGACACGATCCAAAGGGTTTTGTTAATTCAAAGGATGCTAAAAGAGTATGCAAAACTTCAATGGTTGAAGTGAGCATCGCGGAGTTGGAATCTTCAGAGACGATGAAGATGCTTGCATTTTTGCAAGAAATTAAGTGGGAGCGCTAAGACATATTTATAATAAATTATGTGAAAGACATATTGTTGATTAGAAATGATGTATCTTTTATTTGACACAGGTTAAGAATTTCATTTCGATGAAAGACTTAGGCATAACCCAAGAATTAGGCATCAATGTCTATATGGATAGATTGAGGCGCTAATATGGTTTTGCCAAATGTACATAGATAAGACGTTGAATGAGTTCAATGTGGAAACAACAAGAAAGGTTCTTGACGCATGGAAAGGACTGAATCAAGATTCGAGTGTGTTGACACGAGATTCAAGTGTTTTGACACTTGGTGAAATCACAAGAATATTTTGATCAATCATTCTTTGAGATGTACACATCCAGATATGTCCTATGCTCTAAATGTTATGAGCATATACCAGAATGATTCATAAGATGATCACTGGACAATAGTAAAGATATTCTTATGAGCTTTGGAAGAACTAAGAATATACCATGTATAAGTGACAAATAGTTAAAGGTAGTTCATTGTAAAGCGTTACATTGATACTAATTTTGTCACAAGATACAAATTAAAATTATCTCAATTTAGACTATGGGTGGCACAATATAATGGAAAGGATGTTCCATGATGTATTTGGATGAGTTCCAAAGTTGAGATATTGTGACGGATACTACAACAAAAGGCTAAGTATATAACTGTTATAGTAGCAGCAAAGGAGGGCATTTGTGTTAAGTAGTTTGTTATCAAACTAGGTGTGGTTCATAGCGGGATAATACTATGAAGATACATTGTATGACAATTGTATCAACATAATTTAATCCCAAGGAACTAAAGGTCTCACCAAAGGACCAAATTTATACAATGCCATCTCATTGGAGAATGAGTAATGCATAGAAACGCAAGGACATGCAAATACACACGGACCTGGAAGTGTCAGATCCAAAGATTATGTTTACCACTAGCAATAGTGTCTATACAACACCAGAAAGCCATAGGTGTTGAATGCACAAGTTTTTAACTAGATTATTGACTCTAGTGCAAGTGGGAGACTGTTGGAGATATGCCCAAGAGGCAATAATAAAGTGGTTATTATTATATCTTTATGTTTATGATAAATGTTTACATCCCATGCTATAATTATATTAACCGGAAACATTAATACTTGTGTGTTTTATAAACATAAAAGAGTCCCTAGTAAGCCTCTTGTTAAACTAGCTTGTTGATTAATGGAAAATCATGGTTTCCTAATCATGGACATTGGATGTTGTTAATAACAAGATCATATCATTAGGAGAATGATGTGATGGACACACACCCGTAGTAAGCATAGCATAAGATCAAGTCATTAAGTTCGTTTGCTATAAGCTTTAAAATACATAGTAACCTAATCCTTCGACCATGAGGTTATGTCAATCACCATCACCGGATGGTTACTTTGATGGCGTCAAACACCGCTTCGTAACTGGGTGGTCATAAAGGTGTCATTGGGTATTCTGAAAGTATGTGTTGAAGCGCATGGACCAAGATTGGGATTTGTCCATCCATATGACGGATAGATATGCTCTGGGCCCTCTCGGTGGAATGTCATCTAATTAGCTTGCAAGCATGTGACTAGGTCACAAGGGATGACATTACATGGAACGAGTAAAGAGTACTTATCAGTAACGAGGTAGAACTAGGTATGGAGATACCGACGATCAAACCTCGGATAAGTACAGTATCGCGTGACAAAGGGAATTGGTTTCGTATGTAAATGGTTCTATCGATCACGAAGTCATCGTTGAGTATGTGGGAGCCATTATGGATCTCCAGGTCCCGCTGATGGTTATTGATAGGAGATGTGTCTCTGTCATGTCTACATATTCACGAACCGTAGGGTGACACACTTAAGGTTCGAAGTTGTTTTAAGTAGATATGGAATATGCGTTGGAGACCGAATGTTGTTCGGAGTCTCGGAATGGATCCGGGACATCACGAGGAGATCCGAAATTGTCCGGAGAATAAGATTCATATATTGGGGATCATTTTCTGAGTTAGGAAATGTTCCGGAGTATTTGTAAAGGATTCTAGAAGGTTTCGGAATGTTCCGGAAGGTTCTGGAAGGTTTCTTGGAGTTTGCTTGAAAACCAAGGAAGGGATCAAGGAATCCTGGTGGGTCAAGACAAGGAGTCATGGGGGAGGAGGACTCCTCCCCCCTCCCCAATCCGCCGGCCAAGGAGGTGGGGAGTCCTACTAGGACTCCCCCTCCCAAGGCGCCCTCCCTCCTTTAAATAGAAGGGGGAGGCGCCACCCCTTGTCTCTCCTCTACAACACCCAATCTCCGCCGCCTCTCTCCTCCTCCTTTCTTCTGCACAGGCATAGGCGAAGCCCTGCAGAATTCTCTACTCCACCACCACCACACCGTCGTGCTGCTGGGATTCTGTGGAGAAGATCTACTACCTCCGCTGCTCGCTGGAACGAGGAGAGGAAGGTCTGCTTCGACTCCGCACGTGTGACCGACTGCGGAAGCGCTGCCGGAACGTGGCGCCGGAAGGATCGTCCACACGATCTTGAGATCGGCAAGTGATCGACTACATCAACCACGAGATCTAATCTCGTTAATGCTTTCGGATCTACGAGGGTTAGTTCCTATCTATCTCGTTGCACATGTCTAATAGATTAGATCTTGGCTTTTATCTAGATTAGATCTGGGTTTTGTTCGTTCTTGCGGTAGAATTTTTTTGTTTTCCATGCTACGAACCCATCACGACCTAGGTGAGTTGCAACCTGTGCTAGGTGAGCGACGTGTTGGTTTCTCTACTTTAAAGGCTTGTGGAATGTTCACTAGGAGAGGTGGTGTTTATTACTTGCATATTGTTGGAGCTAGGCATCTTTACCCCGCTCCTATGCCTAATGGTCTTTTCTCTATCAAGGAAGCATGTTTGCTATATGACTTGCAGGTTGAGCAACACCAACCCGAGGAGGAGATTCCGGATGAGGATGAGGACCAAGAAGAGGAGCAAGAAGTTCCTTATCAAGAGGAGCAGCCACATACCCGGTTTGCCATGTACCAAGACTTCCAAGAACTTGGATGGACTATGGAGAGGATGCATAGCCTCTCTTTGAACCTCCGAGAAACAACTAGTAATCTATCAACTCAATTTGCAAACTGGAATAATGACTTTTTCCCGCCACCACAATGATTTGAAGGGCTTGCAAAAGCCTAAGCTTGGGGAAGTTTCCTCATGAATCTTTATTTGGTGTTCATTTGCTTTTATTTATTTTGAGGTTGTGTTTTTAATTTGAGTTTATAAGCACTCGTGTTGGTTTCCCCAACACTTTATCTTTAGTTATTTCTATTTGCTTTCAAGATTTTCTAGCCGAGCTTTGCCACCAATTTTCTATTCTATAAATTCCCTCTCTTAAAAACAACAAAAAGATTTCTCCATGTTACTTTATTTTCCATCTTTCTTTTCTTTCTGCCTCGAGGTTCTCATGTGTTTGCAGGAGAGTGGTCAACTTCGAGTTTCCAAGAAGCAAATAAATAAGGAAGAGAGAAGTGGAACCAAACATGAGAGGTATGCCTTAGGACTCCCCACTTTTGAAGTTTGAGAAACCCATGCTAGTTAGTAGTAAATGTTGAGATATTATATTGGTGGAGTGAGTCTTTGTATTGTAGAAAGATTTTGTTTGCATGGGTATTTAGTTGGGTACGTTTTGTTCCATCTCTTGTAGTTAACCAAGTCTTGCCTAAAAATTTACTAAACAATTGTAATAAGAAAAATTCTCACAATTGAAGGCTTTGGTGTTGTAGTGTTTTGTCTTGAAGGCTTATTTCTAGAGATACTCAACAACACTAAAAATGTTGATTGACTTGATAGATCTCTTTAAAAGGATTTGTTTGATTGAATTAATGTTTAGCGGTTTTTGTGAGCATGCCAAAGTTTGACTTGTAAATCATAAGAATGATATAGCTCTATGTGTGTCAAACTTCATGGGATGCCAACAACTCCGCTAGCCTACGAACGATCTTCATGGAGGAAAATACTAGATTTAGGCTATGAGTTGATTAAACATATGTAGCAGCAATGCTATAATGGGTAAGATTCTTAGCAATCTCGGGTAACTATGTTGATGATGGAATCACTGGCTGAAATGAGTAATCATTGTGCAAAAGGAACAAAAATCTTGGTGATGCCACGAGTGTCCATTACAGCCCGATAAACTAATTAAACCTTGCTAAGCACAGATGGCTCTGAAATATAGCCATCCACGTCCACATTTAAACTATATATTATTCATACTTTTGATGAAATATCTCTCTCAATCCTGCCACTAATGCCTAATAATCAAAGGGGTATGCAATCCTTTCTTGCTATTTTTCCTTGCGCAGATAATGTCATTTGAAGATGGGAATCACTACATTAAAGTCAAAGATATGATATTTCCAACAAACAGAAGAAACCAGGAGCCGTGAAGCGGAGGCAGATGCTTTAACGACCAACTATACGACCGAAATAAAATTATGGCCATATAGTTCCGGTCGTATGGTTGGCACCGCCATAGCTAGGTCAAACAGAACAACTTTCGTAAAGGGACTCCTATATAAAGAAGCCTCGGGCAACGAGAAAACATCTCCGGCCTCGCCCTGAAGTCTCTGCCCTAGATCATCAGCCGCCTCTAGATCTCCAAACCCTTCTCCACCACCAATAGCCATATTCCACCACTTGTAGCAGTAGATCTCGTCTTCAATTGGTGACATTGTAAGATTATTGCTACCAATCTTATGATTGCCATTACAATGTTTGTGATTGTTGATCTCATCTCTATGTGTGAGTAATTCTCTCTGGGCTAAGGGCTTCGGCCTAGCCATGTAGCTTTTTTGCATGTTATTTATCATAGATGGGATCATGTATTAGTTTGTATGACATGATGATTATTGTATCCTCTCTTGCCTCAGTCTAAGGACTTGTCAGGCACCCAAGACCCCGAGGATTGAGACAGGTATAGGGATTATGAGTAATGACTAATTTGCAGGTTGGGAACCCAAGTGACAGAAGGGGTAGTACGACTGTATGTGAGGGATTTACTTGGGATTAATGGTGATGTCACTATGCATATCATTAGTTATCTTTCTTCTATGGATGAGACTAGTAGGTTATTGCTATAAGTGGTTGCGGAGGCAATAGCAATTATGGATGCACTGCCCACATATAATCTATCTTTCTCTAACAATTACATGCATACTTTATCTTTATGTTTTATTCCCATTAGATGTTTTGCACAGCTATAGGTGAAACCGAATGCCCTAGGCCCTCTCTCTCCATCATCGACAACAACAAAAAGATGCAAACTCTTGGTCCAGTAAAAACACAAAAGGAATTCTAAAACTCCCGAAGGTCTGTTAAAGTACTTCACTATGCTTCTGCTTCCCGAGGATTCGATAAACCTAGGTCTACTAGGGAAAAAGAGCTATACTACATATGTAATCCAGATCGAAGGTATCAAGCAGATCCACCACGTGGTATGGAGGCCCAAGTTCAAGCCGGAGATGCCCCCTCGGTATGACAACACCTCCAACCCTATGTAGTTCCTGCAGCTCTACACCACGGGCATCGAAGCCATTGGCGGTGATGACCGTGTCATGGCTAACTAGCCCCCCTGAGGCTCAGGGCCACGACACACACCCGGCTAGCGAGTTTGCCGGAGGGGTCCATCGGCTCGTGGCCTTCCCTCTTGTACCTCTTCATTACCAAGTTTAGGGGAATAGGCGAATGCCCTCTCACATACCACGACCTCCATCAAGTACGACTGAGACCTGGCGAGACCCTCAAGTACATGCAACACTTTGACCAGTGCCGCGGCAAGATCCCAAGGATCTTGGTCGCCAAGGTCATATCTGCCTTCGCCGAGGGCTTCACCGATAACAATGTGCTTGACAAAATAGGGTACCGTAGAGAGAACCTATCCACTGTGATGGAACTCTTCGTGACGGTCGACCAGTGTGCCAAGGGGAAAGCAGGGCACCTGTTCACTCACAATAAGGACAACCCACCCCCTGCATGAAGGATTTCGCCAAAGCTAGAGGCAAGGTCGTTGCCGCTCGGGTGGCCAAAGATGAACAGAGACATCCTCGCAAAGGAAGCACGGAGGGAGAAAGAAATCACCTCACTTTATGCATCTTCCACTAGATGCCAGGGCACGACACGGACCAGTGCTTCAAGCTCAAGATGATCTGACTGGAGTGACGGTCAGAGGAAGCGCAAGCATGACGGTGGATGTGGTGGCATGCCAAGCGGTCACCCTGGGAGGGGTAGGGAAGGAAGTCACCAAGCCAAAGCTGCCAAACAATGACGCGAGGATGTTGGGGGCTCCCTAGGGTTGTAGCATACTGTCTCGACAAGTTCCTTGATTCCTAACCCCGTGACCATGGGCCAGGCAGCCGGGGGCTACCCCGCGAGGCCCGAATGACCGCACCGGCTAATCACTTCTGGCACCTGTATTGACGCCACCCTTCACATGCAGACATCTACTTCCTCTCTCCAAAGGTGATCCTCGACCCTCATCATCTTCAGACTTATCTCCCATAAGGCCTCATGCTGACTCATGGTGGCGTTGTAATAATCTTTGCCTTTCTGGTCATTTTGGATCTTGCGCCATGCTCCTGCTTTGCTATTTGCCTTTCTCCTTGAATTTTCTCTTTATTTGTGTGTCCATGAGTTTTCTCATGTGTACCACACGAGCGGGGGCTAGACATGGTTTCTATCACTAAGCCACCCACAAATGCTCAGGCCTAAAGTGTAGAGCTCTAACTTGCGGACTGGCTCTAGCAATAAAGTCACCTCACTCATGGTTCTTGGTTCTTGAAATCCTTGTGCGGCACTCAGACGAAACTAACAAACGCATAACAAGCATTTATGCAGATCCGACAGCTCCCCCCTGAGGGGCTAAAAGGACACGCATTAGCCCTACGGTTTCCTCCACGAGGGGCTTGTGGGGAGGCTCACGAGGGAACTTCCCCTCAAGTGGCCCAAATTCATGCAGATCCTACGGATCCCTCCTCGAGGGGCTAATAGGACATGCATTAGCCCTACGGTTTCCTCCACGACAGGTTACGGGGCGGCTCATGGGGGCACTTCCCCTCAAGCAGACCAAATTCATGTAGATCCTACAACTCCCTCTTCGAGGGGCTAACAGGACACACATTAGCCCTACAGTTTCCTCCTCGAGGGGCTTACGAGGCGACTCACAAGGGCACTTCCCCTCAAGTATCCCAAATTCATGCATATCCTACGGATCCCTCCTTGAGGGGATAATAGGACACGCATAAGCCCTACAGTTTCCTCTACGAGGGGCTTACGGGGCGGTTCATGCGGGAACATACCCTCAAGCTGCCCCTGAGGATAACCACGCCCTTGAAGGATCTCATGCGCACGATACCTACGGCTGTCTCCCCAAGAGGTCAAAAGTACAAGTACATGCCCTATGGATTCCTCTACGAGGAACCTATGGGGTGGCTCGTAGGAGCATACGCCCCACAGGAAACCTCCAACATGTAAATCCTATGCCGCCTCCGCGAGGAGCCAATAGGAAAAGCACATATCCAACGGTTACCTCCACAAGGAGCCTATAGGACGATTCGCGAGGATGATCCCTCCTCGTGCAACCTAGAACGAACAATTTCTACAACCTCTCCATGAGGGACCAACAAACAACGTACCTATCCTACGATTACTCGTGCAAAGAATCAACAAGATACCAAGGAGTCCAACAATATCATCAAATAGGTCAAAGTCTCCTCCACAGGGGTTAAGCGGAACACGCCGCGCACGATAACCAAAGGATGACACTACCACTAGAAGTTATGGATTTCACAAAAAGTCAAGTGCACGAGCGGCCGGATACCCCTTTAGGACTAAGACGCTAAGGCACTACCATCAACGAACCCTCATCATCCTCCTTGAGAGCTCGAGGTAAGCACCGCTCTCACCGGCATCTGCGAGGGACTAAGCGAGGCCGGCACGTGCAGCCTCCACAACGACATAGATGCAACCCACTCTACCAAGCGAGGCAGAGTCGGGCTGCTCCAAGGCGAGCGTGCTAGCCTCCATGCTCTGGCTAGTGACAGGGAGCCCCGTGGTTGAGAGGACTTGGAGCCTGGACCCCCATACGCCCCCATCAGCACTGAGCTCTCGGGAGGGGGTCGCTCGTTGGGTACCCACCGGATCCTTGCGCGAAGGGGCATCATCTGCGCTCACAGCACTAGAGGGGGTGATCAAACCACCTCGGCGGGGCCCTGCATCCTCCCTCCCTTATTCTGCCGGATCTGATAGTGTCGAAAGCCTTGGAGAACTCGGTGTACGGGGCCAACCCTCCGCCATTGGCGAGACCGCCGTCTCGGTGCCAACAATGGAAGCGCCGTCCTTGGGCGGGTTTCTAGCCTCGAGAGCCCCAGGAGAACACCTCCGCCCAAAGCCCTCGATGAGGGATGTGGCTCGCGGGGAAGAGAGCAGCAGCTGGAAACCGTAGCCTCGCAGGTCTTCCTTGATGTGAAACCTCCCGCCTTCCTCTTCCTCTTCTTCCTCTCAAACCTGCAATAAGGAGGATCAGGCGGTGAGGTCAGTCAAAGAGAGGCAAGGAAACAAGAATCACTGAAGAGGAAACTTACCCTCCGCTAGAGGAGCCTCGGAATGACCAGGATCCACTCTTCAACCTGGGAGGAAGGAAGGCATCCTCGTCAACCTCCGTGAGGCCCTTCTCCTCAGCAACACCCTCCGCCGACATTCCCCTGACTTGAATCTCGGCGCGGACCATGTCGTAGCCCCTGACTCAGACACGTCATGACTGACGTCGGCGAGATTTCCAGTATCTTCGGAGGAGGAGGACTCATTGTGCATCATCCTCCCCTACGAGCGGGCAAGAAGGCTCCATTGCTGTCACCCGCTGCCACTCCCTCATCTTACATCACTATCACGGCCTCAGGGACATGGGCGGGGACTTAAGGGTTACCCCGACCTTCATGGCCTGTAGAGCAGTCGCCCCACCTGTCAAAGAGAAGTCATCAATCTGATACAAGGGAAATGCCAAGGGATATACATTCCGTAGTAGGAACGGTGGGTTCTTGCTACTAGTAGTAGTACCTAGAAGGTTTGTATGCTTATACTTAACATACATTCGTTAATCTACAAACATTTATATTGCGGTTACAAGATGATTTTGTATGAATCTCCATCTCGCAGTTCTACTGCTTCCATTTTTCAGGTGCGCATTCACTCTCTATCCTTTCGCAGTATAAATAGAATTAAAATAATGTCTCTACCACTAGTAAAATGAAACTGTCATAAATGTTGATGGACAAGACAATTCAATGGGGGTGGAGTTCTACGATTCCCACACCTACACTCCTAGCACTCTATAGTAAAAATAAATGAAACTGCGGCAATTCCTTGAATTCCATGGAGAACTCTCCGGTTCCAATATTTGCTTTAATCAACTAGTTGCGCCGCATCATTCTATTATTTTTCGTCATACTTCTGAGTTTTCAAAAATGGGAAATATATCATGAACATTAGTTTTTTTGTTGTCGGTAATGGACATTAGTTAAGGCAGTATCTTGTGCATCTTTAAAGTTTTGTCCCGAAATATAATCATATGTGACTAGTGTCAAAAATAAAGACATGAAAGAATAGTACTCCAATATTTTGGAAGTACTATTGCTATATATTTATTATGTGTTGATCAATATTTTGGAATGATACAAGTATTATACTACATACTGTTTATATACTCCCTCCTTCTCAGTTTATTAGGCTTTCACATCTATCTAGGTCGACAATTTAACCAACAGAAGATGAGGTATAAATTTAAAATATATATTATTAAAAACTTTAGATATTATACTTTTTAATGATATAATTTTTGTCAGAGTAGTATATGTTAAACTGCCGATGTAGCTAGACATGCAAGATTAATAAAATGAAGAGGGAGTAGCATTCAGTGTTGTCCATATTTATGGCATGCCATCTGAGCAACCTTAAATGTGGCCGAATGGTCAAACACGTCCCACTGACTGGTTAGGAAAGTATGTCCAACATGTGTGTCCTGCAATTTACGACCTCTTTGACATCGATTATTTATATAAGGGGAAACACTAACAGTCCAACCCCGTGATCAGACGAACCCCATGGCCTTGCAGCCTGTCCACCAAACCAAGCCAGGCAGGTGGTGATCCAACCAATGGACAACGAGCAGCCTAGGCGTGGGGTCTTCATCTACGACGGCAATGCCTAGCAAAAGAGGTCAGCAGACAACATCTCTTCTGTACGTGGAACGCCAAACGTGCGCATTCGCCCAGGCGACCGCCCGGATGTCGATCGAGTGTGCCATCAAGTGCTTTATAAGAAGCACACACGAGGCAGTAGCCGCAGAAGTAGCGGAGATAGTTGAGCAGAGAGCTGCCGCTGAAAGGGACCAGTTCGTGGTGACTACTACCTAGGAGGCTGTTGTGCCCAACGAAGGCCCGACGAAAACCAGCCGAGGCGCTAACCCAATGCATTAGATCTAGATCTGCTTGTAGTTGTTGCCGACTTTGTTAATAAAACTTTATTTGTTTGTTTTAGGATTATAAGATGTGCTGGGGACTTGAATTTGTGGGGATATGGCGGTATGTAACCTATCTCTCAATCACAAGCTCCAGCAGATCTACAAACCCTTAATTATGAAGATAGATTTTGCATGAAGTTTTTTTATTTTTTCTGCTTTCAAGCATGTATGCATGACTATATATACATAACTGGCTGGACATTGTTTTTCTTATATAAATGTAACCGGTGAGTTTATCCCAACTCAAACTATTTCAAATTTACTAAAATGTAGAACTCCGTATCAAAATTCACAACACCAATCTAGTTTCGCATGATTCACAACAATCACCACTTGTATACCACATAGATTTGATGCTGGATGTATCTGTCGGGGCCCTAGAAACCGGGGTGCTACGTCCCGATGGTTAGCAGTCCCCAGAGCCTCAAAGTGATGAGCCTTCGAGAGGCTTCAATACCTCTGGAGACAAGTGCCCCCGGGGGAACCCTCATGAGGGGACACTCTCCCAAGGGGGACTCTCCCCAGAGGCGCCACCACAGAACCCAACTTCGGATGCCCTGGAGAATGCTCTGGGGTTTATCGGTAACTTCACCAGGCGGCCAGCAGGAAGGGCAAGTCCCGACAAGTCGCCACGTGCCCTCCGTTCACCTCGGTAAAGGAAGGTCCGGTCTGCCCCCCTTTCCTGCAGCAGAAGGACAGACGACCTCAGCGTGGCAGGCACACCACCTTGCCGATTTGCTGCAAGAGAGATAGCAGGAAGCTCCGGACAAGGACGAGCAAGGAAAAGGAAGGCCACTTTACCAAGGGATGGAGAAGCGCCCGGCATCCAAGGCTCGGTCCACCAAAACGCAGCCCTGTAGACCAGTACCTCGAGGAACGGCACTGTGGTGACCCTTCCCACCCATGAACCGGGGGAAGAGGCCCGACGCCACCCTATATAAGGAGCCCTTCCCCTACCTTGTAAGAGATCGATCCTTGAGATCAAAAACCCTAGACTTTCATCCTCCATTATACCCTCGCGAATCACGCGAGCAATACAACAAAGGAGTAGGGGCTTTACCTCCTCACGAGGGTCCCAAACCTGAGTAAAAAAACCGGTGTCACCTCTCTCTTGTGTGCTTGCTCCGTCATTGCCACTGTCGTTGAGTTCCTTCGGAACTGCTTGTTCAGCCTCCTCACGAACCCAGGGATCGTTGGAACCTAGTTCGTTCGCGGGACAAATCTCCGACAGTATCTTGACACATTTTATGCAATTAAGTTCTGCGTCAACTGAGGTATGTTGTACACATACATATTTATTTTATAAGAGAGTATATACCTACATTGTAGCATACTCGTATGTACGTATAGAAGTACATCAAATCACACAATATAGCATGCATACTATATCTTAGAACAATAAGATAGTGGTGTACAATAATATAGAAGTACACACACATGTACATATTTTGGAAGGGAGTACATAGCGGCAGAGTTAGGGTGACCAACATGGGTCTTATCATCCTATATCGTGCTGCAACAACGTATTTTCTATACATAATAATCTTAATGTAGAGACTAATTTTAGTAAAAACCACCATGTTTGCCCCTAATGAATGATTACAATGTTTTACCCCCACCCCTAGCTTAATTCTTGTCGCGGCTCCATACATGATACTCTTACAGTATATACATATATTAACTTCTAGTAGTATGTAACATTAATTATCAAACGATCTAGCATTCATGGATAGACACAAACATATACACGATCTAGCACTCGCAGGACACATGGTGTACCATTCTTCGTCTTCTTCTTCTTCTTCTTCTTTTTCTTCTTCTTCCGTCTGCTTGCGCTTTCCCTTTCCCTTCTTATTTAGTTGCTTTTTTTGTTGAACATTTTGAAATTTTGTTGACCCCTCTCGAAGTTCACTATCCGCCTGTATACCTCGTAGGTCGTGTAGGCCACAAGGCTTGTATACTAGATCTAGTATTCGGTTAGGGGTATATTCTCCCACTGCGTGGTGGTCCACATCCTTCTTGTGCTTCTTCATGGATTCGTAACGGCTGTCTATGAGGGCGACAACATAGTCATCCAAAGAATCCTTCTCATTCACGGAGCCAGTAGGCTTCCAGTTCTTTTGGATGTCCACTATGTTCGTCACTGGCACTTTAGAACGCCTAAGCCTGATACTATCATTGCCAATGTCGACGCCTGCAAAGGAAATGTTAGGGTTGTCGAGAAAGTATGGTAGCTTGGGGAATGGCTTGTCATCCTTGCAGATCTGGTACACAAGGGAATCCGTGCCCAAGCACAGTTGGACGATGAGAACCTTCTACATTGATGATTGCTCGTTGGTGTACTCGATGTCGAGGCCAACAATCTTGTTGTTCGCTTCCAACATGGGCGTTTGGATTTTATCAATGTAATCGTTCACCACCAATGCTGTGTTGGTATGTGACACCTGAAGTGTGGTGGTGTTGCTGGGGTCCGAAGGAGTACTTCTAGTGGAACAGTGACGCCATGGACATCGGAGCCTTCTTTTGTTTTTGAGAGGTCCGACCGAGTGAGAAAGTGACAGAAAAGGAATGGGATAAGGAAGATGAAAGGAACCGGTGCGGAGAAGATGGGGAGATGCATGCATGAGCGGTTGTGGAGACGAACGACATGCATTTTCCCCCAGTTTCGCCCATGCAGGAAGCATATTAAATAGCTAACACAATTAGCCCACGTACTCCTACGAAATTTATTTACAGATGAGTTTTATGGATGTGGCTTACATTTGTGTACGAAATTAGTACATACACTATCTTCCATTCTTTATTTTATAATTTAAGTACTGGTGCATGGTACTTGAACATAACGTGTTTAGGCCTTTCATCACAATAATGGGAGTCTCTTTGTGCAGTATCATAGGCAAACTGTAGTTACCGATGAGGAGGATTATTTAAGAGATAATCCATTGGAGAGGTTGTCCCTTAAGAATTTGACCTAGTAGTACTACTAGATACTATAATGTGCTAAGGCCTTATTAGAGTGAGAGGTACTAGTACTTAATTAAGCCGAAGGCAGAGACCCTATTTTTTAAGAAATGGGTCCAGAAATACTCATTATAGTAAACTATATTTTCTAGTCCTTGGACTATAGCTACTCATAGGATATGATATTATTTTTCTATCTTTTGTACTATATAGACAAATTCAAAATCATAGAGCGCCAACTCCTCCCACCTTACTTCCACCGAAATATTTTGCATGGTCACGCCCCAAGTTTTAGCAGTACGAAATTCCCTTTCAACCCCTAACAATGGCCTAACTACTAATGTCGGTGCGTGAGTATCATTCATAATTTTTCTCTCTGTAGTCTCCACAGCTCTGAAGCTGGGTAGTCCACCTTTTACCGACGCCATTTCCCCGTAGATCCTCCAAAAAACCCTAACCCATATCTCACCTCCGGCTCCTGCACCACCGCACCGGAGCATCCCCGCCGCACTTTGTCGTCCTACATGCCACCAACCCCCCATCTCACCTCCAGCCCCTACAACACCGCACCGGAACATCCCAGCCGCACTTCGCCGGCCTACACGCCACCCCCAACCCCCCTATTCCACCTCTGGCTCCTGCACCACCTCACTGGAACATTCTTGCCATGCTTCGCCAGCCTACACGCCATACCTCGATACCATATACACCTCATCAGTCTAGTGGATCCGCCAACGTCCACCTTACCGAACCTAGTTTGCTGACACCCTCTTCCATACAACCTTGTTAGTTTGTCGATTCCCTCGTCCACAACACCTGACCCGCTTCAACTACGTTGGTGTGTGCTGCAATCAAGCTGCTTCATGAACTCGACAGTCCACTGCACCAGATCTGCTTCACTGACAATGTTGTGCACTACATTGGATCTCCTTCAACGACCATCTTGTCCAGCAAGCTAGACCCATCAACAACCTCCACAGACCTGCTTCACCGACGCTCTTGTGCAGCACACTGAATCCATAACCTGTCGCGACAGACCTGCTTCACCAACGACGTTGTGCACTACACCAGATCTCCTTCACTGGCTATCTTGTCAAGCAAGATACACCCATCAACGACCTCCACAGATCTGCTTCACCGACTCCGCCATGAACTTTCTGCTTTAGCGCAACTCACTGCTACCGAGGCACCCTCAGAATCATTCACGTGACCCAAAAAGATATCGTGTATATGTAGACGATGTCGTGACCTAGGTAAACCAGATATGCTTGTTCGTTTCGATATAGCAGGCTCAAGCATGCGATAGTGAACTGCATTTCTGTATTGGTGATCAATTCCTACCTCAATAGTGGCTTAATTGATACTGAAACCCTCCTTAATAAATTCGGTGTAGTCTATGTTAAATCCCGGCATTAAGCTACTCTCTCTGTTTCAAGGAATAAGGCGTCCTCCTTTTGCGTGTTTTTTCTTTGACTAACAATTACTCTAAATATATAAATAATTTTGGTAGTACAAAATTGGCATCATTGGAGTTCTTTGGTATTATGCTATTCAAGGAAAATGTTAATTCACTGAACATCTAAAGATGCCTACCTGCTCTACAAGTTCGCAAGTTATGTCATCATAATGTGTATTTGCTTCGTCCGATGCTACAACACTGGATGCATGTAATCGTGGAGCTCATTGGTAGTTTTATGCCACTCAACATGTAGGTTAACATCCCTTCTCTACAAATTCGCAAGTTATGCTATTTTAATTTCAATCTAGTTTGGACTCCCTCCGTTTCAAAATATAAGATATTTTAGCTTTTGTGAAAAGAATGTATTTAGACGCCTTTTAGTGCGTAAGTTCACTACGAATGTACACACAAAAAGGCATCTACATACACTCGTTTCATAAAAGCTAGAACATCTTATATTTTGGAACGGAGGGAGTACTAAACGACAACAATAACTACCTTCTCTTATGTGGTTCATTGCAAATTTTATGTCATTGAACTTGTTTGTTTTTCATCCCCTCTACAAATTATGCCATTATAGTTTCTATCTAGTTTCTAGTAAGCTCCGACATGGCAAGTTTTAAGGAACCGGACATGGTTATCCGCATGCGCTGCTCTGTAAATTCAATTTTCTCAATTATGATTTCTGTAGCAGCAGTATATACCATCTATTATGTAGTTCATGGCATTTTAAGTCACTTCGCATATGTGTTTGCATTCACTAATCTATAAGTTCACGAGGTATATACCATTATAATGTTGATCTTGTTCGTGCTAATGTTAGTATAGTAATTGCGTGCTCTATAGATCTTGGCAAAGTTTATGGTACTTTACATATTTGTTTGCAACCCTATTTCACAAGTTAAACCATTGTAATTTCTCTCTTGTTCGTGCTAAGGAGTGACTGTAACCGCATTCTATTTTGTCGTTAATGGCAAACTTTATGTTATTAAAATATTGCTTTATATTCCGTCATTCCCTGCTCTACATGGTCACCAGTGATTATACTATAATTTCTATCTAGTTCTTTGTAAACAACAATAGCCACTATCTGATATTATTTTCTCTCAAGGAACACAGACAATCGTAGAGTGAATCGCCCCTAGAATCTTGTAAGTACTTGTTGCTTTCTATTGCTGAATGCAAACATGTATGTTAATGAGTGGCCTAAACCTATATGCAGAGGATCAATAATAAAGTAGACGCATCATCTAGCCAAGTACTAAATGCGGTGGATGTCTTCAATGAATGAACTAAGAATAGGATGTCCTCCAACAGTAGTGCACAAATAGAAATAGTAAGTCCCTTGTTTTTACTAAGATGTGCTTAGTGCCAGATGCTTGTTTGTACGAGGCACCACATGAGTTGGCTAATTATTAGAACAAGATGACCTTTAACTAGACTGCAGAAAGACCAATGTAAATCCCTCGATTTATAATTCAATGCGCTCACTCGATCATGGTGATGATCTATTTTACTATACTTGACTCATGTTCATATATCTATCTATATATACATTAACTAGACCATGATTAGGTGGTGACTTAAGTATATCTACTTTTATGCTATATTTTTCTGCTATGTAACATTATCTAGTGTTGGCACCACATGAGTTGGTCAATTATTGGAACAAGATGACCTTTAGTAGGACTGCACAAAGACCAAATGTAAATCTCTCGATTTCTAATTCAATTTTCTCACTCAATCATGATGATGATCTATTCTTTGCTATATTTGACTCTTGGTCATATCTTTCTATATATATGCGTTAACTAGACCATGATTAGGTGGTGGTGATTTAAGTATATCCACTTTTATGCTAATTTATAGTCTATTATAATATTTTAACCTTCATTTAAGAGCTTATATGCATTTTAGAGGTAGTAACATAGTCTAGTGTTATGTATGAGACTAGTCTAAGTTACTCGCCACCATGACCATGGTCTTGGTGGGGAGTAACTTAGACTAGTAAGAATGCATACCATATTAGTCCAAGTTACTCTACCAACATTCTGGGTATTGTCATAGATAAATCATGTGTATGATACTAATGTATAATACTAGCTAGACTACTCATAATGAGAGTGTCATAGATAGTATCATACAATATATGTTGTCAGCATGGCTGCATGATACAAATGTTCATACTCCCAAAATGACTAGCCTAATAAAAAATAATAGCTTGTATAGAGTGTACTTTTTGATTAAGAGAAGTAGCAATGCACTCCCTAGATATAAAAAGCATAATTAATATTTTATCATACCTAGTTACTATATATATATCTACTATAACCATCTTAATATGGTCTAGAAGTCTATATCGTGTACCTAGTGTTTGATTGCTTAATTCATTATCTGACTAGCTACTCCATGAAACACAAAAATATTCTATTGCCAATTTGATTATTTACTTTCCTCATGATTAAAGAGACGTCATGCTTTGCTTAAGTGAAACGATAACAATTTATGTGGGAAATACAATATTTTTTTACTAAGAAACATGAAATATTTGTGCACATGTTCTGACTTATGTCTGCTGGATTTCATCTATACATGGTCAGATGACTTGCTAGTTTAATATTAGGCACCAGATGGTTCAATTGGTTATGAGTCCTTTGTATTTTTAGTTGACTTGTGATTGAAACAATGCAATATTCTGTCGTGGTTCCTATGGATATATTGTGCATAACGGAGCTCATACACTTAGTTGACATTATATATGTTGGATATCTGTTTTCAAATAATCTAGAAGTTTATATAATGCACATACTATATGATTGCTTCATTTTCTAGTTACCTACTCTATATGCTGGACAAAATGCTTCTACCAGAAGAATGCATATTCTCCTTAATTTGATCTACACTTCATACTAGCCATACATTGTTTAAATACTTTATTGACCTTGTATCATTTGATTGTTTTTCTACTAAATTTTCTTAGTTGGCTGGGTATATGTCCAATGATACTGTCAGCTATTGGAAATACAATAGTTGTAGGCATTACAAAGAAGTTTTTGTGCTAATTTTTGACTGTATCTAACTATTGTTTTGGTAGCAAATGACTCGTCTCTTTGTTTTTCTTCTTTTTTCACTGGCTAGATGATCGAAATATTTGAATGATATGGCTACTGAAAATAATGATGGTTGTTGATATATTGTTTCTCTAAAATGATCCAGCTAGTCCATTTTAGGCGCACACTTGATCTATTGCTTGTTTTTCTGAGGAACTATCTTAGTTCACTGATTATTAAAACAGTGCCACCTTCTATGGTTGGAGGTGCAACCATAAGTTCTCGAACTGCACAATGATCTAGCTAGTTCATACTATACACCATTTTGAAATGTTATTTTTTGTTTTACAGGTTAATGCTTATTGTCCTGACCAGTTCTAAGTGGCTCAATGAATCACAGTCACCCCTTCTTATTATGTTTTCTATATTTCTTTTATGCAGTGATATGATTAGTTTACGAGGGAAAGTGTCTAGTCGCTTCATTCATTACATTCATTGCCACACTCTAGTTTAGTTAGTCTACATGAGACACATATATTGATTGCTTGATTTTTTTATAGTGGGACAATGCCGAATTTGAAATTCTTTGACAACAAACATGGTGTTTTTCGCCTGCTTTGCTTCTCTAACTTAATATGTCTTAGTTTTAGCCTGCAAATAATATGTAGCGTTTGTCCCGCATAGTGGCTATCACTATGGCACATGCTCGCATCAGTTCAACATGTCGAATGTTCCTATTATTCTGGAAAGAGATGTACAAGGCACATCGTTGATTTCTTGCTTCATTATGTCAGGCTAATGATGCGTTAGAAATATTTTACACATAACATGGCCGAGCTGGTATGATGTGCTGACTTGTTATCTTTCTTTCATGCTACACATGAAGCTATGCAGGCGGAAGGGAGGACTCCTATGCTAAGTGTGGAGGTCATTTCACAGAGCAGCAGTGACAGCGATTATTGCTTGCATTGGTACACTATGTCCACAGTTCCAGTTTTTGTAGCAAAAGGAGGTGTTGCGGCTGCACTCGAAACAATTGATTTAATTGAAGAAGAAACAAAGGAAACCGATACAATAATCACCATTACATGCAAATAGATACATGAACAGAAAGATCGACAAGATTGAACTGACCGTCGACAGGATAAGATCTTATGAAGCTATCACGGTAAGCCAGTTTTTACATGTATGGACATGTAAGCTCTATAGCAGAGACCCTTTTCCAATCCATGTCTGACGATGTCTCTATAATGATTCTTCTAGTTTTTTTTTCGAAATTTTGGTCTGTAATAAATTCGAAATTTCCCAGTTGATGTAATATGGTCTTCCCTGCTCGACCATTAGCGGGCTGAAATAGTAATAGACCATTCAAAATAAGAAATGTGTCGTAATTGTAGAATACGTAAATGGGCCTCCCAGGGTTACCATGAACAACAACGGTATGATAACGGGATGAACAGTTACAGTCATAGTTTAGTTATGGGGTTTAATCAAATTGATGGGCCTTTTGTGGGCCAAACCATTAGTGGATACTAAAACCGGTAGGCCTAACCGGGTTATTGATGACCCGCAAGTATAGGGGGTGTATCGCAGTATTTTTGAGGGAAGTGAAACCCAATTTATTGATTCGACACAAGGGGAGCCAAAGAATAATTATCAGCCTTAACAACTGAGTTGTCAATTCAGCTGCACCTAGAAACAATCTTGCTCACATCAGTTTATCAGTAGCAACAGTTTTGTAGTAGGAATAGTAAAGTAACAGCAATACTAAAGCAAATACAGTAGTAACAAAAGCAGTAAACAATGGGATTCGAGTGCGGTAGGCATAGGGATGGATGGACGGGCGCTGCATGGACAAGACAATTCACATAGCAATCAGAACATAGGACAATTGCAGATAAATAAGATAAAGCACCCAAGTACTAAACAATCCTAGGCATGTGTTTCATATATAGTCATACGTGCTCGCAATGAGAACTTGCACAACATCTTTTGTCCTGCCAGCCCGTTTGCAGCGGGGCCTCTAGGGAACTACTGGCAATTAAGGTGCTCCTTTTAATAGAGCACCGAAGCAAAGCATTAACACTCCGTGAACACATGTGATCCTCACATCAAAGCCTTTCCCTTCCGGTTATCCCGATTTCTGTCACTTCGGGGCCATAGGTTCCGGACAACAACGTGTGTATTCAACTTGTAGATAAGACCAAAAACAATACTATCATAATGAATCAATAACATGTTCAGATCTGAAATCATGACACTCGGGCCCTAGTGACAAGCATTAAGCACAACAAGTTGCAACAAAGTCATAAAGCACTAATAAAAGATACTAGGCACCATGCCCTAACAATCTGATGCCATTACATGAACGATCTTATCCAATCCCTACCATCCCCATAGCCTACAGCGGGGGATTACTCACTCATAGATGGGAGAAACATGGATAGTCGATGGAGAAGCGATGGTGATGATGATGGCGATGATGTCCTCCAATTCCCCGTCCGGGCAGGGTGCCAGAACGGAGTTTCTGGTGCTGTTTCGTGGAATCTGGTGGTAGCGGTGGAGTGGAACTCCTTCTAGAAAAACGTCGAACCCCCCGAAGTTTTTAGGTCAGAAGGCTTCTTATAGGCGAAGAGAGAGGTCGAGGGGGTGCCTGGGGGGCCCACACCACCCCCTGGCACGGCCTGGCCTGGCCCGCGCCACCAGGTGGTGTGGCCACCCTAGGGCTCTTCTCCGTCTCGTATTCTGGCTCCTGGAGTCTTCGGGTGAAATAGGATTTTTGGCATATTTTCCAGGATTTTTCCTGATAGTTGATTTTCCTCACAAAAAGTAGACACCAAGGCAATTCTGCTGAAAACATCGTCAGTTCGCATTAGTTGCATCCAAATCACACAAGTATAGAGGAGAAACAATAGCAAAAGTGTTCGGGAAAGTAGATACATTTTGGACGTATCAACTCCCCCCAAGCTTTGCTTATTGATTGTCCTCAAGCAATTCAGTTGAAAACTGAGTGCGATAAAAGAACTATCACGAACACAATTGCTCATAAGATGTAAATATTCTCAGCAATGTGATCAACTACTTGGACAATTCATAATAAACAGTATACAACCAAGTCTACTTAATAGTCATTGCAAGCTATGAAGAGATTCCAACTCAAGAATAGTAAGTAGCATGAAGCACGAGCATAAGCAACATTACAATGCTCATAGAAAGGTATGATAGAGTGGTATCTCGCTTGCCTTTGATTATGAATATCAAGGCACCTCTGAAGTTCAAGTGAGGACTATAAATAAAGATATCAAGGATACAAGCATCAAAGTCATAACACAAATAATCAAGTAATAGAACAAACACAAAGAATGACAACTATGCTCTCAAGAAGGTGTTCAAAGAATATGTGGAGACTCAACAAGTAGAAGAAAAAGGTTTTGAATAATTTTGAAAGGCTTCCAAATGCTGAAAGTAAGGTACTCGTTAGCTTTGAGCTCTCATTGCCCCTATCATAAGCATCTTTAATGTGGTTAAGGTGAAAGTGACACAACTAAGAGGATATGTTTGACAAGTTATAAATCAAAGTCTCATGCCCCTTACTTACAAAGACCGATCCTCATGCTACTCAACTTCAGTCACAAGTAAGCTCTTGTCATTGTAAGTATATACGTATCATAGAGACCGCCAACGGGGTACCCCTTGCACATGACACGGGAGCTATCCCATAATCAAAATACAAGGCAAGCAGACAATGAGCATCTCGGCGATCTTTTTATTTACTATGTGCATAATATTTTATTGAGGATGCTTCATAGAATGCTCATTATGGTTATGCTGCAAGTTTCCACCATGATTAGGCATGGCTTAGGCTAGCGCCCAGGCGTTTCTCTAACATACATACAAACTCCATGATCTTACAAGTTCCACTTTTATTTCACACCGCCGGGATCCATAAGCAAAAGAACATGATATCAACTAGGTACAAAATACCTAAGAAGCGTTGAAAGCGGTCCCCATGATACATGGTTCTGCTAACTTCAACTCATAAAGCGCAAGCATATGCACAACTAAGAAGGACGCAATGGTTCAGGTTTATTAAGTGCAAGAAAATAAAGTGTGCCATCAAGTTCGTGAGAGCTTTACTAACTAACTTTCTCATAACAAGCAAACATTTTATTCGGAAGAAAACAAGGCATAATAAATATGCGCGGAGGTAGCAAATGATGCTAATGGGTAGGTATGGTGGACACTTTGGAAATATTTGGTTTAGGGAGTTGGAAACTTGAGTAAAACACTCAGTGGAAGTGAAGGCTAGTAATAGTAAGGGAGCATCAAACGAGAGAGCAATAGTTGTCATAATCATGCTTGCAACAAACCATGACTACTCATGGCATGAAAGTGATTCAAGATCCTCAAGGCAAAATAATTCATCGAGGCTTAACTGATTATTATAGTCATGAGCATGCATGAGCATATGCCAAGTCAATCAAATGAAACATTCAGAGGAGGATACCACGGTGTCATACCAATTTATGAATAGAGTAATGCAAGCAAACATTCATGAGACATGCTACAAACTATTAGCGGGCTGGAGCAGCAAGAACTACTAAGCATCCAAAGATAACATACACCCTACATGAACGGACTAAGCATGCCCACAATGATGAGTATATGTACAAAAATGAAAACAAATAGAGTTCGTTACCAACCTCTTACCACGCCTCAAGTTGTCATTAATCCTCATTATTGCTCTTCACTTGTGTGGCTTGAATAAAAATATGAAACCCAATAATCCACTGAGGACTGCCGAACCCTGTAGCAAACTCACAAAAACCAAAGAAGAACGACAAATATTTTTGGTGTTTTCGATTTTTAAACAAGAACCAAAAAGAGAAAAACAAGCAAAGCAAAATCTTTTTGGGTTTTCGAATAGTTCGAACAAAGCAAAAAGGGAAAAGCAAACCAAGGCAAAAAGAAGAAGCAAACCAAAGAGAAACAACAAAAATATTTTTGGTCTTTTTGTGTTTTTAGAAAGCAAAAGCAAAGAAGAACGAAAACTAAAAAGAGAACGAAAACATGAATATACAAAGTACCGACGCAACATGATATGGAGATGAGTGCGGTGTCGGCGTACCTCCCCCCAAGCTTAGGCTTTTGGCCTAAGTGGGTATCAATCCATGTACGAATAGGGGTTCCAAGCGAGCGGATCTTGGTAAGAATGGTCGTAGCTGGGCCCATGAGAAGAAGAGGAAGCTCCCCAATCATAAGCGGGCTGCTGATATGAAGACTCTCCCTCATTCGAGGGCTGGACCGTATCATCCGTGACCTCCCTTCTAGTGTCCTGCTCCTGTTGGGAAAGCTCTCCCAGGTACGTGTCAAACTCCTCCTCAGTGAGGGACCATCTTTCCCTGTTATCAAGGTTAAACAAAACAGGGGCAAGGAAAAAGAACAACACACTCGGACTTGCTCTTTCTCCAACCAGCCTTGAGAAAGGTTATTTCATAAGATAACTCACTCATACTAGCCCACGAGGAAACAAATTTATGCTGTATCATGGAATTAAGATCAAGCCTCTCTATGGGAAACTGTAGGTCTAGATGATGAGGAACTAAACCATGCAATGCTAGCAAACGAGAAGCAATGAGGCCTCCACAAATTCCACCTTTCTCACGGTTAGCAGCAAGATGGAAAGCTATCAAAGCACCCAAGTTGTAAGACCTATCTCGTCTAAGAGCAGCAGAGATAAATGCTAGATCAAACGAAGATAACTTATTAGCAGTTTTCCTAGCAATAACACACTTGGCAATAAAGTAGGCAAAGTAGCGGATGGAGGGAAGATGAATGTTACGGATTTTTCCATTCTCCTTCGAGAAGCTACTCCCTTGGCAAATTTTTGCATATAAATCCATGAGTGGTTCAGGTCTCTCCTTAATCTTTCTACATGATCCCCATTGAGGTACCTTAATAGCTGCACAAAAATCATCAAGAGAAAGGTTGACAGCTATATTGTAAATTTTGTAATGGACCATGGGGTTAGGCAAAGAGTGACTAAATTTTTAAGTCCTGCACCATAGACATGGTTAGCTTCACAAATTGACAAGGTTCATCTTCCAAAAAATGCTCTAACCCTGCATTAGAAACCAAAGTGTGGAAATCTTGTAGAATCCATGCAGCTCTCATGAACTCAGAGCATGGATAAATGGAGGGAAAAACTTCCTCCTCCCGGTGGACCTTCATGACCTCAGGCACCCAAAGCTCATGTTGGTTTAGGTGGTGTTCACTCATCTTCTATTCTGAAATTTAAACACCTATTAAACAAGTGATTGCAAAGTAAATATAATGAAGGATTCTACTCATAGGGACTTGCAAAAGGCCGAAACATGCATCAAAACTATATCTCTAAGCATCAAACAAGCTTACAAGCTCTCATAACCAGTCACCTACAGCAGCAAAATACTCAACATATAATCCACTAAACACAAATCTACTTGGACAAGGGGAGGAGTCACATACCAAGGAACAGTTGCTCCAAATTTCAGCAAGAAAGATGGGCTGATCAAGGAGATCGAAGAAATCAAGAGCAAGCACAGAAAGAACGCGATTTTGAGCTATGAACTGATGCTTACTCAGGAGAGAGAAGAAAGTGGCAGGTGAGAGAACTAGTGGGGGGCCAGGGGTGGCCCACACCAAGGCACGACGCCACCTAGGGCTGGCCGCGCCACCACATGGTGTGTCTGCCTGGTGGCCCCCCTGGTACCTACCAGGTACTCCTCTGCCCCTTTTTCACGTAAAAATTTAATATGAATTTTCTGGAATTTTTCGAGACACTTTATTTTTGGGCATTTTTCAGAAATAGAAGAATGATTTTCTGACAGACAGATTTTTTTTCTTTTGGAAACATGATGCAAGGACACAACAAGGCTAGAACTACAGAAGTTCTAACATGCAAGCAACTAACAACACACAGAAAACTAAACGAAAGCAAAAACTAAAATGCGAAGGATAGAAACAAACGGAGATAATCATAATGAAAACATTGTTTCGTTCAATGGAATCCTTTTGTTAGCAAGGTTGATCAAGTCTTGCTACCAAAAAAATTGCATATGAGACAAAACTTTGTACTCCACTAATGATTATGTTACCTCAACCTTGATAGCAATGGTCCCAATCATAATAGTTTCAAATTTTTCTCTTGGTATGGGACAATATATTTCTCAACCTTGAATGCCTTCAACATGTTCAATTGAATTCAAACCATAAGTCCTTTCAATCTTCTTGGGGAAATAGACAGTATGTTCCTTGTCATTAACATTGAAGGTCACCTTTCCTTGATTACAATTAATAACAGCTCCTGCAGTATTAAGAAAAGGTCTCCCAAGAATAATAGACATATTATCATCTTCACGCATTTCAAGCACAAGAAAATCAGTTAATATCAAGAAATTGTGAGGCACCTGAACAGGTACATCCTCACATATACCCACAGGAATAGTGGTAGATTTATCAGCCATTTGCAAAGATATATCAGTTCGTATCAATTTTTCAAGCTGAAGCCTCTTATAGAGAGAGAAAGGCATAACACTAAATCCAGCTCCCAAATCACACAAAGCAGTTCTAACATAACTGTTCTTAATAGAGCAAGGGATAGTTGGAATCCCTGGGTCTCCAAGCTTCTTAGGAACCTTACCATTGAAGGAATAATTAGCAAGCAAAGTAGAAATTTCTTCATTAGGGATCTTCCTTTTATTCGAGACAATATCCTTCATATACTTTGAGTAAGGAGGCAATTTAATAGCATCAGTCAAAGGAATTTGCAAGAATAAAGGCTTCTCCACTCACAAAACTTATTCTAGTGTTCATCTTCCTTTGACTTGTGTTTCTTATCAGGGAAAGGCATAGGTTTTTGGACCCAAGGTTCTCTTTCACTACCATGTTTCTCAGCAATAAAATCTTCTTTAGTGTATTTAGTAGTCTTAGTGTGGTTTTCAGGTTCTTCTTCAACTTTTTCTTCATTAGGCACTTCATTTTCTTCATTACCACTTTCAGTTTCAGCATCAGAGATAGATATACTATTAGGATCGATAGCAGGTTCAGAGGGTTCTACAACAGTTTTATGTTTCTTTTTCCTTTTCTTACGAGTAGAACCACCATTTTCAGCTTGTTGAGAATCCTGCTCAATCCTTTTGGGTTGCCCCTCAGGATATAGAGGATCCTAGGTAGCAGCACCATTTCTAGTTCTAATTTCATAAGCATGTTTTTCTTTAGCAGCATTAACTAGCAAATCGTTTTGCACTTTAACGAGTTGATCTATTTGAGTTTGAACCATTTGAAAGTGTTTAACAATCATTTTAACATCATTAGAGGTTCTTTCCATAATATCTTTCAACTCAACAATAGCTCTAGTGTTTTCCATTAGATGATTTTGCACCCTTTTATTAAAGTTATCTTGCTTAACAATAAAGATATCAAATTCTTCTAAGCATTGATCAGGAGGTTTAGCATAAGGGATATCACCTTCATCAAAGTGTTGGAGAGAGTGTACCTCAATAGTGGATGAGTAGGGAATAGGCTTACATAATTCTTCTATAGGAGGTAAATTCTTGACATCTGCAGCTTTAATTCCCTTCGACTTAAGACATTTCTTAGCTTCCTTCATCACTTCATCATTTAATTCAATAACTCCCCTCTTCTTTGATGTTGGAATAGGCACCGGAATAGATCGTTCAGGTACAATTACTTCAGGTATAGCTTGTTTAGGAGGAGTCCAATCTTCATAATTCTTGCTTATTTTAGCCATTAATTCCTCAGCTTCCTTAGGAGTCCTATTCCTGAAAACACAATCAGCACAACTATCTAGCTATGTCCTAGATTCTTCGGTTAGTCCATTATAAAATATATCAAGAAGCTCATTCTTAGGTAATGGAATTCCAGCCTATGCATGAATCAAAGCACAAAACCTTTCCCAAGATTCAGCCAATACCTCTTTTTCTCCCTGTTTAAAATCAAAAAGTTCCTGCAAAATAGCATGTCTAGCACTGGGAGGAAAATATTTCTACAGAAAAGTACTTATCAAGCACTCAGGGCTATCAATAGATCCAGGAGGTAAATTACTAAACCAAGTTTTAGCTTCTCCTTTCAATGAAAAAGGAAAAATCTTAGCAACAAAATAAGTACGCATCTTAATATCATCAGAAAACAAGCCACTCATAGTAGAAAGTTCATTCATATGTGCTACCGCACTTTCATTCTTAGTCCCACAAAAAGGTTCTTTCTCGACAATAGCTATGTAAGATAGATCGAGAGAGAAATCATAATCTTCATCTATAATGTTTATGCGAGAAGCAGCAAACTTAGCATCAAGAGATAATTTGGGTCTAATAGTACGCCTCTCAAGGAGACTCTTAGCAGCGCTCCTATCATGGGTGTTCTTACATTCTTCAATAAACTCATCGATCATCTCAACATAATCTTCTTCAGTATCATAACTCTCACTAGACTCAGGTGAGCTAACAGGTGTGGTAGTGTCTTCATTAGGAGTTTCGGTATTTCTAGCTATAGTTCTAGCAATCGTAGCATCTAGGAAAGGACCTAATGAACCACTCTTATCAAGCACAGTAGAAGCAGCATCATAAGTATCAGAAGTTTCAGATTCGGCAGTAGTAGCAGTGTGTGTAGCATGTGTATGTGGTGGTGTAAGGAACTTACTCAAAACAGACGGTGAATCAAGAGCGGTAGAGGTGTTCAGAACCGTACCTCTTCTTGTAGTGGATGGTAAAATAGGAACCTTGCCATCACGAGACTTACCCATGATGGATGGATAGCAGCGAACAATAGAGAATCCAAGTGAACTTGATAAATAAAGCTATGCTCCCCGGCAACGGCGCCAGAAAATAGTCTTGATGACCCACAAGTATAGGGGTGTATCGCAGTATTTTCGAGGGAAGTGAAACCAAATTTATTGATTCGACACAAGGGGAGCCAAAGAATATTTATCAGCCTTAACAACTGAGTTGTCAATTCAGCTACACCTGGAAACAATCTTGCTCACAGCAGTTTATCAGTAGCAACAGTTTTGTAGTAGGAATAGTAAAGTAACAGCAGAGTAAAGCAAAGACAATAGTAACAAAAGCAGTAAACAATGGGATTCAAGTGCGGTAGGCATAGGGATGGATGGACGGGCGTTGCATGGACAAGACAATTCACATAGACATCAGAACATAGGCCAATTGCAGATAAATAAGATAAAGCACCCAAGTACTAGACAATCCTAGGCATGTGTTCCATATATAGTCATATGTGCTCGCAATGAGAACTTGCACAACATCTTTTGTCCTGCCAGCCCGTTTGCAGCGGGGCCTCTTGGGAACTACTGGCAATTAAGGTGGTCCTTTTAATAGAGCACCGAAGCAAAGCATTAACACTCCGTGAACACATGTGATCCTCACATCAAAGCCATTCCCTTCCGGTTATCCCGATTTCTGTCACTTCGGGGCCATAGGTTCCGGACAACAACATGTGTATACAACTTGTAGATAAGACCAAAAACAATACTATCATAATGAATCAATAACATGTTCAGATCTGAAATCATGGCACTCGGGCCCTAATGACAAGCATTAAGCACAACAAGTTGCAACAAAGTCATAAAGCACTAATAAAAGATACTAGACACCATGCCCTAACAATCTGATGCCATTACATGAACGATCTCATCCAATCCCTACCATCCCCATAGCCTACAGTGGGGGATTACTCACTCATAGATGGGAGAAACATGGATGGTCGATGGAGAAGCGATGGTGATGATGATGGCGATGATCTCCTCCCATTCCCCGTCCCGGCAGGGTGCCAGAACGGAGTTTCTGGTGCTGTTTCGTGGAATCTGGTGGTGGCGGCGGAGCGAAACTCCTTCTGGAAAAACATCGAACCCCCCGAAGTTTTTAGGTCAGAAGGCTCCTTATAGGCGAAGAGAGAGGCCGAGGGGGTGCCTGGGGGGCCCACACCACCCCCTGGCACGGCCTGGCCTGGCCCGTGCCACCAGGTGGTGTGTCCACCCTAAGGGTCTTCTCCGTCTTGTATTCTCGCTCTTGGAGTCTTCGGGTGAAATAGGATTTTTGGCATATTTTCCGGGATTTTCCTGATAGTTGATTTTCTACACAAAAAGTAGACACCAAGGCAATTCTGCTGAAAACAACGTCAGTTCGCATTAGTTGCATCCAAATCACACAAGTATAGAGGAGAAACAATAGCAAAAGTGTTCGGGAAAGTAGATACGTTTTGGACGTATCAGCTGTACAGTAAAGCCCCAAATAAATTGGCCGGTCACACAGCAGGCCGGAATAGTATCGAGCCATATGTATAGTTGGCCTTCGTTGGACCGTATAGTAAAATACTATCCTAAAGCAACACAAGCCGTGATAAGGTCCAAACAGTAATGGACCAGAAAATTAGCACACCATATTTGGGTTGCAATGTGATGGGCCCCAGTGAGCAGCATCAGCCATACGCAAGACGAAGCGATGACGGGACGGAAAGTTAATAGGCCACAGCTGGGGTACAATATAATGGGACCCCACTAAGTAGAGCAAGCCGTTAGCAGACTAAAACTGTAATAGACCGAAAAGTTAAAATGCCACAGCTAGGCTACAATGTGGTGGTACCCCTTCAATCAGCGCAGGCCTCTGGTAGACCGAGAAAGTAACATGTCTTCTTATTATTGGGCTTTTTAATGGGCCGGCCCACTTTATAATTAGAGGGGCTTAGCTAGGCCTTGGATTCCACCACGGCTTTGTGACTGTTAATGGCGTTAACCGACTGTTAATGGCGCTTGCCACGTGGCAGTTCACATGATGTCAATAGTCAACTGGGCTGGCGAAACCAATCTACGATGGCACGAATTTCCGTGGCTGAAAGGTGAGATATGCCACGATCGGGAAAAAAAACCATGGTAGATTCTTTGTTGACGGGGCTTTTACCACGGAGGCCATCCGTTAAGGAAGACTTTTCTGCCATGAAAAACGGGCCTTCAACCACGGAAACCATCCATTGTAAAAGCCAACTTTTTTTGTAGTGTAAGGAGGGATTAAACATGTACAAGAGATATATAGCTTCCAAACACCACATCTTAAGTTTATGCTTAACCATAGTACACCACCAATGTTTGGTTGTGTTGCCCCCCATTCTACACAACACCTATTTATTATGACTAGATACATTTGTATCTATAAATAAGTAACCATTACACTATTCAAAGTATTTCTATTGACTTTGAAAAAATATGAACTCTCATAGGACAACCAACTAAAATAAGAGAATAGGGATAACAAGATAGAAATGATTGTTAACCACGTGCCCAAGTATTTTTCTTGAATAGCTGAACACTAATATCCCTAGCATAAACTTTATTTATGGATATTTTGATCAAGTCATATACTCTCCAACCTTTCATGCCTTTCTTTCATTCACTTCCCATTAGAGCACATGTATTTAAAGATCCATAATATCAATTTACCCTTTGGTTACTAAACATAATGGGAGTATCTCATGCCCCCTTGTTAGCATCTCTTCCTAATTTTTTATCCTACAAGACCACATCTCCTTCAAAACCCTATTTTAACATTTATCACACATGTCTTTATTGATCCTATGAGTTGATGGTCACCCCACAACAAACTTCTCTATGACAAGAACAACCATAATCAATACCATTTGGAAGATAAATAGAACCCAAACATTAAAATGTACTTGGAATAGCATTTTTCTATATAGGTATGGTGCACACTAGCATAACTTGGTTTTAAAGGATTATGGATGCACAAGTCTTTGCTTTTTTTTATTATTGGTCTAGAAAGAGGGGGATAGTTGACCATCTACAAGCCTGCAAAAGTGTCAATAGAGTAATCATTTCTTAATAGACAAGATCAACTTAAAGTTAAACATCTATGATGTAAATAAGAGCTAACACTAAATAAGACACTTGCAAACTATCACTCATTCAAATAAATGAACCAAATAACAAAGTGTGACAACATGCTATAACACCCCAAAAATATTAATCAAGATTATCAAGTTCTAATCACCCAAGTTTAGGGTTAACAAAAACTTTTATTATTAAATCTCATATGAGTGTATGTGTGAATTGCATTAGTGTATGAATGAGTGCAATTGCCATGTTTGATTGCTACAAAGGGTAAGGAATGGTTTTAATATGAATACTACATCATCTAGGCCAATTACAAACAAAATCCAAAGAAAAGAAATTCAAATATGAAGCATATGATCAAATGGTCATTTTGACCAAAATTAACCACTAGACCACTTTGGGTGTCTCTAGTAAAATATTTCTAATAGAAACTTTTCCAATTATTTTCACCCCTTGCTAGACCAAATAAAAGTGAACCCAAGCCCACTTTACAAACCAACAGAAACCAATTCCAAATCTATTTAAAGGACAATTCAAAATTGAATCAAGTTCATATTCTAAGATCACCAATTTTCAAAAACCACTCAAATCAATTCCACTTGACTTTCCCAAGAAACCATAGACACTCAAGCATGCGACAAACACACTCACCAAAATTCATTCAAAAATTCAAATACTAATTTCATGCGGCCATTTGGTCGAGCTCCTGGCAGACACAGTTTAAACCTTGCCTAACTTCCACTGTTTGAGCAGTAATAAATCACTCCATTTGTCCCCTCTTCATCCCACTCACTCACCCTAGTGCCCAGCATCGCAGGTCACGCTTCCTTCTTTGCCGTTGCGCCAGTGCAGCGCCGCCCGCAGCTCACCGCACCGGTTGACTATGGGAAACTCGCAGCAGTCAGCGCTGCCATCTCCCACAATGTCCAGGAGACAAACAACCGTCCACCACTACTCTCTGTCCACCCCTCGATCGCAAGCACGCCATGGACCAGCTGCATTAGCCGCGTCATGCCGAGAGCGCGTTAGAGCACCGCAGACGACACACGCACGCACGCTGCGCCTCGCCGTCTCCGCGCGTGCCCGCACTCGCCGTGACTCTAGCTATCTGCCAGACATGCCTGTTCACCGCCACACGACCCGTAGCCCGTGTGAACCATCTCGAACGCCGCTGTTTCCGCCCAGAGCACCGATCGTTACCGACCGTTCTCGACCTCCACTGAAGCCCCACGCCAAACCCTACCCGCAGCCATGCCAATAGCCCCTGTATCGCCGTCACTGACGAGCCCGAGCCATCCCGCTCTGTCCCTCTCGCCGGTGTATAAATAGAGGCCACCCCAGCCTTAATTCGACACACCATTCCACTCCCCACTCCTCACAGAACCTCCCACACCTCTCCCCGGAGCAAGGCGAGCACCAGACCGCCGGAATTTCACCGGAGCCCGCCGCTGCAGTGAAGGAAGGACGTTGTTGGTTGGAGCCACCCCACGAGCCGCCGCGACCACCATTCGAACCGCCGTCGTCTACAATGTCATTTTCCCCCATCGCCGACCCTAGATGGAGCCCAGGTGAGCCTCACACGACCCCCACCGTCGCTGTTAGGGTTCAGTCTCACCGGAGCTGTTCGTCGTAGACGATGCATGTCAGCCGTTAAATCCTAGTCTAATCGCACGGCCTAGAATGAAACTTACCATTTCGGTTAGATAGAGTCACTGACCAGTGGAACCGTCCTGTCAGCAGCCCGTTGCGCCAGCACAGTGCAGCTAGGCCGGCCCAGTTAGTTTCCCACGCAGAGCCCGTAGATTCAAATAGACATTTTCTATTTTAGTTAAAACTAGATTATGTCAGTAGATTAAAAAATCAATTCAAAGAGATTCACTAAACCAAATTGCATGATTCCAATTTTGTTAGAAATGTATTCAAATTATCTATACAAGCCCGTTGGATTCAAACCATTTGAAATTATAGATCACCTATAGTAAAAATAACAAGACATATACTTTTCCACATTCAAACATTTTTCAAAAATCAACCACAAATGCTTTTGAGTTGATTCCAACTCTCAAAAATCACATTTGACAAAATATATCTGAATATGTAAAAATATTTAGTTTTACATGCAGTGATCTTGGACTAGTACAAAAATAATGATATATAGGCATTTCTAGTCACCTTAATTATATTAAATAGTAATTTTAAACTTTATAAAATATGGCCAACACTTTAAATAACATTCCCAAGTATTAGAATATGTGGTGATGACATGTGTCCACATGATCCCATATTTTAAGTGGAGAATATTAAATCTTAAGTATTTTCAATGAGTAGAAATTACTTTCCTAAAATAAGATAAACAAAACTAGGTCTTTATTTCATGTGATGATTGTGATGATGCTAGATCATCTAGTATGATCCTTTGTGTGCTAAATAGAAGTAGTTAAGTATTGTTTGGTGAGTGTGTACCTCGTATTCATTTATAGACGATAGTACCGACCCGGGATACGAGGAGGAGGAGTACTACCAAGAAGAAGAAGAAGAAGAAGAAGAGAACTTCAACCACTGCACTACTCAAGGCAAGCTAACACTTGCAAGTTAACTATGCAAGCTAGAACTATGCAAGCTAACACTTGCAAACTTGATAACCTATGCAAGATGCATTAGGCATGCTTGGTTATGCAATTTTGATTATACCAATCCCAAGTTTTACTTGCAAGCTTTATTCTTTCACTTTTACCAAAGTTCTTTACTCTTAGTTAGTGCTTTGTGAGTTTTGGAAAAATAGTATAGAAACCATAAAGAGTATAAAACTAGGCCTAAGTAGTTATACTTAGATGTCATCAAAAGGCATAAAACTAGATTTGGATAGTTACACTTGATTATCACCCCTCATTAGTGAATACCCTCAACTTTAGTGGCTAGTGCTAAGCATAAAAGTAGATCACTTTAGATGGGAATACTTGGAGAAAATGATTATGAAAACCTTGGAATGATGATTCATTCTATTGAAATGTTTTGACATGTGTTGAGAAACACAAAAGGATTTGATGATGAAAATGTTGAGGCATGAGCCTTAGCCCTTTATAAAAACTGATGGTTGGGTTCGGGTGCGATACCATTCTAATTTTACCGTACAACCACAATACCTGAATTGGGTAGGGCTTAACTGGAAGTTTATATGCCTTAGTATGGGTTCCCTCGCGGAAAGAGGTTGAGCTGAGGCTACCTCGTGAGTGTGAATGTCCACCTATGCAGTGCCCAGGATGGCAGATGGCCATGGCTGGGAGGCCAAGCTCATAGGGGAGGTGCCTATACTAGAGTGCGTAATTGAAAGGTTATGATTGATTATCCGCATACTAAGTATGATGATTCAGGATTATCCCTGACGGATGTATCGAATTTTGAGGTGAAAGTGTACCACCTCTGCAGAGTGTCAAACTATTCAAATAGCCGCGTCCACGGTCATGGACAGTTGGAGTGGCCATACTATTCCGTTGTTAGATGTTTTCAAAATTACTTGTGAATTGAACTATGACTTTGACTTGACCACAACAAGCTTGTGAACATGAAAACAAAGTTCCCACTTAGGTGATGTAGAACATTAAATTAGTTTTCTTAACTTCTAAACTCGGTATGAAATAAACCTGCCTTTTTGCAAATAAACCTAGAACTTAAGGTTCCTACTAGAACTACCTTACTTGTTAGTGATAGTTTGCGAGTACTTAAAGAGTACTCATGGCTTTGTCCCTGGCTATTCCCGTGGCCAGACTATGAGGAGGACTACCAGGAAGATCGACAACAGGAGGTCTATGACAACTAGGATCATCTCCCATCGTCAGCATTTCCTGTGACCCTGAAGATGGAGCCTCTACTACGTTTACTTTCCGCTGCTTTGATTGTATTAAGACTGGATCATGAGATCTTTATTTGTAAGACCTTTATTATGGTTTGCAATGGATGATGTACTGTGGTACCAATTTGTTATGTCTCGCAAAAATGGTAATCCTGGAATTGCGATGTATGACATAACAGGCATCTGGGATTAAAAATCCGGGTGTTGACACATGCATAACTTGTAATGCAACTATTATTCCCTTTCCCCTTTATTTATTAGCATCCAAAATTTTGTTTTATTCCAGAAGCTCATTCATATTCATTAAATACATCTTCATATGATGGTCTTTTATTACAAAGGTAAATTTACAAAGAAAAAATAAAAACTCGATATATACGCTCCCAGTTTATGAAAAGCATAATAGTGCTAGAAAAACAAAGTTAAAAGGTGTGGAAACTGAGAGTTTGATTGGTTCAGTGAGGTGTATGGGCATCCTAAAGATTATGGTTTTCACCATTTCTAGAATCCCTCCTTGTTTATTGGTCCTTCCTTAGACATGTCACTTAGACATATCAGGTACAACAACTACAAAACGTAATTAACTAGACCACTTAGACATGTCAGGAATTTTTCATGATTGTTCTGCAAACAGAGGATGAAAAGTTGTAACTTCAGCAGAAAATTCATCTCAATCAAAGTTACCAAAAAAATAGAAAAATATTTTCGTGAAGATTAACGTGTAGCAACATGCAACTCTACATATGTTTAACAACCTTAACATCCAAATGGGTAAAACTTGGTATTTTATTTTTTGGGGAAAATGTAAACTTAAACTCAAAATTTTATTTTAACAGAGAACAAAATTTCAAAAACAAAAGGGTAGAAGAAGCAACAAAGAACCAAGAAAGAACCAATAAAAACAAACAAAGTAGATCAAAAATATTTTTATTATTTTTGTTTTGTAAAAATGGAAAGAATAAACAAACAAGAACCAAACAAAGAAACCTAAAATATTTTTGGTATTTTGTTTTATAAATAATATGAAAAATAAAAACAAAACAAAAAATAAATGAAAACATGGTCTCCACAAACATACAAAAGAGAAGGTGAAGGTAAAACTAAAACTTAAGTTTGAAATGATATTACTTGAAAGAAGAGGGGGATGCATGGACATCCCCAAGATTTTGGTTTTTCTAGTTCTTGTCCTCGACTCATTTCTCATCATATCATGTTTCATCTCAAACAAATAAATATGTTCATCTCCATGATACTTTAATGCCTAGAAAATGGTTAGTTCTCAAAATAGATGATATAATAGTTTCAACCAAGATGCAAACTCTAGTAATTATAGGGAAACAATAGTATTCAAGAATCAAATAAATACAAGGAAACACTCCTTTTATTTTGGTTTTATTATGGGAATTTTTTATGATATGGATTTTTCAGTGGCTCCATTGGCATGAACAACACATGCTCAAGGTCGACCCCAACTTCTCCATTGCTCATCCTCCTCATTTACTTTTCTAAAATTAATTTGTATTGAGACTCCTCATTTTATTTGTTAAATAATAGTAGGTAAAATTAGTTACCATATACCAGGATCCCATGGTGTGATCAAACCAATCAAAGCATTTAACACTTGACAACATAATGAAAATCACCACAAAGCATGAATTAAATGACAACAAAGTATCACTTCCTTCCTATTCATTGGCATTTTGTATATGAATGAATCACAGAAAATAGAAGTATACCAATGCATATTATCAGTAGGTACTTGCAACTTATAATTATTATAAACATAAAGAGGGCACTTATTACCTCCTCTTTCATAATAGTTACAAGTAGTAGAAGAAAATTTGACAGCATAACTATTATATTGGTGCAACTTTGTAAACTTGGGAACATAGCATGGATTATTATATTATTATGGTAGTAATTATCATGCTTTCCTCTCACAAAACAGTTGAAAGAATTGATAGCAACTTCAAGAGCATGGTTACCATACGATTTTTTATGAGATAATGGAAACCATGCATATAATTCGCACATAAAGAAAATTTCTCATCTATGGTGTAAATAGGAGAGTTTAAGAATGATATAGGACTCCCATGAGTGAGATTATCATTAAAACAGCAGACATATCATTTTCATTTGTATCCTAACATATAGTAGTGACCATTGTTTCACAAGGGGATCATTGAAAGCACTATCATATATGAAATCAATTTTAATGGGAACAATAACATTAATATTTTTCATATTTACGAAGAGTCCTTTATACCCAACTATCATATCAATTATCATATAAAGCAAGCATATCGATATATTCATCAAGAATGTGTTCATCATCATAAAGATCATCATTACATGCATGCAACTATAGTTTTATTAGCCCATGCTAGTATTGCCACACAAGGAGGATCATCTAAAGATTTATCATAAAACATATCTAAACCATATCCCCCATCATAATTAAAATTATTATCAACAATAATCTCATTAAGCACATGTTGATATTCCTCATCATTAGTATTAGAGTCATAAAAATAAAGTCTACCATCAACATAAATTGGTTCATGATTAATGATAGCTTGGGATTGAGTACCAGCTTCATCTATGGATCGTGAATGTGGAGGTTCCCACTCTTCCTTCTCTGATTGTTCATCATTTTTATCTTCTTTGGGTTGCACGGGAATCCCCAAGCTTATGCTCTTATCATCATATTTCTGCAAAACAATAATGCTCTCTTGGGCAACACTACCCCTATTATTAAAGTCAATAACATAGATATTTTCTAGCAAGTTGGTTATGCAATAATTAATGCTAAGAGTGATCACACTTTTAAATTTATTAGCTACAAGATTAGTTTCATGTTCATTAATGAAGGTTTCTAATTCATAAGTTGCCATAAAGGTAACAAATTACTCTACTTGCTACATCCCTAATTGAGCATAATCACCTCTATGGTAAGATGTTGTAACATATTATTCATGGAACATACATTGAAATTCAAAGTTTCTATAATATTGTTTAGATAAACAAGTTTTATCATGGTATTCAATCAACTCAATAACAACAGAATTCAGTTTTTTATGAAACCTTCTAGTTTTATCTCTTCTTTTGATTCTCTATGTTTCTTAGCAATCTTAGTACCATTCAAGTACATAAACAAAGTGTCATTTATGTCCATACATGTGCACATAATATGAGTATTGTTGGCATTTTCTATTTTCTAATTTTTTGTGGTTTTGATATATGAGAAAAGTAAGTGAAAAACTGAAGGTAGAACTAGAGTAACTACAAAACTGAAAGTAAAACTAAACTAAATACAAAATGAAAGTAATAAATTAAATCCAAAACTTAAAGTAAACTAAAGTCTGGTGCAAACAAGAATAGAGTCTTAAGCGCTATGCTCCCCGACAAAGGTGGCAGAAAATATCTTGATACCCACAAGTGTAGGAGATAATTGAAATCTTTGATGTGTAAGTATTAGTATAGATCCCACAAGGAGCAGAATGTATAAGTATTTAATCTTCGAAATAAGAGTGTAACTATTCTAATTATTTATGCACTAAACAAACTAGGTTGGTTTCTTTGGAGTAGTTTAAAACTGAAAGTAAAAGTTAAAAATAGTAAAAACATAAAACTAGAATTGCTGAAATTTAAAGAGGGCTTTGTTGTTGTTGAGAACTTGCAGTGGATCAAAATGCAGGCATGGGGTGACCAAGGGGATACTGCATCATAAGATTGATCATATAATAAAAATATAAATAAGACGGATCTTGTCTCTATCTCTATTGTGTATAGGTGTGTGTTCTAATATAGTTATGCGTACTAACCTTGAGAATTTGCATCCTACCTACCAATTTCATCGCGACCAACATGAAACTTTAGGTAATTAAGGTCTAACCTTTTGAACAGTCTGGAACAATGCATTAACACTCCGTAAACACACATAATCCTCAAACTAAAACATATCCCACTTGTTTTACCTAACTATCACTTTAGAGTTTGCAAGTTCAACATAATAAGAGGTAATACACTTTGCGGCTAGACACAAAAAAATCGTATATATGACGAGGAAATAAAATTTCATTACTGAAATCATGTCACTCAGGCCCTAGTAACAAGCATTAAACATAGAAAAAGTGCATAGACACCTATACAAGAATATCTTCAAGACTAGCATCTGAAATCATAATGTATATGTATTATTACATGATCAATCTCATCCAATTCCCTTACATCCCACAACTTCAAGGAGAATTACTCATACATGGCCATTAGGACTAAAGGCTTGATGAAGTGGTTGATGAAGAAGAGCATTCCACATTGTTGGAGATGGTAGAGAAGGCCAAGGCGACACCGCCCCCTCGGCACTATGTGGCACCGTCGGCGGCCCTTGTAGGGGCAGCGACCCTAGGAGGGTGGCAGACTCTTGGCCCTTCTTATACCATGGAGATTCTTCTGGTGTGGAGGAGCTTGTCCCCCTCCTTGGCGTCTTCCAAGAGGATTAATTTTCGTGTCTATGGATGGGTGCTCCTAAAAGTAGGTTTTCCCCTCAATATATAGAGTTGGAGACACAATCTAGGCCATGGGTTGATGGATTCCCCTTTGATCCAAGGGCTCTTGGGAACCTATAGTACCTTTCTTGGCCTTCCTTTTGTCCCAAGGAGTCCAACAAACTGATTACGAGTCGAATCCATTAAGTATGAGAACATTTATGGTCAATTCCATCATAACTTTCGGAATCCCAAAACTACTCCAGTATCCTTTGGTAATCTGGGACACATGTCGCATCTATAATCCCTTTGGACGAATTTTATATCAAACAACATCATATTAAATTTTTCAACAACTTTCATGTCTTGATGTTTTCCATTTGACGACATTTTCATGGGCTTCCGTGGAAATCTTCCTAAACTGTTCTATGGGAACAAATTTCAAGAAACTCTGAATTTACCATAATGAGAGGTGTCCTTCCATATTTGTGTATTTGCTACACAACAAATTGTAAAGCAAGAAAGTGTGCACTTTTAAAACTATTAGTAGGTTAGTACCAATAAATATAATAAAGTTGTAAAATAATAAGAATTTTAACACAATAAACTACAAAGTACATGGATGCATTTCACATACATCAAGCGTAGGCTAGGAGAGGGAGGACTGGCGGGTGATAGCGGAGGCCAACACCATCGACACCATCATGGTCAACCGGTACCGCAGCAAGGAGACCACCCTCAGTACATTCGTTGACCGGTGGGCTTAGTTCGTGGCCTTCTGTGAGGCCGTGGCGGCTTCGGGAGAACGGGACGTGAAGCGGCATGGAACTAGAACGTGGCAAAGGAGGCGAGGGGAAGGGAAAGGATGTGCCTCTCCCTTCTGCGGAGGAGGACTAAGGTTGCCGAGCGTCACCGGCAGGCAAAGTAGGCCACAGTGTCCTGGCAAGCCAAGGTAAACGACGACGAGGACATGGCTGCCATGTAGTTCAGATTTAGATTAGTTTAAATTAATCATAATCCTATCATAAGTAGTTTTATGTTGTAAAACCCCATTTATCAACTTGAAATGAAAATCCTATGTTAACCAACATTTACTATGTATGATGCACGAGCCCATGGGAGGATAGACTCGGACGCACCCAAGCTGGTTGCTCCGTGTCGATCAATAATATCACTTGCATAGGGGAGGAGGAGACTGCACCAAAAATAAGAACATTAATAAAAGAACAACGGTGACATATAAACTCAGTTCATCATGCTTTTACAACATACTGGAGGCCTCGTCAATGACGAACTTGCTTGTTAGGGTGGATCATGGTCATAGTTGGTACACATGAAAAACTTCATACCCAGCTCATCAAAAAAATCTTCTCTCTCCTTCACCTCGGCAAGATGGCTGCACCAACACCGCTTCATTCTCAGCCCCCATAGCAAGCTTGCATATTTCATCTTTCTCAGCCTATAGTCAGGGTCCGAGCAAGGCACACTCATGGTGGAATCTCGTTGGTAGAAGGAAGAGGAAAACTGGTATGACGTGGGTGAGCCACGACAGATGCTACATTGGATAGCTTAGAAAGTAGGGCAATGTGTCATTTTTCTATAGAAAATGAAGACTCTTGAAAATGTCATTGGGATCCCAAGGGCATCTTCTCAAACAAATCAATTTATCAAGCTCATTATGTCATTTCAATCAGATGAGTTTTTGGAAGTGCTATTTGAAGTTCTTGGGTCCCTTTCTAATGCAAATTTGTAGCATGGCCTTTTATCAGGGGTCAATCGTGGACGGATGATTGCCTCGCTAAAAGGGGTTTGCCACATGATGAAAAATGTGTCACCTACAACGCAATCAAAAAAATGCTTGTCATTTTTTGTTAGATGTGTGGTCATCAAACTAATTTGGAGCCCTGCTCTGACTTGGGCGGATCTGCACCAGGTGCTTCCTTCCAAAGATCTTTCCCTGCAAGATTGGTGGGCGCATGTGAGAGCCATGTTGCAAGTAAACAGCAGGAATAAACTCAACTCCTTTGTGATGCTAACTCTATGGGAGATTTGGCGAGAAAAAAAGGATGAGTTTTTGACAATGGCCACCATGCCTATTCTGCCAATCATAGACCACTTTTTTGCGTGTAAAATGGACCTTTATTAAGAAGTAGAGGTTACAATTAGCTGAAGCTCAAGCTCCTGAATGACAACAAGAGCCAGACGACAGTTCTCTCTTTTGCTCTTGCAAAAATTGCGAGGCAATGACTAACCCTAATCTCTGAACGGTCCACTTCTACCAACTTGCAAAGAATATCTTGACTGCCACTTAGTCGTGTCTTCATCATGGAGCAAAGTCTTGGTTTCTTAGATTATTTTCCTACATATATATCACATTAGCTTCAGCATACGGTGCATCACAAACAATGTCCCATCCAGCCTTCTATGTTGTCCTTTTTTCTTTCAGTTGAACTAAACAGGCTTTAATAGTTATGCTTTTTCATTGCTATAAAAGACTTCTACATGATCAAGTTCATGTAGGGGCAGCGACCCTAGGAGGGTGGCAGACTCTTGGCCCTTCTTATACCATGGAGATTCTTCTGGTGTGGAGGAGCTTGTCCCCCTCCTTGGCGTCTTCCAAGAGGATTAATTTTCGTGTCTATGGATGGGTGCTCCTAAAAGTAGGTTTTCCCCTCAATATATAGAGTTGGAGACACAATCTAGGCCATGGGTTGATGGATTCCCCTTTGATCCAAGGGCTCTTGGGAACCTATAGTACCTTTCTTGGCCTTCCTTTTGTCCCAAGGAGTCCAACAAACTGATTACGAGTCGAATCCATTAAGTATGAGAACATTTATGGTCAATTCCATCATAACTTTCGGAATCCCAAAACTACTCCAGTATCCTTTGGTAATCTGGGACACATGTCGCATCTATAATCCCTTTGGACGAATTTTATATCAAACAACATCATATTAAATTTTTCAACAACTTTCATGTCTTGATGTTTTCCATTTGACGACATTTTCATGGGCTTCCGTGGAAATCTTCCTAAACTGTTCTATGGGAACAAATTTCAAGAAACTCTGAATTTACCATAATGAGAGGTGTCCTTCCATATTTGTGTATTTGCTACACAACAAATTGTAAAGCAAGAAAGTGTGCACTTTTAAAACTATTAGTAGGTTAGTACCAATAAATATAATAAAGTTGTAAAATAATAAGAATTTTAACACAATAAACTACAAAGTACATGGATGCATTTCACATACATCAAGCGTAGGCTAGGAGAGGGAGGACTGGCGGGTGATAGCGGAGGCCAACACCATCGACACCATCATGGTCAACCGGTACCGCAGCAAGGAGACCACCCTCAGTACATTCGTTGACCGGTGGGCTTAGTTCGTGGCCTTCTGTGAGGCCGTGGCGGCTTCGGGAGAACGGGACGTGAAGCGGCATGGAACTAGAACGTGGCAAAGGAGGCGAGGGGAAGGGAAAGGATGTGCCTCTCCCTTCTGCGGAGGAGGACTAAGGTTGCCGAGCGTCACCGGCAGGCAAAGTAGGCCACAGTGTCCTGGCAAGCCAAGGTAAACGACGACGAGGACATGGCTGCCATGTAGTTCAGATTTAGATTAGTTTAAATTAATCATAATCCTATCATAAGTAGTTTTATGTTGTAAAACCCCATTTATCAACTTGAAATGAAAATCCTATGTTAACCAACATTTACTATGTATGATGCACGAGCCCATGGGAGGATAGACTCGGACGCACCCAAGCTGGTTGCTCCGTGTCGATCAATAATATCACTTGCATAGGGGAGGAGGAGACTGCACCAAAAATAAGAACATTAATAAAAGAACAACGGTGACATATAAACTCAGTTCATCATGCTTTTACAACATACTGGAGGCCTCGTCAATGACGAACTTGCTTGTTAGGGTGGATCATGGTCATAGTTGGTACACATGAAAAACTTCATACCCAGCTCATCAAAAAAATCTTCTCTCTCCTTCACCTCGGCAAGATGGCTGCACCAACACCGCTTCATTCTCAGCCCCCATAGCAAGCTTGCATATTTCATCTTTCTCAGCCTATAGTCAGGGTCCGAGCAAGGCACACTCATGGTGGAATCTCGTTGGTAGAAGGAAGAGGAAAACTGGTATGACGTGGGTGAGCCACGACAGATGCTACATTGGATAGCTTAGAAAGTAGGGCAATGTGTCATTTTTCTATAGAAAATGAAGACTCTTGAAAATGTCATTGGGATCCCAAGGGCATCTTCTCAAACAAATCAATTTATCAAGCTCATTATGTCATTTCAATCAGATGAGTTTTTGGAAGTGCTATTTGAAGTTCTTGGGTCCCTTTCTAATGCAAATTTGTAGCATGGCCTTTTATCAGGGGTCAATCGTGGACGGATGATTGCCTCGCTAAAAGGGGTTTGCCACATGATGAAAAATGTGTCACCTACAACGCAATCAAAAAAATGCTTGTCATTTTTTGTTAGATGTGTGGTCATCAAACTAATTTGGAGCCCTGCTCTGACTTGGGCGGATCTGCACCAGGTGCTTCCTTCCAAAGATCTTTCCCTGCAAGATTGGTGGGCGCATGTGAGAGCCATGTTGCAAGTAAACAGCAGGAATAAACTCAACTCCTTTGTGATGCTAACTCTATGGGAGATTTGGCGAGAAAAAAAGGATGAGTTTTTGACAATGGCCACCATGCCTATTCTGCCAATCATAGACCACTTTTTTGCGTGTAAAATGGACCTTTATTAAGAAGTAGAGGTTACAATTAGCTGAAGCTCAAGCTCCTGAATGACAACAAGAGCCAGACGACAGTTCTCTCTTTTGCTCTTGCAAAAATTGCGAGGCAATGACTAACCCTAATCTCTGAACGGTCCACTTCTACCAACTTGCAAAGAATATCTTGACTGCCACTTAGTCGTGTCTTCATCATGGAGCAAAGTCTTGGTTTCTTAGATTATTTTCCTACATATATATCACATTAGCTTCAGCATACGGTGCATCACAAACAATGTCCCATCCAGCCTTCTATGTTGTCCTTTTTTCTTTCAGTTGAACTAAACAGGCTTTAATAGTTATGCTTTTTCATTGCTATAAAAGACTTCTACATGATCAAGTTCAAGAAGAAGAAAGGCAAGGGTGCCGTGACGATAAATTCATGTGTGCTTGACACAGAAGGACTGCATATTATTCACCTATTTTGTTGCCACGTCACTATTTTTGTGAGAACGAATCAACTGTACCTTGAAATAATCGAGATTTTTTAGATACGTGTGTTCTAGTTATATCCTATAGTTTGTTCTGTATCATGACATGTTTGCTTTTAGCTTTCAGCCATGCTCAAAGCTGATGACAAAAAGGATATTATTTAGATTCAAAGGTGCTGTCATTTTTTCTGCATGTATGTTGCTGGCTGCTAGCCTATGCTGCTTGCTACCTGCCGTCCCCTGTGCTTCTTGCTGTGTGCGTGGATGAAGATGGGAGCAGACGTCATGGATTCGTAGGGAATGTGGGGACAGGGGTAGTGGGGATTGGGGGTGATCTGCTAGTGGATTTAACCCCTGTAACCTAAACAAAGTCTAAAAGAATTTAGATACACTCCTTTGATAAAAATAAAACATCTTATATTTTGTTCGGAGGGTATTACCACTCTACATGATTGACCCGTGTGTTGACTTTTATCCATGAGCAGTTTGATTAATTAATCACATGCCCAACATTAGTTACTAACCGACCAAACCTGCAAGTTTGTCGTTGCTATGATTGTCTACGAGTCTTCTTGGAAAGTGCAAAGCTGCTGGTGGCAATTAAGCACTAGCTAATTAATCGTGTCCTACGGATTGCGCTAGCGTTCGTGTCGTCAGATAGGGATGGACGGCTCGTACTATCAACACGTGTTAACGTTGGCCGTACATCTGGTAGATACCGAAAACATGGTGTCGGTCGACATTAGCCCCTCACCGACTCACCGAGACAGGCGTCGGCGGCAGCGCAGGAGCAAAGTTGCCAGTCGATCAACAGCTGGCCCGATCAACACGTGTCAGCGGAACATTCCAATCAGTTCAGGATCAACGTGGTGTGCAGTGCACGTTACCGGCCTTAGCGAAGAATGGATGTCAAAGAGGTGGAGTGTGAGAAGAACATGTCAGGAAATCAAGCCCCAAAATCAGGTAGATGGTCTCCATGTGCAACGAATTTGATTAGTAATGGATTTGATTAGTTTGCTGGTTTTTTAAATCAGCAGAATGGTGCATATCATGATCAGCTCCCCACAGGGGAACATGGTGGCACATTATTGTAACATTATCTCGATTGGTACTTAACTGGTTAACACAGGGAGGATGGATGATACATGTATCATGCACCAAACTATATGTGTGTGTACATGACGCAGGAGACTTTTCCTTGCTGACACTTTAGCTTGGGGTGTGGTGCATGTGGGTCCATGCATGACACATCACACATGCATGCATATGTATGGTACCTTGAGGATCATGCAATTGCAATGGAGAGAGGGGTACAGGGTGTTCTGATGAGGAGACTGCATGCATTGGTTGGTGGTGAGTGAGAGGAAGAAGATCGATGTTGGTTGTTTAAGGAATCATGTGGTGGCATGTGGCTTTGAGTTAGCAGGAACATGCATGCATGCCCTCCCCCTCAAGCAATACCTCGCATGCATGCCAACAACATGCCTCCACCCCTACACTTGCACTCTCTCTGTCTCTGCAATATGTGTATAGCATCACATAAATAAAGTGTGTGATCCACATATGATCTAGTTCATACATGTGCCTGCATGCTTAATCACAATACATAGCATGCATTCTTTATCTTTTGCCACCTAACTCCCCCACATACCTCGCCCCTTCCAACCTAGCAGCTCCAACTCTCACTCTACCCGGCCTATATATATCTCACCCCTTTCGCCATGTTCCAACACATGCAGCTCCAACACCAGCCAGCTAGCAACATACCATCGTCTCCCTCTCCAGCTATACTACTCTACGTACGAACCCAATTACATCTCTCCCCAACCTAGTAGCCGTCGCAACCGAGATCCCGCCATGGTTGCACACGCCAACAGCTTCTGCAAAGCCGCCGCCACAGCCACAACCTCGACGATGACGAGGCCGGTAGCGTTCGCCGCCGTGGCGCCAAGATCTTCGTCGAGGAATACCAAGACAGGGAACGGCAAGAAGGCAAGGGCCGGGCGGCGCTGCTGCATGGAGCCGATGGAGGTCATAGAGAGGAAGATGGAGGCGCTGAGGCGGCTAGTCCCGACCGCAGGTGACGGCGATCACCACGGCGACGAAACGGAGGACGATGGGGCTGACGAGCTCCTGTTCCGCGCCGCCGACTACATCGTGCGGCTGCAGGTCCAGGTGAGGGCGATGCAGCTCATGGTCGACGTGCTGGAAGAGCACACCAAAGACTCTTGATTATTATTATGCTAGGTCTCATCGAACAGAAAAGGGATGTTCACATACACAAGTATATACACGGCGTATACAATTTGTGTATCTTTTTCGTTTTGGGGTTATTTCTTTCTTTCTCTTGTTTTGAGAATTATATGGAATAGGGTTATACACGGGGGATTGTCATTTATTTTTTGATTATTGTGTATGTGCGTACACGCGCGGTGTGCATGGTGTGTATGTACATATATAGATACCGTTGTACATATGTATACATGAGTTTAGTATGTATACATACATACATGAATATGTTCTGCTACCAAGTGTGTAGATTGGTTTCGTACTATACTTGCTTTCGTATGCGGTTGGAGATTTTTTTTTCGAAACGGGGAGCCCGGCCTCTGCACCAGCGATGCACATGACCATCTGAATTTTTTATTCTGGTTTGTTGACAAACGAATGCAACTCATTGATCACATGAGCTTGAGACATGAATCGAGACCATCTAAAAGGAATAATAACATGAAGCATAGTTGCATCAATATGATATCATGTGGTCAAGCCGGCAACCACAATACTTGTATATCCCATCCAAATACTTCCAAATGGTTGCATCCAATATCCATGGTCTGTCTACGCTCCGCCGGGTAGAGAAAGTACCACATACGGATCCTACTATGTGTGGCCGAAAGGATAACCTTCAAAAAGGAAGGACCTCTTGATTTCTTATAAACAAAGTGATTGTGTGAAATCTTACACCATAGGATACATAGAATATGCATGTTGTGCTCGCTACAGGGCCGTCTTCAGGATTTGGGGGCCCCAGTACGAATTGCAAAATGGGTCATATTTTTTCTGAAACTCTATAACTAGTAAAATGAAACCATATGTCTACTTAATTATATAACTTATGAATGTGCTATTTGGTAGAATTTTCAGAAATATATCAAAGTATTTATATTAAAAGAGTAAAAATATAGCATTAAAGTAATAAATAAACCTTATGTTCTAACGAGAAGCAATCATCCGTCTAATAGTAGCAGCTGGAGTTTGATATCCAGTATTAAGTTAAGTCTCTTCTGCACTAGATCTATCCAGAGTACCATTTTGAGACCGAGCTACTGCTTCTTTTTCTTCATTCTTACGACTTCGTTTGTCCAGAATTCATGATTCTTCCTACTTCACAACCCAAGAATGTAAAATTAACGAATCTGAGCAATTCAACATCAATTAAATGACTAACAACACGATGCCAACATACCTTGATCTGATTCCGTTCATAAGAAAAAGGGAGTCGCCACGTCCAACAAATGGCGAAACAAATCTGGCAAACACGAGGATGGGATCTAGAGGAACGCCGAGCTACCACAAAAACCTCCGATATTCCGATCGATTGGCCGGTGCATTGCAGTCTCGTCGCAGGCAACGAAGGAGCCTTTTTTCCTCCTGAGTGGTACTCCCTAATTGCAGCGCGGCAGTGCCCTAATCGCCGACGCTGTTTCAAGTGACTAGCAGTGGCGGCAGACCTCTTTTCTTTTTCCTCTCGCGCGGTGCACGGGGAGCCCGATCGATCGATGTTGAGCACGCCGACGCGGAATAGCAGGTTCAAGTCGGAATCTGGTGGTCCTTGCTCCCTGGAGCTGGGAAGATGCGCGTGGGCAGGATTTGGACCGACACAACACAGAAATCGGGCCTCTCGCCTGGAATTTCGCAACACTATTACAGCCTGGGCCAAAAAGTTGGGGGCCCCTGAAAAATGGGGGCCATGAGCCATCGAGCACCTCACTCGTGGCCTTGGACGGGCCAGGCTCACTATAATAGTGCGACAACCTTGCCGGGATCTGCTTCATCCACTGTGAGTGCGACGATCTCGCTTAGATCTCTTCATCCACCATGAGCAAGATGGCCTCGCGTGGATCTGCTTCATCCACCTTGAGCCTAACGATCTCACTGCAGCATACCTGTAGGTCGGCATTGCCAGTGGAAGAATCTGATGCGGCATCGACAGTTGCTTTAGATCCAAGGGTAAGTGGAGAGTGCGGAAGTAGCCATGAGAAGGGGACTAGTGTGATCTACAATTGAGTTGGAGTCCTAGTAGGGACTAAAAGTATAAGTGAGAGTGCGGCTAGTAAGATCTAGAGTTTAAGTCGGAGTCGTAATGGGGATTGGGGAGTGCGGCGGCGTGGTAGTTGGAAGTAGTGGCAATGGTTGCTTCTATTATAAGGAAGGACATTTTAGCCGGTTAGGGTTTGTTTTATGGACCCTTCAACAACTGGGCCACATGTGCACAATAAGCTCATAGTGGTATGTCCAGTTTTCCATTTAACAATAACAGAAACATAAGATGCACACGAAATCAGCAGTATAAAGAATAGATAAACAACTTTTGACAACATAATAATATCATTAATCATCAATAATGCCAAGTGATAGACTGTCCAGTGCAATCATAACAGGATCTAGAGATCTGGAAACATTAAGGCACATATCATGCATCACCCCTAGTGAGGGGCAATATCTTATTTGTCTAGCTTCCTCACTTCCTTCTCGAGATCCTCCTTGTTAGAGCTATCACTCAGGTCTTTCTCGTTGGTTTCCTTCCATGTTTGGACATACACACTCTATAGTTGTTTCGAGTGGGGTTGATCCCATAACAAGTACATGCACTTAGGGGTTTTGAAGTGGTATCCGAGAAACCTGCAACCGGTGTGTTTGCCATCAAATGCGAAGAGTCTGTGTAGAAATATATTTCACAAACATCCTTTCTTGTAGCGATAACTCATAGGGACACCTTTCCAAGCTGGATCATAGATCCAACACAGCACTACGCGTTGGCCTAGGAAAATTCTCAAAATATGCTCGTGAGCTCAAAGTTGGTATCCAGAGGAAAACACGCCAAATTGGATATGTACAAGAATAAGTAACTTACGTATCCACCTTCGTCGAAGGATCCATTGTGGTGTCGCTTCCGGTCGCCTCGACGGTCTTGCTGGCGTCTGTTGGGCCACGTAGAGATAAATAAAACTTTTTTCCTACGCGGTGATCCCAAGATCCAGCTCAGGTAGAAGGCCACGAGGATTACACTAGACACGCAGTTGCGGAATTGATGAAGCACGTCGCTTGATGCAGTGCAGTCCTCGCGATCCGTTCCGGTTCCACGATCCACGATCCGTTCTTTCTTCACGATCGTCGAAGTGCTGAACGTACAACACCTCCGCCGGTATCTACACGTACGAGGAGCGTCGGCGATGGATTGCTAGGTCTGGTACGGCGACGACAGGACGGACTGGGGCTAGGGTTTCCAACACATGGAGTGATCTAACCTTGTGCTCTAAGCACCTGCGCCTCAGAAAACTGTGCTCCAAGTCGTCCATAACCGCGGACACGGCTTTCAGAAAGATTTACCCTGCAGGGGTGCACGAATAGCAACACACACTCGATCAACCTCAGAAAAACCAACTCAAAACCCAACGAGGCATTCACGACAAAGCGATCACAGGATTCAGTAATATTTCAGGGGGCCACCCCATTAAACTACCCGCGACGAAGCTAGCTGACTCCGAGATGGACTCAAGGTTTGTGTGGACGGCGGTCAACGACCGGGAACCCGAAAATATGACTGGGCTTGTCGATACAGCGAAAACGTGTCACGATCCAAAATAGTACAGGTGCTCCACACACAATCTTAAATAAAGCAGTAACATGGTATAAGTACAGGATAATAATAAAACCCCAAACTAATTGTGGCCCCAAGAAATAGAAATGAATCAAGCTCTGGCTCAGGGGGTTCATAAGGCCTCCCGGATGTGGATAGTGCGAATAGTCAAGGAACAGGAATCAAGTACTCTGGGTCCTATGGGGCACAAGTGAGCATGAAAAACCAAATAGCAGATATTGCTCACCGGTGCCTCTTTCATTAGTTATCCCATTACTACTCAGGTTATGTTGTTTGGTACCTCGTTATTCATCAGACACTCATATACCCTACACATGTTTTTCTACGACTCGCATGGCTCAAACAACTCCTGTAGTAATGGCTCATGGGATGGAGGAACAAGCTTCGGTGGGGTTTAAACATAAAGGCTATGCAGTACTTGGGATTCAATTTAATGCAATCGCGACTCAATGATGCAAGAATAAGATAGACGCAATAGGTAATATATGTATGCAAGCATGTGGTAGTGCTTGCCTGGCAGCTCAGTTGAAGCGAGAGATGGATCTGGGTAGTACTCCTGTGATTCCTGGTAATTCTCCTGCTGGGCGTCTATTCGAAGAAGAACCAAACAAATAAGGGCCAACATAAATAAAGTGCACAATCATAGGAATTAAAATGCGACAAGCAAACAAGCATGCCATGATGAATGATGCACAATTTACATGGCATTAAAGTAACATGGCAAGGTGAGGTGTGGGGTATAAGAATAAAGCATTTTATTATTTATTTGGTCCAATTTTGTTGTCATAAACAATTCTGATTTGTAATAATGACAGGATGCATGCTTCAATTCAGAACAAGGAATGCATAGATAGAACGAGCTCATCGCGCTGATCGATTTAGACATATTATTTGTCAAATTTGGAGTTATAGAAATAAAGTTATTAATTTATTAAGAAAAGGGCATTTTATTGTAATTTCAATCATCTCGAAATTTTAAAGTGCTCAAATAATATTTTGAATGGCATATTTGAATTCCTCACATTTTTCTGATTCAAGAAAACATATATTATATGTATTGTTTGGATTTATAATTTGAAAGTTATTTAAAATCTGATTTGAATTTGAATTTAAACAATTTCTGGAAATGTTTATTTTAAAACAGAAAAACAGAAAACGTTTTATACTCAGACATACCCAGCCCCAGTCGCTGACGGGTGGGCCAGCTGGCTGGGACACACGCGCCCGAAAAGATTTTCTCACCGCGGCACTACCTAGCCACTGAGGATGACAGGTGGGTCCGGTGGCTATGGGCCCACGTGACAGCGGCTGAGCACGCAGAGGCTGACAGGTGGGGGGCGTGCTAGAGCGCGGGTTGAGGCTATGAAAGCCGGGGTGCCTTTTTGTAAAAATTACACAGCGGCTAGCAGGTGGGCTCGCGCGTACTGTGGGTTGAGGCGGAAAAAGAAGCAGGGGGTAAATGCAAAACGGGGGGCCGCGATACTGTGGATTTTCTCCACTGTCTGACGGCCAGATCCGCATGCGGCGCGGGACGGGGGACTCGAACCGTGGACCTAGGACTCGCGCTCGGTGGCGGCAACCAGTGCGGTAGGATGTGGGTGTTGACAGGAGGGAGTAACGCGGCTAGCTAACGCGGTGCGTCGTGGGGTCGTGCAGGCGCAGACACGCCCAGAGGGCGTTCGTCCTGTGGTCCGGCGAGACTAAGACGCGACTGAGAGAGAGAGAGGGTGTCAGCGGGGACGGTTGGCTCACCGCGGGGAGGGCGGTGGTGTCAGATCGGCTTGGGGAGCAGCAGGGCGACGATGAGGCAGGCGAACGACGGCGCTAGGGTTTCGGCGGGGCGTCGTGGTACTGTGGCGGAAGTGGGGCTCCTCCTTCTCGCTGGCGTGTACGGGGCGAAGCAGAGGATCCCTCTCGGTCTCCTCGACCACCTCCACGCAACCACGCCCGCTGGAACGAGGGAGCGGCGGCGGTGCTGACGGTGACCGGCGAGAGAGGGGTTGGTGTTGGTGGAGACGAAGAGGGGAGAGGGCAGGGCCCTAGGGGATCTGGGAGAGGCAGAGGAGACGTGGGGGAAGAGGAAAATAGAAGGGGAAGGTGCCGTGGGGAATCAGTAGAGAGGAGAAGAAAAAGGTGGCTCGGGTGCCACCTTTCCTCCTTGTCCTCTCGAGTAGGGGCTCAGCGTGGGAGGCCAGGGCAGGGTAGGTGGAGGCTGCGAGGTAGGCCAGGGAGTGAGGGGAGCTCGGGGTGGGGCTATCTCGGCAGGAAGAGAGAAAGAGAGAGAGGAGAGAGGAGGCTCGGGCAAGCTAGGGTTAGCTAGAGGGGACGCTCGGGTTAGGGCTGGTTAGATGGGGTAGGAGGGTAGCTAGGGTGGGGCCAGCATGGTAGAGAGAAGGAGAAAGAGAGAGAGAGAGGAGAGTGTTAGGGTAAAGTAGATTTTAGACTAGAGCTAGGTTTAGAGAGAGAGAGGTTAGAAAAAGGGGTTAGGGTTTAGTTTAATATTAGGGTTTTGGAAGAGGGGGTGGAAGAAAAGGGTGACATGGAGATTGAGAAGAGAGGAGAGGTGGTGTAGGGTTTTGCATGATTAAAATCAAGCCTCACCAAGTGTGTTTATGACAAGAAGGTAGGGATGGGAGAAAAGGTGGTGAGGGAAAGGTTCCACATGTCCATACATGGGTGCATGCACTTGTGAGAGAAAAAGAGGAAGAAGGATTGGTGCACGTGGCAAAGGTACAAGATCAAGGTGGAAGGGGTTTAGAGAAAAAGAGAGCTCAAGAAGATGGTCCACTTAAAAATCAAATAATAACCAAAAGAGAAACACATGGTGGTGATAGTTGCATGGCCCATGCAAAGTATTAAATGCCATGTTTTATTTTGTGAAAACAATAATAATAACATGGCATTATTCTTAGGCATTCCCAAAAAGTGGAATAAAGGCCAAGCAAAAGAAATTATAGTTGAACCCATCCCAACCCACATGAGCTAGAGTAAATGCAAAAATAAGATAAAAGCCCATGGGTAATTAGGGTGGTGGAATTATAAGGTGGTGACAAAGAAAATTGGTGGAGTGGAATAAAAGATATGCCCCCAACTCAACTTGGGCATTAAACAATATATCAATAACCAAATACAATATCAAGAGGCAAATACATTTAATGCATATGAGAGAAGAACCAAAGAAAAAGAGTTTTATATGATGCTCAAATGCAAGGTGGCATGATGACATGAGCATGATATCATTATGATGCAACAATTATATATAAGAAGTAGCAATTATCTTACTAGACCAAGTAGCATTACAATTGTTAGACAATTGGGATGCTACAACTCTCCCCCACTAAACAGGAATCTCGCCCCGAGATTCTAGGAAGAATAAGAAGACTCAAAGAGGGTAGGATACTTGGCACGGAGCTCATCTTCACGTTCCCAAGTGGCTTCATCAACGGAATGGTGCGACCACTGCACCTTGCAGAACTTAATGGACTTGTTGCGAGTCCTTCTTTCTGCGACTTCTAGAATTTTTATGGGGTGTTCTTGATAAGACAGATCTTCTTGGAGATTGATGAGTTCATGGTCCACGGTCCTGCCGGGATCCTTGAAGCACTTCTTGAGTTGAGAGATGTGGAAAACATCATGGACTTTGAGTTTTTCAGGGAGCTCAAGAGCATAAGCAACTTCTCCTCTTCTTCCACGAATTTTGAAAGGACCGATGTATCTAGGAGCCAGCTTTCCTTTGATACCAAAACGGTGCGTGCCTCTCATGGGAGTGACACGAAGGTAAACGAGATCACCAGGAACATACTCAATGTTCGTGTGCTTTCTGTCATAATTGCTCTTCTGGCGATTTTGAGCAATCTTCAGGTTTTCAAGAATGATGTGAACTTTCTCCTCCGCTTGAGTTACAATGTCGGGGCCAAACAATATTCTTTCACCTGCGCCCGACCAACCAATCGGAGTTCTGCATTTGCGACCATAGAGAGCCTCAAATGGTGCCATCTTTAGACTTTTCTGGAAGCTGTTGTTGTAAGAGAATTTAGCATAAGGAAGACATTCTTCCCACTTCATGCCGAAAGAGATGACGCAAGCACGGAGCATATCTTCCAGAATCTGATTGATCCTTTCAACTTGTCCTTGCGACTGAGGGTGGTAGGCTGTGCTGAAGTTCAATTTTGTTCCCAAAGCATTTTGGAAACTTCCCCAGAACTTGGAAGTGAAGATGCTTCCACGGTCTGAACTGATCTCAAGAGGAACCCCATACAAAGAGACAATTCTGTTAATATAGAGCTCAGCCAACTGAATTGCAGAAATTGTTTCCTTGACTGGAAAGAAGTGAGTTACTTTAGAAAGCCTGTCGATGACAACAAAGATTGCATTGTTGCCCTTCTGCGACCTTGGAAAACCAGTGATGAAGTCCATCTCTACTTTCTCCCATTTCCATTCTGGAGGCTTCAATGGTTGTAGAAGACCGAAAGGTTTCTGATGGATGGCTTTAACTCTACGACAGACATCACACTCCGAGACATACTTAGCACAATATCGTTTCAATCCAGGCCACCAATATTGTGTTTTCAAGTCCATGTACATCTTAGTGCTGCCAGGGTGGATAGAAAGAATAGAATCATGCGCCTCCTTGAGAACTTGCTCTCTTAAACCCGGGTAGTTCGGAACAAACATCCGGTGTTCAAAGAAAAGAGTGCCTTGATCGTCAACGTGGAAAGACTCATACTTCGGAAGCTGAATGTTGGAGATGATCTTTTTAGTGTAAGGATCACCAAGTTGAATGGAGCGAACTTTTTCTTCCAAGAGCGGTGTTGCTAGAAGGTTCAGAAGATACCCTTGATCCACAATTTCAAGGTTGAGCTTGCGGAATTCCTCGCACAAGAGAGGCTGTTGTTCTTCTATCATGAGGTTGTTAACATAAGCTTTTCGGCTGAGAGCATCGGCCATGAGATTAGCTTTGCCTGGAGTGTAGTTGATGGTCAAATCGAAATCATTGATTGTTTCAATCCACCTCCCCTAACAAAGGTTGAGATCAGGCTTTTTGAAGATATACTTCAGACTCTTGTGATCAGAAAAGATCTCACAACGGTTGCCAAGCAAGTAATGCCTCCATACTTTCAAAGCAAATACAACTGCTGCGAGTTCGAGGTCATGTGTAGGATAGTTGATCTCATGCGTCTTCAACTGTCGAGAGGCATAAGCAACAACTTGCTTTTCTTGCATAAGGACCGCACCCAATCCTTGCAATGAGGCATCACAGAATATCTGGAAAGGCTTTGATGTATCTGGAGGAACCAAGACTGGTGTGGAAGTGAGCTTCTCTTTGAGTGTTTCAAAGCTTGCTTGACATGTAGGAGTCCAAAAGTATTTCTTGCCTTTCTTGAGAAGATCGGTAAGAGGCTTCGCAATCTTTGAGAAGTTTTGAACGAAGCGACGACAGTAACTAGCCAAACCAAGGAAACTCCGGACTTCTTTGACATTTATGGGTGGAAGCCAGTCCATAATTGTCTTAATAGTTTCTGGGTTGACGGCAATGCCCTTGGCAGAGATGACGTGACCAAGGTAGGTGACTTGAGGCAGCCAGAATTCACACTTGGAGAACTTTGCATACAGGCGGTTCTCACGAAGCTTGTTTAGGACACACCGAAGGTATTCTTCATGTTCTTCTTTTGACTTAGAATAGACTAGGATGTCATCCAGATAGACCACAACGAACTTATCAAGATACTCCATGAAAACCGAGTTCATAAGCCTCGAGAAGGTGGCAGGTGCATTGGTGAGACCGAAAGACATGACCGTGTACTCATACAGGCCATAGCGGGTGGTGAAAGCTGTTTTAGGAACATCTTCCTTGCGGATCTTGATTTGATGGTATCCACTTCTCAAGTCAAGCTTAGAGAATACCACAGCTCTAGCTAGCTGATCGAAGAGATCATTAGTCCGCGGAAGGGGATATTTATTCTTGATTGTTTTAGCATTGAGAGCCCGATAGTCAACACAAAGTCTATCAGTCTTGTCTCGCTTCTTCACAAAGATGGTTGGGCTACCCCAAGAAGAAGTACTGTGCTGAATGAAACCCAACTTCTCTTGTTCATCCAGCTGGCGCTTGAGTTCAGCCAACTCAGCAGGACCCATTTTATAAGGCCGCTTGGAGATAGGAGCGGTACTAGGTTCAAGTTCAATAACAAACTCAACCTCACGATCCGGAGGCATACTTGGCAACTCTTCAGGAAAAACATCTGGAAACTCACAGACTACCGAAACACTCTGAATACCTTCCATAGCATCATCATTCAGAGTCGCCAAAGAGTAAAGCTGAATTGCAGGAGTCAGACTTGGAGAATAGACTATATGGCCTTCAGGAATTTTCAGAGAAACCGAACGTTCAGCACAATCAATCACAGCTGCATTTTCTGTTAACCAATCCATGCCCAAGATAACATCAATATCAGAATTGCCCAGAATAATTAAGGAAGCCAGAAACGAAGAGCCACCAATCTCAATTTGATTGCCATGGCTGATATGAGCAGCCCTCATGTTTGACCCAGGAGATTGTACCACAAGACGATGCAATAAAGGAACCATAGCCAGATCATGCTCATGCGCAAACTTGTGAGAAACAAAAGAATGCGAAGCACCAGAATCAAACAAAACTCGTGCAGGGACTGAGTTAACAGGAAGCATACCCATCACAACTCCAGGTGCATGCTCAGCTTGAGTGGCGTTGACATAGTTGGCACGAGCAACCATAGACCCAGGCTTGGTGTTGATGTTGAGAGCCCGAGGTGGAGGTGCACGAACCATAGAAGAACTTGCCGCAGGTCTTGGAGGCGGTGGTGGAAGAGCTTTGTTGTTCATTGGACAATTCCAGTGCTGATGCCCAGTGTTTCCACAAGTATAACAAGCACCAGGTGGACGTGGAGCAACGTAGCCAGGGACTCCGCCAGGCGCTCTAGGGTAGTTGTGGTTGTAGCCCATGGGAGCCGCAGTGAAGGAGTTTGGTGGCCTTTCTGTGTAGCTTGACGGTCTTGGTGGAGCAGGGAGCGACGGTGGGGTGTTAGGAACCCAGACACGACGCTTAGAAGGAGCTGTCATAGCAGAAGAGCTTGCTGCATCACAGCTGTGTTTCTTTGACTCCTCAAACACTTGCCTACTTGCTTCTTCCTGCAGAGCTGTGTGTTGGAGTTCCAGAAAAGACCCCGGCCTTGCATGAGTGATTGCATATTTAATTGAAGCATTGAGCCCTTGCCTAAACCTCTTTTGCTTCTTCTTATCATTAGAGATCTCATCGCCACCATACCAAGAAAGGTTCATGAAGTTTCTGATGTAGGTATTGACATTGTCAGTGCCCTGCTTGAGGTTGAGAAACACTTCCTTCATCCTTTCCATGACAATTTCTGACAGATATTGCTCTTTGAATGCAGTAGTGAATTGCTCCCAAGTTGGCTGAAAACCAGAGAGGTCTGCCTTGAGGTAATTTTCCCACCATAGAGTTGCATCTCCCTTCAGAAGGTGAGTGGCACATTTGACCCATTCTTGCTTGGGAACATCCGCAGTCATCAGCAACCTTGACACTTCAGCGACCAATCATCTGCATCAAGTGGCTGATCAGACACCTCAAATTGACGTGGGTTGAACTTGAGAAAACTCTTGATGTCTCCTCGCTTGGGAGGTGGAGGTACCGGAACAAACTCATTCCTCCTCACGCTTTCCTCAAAGCGCTGCTGGTTCTACTGCATAGTGCCCAAACCATTTGCAATACTTGCCAAAGCAGCTCCCAGTTCAGGTGGTATGTCCTCCTCAGAACGGCGTGGTGGTGCCATCCTGTGATTGATATAAAACACAAGTCAGTACTATGATGGAGAATAATAATAATCCAAAATAGTACCAAAATGGAATTAACCAAGATTAAAGGATACAATTCACTGAGATGATATTAAAATATCAACAAAGTTCAAGACACCTAGAAGATATTAAGCATAACGCACACGACCGAACAAAGAGTGTGGTACACAAGCTAACAAAGAAAAAATTCCGCAAATTTCGGCATTAAAATACCACTATATGCGCAAAACCATTTCACGAATCAAGATTAGTAACTCTACTAGTTCAACATACAAGAGAAAATGATAAAAGTAGTGGTATGGTCGCGACTCTATCCCGCACTCAAATCATTACTCCGCACATGAATCCGTAAAACACATATCCCAACACCTTCTTCTTAAGATGAACCTACAGATTAGTAACTACGAAAAGAACACCCCAACAAGATAACGTCGGATAACAAAAGTAAGATAGATCGCATCAGTATACAACGAATCAGAATAGATCGCGTCGGTTTACAAAGGCCTGTCGGTATGGAATGTACCAACAGTTGATAACCAAAAGGCAGATAGTGATAACATTTGGATGCAATAGATAGACAAGGAATTCACACAGACACACAAACACACAACCTATGGTACTACGGAACCCAGAACACGTGAATCCTAGTTTGAATTTTTAGAAGAGGATTGAAAACGTTAGACTTCCTTACCAGAAAAGGGTGGGTGGGTGGGTAAGAAGAAAAATGGAAGCAGTCCTACTCTCACGTTTTGTTTTTCCCTAGTATACATAGCTACCAAAATATTTGCTAGACTGACAACGACCATTTGGCTGAGACCCTGAAGGGCGGGATGGCTCTGATACCAATTGTAACTACCTCGGTGAATTACGCTCTTAGTTGCATGCCTGGATGAGCTGAAGTGGTTAAAATAGTACGGTGGGGCCCGAGGCCACTCACGGTAGACCTTTCGGCCGTCCTAACCACTTCCAGAACATCGGGACAAAAACGAGTAGCGTAATCGGCAGGCAAAGGGATCAACTACATACACAAATGAGTATGTATGCAAGCCACATACAACAGTCCTCAAAGCCATTCCATCTAAAAGAAATAGAAATATTACAATGCCATACGGCGAGATTCAAATATCCTGAATAGAGATAATATTTTAGGATAGCTCCTCATACATCAAACATCAGAGTATCAAGCGGAAGCGGAAAACAAGGTCTGAGTACGGATAAGAAGCAAATCGGCATAAGATGCCACATAAATAAACACATCCCACCAACAGATCTCACGGATCCCCGTTCCCGGAATCTCTACACCGAGTGATCGTTGCCAACATCATCTGTCTCCTCCACCCAGTATCCATCTTGCGAGTACACCTGTTCATCTGAATCAAACAATTTATCGGGTGAGACCCTAGGGGTACTCAGCAAGTCTTTATGCCACTAAAGGGGACACAACCTGGGGTGACGCAATTGCAGCAAAAGATAATATCTAACAATTCTATAGATACTCGCTATCCATCCGCCTAACCAATGATAGACGAATGTCCGTGAAATAAGAACAACAGTTATAACAGTATAATTAATAGATCCATCCTCCTCCTCGCTTACCAACGAGGAAGCGGACGAACAACCCCCATCATCCGTTAGCAGTTTTATTAACCATTCCATGAGTATTGCACTATTTACTAGTCAAGTACTTAGTCAAATTAAAAGCGGTACTTTAGTTATACTTGTCTATGATCGAGAAACTGTGCTCCAAGTCGTCCATAACCGCGGACACGGCTTTCAGAAAGATTTACCCTGCAGGGGTGCACGAATAGCAACACACACTCGATCAATCTCAGAAAAACCAACTCAAAACCCAACGAGGCATTCACGACAAAGCGATCATAGGATTCAGTAATATTTCAGGGGGCACCCCATTAAGCTACCCGCGACGAAGCTAGCTGACTCCAAGACGGACTCAAGGTTTGTCTGGACAGCGGATGTGGATAGTGCGAATAGTCAAGGAACAGGAATCAAGTACTCTGGGTCCTACGGGACACAAGTGAGCATGAAAAACCAAATAGCAGATATTGCTCACCGGTGCCTCTTTCATTAGTTATCCCATTACTACTCAGGTTATGTTGTTTGGTACCTCGTTATTCATCAGACACTCACATACCCTACACATGTTTTTCTACGACTCGCATGGCTCAAACAACTCTTATAGTAATGGCTCATGGGATGGAGGAACAAGCTTCGGTGGGGTTTAAACGTAAAGGCTATGCAGTACTTGGGATTCAATTTAATGCAATCGCGACTCAATGATCCAAGAATAAGATAGACGCAATAGGTAATATATGTATGCAAGCATGTGGTAGTGCTTGCCTGGCAGCTCAGTTGAAGCGAGAGATGGATCTGGGTAGTACTCCTGTGATTCCTGGTAATTCTCCTGCTAGGCGTCTATTCGAAGAAGAACCAAACAAATAAGGGCCAACATAAATAAAGTGCACAATCATAGGAATTAAAATGCGACAAGCAAACAAGCATGCCATGATGAATGATGCACAATTTACATGGCATTAAAGTAACATGGCAAGGTGAGGTGTGGGGTATAAGAATAAAGCATTTTATTATTTATTTGGTCCAATTTTATTGTCATAAACAATTCTGATTTGTAATAATGACAGGATGCATGCTTCAATTCAGAACAAGGAATGCATAGATAGAACGAGCTCATCGCGCTGATCGATTTAGACATATTATTTGTCAAATTTGGAGTTATAGAAATAAAGTTATTAATTTATTAAGAAAAGGGCATTTTATTGTAATTTCAATCATCTCGAAATTTTAAAGTGCTCAAATAATATTTTGAATGGCATATTTGAATTCCTCACATTTTTCTGATTCAAGAAAACATATATTATATGTATTGTTTGGATTTATAATTTGAAAGTTATTTAAAATCTGATTTGAATTTGAATTTAAACAATTTCTGGAAATGTTTATTTTAAAACAGAAAAACAGAAAACGTTTTATACTCAGACATACCCAGCCCCAGTCGCTGACGGGTGGGCCAGCTGGCTGGGACACACGCGCTTTTTCTCACCGCGGCACTACCTAGCCACTGAGGATGACAGGTGGGTCCGGTGGCTACGGGCCCACGTGACAGCGGCTGAGCACGCAGAGGCTGACAGGTGGGGGGCGTGCTAGAGCGCGGGTTGAGGCTACGAAAGCCGGGGTGCCTTTTTGTAAAAATTACACAGCGGCTGGCAGGTGGGCTCGCGCATACTGCGGGTTGAGGCGGCAAAAGAAGCAGGGGGTAAATGCAAAACGGGGGGGCCGCGGTACTGTGGATTTTCTCCACTGTCTGACGGCCAGATCCGCGCGCGGCACGGGACGGGGGACTCGAACCGTGGACCTGGGACTCGCGCTCGGCGGCGGCAACCAGTGCGGTAGGATGTGGGTGTTGACAGGAGGGAGTAACGCAGCTAGCTAACGCGGTGCATCGCGGGGTCGTGCAGGCGCAGACACGCCCAGAGGGCGTTCGTCCTGTGGTCCGGCGAGACTAAGACGCGACTGGGCGAGAGAGGGTGTCAGCGGGGACGGTTGGCTCACAGCGGGGAGGGCGGTGGTGTCAGATCGGCTTGGGGAGCAGCAGGGCGATGATGAGGCAGGCGAACGGCGGCGCTAGGGTTTCGGTGGGGTGTCGCGGTACTGTGGCGGAAGTGGGGCTCCTCCTCCTCATTGGCGTGTACGGGGCAAAGCAGAGGATCCCTCTCGGCCTCCTCGACCACCTCCACGTCAACCACGCCCGCTGGAACGAGGGAGCGGCGGTGGTGCTGACGGTGACCGGCGAGAGAGGGGTTGGTGTCGGTGGAGACGAAGAGGGGAGAGGGCAGGGCCCTGGGGCATCTGGGAGAGGCAGAGGAGACGTGGGGGAAGAGGAAAATAGAAGGGGAAGGTGTTGTGGGGAATCAGTAGAGAGGAGAAGAAAAAGGTGGCTCGGGTGCCACCTTTCCTCCTTGTCCTCTCGAGCAGGGGCTCGGCGTGGGAGGCCAGGCAGGGTAGGTGGAGGCTGCCAGGTAGGCCAGGGAGTGAGGGGAGCTCGGGGTGGGGCTATCTCGGCAGGAAGAGAGAAAGAGAGAGGAGAGAGGAGGCTCGGGCGAGCTAGGGTTAGCTAGAGGGGAGGCTCGGGTTAGGGCTGGTTAGATGGGGTAGGAGGGTAGCTGGGGTGGGGCCAGCATGGTAGAGAGAAGGAGAAAGAGAGAGAGAGAGGAGAGTGTTAGGGTAAAGTAGATTTTAGACTAGAGCTAGGTTTAGAGAGAGAGAGGTTAGAAAAAGGGGTTAGGGTTTAGTTTAATATTAGGGTTTTGGAAGAGGGGGTGGAAGAAAAGGGTGACATGGAGATTGAGAAGAGAGGAGAGGTGGTGTAGGGTTTTGCATGATTAAAATCAAGCCTCACCAAGTGTGTTTATGACAAGAAGGTAGGGATGGGAGAAAAGGTGGTGAGGGAAAGGTTCCACATGTCCATACATGGGTGCATGCACTTGTGAGAGAAAAATAGGAAGAAGGATTGGTGCACATGGCAAAGGTACAAGATCAAGGTGGAAGGGGTTTAGAGAAAAAGAGAGCTCAAGAAGATGGTCCACTTAAAAATCAAATAATAACCAAAAGAGAAACACATGGTGGTGATAGTTGCATGGCCCATGCAAAGTATTAAATGCCATGTTTTATTTTGTGAAAACAATAATAACAACATGGCATTATTCTTAGGCATTCCCAAAAAGTGGAATAAAGGCCAAGCAAAAGAAATTATAGTTGAACCCATCCCATCGCACATGAGCTAGAGTAAATGCCAAAATAAGATAAAAGCCCATGGGTTATTAGGGTGGTGGAATTATAAGGTGGTGACAAAGAAAATTGGTGGAGTGGAATAAAAGATATGCCCCCAACTCAACTTGGGCATTAAACAATATATCAATAACCAAATACAATATCAAGAGGCAAATACATTTAATAATGCATATGAGAGAAGAACCAAAGAAAAAGGGTTTTATATGATGCTCAAATGCAAGGTGGCATGATGACATGAGCATGATATCATTATGATGCAACAATTATATATAAGAAGTAGCAATTATCTTACTAGACCAAGTAGCATTACAATTGTTAGACAATTGGGATGCTACACTCTTAGTCGGTTGCCTCGGTTAACACTTAACCGTGACGCGCATGGCCATGCTTTCTGAATCATATCTTCCGAGAGGGCCTAGAGAATATCTCTCTAGATGGAGGGGCAAAATCCCGTCTTGGTTATTCACATCACGCATCTTGATTCTCAGTCGACCCGAATTCCGCCTTTATAACTGCCCAGTGACGGAACAACGTTTGACAGAACCTAAGTCGGAGATCCTAACCTCGGATTGTGCAATAACCTCAAGTCTAAGGATTACATTGATTGAGACATGCAAATGATGACTTGTTCGTTGCATCTCAATATGGGTCAGTCCGACTCGCTAAACTCTTTAGCTGAATCCGTATAAGTCGGAATAGCATCTCCATACCCATGACAAGTGCAACCTAGTCATCTGTCGACTTTCACATTGGTCTAAGTTGTGTGTCCAGCACAACCTCGATGACCAAGGACAATTAGTATGAACAACATGAATAAATAGTTCCACACTCGAATCACATATTCGATGATACATATCAGTAGTTCATACATGGACCATAACTTTATGAATACATTGGGAAATATCATCAACCATGATTGCCTCTAGGGCATATTCCCAACAGCGTCGATCGTGACTTGTATTGTCGCCCCATCGCTGGAGATTCATGGAGAGGGGTTTTAGAGTGGAGATATAAATACGAGGCTAGGCTTGATGGTAGGTCATGCTAGTCAGCAAGACAAGCATAGCCAATCAGCAGGATGTATTTGACCACTCTTTAGCATTGCAACAACTTTTCACGTCTTTTGAAATGCACAACACAACAATTAGTGAATTTGTTCCCCAAACGCAACATAAAAAATATCGCTCTTGTGTGTCACCTACCACTGCACGATTATGTGCCGGTATATGGTCTATCATGGCACATAATTATCCACCCCCTTCATAGTCGCCGATAATTCTCATCTTCGAGGTAAAAAAAGTATAGGTACTTTTGGCTTGTGCCATCCAAAACAAAATTGTGGTGCATTGGCGTGTATTTTTTTAATGTCTTTATACATTCCCCTCACTTCACTCCCCAAAGAAGCCCTAGCGGAGAAACCCTAGGCGTCGGTAAAGTCCTCCCCCACAACATATCTCGCAATTTCACTACTGCCAGCATCAGCCGCGACGGCGGTGGGTCCACGCCGAAGGTAGTGTGAGTGGTTCCCTTAGCAAACTCAGGTGGAGTGTGGATGCGGAACACTGCAGACGCTATTATGCAGTGAAAATGGGAGTGGGTCACATGCATTGGTTGGTTCCGCAGCCATGTAGATCAAAGAACTTCACGGTATATACATTAATGATACTGAGCATGTAATTAGGTAGCCCATTTCAAAATTAACTATGAGAAACTTGTGTTAATTTTACAAAAAAGATGAAGAAGGACATCCATTTTATTTTTATTTTGAACACACATGACACAATTATCTAGAGCCCACAAAGTTTTGACTAAGAAACATCCAGCCAACTTACTAGTGTACAGAAGAGTTTGACTGTTGGAGCCTTCTTCCTTTAAACTCTCCAGGTATGAATGATCCGTGGAACGAATAACATGTCTCACTTTTCCTATCACATAATAGTGACAATGAAGCATGGCATCTTCGTGATCATAATTTTTTTTCTAAATTCATTAATTTCTTGTTCAAACATATGTGGAGGCGCGTAAAGGTGGTCATATATTAGGCTTGGTCACCATTCATACATTATGCTATGGTCCTCGTACCAAGTTCGAGACCATGTGCCCCTCCCCCCTCCTAGGGATGTCATTCGTCCGTCTGGTGGACAAGGCAGATGGTGCCCTAATACGTTCATTTTGCATCACTATTCTATGCCATAATTCATTGTTATTCATTGATATATTTCGTATTGAGAGGTGATACTTATGTTATTTCATCTGTTTTTGCATGGTTGATGACTTTTGGAGCATGGACCGCTGCAGTCAGGATTCTGATGGAAAAGGTGCTGTTTGGAGGCAAAATTCGCAAAGATCAGAAAATCCGGGAAAATATACGGAAAATCCTATTTTTACAGAAGACGAAGGAAGTCAGAAGGGGGGCTAGAGATGGGCCACAGGGGGCCCACACCACCCCCTGGCGCGGGCTAGCCTAGGTCGCGCCACCAGGTGGTGTGGCCACCCTGGTCCACCCCTGGCACTCCCCTCTGGCGTATATTATCCTCCTGAAACCCTAAGACTCGGGGAGCGACCATAGAAAGATTTTGCCGCCTCTGTGGGGCGGATAACACCGAGAGAGAAAGATCAATCCGGCAGACAGATTTCTGCCGAGGGAATTCCTTCCCTGAGAGGGAAGATCGTCTCCATCAACATCATCATCAAGCTGGACTTCATCGGGATCATCATCATCATCATCATCACCATCAGCACCCTCATCACCATCTCCATATTTCTGTAACAATTGGGTTGAATCTTGCATAGTTCATAGGGGAAACTTTCCCAGTGTTGATTACTCTTTGTAGTTGATACTATTGAGTGAACCATTGAATTATTGTTTATGTTCAGATTGTTATACATCATTATTCCATCTCTGATCATGATCCATATGATGTCTTGTGAGTAGTTTGTTTTGTTCTTGAGGACATGGGAGAAGTCTTGTTGTTAGTAGTGGAGTTGTGTTGAGAAAGATTCAATAGTTTGATATTTAAGTTGTGGTGTACTTCTTCTAGTGGTGTCATGTGAACTTCAACTACATGACACTTTACCTATATGGGCCTAGGGGAATGCATTGTGTATTTGGCTACTAATCGTAGGGGTTGCCGGAGTGACAGAAACCTGAACCCCCGTTAGGAAACCATTGCACAAGGGACGTAAGGGTCTTAGCTGTGATTAGGTTTCTACCTTAATTACTTTCTACCTTAATTTTACTTTCTTTTCTTTTTAGCAAAAATAATAACTTTTGAAGAAAATTCTCTTATGAGATATTTTTAATATGCATTCCCTTGTGACACTTATGAGTTGATGGTAAAACATCTTGGTTGATTTTATTTCACTATTACATGTTATCTTGTTGCCATATTATTAAAGTAAAGGGTTATTTCTTTTTATGTGGTGAGAGCATGGTATTTATAATTCCTTTTATTTTGAATTCATAATTTATTTAATCACTTTTATAGTTGAAGAAGAATTATTTATTTAATGATGTCTAGATGAGGAAAGTTAGTTTCTAAGAATTTCCCAATTTTATGAATTTATTTTAAGTGTTTGTTTTTAAATTATAATATTTATTTATCACTCAAGCATAATTATTTTGTGACTATCCTTAAATTTTCCTTAAAGAATAAAATGGTTTCTTGGTTTTATTCTTAAAGATAAAGTTGGATATATCCCATTTTTGGAATATAGTTTTGAATTAATGGATATACCTTATTTTTCTAAGAATTTTGATATACTATTTATATTTTTGTGAAGTACGATGAATTAGTTATGATTTTTCTAGTGTTTAATGATTTTCTGGAAATTCCTAAGTGGATAATGTGGTTTACACATGTGTCACTGACGGGTGGGTCCAGGTGACACGATTTTAAGTGAAACGTTTTTCACTAAGAGAGTTCTAGCCAAAGTCGATGAGATGTGAGGTCAAAGGCTGAGTCAGCTGCCAAGTGGCAATGAATAGTCCCTCCTCGCTAATGACCTTGCTGAACAGACGACGCGAGCAATGGCGCCGATTTATGGCACGGTGGCTTGCGAGGCTAGGTGCATTCGAAAGAGGAGACGATGGCAAGTCTAGCGGTGTAGTCCATGGTCTAAATTATCATCGTAATCGACACCGATGTGATCTACTGCCGTGGAGCTCCATCGGTCGATGATCGAGCCGACGCTACAGAGCACGCCAAGATGAATTCGTGGGATCCTGATAGGCGCACGAACACTACGAAGCTAATGGCCTACTTAATTTACCTAATCGGAGCTAGAGACGATATCTACTACAAGATACTGCGGCGTCCCACTCCGGCGTACCTCCGCAAACTACCCTACGCTCTAAGCTACGAAAAACTAAGGGGTCCTAGGGGCTCGTACACTCACATAGGGGGTCGCTACCCTGTCCTTGAAGTCCATTGCGAGGCATAGAAGTTAATTGCGTCATGGATTCTGGCGAAGCTGGTCAGAGAAGAAGGGCACAATTCACTCGCCTCAAGCTGTTCCGGCAAGTGAGCATCGACCAAAACTCTATTAGGGACTTTCTGGAGCGGCAGCGCTTCGTGGCGGTAGAGAAGGAGCATCCTCACGGTTGCTCTTGCGTGCCCATTTTTAGGGTGTCGTCAGAGGTCCTCCACAGGAGCCCGAGAGGGGAAGAATGAGAGTTGTGAGGATTTGGGGTGGTGTCCGGGGCTATTTATAGTGCTCGTAGGTCCGTTCGGTCGCATAGACTCGACGTGGCTATGTCGGTAAGTCGATAGCAACGTGCGCCGGTGTCGGGGATGGCGATGACACGGTTTGTGGTGGTTCTACCGTACTTTTTCAGAAAACCACCTAGTGCGTGTGGGTTTAAGTGTGAACGCGGAAGTTGAGCGGGTTGGATTCTATCTGGGCTAGTTGTTGGGTTTGGGTTAGTGGGTTTCGGCCCAGGTAAGCGTCTAGGTCAGTTTTTCTTCTCGGATCTTTTCATTTTATGTTTCTATTTTATGTTTTCAATTTCTAATTTGATTTCTGTTTAGAATTTGGCTCTAGTTTGAAAGGTGTTTGAATATTTCAAATGTGTGGATCCTTGTAGATACCACCGAGATATTTTATGAAAATGTTTTTAAGTTTAATATTTTCTCACATAGAAATATGTGACATACATATAAGACTTCACAATTTTCTTGAAGTGTTTTAGAAATGTTTTTCAATACTTAAAATATTTGAATGGTCATGAGTATGATAGAGAGGTATTTGTCATCTCTCAAAATTGTTTGGAAAGTAATTTTAGGTTAATATTTCCCTACATACAATATGTGTATTTTCATATTGCTTAACCACTTTAAAATGGATTTGTTTATAAGGTACATTTTGAGAATTCAAAATGTTCTTATGGATTTGAGAATTGGGTTTCATAAAGGGTTTTATACCAATTTATCTAGGAATAAAATGGTTTCGATTTATTCTTTCTCACAGAACAATATGTGAGGTCCATCATTATTTCACCATTTTAAATGGGAAAGTGCATAAGAACCATTGTGAGAAGTCAACATGTTCTCATGGATTTGTATGAAGGTTTTGTATCATAACCTTTAAAATACAATGGTAAGGATTACTTTCCTATTCAGGAAAGAATTTTCATATGAGAAGAAATACTTTAGAACCTTCAAATGGATTTTGTCCCAAATGATAATTTTGGACACCCAATGATTCCATGGTCCCACGACGGCGAGCTTGGCGACGAGACGGTGACGATCCGTGCCGGCCAAGCCCGCGCCAAGCTCCGTCGGCTAGGCTCGCACACCGCCGTTTAGTCGGCCAAGCCCACGTCGAGCTCTTCCGGCCAGGCCTGCGCGCTTCTGCTTAGACGGCCAAAGCCTGTGCACCGTCGCTCAGTCGGCCAAGCCCGCGCCGAGATCAGCTGGCCAGGCCCGCATGTGGGGAGGGGATAGAGATAAGGTGGGCGTGTAGGAGGAGAGAGAACATTTTCCTCCTGGCGCATGGGCCACACGACGAGTTTGCTACGCCCCGCGTTCTCAGGCGATTCCCAGCACACTGGGTTTGGCTTGGGAACACCGGATGAAAAACGCCTAAATTCGGACAAAATCAATGTCCTGGGAACGCGAGTGGACCGAGTTTCGCCCATCCGGATTGGGAAGTCGCTGAAAAGTAGCCTCGTGGAAACGCTAGTGGAGATGCTCTTATAATCTCTAACAGAGGAAGTACCTCATAGTGCTGGTGGCGATTTTCTGAACATCAAGAAGAGGAGGAGGAGAGAAGCTGGAGGCAACACCCTATATAAATCAGAAAGATCAATCACACGGCGTTAGCACTATCACTAGGGACTAGAGTCACCAGTTCATCAAATAGATAGTTGTGACTCTTTTTCATGCCTACCAGCCCTATTATAACTAATAGTAATATAGTACTAGGTGAACATGCGCACTTCACCGTGCCGCCTACAGTCTATTTGTCAGAGCATGGTAGGCATGTTGTATTCACTGCTGGTAACATATTTTATTTTGTTTGTGTTACCATGAATTAAATATATGAGCATGTGCGGGGTTGAGTGTTTTAATAGGTAGATAAATGTGTCATTTACATGTTAGGTATGTTTGAAACTGAGATATCTGACCTTAGAAGACGAGGCGTCTATCCGAGTTTGCCAGACTCGAGAACGCGTCGGGGACGGAGGCACTCCCGGTGTTGCCAGTACCAGGTGTGCGGGGGCAGGGACCATCATGAACTTGTCGCCATGTCAGAAAGACTAGCAGAGGAAGCCTCTAGAGCGGTTGCGACGCGCTGAGCGACTAAGGGAGAGATGCCAGCGCTGTCCGCGGTTGTTGGAGTAAAGTAGCAGGTGGTGTAATCGGGGATGAGGCGATGACGCTGGCGGCGAAGTTATAGTGGACGAAGACATAGAAGGCAGCGAAACCAGCGGCAACCTAGGTTAGTCATGCTGGATGCCTAGAGTGGCGATGGGGTAATCAGCGGGACCTGCGACAGCGAGAGGGGGCCCTGCAGGTTACCTTGTGAAGCACGGCGGCGGTGCTCGAAGTAGGCAAGGAAGACCCGACGACGTGACGAAGACCATGTGCAGACGGCGGCGATCCGCTCCGTAGGAGATGGCGCGGTGAAAGTCAAGGACGTCGATATACGAGGATGGTGAAGTAGACTATGTGCAGCCACGCTACGACCCAAGGGGCAGCATAGCTGTAGGGCGCAAGTCGGTGCAGCAGATGGGAGACCACCAGCGACTTACACGCCAAGGAAGGCGCGTTTGGAAGCTGGTAGCATGGACCAAAGGCGGCGGCGCTGTGGCCCGACGGGGCGACACAGCGGCAACCCATAGCTCGATCGATGGTAGACGCGTGCTCGGGGACGTGCTTGGCATAGACAGGCGCAGGATCGGTTGATCAGACCGACGGTGCACCGTATGCGCCATGGCGTGGACAACGCGTAGATCGGATTCGATGACGACGTTGTCGGTGAAGTCCCGGACGATGACGACGAAGAGGATCCGAGAGGGGATGGCCGTGGTAGCCTTCCGAGGAAGGCATAGCAGCTGTCCATGGTGCGCGGCAGCCTGCCGTGAGGCCGCGACGGCCTGCCGAGGCAGGCGCAGCAGCGGAGGGGGCAGACGCATGGACGCGATGTAGATTCTCGATGCCGATGGTCGGAGTAGAGGCACGGCGATGACGATGGCGGTGAGCGACTCAATCCGATCTAAGATCAGTAAACCAGAAAGAAAGCTGATCAAGAGATCAGAGAAAAAGACTTACAGGGCAGCCGATCATGGATCGACGGACAAACCCTGCATACGGGTTGCGCAGCCCCCGGCGGAGATCATGGAGATCAACCTCCCCGGGGGCAGCGCGGCGGAAGCTAGGGTTTGAGATAGATTTAGGCTGATACCATGAAAAAGTATGAGTTTGGCGGAATATGATGGATATATTATTGAGCCTCGTGGGCGAGTATATATAGGTGTACATGGATCAACTTGGAGTACAAGACAAGTTAGACTAGAATCCTAACTATCCTAAACTATCACAATAACCATGTACGTATAATACTCTAACACTTATTTCCTATTGAAGCTCGTAAGCAACATAGAGGTATCCGTGTTTTTTCAAGTAAACAAAAAGATACATCGATCAAATTTCAAATAAAAATACATCGAGTAATAGACTAAATTCAGTACCATAAGAAACTGACATGTTACATGATCGAGGTAGAAAACTAATAATGTCAAAATAAGCTAACTTATGAAGATCACACGGTAACCTTATTCGACTGCCTCAAAATCGATGCTTGCAACTATTTGGATTGCAGAGCTCTAAGGAAAGGCACAACTTCATATTCAATACTTATAAGTAGATGGATTATTAAATGATTAGTTTAGTCAATATAGACAACAAGATTACATATATATACTAATTCTATGTAGGAGTTATATTTAATATATTCTAGATTATTCACTGGTTCAATAAAATTTAAAAGAGAATGTATGGCTGGAAGTTTCGACGAATCCTTACATAAAAGCAAGATCTAATATGTAATCAAGTTTGATAATTTCTGTATATCAAAAAAAATAGTAGTTATGACATTTTTTTCGGACCCACTTAGTCGATGGAAACCACTTGTTCACTAAACATAGAGTATGCTTCAAGTAAAGGGCAGTAAAAGTTTTGTTAACTCGTATAGAAATTGTAGAACAACGCAGAACATGCACCAATTTACACAAGCATCTCATATATTCTCGAGATATGCTAATATATTCAAAAGAAAATTTAGTTGTAGAGCCTAAGAGGGGCAAAATCAGCTTGTTCTGCTTTCTTTCAGGAATACATACATTTTAATAGTTGAAGTGACATGAAAACGCGGCCGTTTCTCGCAAGGTACGACCATTTATCGCCTGTTAGCGCTACATGCTTTCCGTTCAGCAATTCTTCTGTTCGGTTACTATAGATTCTAGGTTCTGGTCAATCGCTCTGCGCCGCGTCATCAGATGCCTCATGAGCCTTCTCCGTTTCAATTCCTTTTTTTTCACCATCTGTCCCTGATTTTTCTAGTCAAAATAGTGAGAATAATGTGATATCTTTGCGTAGTCCTGCATAGGAGCGTCTCTACCCGCACTGCCCCTCTCTCTCACCCCCACCATCCCACGCGCTTACCTCCTCCTTATCGTCCTCACCACTGACAAAGTGTGGCAGCGGACGGGTGTGCGAGGTCGAGGGCGATGTTGAATTGGTACTAGGCAGGTTCGAGGCGGGGAAGTAGAGGAGACCGACACTGGATGCGAGAGCTAGACGGGAGGCGGTGGCCTTGTGAGTGGATGGGCGGAGGAGTATAGGTGAGAGGAAGAGCTCGGGAGCGGAGGGGCCTTCTCCTTTTCAATCCCTTTTTTGCGCCATTTGTCCCTGATTTTTCCAGTCAAAGCGGTGAGGATGATGTGACATCTTCACGTATTCCTGCATAGGAGCGGCTCTACCCGCACCGTCCCCTCTCTCTCTCACCCCCACCATCCCACGCGCTCACCTCCTCCTTATCTTCATCACCACCGGCAAAGCATGGCGGCGGATGGGTGCGCGAGGTCGGGGGCGATGTTGAATCAGTACTGAGCAGGTTCAAAGCGGGGAAGCAGAGACGGCTGACACTGGATGCGGGAGCTGGACGGTAGGCGGTGGCCTCGTGAGTGGCAGGGGTGGAGGGAGCGGAGGTGATAGGGAGAGCTCGGGAGAGGTGGGGCGGCACAGGTTGCTGGGGGAGACGGCGGATAGGCTGGGATAGGCGGGAGCTCGGATGAAGGGGAACGGGATCGAGATGAGATGGGGGTGATGGAGGGGACGGGAGGGACCAACTCGTAAGACTTCGGTCAACACCTGAAACTGCACGGTTGAGATGACTCAGAGTGAAGATCAGACGGCCAGAAACGTGCGCGTGGACGGATGACCTCAGATGGCTTGTTTTTGCTCAGGCTTAAGCTATAGTATAATATCCGAATGTTGTATCGTAGTGGTACAAAAGCTACTTGCCTATCTCTTATTGCCAAAATAAAGTGCATATAAAATCTTGTAAAAGTTAAATGTCATCAAGTTTGACCAAATATATAGAAAAATTGTCAAACATCTAGAATATTAAATCAATACCATTAGATTCACTGTGATGTAAATTTTCATATGGTACATATTCGATATTAGAGAGATTATTTTCTCAATAAACTTGGTGAAAGTCGATGGTATTTGACTTTAGAAAAATTATATTCGCTATAGTATGGTGAGGAGGGAGTATTTGCAATGCCTTTTCTTCTTCTTTGAGATGGGAGAATGGTTGGTCTCTGGTGGCATTTAGTGTGTTTTATTTAAATTTAGATACATGTCAGGCGTTAAGGACTCTACGAGGGAGTGTTGCACAAAAAGGTATAAGCAAATATCATTGAAAATTTACCAATGAGACGTATCAATATGAAGAAAACAGAGGGTGGGGAACATTGACATGTTACGCGGCGTCCAATGCTCCTTATCAAAGCCTTATATTTAAATCAAAATTCTTACTCACCTATGGCATGGTAATCTTTTGTCTGCGCATACTGTTTAACTGGTATGTATATCGAATTTTGGTGAACACATAGAAGCCCAAGTAGCCTTGATGCCTTTAAGAGCGTGTTTTGTTCACGTTTTTGTAACGTAACATCATTATAGTAGTAATCGATTCTGTTAAAACACGTTTGGTTCAGACGCCCCGGAAACAGCTACCCCGGAAACAAATCTCACCCCTATACTAACTCGTTACCGGTCTGCGCCCTCTGGAAACAACTCCGGTTTCGTCCGCATCTGGATCGCGATCTTGATCTTACTCTCGTTCCCTCCTCCTGCCCATCCCTCCAGCGAGTCCTGCCGCCAGCGACGCAGGCGCCGGGAGCGATTCAGGCCAGCGACCCATTCCTCTACATCCTCTACTCGATCTGCACCAGCGCCACGCAAGGGCAAGCGAGGAGCAGCGCCGGCACGGGAGGAGCAGCTTCGTCCACCGATCCCCAAGCTTGAGTTACATACTGCCCTTCTTTGTATCCCTTCTCCTCCTCTTTTCTGGATGTCCTAGAGGTCTCCCTCCAAATCTTTGTTTAGATTAGGGTTTTTTCTTGTGTAGAACGATGTTCTTGAGGTCTCCCTCTAGATCTTTGTTTGGATTAGTTCCACCACTGCTGTTATACGGATAGTCAAAAGGCTTGTACCAAATTACTGCTCCCTTCGGCACCATGCCATGCCATTTCCATTAGCAGCACCACGGTTACCATTACCAGGACATGTCCGTTTGGAATTAATTAACAGCAAACATTGCCATTAGTATTGAACTTATTTATACAATGACTTTGTATCGAACTGCATAATGAATTAACTGAAAACATTGCTGCTGCTCTTTAATCCTCTATGCTAGTAACCATTTCAGTAGCCTATTTTAGTAGCTTATTTCAGTAGCCTTTTCACCACTGTCCAAGTTCAGTGCTTTAAAAACTTCTACATGAGTTTACTCTGTCAGTTTCCGGCCAAAAGTCTTCTTGTACCGGTTTCATTATATTTATCTTCAAAAATGAATTGTACAATACATATGTTTATCTCTCTGTATTCCACTTTTCATTTCCAGTGGTATGGCTTGTCTCCCTTTAAATATGAGATATCGACAAAGGAATGTAGCAACTAGGAATCTCATGACTAGCATCATGCTCTTGTATTATCACGTGTGGTTATTTTTTGCATTACCTTATAGAAGAAAGTGTTTGGAAATAGAATGGAGGATTAAAATTAGAGAGCTAAGAGGGCATAATTTATATGAATTAATTAGTGAGAGCGACAGAGTGTGTATAAGTCAGCTTCGTATGTATAGGAGAACATTTAGCATATTGTGTGAGATGGTTCGAGATGTTGGTGGTCTAGAGGGTTCAAGAAATATGTCATTGGAGGAGATAGTGGCATCATTTCTCTACATACTATCTCATCATTTCAAGAATAGGACAGGGCCCAGAATCAGTTAGTAGAAACTTCAATGCATGCCTTCTAGCTGTTTTAAAGCTGCACCGGCTGCTACTTAAGAAACCAGAACCTATACCTGAAGATTGCACAGATGGTAGATGGAAATATTTCAAGGTAAATAGATACTTAATAAAAATAAAGTATTCACTAGCTGAAAATGTAATATTTGTAGAAGATACTAATATTATATCATGGTTGTTTATGTTGTAGAATTGTTTGGGTGCTCTAGATGGTACACACGTAAAGGTAACTGCCCCGGCTAACCTAAAAGGAAGATATAGATCAAGGTTGGGTGATATAGATACAAACGTGTTAGGTGTATGTGCACCTGACATGCAGTTCATCTATCTACTACCTGGTTGGGAGGGTTCTACACATGATGGTCGTGTGCTTAGGGATGCCATGACAAGGCCAAATGGGTTACGCGTCCCCGAAGATCAATATTACCTTGTTGATGCTGGATACACTAATGCTAGAGGATTTTTAGCTTCATGCAGAGGTCAAAGGTACCACCTACGTGGTTGGACAGCACAAAACACACCTAATGGTGTAGAGGAGTATTTTAACATGTTGCATGCTAAGGCCCGAAATATTGTAGAAAGGGGCTTTTGAAGACTCAAGGGAAGGTGGGCTATTTTGAGGTCCCGATCTTTTCATCCTATCAAAACCCAAGGAAGAATTATAATGGCATGTGCACTCTTACATAATCTTATATTGCAAATGATGTCTTTCGACCCACTCGATATTGAAGACTACATAATGAAAAATACATGGGATGTCATGGAGGGAGAATTAGCCGAACCAGAATTTATTACATCTATCTCAACGAGTAATGAGTGGACCAATTTTCGAAATGTTCTTGCTTAGGAGCTGTATAATAGCTACAGGGCTACTAGGAGTCGTTGAGGTACAATGCTTATGTTGGTTTTATTTGATCTTTTGCATTATGTAGGTTGGTTTTAATTCATGATACCTTGTACATATGTGTTTTGTTTTAATTCTATGGTTGACTCTTGCAGATATGGATTCTTTGGGTAGCTCAAGTGTGTCACGTGAAAGGGGCAGGAATAAACGGATGTGGCCTTCTACTGAGGATGATGAGATGATTAAAGCATTGTATGATTTGTCTTTAGATCCAAGATGGAAAGGAGAAGGTTCTTTCAAGAATAGTTACTCTATAGTGATAGAGAAGATACTTGCTGAAAAGTGACCAGGTTGTGGTCTTACTACAGTTCCACATATAGAGTCAAGAGTTAGGCACTTTAGGAAAAAGTATGGTGCAATTGAAGTAATGTTATCAAGAAGTGGTTTCACATGGGATGGAAATAGGCATATGATTCAGTGCGAGAAGGCATAATATGATGCGCATTTTAAGGTAAAGCCCTCACCTACTAATGAGTGACCCAGTTGTTCTTCTTTACTTTATTTGAAACGTATTCATGATGAACATGCCACATCTAGTTTGGTTGTCCTGTGTTTTTATACACTTAGTTAAATTTGATACTACTTTAGTAGGTTGATGTATGTTGTTGATATCTATGGCCAGTTAAATAGATTTGTACGTGCATATTTATGATGTGATTGCTCAGATGATGTTACATGGTTGCTAATTGAAATCTATTTACAAAACCAATCTTTGTGTGTATGTGCACTGTGATGTTTGATGATCTGGATACTTAGATGGGTTTTAATGTTTGAAGTTCTTGCTCATGTTGATTTTACCCCTTCACATCAACAGTTCTCATTGCAATTGTGTTGGAAACTAATATTGTTTTCTAAACATGTAGATCAACAAAGAAGCCAAAGGATTGTATGGTGTGTCATTTCCTTATTTTGAGAAGTTGTCTGCTATCTATAGAAAGGATATAGCAACAGGGGAAGGTGCTGGGGGTTTTGGTGAGGCTGTAACAAATTTGGCTAATGAAATTGTTGCCGAGGAAAGGGAGAATGATGAAGAGGATAGCATGTCTAGAGAGACTCCAAGACGGACTGACGACTCATGGAGCCACTCCTTGGATGCATCAAGCAGTGCTAAGAGGCCAAGAAAGGTTGCTGGACCTAGAAAGGCAGGACAAAGTGACCCAATTGTTATCATGCTTGAAGATGTCAATATTCAGCTTAATGTCGCGTCGCAACATGTGGGGAAAATGGCAGCTGCTGCGGAGCGTGAAGCTACACTCCATGAGAAGGCGATTCATGAAGATCCGACCCAAAAGCTGAAAGAGAATGCTATTAGTGAATTGCACAAGCTTGGCTTTCCCGGAAGTGATATCGTAGATGCAGCAATAATTTTTGCAAAAGCACCGGAGCAAATGCAAATGATGATGGCACTTCCAGATATTTTGAGGAGGGAGTATGTGCTGAAGATGCTGAAGAGTAAGTTGATTTCTCATTTGAATTTAGACCCTTTTTCTTGCTATGAAACTCCTATCTTGTGTATGCTTATAAATGTTCTTCTATTTATTGGTAGATGAGGCCAAGAACAACAAGAGAGATTGACATGGAAGATTAATTAGGTATTGTTTCTCTTGAAAAGTATATCATACTTTCAGTTCTAATTGTCGAAGTATGCATGCTTGTGGTAGATTCTTAGTTCATGTTCTTTGATGTTCCCGATGATGTGTGATTTTCTTTCAGTCATAAGCTGGTCCTGGTTTTTCCTTTGGCAACTTCACTGAGGCAGTTTGGTGCATCAAAGTTCTTTTTATTATTTTAATGCTCTCGTTGTACTTAAATGGAGATCTGGGTGATTTCTTGGTCTTATGCATACTGGTGATACCGTTATTGTTAATGTGCAGTAACTACTTAGGTAGAGCTAAGAACTTGTTATATCTCCTCTTTCATGACCATGTAGTTAGATTGTATAGTAGGGTAGCTGGTTGAACATTTCCGATTCAACCACCTCTCTCCCGTCCAACCACCTCCCCCTTGAGAGTCGACCCCCACCCCCTTCCGCCGCCCCTCTCCTCCCTTCTCTCCGGTAGCCATGGCGGCCGGGAAGAAGATGGAGTTGGTGGTTGGCCCTCTCTATACCTAATACTAGCAGTACTTTGTTGTTTTGGGTCAGATTCCATTGTTTATCCTAGATGGATGTTTGGGAGTAGGTCTCTGGATCTCCTGCGGCCAGATCCAGGGCGCCTCGGAGCTTCTTACTGTGGCGGCGCTCCTCAGGTGGCAGGAGGCGGCGTGGCTGGTGGTGGGGACTCCGAGCATCTCCACCAATAAGGTCTGCAACCGGTGCTTGCTGCTGGATTTGGGCCAATCCAGCAGTGCTGGTGATTCTCCCTCTGCGGCGGCGCTCCCATGGTGGGAGCCGAATGCGGCGGCGTCGAGGTCTCCGGCAAGCCCCTATAATAAGGTCTACTTCCTGGGTCTAAGCTGCTGCGAATCCTCTTCTGGTCTGCCTCCTCCAGTCCGTGGCGGGGGCTGGGTGTTCAACGGCGGGCTCGCTATCACGGCGCGGTGGTGGTCATATGGATATTCATCCATGCTCTCCTCTGCCTCTCTCCTCGGTGGAGTTGACAGCGCGAGGAGGGTTGATGAATCTCGATCTGGTCGCCGTCGACATGGGAGTATTGAAGCCAAAATTTCCCCAAGCGCTTCCTCGGTCCTTTGTGACCCGATTCTGCTGGTATGCACCAGCCTTATTTCTACCTCTATTGAGAGGCCCTTTCTGAAGCCTGCTGATGTTGTGGAGCTCGTCGGCATCGACGCAAGTGGTGTCGTCCCCGCGGCGGTGTTCGGCAACGGCAAGTATGGCTTCTGGCTTGGCGGTGGGGAAAAAGGAGGACCTGATTGCAATTTGCTATCTTCTTGCAAGGTTCTTTCTACTTTTGTCAGGGACCCATGCATTATTTCTGTATTTTATGGGGTTCTCTGTAAAACATTTGTACACCCACTGATGAATTTAATGAATGGCTTCTAGACCCTTCGGGGGGCTCCCAGTGTTTCAAAAAAAACATTTCCGATTCAACATAATTTATTTTCATCAACAAATTGTGGTACAGGGTGTATTATTGTATCATAGGATGTAATTTCTTATTCATTGTAGTATCTTCTATGCTTTCATATCTGGATCACAAATATATCGATGATATCTTGATTTTGATAGGCTTAAATTGGCCATGATCATGACTTTTGAACTTGTTATGTTCAAGCTTATACATGTGTTTATATTTATTGGCAGAGATAATCAGAAGGAGATGTTGACAAGGAAAGCTTATCTGGAAGATTATGGACCAAGCCTATAAAATAATTAGTAGCGCAAATTATGAAACTTGTGTTTGCTTATGAAATGGTTTGAACTATACCATCCAATATGTAGTGCAATGAAATTCTAAACTTGTATTTGGTTCTGCTCTTCTACCTATGAAGTGCTTTTAAATTATTTGGATCATGTTTATTATCAAGTGTCAAATTTTGTTAATTTCTGGCATTAGATGCTTGAATGTTTAGAGAAATTTGCGGCACGGTTTAGTTTGTAGTTGACAGTTTAAATTTGTTGTCTGTTCTGGCTAAAGCTGGTATTTTTAAAGCTAGTTGATCTGTAGTTGAGTGTGTTGAGTTGTATATTATGATTGCACCCTACAACTTGCTCAATAAAACAGTGAAAAGTAACCTATTCCCGTTAAATGCATGAACCAAACAAAATTGTCAATTTCCCATTCTAGAGCTAATACCACTATAATCAGCTCCATTTCCATTACCATTCTATGAACCAAACACGTTCTTAATGTCATGCACTCACTACGGGAGAAAACTTCTTTGCCGTGTGTGCAAAATAAACGACACAAAATAAACGGCAAAGGGTCCACGGAACATGGCAAAGACTTTGTCATGTATAAGCACACAATAAAAACCAGACGCCAACATTGGCGACGACAAAGGCTCTTTTCCGTGTGTTTTCTAAAAAAGACATGGCAAAGCCTTCGTCGTGTGTCTTACACGTAGACACGGCAAAGTAAAGTGGGATGATGGTCCCGTGGAGATGACGGTGTCTATTCTTTGCCTTGTGTCGCCCATAAATCAAACACGGCAAAGAGGCTGCCTTTTCAAAAAAAATCAATTGTTTTTCAAACTTTTTGGAATATTTTTTACTCGTTAATCTCATATAAGATATTTTTAACCCTAAGTATGTTTAATATTAGGTCAAATTGCATTTATGATCAAACTCTCTTCGGTCACCCATCGTAACACTACTCTAGCCCTAGCACGCTTAACTTTTTCGTTCCTTCCGAATGAGCTTTCGAGAAAGAAATCATACTTCTTGATAATACTTTCATATCAATCATACTAACTCTTGGATCATGATGTCACACATCCTAGTTTTAGATTTCAAACAATTATTTAAATAGACATCAATAAATAAGTAATAATAATCTTGAATCAAAATAAAAAATAAAATGATTTTTTTGTCTTTTTCTATTTAATATCACTACAACAGATCCTAGAATCGGTAACGAATTGCCTGGTGACAAAATTCAGAACCGTCACCGAAAGTAACCATAGGTGACGGATTAGTTTTGGGCGTCACGTATGTTTGATAATGCGTGACGGTCGCGTTTCGCGTCACGGCAAACCATCACCGATAATCCGCACGACGGATTTTAGAGCGTCGTAGATTAAGCCGTCACCGATTGTTCGTGGCACCAACGAGTTAGCAATTGTGTTAAAAAAGATAAAAGGGCAAAGATGGGTTTCGAACCGAGGACCTAGTACAAAGTAAAACGGTACGTTACCGCTGGGCTACCGTTCGGTTTTTGTATTGTTTGATTGGCCTACCCTTTTGTAAACTCTATGTGCAGTACGTGACATGTACAAACACGGATCATTATAGTTAGGTCTTGTGCGATCTAACTGTTTTCTTCTCTGTTCTTGCGAACGAGCGCCGTCAAGGGTATCCCCTAGGCGATCACGACGATCGATCACGATCGAGGCTTCGCGGCAGGCTCAAATCACGATCTTCACCAACTTGGATTTGGTTCTCTCGTGAAAATCGCGAGTTGCAGGTTCGACAATGAGGTCGTCCCGTCCACGCTCAGCAGCATCGCGCCCATCCTGCGCGTCGCCGCCAAGATCGAGCTCGTCGAAGCCCTTTATTATAAGCTTCCCTGGATCTGGCGCACGGCGATAGGAAGCACATGTGAGTTCCTTTGAGATCTGTTATGAAATTGATTTGGATTGGTGTTTATGTTACACATTGTGATTTATTTGGACTTTGGTAAACAATTTTCACATCGATTAGTACAAATTGAATGGCATCATGACTCGAGTAGAACACATTATATATATTTTTGTAGGCGATGGATCGACAGTGGATTACTCATGGGCGCAAGTTTACCCCTTTTTACATACAAGGTGTCCGCGAGTTTATGGAGTTTGCACGCGCAAACTGCAACGAAGGTGCATCAATATTGTGCCCATGCCAAAAATGTCTTAATATTACGCAGTAGACTTAGGACACTGTTGAGTATCACTTACACGTGAATGGTATGGTCGTTTCGTACACAAAATGGAGTTGCCATGGAGAAGATGATGGTCCTGATGAAAACTATGATCATAGTTTGTATCAAAGCGATGACGATGATGATTATGATGATGGAAATGAGAATCATAATGATCATGTTGACAAGATGTTAGATGAGCTGCATGATTCTGGTGACAGAGGCCCAAGTGACACTAATTTCTATACGAAACTCATCGAAGAAGCTAAGAAAGAGCTTCACGAGGGATGCACCATTGAGACGAGGTTGTCATTCATTAGGAAGATGCTTTACGTGAAATCATACAACCGGATCACAAATAGAGCTTTTGATCAATTTATGGCTGTCTTATGTGCTGCTTTGCCAAAAGTGAATTTTCCCAAGTCCTATGCTGAAGCTAAGAGTGTTCTTTCTGAGGTTGGGCTTGGTTATGACACAATTCATGTATGCAAGTATGACTGTGCTCTGTTTTGGGAAGACCATGCCAAAAAAACTCATTGTCCCGAGTGTGAATTTTCAAGGTGGAAAGACCTGGAAGCAAAGAGAAATATTCCCCACAAGGTGCTTCGATACTTTCCTATAATCCCAAGGTTACAGAGATTTTTTGTTTCCAAGGAAGCGTCGATGAACACCAAGTGGCACAAGGAGAAGAGGGTTGCACAACCGGGTATTTTGAGGCACCCAACTGATGGTGAAGCATGGAAGCACTTTGACAAGGAGTTTGGATGGTTTGCTTCAGATGCCCTTAACATAAGGCTTGGTATTGCGACAGATGGATTTAACCCATACGGAAACATGAGTAGTTCATACAGTATGTGGCCAGTTTTTGTCATTCCATACAACCAAAGTTGTCAGAATCGTGATTCTGAATCGGATCGGAAATGGTCCAATAGAATCGTATCGTAGAATCGAGTCGTAGAATCTAAGATTCTACCCGATTCTACAAATACTATATTTTTAGATATTTCCAACGAGTTCAAAAAGGATCAAGAGTATTTATTCGTAAGAGCATGAAAAAAAAGTAATATATCTCAACTTAAGTAGCGTAATCTCAAGCATACAGGTTCATCATAGGCCATAGGCACAAATATGCAGGTTCAGCCTGAGCAAACAATAGAAACAATTCACTATATTATTGGAGAAGAACAACCACTAAATTAGTATAGGTCGTAAAAATTAAGATTATCTTCTTCGTTTGTTTCGGATGTTACATCACTTGTACTGCCTCTCTCAAATATAGAAGGGGCTTAATTATTGTCGTCGTCGCCATGTTTTGAATTGTAGTCCTCAAAATCATAGCCATCAAGATCTTGGTCCAACCCAAGATCATCTCCACCTGTGAACAAATAAAATTGATGGTGATTTATAAAAAAAATAAGGAAATAATATGTTAATATTCGAGTGAAGTAACTCTACGTACATGCTTCAGTTAGATTATTGACCATATTCTCAACTTCATGTTCATGATCAGCCTCTTGTTCTTTCTCTGATTCCCTGTGGGAAATTCTATCTAGAGCACGTAACCAATTCTTTTGTGGAGGGAGAACATGGTCTTCTTTTTCAGTTATCCATTCATCATCAGAAGATGCATCTTCTGCATCATAGGTCACCTTTGCTAGCTTGCCTATCTAATAGCTTCAAATTATACATGACAAAGACTAGATCATTCATCTTCTCTTGGTGCAAGCGATTTCTTTTTTTAGAGTGTACCTACACATAAATGTCAGAATAACAATATTAGTGTGTTGCACGTAATATGCTACAGTATATAATATTTCAAAGAAACAAATTAACAAATGAAGTTCTTACTTGCTCGAAGGCACTAAAATTTCGCTCACAGCCTGAAGAACTACACGTTAAGCTCAAAATTTTAATAGCGAATTTCTGTAACTCGGGGACCTCATCCCCGTATGAATCCCACCAATTAGCTGGTGCAAAAAATTAAGATTATGTTACTTGCACAAAAAATTTACATGGATATAAAGTTAACACAGAATAGTGCAAAATAACTAACCAGGAGCTTTCTTTGTTCTAGTCATAACTGCAGACTCCATTCTAAAAAGTCCTAATCCATTTTTAAATGCATCAAGTTGTATGTCTATCTTCACTCTTTCATCTAAATCAGGAACCATTTTCTCAAGACATGTGTAAAGTCCACGTTTTACTTCTGCAGCCTTAAAACTGGCACTATAATGACAATGTGGATTTAGGTAGTATGTAGCAGCATGCAGAGGCCTATGGAGCTGTGCTTCCCATCTTTCATCAATAATCTCAAATATTTTCTTATACCTGTACAGAGAAATGCAGAATAGTGAACATAGAGAAAATATATTATGACTAGAATCTACACCATACTAAGTATCAAGCATGAATCTGAGATGTACCTCTTCTTCACATTACCAAAATTTTGCTTTATCTTTTCTTTTGCACGGCTCATCTCATCGTAAATGAAAGGCATTGCAGGCTTCTCATCTGAATCAACCAACCGAAGAACTCTTATAAGTGGCAACGCAGCCTTCAGACATAGGGCAACATTAGGCCAGAACCCACGGCTATCCAATACAATTTGCTGAACTTCCTTGCCTTCTTTTGTAGAAGCAAATTTGCTAACCCTCCACTTGTTTGAACTAAACATGTTGACCAATGCACCTTTCAGTTCATGTAGACAACCCAATGTCAAATAGGCAGTAGCAAATCTTGTGATCGCTGGCCTAATTAACTCTCTTCCTTTAGTAAACTCTCTCAGCCAACTAAGTGGCAATGTTCTTGAATAAATATATGTGCAGATTTTTCGGCCCTTTGCGATTGTTGTGGCGTGCATCTTAATCTTTTTCTCAAAATCCTCAAGAATTAGATCAATGCAATGTGCAGCACATGGTGTCCAGAATAACTTTTTTCTCTTCTCCATCAATAGATCACCAGCTGCCTTGTAGTTAGCCGCATTGTCCGTCACAACTTGCACAACATTATCCTCTCCTACTATCTCAACAACATCATCTAACATTGCGAAAATTTTGTCGGCTGTTTTGGAAATATCAGAAGTATCAACGGATGCCAAAAAGACGGTACCTTTTGGGCTATTGACCAAAAAGTTGCATATGGATCTTCTCTTTCGATCAGTCCAGGCATCGGACATAATTGTACAACCTGTCTTTTTCCACTCTTCTTTAAATTCAGCAACCAGATTCATTGTTCTCTGAACTTCTAGCTTGAGATACTTTACTCTTATTTCATGGTAAGATGGAGGCTTTAGATTTTTACCATATTTTCCTATCATTTGAACCATCTTTACAAATTCTGGATTTTTTACGGCATTGAATGAAATAGCGGAGGTATAAAAGAAACGGCAAATCTGAATGCAAACCTCCTCCCTCTCTTGTTTTTTGTAGAACTGATTCACAGTTGTCTGGGCTTTCCTTTTGTTAGCCAATTGATCTCCTTCTTGACCTTGGCCATTCTCTGCTGGAGAATTTTGTTCTTGAGAACCCGTAGCTATTTGCTCCAACTTCCTCTTCTTTGCATCACTCTCTTCTTCTTGACAATTTAAAAGCTTTAGGAACATTGCTCGGACATCATCAGGTACATTCGGACAAGGCTCCACATTAAAGCGAGTCCCTGCTAAATGATGCTTCAACCTATAAATCCCTCCTCCTCTAACAACAGAGCAATATCTGCATTTTACATTCTTCTTTTTAGGATCAACTTCCTCTCCATGACCCCATCCAATGTCAGACCGATTTCCGGGAGCATTTTTCCTCTTTATTCTACTGCTAGAACCTTGGCTAGTTGACATATTTCCCTAAAACAAATAATCAGAGAAAAAGTAGATAAATGCTACGAAGTAAAGCCCATGTGTAAACTAGCTAGCTGATTACTATTTACTCCCCCCGTCCAAAAATAAGTGATTTGGTTTTATCTAGATTTAAATATATCTATACACTAAAATGTGTCTAGATACATGTGAATCTAGATAAATCTAAGTCACTTATTTCTAGACGGAGGGAGTACTACTACCTCCGATCTAAATTAGTTGACTTGATTTTGTCTAAATTTGAATATATTTAGAACTAAAACAAGTCTACATACATCTGAATCTAAACAAATCTAAGTCAGCTAATTTGGATCGGAGGGAAAATTTTAAGCCAGTTAGTAATAGAGTTGTTGTTGCATGCAGGCAACCTTACACTCTACCCCAGATCGGATTCTAGTCTAAACAAATAAATAATACAGTAGTAGTAGCGACTTGAACAATTTACGTGTGAACAAGAGAGGCCTTGTGATCTTCTCGCCAGTCCCTTTCTTCCACGTGCTTAGCACCTTGGCACGGATGTCAGAATTCCTTTGTCAGATTTAGATCAGAAGTTGGAGGAGGGAGAGACATGCACGGCCGCCACGAACAGGATCTAAAGCACCAGGAAGACTAGGGTAGCAGCATATTTAAGGGTAAGCACATGGCGTATCAGCCGTTCATCTTAAAAAAGGCAATGAATAGAGCTTCGGTCCGGAGTCGTTCATGTTAACGACTTGGTGCGCGATTTCATAAGATCCCACGACCTGTAGCGCGATTCTATGATGACTCCACCAAAAACGACTCTGCTTACGTTTTGGATCGTTTCCTGCATGTGGGATTGTAAAGTCGGTCGATTCTAAGACTTGAGTCACGATTTTGACAACTTTGCATACAACTTCCCACCGTGGATGTGTGTGGATCAATCCAACTTCATGATGTCATTGCTAATCCCTGAAAAAAATTCACCAGGAAAGGATTTTCTTGTATTTATGCAGCCATTGATAAAAGATATGATGAAGCTATGGAGTGGCGTGGGCACATATGATGCGTGCACAGGTAGAGAGTTTCTGTTGCATGCTGCGTTTCTTTGGTCGATTCATGACTATCCTGGATATGCCACGATGTCTGGCCGTAGCACAAGAGGGTTTTTCGCATGTGCGCACTGCGATAAGGATCCTTGCTACGAGTCTTTGCATAATAAAATTGGTTATATTGGTCATCGTCGATTTCTGCCTCACGATCACAAGTGGAGGAGTAGCAGAGCCTTCAATGAAAAACCTAAACCTAAGGATGCACCAACAAGTTTCACACTTGCAGAAAGAGAGGAGAGGGTACAAAGAGTTCAGGATTATAGGCCAAGGAAAAATCCATCAACTAGGAAGAGAAAGCATGGCATGACTGGTGAGCCAACCTGGCACCTCAAGATCAGCTTATATGATCTGCCATACTAGTCAAGATTGAAGTTTGTTCACAACCTAGATGTGATGCACATTGAGAAGAACATACTGGACAATATCCTTGGTACCCTTCTTGAGCTTGATGGAAAGAACAAGGACACTGTTGGTGGTAGAATGGATTTGGAGAAATTTAATGTCAGGAAGAAGTTCTGGATGAAACCTGAGGCCAAGGGTTTTTCAAAGGAGAAAGCACCGTAGACGCTTCAAAAGGAAGGCAAACAAAAATTGTGCAAGTATTTGGCCAACACTAGGTTCACAGATGGTTTTGCTGGAAACTTAGCAAGATGTGTGGACATCCCAGGGGGTAAAGTGCACGGTCTGAAGACGCATGACTGCCACATACTTATGCAGCGTGTGTTGCCAGCTGGTCTGAGAGGGATTGCATCAAAGGCGATGTATGAGACCATTGCTGAACTGGGAAACTTTTTCAGGGAGTTGTGTGCCAAAACTCTAAGAGCATCTATGCTGCGTCGAATGAAGGTTGAAATTGTCATAATTCTTTGCAAGCTTGAGCTACTATTTCCCCCTTCATTCTTTGATGTAATGGTGCACCTAGCTATTCATCTACCTGATGAGGCACTTCAGAGGGGGCCCGTTCAATATGGTTGGATGTATCCAGTTGAAAGAAGGCTCGGGTACCTGAAATCAACTGTGCGTAGCAAATCAAGGCCTGAAGGTTCAATTGTTGAGGGATATATCGTGGATGAGTGCTTGCATCATTGCTCTAAATTTTTGGACGATGTCATAGAAACCAGACATAACAAGCCTGAGAGGAACCAAGATAAGAAACAAAGAGTTGATCCGCTAGAGTTTGATATTTTTTCAGATGGAGCCAGAGGTTTAGGACTATCCAAGTTGAAGTATTTTCCCAAAGAATTTGACAGTATGGTTTGGTATGTACTTCAGAACTGTGATGAGGCACAAAATTATATTCGGTAGGTCTATTTACCTTTTTATTAATCATTCAAAATTTTTAGTAATATTTTGTGTTATAGCAGTACCATTACTAATTTGTTTTTGATTTTTAGGAATTTTCGACAACAACTACAGAACAGGGGTGTGAACAACATTGAGGCGGAACTAGAGAAAGAATTTCCTGCATGGTTTAAAAAACATGTCAGTAATTTGGACAATGCTCCAGAAGATTTAAAATCACTAGCACTTGGTCCAGATGCTCGTGTAGTTGTACACCCTATGTGCAATGTAAATGGCGCTAGGTTTCGTTCCGTCGAGCGTGAGAAGAACATGAGGACTCAAAACTCAGGCATAATGACAAGGGGATCCGTTTCTGACGAACAAGATCAAGAATACTACGGTGTGATGAAGGAGGTTCTTGAGTTACAGTACCCGAGAAACAAGCACGACGACAGATCCATGTTCTTGTTCCGCTGTGATTGGTTTGACCTTGGAAGTAGGAAAACCACGGAGATGAAGGATGATGGATACTTTAAAAGCATCAATACGTCTGTATTGTGGTATAAGAACGCCCCTTTCATATTAGCTCACCAAGCAGAAACTTGTTTTTACTTGGAAGACACAAAATTTGGTGATCCTTGGAAGGTGGTGCAAACTTTCAAGCACAGGAATGTATATGATGTTCCAGAAAAAGATGATGAAGGCAATGCAGGTGCATACCAAGAAGACCTAGGCTCGAAATATCCCATTGTTCACCAAATTGAGGACGAGGAAGATGAATATGTTGATGATCATGAAGACGACATGGCTGATCGCTCTGATGATGTGATATTTGTTGACTCTCAGACTGTTAGACAACTAGGAGGGAAAAATGGTGTAAACAATGATATGGACCTGATCGACGAAGAACAAGAAGACTTGGAACCAGTTGTCGATGAATTTGGGAGGAGCATTTCCAATGTTGATAGTGATATTGACTAGTACCTTGTGAAAATGCGTTACTAAAATACTAGCACGCAGTTGTACTGTTTGATACTTGTTATGGAGACTGTTGCATTCAATTTCCAGTAACCATGTTATACACAAAATTATTAATTACAATGATATATATGGTCGTACCTAGATGTTTTTGCTTGTTTTTGTCATACTTACTTCGAGCAGCAAAATAGATTTACTGGAGATAGATACTTCTTTACGTGACACAACCTACGCGACAGACATGTCCGTCTAGTAAGTTGTGCACATATAAAATTTGTAGCTCATAAAATATTCATAGAATACCGATGAAATGAACTCAATTAACACGATTTCACTATAATTGGCAGCAACGACAGGCATAATATATTTCAGCTCATAAAAAATTTAATAGTACCATTACACTTAACCATGTCTTCAGACATACTAATGCCACATAATGAAAGGACCGTAAAATATTGTCTTAACATCTCATATTATTAGGTCGACAAATGACCCATGACCATCATAGTGAAAATAATCAAGGCTACTAAAGTTCCACATTTGGAACATAGAAGGCAAATAGGAAAGCCCCCTTACGTCCCACGTACAGCATAAAAAACACCTTGTCTCCAATTCGCCGAAATCCTTCCTCCTGTGATATCACTTCCCTCCACCCAGCGCAGCATACTCGGCCATCCTCAGGAGAAATTGAGTACGACCCTTTGACCTTTGTGTATTTATCACACACAATTGTGATATCACCATATTCAGCCATGTCTTCAGGGACAAGGCGTCGCGGGAGTTTCTGTTCTTGGTCCACATGCACAATGTGAACATTTGTTAATCAGAAAATTATAGGCACAACAAAGTAGATCACTCATACTTACCAGCTCTTTCTTCCTGCAATTTTTCCAGCTTAATGTGTGGATCAGAGACTCACATTTTCCAACTTGATAAGGCCCAGCTCCATGTTTATCAACCAGCATGTCAATGATGTCAACATTGCTGACCACTGACTCCATTATTCTCCAGTTAATTATGGTTCCATCAGTGGCATGCATAGCGTCAAGTATGCATTTCTTATCCTGGGTCAGATTGTAATATGCTGTACAAGTTCAAATACTTAATTAAATGAATATTACTGAATAAAAATTAAGATTAATGCATGGTAGGTACGTCAACATTAAGATTGTTTAGGAACAAGGAAAAAATATCGTGCCAAACACAAAGCAACTACTACTTTTTTCATAAGGAAAAAACTAGAGAAAATTCCATCGGTGACATTCTACACATTACAAAGTAGACTAGAAACCGAGCAAAATGGGTGAACCTAAATATTTTAGTGGATCTACATATATACATCCATTTTATACAAACTCGTAAACATCGTATATTTGTAAACGGAGGGAGTACTTCAAATAAGCAGTTACTTACATGGGTGGGTGATCGGTAGGTTGATCGACGTCGCAGGGGTAGATGGACCTTGTGTGTCGGTAGAGAAGACAAGCTCCGTTCCAACATCCAGATTGTAGACTCTAGCAAATTCTCTCCAATATTGGCCTTCAAGATATGTTCTGCCATCCTTGTTGATACAATCAACGTTGCATTCGAACCCTTCTTCCGTAACCACCTCGACCACAAAATCATTCTCGTGGTCGACAGAGTCGATGGCAAACTTCTTAAGGAAATTCGCTCTAGCATAGCAGGGTATTAACTGAAGAAAAATGGAACATGTTTACTACATGACAAACTAACAGATGCTATAATTCATGACAAAAGGGTGGAACAGGAAAGACCGATGATAATAAAAAAAATAAAACCAGTACCGTCATTTCTTCAAAATTCTCTACAAGGGTGAGAACGAAAAAGGACTTGATCTTGTCGCCCAGGACGCACAGACCCTTGGTGTCAAAACACCAAGAACACTACGAAACAAAAAAAGAAAATTTAAAGATCATTGGCCGTACATTTTTGTCCAAATAGATCCAGTACATGTGAACTAGATAGGTTAGATTTTTACCGCAACGATCTTGCCCTTCGCCATTCCTCTCTCTCGACAGATCTGCGGCCTAGGCAAAGGTGGTTTAGATGGCGGCGCTGACTCCAACTATGCCTTTAGGGTTTGTTGGAGGGAGAGCGTATATATATATGGTCCGACTATGCTTACATGCCGGGCCTGGACCCAGTTGTAAGCTTAATTTGTGGGCTCGACGTGATTAGCTTTAGCCGTTAGGCAAAACAAGGAAATATATTGATTACATTTAGTGCGTAGAGCAAGGAAATTGATTTGGTTTTTATTGCTCTGACTTAGTCATCATAGTTAGGTCCTGTAAGATCCTCTAAAATAGAATCTTGAGACTAACAAGGAAAGAATTAGCTATATTAATTAAATCCTTTACTTAGAATATTTTGCAAATTTTATGAAAAGTATTGGAAATAAGGAGTTTGCCTTTCATGTTTGTGGTTGTTTTTAGACATTCTGAAGGATCATCAGTATGTAAAGTACATAAGTTTCTGGTTTGAGATTGGTTTCAAAAACTTTTTGTAGTCCAAACTTACTCAAAATTTCTTAGCTACAAAATAAAGCATCAAACCATCTAATTTATTAAACAAACGCAGTGTGCATCAACATGATAATTCAGATAACAAGTGCACCCGTAACGCAACAGTAAACTCCATACACATTAACATAGTCTTAAACAACTGGGTATGATTTCCCAGCTTCCACCATACATAATAAAAACTTAGTCTTCAAACAGCACACAGTTTCTCTTCATCTCCAAGGGGACAACACAAACATAAACTAAACTTGTGGAAACAGAACATGAGGGCCAACAGCAGGACCGATAACCGGGATGAGGCCACCCTTGATGTACTTGTCGAGGAATCTGCCAAAGGCGGCATGCTTCGCATTGGTGTGGCCCTTGTGCTTCTGCCTGCTGCCTACACCAACGCCATCCGTGTGCTGGATCATGCTCTCTAAGTTCTTGGTAATGACCCTGCCGTAGAATGGGCAAGATAGCTCCCCGCGGCTGCGGAAAGGCATCTGGCCACTCACCAGCCGCTTAAGAACAAAGTGGCTCTTGCGGTCCCTGTCGTCCTTGCCGTGGCCCACGTCGTCAGAGTTTTCCTGTGAATTTTGAAATACGTAAGAAGTGAGATAAACAGGAGCACAACAACGATCAAACGAAATAAGCTGTAAAAAATTAACAATGCTGCCAAAATTATTCTAAATTGTTGCGGTGATAGTACTAACATTTGATGAATGGAGGACAGTTTTGTGTTGCGGTGATAGTACTAACATTTGATGAATCGAGGATAATGTTGTGTGACCAATATTTGATGAATCGAGGACAGTTTTGTCTTATCATGTCTAGTGAGCGCTGGAACGCCGGAGCGTTTATTTCTATCTGCTTCAAAGTCCATAATGGATAATTTATTAAAGAACAATATTCTTTGGGGACATAATTCAAGGCATGTGAACTTTAGGGGCAAATAACCAATTTTGCCTAAATAAAATTCTTGCAATCATAATCACTAGAATGAAAGAAGACTCGGATGAATTTAAGTTTCAAACGCATTGATCATTACACATTAAATTCCATTCATCAGATCAATCATTTCTTCCTAAATAAAATTCTTGTTATCATAATCTCTACAATCAAATTAGACTCATTCAGAAAGTTATCTAATAACTATGAACCGATAGATATCATATGAGCAATCATAATAAGTAGAATTAAAGAAGGCTTGGATGAATTTAAGTTTTAAACGCATTGATCGTTACACTAAACAGGATACTGATTCAAACACACTATGGAATCATCACATTAATAAGCATCAAATTTAGATAATGGTAATTATGAATTCCATGCATCAGATCAATCCTTTATTTCCAAACAAAAATCTTGCTATCATAATCTCTACAATCAAATTAGACTCAAATAAATTTAAGTCGTTTGTGTTGATCAATCATGTGCAAGGTAACTACCTTAACACATTCAGAATGTAATCTGATAACTATTAACTGATAGATATCATATGAGCAATCATAATCACTAGAATGAAACAAGACTCGGATGAATTTAAGTTTCAAACGCATTGATCATTACACTTAACAGGATACTAATTGATACACACTATGGAATCAACACATTAATATGCAACAAATTAAGAAAATGGTAATTGTAAATTCTATGCATCAGATCAATCTTTTCTTCCCAAACAAAAATCTTTGTTATCATAATCTCTACAATCAAATCAGACTCGGATGAATTTAAGGCAGATCAAATCAAAGTCAACTACAAAGGAACCGTACGAACCCTAGAATCAAGAATATCTAGAAGACCACCTAGACAGCACAAATCAATATACTCTACGAACAAACCCTATGTGAATAGTAAGATGAACAGAGGAGATCGAACAGAACAACTCAGAACCTCGGTGCCGTCGTCGGAGGCCTCCTCCTTGAACGGTACATCTTCTTTGCGGGCTTGTTCATAGAGGTACTCGATGGAGTCAGGGTCTTCACCGTCGTAGTACTCATCGTCCGGCACGACGATGACCTGGCGGCCTGCATGCGGGATCTGTAGATCTGCCGCGAGAGCCACAACGTCCGCCTTCTTCTCATCATCGACGATGACCACGACCGGTACGGTGGAGTCCGCAACGGTCATGGCGCGCCGACGAGCGGCTGGTGCTCCCGAAGAAGACTCCTCGCCCGCCACCGCGGCGACGACCGTGGGTGCATCGCCAGAGCCGCCGACCGCCTTCGACTCCGGCTCGTCTTCACGAGCGCGCTTCATCTTGCAGATTCACTAAGGGATGAGATTGGTGGTGCGGTGGTGGGAGCGGATTGGGGTTTTCGGCAGATTGGGGAAGAAGTGGACGATGGTGGGAGAGACGATGAGACCAATGTGTTATATAGATGCTGGCGGTTCGGTTTCCTCTGGTGCACGCGTGGGTGTGGAAGCGTGTAGTCCTGCATATGTAGTCCACTTTCCCATTGCTTTCACATTGGACCCACGCATGACATTTGGGAGAGTGGCGCGTTGCATTGGAAATCTCTACAAATTCTATATTATATAAATTCAGAATGTAATCTGATAACTATTAACTGATAGATATCATATGAGCAATCATAATCACTAGAATGAAACAAGACTCGGATGAATTTAAGTTTCAAACGCATTGATCATTACACTTAACAGGATACTAATTGATACGCACTATGGAATCAACACATTAATAAGCAGCAAATTAATAAAATGGTAAAAAATTAAATTAAAACTAAACAAACAGGATACTAATTGATACAAATTAGAAAATTAAAAAAAATCAAAAAAAAAGTAAAACATTGGCCATGTGTCTTACATTGTACCCTAGTTTACACAAAAAATAATAAACCTTGAGTTTGTTGAATGAAAGTTGAGGTTGCTCTCTCACACTTGGTTTCAAGTGTGAGGCTCATGTGTAAGTACCCAAATTACCTAGGAGATGCCCAACTCCATGGCATACTTTCTCAGAATGGTCTAAGATTTGGCATGTAGATGTATCTTGTCATAGCACACATTTCATCTTTTGGGTTTTTGGTCCAATTATGATTTCAAATACCATTTTCTATTTTAATAATTAAAATTCAACTACATTTTGTAAAGGTAATTCAAAAATTTGAATAAAATTTGTATTTCACCAACATGGTATGGTATTTGGGGTCATTTAGTTGGAATGTGACCACTTTGTTCATTGTCAAATGATTGTTTGCTCAAATTTTATCTCAAGTCAAATTTTGGTCAATATGGTCAAAACATTGAAATATTGATATACATCTACATCATTGCAACCTATTTTGTTTTGGAAAAAATCATTTTTAGGTCCACAAGATGTGGTTTAATCATGGATATATTGTTAGGTCAGCTTGGTTCGTACATATGCGTCCTCTGCGTTCGACGCGAATTTGACCTAAAAATTCAGATTTAGATTTCAAGAGTTGTGTATGTCTGAATTCTATGAGGTTTTCACCATTGTTTGAAGGACTCCAAGGGACACATTTTCCATTTGTAGAGTTTTTTCAGATTCAAAACTTGGTTCATGTAGAAATTTGAAAATTCAGTTATCCAGAAAATAGAAGTAGTCTGCTGAAAAAATTCAGTTTTGTACGGGTGGGTGTCACATGCGCGGGTGACGTCAGCTGAAACGAACCGACGCGACGTATAAGATCTCCCTCGGCCGCTTCGCCTGGCCTCATCCCCACCATTTGCCCCTTTTGCCTCAGCAGATACGGAAAGAAGAGCGCGGGAGAAAACCCTAGCTCTCCTCATCGTCTCCTCTGCCTGAGGCCTTCGAGCTCTCCCATACCGCGATATTTTGACGCCGACTATGGCGGGAGTAGGGTCCGGCAGCGATGCAGGCGGTTCTGCAAGGGCGGGGTTTGGAGCCGTGAGCCGCCCAGATGCGGTCGAGGTGGTGGAGGGCCATGGCGGTAGAGGAGGTCGTCGGTCCGCGCTGGTCGCTCTGGTCGATGTGGCGCTCGGAGAGGAGGAGTTGGTGCATGCGGACCTCGGCGAGGTGGAAATGCTGGATCTGAACATGCCGGTCGACGGCGCGGAGGATCTGGCGCCGGTCCAGTCTCCACAGGTCGCCGCGATGCAGGTTAGTATTATTTTCTTCTAATTTCTGTTCAATCCCTTCAAATTATTTGGAAGTAAGATGTGTTTTGTAGATTCAGCTCTTTCAGTGTTAGGGATTCATATCCTTTGGGCTATGTTCGGTTAACCCACCTCTACGTTAGATTGGACTGGATTAGATTGGATTAGAGTATATTTGACTTAGATAGGATTTAAACCACATCAATCCATGTCAAACCAGGACAATCCAAAGTAAAACGACCGGGGCCTTAGGGATTTATTGGATGGAAGGCTGGGTCTGTAGATTCGTTGTGTAATTTTGTATAGATGACCAATGCTGATAGTCCATTGGTGAAGTTTTTCCAATTAGTAGGAAGATGGTTTATTTGTTGTTAAATTGACAGAGTTTAATTTCTAGTTAATTCGTATTATGTTGAAGGAACATGGTTTACATGATTCTCATTTGAGCTGTTGTGATATAATGTGGTTAGTTAGTTTCAACTAGTTAGCAGTATGGCTTGTTTTTTTTGGTACATGTGGTATAATGTGGTTAGCTGGCTACAACTATTCAACTAGTCTGAATTAGCTGCTGTGATATAATATGGTTATCTAGCTTCGGTATACTTTTGTAGTTTCCTTTTTTTTGCTTTAATTGCTTTTACGGGAAATATGTTAAAATTACTTATAGAATTTTATTAACTTCTAGCACTAGATCTGAACAATGTGGTTATAACCATATGGCATATATGTTATTAATTGATTGTAGTGGTGCCTCATAATAGTGTGCAAATCAGTGATCTGTGTACTTACTTTTGTTTTCCTTTACTTGTACCAATTGATTTTAAGACACATTTCTTTAGATGCTTATGCTTGTATGAACATATTTGTGTAGACTAATTAGTTTACACACTTTGTACTACTCTATTTTGACTTGCTGGAGCTTCATGCAACCTGATACTAAACTGATTGATCCTTGATATTCTGTTTGTTTGAATGTATAGTCTAGTTTCTTTACCTTCAATTCCAACCTCCAAATAATCATTGTAATTTAATGGAATGTAGTATAAAAAGCATTGATGTAGTTTAATGATTTGTTTCTTGAATCAATGTTGTTTTTATGATCAGATTTGTGAAGTCGAATTATTGTGCTATTAATTTTTGCTAGTGTTTTTCATTTATTAATATTGAATGCTTTTAGTAATTACCTTAAATGCTTGTGTTCATTTATCTTAATTTTCTGGCAGGCACCAACCCCAGGTGATGCCTATGATGTACTCTCCCCGTGGCCTGATGAGGAGGTATGTTATTCCAAGCAGCTGTAGTGCATTTGGACATGCACAAAAGTAGTAGGTTTTTATATTTAGTAGTAGGTACTAACTGTTTTCTTGTTTTATTTATTGTGTAGTACTTCTCTGGTTCAGATGTTGAAGTGGAGCAATGGACATACAAGTTCTTTGTGAGGAAAGAAGAAAAGAAGCTCAGGCGCAAGGGGATTTCTGCTTACCTGCCATTCAGCACCGAGTTCTACAGGTACCCATTCCACCACTTCAAGCCACATGGGGGATTGAGGGTGGGGCTTGTGCAGCATGTCCGAGAGGTAGCCACTCGTGGACGTCTGGGTGAGGACTACTTTGAGGGTGACCTGCGTGATCATGGCAGGCACGAAGCTCTACCCAGGGTCCTCCAGCCAGATGAGGTTGTGTTCAGCGACTCCGAGACTGAAGAGGAGTGAATATTGATATCAGCTGCTAGTACCTATGGTCACATCATCAGTATAGCGATGATGTTTATGTACATATGGTTAATATGTCGAACTGGTTAACTAGGTAGAAGTGGTTGAGAACTATGTTCTTTTGGTACTGTGGTTATAAGTGGTAACCTTGTGATGGTAGGGTGAAGTTCCCGTAAGACTACTATCTTATTATGCTGCTAGTAAGGTTATGGTTACATGCTCTTAATTGCTTGTTTCTTACATATGTATCTGTGTTGTGCCATGATAGTTGTGCTGCTAGTTAGAAAAATGTATTTCATTGCGTCAATTCTAAATTGGAAGGTTTTGATAGGTGTAGCAAATTGTAGTAGTGTTTCAAAATTTGAAATGGTTTGAGCCATTTAAGTGCAGAGATAGTGCTGTATATGCACTATGCCATGTAAATTTGTATTAAAAACGTATTAAAATATAGGACAAAAAAGATCAAATAAAGCAAAAAAAGGCCACCCACTGGCAGGATATTTCTCAAGGGAATCACGACCTACATACGACTAGAAACCAAATGAATGGCCAGGATGTAGGCCCGTGACCTGCCAGTAGGCCCAACGGCCCAAAGTAGAATTCCTGATAGCAAGTAAGATAGAACAGTGAGGTTGTTGATAGCAGCCGAACGCGCGGCTATTTAAGCTGGTCGGAATCCTCTCCAGTTGGCGAGGTGGGACTAAACTCCTAGCCGTCCGACCCGTCTATCATGCCAAAACTGGGCGATACGTTGGACCGAACGGCCAAAACGTGGAAACCAGACAAAAATCCACGGCTTCGTGGAAACACTTGGTGCTAGCTATGTGGGCCCACATTTGTCATCAGGGTCAACTTAAGCCCAATCTTAGTCAAACTGAACCCACAGATGTCATAGGGTCCCACATGCACCGATGCTAGCTATGTGGGCCCACATGTGTTATCGGGTCAGCTTAAGCCCAATCTTAGTCAAACTGGACCCACAAATGCCATAGGGTCCCACATGCACCAATGTTAGCTAAGTGGACCCACATGTGTCATCAGGGTCAACTTTTGCGGCAATATGAGTCAACATAGAACCCACAGATGCCATTGGGCCCACATGCACCAATGCTAGTGTATGTGGACCCACGTGTATCATCAGGGTCAACTTAAGCCCAATCTTAGTCAAACTGGGCCCACGTGTGTCATCAGGGTCAACTTAAGCCCAATCTTAGTCAAACTGGACCCACAGATGCCATAGGGTCCCACATGCATCGCTGCTAGCTATGTGGGCCCACATGTGTCATCAGGGTCAACTTAAGCCCAATCTTAGTCAAACTCGTCCTACAGATGCCATAGGGTCCCACATGCACCGCTGCTAGCTATGTGGGCCCGCATGTGTCATCAGGGTCAACTTAAGCCCAATCTTAGTCAAACTGGACCCACAGATGCCATAGTGTCCCACATGCACCGCTGCTAGCTATGTGGGCCCACATGTGTCATCAGGGTCAACTTAAGCCCAATCTTAGTCAAACTAGACCCACATATGCTATTGGGCCCACTTGCACCAATGCTTGTGTATGTGGACCCACGTGAGTCATGGTACATTCTATGTGGAAGCTCATATGCGGGATTGTTATTTTGATGAGAATGAAATGTTTCAAGTTTAAAATTGTTCGTGTCAACTAGTTCACGTAAAATTTATCAGTGTGTAGGTTTTCAATATTTATGAGATATTTTGAATTAGTTATGCACTGTAAAAGCTTAGGTCAAACTTGAGTTGATAGTTGTAGGAAAGCCGTGGGTTCAATTTTTGAAATTAAGTTGCAGCCACAACCAGAGGATTGGTGAAAGCCCCGTGCGTTCAATTGTTGAAAGTTTGCAGCCACGACCGGACCACACCACACCTACACGCGTCGCATCGTAAGAAAACTGATCCCACTGCTGCACCGTAATAACCGCATCGCATGCACTACACCTAAACACGTCGCACCGTAACAAATTAAAACTTACCCCACTGCACCGCAATAACTGCATCGCACCACTCCTAAACGCGTCGCACCGTAACAAAACTGACCGCACTACACCGCACTAACCGCATCGCACCATAACGGGTCGACTACATCGATGTACGGGCCCTCCGCCTCGACTCCACCGCCGCCGTAACACCACAATAACCGCATCGCGTCCGCTTCTCGTCTGTTCTTCCTCTCGTGTCTTCCTCCTCCACACGACGGGAAACTCAGCATCCATGGATCCCTATGGAGACATCCTTGATGATGGGAAAACCACGGTTGACATCAAGCCCATCTGTGCCTATGGCACGAAGATTATGGAGGTGGTGTACACCAACGATGTGAACTACTTGAATCACATGCTGGAGAAGTTCGAGCAATTGCTCGAGAAAGAGACTTACAACTTCCTCGGACTCGACCTCGGGTACACAAGGAATAGGCGGGACGAAGCTCCGTCACAAAAGCTCGTCGTCGTCCAGATCGCCCTGAAGGAGACTGTCCTCGTGTTCCACTACTGCAGGTAATATACGTACTAAGGATGGCATTTCTATTTCAGGCCTCCTTTGATTCAAAGGATTTCCTATGGGTTTATAGAGGATTCAATCCCTATGTTTTTTCCATCAGCACATGTTTGATTCATAGGATTGTACCCTGTACGAACGTTTTCACATCAGGCCTCCTTTGATGCAGGGCTTGTTTGATTTAAAGGAATCTCATATGAATTTTGGAGGATTTTGATCCTTAGAAATTTTTCCTATGTGCATAATTCCTATAGGTTTAAGTCCTTGTGGATTTTTTTGGATCAAGTATTATGCATGATCTATGGGCGTTGTACGTGGCCTAATAGCACGGTTTCGCAATTTCCTTGTTCAACGTTGTCATCAAATAATTGTACACCATCCAAATTATTGTCATGTCATAGTTTGCATCTATACTGCAGGAGACGGGAGCCTTGTCCGAAACTGGTTATGTGCATATTTTTATTTTCCATTTGAGATCATGTATAATTAGCCAATGCAAATACATTGCTTGCACTCGTTTATTTCAAATACTTAGACATGTTAGTTCAAGTATTATGCATGATCTGTGGGTGTTGTACATGGCCTAATGGTACGGTTATGCAATTACCTTGTTTAACATTATCATCAAATAATTGTACATCATCCAAATTATTTTCATGTCTTAATTTGAATTTATACTGTAGGAGAAGGGAGCCTTGTCCGAAACTGGCAGAGTTCCCTCAAGAAAAGGGGATCACTTTCGCTAGCGTGGACATCAGGAGTGATAAAGAGAAGCTTGCACATGAGGATATCACCATTCCAGAACAGTACCACATCGACATCCAAGGCATGTTTAAGACCGAAGAACGGTTCCATTGGAATCAGCCGTATGACAGGGACGGGATGTTATCTCTAGCAGTGATCATCATTGACAGAGATCTCGGGAATTGCAAGGCACTCCCGAAGGATGGCCACGAAGTATGGGAGAACAAGCCACTTTCCGCGATGAACCTAGAGTATGCAGCAAGAGACGGGTATGTTGTCTACGAGCTGTATCGTAGGCTCATTACCGCAAGGGACGGGCTAGACCGGGGGACTCGCAAGGCTGCAATTAATGCAGAAGAAAAGGCGGCAGCAGCTAAGGCCGAGGCGGCAAAAGCTACAGCCGAGGCGGCAGCTGCTGCAGACTAGAGTGATGCAGATGATGAGCAGGATGATGCAACGCAGCAGGCTGAAAGGGAACAGGCAACGGCGATCTGGGAAGAGCAACAGGAGGTCTAGGGAGCGGAAGAGGCGGATGGAGAGGTGGTGCATGTCGCCAAACGCAAATGTGAAGCGGGCGAAGATGACCAGGACGGCGAGCAGAATGACACCACTGGCTGGGGCAACACCACCACCGCTGGCTGGGGCGACACCACCACCACTGCCTGGGGCGACACAGCCACCGACCCCACCGCCTCCAACGCCACCGGCTGGAATTAAAGCACGTTACTAGACTATAGCCAGTTATATTCGTGATGTTGTATGTTGTTTATGTAGTACAAATCGTGGTACTTTGTTGTTGTTTACTTTCTAAGTTGAACTACTTTAGTATGCTTGTTTCTTAAAGTCCCGTGAGCTAGCAAACATATCTATGTAATGTTATATGTGTGTTCAGTTGTGTTTGTGCACTGGCTATACTAGTTCAAAGGAATATGATTGTCAACAGATATAAACTTGCCTTGATGAAAGTCTAGAATTGTAAACGCAAGCGTTACAAAGTTATTTTAAGCTAGTGTTATTGGACCCACATTTGTCATCGGGATCAACTTTTTCCCAATCTCAGTCAAACTGAAACCACATATGCCATTAGGTCCCACATGCACCATTGCTAGTGTAAGTGGGCCCACATGTGTTATCGGGGTCAACTTAAGCCCAATCTTAGTCAAATTGGACCCATAGATGCCATAGGGTCCCACATGCACCGCTGCTAGCTATGTGGGCCCACATGTGTCATCAGGGTGAGCTTAAGCCCAATATTAGTCAAACTGGACCCACATATGCCATAGGGTCCCACATGCACCAATGTTAGCTAAGTGGACCCACATGTGTCATCAGGGTCAACTTTTGCGGCGATATGAGTCAACATAGAACCCACACATGCCATTGGGCCCACATGCACCAATGCTAGTGTATGTGGACCCACGTGTGTCATCAGGGTCAACTTAAGCCCAATCTTAGTCAAACTGGGCCCACGTGTGTCATCAGGGTCAACTTAAGCCCAATCTTAGTCAAACTGGACCCACAGATGCCATAGGGTCCCACATGCACCGCTGCTAGCTATGTGGGCCCACATGTGTCATCAGGGTCAACTTAAGCCCAATCTTAGTCAAACTGGACCCACATATGCCATAGGGTCCCACATGCACTGCTGCTAGCTATGTGGGCCAACATGTGTCATCAGGGTCAAATTAAGCCCAATCTTAGTCAATTTGGACCCACAAATTCCATAGGGTCCCACATGCACCGCTGCTACTATGTGGGCCCACATGTGTCATCAGGGTCAGCTTAAGCCCAATCTTAGTCAAACTGGACCCGCAGATGCCATAGGGTCCCACATGCACCAATGTTAGCTAAGTGGACCCACATGTGTTATCAGGGTCAACTTTTGCGGCGATATGAGTCAACATAGAACCCACAGATGCCATTGGGCCCACATGCACCAATGCTAGTGTATGTGGACCCACATGTGTCATCAGGGTCAACTTAAGCCCAATGTTAGTCAAACTGGGCCCACGTGTGTCATCAGGGTCAACTTAAGCCCAATCTTAGTCAAACTGGACCCATAGATGCCATAGGGTCCCACATGCACCGCTGCTAGCTATGTGGGCCCACATGTGTCATCAGGGTCAACTTAAGCCCAATCTTAGTCAAACTGGACCCACAGATGCCATAGGGTCCCACATGCACCGCTGCTAGCTATGTGGGCCAACATGTGTCATCAGGGTCAAATTAAGCCCAATCTTAGTCAAATTGGACCCAGAGATGCCATAGGGTCCCGCATGCACCGCTGCGAGCTATGTGGGCCCACATGTGTCATTAGGGTCAGCTTAAGCCCAATCTTAGTCAAACTGGACCCACAGATGCCATAGGGTCCCACATGCACCAATGTTAGCTAAGTGGACCCACATGTGTCATCAGGGTCAACTTTTGCGGCGATATGAGTCAACATAGAACCCATAGATGCCATTGGGCCCACATGCACCAATGCTAGTGTATGTGGACCCACGTGTGTTATCAGGGTCAACTTAAGCACAATTTTAGTCGAACTTTTGCCCAAACTCACTCAGACTATAACCACAGATGCCATCGGTACTCGCATGCACCGATGCTAGTGTAAGTGGACCCACATGTGTCATCAGGGTCAAATTTTGCCCAAACTCAGCCAAACAGGAACCACAGATGCCATTGGGTCCCACATGCACCGCTGCTTGTATAAGTGGCTGTGTTTCAAATTTTACTATGTAATATGCACTATGCACTGTCAATCCTGTTATAAGTGAGTTGATCAGAGCATTGATCTGTAAAACTGTCAAATATTTGTAAATTATTGATATATATACCAATATGTACTGCTCTTTTTAAAAAAAATCATTATTTAGCAAACCCGCTAAATGGGCATAGCGCGCTATAGCTTTTGATAGCTTTTAAAATCGGCGCCGCTAAATCAAATAGCCGCTATTTTAAACATTGATAAGTGGGTCCCACATGCACCAATGTTAGTACAAGTGGGTCCAACATGCACCAATGTTAGTACAAATAATAGTTTACCTAATTGGGGAAAAATCTATCCCTGCAGATATCCTAGCCCCTTCTCGTACTTTCCCCAAACTGCTCCTCTCCATCCGCATCTCCGCATCGCCGCCGCATCTCCGCACCGTCATGGCCGTCCGCATCGCCTCCGTCATTATCGTCTATCCACCGACGACCGTATTTCTGCAACCCCGCCACCGCGCTTCTCCACAGCCACGCCGCAGCGCATCTCCGCAACGCATCCGCCGCCCGTAATGACGTGCACGTCCGCATCGACTCCGGCCACACCACCGCGACGCCGGCCCATCGGCGTTGACCGCATCTCCGCAACCTTGCTCCATGCTGAAGGTGAGCCCAATCATGTTGGATTTACTTGTGCTGCCCACTGAAATCATGTCTACATTGTTTGTCCAGTAGGGGTTTCCACGAGCTATGTGGTGAAGCTAGATTTCCCATGAAAATACACTAGTGTACCTATTGGAATAATTCCTGCACATTACAATCCCATGAATCAAACACTACTGGAAGGAAACATTGCATACGGTCTGAACTCTACAATGCATGTGTAGGAAAATATATTAGGGCTCGTTTGGCTCCTATGCATTCATTTCATTTGGTTGAAATGAAATGAAATCCCCATGTCACTTCATTTGGATGGAATTTAAATTCCTTAATGAATTTTTATGTTTGGCTGCCACCTGGAATTCTGAAATGAAATGATTTACAGCTTCTGTTTGGCTGCCATTTTAAGCCAATTGTGAAATCAACAACACATTTGGCTTCAAAATTCAATTACATAATGTAAATAAAATATGATATTTTCAAAATAAAAACCAACTACAACATGAATAAAGATCAATGTATCCACAAATACACTTGTCTGCTCATTATATCAACACAACTTGATCAATGATGTTGTCATTGTTAGCATTCTCGTCCGCCATTCCCGCACGACTTTCAACTGCAGTCCTAGCCCCCGCTCAGTAGCTCCTTGAGTAAAGTGCGCTAATTATATCCCAATACTTGATAACCTTGTACTTATAGGAAGTTGCATCGTTGTGTGCCTGCAAATAAGAGAAACTAGAACATGTTAGAACATGTGCCACTTCTTGAAAATCTTAGCCAAGGGTGAGCAACAGATAACACTTGTGAATAAATGTTTTCCTAATAGGTAGGAATACACTATAGCTATAACTTAGCACATCAGGCATGAAAAAGTAAATCTAATGTACAATACTGACAAGCCAGAATAGGAGTCTGGAGCTTTCCTATGCTATGACTAGTGCTTGTAGCATTGAAATAACTTGCAAGTATTTGCAGAAACAATATTTATATTGTTGTGATGAAATACATTGTTGTGACGCTGTAATACCTATAATGTGTTTCCTACACTTTTACCATTTGTTAATGTGTGGTAAATTTGTATGCGCAGCCCATTCTTTAACATGGCAGGAGCATCTTCGCAGAAGCGTGATCTCGGAGCCGTCATCGCCCAAAGATGCCGGCTTACTGAGAGTGAGCAAGAGCATCTGCTGGAACTTCAATCGAACATGGGCAAAATTGTCGGGTTGCCATTCGTAACCCGCTTGACCAAAACGAATCTTAAGCTGTACCACATGGTACATTCATATAACTTTCTTTTAATTCTTTTTTGTTGCCATGCGTGTATGCAATTTGTCTATGTGGTTTATGACATCGACTTACTAACTTATATATCTTGTTTTGTATTGATCAGAAATTGCCTAAGAAGGTTGTTAATGCTCTACAAATCTGTGAGGGAGGCTCAACTGGAGTGTGTCTTCCTAAAGAGGAGATCACCCCCATCAACTTCAAGATAGAAAAGGATGATCGCCTCTTCTTCGATCCAGATGGGTGGAAGTGTTTCGTACAGAGCACAGATCTAGAAGAGGGACAAGTTGTTCTCATATACTTGAAGAAAGCGCATTCAGAAGGGTGGCGTAACCGAGAGGGTTTCGTCTTCGTATTGAGAATAATAAATGATTTGTCGCCTACGCCGGTGTCCATGCTCAGGGGTGCCAAGGCGACGGCGGGTAGGGGACGTGAAGCACAGACGTGTACGCCGGCAACGCGCGTTGTCAAGAAGAGGCGCCATCGTACGGGCAGGGGCAGCGGCAAGGGTAGGGCCACTTCTCTGTCACCATCGCCATTGCCATCGCCGTCGCCGTAACCGTCTCCACCACCCCATCTACCGTTGTTTCTGAACCCCGACTTTATGTTCATCCACATCCTTCATGAGGACAAGTGGGACAAGCTCTCCCTCTGCCATGCTTTCAAAGATTACATCAGCGGCGACCAGCCCAACACTGTGCGCATCCGGGAGCGTAACAGCAGGCTGACCTTTGATGTGGAGATGTATTTCGATCATCGAGACGGCCGCTTGTACCTCCGCAGGGGCTGGCCCAAGTTCGTCAAGTGCTACACTATTTCGCTAGGCAACATCCTGGCGTTTGACTACTATGCTGGCAACAGGGAGCTGGTCGTCACAATCTACGGTGGTAGGCTGTCCTGCCGGGAGTACGCCACCAGCAGCGACGATGACAGTGACGATGATGGCAGTGGCGGTGACAGGGACACGCAGACCATGCCCGTCAAGGAGGAGGAGATGTCAGAGGGCTAGTACGGACGTCCAGACCATGTCCTGACCCTATCAGATTTCCATGTCTGCCTCTTCCTAGACTAGGAAGAGGATCTAGGATTAAACTTACCCTGATGCACTCTGTTTAAGTTTTCCTGATACACTATGCTTAAGTCTAATATGTAAGACTAAAAATGCTTTTTCTACCCTGTTGCATGTGCATAAGGGTGTGACCAAGCAGATCCGCCCCTGTTCCTAGTTGCAAAACTATTTGCTGAGTTTCTGGGTGTAAAGTCTAATGAGATCACCTACCTTTTGGTGGATGTTAGAAAATTTTGCTGGCTACATATCTAATATGTGAAATAATTCCGCTCTTCTATTTGTTTTTCGAATCAATGAGGTTTACTTGTTTAAGTGATATTGTGCTTCAGCTTTCAAGTTGGTGTTGTGGAATGAAGGAAACTAATGGTATTGTTTGCTCAGTAATCCAACTGTTGTACGTGAACGAACATATTTTGTTTTCCTTTTCATATATAAACAAATGACTTATTCAAATAATTTAATATGGTTCATGGCCAAATAAATTTATAGTACAATGAATTAGAGATAATCCCGGCTTATTACAAATTCCGCACGGGAGGTCTAAGTAATGGCAAAACCTAAGCCGTTGCATGTGTTAGGATTTATTTAATTACAATATGTAATTAGAGATAATCCCCGCTTGTAAACCTCCCGTTCCGTTCCCTCTATTTTTTCCAATCAAATTTACAATGAATGGTTTTCGTTCCCTCCACTTGTGTACCAAAAAATTTCGTTCCCACCTCTTTTGTTTTCCACCCGCCCGCCCATTTTGGCGCTAGCAATTTGCCGTCCCCACGACACTTTAAAAACGGCGTGCCCCCACCTCCCGCATACCCATCCCCTAATTCCGTTCCTTGTTCACCGCCCACCTAGAACCCCATCGCCACTTTCCTCGACCCCAGATCCGGCAAGCAAGGCGTTGGTTGCCGGCGGATTTCCCCTCTACGGCGGGCGACATGTCCGGCAGTCTTCGAAGCGGCACACCACGCCGGAATGTGCTACCACCGACACCGAAGCAAAAGCGTAAACGCACAGGTCATTTTTCTGCGGCCCTAGGTCTATGCTTCTTTCTAGATCAGCCAAGCATGAGTTCTAGTAGATCAACATGTGTAGATCGTTGTTCAAGATGCTGCAGCTTATGTGCAAGATCTAGGTTTTAGATCATAGACATGGTTCGAGATGCCTAGCACGTGTTGAATGTGACACCCTATGATCCGAATCATTCAACAATGTGCTTGTCTTGGGTTTTAATTTCATAGATCATGGTTCCAGATGCCATGAATGTGTTGAGCATGACACCCTATGATCCGATCTTATAACTATGTGTTAGATTTAGGTTTCTGTTCCTACATAATGGTTCAGGTAATAGGGCACAACTTGTTGGATAAACCCGGCTGCTTGGCATCTTAACTGACACAACTGAACAACTTGATACCTAATACACTGAACTTGACACTGAACTGAACTTGTTGACAGTAGGGTTTAGATAGTTAACTGAATGACGATACGAGATTTGGAGGCAATAGAATAATGTTTTGTGAGCATGTTAATTTTACAGTATGGATCACATAATTTTTGCTTTAGTGATCTTGTCTACTCTGTTTGTACTAATGAGTATGATCATGACTTGCCTTTGCTTGATTGTTTTCAATTACTCAAGTCAAAACAGCTGTCGAATATGAAAATGTTAGGAAACAAGTGATGGATGAGAACGTGTCTCGTATGTCTAAAGCACTGAAGCAGAATGCTATTGAACATGGCAAGCCAATGTTGGATTTCACGACGATGGCGCATGAATTTGTGTTTGGTACTGCTAAGAAGCCGGTGGCGGTGACAACACGGAAAGAGGCACAGCCGCAGGAGAAGGATATCACCGAGGACCCTAATTATGAACCTGATCCTGCCGACGAGCCCACTGATGATGATGTGTTTGTTCCGGATGAAGAGGACCATGATGTTGTTAAATCTTCCTCTAAGGTGAAGAAATGCAGCATTCTCCTGCCTTCACATGTAGGATATGTATAGATTGCTTTAATATTTATGGCTTGATCTATTAAAATGCAGGTGACGGAAGGTTCTACAAAAGAAGAGAAGCAGAAGCGCTCAAAAACCTTTGTGCCTCCAAATGTTGTAACAAGGTCAGCAGCAAATGCAGAGACTCAAGATGATGGTGAAACAGAGACCCCTACCCAGAAAGCAGGGGAAGGGGGTACTAATGGAAATGAATCCTCGCCCATGCTAATTCAAACCTCTAGAGGCAGCAACTCACCTGAGGAGAATGTACTTGTCCGCAGCGAACGGGAAGGTATTGACAGCACGTCTTACAATTTATTCACTGGTTTAGTTGCAAAATTTTCAATTGAAGTCTTGACTCTCGTTTTGTCACTGGTTTCAGTTGCAATTGTAGACACGGGTGCTCTAAAGGAAAAGCGTAATGTACGCAAACCTACTATGGGGCATGGGGTACACGAGTGCTCTAGAAGGAATGGAGGGGCCAAGATGCAGATCAACTTCACTCCTGGCATGAGGAGACCCACTGATCCTGTGCAAGCAGCAAAACCGAGTTCAGAGTGTGGCATTCACATACGCAGCAAGATGCCACTGGCAACCCACTGGAAGCAGTATGGTGACAAGGAAGGTCGTCGGAAAGATACTATTCCGGAAACCATTAAGTCTATAACTGTAAGTCCGTTAACCTATTATTCATTTTCCATATAAAATGTCTCATTGGTGGATGATTTTTTAACAATTCTGTCATTCGATGCTGATATGAATTTGTGTTCCATGTTATCTGCAGGGAAAATTTGCAATGGACAGCAGTGGTGACCTTGGCAAAGACATTTGCACCGACATTTTACAGAAAGGTATTCGCCAACAACGTTGGAGGCTGAAAAAGGTCTATTGGAAAGAAGTTAAAGATCTAACCCACGAGCAAGCTTTATTGTTGAAACCAAAAGAGGTAGACAAGGAAAGCCGGGTAGAGCTTCTTGATATATGGCATGATGAGCACTACAAGGTACACGATTCCTATTGTTTCAGCTACATCTATCGCAGACATACTACTGTACTGTGGAATACTAAATTCATGCATCTGTACATAGGCAATCTGCGAGAGTAACAAGAAGAACAGAGATGCTGTGACGAAGAAACACACCACATGCTCAAGAAGCTTTGTTGCACATTACCATGCACTTGTGAGTATTCGAACTCTTCAGATGCAACACCTACTTCTTTTTGTGAACATGCCATACACACTTATAATTCATCGTGTCATAATTCTTGTAGAAATCTCAGAAGACCGAGGACGTCGATACCTCCCCGATTGCTTTCTTTAAAGCAAGCCACACTAACAAGGATGGTATGATGTCCCAGAAATCAGCAGAAGCTTATGTAAGTAAATTATTTTATGTGCTACGCATTTCTCATTAGTTTTTCTAATTATTTGATTTCTTCTAACTCTGGACTTGCTATTTTTTTATCCTATTGTAGACTGAGATGGTGCTTCAAAAAATGGGACCACACCCAGAAGATTGGATTCCCAAAACTGATCTGGAGATTGTTGAAGAAGTCCTGAGAGACCAGAACAATTCAAGATCAATTACTTTCCTTTCCAGCATCGGAGTTTCATCTGCTTCCAAGAGGTCTAGCGTCTCAGCTAGGCGCATCCGTGATTTAGAAGAAAAGTTATCAAGTCAGGAGCAAGATTCGTTGAATGCAGCTGAAAGGGTTCAACGCGAGATGGAGGAACGGATTGCAAGAGCAGGAAAGGAGATTTGAAGAGATGAGAAAGAAGCAGGATGATGAACTTGAGACAGTGAAAAAGTCCAGCGAAGCGAATCGTCTGGCATTTGAGAAGAGGCAGAAGGAAATGGATGGCATGCTTAGTTACCTGTTGAGGATATCGCAGAACTCCCAGTCCCAGTCCCTGTGACTTGGGCCAAAAATCTCTGCGCGCTAATGGGCCGGGTGGGCCGAAACATTGTTTTTTTATTCCTTTAGTCATTCAAGTTTGATACAGCTGTTTCAGTCTACCAGAATTTTAAAGTTTGCGTGTGATACAATTCATATTTATAAATTTTCTGCCATTTCAAATATTTGCTTCCATTTAATTTTGTTTCGTAATTTGCGTGGAATTTCAATTTTTAATCAAATTTGTCCGTGCAAAAAAATTGGTGACGGCGTCACATTCCTCCCGGCCCACAAGGCAGCTCCGAATGGGCCGGCCCAAAAAATTTGACATGCAGACGCCACGTCATCGTTGACGGCCCCACCTACATGCTGCCACGTCAGCGTCGCTGGACCCACCTGCCAACTGCCACGTCATCGTCGCGGGCCCCACACGAAGGTGACACGGCATCGCATTGGCCCCACCTGTCAGATGCCACATCATCGTGGTGGGACCCACCTGCCACCTGCCACGTCATCATCGTCGGACCCACCTGCCAGCTACCATGTTAGCATCGTCGGACCCACCTGCCAGCTGCCACGTCAGCATCGTCGGACCCACCTGCCAGCTGCCACGTCATCGTCGTCGGACCCACCTACCAGCTGCCACGTCAGCATCGTCGGACCCTCCTGTCAGATGCCACGTCATCATGGTGGGACCCACCTGCCAGCTGCCACGCCAGCATTGTAGGTCCCACCTGCCAGCTGCCACGTCAGCATCGTCGGACCCACCTGCCAGCTGCCACATCAGCATCGTCGGACCCACCTGCCAGCTGCCACGTCATCATCGTCGGACCCACCTGCCAGCTGCCACGTCAGCATCGTCGGACCCACCTGTAAGATGCCACGTCATCATGGTGGGACCCACCTGCCAGCTACCACGTCAGCATTGCAGGTCCCACCTGCCAGAATCCTCGTGACGCCATAAATCTTCCGTGACGGCATATTTCGTCAATGAATATGCTAAACGGTGACAGATTTTCCTATTTTAGGTGACGTAGAAGGTCCGTCACGGATAACCTATCCTACGTGACGCCGTAAGGACCGTCACAGAAGCTCAATCTTGCGTGACGAAAATTTGTATTCCGTCACTATAAAAGAATCTGTGACGGAGCTTCCGTAACGACCCTGGTGACGCCAGGTTTTCGTCACGAGGGAGTACTTAGTGACGGAAATGGCATTTTTGGTGACGAAAGTGATTTGTCACAAAAGCTCTTTTCTCTTGTGGTGTATGGAATAATTCATATATTTAAATCCGTAAATTCGAATTCGACAAATAAAATATCTAACTCGATCATAAAATGAGATAAATCCAAATATGACATCCATATAATCTTGTTAACCTAAAAATGATTGATGAACCTTGTCACATTGTTTTGATCGTTTTTGAATTTCTTATGCTTGTTTCGAACTATGATCAAAATGGTGAGCAAGAAGATCCTTAGCTCGGGGCTGAGCCTCGCTAAACTTGCATTGTATCTCTAATGAAATAGCATATTTTGAAACTAAAAATTATTTTTAAAAAATCATGAGCATCAGATCATGTACCTGTAGTTTATATCTGACCCACTTTCTACTGATTCGGTAGAAATTTTTCTTTTTCACCAGGGGTGGATGGAAAGGTTTGAGATCCCCCTATTGGGACATTATCCATATAAGATGGTATAGTATTTTTTTAAAATGGGGTGGTAGAATTTTGAATAAGCTATTTGGTGGTTGCTTCACAAAATGCCCCGTTTTTTGCGCTCGAGAAATATAAAATGTTTTTTTGGTACGATGAAAAGGAAAAGTTCCTCCTACAACATTTTTCGCCATCCCATGATGCACATGCATGCACAATACGAGCACATTATCAGAAACTATGCCTTGATTCTAGCCATAACATTGGTCATTTGATCCGAAAGCTAGGAAACCTAAAATGAGATAGGTCATTTTGTGAAGGTTTTTTTTAGACCTAATCAATATACAAAGTTTGATTTTTTTCTTCCAACTATGTCACATAATATGACACCACGTGAAGGTTTCTCATTGTTTAGATCATTTTTGAATTTCTTATGCCCGTTTTAATCTATCGTCAAACTTTGTCGAACGGCGGACTATAAGATTCTTAGCTCGGGGCTGAGCCTCGCTAAACTTGCATTGGATCTCTGATAAAATAGCATATTGTGAACCTGAAAATGATTTTTGTAAAAAATCATGAGCATCAGATCATGTACCTATAGTTCATATCTGACCCAGTTCCTACTAATTCGGCAGGAATTTGTCTTTTTCAACAGGGGTGGATGGAAAGGTTTGAGATCTCCCTGTTGGGACATTGTCCATGTAAGATGGTCTAGTATTTTTGAAAAATGGGGTATTAGCATTTTAAATTAGCTATTTCGTGGTTGCTTCACAAAATCGCCAGTTTTTTGCGTTCGGAAAATGGAAAATGGCTTTTTGGTGCGATAAAAAGGAAAACTTCCTCTTGCAAAAAAATTCATCATCTCATGATGCACATTCATGCACATTATGGGTACATTATCACAAACTATGCCTTGATCCTAGCCATAACATTGTTCATTTGACCCGAAAACCAGGAAATCTCGAATGAGATAGGTCATTTTGTGAAGGTTTTTTGAGACATAATCAATATACCAAGTTTTATATGTTTCCTTCCAACCATGTCACATAATATGACACCACGTGAAGTTTTCACATTGTTTTGATCGTTTTTGAATTTTTCATGCCCGTTTTAAACTATGGTTAAAACGACGAGCATGAAGATTCTTATTCAACATAAATATCTAATATTTAAGTATAGATAGATTTTATTTTCTTCAAATTTTGATACATTATTTGTATTTTTATGAGTTAGAATGATTTTTATGATTTTCCTAAGATTAATGTGATAAAAGGGAAAAAAGAAAAAACAGGACTTTGCCGTGTATATTGCGGAATACACAGGACAAAGCCATCGTTGTCGTGTGGTATACGGAAAAGGCACACGGCAAAGAGGCCACTTTGCAACCATTAGCTCCTCCCCTTCAAGTGGACCTGTGGGATCGTGGGTCTCACTTCGTTGCCGTGACGACACCTATGCCGCCGTTGTCGAATTTGCCGAGTGTGTTTTCTTTGCCGTGTATATTTCTTTGTCATGTTCCATTCCATAAATTTACCATGTTCGCGCATTTTGTCATGTGCTTACTGAAATCCACACAATAGCGTTTTCCTTCGCCATGTTCTGGTCCAGTAGGCACACGGCAAAGCCGTGGGTACACAGCAAAGAAAATTTTCCCGTAGTGACTGACCCATAGTACTCGGTGCTGGTGCGCCCTCCGTCGAAGGCGGCGCAGCCTCCGTTGAAGGTGTCGACAATGGAACCACCGCGTCGTTGTTTCATCACCAGGTTGATATTAGGTTCTCCAGCGAAGAACTTTCTATGAGTCTGGCACCTGAGGCCACACCTCCAGCCAACCAGCCACCCATTGGGCAGAGGAAGCAGCACCCCATTCACGTTCACCGTCGCCAACAACTCCACCTTCAGTTTCTTCGGGCAACCGTGCCACTCCGCAGGGGCCGGGGATAGGTTCGGGTCGCATTGGGAAATTGAGTAGAGGGATTCGATGCCCACCACTTGACCGGTGCCGAAGTAAACCCTCGATATTGGAGCGGCCGCCTTGCCGACAACGAAGCACGTGGTAGCATTCAGAAGTTGCGCGGCCCGCTCATGGTAGAAGCGGTGTAGCTACTAATGCTGTGGACACGCACCAAGCAACACCGACCAAGGATTTCAGGATTTCAGAGGCCCTAGGGCAGCACGATACTAAAGACTCTTGTTTAAAGTGGTAGAGTTTTTCTAGGGTCAAGGGGGGCCATTGCCCCCTTCCCCTTACTCGAGAAAACACCTAAGGTCTTGTTTGGTAAGGGTGGAATCCAGTGTTTTTAAGTGTAAGATCCACCGTGTATTGGGTGAATAAATTTCCGTCACCCAATTCCCTTCTCCCACCCAATACTCTCTACACTACATGACTACAATACTCTCCACCCAGTCTAGCCGTTTGGCACACAGGAATTTAAAAGATTGCATTTGGACACGAACTGAGAGCAAACGATAGGTTGGAGTGAAGTAATAAAAATCAAAACTTTATGTCATTCTTTTCATCAACTGCTCGGTAACAATAATTACAGCATACTTATCATTCAATATGGATTAAAATCAAAGCATGCTCACAAGGAACCGAGCAAGTGAGTATTGGATAGTGGTACCCAACTGAAATCAGAGTAAAATGACAGAACTAACAGTCTCATGGTGTTCCTTGAGTATCAGACATGAAACAAGTTTTTGGGTAACACTGCAAGCATGACGAGTAGAACTCCACAGTCTTTCTCTTGCTCTTCTAACACAGCCTGTCCACAACTTTGTTTCCTGAAAGAACAAATGCATGAAACATTATAGATGTGCATCAATCCAAAATTGCGTGTAACATTATAATAATTAATACTTCCTTCGTCTTAAAATAGATGTCGCGGATTTGGCAAAATTTAGATGAATCTAAACACTATTTAGTATATAGATACATCTAAATTTAAAAAAATCCGACATCTATTTTGAGACGGAGGGAGTATAAGTTAACTCCTAGAAGAAGAAAATTTGACTTTTCTTTTTCTGAATATAAGTTCACATGACACACACAGTAGCTTATGTTCGGGCCACCCAGGTTCAGTTAATTCATATATAGTAGGGCATTGTTTATGTGTTATTTCGTATCAGCATATCAGATGAATTACAAACAACCATAGCTTACCAGTATTATGCAACAATTGGTTCACTACTTTCTCAACACAAGAAGCTAAACGCAACATTTTCTAAATCGATGTACAAAAATCTAGTAAGCAAATTCCAGAAGTATAAACAAAACAAGTTCCAGAAGGAAAGAAGTGCCTTGTCATAACAATTCCTTCACACAGAAATAGACACCATAGGGATTGAAAATCACAAGCAAAGCTAGGACTTCCTGAAAACGACGTTCTTGAAACATATGTTATGGATGGAAAATGGAAAAATACCAAGAAAAAAAATCCATATATGACTTCACTTATCTCTAGAATGGTTTCACAGCAAGCATATACACTTATACAATAGCTAAGTTTACACACTTTCTAAATCACTAGGATCCATGGCTGAAACTCTAGTTGTAAATCAAAATATTGATTGGCTACTTGATCAACACCTTGTTCAGAACCTAATCAAGAACTTAGAACTAAGAACTTGATCAATTAATTATTCCCAATGCTCCAAAACTAAACAAGAATCTGGACCAAATCAGAACCTATATGGCTGAGGAGGGGAGTGCGAAGAGGACCAAATCAGAACCTGGACCAAAATACCAAGCAAGAACTTGTTCAGAACCTTGCAGCCACAAATTAGAAATAACCAAGAACCGAACTAACCTGGCACATCCATGGCGGGTGGGAAGACAACATACGTATGAGAACCCCAGCCTGATCAAATCACCACAAGACACCAAATTGTAGTCTAGATGCTAACAAGCTAAATCAAGATCTGAACCCAATCAAGAACCGGACGCATCACGAACCCTAGGCGATTCATCTAGCATTCTATGGCTATAATTAGCTGGGGAGAGGAGAAGATTCTGCGGCTATAATTAGCTGGGGAAAGGAGCAGACGAGTCGGAATAGGACTTGACACAATCTAGGTTTACTGGTGAAGATGGGCGGCGGAAGGAGCTCAGCGACGACAGATACTAAGGCGGCGTCGGTGGCGGCCTCAACGAGATGGGAACAGGTTGGCTAGCGGCGGGATGGAGGAGTTGTCGACATCGGCGTTGGCGACACCATGGTCAGCGCCGAGCGTGGCGTGTTGGTGGGTCGTCGCTGCGAGCGTTGCCACCACCCAAAACGCGAGGGGGTACTCGCGTCTGGAAAACACGCCGACCAGACGTGTATCTTTAGATTTTCTGGGGGTCAGCCAAGCCAAGACCGGCCTGCCAAACGAACCGCTCGAGTTTTCCGGTGTTTTCGGATCAGACCGGGATTATACCCAACAAACCCTTCCAAAACTCTCCCACCAAACAAGGCCTAAGAGCAAGTACAATAAGTCCTAGTCAGCTGGCTATACGGATTAAAATACTATTTCTTTGTCTAGTTGGAAGAGAGAAGAGGAGAGAGAAAAATAATGGGCTCTCGTGCAAGAGTCAGCTCTAGCACGTGCTCCTAGCCACTTTGAGAGAGTGAAAGGTGGGCCATATAGTGCTAAAGTAGTATATTTTTGTAGCTTATTATTATACATGCTAGCTTTAAGTTGGCTGTATATGACATGGCACTTGGCTTATAGCCAGCAGCACTATTGTCCTTGCTCTAAAAGGTATATCTAATATTTAATGCTAAAATTGAATGTTAAAATGGATTTTGTACTTGTACACCTGGGTATGTGCTAAATCATAGCCGTCCACTTGCTTTGAGAAACGTGTGGCAATAATGGGCTCGCTCCTTTTTTAAATTTCCATTATTATGTCCCATCGGTCCAACTTTTTCAACTTTTCAACCGGGACTCCGCCGCATCTCCCGGGAAAGCCTCGTAGCCCTATCACTAGCATCTGTAGTCAATACAGTAATAATCGTAGAGTCCACGACCATGACAGACCCACCCGCTCTCTTCATCATCCTGTACGGGAGCGGCCGGACAAGAACTCGCCGACGGCCATGCTGGAAGCGCCAGTGACGACGGCCACGAGCCACGGATACCCGCTCGTTGTTGAGGCCAAGCACCAAATCGCAGAGTCACTCCTGCCAGCCGACCAAAGCATCGTCCTTCCTCACCGGCAGGCTGAGCTCAGTGGAAGAAGGCACACAACTGCGAGATCCTCTGTCAGAAAAGAAATCCGAGAAATTAAGGAATCTGCTCATGGTAAATCCAAATAATAAACTAAATTTAGGAACCTGCCCCATGGCCAATCCAGATAACAAAAAACTAATTTGAGGAACCCGCCCATGGATAATCCAACAAATTAGAGAAAATTGAGGAACCTGCCCATGGCAAATCAAAAAGATTGAACTCAGATCGGGAGATCCCAAGCTCACGGTGACATCAAATTGAGAAACCTGCTGCTTCCATCACGCCCAAGCATGTGAATTGTGAAATAGAGCCATGCCTAGGGGCCAACGAGGAGGAGGAGGCGGAGACCAATGTCCACGCCCATGGGCGCCATGTAGGGCAGACCGCCGGGGGTGACGAGTGACGGCGACGCCACGCCAAACGGCCAAGTTCGAGGACCGTGACTAGGGATACGATGCCGAGCGTGGAGGCCACCGCCCAGCTTTGTCGTCCTTCTTCTCGTGGGGAGCGACACATCCGTTCTCTCTCTCTCCTCAAACTTGATGCAGTCTATGAACCGTAGACCAACTGTTCTTTTTTTCCCCAGGATAGGACTCTCAGCGCAACGGGGCGGCCGGTTCCATGGATTCTCAGATCCGCGGCTGCTGCGGCGAGAGAACTCTGCTGACATCGCTACTATGGGAAAGATGAGGAAGCGACAATGGAGGGCAGCGACAATGGAGAGCAGTGCGCGGGGTAGGAGAAGAAGACCGGGGTGTGTGGATCGACGGGTCACGGGTCAGCGGCAGCCACGATCTCTCTCTCGCTTTCCAGCTCGGTGGGGTCTAGGCTCTTGTCCAGTCTCTCTGTTTCCCGGAATGCTGTCCCAGTTCAGAAGCTTTCCCGGGATTCCCTCTTACAGTACTGCACATATTCGGAAAATAGTGATAAATGCAGCGGTTGACAATAACTTGTTCCGAATCTCAATGTCATGGACAGCATGTGAATGAACAAGATAGCGCCTGCACCCGTGTGTACAAGTACAATTGTATTTCCATCTTTAAAAGAGATAGACTAACGATAGGTACACAAGCCCAGGTCCCTACATCATGGGACCCCGGGGAGACCGCCCCTCTGCCCCGCCCTATAGGCCGACCCTGGCAACAACCGCTGTTGGTCGAAGAAGCGAGGAAGTCTTTTGTCGCGGCGCGAATGTAGCGTCGGCCGTAGAGGGACCGTGCGCCGCGTTCAGGATTTGATAGATTGTAGGCCACCGGCATGTCCTAGACGGCCCCGGCTGGCACAATCGAAGCAATCATCCGAGCTGATGTCGCCGCGACAGACCACCACTCTATAGGTGGCTCCCTCGCTCGCCCGCGTCGGTGGAGCCGGAGGCGAATAGCGCCGGCAACACGGATGCGTTCGCTACAAGGCTCGAGATGGTCAGCGGCCGGCGTTCTTGGCATACGGGCTTGCAGCCGGATAACTGCCAGTTGTGTTGTCGCAGTTCTGCAACGCGATCCGCCGAGCACGTCCTTCGTGTTCTCAGCCGCGACAACAGCCGCGGCCCCCTGAAAAAATTGCCTAATGTCTCTGTCACTTTCATATTTGACATTTTTTGGTTAAAAATACCCTATGCCCCGTCCCCGTCACATATTTGACACCAACCATGCTCTCGAAGACGTCCCAAAAAAAAAGGGCGTCGCCTATGAGGACGTCTTCGAGAGCATGGTCGGTGTCTCAGCTCTCACCCAAAGCTCCAATTACATTGTTGAAGGAACTAACCTGTGCTGAAATTTTTTGTTGTCAGATTGTGTTTTCTGAAGCCTGGTGGATCGGCAGGAAAGAACAAAACCCCGATGAACTGAAACTTGAGTTTCCGAAAGATATGCAAATTGTGTGCGTGTTCTGTGCATATGTAATTTCTTTATTTGTTTCTCGGATTCTGCTGCTCTCTGATGGAATTGTGTCTCGTGCATACTTCTTCATTTTGCTAGGATGGGGCTGCGGAAGATTTTGATTTTACAGGTGGAGCTGGCGCTGCCAGTGGTGTAGTAATTATTACAGGCAATAAACCTGGAAAGAAGATCAGAGAACCCTGTACGCCAGAGTATGAATCCGATGATGATACTGAGGATTCAGATCGCAGGGATGAGAATGGTGCACAGACCACGAGTGAAACGCCTGTTAGAAAATCTGCTCGGACTGCTGGGAAAGCCTTCAAGTAAGTTTCTTCCCAGTTCCCACAAATATGCTAACTCTAGTCTCCTTAATGACCCAAAGATAGTCTCCTAGCAGAAGTTATTTGCTCTCATTGTCTAATTTTCTGGGAGCCACATTATTATTTCCTGCAGAGTACTTTATAAATCCTTTGGCTCTTTATACAGATATGCAGGGTTGTTCTCTGGAGGAGATTCAGCTGACAGTGACAACGAGATTGAGGTCACTGGGGACTTTTTTTTTTGTGGAGGTCACTGGGGACTTGGATAAGAAGGTAACAGTAGAAATCTTTCTTCCATTGTAGGTTGAGATATATGAATACCAGTGGCTTGTCATCGTAAGATACTTTTGGTCTTTTTATACTGTTCCCTTTTCTTGGGTGCATGGTAAATTTTGTCATGTTTGTTTCATTTTCTACATTTGAGGTAGACGAAGAGCCCGGAAGTTAAGGAAGAAATCCCAAGTGAAGGCACTAAACCTGAAGATTCTTCCGCGCAATCTCTTTCTATCAAGAAGTACCATGTTTAAAAGAGCAGAAGATAGAAAGGTAAAAATGCAAAGCCACCTAGATGTATAATGTTTTCTTTGGTCAAAATAATGCTCTTTCTTTGGATCTACGAAGGTGCACACTAGTTGTATTTATAGCACCCCCTCTGCAACTAGTTTCTAGGACACATCTCTGCCCTTAACTTTGACTAGTTCTTCATGTTCTGCATTTCTAGGTTCCTGACATTTGATCGTATTCGTAAGAGTACTCTGATTAATAATTTGTTACTGTCTTGTAGGTCCTGCTGCTAAGAAGTAGCGAGTAGTTCCAAAGGAAAAACAGTCAGCAGCGAAGAAGGAAGGTAAATACTGTAAAATCAAGTCTGTTGTTAGAAGCTTCTTATATTACAAACTTTAGTGTGAGAAATGGTCTAAAGCTTCTAGGCCATTCTTGGTGGAAAGGATCAAGTTTCAGACAAGCCAAAGGCCTTATATAGAATAGATTGAAACGTGGAACTATTTGATGAAACCACTTTGGATTCTAAAGTCTGTCATGCATGGCCTGTTACGCCACAACTCTCAATAAACATTAAAACAGTTGATATGTTTTTTTGTAGCCTATTTTGAATGGATAAGTTTATTAATGGTGCAAAGGCCCGTGAGAGAAGGCACTTTAATATAGAACCAAACGAAGTCTGCTATCATAAACATCTTATATTATGAACTTGTAAATCTTGCACACTAGATCTATTTGGAATGCTGGCTTCGGATCCTCCTTCTATATAGGAGAGTGGTTCGTTAGTTGCAATCGTGAAAGGTATGGAATAGATGAGACGAAAGGTTAGCTGTAAACCGTTTAGGACTCTTGTATGATTCTTTTCGAATCCGTTTGCAATCTGAACACAACAGTTTTGAACATGTTTTGATGCTAAAGATATCTATTAGTGCCTAAATTTGACAGTGATTGAAATGTTAGCATAGCGTTGAAGGCATAATAAATTCATGAGTGCAAATAATTTTTTTTGTTTCGCACAGCTGGGTGAAATTCTCGGTCATTTGATCCCCGCCCCATTCCAACATGTATTTGAGTGTGAACACCCTGCAAGAATGGCTGCAACGTAAAGATGAATTTCAATAATTTTTTGTAGGAGAGTAATAATTTAGGAAGCAGTACCTACACGTCCTCCAGTTGTTGTATATTAGTATAGCAGTTGGTTGGTTGTCCACTGGGTCGTTGATCGGCTTAGATATTGTAACCAAGCTAGCATCGTCTGCCTCGTTGATGGACTTCTGAATGGACTTCACCTGGTGTACGGTGAGTAATTTAAGGGTTGTGTTAGTGCTTTAGAAGTTTACCATGTGACGCTAAGAGACATCAATATCACACTTATCAAGGCATTATTGGCTGGAGTTGAGAACCTAATCTCTTATCGAACACCAGTAGAAGCCGGTGGACTTTTGCATACATTCAGTATGACATGGCCAGTAGAATCTAGGTAGATATGAACTATGGGATGAAACGTACCATTTGTACTACAAATTTCTTTACTATATGTGCAAACCCGTGGGCTTCCACATCCCCAAGGAAAAGCCCCACATTCACCTACCAGCTTCCTGGTTTCTACGGTCGATAAAACTGATGTAGTAGTCTCATGGCATGTACAATGCAAGGTGCTAAGGGTGGTGCTTAGCAAAATAAACCAAGCATTTGCATAAGCACCAGTGCTTATTTGTACAACAGAGATGCCTAGTTAGGCATTTGTCTAGCATAAATAAGCACCGATGCTTAATAAAAAAATGATTAATTTTCCTAGGCACCTCCGTAAGGACCTAACATTATACATGCTCTCAACATTGCTACTAATGTGTGCCCACATAGTTTGGGCTCTCTCTTCTTTGATTACTTCTCAGTCCTAAGAAACATTTTTCCACCAGATATGGAGCACACCATAGCTTTCTTATCTGATACATCTGATGCAATCATGACTCTTTTCTTGTTACTTTATTATTTTCTAAGAAATCTACCCATTTTATCTTATGATCTTGTATGAAAAAGCAATCATATATGAAAGATCTGAACTCTTCCTTAACCACATCATCACTTAGATGACGTATAATGTTCTGTTGAAAGTGCCACACACGTAGCCTATGAATCGTGTCATACCAAATCACCCTGATAGCTCTCTACATTGCTAGGTCCCCATCAGTGATAATAGATATCAGGTGCTTTTGGGCCATGATATCAGAAAATGTATGCATCATTCACTCGTATACCTCTCCTATTTCGTGAGAAATAATACTAGATCCAAAGATAACGGTGCTGAAGTGGTGATGCCCAACAAACACCACAAAGGAAAGATTGTACTTATTGGTTCTATACGTGTTGTCAAAAACAACGTCTCAAAAAGCCTCGTAATCATGCCAGGATTGACTATCGTCACAGAACAGTTCCTTCAGATATCCCTCTCCATCAACCAATCAGTTGAAGAAAAATCTAGACCCCTCTCATGTTGCGCCATCATGTGATGGGTTACTGTTTCGGCATCTCCAGCAACAACTGTTTCCTGATTATAGAGATGGCAGGAATTGTAAATGTCCCTTGTGGTGCATCCAACTTCATCATACCCACTGTACTGCATCACTAAGACATCCATGATTTTGTGCTTGTGAATCCCAGATATTTGCATCTCTACAATGTATGATTTCTGTTAGTCACTGATTATTCTAGTGAACGCATCAGACAAGCAAGATCTGGTGGGGCCAGAGGTTGGGTGTGTTTATCGATGAAACCCTTCATAAACTACAACCCCGTTTTCTTGACTTCTGTAATAACCAAATTTTCCTTACATCCAACACGAGTGATGTTCTGTGGCTGTCTCTTTCCGTCTTCTCTCTTCCTCTTCAAGTGCTTCTCTTCACGATAACCTTCGTGACTACAAACAAGTTTCCTCAGAATTATCTCCTAGTTGATTCCATCCTAGTCAAATAGCTTTTCCACACACTAAATCCTTTTCGAAGGGCATACTTGTTATAGAACTTGAATCCATCATCCTAGTTAACATAGCTTTTCCAACATGACATTTGCTAGCGAGGATGATATGGATTCTAGTTCTATAACAAGTATGTTCTTCAGACAGGATTTAGTCTGCGGAAAATCTATGTTGACTAGGATGGAGCCAACCAGTACATAACTCTGAATAAACTTGTATGTAGTCGCGAAGGTTATCGCGAAGAGAATCACTTGAACGTGAAGAGAGAAGACAAGATGAGGAGGCCATGGAACATCACTTTTGTTGGGTGTAAAACAAAATTGGTCATAGCAAGAGTCAAGGAAACGGGGCGGTGGTTTGCGAAAGATTTCATCGATGAACACACCTAACCTCTAGACCCACCGAATCTATGCTAGTCTGATGAGGTCACACAGAAGAATCAGTGACGAGCAGAAAGCGAACATTATAAAGATTCAAATATATGGGATCTACAAGCACAAAATCATGAATGTCTTGGTGATTCATTGCAGTGGATATGATGAAGTTGGATGCACCACAAGGGACATTTACAATTTCTACCATCTCTATAAATAGGAAACAGTTGCTGCCAGTGATGCCCAAACGGTGATTCGTCACATGATGACACGACAGGAGAGAAATCCAAATTATTTCTTCAAATACTTGGTTGATGGAGTTGGGCATCTGAAAGGACTTCTCTAAGATGATAGTCAATGTCGGCACGACTACGAGGCTTTTGGAGACATTGTTTTTTACAACAGTGTACATGACCAATAAGTACAATCTCCCTTTGTGCCGTTTGTTTGGTTGAATCACCACCGCAACACCGTTATCTTTGGATGTGGTATTATTTTTCACGAAATGGGCGAGGCGTATGGATGATGTGGATCTTTTCTGATGTTCTGGCCTAGAAGCACCCGATATCTACGACCACACGGGGACCTGGCAATGCAGATAGCTATTAGGGTGATCTGGTCTGACACTGATTCATAGGCTATACGTGTGGCATATTCTAAAGAACATTTTACTGTCATCTGAGTGATGATGTGGTTAAGGAGGAGTTCAGATCATTCATATATGACCGCTCGTCCATAGAAGAGTATGAGATAAAATAGGTAGATTTCATAGAAAAGAATGAAGTAACAAGCGAGAAGTCGTGCTTGCATCAGATGTATCAGATAGGAAAGTTATGGTGTCCTCCATATCTGGTGGAAAAAAATGTTTTTTAGGACCGAGGAGCAATCAAAACAGCGAGAGCCTGAACTCATTCTGCACACATTAGCAATGTCAAGTCTTATCAACCGTAGAAATCAGAAAGTTTTTAGGTGAATGTGAGGCTCTTTCTTGGGGACGTGGAAGCCCATGGGTTGCACTTATAACAAAGAAATATGTATGTCAATGAATGGTACGATTTCATCTCATAGTTCCTATCTACCTAGATTCTACTAGCCCATGCTTAGTCTCCTTTAACTTTTATGGCAGATGCATGTCGTGTTGAATGTACACAAAGTCCACTGGCTTCTACTGGTGTTTAATTTTGACAAGAAAGAGATTAGGTCCTCAACTTTAGCCAAGCATTCAGTGACAAGGATAAGGAAACTACCTTGGTAAGCGTATATACTGATATAGTGCAACGGGAGGACGAGTAGGTACTACTTCATAAATTATTACTCACGTACAAAAAATTATTGAAACTCATTTGTACACTGCAGCCATTCTTGTAGGGCGTTCACACTCAAATACATGTTGGCATGGGTAGCCGTGATAGTGAATAGGGGTGGAATCGAGCCAAGCCAAGCCGGCTCGTGGCTCGGCTCGGTCAGGCTTGTTAAAATTCGAGCCGAGCCTGGCTTGGCTTGTACGTGAAAAATTCTAAATTATTGGGCTTGTGGCTTGGCTTGTCGAGCTTGTAGCTTGGCTCATCGAGCTTGCGAGCCGGCCGCCAGCATCCCTAACAAAGTGCGTGTGTTTATGATGTACGACACTCTTTATTGACTGATTAAGTGCATAAATTTGTGTTGTGAACTTGTGATGTATACCACCATTATGGTTATTTGTAATATGTGAGATTTGTTAAAGTATGTGAGGGATCTATTCATTATCAATTGTTGATTACAACTGTAAATGGTTACATTGTGAGCAAATGTCATGCTAATATTTTATTGCATCAAGCCTTCGAGCCGGCTTGCGAGCTTCGCCGAGCTGGCTTGTCGAGCCTCGAGCCTGAGTAGCGAGGTTTAGGCTTGGCTTGTTCTACCTTCGAGCCGAGCCTTGTCGAGCTCGAGCCGAGCCTCGAGCCTCGAGCTTTGTGTCCACCCCTAATAGTGAAGTCCTTGCCTTCTCTATTTTGTGCCACGGCCTCACAAGTAGAAGATGAAATTGAAGTGCTCTCCAATTGCTGTGAGGTAATTTAATCAGCTGTGATACTGTAAACTTACCTCTTACCAATATTTGTTCTAGACTAAATTACATGTTACCGGCCTATGGTTGCAGTGTTCACCGCTTTATGTATTTCCCTTGTTGTCACCATTTTACGTGTTTCCCTTTTTATCACGATGAAGTGTATTGTGCCTCCCAACCTACCTAATCACAGTGGCATTGCAGGATGACAATATGGATGATAGCGACGAGGACTGCGCCGAGTGAGGATGACTCAAGATTGACAAGTTCCCAATTTTATGTCACTGGAAGGATAGATCTGGTGTGCAAGAGCCGCATTAGTACACACAGTTTGCTCTCTGCTAAGCAATAGTGATGTACGGAATCTAGATCATGTGTACTTCACCATCTGTGTTACAGTAGTTCGGTTCGTATTACTCCCTCCAACTAGAAATAAGTGACTTAAGTTTGTCTAGATTCGCCTGTATCTATATACTAAAACGTGTCTAGATACTTACGAATCAAGACAAATGCAAGTCACTTATTTCTGGCAGAGGGAGTAGAAAGGAACCGGTTAGGGCTAGATTACTAATGTATTTTGACTTGTAATAGAATGGAGTACGAAACTGAGGTGATGTGCAGTTGTTTGTGTGTGCTGTGACACTAGAGGATGTGGTTAGCACTTAACTTGGTCCTGATGGTTTTCTAATTGGCTAATGCACAGAACAATAATTATATGTAGTGCTTCTTTAGATGAATTATACTCCCTCCGTATACAAATAAGTGACTTGCATTTGTCTAGATTCGCCTGCATTTAGACATATTTTATTGTATGAACCTAGATAAATGGGTCTTAGTTATTTGTGGACGGAGGGAGTATATATTTATAAGCGCACTGATTATAGACTGCCTTGTCTGATTTGGGTTGTTGCAAAATAAGCTGCCTAAGAACAAGGTCCACTTTTTGTCCCTGAATCCTTGAGGAGGTTTACTGTTCGTCCTGAGCTTCTGTTTGGTCAAATGATCTTGAACTCTTGAAAAAGTTCACATCCCGTACCTTGGCGTGTGTATTACCCTATCGCGTTGCGCCCTTCCCTTGGCATGAGATGACCATGGGATTCCTTCAACGAGTGGCGATGATGGGATGCCCATGACGATCGCAATGACAACGCTGAGCAGAGAGGTGTAGGTGGGCGGGTGAGTTGGGTTGTGAATGGGTCGGACAAGCTCGAGGGTAATTATAAGGCCAACTCCAACGGCACCCGCAAATTGTCCACTCAAAATGTCCTATTGGTCTTATTCGATCCCTTTGTGAGGTGAGAACGGACACACGTCCGGCCCAATTTGGTAGGTGCCCCAACGGTGTCTCTCGACCGGTCCGGACAGAGTAAATCGGGGCCATATGTCATAGAACAAATCGAGCCGACTCTCGCCACCGATGGCCTCCATGCCCGCCGGGACTCGCCTCGATGGACCCGTCCTCGTCGGAGCTCACCTCGCCTCGCCAGAGCCCGTGCTAGCCGAAACTTGCCTCGTTGGAGCCCGTCCTCGTCGGAGCTCGCCTCGTCTCACCCGTGCTCGACTCGCTGGAGCAGCGGGGCGCGAGAGAGGCCGTGGCGAGGGCGGCGCGGAGCTCGCCGGAAAGCGGGAGGCCATGGCGAGGGCGGCGAGGGAGGAGGCCGCGAGCGGCAGGCGGCGGCGGCCGGGCTCGATGGGCGTGGCTCCTCCCCCGACCCGACATGTGCTGCCTCGTGTTGCCATGCCTCGGCCTATGCCAGACCACCAGGGTGGCCGTGCTCGCGGCGGCAGCCCCGGCCTACAGAGAGCACGCGAAGGCAGCTGGACGATTTTGAGCATCTCGCTCGCGGCCGGGCTCGATGGGCTTGAGGTGGAGGCGATGTTGCTTGGCGGCAGCGAGGAGCTCGGAAGAGAGTGGCGGCCGGACGAGGGCGAGGCCCAGGCGGCGGTGGTCACGTAGGGATGAGGCGCGGGCGGTCGAAGGGGCGAGGGTGTCGGGCGGCGTCAGACGGCGCCGGGCTCCGGTGGCCACGAGCGGCAGGCGCGACACACCATGAAGAGAAGATAGGGTGGTGGGTGGGTATGCAGCTGACATGTGGGCCAGACGGTGGACACGGGAGGACAAGCCAAACGCGCGGACGCGTCCGTTTCACCGCAAACCGGGCGGAAAGTTGGTTCCGAATTAGGGTGGACCGGACAAAAAACAGATAAAACGGTATTTACGGTTCCCCGTAGGGGTATGTCTCTGTCCAATTTTGTTCAGCCGACCCGGATTTATCCGTTTGCGGGGACCTTTGGAGTTGGCCTAAGAGCGGGCTACACAGACATCGTGTGGACAGGCGGTTCCGAACCAAGTTTGGTTCCAATTCAGCCGGTTTACCTTCTTTTTTGTGCCGGTAAGCTTTTTTCTCTTGGATTTGATGTGATATAAACTTAACCAAGAGTTCAGAGTTCGTTTGCAATCAAATAAATGCTTTTTAGTAGGACAGAAAGTAAACTTTCTCTGAACTCTTTAGGATGTGCAATCAACTTATACGCTTCGATACACCCACACGTATGACTAAGGATGACAATTTTACCCATGCTATGGGTACCCGCAGGTACCGTACCCGTATGGACATGGTATGTGCACACTTTTATATCCACGGTAATACCCATACCCGTTAAGTTACGGGTACGGAAACGGGTATAAACTTATACCCATACTCTACCCGTTTAAACTGACATGTCAAGCTTATTTATAGAGTGTCAACCTATGCAGCCAATGTGATTACGAATTCTAAACTTCGATACTTTTATGTACTCGTCTACCTATTATTAAGTAAAGATAATTGTCTTTTTTCAAATATATGTTATTGATGAACGTAAAATTATGAATAACTTATGAACTACTGGAGTTACCCACAGGGTACCTAATGGGTATGGTACCCGGCGGTATGGATAAAGTTTTATACCCACCGGTACGGATATGGGTAAACTTTTATATCCATTGACTATACGAGTATGGATATGGTATTGTTCTACCCTGCCCATTTCCTACCCATTGCCATCCTCACGTGTGACGAAAGGACACTTCAACACCCCTGTTTTTTAGGACAGAAAGTAAACTTTCTCTAAACTCTTTAGGATGTGCAATCAACTTATATGCTTCAATACACCCACACCTATGACGGGAAGACACTTCAACACCCCTCTCATGTGTGATGAAAAGACAGGTCAACATGTATAGTCATAGAGGTAGGCTCAAGATGCCTTGTCCGTGGACTGGTAATTCAAGAAGGGGCCAACCACTTTTTAGGATAAATTGCGAAAACCATGACTCTCGAGAACCTAACTCTAATACCATATCAGCATCGACTGCAATCAAAAGTCCAAGCTGATGAAAAGAATAATGCAGTATACTTGTACACTTTAACAACAATAAGCATGTGCTAATTTCATGAAACCATCCGACCAAGGGGCATCCATTTTATGCTTTTTATTCCGAGCAGATAGGGCAAGACTTATGTACCAAGCAGCCCGCAAAGTTTGGGACCAAAAGTATCCACCCATCTTACTGATGTACTTACATACTACAAAAGAGTTTTGACTGATGGAGCCTCCTTCCTTTCCAACTCTCCAGATGCTAATGCTACGGGGGGAGGAAAAGAGTTGTACAACAACAAGGGAACAAAAATGGCATCGTCCTCCGAGGAAAACATGTCTGCCTTCTCCAATCACGACGTGTCTGTCTTCTCCTATCTCAAAACGGCGGCAAAGAAGCATGGCATTCTTCGCCACTTCATTGTTCTCTGGGATAACCGAGCATCCTCCGCATTCTGTTCGACACTTCTTTGTCGAAATACAGAACCATCAAAAGCTCTCTACTAGCGGGTCTCATCAGAAGTTTCAAACTAGAATGAAATGGCAGTGGTGTTGCTGCCGACTACTGTGACCAAACAGCTCTGTTATGGAGTATCTTCTCTACGTGACTTCCGAGCTCAGGCGAGATAGAATCCGCAGCCCCCTGGACACATTTCTTGTAAGAGAAGTCTTCGGTGGTGGCATCGTCCCGTACCAAAACAAAGCACCTTGTGCCAGGGTGGCTAGGGTGGTGTCCGACCTGAAAGCAAGAGCAGAATTTGTTTTGACCACACGGTCAAAATAATACTGAAACTCAAAAGTAGCCATAATGCACTGCAGAAATATATACTTAAAATAGGGATGCGTCGGCAGGAGCTGGCAAAGATGGATACCCGTAAGATTAAATAAAATTAACAAACAGAAAGGATTATTGTTAATGCAACCTTGGGGACTCGACAATGCTACGAAAACTGGCAATGGTAGCTACCCTGAGGCTGAAGTAAATAACCACAAACCTTTTTCACATTACGTGAACAGCTCATTGGCACATTTGCACACTTAACACCGAGAATATTAGCACATATGCCAAGTGAAAAACAGATGGGCACAAAGACGTAAAGGAACCAATCCAATTTTTCAGAGACACAAGAGAAATCCTATTAATACAGTATGTGATCAATATAATCAACTAAATTTGGATCAGAATAACCGTAGAGTGATGAAGCAATGACAAAACGAAAAATCCATTTCTGTCAAAAATCCATTTCTGTCAAGTGCGTACCTTTATATCACTTATTCCAGCACCAATCTTTTCATGCCCTCTTGGATGAAATCTCAGGGCCTCAATTATGCTTGATTTATCTACCTCCGTGACATATTCATTTAATTTGTACCTTCATGCAAGTAAAACATGATATCATATGGGAAGGTACGCAAGATAAAACTAATATGCAAATTACAATCCACGGATAGTGATGGGGGACTTACTCTCTTAGCATGTTCTGCAAGCAAGTGCGCATATCAATAATATTGTCCCATATACCAACCCTAGCACTAAGAATGTTTTGTTCCACGGATAAGGTGCCACCATTGGAGGTAGTGTTTCGAACTTCAGGGTTATGTAGAAGGTCATAGATGTTCTCACCCGGTATGGGTTCATGCGCCTGCATAAGAATTCAGATGTTAGCATCCAAGTAAATGTCTGAATATACATTGAGTACAGTAAGAATGGCAGCGTATTTTTATCACTTGGCCAAGATAGATTCGTTAGTTACAAAATAATCCAAACATTGCAGGACACTATTCAAGCAGCCCAAAGCCTAGCCATGGGTAGCTATCTGGTAAAATATATTCGGTACTTGCTCTCAAAGACTAAGCTGCACTGGTTTATAGCAGTGGAGTAGAGTGATCGCATATGAAGCCCTCAATTTGCTTTAACTGTTTAACATTTTTGGGAGCATAATGAAATGCCTCTAAAAGGATGTTGTGCCTAAATTTGGCAGCAGTTACAATACATACCTTCCCAGAATATATAATCTCGAAAGGACCCGACGTTCCGGCAAAAGGCTCTTTGCCCCAGGCCATTGCATCTACAGTACCACAAAGATTATCCACTGAACATTGCTTTGCAGCATTTAGAAAACTTGGTGCAGGCCTCTGCAGAAAATAACATCAGATAATAAATTGTTCACACTTCAATAGGCAAATCTTCTAGTACTAGTAAACAATCACTCAGAATAGCATATATTACTCACAGCGAAACAAGCTTCAGAAAATGGAGATGAGATTGATAATCGGGTTCGTTGTTGCTTTAAACCTTGACTGCTTAGCCCATGGAACTTCCCACTTACAGATAAACTATCTGCCACAACCAACAAGTGCTCCCGGCGAATATTCTTTCCAATATCATCAGTTTTCGATCTTAAAGACTGTAGAGGGAACAAGGGAAAATTAAATGCTATAAAGGAAATCAGCAGGCAATTAATTTTGATCCAAATGTTTAAGGAAAGTGAAAAAGAAAACAAAGAGAAGTAAATATATATACTTCAACAAAAAAGTTCCATGCTGAGTCTACACCATATGAGCAGGAAATATCATATATGCTCCCTGGTCTGCTCCGCTCCCAATCAATCAACTCAAATATTTCAACGCAAGCATTTTGTAGACTAGCCCAGAACTTCCCGCTCTTGCAATGCTCAGACATACAAACTTTGACAACAAGTTCATTGTCTTTCTGACACTGGATCTCAATATCCTTAAATTCCAAAAATCCTGCCAAGGAAAAACAAGCAGTACACATTAGATATTATCCACATGTTTTGTACTGAAGACTCAAGTATGTGATATAGAAACGTAGAAGTCACGTAATGGGTCCTTGTAATTCCCAAATCGGGAGAAGACCCAATCATACAAGTTGCACCTGAAACAACTATACCTTGTACCATGTAACACAGAAAAAAAATTATACATTTAGAACCTGATCCCAGTAAGGATTTTCTTTCAGCAAAATAGTAAGGGCTCCTTAGCACAGATATTGAGAACATATTTGAAAAAACCTTCAAAGCATAATAACCTTTCACTAGCACAGCCAGGAGCTTTGGGATAACCCTTTTCTTGATAGTGTCCAATTGAGACGTCAAGTTGGAATCATCCTCTGTTACCACAGTGATGCAACAAGTCTGGTCATTAACACACTCATCATTGCCAGCAAAACCGTTGCTGCAGGGAGGGTAGAAGTATTACGTGTCAAAAGATATGCTGCAGTAACCACAAAAAGAAAAAGGGGAATAGGTACTCACATAACAACATAAGCATATATAATTCTAAAATAGTGGCAGTAGCAGTGCCAAGTATTAAACAACTATTCATTTTACAGCCTAAAGAGCCACCTCACATCTAAAATGCATGATATGTTGGTCGACAAATTGATGTGTAAATATCACTTGGACAAGGCTATGCAATAATTGGACTTAACTACAACGCAACACCAATATATGTATTTTGTTGGAGAAATCTCAGTGGTTTAATTATTTTAAGATGACAAGTTTTGTCAGAAAAAACATCATATAACTACCAATTCTAACACAAATACATTATTTTCTGCAGGAATGGAAAAAAAATTGATGGGAACACGTAGTTTCAGCACTTACCCCTTTGAAATATAAACTTCAGGGTCTCTGGCGGCATTGTATTTTTCTGTAAGCTCGTCTATAAGAAATCTTAATCCAATTTTTTTTCTCTTCATCATTTCCTGCATGTATGTACAAGTTTAAGCAAATAGAAAGGCACCAACTTACTGTCCCCTATGAAACAGAAAATATGATCATTTAACTTCAAAAATAACAAGACCTGGTTTATGTGAAAATGAGTAATCCATGAGCTCTCTTTTGTTGTCTGTCCATCATGTCTGCCATATCTGCAAAACGAAATGTGATTTTTTTAATTAAACTGCATTTCAAGGTGAAGTGATAAGAAAAAAGATAACTTAAATGTACTAACAGAATCATGACAGTGTCAACCAAATCAGAAAACTCCACTGGTTGAAGATGATCCTTAACTTCTAGCGATGCATACTCCGGACCATATCTATACTTTTTCAGATTCTTTGACAGGAAAAGCAAACCAAAATGATCAAGAGAATTAGCACCCTCCTGGCACTTAAATACATCCTGACAGTAAAGTTAAAATAGTATAAGAAAGAAAGAAAAGAGACCGCACAATAGTCATTAGCCTTGAAAGAAGAGAGTAAAAGAATGTAACCTGCAAGTTCATGAGAGGAGAGTCCTCTAAGCTGTTCACTGGGTGATCCAAAGCTCCATATGCAGCTTCTGAAATAGAACCAGCAGCCCAAGAACCAACAGGGGCACCAAGTTCACCTTCCAGATTGCCATCAGTGTACATGCCTTCAGCAGTATCATAAGTGAACTGTGTTATTTGTTGCCCATAAGAACTCCTAACAGTCCCATCATAAGCAACATATGTATCTCTCAAGTGATACATTAGCTTTCTCGTTAATGTTCCGGGAACCTCTGCATTCTCACTGAAGAAATTTGCCCTGCCAGCAATCGAATGAAGAAGACACTCCATTGGATTTAAACCATCTATAAAAGAATTCCTGATCACCGCATATGAGTTTTGGCCTCCCAAACATTCATCTGTTCCCTTAGCAATGTTACTATCCAATGATTTATGTCTATTCCAACTAGCACATGAGATTTCTGAAGGAATTCTAAACGGAAATTTGGTTGCTGGAAGTTGAAGGCCAACACATGCAGTTTGTTGCGCAAACTTCAACATGCTACCCTTACTTCCTGAATTCATCATCACCATCATTGAATTATCTTTTTGTGTGTGTTGTTGCACCATCTTTAAAAGGTCACTGAAGACACTCTTAAATGCCATGATTGAAGATTTGATGATTGGTAGACTGTACTGAATGAAATCAGATTGTTTATAATAATTTGATAGATCAGCACAGTCATCATAACACTTCAGATTTGGTACGGAATTTGGACTTAGCAATAGCTGTTTGACTCGAAAAGCTTCTTCAGCATCATTCAATGCTAGATTAACTTCATCAGCAAGTTTTCTCCTTGAGTAATGATCCGAGAACAGATAGATATCTGAAAGGGAGACACTTAAGCCCCTCATGGTTAAGAATTCACATAGCATATCCTGAGCAGAAGACAGGAAATCAAGAGCCTCGGCACCATATTGTTTGAACATGACAGAGAAAAGGCCAGATATGTTATTCTGTAGCCAAGAAGCTTCAGATGAGCAGGTAAGCACTTCACCATCTATGATGTGTAATTTAGGATCAATACTGAAATCCATATCAGAAGGAAGCAGTATGCCGAACAACTGCTTGCCAGTCCACAGTGAACCTTGAGAGTACATGGATTTAATTATTGATGGCATTGGTGTCTGAGAGAGTGAATGGCATAACATTTGAAGTTGCTGAAATTCAGTTTTCTTCAGTAAAACATCTGAGCTTGTTAACAGATGTGCGGCAGCAAGAGAGTCATGCGTTAAGGACACCAAACTTCGACCATCTTGCACATTCAACAGTTGGTGGCTTAAGCTAACTAGCTCTCCAAGCTCAACTCTTGATCGTATAGACTGTGGGACATATCCATGCAAACAATCCCCATCAAAATCTCCCATAAAAGGGGCACAGCACAATGGGTTGATTGAAACAACAGACTGGACTGGTAGTAATTTTGCAGACAGTGCAATAAGAGAGTGTTGATGTACTGAAGGTGGCCTGTTGATAAGAATAAGATCACCATCCTGCAATAGCCTGTGCACAATGTCACCAATTTCTAGCTGATTTGCCTTCCGAACATAAATTAGCCGTCCATTGCGCCGAGTAACTAATACCTCATGGGCAAGAAGGTGAAGGTTGCACTTCAAATTTATGCTTTCATAGTTGTAAGAATTAACATGCTCAGAAACAACCAAGTTCAAAGCTAAATCCATAGGGATGCCAATTTCATGTAATCTAATCTTGGAATCACCGACCATAGTAGTCCGAAATGCATTATCTGATCGTTTGCTGAGAATGGCATCCTTCAACCATTTAGTTCCATACATGTCTGTTGATGATTCCTTATCTGTCTTTTTAGAGTGTAACTGCAAAAGACATAAAAATGTTAAAAAGCATTAAAAAAAGCGGTAAGTGCAATTGCCACGTCAAACTGTGTAGTCCCTTCTCAAACTGTAACTTGTATACTAAAAATGTTGACCACCGGGGAATGATCCCTCATTGTCTATACGTTGTTAGATTTTGGTGTGAGACCTCTCCGTGCTTTTACAGCACGAATAGCACCCCGAGCGGTCTGTGCGTTTACACGAACTCGAACCCGGGTGGGCAGGTTCAGCACTCTGAATAGAGCTGGTGATGTCCGTCCGTCGTGCCTCTCTTGGTCCCTTTCGTCCATTGTGTTTCCTTCCTACGTCCTCTGGTACCCCCGCACGATTGCTAAGAAAAAACGGTGTCCATCCTCCTCCCACAGGATCACAAAGAAAACCGGAGTCCATCCTCCTCCCGCACGATCAACTAAAAAACCAACACGACCCACGAAGAAAACCAGCCACGATTGTACCTCTCTTACTCGTCCAAGTGAACCGCTGATAACCCTGACACCCGATTCCCGAACCACCCGATCCAGCCGAGTCCATATCAACCCCGCATATCGCCTGAGTGTCCTCCTGATAATAAACCTCTTGATTGACTAATCCTGATCGCCAGACACACATGATGCGCTGACTGTCCGCTGGGTCGCGGCGCACAAGGAAACATAAACGAAGGATGGAAGAAGGCATCGCATGGTTAAGGGAGGTCGACGGCCAACAAAGGAGAGCTGCAGCAGCCTGCAGCTAGCAGGTAGGGACGCAACATGCAGGAAAGCCGGTGTGCAATGCCCCAGCAGATGCCTTCCTCGATGGCCTCCTGGTGGCCACACACACCGTCACCATCATCTCCATGCCACCCATCAGCTGTGTTCCCTCCATGGTCATGGTCCTCAATGGAACCTGTGGGTAGGCATGCATGCAGCTAATCCAATCATCTCTTCTTCATAACGGATAACTAGACGGTCGATACTTCTTGGTCTTCCTGACAAGCGGTGATTTGACTCATGCACTTGAAGAATCGCTGGAAGGATCATGCCATCAGCTGTGCTGAAGAATGTATGCTTTGGTCGCATCCAAGGTAAGAATTTATTAGATGTGCTCCTAACAAATTATAATCCATGATACAAATATGCCTCTGACGATCCCAGGATTTAAAATTTTGTTCATGCCTTAGTTATCTAATTGCTGCCACTGTCTTCTACTCCCTCCGTTCAGAAATATAAGACATTTTAGCTTTGTGAAATGAATGAATCTAGACGCATTTTAATGTATAGGTTTACTCCGAACATCTACGAACCTATACACTAAAAGACGTCTAGATACATTCGATTAACAAAGCTAAAAAGTCTTATATTTCTGAATGGAGGGAGTACTATCTGCAGACCATGTACTACTATCTGAAGACGGTTTTCTTGTATATCATTGGGATTAAGCGCATACTTGAAATTGTTGACGCAAAATAGGGCTAGATGAGGGACATGTAATATTTGCATACTCAAAAGTAAAATGGACGCAGCTATTTTTGCCGTAGCAACACACGGATATTCAGCTAGTTTTATCACAAGTATTTAATCAGTATATAGAGCGCTGCATATCAAGGTGGAACATTAACAAAACTTTCAGTAACTAGTGCCTACACTACAATCATGCAGTGTACAAGAAATATTTATATATCACATAGATGGAAACCAAACAATATGGTGATGTGCCTAACCACATATACATGTGTAGGAACAAAATAAACAAGGACTTCTTCAAACAAACATACCTTATCCAACCATATGAAGAAGGCTTATGATGGTTCTACCAGCACCACGAGCCTATAGTTTGGCATGAGCTCGACTCGTGACCTTGAACCTTGGATCGAGAGAGGCTCAACGAGCTAATAGGGCTCGCAACTACTTAATTTTTTAACTGCGGATGTATGTGCCTGTGCTTAGGACAGGAGCAGGTCACACTTTTCTTGCATTCAACTCGGGCCTCCAGCCTTTGCTTTTATAGCCGATGCTCGATAGACACACTTCTACCACGAGCGAGATGGTACTAAGAGAGTTCACTGTGTCATCTGGCACAGTGCTAGCTTCAAATATGGGCCATCCCAGCTGTGGAGCTTTAATGGGCATTGATGCATACCCCACGCAGGCCCATCCTGTTTTCTTTTTCTCTTTCAACAATGCGAGCTTGTGAGCTGCTAAGCTATATTGGACTACAACGTGTTGAGCTAAGATATGGAGTACTCATGTCGAGGATCTTTCCACAAGAAGTGAGCTAGACTGCTACCGAACTTTATCGAGCTGTGTGAGGTGGGTGTGGGGATGAAACACTGCAATGGAAAATTTTGACTGGGAAACTGTACCAAGGGCCCGCCAGTGGTAATTTCATCAATATTGAGAAAGATACCAGAAACTACCAGGGTAATGTGCATCATGCTATGCGGATATTGCAAGAGATATATGTATATAATCATGCAACATGGATATCGTAATAGAAACAAGAACGTTGGATTTCTTGCCTTCGATGATTTCAGGCACTCCATAACTCGGCTTGTGACAAGTGAACTTGCAAGATGACTGAACTGTGGATACTGGCGGTAGTCATCAACTTTCCTACTGACATCAACAGTCCTCTTATAAGCTTTTGTCAGGTCATCCTAAAACATGAAATGAACAAACATATAAGTCTATAATTGTGAGAGCAACACCATACAGATGTGTACTAAGTATATGCATCCCACCACAATAAAACATGCATGCTCAACAAACCTACAAGGAAACCAGAGAAAATACTGCATCCATTTGGCAACAGGGTTGTGTAAGACTATTAGAAAGAATCGTGAAAAACATTTAACAAGATATAGAAAAGTAACCCATGTTCTTGCCTTGAGTAAATGACTGGTTACTGAGTCACTGTCAGAGTTTAAACTTGCACCATAAAAAGGGCTAGGTTGCATTTAGCAAAGGTAATCAACGGAGAAATGGTTAGAAATCATTGAAGGGATGATACAAAAATATAATCTTTGAGAAAACTTCACCTAAGAGAGGTAGCACTTACATAAGCTAACTGAGGGCCATCTGAAAACCTGTAGGGCATCTCCGCCACACGATGGCAGTTAGGAGTCACTGGCAAACACGACAGAAACAGTAACCCCGGACTTGAAGCAAACTTGCAAATAAGCTGAGGATCGAGTTGTTTCAGCATGTGAAAGACCTGCAAATATGGTAAAGGAAACAATGACTTAATCATAAGAAATAATTTGCAATTCTGGCCAGCTTCTTGCTCTTTTCTTTTGAGAGTTATATGATGTAGCACAACATATCAGTTCAATGGTGACAGGAATATGCATACCAGCTTCTCAAAAAAGCTTTAAGAAAATAGTATTGGACCTAATTTCACCTTTTCACACTCACCCTAAACTGAACAGACTAGAAGGTAATCATGATTAAAAGTGGTTGGGCGAAACTTTCACCATATTAGGACACCTTGGTCCGATTTTATGAAGCAAGATGGTAATGCATCATGGTCAAACAAGCATATTTCTTTAATGATCATGCAAAACTATTGTGCCGGTCAATAATAATATTAGTTGTGTTTTCTTTCTGTGAGGGATATTTTTTGTGATTTCTGTAAGTTGTAAATATTTGAAACAGTACGTGAAACCATGAATCCCCTTTAAATTGTCCTATGACTCCATACACTCTGTATCCACAGTTTCTGATACTGGTACTTGAGACAAATATAGCAAGGACACAATTGACGAATTTTCAGCCAGTAAGATGGAATATTTTGTCGAGAAAAGAAAGGAAGACAATTTTGCAGCACTTCCAAATTTACTCTGCAAGCCAACACAGAACAGACTAACAAATCGAATGCTAATACTTACTTGATGAGGAGATAATAATATCTTGGCCGTATTTGATTGAGGGAGCTGGTCATGAGGTAGAAAATCCCAATAATCGTGGGGAAGAGCTTCAGGAGAACCTTTATTTTTTAACTTATTTGTCACTCTATCAGCAACTTCTGCAGTTATAGAAATTCTGTCCATAACGGCAGGGCTACGTTGAAATTTTCTCCTGGACAGCGTTATTCTAGGACTTGGCAGCATCTTAAAGATTACACTCGGGTAAAGCTTAGCACCATCCTTCTGCTTAGTAAAAAAGACCAAGGTTAATGCAAATAGGTCAGAAATACGGGCCAAATCATATGAACATGCACTTACTGAGCAATACTGGCAAGTTGTTTGATCTGTTGCCCCATCTGACTTCTTTAACAACAACAAGAAATCAACATGTTAGAGAAATATAAACATGCACCAATCTGATATACCAAAAGGGACAACTGCTTCCATATCCGTAGTGTCTGTATTATTGTGTGATCCCTTACATATCTTCTGATGCGCTTTTGAAATGTAAGTATCTTGTCTCACAATTTCCAAATGTTCAAACAAATAAAATGTTAGTATGAAGTTCTGTTTCCACATTCCAACAGTTTGCTGAAGATGTCTTGGCTATGTTAAAGAAACTACGCTTTAGTAATGACAGTAGTACTAATATTTGTTTTTACGGCCTTTTACGTTGTATGCAGGGCTTACTACCCTGACATTAGTCCAGCGATCAATAAGCAGACTCTTGACAGAGCACCTGATAGTCTGAATCTGCTATGGCCCTTCAAGTACGACATCAATCTGTTTTTTACATAAGAGAATAAATTGCTTAATCAGGATAAAACTAGGTTAATCTGGCTTAACACAAACCTTTGAATCTCCATTTTGCCTTGGAGTGTGACAGCCAGGACACATCTGATTCAGTAACTGGACAACTTCCTTGATAAAATACGGGTTGAGCACGGTTGCCGGGAGCTTAAGAGCACCAGAATGACCTAACAATTTGGCAAATCAGTCTATTTTGGATTGAAGAGGAACATCAACCGCATCATTTGGTGCTGAACGATTAACATTACTGACCGTCGCATTGACGCACGTTTTGCGCTCCACAAGTCTCACACTGTGGTGCCCCGTTTGGCAATCCCAACTTGGCACTAGTCACATCAGATGCTTCTATGACGGTCGCGCTACTTAACCTTTCCTGGAAATGCATGCAGGTTTCGCGTATTTACCTCTTTTTCGGGCGTAAAATCGGTCAAGGCAGAGTAAAAGCTTACCATATCTGTACTGGTCATGAGACCAAATGTTATGGCCTTCAGCACAGCGGCAGGCCGATCCATCTGAATATTTACCTCATCCATCCTGCACAACAAACATAGAAAACAATGTCATAATGAAAGAAGTAAATGGAATCTAAATCATGTAATGGAAGAAGAAATAGCTTGATGGATCAGGCGAATTTCTACATGCATTGCTAGAATATAAAATAGGATCTGAAGAAGATAGCCAACATGTTCTGCTATTGCAAGCAGGACAACTGGAAACAAATTATATGCAGGAAAATTTCCAGATCAATCGTTTGGAGGAAAAACAGGGGAAAAGCGCAAATGTGCGTGACAGAAAAGGTTAGACTGGATGTAGAAGTTCCCGTGAAGTTTGCACATAGCAAACGAATACCCAGGGATTCGGGAACACAATTCATTTGACTCAAATGAGGATTTACAAGGGGAAAAATTGCAAGGAACCAAAGGAAGGAAAAAACCCTACTAGGACCAGAGAGAGCCTTCACCTGCAGAGCAAGGAGGGACGCGACGCCCAGTCGAGTCCGGTCCGGCCCGGCCGCAGCAGGGGGGCGGCGACGCCTCGCCGTGCCCCGAAGCCGCCGGCTCGGCAACTTGAGCCCGGGGTAGAGGAGAAAAATGCGGTACCAATCTGTCGACAAACCCGAGACGAAGAGGAGGAAGATGGCGCGGGGGGAGGGGAGAGGACGACGAACGTTGGGGACGGGGACAAAATTCGCCGAATCTTGCGCGGTTCGGTTGGGTGCGGAGAAGAGCAGTGGCGCCGCCACACTGCGAAAAGGGCGGAGCTCTCGCTCCCTCCGAGAATATTTGGAGCTGTCGCTGTCTCGGGGTTTGGGCGCTCTGTCCTAGCTAAGGGAGGGGGTCTCTGGGGTTTCGGGCTTTGGGAATCTGCGGCAGAGAGAGCAAGGAGGGAATTTGGGGTTTGGGGAATCTGCGGCACAGAGAGCACGGGGCAGGGGTTTCTGACCTCCGATGGGACGGTGAGTCTTTTACCTTCACTTCCATCTGTTTTTACATATGCCCTAGATCAGATAGGCGTGCGTTGTCGCGTCCGTCCATTCGAATTGTAGAATATAGGTAATTTATGAATATATATCTTGCATTTTACTAAGAAGTTTAATATATTTAAAGTAGAAAGAGATAGCCAAAATAAGCATGCAGTTACCCATGTAGTTTTATGCTCTGTCGGATTTTTTCTTACTCTTGTTCGGTCTTCAACAAGCCTTCTTGCACAGTGTTATTACTTTGACATGGGGCACCTCCAAAAATGGCGTATCGCAAACATTATATATGCAATAATAAATAGAAAATTCATATATGGTCATGGGATACTTGTGATGAGAATCTTTGATTGCCCAATTATGTTCGAAGTAATAACAATATCTCATCCCCAAAGCAGCATCCATGATATCTACACTGCAAAAAAAAATAGTCTGATCATAAAGAAAAACACCAAAACTAATCAAACAAAAATTTAAAATATGATTAGATTTACTTAAGTTAATTAGATCAGTGAACAAGCGCAAAATTAAAAAGATGATATGTTCCAACGCCAAATATAGAGTACTCGTCACCCATTATTGGGTTATCACACCCATATGCTTTTGATATGCAGAAAGCAAAGTTTGGTTAGTTACTACAAAAGAGGTTCACTGCAACCATGGAGCTTATCCATACCGAGAGCCACATGAATAAATCACTTTACACAAGAGCTTTTTGTTATGTTTCTTGTTGGGGATATACTTTCCGGATATCCTCACAGTTCTTCACTGACCAGGGTGGCCCACTTCGGATTAGAGCTTTGCTTCACGGGCGACCCAGTCAGGGAGAGAAGACGAAGTCCAATCCGGCTAGGGAAGACCCAGAAGACTTACCGACTTAGGCCCATAATGTTACTTGTAGTTCAAGATGTACTCTGTAACCAACTCTTAGTCGTAGCCGAATTGATCTCTCCTGTAAACCCTAAGCCGAATATCTATATAAGCCGTCCTAGGGAGAGCCTTTAGGGCACTACCCAATACTTTAGACCCTCAACTCGCACAGGCGATACCCTTGTAACCCATATTCCGGCTCTGCCGTATTACTGGATTGCTAGCAGGAGTAGGATTCGTCCAAAGCCGGCGGATTCGAACCTGGGTAAACTTGTGTGCTCACCGTCCCGGAATACCGTACGTCTCACACCCCTCTCTTCTACACGCCTCGAGGACCCCCTCATGGCGTACTTGTCCTCATGACGACAGTTGGCGCCCACCGTGGGGCAAGTGAGCTTCGGATCTGCGTTCCGAGCAGAATCTGCAAAAATCGGAATCGGCGAGACTATCACCGTCGGTCGCATCCTCTACACCAGCGACGTCCCTCTCATCGTTCTCGACGAGACTTGGATTCCGGCTAAGGAGCCCGTGACTGCCTACACAATCATGTCTTTTGGTGAGATCGATGTTTACATCGGTTTCGCCGAACCTGCTCAACCCACCCCAACAGTGATGATAGAGGCAGAAGAATTTTCTGGGCCCCCTTTGTCCGCGGAGGCAGCAGAGTTCCGGATCTCAGAAAACCCTAATCCCACCCAGCCCGCACCAATTGCGGAGATAGTGGAGAAATCCGAGCCTGAAGAAGACCTTGCGGTCCAAGTCGAATCTGGAGTGGATCTCCCTGGAGAAGCCAGATCCCAGATCGACCCACCCGCGGAAGTCGAAATCCAGGAGGAGCATATCAACAACACTGATTCCGGCTCTAACGACGTCGGGACAGACAGGCCTTTCCTGAGGTACACACTAAGACGTATGATACTGCAAGGCGAAAGCGTAGATGCAATCCTCGAAACCATCAAAAGTTTTGACATGGCTGATCGCGAAAGCCTCAGGTACCTCAGGAAGCACGCGTCGCACTTTGTCGGATACGTAGGATCCGGATCTGGCTCTGCCGATGCTGGAGAAAACACCGACTCTGTGCTGGAGGCAATTGGAACAAACGCCGACGTACCTTCATCCTCGAATGAGTCTATGACGTCGGCAGATTTCCGAAAGTTTTCCGTGGAATATGAAGAGGAGTACAACTCCAAAGCTGTAGAAGAGGGAGAAGCCATGGATGAAGGATCCGGGGAACACTCTCCCAAAGCGCAGGATGACATGGACGTCGGAGATAATCCCGAAGTCCAGATGTCCGAAAGTACCGATCAAAGCTTGACTCCGGGAAACGGACCCAAAGCCGTCTTTGCTACCGGCGCCTGCCAAGAAGGCAAAGAAGAAGAACAAGAAGAACAAGAAGAACAAGACCCTGACAAAAGACCCTCTCACAGAGGAGGTGATCGCCGAGGAATACGAGGAAGACTCGTATGGAGCACTTATCCTAGAAGAGCCGAAAAAAGAAGCATCGGTGGATGGACACATGATCACTGAAGGTGCGCGTAAACTCATCGATGCCGTATTAACCACACCTATCCCTACAGCCGTAGAACTTACTGCAGATGAGCTGGATGAAAGGGCCCAAGCCCTAGAAGCGCGTCGTCAACAACTCCTCGATGAAGACAAAAACATCGAGGTGGAGAAGAAACGCATGTCAACTAAGGACTACATGTCTCGGTTGCATCAGAAGACACGGAAGCGTCACACCAATGATGACCAATTCCCACGTGTTCGTGCCGTCCTTTTTGGGGATGAGATGGGGAAGCCACGGAAAGACAGCAACGGAGACTGGGTATACCCAACCCCAGTACAGAATACCGTGGCAGCCCAAGAAATTCTATCGGCTAATCCAAGACCAGAGGAGATCCGTTTGGGTATCAAGCTACTCAACAAAGGACTGGAGCAGCAGAAGGTCGCCCTGTCCGAAAGTCAAAAACTGGTCTCGGATTCTGACAAATGTCGCATAGATCCGGCATGGGCTGACGTAAGATCCCATTATGTTCGGGCGCAGTATCATCACCCCGAACACAGGGAAGACAATTATTCAAGAACCGGATCATCAGGACAGCATCGCAGAACTACGCATAACTAGAGCAATGTCGCTCCAGCGGCCGAGAAAGACGCCATCGCTGCACTGAATCCGAGGAATCCTCCCCGACGAGAGTTTAACGATCGAAAGGGAGAAGATAAGGAGAAACGTTGGGAGGAGGATCGTCAGAGAAAGCCACCTCCTAGACATGAGAACCGTCCGGCTGAGCCTCACCATGGTGGGAACGACGGACGAAGGAACGACGGAAACCATGCTGGAACAAGCCGGCAGGGGGCGCGTCGTAGTCAAGAACCTCCCCGGAACCGGAATAATGACGCTCTGGACGAAGGCCGGCGATCAGCCGGAAACAATTCAGCTGCCCCACCCCCTCCACCAGGCAGTTATCACAACGGCCCCCAAGGAGGGCAAGGCCGACATGGCGGAGGAGGTGGTGGCAGAAGCTGAAGTCCGGCTCCAAGGCACCACAGCCACAGCCGACATTCGGGACGATCTTTATCCCTGAACGACGCAAGGCACAGGATCAACTCCAATATAGAGGCGCGGCGCCACGAAAACGACGATTTCTACGTGGGCCCAAAGTGTTTTGGACCACACGTCAGAGCTACAAAATTCCCGGAAGGATTTGCTATCTCAAGGCACGTCCAAGCCTACGACGGCATTGCTCGGCCAGATACCTGGCTGCAGGATTTTTTCCAAGCTTGCTGCATCGCCAAAGACGGAAACATCCTGGTCGCAACCCGATATCTCCCACTTATGTTGCGGAAGACGGCACGATCATGGCTCAATGAACTTCCGGAGAACACCATCCACAACTGGTATGACATGCAAAGTGCGTTCTTTCAGAATTTCGAAGGCACATATCGGAGGCCCTGTACGGTTGGAGATCTACAGCGTTGCACCCAAAAAGCCGAAGAGACTTGCCGAGATTACCTCGGACAATGGATCGACACCAAGAATTCCTGTGAAGGAGTAAACGATCAAACCGCGATCGAAGCCTTCATCGCAGGACTCCCAATTGGTCTACTACGTCACCGCTTGAAGTGTGATAAGGTCACCGATCTGGGAGAGATGATAGAAACAGCGAGCAAGTATGCAGATGCTGACGACGATGCAGAGGGATTACTCAACGTCCTGGCTGTGCCTTAGTCGGCAAAACAACCAAAGCAACAAGCTCAGAAGCGCAAGAATACCTCGGAAGAAAAACCCAACGCGGAGACAGCAGTGGTTACTACTATTTCCGGGTCTAGAGGACGAGGAGGACGTGGCGGAGGCCGCGGGCGTGGCCGTGGGATATCAAGGGTCCAAGGTAGAGGAGAGCAACAACCAGGCAAAACCTACACTTGGGCCGACATTGCCAATAACCCATGTGTGCATCACTTGGACGCCAATGGGGGCTCGTCCCACACCAACGCTGAGTGTCGTTTTAACGACGACATCAAGAGAGATGATACCGCGGGCTACAAAGCTAAGAGGAAGAAGGGAAAGAAAAATCCCGAAAAGGACAAAGAGACCAAGGAAGATTCCGACATGGAGGAAGCCGATGCTTCAAATCCCAAGTCGGAAGGGAAGAAAACTTTTCCCACCAAGAAGGACACTTACGTCACCTTCCTCGGATCTCAACCAGCAAAGGTCAAGAAAGCAGTTCTCCACGAGCTCAATGCAACAGTTCCGACTGTCCCCCAATATCTGGACTGGTCGGAAGTGGCAATCACATTTGACCGCGCTGATCATCCGCCTAAGCTACACAGGCGAGGAAAATACGCCTTAATCGTCAACCCACTTATTGACGGTTATGGTTTCTCCAAGACCCTCATGGACGGTGGTAGCAGCATCAATATTCTCTATGTCGAAACGCTACGCCGGATGAAGATCTCGGAAACACAGCTGAACCATAGCTCTGTGATTTTTCACGGAGTTGTCCCAGGAAGACAAGCTAATTCCCTGGAAGAGATTACTTTGGATGTTACCTTTGGAACACCAAAGAATTATCGGACGGAGGCACTTTCTTTCAAAGTGGTCCCGTTCAAGAGCGCATACCATGCTATATTCGGACGTCCGGCTTACTGGGCCTTTATGGCTCGTCCGTGTTACATTTATAATATGATGAAAATTTCAGGTCCCAACGGCGTGATCACCATCAAGGGAGACCCGAAGAAAGCACGAGAGTGCGAGGATGGAAATGCTGTATTTGCCGAAGCCGTGCTGCACGCCCTAGAGTACCAGGAGATCAAGAAGAGCATAGATCCGTCCGAGATGCCCACAACAAAGAAGGAGGTGACAAAGCCAAATCCGGAGTTCATGGCATCAGAAGAGACGAAGACGACGCCATTGAAGGATGATGACCCCTCCAAGGTGACCCAGATAGGCGTAGGCCTAAGTAGCGCATAGGAAAGCGTGCTCGTCAAGTTCCTCCGAGCAAATCAAGATATCTTCGCATGGCAGCCATCTGACATGACCGGAGTACCTAGGAAACTTGCCGAGCACTCTCTAAATGTAAACCCGAACGCTAAACCCGTCAAACAGTCCTTACGACGGTTTGGCGATGAAAAGCGTAAGGCAATAGCTAAGGAACTAGCACGACTCGAGTTAGCCGGATTCATAGAAGAGGTCATCCACAGTGAGTGGTCGGCCAATCCTGTAATGGTCCCTAAAAAGGACACCACTGATTTAAGGATGTGTGTTGATTATACTGTCTTGAACAAGGCTTGTCCAAAAGATCCGTTCACTCTGCCTAGAATTGATCAAGTCATCGATTCTACAGCAGGCTCGGAACTCCTCTGTTGTCTTGACGCATATTCCGGTTATCACCAAATCCGGATGAAGGAATCTGACAAAGTCAAGACTTTATTCATAACCCCCTTCGGAACCTTCTGTTGTGTTACGATGCCCTTTGGGTTGAAGAACGCAGGAGCTACGTACCAGCGCACGATGCAGCGTTGCCTCCATGACCAACTCGGACGCAATGTACATGCATACGTGGATGATATCGCGGTGATGTCCAAAAAGAAGGAAACACTGATTTCCGACTTGGAGGAGACATTCGCCAATCTACAAAAATACAACATCATGCTTAACCCGAAGAAATGCTTCTTTGGAATACCAGCCGGAAAATTGTTAGGTTTCATCGTGTCGCAAAGAGGCATAGAGGTGAACCGAGACAAAATTAAGGCTATACTCAACATTTCCAGGCCAACTCGCCTGAAGAACGTACAAAGACTAACTGGTTGCATTGCTGCGGTCAGTCGATTTGCAAGCCGGCTTGGTGAAAGAGCCGCACCATTATATAAACTCCTGAAAAAGACCAAGGATTTTGTCTGGACGGACGAAGCTGAAGCTGCACTACAAGATCTGAAAAGAGTACTCTCATCTGCTCCTATCCTTGCAGCGCCGCAACCTCAGGAACCGATGTTGCTTTACATTGCTGCGACAAATAAGGTCGTCAATATCGTCATGGTGGTGGAGAGACCAGAGGAAAATCAGGAACACATGGTGTAGTGTCCGACTTACTTTGTCAGCGAGGTCCTGACAGAGTCCAAACAGCGGTATCCGTATTATCAAAAGTTGGCTTACGGTGTTTTTCTAACATCTCGTAAGCTACGACATTATTTTCAGAAGCATCCAATTACCGTGGTGAGCAAAGCTCCCATGAGAGATATAATCAACAATAGTGACGCCATAGGACGCGTCGCCAAATGGGGAATAGAGCTTTTAGCTTTCGATATTGAGTATAAACCCCGGACAGCAATCAAATCCCAGATCCTTGCTGACTTTGTCGCTGATTGGATAGAGACGAAGGAGAACATGATCCTCCCTGAGTCGGAATATTGGACCCTCTTTTTCGATGGGTCTAAGGCTCGAGGGGGCTCAGGGGCTGGCGTGGTGCTCAAATCACCCCAAGGAGATAAACTTTTATATGTGTTGCAGATCCACTTCACAGCGACAAACAACATTGCCGAGTATGAAGCACTGTTGCATGGAATCCGGATTGCTAAGGATATTGGCATCCGACGTTTGATGTGTTACGGAGATTCGGATCTTGTTTCTCAGCAAGTCTCGGATATTTGTAATGCAAATAAGCACATGGCAGCATATAAAGCTATCGTGGATGATCTATCTAAATCGTTCGAAGGGTTTGAAGTTCAACACATCCCTCGAGCAGAAAATAAGGAAGCACATGCACTATCTCGGATAGGCTCTACGTGGAAAGAGGTCCCATATGGCGCTTTTTTAGAGCATCTCAAAGTGCCCTCGATAAAGGGAGTAGATGAGGAATATCCGACCAAATCCGACTCACCTTTGATAGCAGTTCTGGCTGTAATTCCCAGCTAGACTCAACCCTACCTCGATTATTTGGTAGATGGCAAATTCTCCGAAGACGAGGTGCTGAGCCGGCAGATCATCCGATGAGCAAAAGCCTATACTATTGTTAAAGGTGAGCTCCATAAACGGAGTGTTTCTGGGGTCTTTCAGCGTTGTGTATCTCCGGAAGAAGGAGTGGAAATCTTAAGGGAAATCCACGAAGGCGAGTGTGGTCACCACGCTACAACCAAATCTTTAGTGGCAAAAGCTTTTAGACACGGATTTTTCTGACTTACAGCTCAGGCAGATGCCGAACGATTAGTCAAGACGTGCAAAGGCTGCCAAAAGTACGCCAAGCAAGCTCATATTCCGGCTGATCAGCTGCGAACAATACCTATAACATGGCCCTTTGCGGCCTGGGGGCTTGATATGGTAGGACCATTTAAACGAGCTTCAAGTGGATTTACTCACCTCTTAGTGATGGTGGATAAATTCACCAAATGGATTGAGGCTAAACCTGTCACTAGTTGTGATAGAGCAACAGCCAAAAGATTTGTCGAGGATGTTATAATCCGGTATGGTTATCCGAATAGCATTATCACGGACAACGGAAGTAACTTTTTCATGGGAGAATTGTCTGAATTCTGCGATGAGCAAAATATCCGGCTTGACATTGCGTCAGTCACACATCCACAGGCTAACGGACAAGTCGAAAGAGCAAATGTTTTAATCTTACAAGGCCTGAAACCGAGACTCGAAGCACCACTATGACGTGCTGCGGGGTCTTGGGCAGAGGAATTACCTTCTGTAATTTGGAGTTTACAAACAACTCCGAACAGGTCAACATGATACACACCTTTCTTCTTGGTATATGGCGCAGAAGCAGTTCTTCCTAGTGATTTAATTCATACTTCTCCTAGAGTGGCCACATATATCGAAGAGGATGCCAAGATTTCTCAACAAAATGATCTCGACTTAGTCGAAGAAGTTCATGTCGTTGCTGAAATGAGATCTATAGCCTATCAGCAGAAGTTACGCAAGTATCATAGCCAGAGAGTCCGAAATAGATCTTTCAACAAAGGTGATTTGGTTCTCCGGCTTGTGCAACAAAGAAAGCACAAATATTTCCAGTATGGGAAGGGCCCTTTTTAGTTAGTCGAGTATTGCACAATGGATCGTACTACTTAACTGACATGAGGCCAGTCAAAGAAAGACATGCTACTAAGAAGAGAAAGAGAGCCGGAGGCAGTACAAATCCGGATGAGTTAGACAGACCGTGGAATATTGCTCAGCTACGTCCCTTTTATTCTTAGTTTATCCTTCTTTGTAATCATATATATGTACATGTTTTTTGAGAAATAAAATTTTTGGTTGCCTCAAGTTTTTCTGAGAAGTTTTTACCATCTTATTTCCAAATGATCATGTTATAGTCGAAAATCCCAGAATGCTTGAAAGTACTTTATGCTCATGTTCGTTCTGGTCTAGATTTCCGATTCTAAAACTGCTACCTTCGGGTATAACTCTAAAATTTCTAGTCTTTACTTTGGTTATTTGTCTGATTACTGGATGCGGGTATTTTCCGAGTAGTGAATTGTTGGTACTGAAAACCGGCTTTGTTTCTGAGTTTAAACTGGTTTAGCAAGTGAGCTCCGTTGCTCGGCAAAGTTTCCGGCTGAAGGTTTAGCTGGCTCACGAAAGGGACGAGGCGGAAAGCCAGATAAACGATAAGTAGAGACAAAAAAATTCAAGTGCTTATGAAAAATATTTCAGGCACAAAAAAAAAATCAAAGCCAAAAGTGCTGAATAGATAAAAAGCTTAGCACTAACAAAATCAATAGTACTTAATATTTACAAACGCATGATGTTCTTTCCGGAATAATACATAATTTTCTGGTCTATGATGCAGGAGGAGATGAAGGAGCTGCCGGCTCGCTGGTTACTCCGCTTTGATATCGTTCCGAGATGTCCGGATCTGAGGTGGTCCGTTCATCGTCGGAAACTTCTTCGGTTTCTTCTGGAGGAGGAGGCGGAGTAGCTACGCGGGTGAAGAATGGGATCTCATAGCTGGTCAGATCAGCCACGTGACACTTGTATCTGGCGCAGGAGTGCATGATAGCTTGAAGGTCCTGCTCCTGGCTGTCTTCGTCTACTTTGCAGCACCCTCTGGTCACTTGCCATATCTCCATGTTTCCATGGTGGCTCATGACCATGGTGAGAGCATTCTGCGCAGCAGTCCGCGCGTAGGACATATTCCAGTCCCGAACAAGCTGCGGCATCTCCTTGGCCTTGTCCCGCACCTAAAAATCTAACTTGCTTGGCATGTCCGGAATCCTGAGAGACTCGCCAATGTCCTCAAGGGACTGGCGGAAGTCATGAAAAAGATCACCAACTTGGATAAGCCGGTGGGTGCGGGGCTCGGAGGAGGAAGAGTCCCTCAAGTTCAGAGGACCTATACACAAAACAAGTCAAGAAAAAATCCGACATTGATAAAAGTCGAAGAAAAGATAAGTCATACAGATGGAACGTACCGAGAATGACGTCGTCAATCTTGGTCTTCTCCTCCCGGAGATTCTGGAGTTCAGCCCGGAGCGCCTAGGAGATATCCTTCTCTCTGCCAAGCTCATTCTTGAGGTCCGAGATTATTTTATCTTGAGCAGCAATCTTGTGATCACGCTCTTCGGTGGCCATGGAGGAGGATTCAAGGACTTGAGCTATGCTCCTTTCATGATCCGCCTTGAGCTTATCCAGCTCTTGGCGAATTCCCTTGTTCTCCACCACCAGGGTCTTAAGGTTCTCGGCCTCTTCAATCATAGCGATGGATTGTTTCACCAGCGCTATAAGTCAAAAAGAACAACAGTTCAGAAAAATTCGACATTGAAAAAGCAAAAGACAAGGTTTGAATCTTAGAATGTTTACCTTTGGCTTCATCCTTGGCTACTTTAAGTTCAGCATTTTTAAGCCGGAGAGCCTTGATCTCTCTCCGCTTATTGCAGACATTGGTCAGTAATTCTTGGTTATAGGAACATACTTTCTGTAAGTTAGAATACCCAAAGTCAGAAAGCTACTTAAGACTTGGGCTAATATTTTTTGCTAAATATCAGCACGAGCCTTGGGGGCTACACTAGTTCGTTCTTTGGCATCCTAATGAAGCATAAACCCGGATTATATATCCTACTTCATGCTTGGGGGCTAGAGGATATGGTATAACATAATGGAAAAACAAGAGTTGGAATTCCGACTTACATATTGCTCGCGGGTGAGTTTATCCAAACCTGCGTTAACTTCAGCGGTCACCTTCTCGGCAAGAGTAAGAGGGATCACTGGGGATGTTGGAAGCTCGCCAGTCCTAATCCTCTCATCGCGAAGGCGGACTTGAGCGAGAAGGTCAGAGAACTTGACGTCCTCTGCTTCTTGCGCTTCTTCTTCAGGTGATAAGTGGCTTTTCTCCAGGACTTGCCTGGCTAGCCGCTGGATCTCTTCTGCAGATTTCCGGGACAGGCCAAACTTGGCAAGTCCCGGATTGCTGAGGAGGTTTTCGGCGAAGGTTTCAGCCAAGGGATCATTACCCGAAGAGGGTTCACCCTTATCTTGATATGACGCACCCATGGTGACGTCAGTTTACGACCCAAGGATCGCTGGCTCCGTTGAAGGAGCCGGATCTTCTACAACCACCGGAGAAGGAATGATCGCTGGAGTTGCAGAAGGTTGAGGGGCAGGAGTCGGAGGAGCTACGGCTGGCGAAGCTATGGTTAGCTTCGTCTATCGCAGGGGCTTTGAAGAAATCCCTTTCCCCTTGCCCTTGATGAGAGGCTTTGCTCTGAGAACGTAGTAAAGTCAGAAAAATTACGTCTCAGAAAGAAATTTGAGAATGGTATAAAGGCGGAAATTGTGAATGAAAGTTACCTCTTCACAACAGGCACCTCCTTTGTGCCAACAACCACTGTCGGAGCTTTGCGCTTCTTGAGCGCAAGATCCGGCAATGGGACCACTTCTATCTCCTGAGAAAACTCAGGAGGATATCCTTCGAGCGGAGCAAGTTCCGACTCGGGGAGGTCAGCAAGCTGAAAACAAGAAAGCATATCAGTATTGCAGTATAACTTGAAGATTGAAACACATAAAAGGTGTATTAATAGAAGCTTACCGGCACCACGGGGTTTTCCGTCGTATGCATATCCAGAGAAATCTCCGGAATTCTCCTCTCGATCCACTCCTTGATCAGCCACTTGATATGGCTGATGTAGCCTTGAGTGGTGTAGGCTTTGGGGCTGATGCAGAGGGAGTATTTTTTGGATGACGTGATGGAGTGCATCAGTATATCCCCGTGATACTGAAGTGGCTAGATCCGACGTGAGACCCAGCACTGGAACAAGTCGGATCCCTTTAGATCCTTGTGTTTTATAAAATATTCGATCCGCCTCTTAGCAAGGATCAGATCATCGGTAAGAGCCGGAGCAGCCTCGTCCCAAAAAGGTTGGGCCGTGGCGGCTCCATCGACAAAATCCGGCGAAGCAGTAGCTTTGCCGGGAGCCGGAATATCCCTATGATAGAAAAATGTGGCTGACCATTGTTTGACCGAGTCACTGGCAGAAATTTTGGGATATGCCCGGTCATGTCTAAGTGAAAAACTAATAGTGCCGGTGATGTAAGGAGCACCGACAGTGATGGAATTTCTCCGGACATGAAAGTAGTACCGGAAGAGAAGCAAACTCGGCCTAATGCCGAGAAAGCCCTCGCAAAGCGAATCATACGCGCTCATCTCTAAGAGAGAGTTAGGAGGAAGATTGTGGAGTTGAACTCCGTAATGATCTATCACCTCGGAGAAGAACTCCGAGGGAGGAAAAGACAGACCTCAGTCGAGATGAGTACCGAAGTGGACCGTCTCGCCGTCGTGCGGGTTGGGGACGGTTTCACCGGAGCCGCTCCGCTAGTCACCGGCGACGAGAAGCCCCTCCTTCTCCACGTTCTTGAGGCCCTCCTCGGTGAGGGCGCAGGGGATCTAGATTCCTCGGAAGCTCTCCTTCTCCGCTACAGCTTCCGCTGTCGCCGCCGCCGCTGCTGCCGCCAAACCAGCGGAAGAGGATGAAGCCATTTCTCCGGTGAGAAGATGACCTGAAAGTGGCGGCGCTGGGATTTCTGTGGGGGAAGGGCAAGAAGGCTCTGTGCGCGCAAGAGGATTGGGAGGAAAGGAAACGGCAAAGGATTGGTGGAAAGGAGAAGGAGAAATCCAAACCCCTTATGTCCACCTAACTGCGCCAAGATTCGTGCAAATGCTACAGTGTAACCGTCACACGTCGTGGAAAGAACTGGGAAGGACCCACGCGATGATTGCGTCTCCTCGATCTCCACGCACGCATTGAAACGGCGCCTCGGTTCCGCGAACCGCGGACCCACCAACGGTCATGCTGACGACACACTTGTCAGATGACGTGACTTGACCATGCTTGTGTCAGGTGGCGTTAGAGACCAAGTTCCGGCTTAGTTTGAAATTAAGCTGGAAAATCCGAGTAACCTGTTGATAGGTCCGACTTGTTTTTAAGATCCGGATCGTATTTTTTGTTGTAAAGTTTCAGGAACCCTTCAAGATTCTGCAAGCCGAAGATCAAGCTAGACGATGATAAAATCCGACTTTGGATCTTGGAGGCCTCTGGGGGCTACTGTTGGGGATATACTTTCCGGGTATCCTCATAGTTTCTCACTGACCAGGGTGGCCCACTTCGGGTTAGAGCTTTGCTTCACGGGCGGCCTAGTCCGGAAGAGAAGACGGAGTCCAATCCGGCTACGGGAAAGCCCAGAAGACTTACCGACTTAGGCCCATAATGTTACTTGTAGTTCAAGATGTACTCTGTAACCAACTCTTAGTCGTAGCCGGATTGATCTCTCCTGTAAACCCTAGGCCGGATATCTATATAAGCCGTCCTAGAGAGAGCCTTTAGGGCACTACCCAATACTTTAGACCCTCAACTCGCACAGGCGATACCCTTGTAACCCATATTCCGGCTCTACCGTATTACTGGATTGCTAGCAGGAGTAGGATTCGTCCAAAGCAGGCGGATTCGAACCTGGGTAAACTTGTGTGCTCACCGTCCCGGAATACCGTACGTCTCACACCCCTCTCTTCCGCACGCCTCGAGGACCCCCTAATGGCGTACTTGTCCTCAATCCGACGACATTTCTAACCAGGCGTCCCTCATCTGTAGAGATGCAATAGCTTAATACACAATATTGAGCATGCACACATTATAGGAAATTAAACATGATTCGATAAGAGAATATTGTGCATAGCGTACAAACAAAAGGGAATATATTCAAAAGGTATGGATGATAGACCTGTATGGACAAACATAAATAACTTCGAAAAAAAATGTTAAACCTGAATTCCATCGATAGAAATGTTAAGCCTAAAATCCGCTGAGAGGAACTAAAATGTCCAACGCTCAGTTCTACTTTAATGATTCACTCCGAACGCAGCATCCACTTCCCTGTCATCATTCTTTAAATTTTCAAGATAGCAAAAGTGTACTGACATTAGATCACACCACCCAACGAACATGAACATTCTACCAGCATTTTTGTATATGCGGTACGAGCGCACATAACATTTTAGCAACCTACATACCTCTCTTTTCCATGCAGATCAACAGCCTTTATTATGCTACAAAATATTCCTTTGTTCTTATTTTCAGAAGCCAGCGAAGACCTTATTACAACGCAGCCAGTCACATTGTACGACCAAATGTGAATAAGAAATCAGCAAACAGATTTGTTGCAAAGAGAGCAGTATTATGCAACTGGGTATATTGATCTGTTGCCCCAAGTCCTCAAATCTACAGCTGCATACGTCCAAATAAATAACTATCCATTGCATTCTTGAGATGGTTGTGGTGGAGGCAAGAGGTGGTGACATACGACATTGTCGTTCTCTAGCAGCCCTTACACAGGCTGAACGCTAGGGGGCAGTAAGCCTAGGTTGTCGCTGGTATTAACCTCATACACATCCACGAATCAACATAATTATTTAATCCCTTAATCTCGTAATGTGTTCCCAGCAGCAGATTAGTATAGATGAATTGGAAAATTAAATTTGCAAGATGCCAATCATGGTATTGAAAGGGGCTTGCACCATGGACTGAAAAAGGAACAAGAGATGAGAGACACACAAAATATGTGCTTATGGTATCCAAACAAGGGCTTTGGCGGCTGACGGGCATGTGAAGGGAATCCCAACCGCTACCATGGTCGATTGCCCCTCCCCACGGGATCTCCCCAGCAAACAATTCCACCAATTCGAGATCTAGTTCGGTCCATCAATTCACCAAGGTTCCATGGATGAAGCTCTACCGCAAGTAATCGAAGATGGCATGGCGGCGAGACCTAGGGTTTTCCCCTAGGTTGAGAGACAGAGGTCGGGAGGAACCCGGAACTACAGAAGGGTGGACCGGTGGATTGCGGTATAGGGAGGTGGGCCGTCGCCCATGATCCACCGGTTTTGCTGATGCGTACGCGGCTCTATCGTTACCGTCTATCCGGGAGCGAACGAGTGGGAGTCGATTTGATGCTCACATACCCATCCCTAGGGACAAGTGGGCTAATTTAGGAGCATACCTAAGGCGGACGGGCAGCAGAGCTTCCATGCGTCGATGGACGGCTGAAAACAGCGAGGTCGTGAGAGAGCTTCCTCGTGTTCCGGTTTTAATATCCCTAATTTTCATGTATTTCTGTGTTTTTCTTTCTGTAAACATATACTAGAAGTATATCAATTGTTAGAAAATTGTAGTCATACACGGAAGAATATTGTGTTCATGAGCCAAACATGGGTCTAAGTACATGTGGCCCGAAATTGCACACCGACCCGATCCTAAACCGATCTAGATTGGGTCGCCTCTGCTAGTCACTCTTGTCATTTTCTTTTTCAAAATTTCACCGATCTATTAATCATCAACAGCAGTAAAAAAAGAACTAAAAATAATCAAAATTAAAAAATAGGTCATGAACCACTTAGCGACGACTACAAACACTAGCACCGTCCTCGTCTCTCTATCACCGGATCCGGACAAATCTTGTTGTATTAGAGTTTGTTGTAGCAGACAGTCGGGGGTCACTCTTGTCATTTTGACCGTGCCACGGTTAAAAACTGATTGTGTTCGAAGCTGACTCACATGATTTGCGCTACACTGATCGTAACAGAAGCAAAAGGCATCAAGAGGCCTGCCATGGCTCGCTCAAGCCTGACGTAGCAGCTGCCTAGATCGGAGCTAATTGTATAGTTTTTTTTAAGGAGGTGAGTGTATAGTTTTGCATGTAGATTTTGAGTTTTTTTTTTTGCATTTCCGTTTAGCTTCGTTTTAGTTCTATTTTGCTTATCTTGGTATGTGTTGTGGATATGATATGCCCGGTATCCTCACCAGGCCGGTTAATGGATGTGATAGCAGGCTCACGGCCGCTCCTGGTGGGCTTACACGGACAAACAGGATCTGAGCCGGTTAAGGATCTATGCATAGTCGGTTCGGCAGGAGTCATGGACAACACGAAGACTATGAGCTTGGAGTACGAGACAAGAAGGTCGTAGTCGGTGTCCAATAGGATTCTAGCCCCTGCGAAGGCCCATTTGCTTGTAAACCCTAAGTCGACCATGATATAAGGTTGTCTTAGGGTTAGAACCATTAGGTAGAAGATAGATCAGAATATCTCAGAGCGATAATCGTAGGGCTTGAGTGTAGATCGCCAAGCATAGATCACACCGACAATAGCACAGAGCTTAGCCAGCGACACCATTGTAACACGATATACAAAGCAATACAACAAAGAAGAAGTGGGTCTTTACTTCCAAGAGTGAGGGGCCGAACCTGGGTAACTCGCGTGTACCAATCGCATCCCCGATTCACCCAATGTCGATACGCTCCGCATCTTCGTTCCCTCTCGCGATGGTACCCGCCGTGGTATTTCCCACGTCATTGGCACCCACTATGGGGCCTACAGCTCAGGGTTTTGCAGATCAGAAGGGATTCCAAATTGGCTCGACTATCATTGTCGGCTGATTCATCCAGTTCGGAAGCCTCAACTTCGTGGACGAGGCAACATGGACACTAGCGACCCATTAGGTGACTGGCGGTGTTGTTCTCCTGGTCGGCTCCATCGACAGCTTCATCGGTTACATCGGCATAGATCCGGAGGGAAGTACCGGCTCAAACACGGACACCCCGACCCTCGTTGACGAGTTGGGTGGCCTCAGCGGAACAAGTCCCGACTATGAAGACTCGATTTATACGTTGCTCGATGATGTGCATGGTTATGGATAGGAAGAATACCACGGTCCCATCTCCAGCGTTGAGACCAATGAGGTCGGCGTTTTCATGGCCGGACCCACGCTGCCTAACGATCCGCTGACAACTCGAGTCTCGGCGGATAACGTAGCAGCCAGGGCGGTGGAAATTGATACGTATCAATCTACGCTCGTTCAGTAGAGAGAGTCTCAAAGCTGATAGGCGACGTCTCGCTCTCGAATAAGAGTTGCTGAAGATCGGGTAGGTTGAAATTCGAATGGTCTTCGAATACACTCAGAAGACCCGGTGGGCCATGCCAACAACGGTACGGGCCACGACTCTGTTCAAAACACTCGGAGGAGACGCTCCGGCGGTGTAAGCACCCACAAGGTCTAATGCATCGACTAGATAGGGGGAACCGGCTACCGGAGTATAGCCGGTGCCTCGAGAACCAGAGCCTAATGAATCTTCCACCGCCAGTGCATCCACCGGCTAGAACAACTCTGACGAACGGACATTTCCCAACACCTGCCTAGAACGTGATGGCCACTAAAGCTATAGTCCAGGGAGTGCAGGTAACTAGCGAAGACATCGAATCAGCTAAGATCCGCCAGGCGTTGGAGTTACTCGGCATAGCTGTCATGCAACAAGAGGAACTCTCCATATTAACTAGGGATCGGGTAGCTAGATCGGGTCAAGCATCCAAAAGCCAACCACGACCACATCGGTCCCTGAGGCTAAGCAACGCGCCAATCAAGAGGCACCAAGCAATGCTCGGTGCAATCGGGAAAGATAAAGGGAACACCCGACACGGTCCAGGGAGGTTTCCAATCTATGAAATAAGCTCACCACCAATCGCGAGGCGTGGCACGAAATCATGGAGTTGTGATCTGAGGGAAGGCCTTGACGATCGTTGCGGCTCCATGGCCATCCCAAAGTGCTTTGTGGCCAAGGTGATGTGTGAACGACTCCCGGACAAATTCAAGATTCCACAGGATGTGTATAAATACGACGGCAAATTTAATCCGGCCAACTAGCTAGAGGACTATAGCATCGCATGTCCATCCAAAACAACAACGAGATGATCTTGTGTTGATACATTTTGCTAATGATGAAGGATGAAGCGCGCACATGGATCCCGGGTCTGCCAAGAGGCAGCATCCACTCCTAGAAGGAAATGAAGTGGGTCTTCATCAAGAACTTCGAGGGGACGTACAAACTCCCAACCTCGATCGAAGACATCGAGGCTTGCCACCCAAAAAAGTGCGTACTCGCAACTACCTAACAAGGTGGGCCGAGTTATACAAGAAGGGCGTAGCTGACGTCAGCAAGAGGCCACATGCCATGCGTTTGGGAGAACGTGTCTATTCCATTCCCTCGTTGACAAACTCACTAAATGCAAATCGAAGAAAGTGATGAGGGAAAGTCCGGCAAGGATAAGGATCCCAAAAAGGGCAACCCGCCCAAAAAAGATAAGCCGTCCAAGAATAACAAAATAAAAGGGGGTGATGGAAGCTTTGAGTTAGTTGCCAACGCCACCCGAAATGACGACAAACATGGCTACAAGAAGCAGCACCCGAAGAGCAAATACACCGCAGAAATCACAGAAAATCAGCTGTGTAAACTCCATAGCACGCCGACTAAGAAATCCACGCACTTGCTCAAAGACTACGCAATGTGAAAGTCCAGGCCGGCGATTAAGAAAGCCAGCCAAAATGACGAGACGCTTGAAGAAGACATCGGCGCCTACTCTGTCTTCACGCAAACTCACGAGGGTAGCTACGACTCTGACATGCAAGTCGATTCTGAACTCATGGCGAGCTCTGGGGAGAGCGGCGCCATAGCCGAAGAGGTTGCACAGGGCGCTCCACCAGCACCCTTGGTTTACGCTTCAGACTCCATCAGCTAGTAGCTAATGATGGCTCGAGCATATTCCGCAAGGGAAATGGAGAACCAGTCCTACTGGTTACATAGTACACAGAAACACCTCTCCCAGCACATGCTGAAAGAGTGTCGATTATGGGCCACATTTGGTGATTCAATATCACTCCCAGTTTCAAACTCGGAGATCGACAACCTAGCAGAAGATCTTGCTTCCCTCCACATATTCATTATGGTGGATAAAAAGGAGGAAAGGCGCATCGACCGCCCCTTTAACGCCACGGTACCGGTGACGAGGGGAGATCTCGACAATATCCATGAAGGATGATACGTTGCTAACGTATCCATAATTTTTGATGTTCCATGCTTGGTTTTATCTACTTTCTTATGTTTTGTCCACACTTTGGAGTACTTTCTATACACTTTCTTGGACTAACCTATTAACAAGAGCCATAGTGCCACTTCCTGTTTTCTGTTGTTTTTGGTTCCGGGAAAGTTAGAAAATGAATATTCTCGGAATTGGACGGTACAAAAGCCAAAGTTAGTTTTTCACCGAGGTACACAAGGAGCCAAAGTACGAGACGGAGAGGGGCCAGGGGGCCACCACACCACCTGGTCGCGCGACCCAGCCTAGCCCGCGCCAGGGGGTGGTCTGGCTGCCTCCAGCACCCCCTCGGCCTCTCTTTTCGCCTATAAGATGCCTCCGATATAGAAACTCTAAGGACCCGATCAAAATTCCACGAAAGAGTCTGTAGCTGCCGTCATCTCCATCCCTAGATCGGGGGGGGGGGATCTGAAGCTCTTCCTGGCACCCTGCCGGAGGGGAGAATTCATCCTGGAGGCCTTCTTCATCACCATGGAAGCCTCCGGTGTGATGCGTGAGTAGTTCATCCTTGGATTACAGGTCCGTGTAGTAGCTAGATGGCTGGTTCTCCTCCTTTGTGCTATCATGTTTAGATCTTGTGAGCTCTGTTCATGATCAAGATCATCTATTTGTAATTCTTACATGTTGTGTTTGCAGGGATCCGATGGATATTGAGATGATATTTCAGATTGATTATTGATTCTATCATGTCTTTGTTATTTGTGATCTTGCATGCTTTCCATTGTTAGTAGTTATCTTGGCCAAGTAGATGCTAGCAACTCCAAGAGTTAGTATTTATGCTCGATAGTGGGTTCATGCCTCTAGTAATCTGGGGAAGTGATAAAAATCTCTAAGGTACTAGATGTGATGTTGCTACTAGGGAGAAAGCAACAATCCTTTGTTCATAGAACAATCGTATTGTTTACTTTACATGCAATGCGTAATGCAATTATCTGTTGCTTGCAATTTAATAATGGAGGGGGTTCGGATGATAACCTGAAGGTGGATTATTAGTCATAGATACAGTTGGATTACAGTCTATGTATAATGTTGTAATGCCCAATCGAATCTCAAAGGAGTCAAGATGAGTACTATATGCATATTGCTTTCTCGATGTTTGTCAATTGCCCCGCTGTAATTTCTTCTCCCAACATGTCATCTATCTTAAGGAGAGTCACCACTAGTGAACTATGGACCCCCGTCCTTTCTTTTATCATCAATCTACAACTGTTTACTGCTTTTTGTTTACTTTCTGCAAACTATTACTTTCTTCCACACAATACGTTTAATCCTTTGTTTTCAGCAAAACCGGTGAGATTGACAACTGATGACCCACAAGTATAGGGGGTGTATCACAGTATTTTCGAGGGAAGTGAAACCCAATTTATTGATTCGACACAAGGGGAGCCAAAGAATATTTATAAGCCTTAACAATTGAGTTGTCAATTCAGTTGCACCTGGAAACAATCTTGCTCACGGCAGTTTATCAGTAGCAACAGTTTTGTAGTAGCAATAGTAAAGTAACATCAGTAGTAAAGTAAAGACAGCAGTAACAATAGCAGTAACAGTAAGAATCGAGTGTTGTTGGCATAGGGATGGATGGACGGGTGTTGCATGGACAAGACAATTCACATAGCAATCAGAACATAGGGCATTGCAGATAAATAAGATAAAGCATCCAAGTACTAGATAATCCTAGGCATGTGTTCCATATATAGTCATATGTGCTCGCAATGAGAACTTGGACAACATCTTTTGTCCTGCCAGCCCGTTTGCAGCGGGGCCTCAAGGGAACTACTAGCAATTAAGGTGCTCCTTTTAATAGAGCACTAGAGCAAAGCATTAACACTCCGTGAACACATGTGATCCTCACATCAGAGCCATTCCCTCCGGTTATCCCGATTTCTGTCACTTCGGGGCCATTTGTTCCGGACAACAATGTGTGTATACAACTTGCAGGTAATACCATAAACAATACTATCATAATGAATCAATAACATGTTCAGATCTGAAATCATGGCACTCGGGCCCTAGTGATAAGCATTAAGCATAACAAGTCGCAACAAAGTCATAAAGCACTAATAGAAGATACTAGACACCATGCCCTAACAATCTGATGCCATTACCTGAACGATCTCATCCAATCCCTACCATCCCCATAGCCTACAACAGGGGATTACTCACTCATAGATGGGGGAAACATGGATGGTCGATGGAGAAGCGATGGTGATGATGATGGCGATGATCTCCTCCAATTCCTCGTCCCGGCAGGGTGCCAGAACGGAGTTTCTGGTGCTGTTTCGTGGAATCTGGTGGTGGCGGCGGAGCGGAACTCCTTCTGGAAAAACGTCGAACCCCCCAGAGTTTTTAGGTTAGAAGGCTTCTTATAGGCGAAGAGGGAGACCAAGGGGGTGTCTGGGGCGGCCAGACCACCCCCTGGCACGGCCTGGGCTAGCCCGCGCGGCCAAGTGGTGTGGCCTGGGCCCAGCCCACCTCCATCTCGTATTCTGGCTCCTGGAGTCTTCTGGTGAAATAGGATTTTCGGCATATATTCTGGGATTTTTCCTGATAGTTGATTTTCTGCACAAAAAGTAGACACCATGGCAATTCTGCTGAATACAGCGTCAGTCCATGTTAGTTGCATCCAAATCACACAAGTTTAGAGGAGAAACAATAGCAAAAGTGATCGAGAAAGTAGATACGTTTTGGACGTATCAACTCCCCCCAAGCTTAGCTTATTGCTTGTCCTCAAGAAATTCAGTTGAAAACTGAGTGCGATAAAAGAACTTTCACGAACACATTTGCTTCATATGATGTATATATTCTCAGCATGTGATCAACTACTTAGACAATTCATAATAAAGAGTATGCAACTAAGTTCACTTAATAGGCAATGCAAACTATGAAGAGATTCCAAGTTAAAAATAATAAGTAGCAAGAAACATAAACATAAGCAACATTACAATGCTCATAACAAGGTATGATAGAGTGGTATCTCGCTTGCCTTTGATCTAAGGCACCTCTGAAGTTCAGGTGAAGACTAGAAGTAAAGATGTTAAAGATACAAGCATCAAAGTCATAACACAAATAATCAAGTTTTGAGGCAAGCACATTACACTAAGAATGACAACTATGCTCTCAAGAAGGTGCTCATAGAATATGTGGAGACTCAACAAGGAAATGCAAAAGGTTTTGAATAGTTTGAAAGGCTTCCAAATGCTGGAAGTATGGTACTCGTTAGATTTGAGCTCGCATTGCCCCTATCATAAGCATCTTTAAATGGTTAAGGTTAAAGTGACACAACTAAGAGGATATGCTTGACAAGTTATAAATCGAAGTCTCATGCCCCTTACTTACGAAGACCGATCCTCGTGCTACTCAACTTCAGTCACAAGTAAGCTCTTGTCATTGTAAGTATATACGTATCATAGAGAACCGCCAACGGGGTCCCCCTTGCACATGATACAGGAGCTATCCCATAATCAAAATGACAAGGCGAACAGACAATGAGCATATCAGCGATCTTTTTATTTACTATGTGCATAGATTTTTATTGAGGATGCTTCATAGAATGCTCATTATGGTTATGCTGCAAGTTTCCACCATGATTAGGCATGGCTTAGGATAGCGGCCCAGGCGTTTCCCTAACACATATACAAACTCCATGATCTTACAAGTTCCACTTTTATTTCACACCGCCGGGATCCATAAGCAAAAATAATCATGATATCAACGGGGTACAAAGTACCCGTGGAATGTTGAAAGCGTTCCCCATGATACATGGTTCTGCTAACTTCAACTTATAAAGCGCAAGCATATACGCAACAAAGAAGGACGCAATGGTTTAGGTTTATTAAGTGCAAGAAAATAAAGTGTGCCATCAAGTTCGTGAGAGCTTTACTAACTAACTTTCCCAAAACAAACATACATTCTATTCGGAAGAAAACACGGCATATTGAATATGCACGGAAATAGCAAATGATGCTAATAGGTAGGTATGGTGGACACTTTGGAAATATTTGGTTTAGGGAGTTGGAAACATGAGTAAAATACTCAGTGAAAGTGAAGGATAGCAATATTAAGGGAGCAACAAATGAGAGAGCAATAGCTATCATAAACACTTGCAACAAAACATGACTAATCATGGCACGAAAGTGATTCAAGATCCTCAAGGAAAAATAATTCATCGAGGCTTAACTGATTATTTCAGTCATATGCATGCGTGAGCATGTGCCAAGTCAATTCAAATGAAACATTCAGAGGAGAATACCACGATGTCATACCATTATGAATAAAGTAATGCAAGCAAACATTTATAAGACATGCTACAAACTATTAGCAAGCTAGAACTAATCATACGAAAGCAAGAACTACTAAGCATCCAAAGATAACATACACCCTACACGAACAGGCTAAGCATGCCCACAATGATGAGTATATGTACAAAAATGAAAACAAGTAGAGTTCGTTACCAGCCTCTTACCACACCTCAAGTTGTAATTAATCCTCATTATTGCCCTTCACTTGTGTGGCTTGGATAATAATATGAAACCAAATCCCACTGAGGACTGCTGAACCGTGCAACAAACTCACAAAGCCAAAGAAGAACAACAAATATTTTTGGTGTTTTCGATTTTTAAACAAGAATCAAAAAGGGAAGAACAAGCAAAGCAAAATCTTTTTGGTTTTTCTTATAGTTCAAACAAAGCAAAAAGGGAAAAGCAAACCAAGGCAAAAAGAAGAAGAAGCAAACGAAAGAGAAACGATAGAAATATTTTTGGTCTTTTTGTGTTTTAGAAAGCAACAGCAAAGACATAACGAAAACTAAAAAGAGAACGAAACATGAATAGACAAAGTACCGACGCAGCATGATATGGAGATGAGTGCTATGTCGGCGTACCTCCCCCCAAGCTTAGGCTTTTGGCCTAAGTGGGTGTCAATCCCAAGCTGGCCAGGATGAAGTGTCACCGTTGTATGATGAGGAGGTTCCCTCGTCCTGGTGCGAGCTCGAGTACGTCCCTCCGTAGTGCGCAAAGTAATCGTAGGAGGGGCACATCCTCCTGGTGTTGCTCGTGGAAACCCGACAAGCGAAGCTGCTCGTCCACCTCCTCCTTAGAGCGCGACCACGGTCTCCTGTGAACACTAAACAAAGAAGACTGCGCCAAAGGGATCTCCCTCTCATCCCCATCAGTAAACAACATCCTATATACTAGACTGTCTAAATCAGAATCAGTAGTGACAAAATGATGAGTTTTCATAGCAACAAGGTCAAGCCTTTGTGGTGCCAATACAGTATCATTGGGGTCCACTGAAAGCCCTAATGCATTGACCATTCATGAGGCAATGATGCCCCCATAGATAGGCCCCCTAGCAGCTAGGCGACGAGCAATAAGCGAGCCAAGGTTGTACCGAGTGTCATTGTTAAGCGCAGCAGCAAGGAAGGCTAAATGATAGTTGGAGATATTACTAGTATTCTCCCTACCAAGAATGCTAGTGGAAAGATAATATGCAAAGTATCTAAGAGCAGGGAGTTGGATGTTTCTTATCTTTCCGCACTGCGCCACGTGGTCATCATCATTGGTCACCCCTCGGTAAAGCTCCAGCAAATCAGCGGGTCGCCCTTGAATTTTCTTCACGGTCCCTGTCATACCTACACCTACAACACTGCAAAATCTTTCCAATGACATGGTAAAGGGCAGGTTATAATTTTGAAAGAGACAGTTGACTGATAGGGCGTGTTAGTAAACGTGAAGCTCTCAACAAAGGTTTTGGTGAGCATAGTATATTGCTCACTCTCATCTTGCATATATGAGGTCAAACCAACCCTCTCAATCAGTAACAAGAAATCATCAAGAATCCCTGCAGCTTGTAAGAAAGTAAAACACGGAAAAGTAGATGGGTCAGCATCCCCATCGTCCCTTTCATTACCAATTCGAGTTGCAATGAGATCTTCATTGTATGATGGCCTAAACTGAGAGGCTGCTCTTGAGGGCCTCGACCTCCTAGGTGCATCCCTCTCAAATATCTCTCCAAAGGTATGGTTGTTCATGCTTGGTATTCTGAAATTTAAACACCTATTAAACAAGTGATTGCAAAGTGAATATAATGAAGGGTGCTACTCATAGGGACTTGTAAGAGGCCTAAACATGCATCAAAACTATATCTCTAAGCATCAAACAAGCTTACAAGCTCTCATAACCTGTCACCTACAGTAGCAAAATACTCAAGATATAATCCACTAAACACAAATCTACTTGGGCAAGAGGAGGAGTCACATACCGGTGAACAAATGCTCCAAATTTCAGCAACAAAGATGGGTTGAGCAAGGAGATCGAAGAAATCGAGAGCAAGCACAGCAAGAATGCGATTTTTAGCAATGAACTGGAGCTTGCTCGGGAGAGAGAAGAAAGTGGCAGGTGAGAGAGTTAGTGGAGGGCAAGGGTGGCCCACACCATGGCATGGCGCCACCTAGGGCAGGCCACGCCACCAGGTGGTGTGCCTGCCTGGTGGGTCCCCCTGGTACCTTCTAGGCACTCCTCTGCCCCTTTTTCACATAAAAATTTAATATGAATTTTCTGAAATTTTTCGAGACACTTTATTTTTGGGCAATTTTCAGACATAGAAGAATGATTTTCTGACAGACAGATTTTTTTTCCGGAAAATGATGCAATGAGAAAACAAGGCTAGAACTACAAGAGTTCTAAGACACTCTAACATGCAAGCAACTAACAACAAAAAGGAAAACTAAACGAAAACAAAAACTAAAATGGATAGAATAGAAGTAAGCGGAGATAATCATAGTGAAAACATTGTTTTGTTCAACGAAATCCTTTTGTTAACAAGGTTGATCAGGTCTTGTTATCAAAACAATTTCATATGAGAAAAAAGTTTGTATTCCACTAATGATTATGTTACCTCAACCTTGATAGCAATGGTCCCAATCATAATAGTTTCAAAATTTTCTCTTGGTATGGGACAATATATTTCTCCAACTTGAATGCCCTCAACATGTTCAATTGAATTCAAACCATAAGTCCTTTCAATCTTCTTGGGGAAATAGACAGTATGTTCCTTGTCATTAACATTTAAAGTCACCTTTCCTTGATTACAATTAATAACAGCTCATGCAGTATTAAGAAAAGGTCTCCCAAGAATAATAGACATATTATCATCTTCAGGCATTTCAAGCACAACAAAATCAGTTAATATCAAACAATTATGAGCCACTTGAATAGGCACATCCTCACATATACCCATAGGAATAGTGGTAGATTTATCAGCCATTTACAAAGATATATCAGTTGGTATTAATTTTTCTAGTTGAAGCCTCTAATAGAGAGAGAAAGGCATAACACTAACTCCAGCTCCCAAATCACACAAAGCAGTTCTAACATAACTATTCTTAATATAGCAAGGGATAGTTGGAATCCTAGGGTCTCCAAGTTTCTTAGGAACCTTACCATTGAAGGAATAATTAGCAAGCAAAGTAGAAATTTCTTCATTAGGGATCTTCCTTTTATTCAAGACAATATCCTTCATATACTTTGAGTAAGGAGGCAATTTAATAGCATCAGTTAAAGGAATTTACAAGAATAAAGGTTTCATCCACTCACAAAACTTATTATAGTGTTCATCTTCCTTTGACTTGTGTTTCTTATCAGGGAAAGGCATAGGTTTTTGGACCCAAGGCCCTCTTTCACTACCATGTTTCTTAGCAATAAAATCTTCTTTGGTGTATTTAGTATTCTTAGTGTGGTTTTCAGGTTCTTCTTCAACTTTTTCTTCATTAGGAACTTCGTTTTCTTCATTACCACTTTCAGCTTCAGCATCAGAGACAGATATACTAATAGGATCTATAGCAGGTTCTGAGGGTTCTACAATAGTTTTATGTTTCTTTTTTCCTTTTCTTACGAGTAGAACCACTATTTTCAGCTTGTTGAGAATCCTGCTCAATTCTTTTGGGATGCCCCTCAAGATATAGAGGATCCTGGGTAGCAACACCACTTCTAGTTCTAATTTCATAGGCATGTTTTTCTTTAGCAGCATTAACTAGCAAGCCTTTTTGCACTTCAACGAGTTGATCTATTTGAGTTTGAACCATTTGAAAGTGTTTAACAATCATTTTAACACCATTAGAGGTTCTTTCCACAATATCTTTCAACTCAACAATAGCTCTAGTGTTTTCCATTAGATGATTTTGCACCCTTTTATTAAAATTATCTTGCTTAACAATAAAGATATCAAATTCTTCTAAGCATTGATCAGGAGGTTTAGAGTAAGGGATATCACCTTCATCAAAGTGTTGGAGAGAGTGTACCTCAATAGTGGATGAGTGGGAAATTGGTTTACATAATTCTTCTATAGGAGGTAAATTCTTGACATCTGCAGCTTTAATTCCCTTGTCCTTAAGATATTTCTTAGCTTCCTTCATCGCTTCATCATTTAATTCAATAACTCCCCTCTTCTTTGATGTTGGAATAGGCACCGAAATAGTTGGTTCAGGTATGGTTACTTCAGGTATAGCTAATTCAGGAGGAGTCCAATCTTCATAATTCTTGCTTATTTTAGCCATTAATTCCTCAGCTTCCTTGGGAGTCCTATTCCTGAAAACACAGTCAACACAACTATCTAGGTATGTCCTAGATTCTTCAGTTAGTCCATTATAAAATATATCAAGAAGCTCATTCTTAGGTAATGGACTTCCAGTCTGTGCACGAATCAAAGCACAAAACCTTGCCCATGATTCAGGCAATATCTCTTTTTCTCCCTATTTAAAATCAAAAAGTTCCTGCAAAATAGCATGTCTAGCACTAGGAGGAAAATATTTATGTAGGAAAGTACTAATCAAACAATCAGGGCTATCAATAGATCCAGGAGGTAAATTACTAAACCAAGTTTTAGCTTCTCCTTTTAGTGAAAAGGGGAAAATCTTAGCGACAAAGTAAGTACACATCTTAATATCATCAGAAAACAAGCTACTCATGGTAGAGAGCTCAATCATATGTGGTACCACACTTTCATTCTTAGTCCCACAAAAAGGTTCTTTCTCAACAATAGCTATGTAAGATAGATCGAGAGAGAAATCATAATCTTTATCTTTAATGTTTATGAGAGAAGCAGCAAACTTAGCAATAGGAGACAATTTGGGTCTAATAGTACACCTCTCAAGGAGACTCTTAGCAACGCTCCTATCATGGGTGTTTTTACATTCTTTAATAAATTCATCGGTCATCTCAACATAACCATCTTCAATATCATAACTCTCACTAGACTCAGGTGAACTAACATGTGTAGTAGTGTCTTCATTAGGAGTTTCAGTATTTCTAGCTATAGTTCTAGCAATCGTAGCATCTAGGAAAGGACCTAATGAACCACTCTTATCAAGCACAGTAGAAGCAGCATCATAAGTATCAGAAGTTTCAGATTCAGCAGTAGTAGGAGTGTGTGTAGCATGTGTATGTGGTGGTGTAACGAGCTTACTCATAACAGATGGTGAATCAAGAGAAACAGAGGTGTTCAGAACCGTACCTCTTCTTGTAGTGGATGGTAAAATAGGAACCTTGCCATCACGATACTTACCCATGATAGATGGATGGCAGCGAACAATAGAGAATCCAAGTGAACTTGATAAATAAAGCTATGCTCCCCGGCAACGGCACCAGAAAATAGTCTTGATGACCCACAAGTATAGGGGGTGTATCGCAGTATTTTCGAGGGAAGTGAAACCCAATTTATTGATTCGACACAAGGGGAGCCAAAGAATATTTATAAGCCTTAACAATTGAGTTGTCAATTCAGTTGCACCTGGAAACAATCTTGCTCACGGCAGTTTATCAGTAGCAACAGTTTTGTAGTAGCAATAGTAAAGTAACATCAGTAGTAAAGTAAAGACAGCAGTAACAATAGCAGTAACAGTAGGAATCGAGTGTTGTTGGCATAGGGATGGATGGACGGGTGTTGCATGGACAAGACAATTCACATAGCAATCAGAACATAGGGCATTGCAGATAAATAAGTTAAAGCATCCAAGTACTAGATAATCCTAGGCATGTGTTCCATATATAGTCATATGTGCTCGCAATGAGAACTTGGACAACATCTTTTGTCCTGCTAGCCCGTTTGTAGCAGGGCCTCAAAGGAACTACTGGCAATTAAGGTGCTCCTTTTAATAGAGCACCGGTGCAAAGCATTAACACTCCGTGAACACATCTGATCCTCACATCAAAGTCATTCCCTCCGGTTATCCCGATTTCTGTCACTTCGGGGCCATTTGTTCCGGACAACAATGTGTGTATACAACTTGCAGGTAAGACCATAAACAATACTATCATAATGAATCAATAACATGTTCAGATCTGAAATCATGGTACTCGGGCCCTAGTGATAAGCATTAAGCATAACAAGTCGCCACAAAGTCATAAAGCACTAATATAAGATACTAGGCACCATGCCCTGACAATCTGATGCCATTACATGAACGATCTCATCCAATCCCTACCATCCCCATAGCCTACAGCGGGGGATTACTAACTCATAGATGGGGGGACATGGATGGTCAATGGAGAAGCGATGGTGATGATGATGGCGATGATCTCCTCCAATTCCCCATCCCGGCAGGGTGCCGGAACGGAGTTTCTGGTGCTGTTTCATGGAATCTGGTGGTGGCGGCGGAGCGGAACTCCTTCTGGAAAACGTCAAACCCCTCGGAGTTTTTAGGTTAGAAGGATTCTTATAGGCGAAGAGGGAGACCGAGGGGGTGTCTAGGGCGGCCAGACCACCCCTGGCACGGCGTGGGCTAGCCCGCGCGACCAGGTGGTGTGGCCTGGGCCCAACCCCCCTCCGTCTCGTATTCTGGCTCCTGGAGTCTTCTAGTGAAATAGGATTTTTGGCATATATTCCGGGATTTTTCTTGATAGTTGATTTTCTGCACAAAAAGTAGACACCAGGGCAATTGTATTGAAAACAGCGTCAGTCCGTGTTAGTTGCATCCAAATCACACAAGTTTAGAGGAGAAACAATAGCAAAAGTGTTCGGGAAAGTAGATACGTTTTGGACGTATCAACAACCTCACTGTAAGTTGGGGCAAAGTTCTGTGGTTGTGTTGTGCAGGTTTTCACGTTGCTGCTGGCACCGGTAGTGTGCCTTGCCAAAGTCCAGCTAGCAACACCTTGGAGGTGTTTCCTTGCTCCTACTGGATTGATAACCGTGGTTTCATAACTGAGGGAAAACTTGCCGCTGTGCTCATCATACCTTCCTCTTGGGGTTCCCCAACGAGCTCGATATATTTTGGGCCATCAAGCTATTTTTCTGACGCTGTTGCCGGGGAATCAAGGACATCTTCACAAGGGGAGTCCCTCATAACCAATCTCTTTACTTTGTTGTTTTTGTTTTGCTTAGTTTATTTTTGCTTTGTTTGCTTGTTTCTTTATCAAAAACACAAAAAAATTAGTTTTACTACTTTGCTTTCTTTATTAAAAACACAAAAAAATGACTACTCTTGAAAACACTAAGTTGTGTGACTTCACTTGCACCAACAACAATGATTTCATGAGTACACCTATTGCTCCACCTGTTCCTAAAGCTACTTTCTTTGAAATAAAACCCGCTTTACTCAATCTTGTTATGAGAGAACAATTTTCTGGTATTGGTAATGAAGATGATGCTGCTCATCTAAATAACTTTGTTGAACTTTGTGAGGTGCAAAAGCATAGGGATATAGATGGAGATATTATTAAGCTTAAATTGTTTCCTTTCTCTTTGAGAGTAAAAGCTAATGAATGGTTGAATTCCTTAACTAGGAATAGTATTGATTCTTGGACTAAATGCAACGATGCTTTCATTGGAAAATACTATCCTCCTGCTAAGATTATATCTATGAGAAGTGAACTAATAAAGTTTAAACAATCTGATAATGAACATGTTGCTCAAGCTTGGGAAAGAATGAAATCTTTGGTAAAGAATTGTCCCACTCATGGACTGACTGCTTGGATGATTATCCAAACTTTTTATGCAGGATTGAACTATTCTTCAAGAAATCTATTGGATTCTGTTGCTAGAGGTGTTTCCTTGCTCCTACTGGATTGATAACCTTGGTTTCATAACTGAGGGAAAACTTGCTGCTGTGCTCATCATACCTTCCTCTTGGGGTTCCCCGACGAGCTCGATATATTTTGGGCCATCAAAGGACTTAGTTGTGTTACAAATCGCTTGGGGATTCTTCGCTGCTCTTCCTAGGCTTCTCCCGCCCTATATATAATAGGTCGGGTCTCAAAGATGTATGCGGATAGGTTACATGATTACAACACCAACTCAATGTCGATCGTTGTTCTTCTTTCCTAATACTACTATATTCTTTGTCGGTAGCTCCTTTGGATCTTCATCTTGACTCTTCATGGGCCGTAATCCTTTCCGTAGGCCCTAGGTAGCAAATCATAAGGGTCCGGGTAATCATACCTATGTTAGTAGCTCCCGAGACTCTACCCGAACCGTAGATTCGGGTTGAGTCTCATGAAAATGTTTAATTCTTGTTTCTTTGTTTTCACTTATTTTTAAGATTTGTAGGGATTTGGTACAACGAGCCTAATGCATCCGACAGATCAGGAATTAGTTAATTTCTCATGGGAAAAAGCAAGGTTGTCCTACATCAAATTCAAGTCCCCAGGCCTGAACTCGGAATTTATTACTAGCGTAACTCAGTTCAGGCCGCTGAGGTCTTACCGAATACTGAATTCTAGTTTTATCTTATCGGGTACCCAACGCGCCCGTCGGGATTTTTCATCGTATCGTAGATATGGATATAATATTGGTAGAGCGCATTCTTGTACGATTACTAGGCCACACAGGACGAATCCCGGGGTCTTATATTCATGTTTTCTGAACATGGCATTCGGAGTTTTGTCGCATTTAGCTGTGATTCGAGATTTATATATTTTTTGTCGGCTGCCCTGCTGGGCTGCTAATATTTGTAAATTTTGCAATATATTTTGATACTTCATGAAATCTCCCGATGGGAGTATCCGTCGGAGGATACAATAAATGTAAAACTCGCAAGTATTTTAGGCGATGATTGTCTTTTACTTGGCCTGCATAATATTTCTATCGGGTGCGCGACAGTGCTCCCGATGGGAGTAGCCCCCGAGGCTATGTTTGGATGTCTATATCTGGACATAGGCTCATAATTAATGTTAAATCAAGCAAACATACGAAACATCATTTTGAGTTTATATGAACGGAAATTGAAGGTATGAAGAACTTATCTTTATACATATATGGCGTAACCGTGGATATATTATTTTGGTGGATTGTCGTTTGGCCGTAGGCCGAAGTATTTTGGCTTTAAATGCCGGACCATAGGCCTTATTGAATTGATAAGTAAACATAAGATCTCTTAAGCATAAAAGCCTCATAGTTGTTCAACGTTCCATGGATTGGAATACTGGACTCATGTATTCTTGTCTTGTAGACGATATGCTCCTCCATGAATAACTTTTATAACGATGTAAGGTCCTTCTCAAGGTGATTCCAGTTTTTGGTGGCCATCTTGCTTGAGTCGAAGAACTAGGTCCCCTATTTCGAAGGACTTAGGTCGTAATTGTCGACTGTGATAGTTGCGAAAGTTTTGCTGATATATGGTGGCTCTTTGTAGGGCTTCATCTCGAGCTTCATCAAGTGCATCAACGTCATCTTCAAGTGCTTCTCTTGATTTGTCTTCATCATATGTAACTACTCTTGGAGATTCATGTGAAACTTCAACTGGAAGGATGGCTTCAGCATCATGGACCAGAAAGAAGGGTGTTTCTTGTGTTGAATTATTTGGGGTAGTTCGTAAACTCCACAAAATAGATGGTAACTCATCAACCCATGCTCCTTTTGCCCTGTCGAGTGGTGCTAGCAACCTTTTCTTGAGGCCAACAGTTACTAGACCATTGCCTTTTTCTACTGGCCCATTGGTTTGCGGGTGAGCTACTGAGGCGTAGCTTACCTTGATGCCCATCTCTTGGCAATATTCTTTAAACTCATTGGAAGTAAAATTGGTTCCACTGTTCGTGATGATGTTGTTTGGCACGCCAAACCGAAATACTATGGATTTTATGAAATTCACAGCCAAAGTTTCATCTTGAGTAGTGACTGGCATTGCTTCAATCCATTTAGTAAATTTGTCGACTCTACTAGCAGAAAAACGTATCCTCCTAGAGATGACTTGTGAAGTTTACCCACCATATCAAGCCCCCACTGAGTGAAGGGTGAAGCTAGAGGTATAGGGTTTAATTCAGCTGCCGGTGCTCCTGGTTTTGTTGTGAATCGTTGGCATGCTTCACATGTTCTGACTATATCCTTTGCATCTTGAACTACTGTAAACCAATAAAATCCTGTCATGGATGCGTTGGCAGCAATTGCTCGGCTGCTGGCATGATGACCACAAACTCCCTCATGTATATCTTTGAGTATGGATTTTCCTTCTTCCGGTCTGACACATCGCTGTAACACACCCGAAATACTTCTTTATATAATTCTCCTTTAATTACCATGAAGGATTTCGATTGTCGAGTGATTCGCCGGGCTTCCGTTACGTCCTCGGGTAATTCTCCCCGAATCATATAAGCTATGTATGGTTGCATCCATGTAGACTCTATTATCATAACTTCATCAATTTCTAGGTCTTCTCCAATGGCTTTTTCTGCGCTTGCAATGGTTGATGGAGCCCCCGAGTCTTTTCGTGGCTTACTCTTTTTCCCTGTCTTGGGTGCTATGACCTCAGAAACTCTTTTTGCTTTGATAGAACACTCAAATATTTCTTCCCAAAAAACCCGGGTGGCACTGGTAAGCATAGTGACCCGATGTTTGCCAAATTGTCGGCTTCTTTGTTGCTTCCTCTTCCTATGTTTAATACCTCGCATACGTCAAATTGAGCTTCCATGATGTTGTATAAATCATGATAAGAAATCATATGGTCGCTGACAACATCACACTTGTTCATTGTTTATTGTGCTACGAGGTTAGAGTCACCGAAGATTTTTAGACGAGTTGCACCGCAAGCCTTTGCCATCCGCATGTCGTGCAACAAGGTCTCGTAATCAGCTTCATTGTTGGATGCGTTCTCAAAACTCCTCCGAAGTATGTATCGCATCTTGTCACCTTGCGGTGATATTAATATGACTCCCGCTCCTGCTCCTTCTGTTCTTTTTGATCCATCGAAGTACATTGTCCAGGCGCTTGAAAGATCAGGTGGACCCACACATTGTAACTCAGTCCATTCCGTGATAAAATCCGACAGAACTTGCGATTTGATGGCTTTTTGCTTCTTGTACGTGATGTCCCGAGGAGACAATTTGATGCCCCATAGGGAGACACGCCCAGTTGCTTTTGGGTTATTAAGGATGTTCGACAGAGGTGCCTCATTGACCACTATGATCGGATGTTCTGAAAAATAATGGCGTAGTTTCCGCACTGTCATGAATACTCCATATGCTAATTTTTGGTAATGTGGGTACCTTTGTTTGGATGGTCAGAGTACCTCGCTCAAAAAATAAACTGGCATCTGAACACTATGGGTTTTCCCTTCTTCGGGTCGCTCCACAACTAGGACCGTGCTGATCACCTGATTTGTGGCGGGTATGTAAAGAAGTAGTGGCTCGTTTTCTCGTGGAGACACGATGCCGGGGGTGTCGAAAATGTCTTCTTGAGGTCTTCAAAGGCGTGCTGAGCTTCTTCAGTCCATTCAAACTTATCTGATTTTCTCATAAGGGCGTAAAATAGTAATGCTTTTCCCCTAATCAAGCAATGAAACGGCTAAGTGCTGCCACTCGCCCGACCAGTTGTTGCACTCCTCTTAAATTTGTTGGTTTTTTCATTATTAAGATTACCTGTATTTTCTCGGGATTGTCTTCGATTCCTCTTGCTGATACCAACTATCTGAGGAGTTGCCCTGCTGGGACTCCAAAGGAACACTTCATCAGGTTTAACTTGATGCAGAACTTATCGAGGTTGTTGAATGTTTCTTCGAGATCCTTGATAAGTTATGAGATTGTTTTTGATGTGACTATGACATCATCAATATATACTTGTACATTTGTACCAATTTGGCTTCCCAGGCAACTTTGCATCATCCGTTGATATGTTGCCCCGACGTTTTTTAAGCCAAAAGGCATTGTTGTGTAGCAAAATTTGCCATAAGTTGTAATGAACGATGTTTTCTCCTGATCCTCCTCCTTCATTCGAATCTGTTGGTATCCTGAGTATGCATCCATAAAGGAAAGATGTTCACACCCTGGAGTTGCATCGATTATTTGATTGATTCGTGGCAGTGGGAAGTGATCCTTTGCATAATGCTTATTAAATGCGGTGAAGTCAATGCACATTCGTAGCTGTTTGGTGTTCTTCTTTGGGATGCATACTGGGTTTGCGACCCACTCTACTTTCTTTAGTTCCTTTCTGAAATTAGCATCAGTAAGACGATGTAGCGATTTTGCAATAGCTTTGTGCTTTGGTTCCGCGAAAAGACGAAGCGATTGCTTAGCTGGTTTTGCTTTTGGATCTAGATTTAGTGCATGCCCAGCGAGTTCCCTAGTAATTCCTGGCATGTCAGAAGGTAGCCATGCAAAGATTTCCCAGTGCTCATGGAGGAACTCGATGAGCGCGCCTTCCTATGTGGGACCAAGGTTGGAAGCCACAAATGTTGTCTTCTTCAGGTCGGTGGGATGGATCTGTACTTCTTTGGTGTCTTTTGTAGTGTCGAAGGCCTAGTCAGGGTTGACACGTGTTACCGCGAGAGATTCTACGTTTGTTGTCGTTTTGAGCTGCTCAAACTCGTTATCGGAACGTGTGAAGCTTCCTTTTATTGATATGATTCCCTTTGGTGCTGGCATTTTCATGACTAGGTATGCATAGTAAGGAACTGCCATGAATCATGTGAAAGTCGGACGTCCCAGGATCGCGTGATACTATGATGGCTAGTCCATGACTTCGAACTCCAGCTTTTCCTACCTAAAATTTTCTTTGGATCCAAACACAACGTTAAGGAATTTTTTCCTAAAGTAATTTCGGCTTTACCTGGTACTATGCCGTGGAAGGATGTTTCTGTTGGTGCCAAATTTGCCAAAGGGTAGTTCACTACCCTAAGCGTTTTGGTGTAGATCAGGTTTATGCTGCTACATGCGTCCATAAAGACCTTGCTCATGTCGAATCTGCCAATTTGTGCGTCAACTATCAAGGCCGAATGACTCGGTCTTGGTACTCGATGAGGGTGATCAGCTCTGCTAAATGTGATTTCCTGTTCTAACCAGTGGAGATATTCGGGTGTGGTTGGTGGATCCACTTCCGCCATGTTGACTTATCGTGTGATTAGATTCTGAATTCTATTGGATGGACGCCCTTTTTGAATCATTGATATTGCCCCCTTTTGACCTAGGGTAATCGTCATTTTGATTGGTTGTGTTTTGTGATTGTCCTGCTGACGGAGGCGGTGCCCCGATGGCCAACATGCCAGGCGTGGATGTGTATCCTCTTCTTGTTGCTTCGGTTGATTTTGCATTGCATAGCTCTTGCATCTTTAAGAACGTTCAGCAATATTTCATGAGGTGGTTGGATTGTCTTTTTCTGCTGAATCGATGTAAAAGTGCATATTACAGGGTCCTTCCAGTATTTGCATTGCAGACATTGGTGGGTCCTAAGTTCTTGGCTGATATCGCTACGCTGATTGACCTCCTCCACCTTCATCCTTGTGGCGGCGGTACCCACGGTTGTAGTCGTTATTTCTGTTGTTGCCTTCACCCGAAAAACTGGCCACGACGTATCTTGGTTCCGTACTTCCATCATTGTTTCGTCGCCTCTTGTCGTTGCCACCTTTATCCCTGTCTTCTTTGGGTGACCATGTTCATTTGTTATGCAGTGCATCTTCTCCATCAGCCCATTGATTCGCTATGTCCATTAGCTGTGAGATTGTCTTGGGTTTGATTTGCCCCAGTCTTCTATGAATTCGCAACAGTGGAGGTCATCATTGAAGGCATCAATTGCTCTTTCATTGGATATGGATTCGGCTATATTTTTGATGATGTTCCATCGCTGGATGAATGCTCTTATTGAATCTCTAGGCTTCTATTTACATGCATGCAGTTGCTCTAAAGACGCGGGTCGCTTGAATGTGGAATGAAATTATCGGATGAACTTGTCTTCGAGGTCGTTCCAACTATGAATAGAATCTTTGGGTAGCTGCATGAGCCATGATCTTGCAGCGCCAGTGAGGTGCAATTGTAAGCTTTGCACTGCCGTGGCTGTTGAGCCTCCCTGTAGCTTGACAGTGGCCAGGTAGTCTGCTAACCAAGCTTCAGGTTCTTCGGGTCCGTCGTATTTTTGATGGTCATGTGGAAGTTTGAAATCCTTGGGTACTGAGGCTTTTGGAATCCGCTGAGTGAAATAGCTGGCTCCACATAATTCGTAGTCGTCTTCATTGCCATGATCATGTTCTCTTCAACTACGGTTTTGATCTCTCGTATTGCTTTGTGGCTCTAGTCATCAAAGACGCTCCCGACGTGGTGACTGTGATCGCCTGGTGTGGCCCGTATGCCGAGGGCTGCTGCGATGTCGTGGTGATCTATCGGGTTGATGTGTAAGTCCTTGTTCTGCTTGGGCAAGAGTTGCTCCTACCATGCCGAGGTTCATTAGGGCAGAGCGGTGGAGACCTGCACGAGGATCATCGGGTGCAGGTTGGGTTGTGATCAAGTATGTTTGTGCGACCACAATTGCTACTTGGGTTGTTTTTGCTTTGATGTTTCCTGCTTGATCTACTGACATGAATGATAGGTTGAGGTCTCAGATCAGTTTGTTTCTTTCTTCTTCGGGGATGTTCTGTAATCGAGATGTTCCCCTTGCTGGCGGTGCTCCTCCTGTTACGCTCCTAGACCTTCGAGTTGAGCTGAGTTGTGCCCGTTGTCGGCTGGACTCGTCGGCTAACCTTTTTCTTTCATCGAGTTGCCTCTGCATCTTTAGTAGGTCCCTCTTCTTGTGGTGGAGCATATATTGATATGCTAATAAATCTTTGTGTGAAGCGTAAGTTGTCATTGGAACCGCACCTGAAATTGCTTCCCTGGCCTTTTGTCATGCCATCACTGGTAGCCTAAGAGTCCGTCTCTCTTCTCCGTCTGGCTCTGCTCTTCCTCCGGGGACTATGCGTTTATCTATTGTTCCTCCTCCGTTTCCGTGGTCTCCTTCATCACCGTGGTTTCCTGCATTATCATCGGATAAAATATCATTGGGGTCGAGTATAGGGTTACCGTTAGAGTCATGCGGCGTCGAGGTGTCTCTATTGATCATGCACACTTGGTGGTGTGTGATATATGGACTTGCGGCGTCGTCATCTGAATTGGGGAAGATGTTGTCGGGTGGATCAACGAAGTCTGCGAATTTTTGCTCTGGGTAAATTTATGTCGTCCTTATTCCAAAGTCGATGCTTTCGCTGATTTCCTCGGGTTTGGAGTTTGCTAGGTTTTTTCCGCGTGGTGGAGTTGGTGGGGAATCTAATCTGAAGGAGAGATTTTCGTAAAGACCATCAAGGTCCCCCAGATCCGTCTCATCTTGCTTGTTTTCATCGGGTGCTTCGATTTCCGCTGTGACATCCATGGAGGATCCGACAGACGATACTGGAACCGCCGTAGGCGCACTTTTTTCCACCGATGTTTTTGATGTAATCAGGGCCGAAGGATGTGATTCTTGGGGGTCTTCTACTTGGAAGTGGGAGCTCCCAATGATTAGATTGGATCCGCCATTGAATTCTGCGGGTACTATCACAGGGGTGGGCGGGCGTGGTTCTACTTTTGTGGGGTTGCTGCTTGGCGAAAAGATTTCCACCGAACCCATGGTTCCAGCATTCAAGTTTCCCACAGACGGCGCCAATTGACAAGGGGAGATCTCGGAAATGTCCATGAAGAAGGACTTAGGGTTTTGCGGAAAAGAGAACACTGGGGATTTCGTCGGATGTCAGGAAACAATGGAATCAAAGTCGCCTGAATATCAAGAGAATCACTGTGTTACAAATCGCTTGGGGATTGTTCGTTGCTCTTCCTAGGCTTCTCCTGCCCTATATATAATAGGTCGGGTCTCAAAGCTGTATGCGGATTGGTTACATGATTACAGCAACTCGATATCGGTCTTTGTTCTTCTTTCCTAATACTACTATAATATTTGTCGGTTGCTCCTTTGGATCTTCATCTTGACTCTTCATGGGCCATAAGCCTTTTCACAGGCCCTAGATAGCAAATCATAAGGACCTGAGTAATCATAGCTATATCAACTGAGGTACCAAATTTCCTAGAATGGTCGGAGCATGACATCGAGTGGACCAGAAAGTATCATCCGGCCCTAGTGGAGGACCCTGGCCAACTACCATTAGTCGTTGCCTCATAGGTAAATGGTTTCCTACTCTCCAAAGTACAAATGGATGGTGGCATTAGCATCAACATCATGTACATAGAGACCTTCAAGCGGCTAAACATCCTCAAGTGACGGCTGCAACCCTCAAAGATGACGTTTCATGGCATAGTTCCCGTAAAGTCATCCAAGCCTTTAGGAAGAATCGGCATCAGCGTCGCTTTTGGAAGCAAGAAAAACTTCTGCAAGGAGATTCTCTAATTCGATTTGGTGGATTTTAGAAGCCCATATCACCGCATATTCAGACGACTCGTGTTCGCCCAATTCATGGAACAATCCTTTTACGTATACCTCAAGCTGAAGATGCCATGGCCCAAAGGAGTCATCATGATAAACGGCTACCTGGTGAAGGCCACCAAATGCAAGAAGGGTCAGTCGGTCTTTGTCGGACTAGCGGTTAACAAAACCGAGCTCGTCGAGATATGACAGAAAGTTAACCCAAAGGATGTTACTCTCTCTAAGAGGCCGAATCAATTAGCCGGCACCACCTTCGAATCATCCAAGGACGTAAAGCACGTCGCGCTGGAGGAGGGAAATCTGGACAAGGCAATGGGTATCGGTAGCCACCTTGACATCAAATAGTAAAGCGCGTTCATTGAGTTCCTCCGTGAGAATATGGACATCTTTGCGTGGCAACCATATGATATGTGGGGAATCCCTAGGAAGCTTTCTAAGCACACACTCAATGTCAAGGAGGGGGTGCGGCTATTAAGCAACCCCTTCGGTGATTCACGGACGAATGGCACCACACAGTCAGTGAATAAATCGCTTGGCTATTAGCGGTCAGAATCATCATCGAAGTATTTCACCCAGAATGGTTGGCTAATCTAGTCTTGGTGGTAAAAAGAATGGGACCTGTATCAAAATCAATAAGATGAAAGATGTATCCAATTTCTCGATTCAATAGAAGCCCATAGAGGTGCATATGGTACCCAACTAAGAATAGGATAGAATATATATGTCAAAAGCAGGTCTGATTATCTATAAGAGCAACACGTTCCGAGGTGTGAAGTAGGAGAGAGGGGATGTGATGATTGAGGTTTTGAATAAGTCGACCTTTGCATTTTAGATTTGGATCTTTTTCGTATTTTAAAATAGTGAAAAGTTCATCTTAAAGTTGGTTTATTCAGCAGCAACGAATGCTACTCATTATAGGGATTTCGACAAAGCGAATTTATTCATTACTAAAGCCGAAGTCAGTAGGACTACTATTATGAAAAAAATTAAACCTCGGGCTCGAGGATGTAGTTTACCCATAAAAAGCATGTGTCATATAATAGTTGTATTAAATATAGTAAAGAAATCTAAATAACCTTTAGATTCATCTAAGATTTCAATTCCCTCTAAAAAACAAATTGCAACCCGGATCTCGCGAATATATCGATTCCAGCCAATGATGACACTATGACTTCAATTCAATTGATTCTTAACAAATTAGTATTTGCAATTTGTGAAGGGCATTTAGTTTGGGTTTTCCCGCAACCAACGCAAAAGAGAACGGAAGAATTCTTCTTTTCCTCTTATTGCATAATCAAATTTATTGCATAATAAAATAAAGAAACCTTAGAATTCCGTTTGCCTAAGGTACATTACTGCCCCAAGTATCCCTTCACGCTACCTCACATCGACCAAGTGATCGATTTCACGGCCAGTTGCGAGCTACTCTATTTTCTGGACGCTTACTCGGGTTATCACTAGATCAGAATGGCTACTGAGGACTAGGAAAAAACCTCGCTCATCACGTTGTATATATGGAGCATTTTGCTATGTCCCTATGCCATTCATATTAAAGAACACTGGCGCTACATACCAAAGTTGTATGCAAAATTGCCTACACAGCCAGATCGGACAAAATGTACACATGTATGTCTAAGACATCGTCATCAAGTCACAGAAGATGGGCGACCTAATCAATGACTTACGTGAAACATTCGCTAACCTACGACGATACAAGATGAAGCTCGACCTAGCAAAAGGCGTGTTTGGCGTGCCTACTATGAAGCTACTCGTCCTCATTGTCTCAGAAAGAGGCATCAAATTCAACCACGCAAAAATCGATGCTATCATCAACATGAACAGCACCGGTGCGTGCACGACGCCCAGCAGCTCATCGGCTGTATAGATGCAGTTAGACGATCCGTTTCTCGGCTCGGAGAAAAAGCGTTGCCATTGTACAAACACCCTCAAAAAGACGGACAAGTTCACAACAAGGCATTCAAAGCTCTCAAAAAGATGATTTCAACCGCCCTGTTTCTAGCAGCAGTGCTTCCGCGAGAGCCTATGATGATCTATATTGCAGCGACTAACCATGCCGTAAGCGTTATCACGATAGTCGAGCGCAACAAGGAAGCCAGAGCACAAAGCGTGCAAAGGCCTATTTAGTATGTGAGAAAAGTGCTCACGGAGTCGAAGGAAAGGTACCCCTATTACCAAAAGCTGGTCTATGGCGTGTATATGCCAAAAACTGTGCCATTACTTCCAAGAGCACGAAATGACCATTGTGAGGTCCGCTCCCATCAGTGACATCATCAAAAACTGAGAGGCAACTGGAAGGGTGGCAAAGTGTGCCATCTAGTTGGTGTCCTACATGATCAATTACGAGCCACGAAGAGCGATCAAATCTCAGGTGTTAGACAACTTCATCAATGATTGGACTGAGTCATAAGAGATGAATTGGCAACCAGACACACTATACTAGAAGATGTACTTCGATGGTTCAAAGATGGTCGACGGATCGGGGTTGGCATTGTCCTCATGTCACCAAAAGGGGATAAGATGTACTACGTGCTAAAAATCCACTTCATGGCCACAAACAACATGGCCGAAGATGAGGCACTCCTCAATGGTCTACATATGGCCAAGGAGATGGGCATCGGTCGGATTGAATGCTACAGAGACTCCTACCTAGTGGTGCGACAATGCAATCGAACATGGGACGCCGAGGATTCCATCATGGCCGCATATCGACGAACCGTGGATAGAATTGGCGCCCACTTTGCCAGTTTTGATTTCAAACACGTCAATCAAAGATACAATAAGTAAGTCGATGCTCTTTCGAGAGTTGGCTCAACAAGGGCGTTAGTCGGTCCAGGAGTATTCCTCGAACACCTATACAAGCCCTCCATCACGGCGAAGTCAGATGCGATACTAGATAACCTGGTAGCAGAAGAGTCACTCTTAGTCATTGTGTTTGCCGAAAAGTTGGACTAGACGCGTCCTTCCCTAGCTTACTTAGAGAACCAGGAGTTACCTTTCGATGTGGTCGTTGCCTGATAGATCGTACACCGTGCCAAGGCTTACACTATCATCAACAACCTACTTTACAAGTGATCTACAATAGGCATGTTTCAACACCGTGTTTCACCGGAGAAGAGCCGAGATATCCTACTCGAGATTCACTCTGACGAGTGGGGCCACCACGTGTCTTCTAGGGCAATAGTCATCAAGGCCTTCTAACGAGGGGTAACCTCGGCAATACCTATGGTGATGTACTTAGGGCTTTGCGGAAAAGATAACACTAAGGATTTTGTCGGATGTCAGGCAAACAAGGGAGTCAAAGTCGCCTGATTACTTGATGAATAACACTATTACATGTTGCTTGGGTTTTTTGGTACCTCCTCATAGGCTTCTCCCATCCTATATATAATGGACCGGGTCTAAAAGCCGTATACGAATAGGCTACATATGTATGATTACAACACCAACATAACGCCGGTTCATATTTCCTTTCCCAATACAACTAAGGGTTTTATCGGTTGCTTCTTTGGATCATCATCTTGGATCTTCATGGGCCGTGAGCTTTTATACAGCTAGGGTAGCGAATCATAAGCACCCAAATAATCGTACCTATGTCAGTAGCCCCGAGACTCTACCTGAACCATAGAGTCTGGTTGAGTCTCAATGATATTTTTTCAATTTTTTCCTTTCTTTGCATTGTTTCCAATTGTTTTTTACTTTTATAAGGATTTGGTACAACAAGCCTGATGCATCCGACGGATCGGGAATCAATTAATTGCTTCTGGGAAAAAATAATGTTGACCTACATCAAATTCAAGTCCCCAGGCCTGAACTCGGAATTATAACTAGCGTAATTTAGTTCGAGCCGCTGAGGTCTTATCAAATACTGAATTCCAGTTTTATTTTACGAATACCCAATGCGTCCGTCGGGACTTTTCATGGTATCATTGATACGGATATTTTACTGGCAGAGCACATTCTTGTGCGATTACCAGGCCACACAAGACGAATCTCGGGGTCTTACCTTCATGTCTTGGACATGGCATTCAGAGTTTTGTCGTGTCGGGTGCGATCCGAGATTTGTGTTATTTTTGTCGATTGTCTTGTTTGGCGGCTGGAATTTCTAAAATTTATCAGATTTTTTGTTTTGATGATTTTTTCATAGAATCTCCCGATGGGAGTAACCTTTTGAGGATACATCAAAGTAAAACTCATAGGTTTAGGTGATGATTTCCTTGACTCACAATTTAGTTTTTATCGGGTGCGCGCTAGTGCTCCCGATAGGAGTAGCCCGAGGCTATGTTCGGATGCCTGTATCTATACATAGGCTCATAATTGTTATTAGTTTTATTAGAATAGTGCTCATAGAAAAATATAAATCCTTTATTTTATCGGAAAGAAGATATAAATAAAGACTTAGAGTATGAAGAACTTATCTTTTATTTCTATTCTGAAGCCGACGACACATTATTTGGTAGATTTTTTGCCTAGCCGTTTGGCCTTTATATTCTGGCTAAGAAGTCGGGCCATAGGCCTTATTTGTAATTTAAATTGCGAGAAAACATAAATTCTAAGCGTAAAAACGCCATAGTTGTGTGATCAGTATTTTACTCTTGTCTTATTTTCTTGTATCCGAGATGTAAGGCCCTTCCCAAGGAGACTCCAATTTTCGGTGACCATCTTGCTTGAGGAGAAGAACTAGGTCCCCTACAATGAAGGACCTAGGACGCAACAGTCAACTGTGATATTTGTGCAAGTTTTGCTGATATATAGTAGCTCTTTATAGGGCAATGTCACGGTCTTCATCAAGTGCATCAATGTCATCTTCAAGTGCCTCTTGATGCTTCTTCATCATATGTAGCTACTCGTGGAAATTCGTGTGATACTTCGATTGGAAGGACGACCTCAGCGCCGTGGACCAGAAAGAAGGGTGTTTCTTGTGTCGAATTATTTGGAGTAGTATGCAAACTCCACAAAATAGATGGTAACCCATCAACCCATGCTCCTTTTTCCATGTCGAGTGGTGCTACTAATCTCTTCTTGAGGCCAACAGTTACTAGGCCATTGGCTTTCTCCACTTCCCATTGGTTTACGGGTGGGCTACTGAGGCGTATCTTACTTTGATACCCATCTCCTCACAGTATTCCTTAAACTCATTAGAAGTAAAGTTAGTTCCATTATCTGTGATGATGCTATTTGGCACACCGAATCGAAATACTATGGATTTGATAAAATTCACATGCGAAGTTCTGTCCTGACTGGTGACAGGCATTGCTTCAATCCATTTAGTAAATTTGTCGACTATTACTAGCAGAAAGACGTATCCTCCTGGAGATGATTTGTGAAGTTTTCCCACCATATTGAGTCCCCACTGAGCGAAAGGCCAAGCAAGAGGTATGGGGTTCAACTTAGCAGCGGGTGCACCAGGCTTTGTTGAGAATCGTGACATGCCTCGCATGTTCTAACTATATCTTGTGCATCTTGTACTGCTATGAACCAATAGAATCCTACCCTGAACGCTTTGGCAACAATTGCTTGACTGCTAGCATGATGGACACATACTCCTTCATGTATATACTTGAGTATAATTTTTTCTTCGCCGGGTGTGACACATTGCTTTAGCACACCCAAAGTACTTATTTTGTATAACTCTCCTTTGATGATTCGAAAAGCTTTTGATCTTCGAGTGATTCGCCGAGCTTCTATCACATCTTCGGGGAGTTCTCCCCGAGTCATATATGCTATGTATGGCTACATCCATGTAGGTTCTATTATCATGACCTCATCAACTTGGGTCTTATAACCTTAAAGACTCTCTTGGCCTTGATATAACGCTAAGTTATTTCTTCCCAGAAAACTCCAAGTGGCACTGGTAGGCATAAGGACCCGATGCTTCCTAGATTGTCGGCTTCTTCATTGCTTGCTCTTCCTATGTGCGATACTTCGCATCCATCAAATTTAGCCTCCATAATGCTATACAGATCACGGTAGGAAATCATGTTATTGCTGAAAGCGTCACACTTGTTCATTGCTTTCTGTGCTACAAGATTAGAATCACCGAATATTTCGAGGCGATTTGCACTGCAAGCTTTAGCCATACACATACCATGCAATAAGGCCTCATACTCAGCTTCATTATTGGACGCGTTTGCAAAGCTCATCCGAAGTATATATCGCATTTTATCGCCTTATGGTGATACTAGTATGACTCCTGCCCCTGCTCTTTCCGTTCTTTTTGATCCATCGAAGTACATTGTCCATGCGCTAGAAAGGTCAGGTGGGCTCGCACATTGTAGTTTTGTCCATTCGGTGATAAAATCAGGCAGAACTTGTGATTTAATTGCTTTACGCTTATCCTATGTGATATATCGAGGGGAAAACTCAATGCCCCATAGAGAGACATGTCCAGTTGCTTCTGTATTATTGAGGATATTGGACAGTGGTGCTTCATTGACAACTATGATCGAGTGTTCCGAATAATAATGATGTTACTTCTGTGCTGTCATAAATACTCCATACTCTAGTTTCTGATAATACGGGTACCTTTGTTTAGATGGCGAGAGGACCACGCTCAAGAAATAAACTGGCCTCTGAACACCATGGGGTTTCCCTTCTTAGGGTCGTTCTACGACCAGAACCTTGCTGACCACCTAATTTGTGGTGGCAATATAAAGAAGTAATGGCTCTTTCTCGTGCGGAGACATGACGACGGGAGATGTCGAAAGTGTCCTTTTGAGATCTTCAAAGGCGCGCTGAGCTTCTTACGTCCACTCGAATTTATCTGATTTCCTCATGATGGCATAGAATGGTAGTGCTTTTTCTCGTAACCGAGCAATAAAACTGTTGAGTGCTGCAACTCGCCTAGCCAGCAGCTGCACGCCCTGAAGATTCGTTGGTTCTTTCATTGTTAGAATTGCCTGTATTTTCTCGGGATTGGCTTCAATTCCTCTTGCTGATATGAGGTATACGAGGAGTTGCTTTGTTGGGACTCCAAAGGAGCACTTCGTTGGGTTGAGTTTGATGCAAAATTTGTCAAGGCTCTCAAATGTTTCTTGGAGATCTTTGATAATTAAATACTCTTGCTTTGTTGTAACTGTAACATCGTTGAAAGGGCATGTATGCCCCATGTGTGGTTTTGGTAATTAATGACAATCCCTATGGACTAATGTGCAAATTGAGTTTCACTTGTAGGTTTGTCCTTTGGCATCGCTTGGACCATGTGTTGGTTTCAAGGATGAAAAAGAAAAAGCATCGTCCAAGGGCTTTGTTCCTATTAGAATCAAGTAGAAGAAGAAGAAGATCAAGTTTGTCTTGAAGAAGAAGAAGATGGAGTTCCTCATGGCTATCTTCAAGACATCATCAAGAATTGAAGTGCAAGCTCAAGATGCACCATCTCTAGAAGACCTCATGCTTGGAGCTTGCCATCCTCGGCGTTCATGGAGTGATGAAGACAAGGTCAATGAAGTGGTTTCCCCATGGAGTATGGGGGAGCCATTCGCAAGTCTTCGTCAAGCAAGAGCAAGCAAGAGTAATCAAGAAAGGTGTTCCATCTTGAAGGTGACAAGATTGTCTACATCAAGCTCAAGTGGGATGCTCAAGGCAAAGGTATGATCTTGATAGGGTTTCTATTTTACTGGTCTCTTGTAGTGTTGGGAGACCGGGTTTAGGATAAATAGCCGTACTATCAAGAGGGGCTCTTGAGTGGGTGACTCGTTCGTATCTTTTGGAGAGAGCTCAAACCTTTGCATACATAGCATCATCTTTCTTGGTTGTTGTTTGGTTCTTGTCCATGTGAGGATCTAGAGCTTGTGGTTATCTTCATAACAAGCTCTAGTTCATCAAAAACGGATTTCCCTTGCATATCTTATTGCGTTTTTGATCTTGTGGGTTTTTCGGCTCCACACCTTGGGAGGTATCTCATATATATATTCATGGTATTTTCTCCCTTGGTGATATCCAATATTTCACCTTTTATTGGATTCTAATCTTTATTATCTTTCCAACAAAATTAGTTTCATCCCATCTAGAGTTTCTAAGCTCAACTTCTTGTGTTTTGGTTTCTAGAGGTTTTACCGGTTCGTCGCTTCTGAGAGGTCATACATTTCTCCATTTTATTTTTATCCTCTCTTATTGGACTATGATGTTTCTTTGCATAATATTGTAGAGATTTTTCTCTCTTCAAAACGAGCCCAAGATCAACGAAATCGAAGTCCGGAGTCAAAAGTTATTGAAGTTTTCGTGCAATGCTGTCCAACGTTTTTGCTTGAGCGGTAGCACCGGCCCAAGTTCCGACCAAAGTTCCAGTAAATCTCGTTTTTCTTCTGTATCTTGTGTTTCTATTTAGAGGTAGTACTGGTGGGGCACCGGTAGTTCCGGTGGGGGCGCGAATCTGGCCCAAACGGGCAGATTTCTCTTGTCCTATTTAAGGGCCCCCTCTTCCCCAAAGTTTCCCCAACTTTGGAGGTCATTTTTGCTAGCTCTTCCACTCTCTCTCCTCCATTGTTGACCTTCAAATGCTCGCCCTCTTCCCTTCTCCCTTCCACGATTCTTGCATCTCTTTGAGGGATTTGAGAGAGGAGATCTAGATCTACAATCCTCACCAAACCAAATCCCTTCTTTGTGAAGGAATCCTTGGGATCTAGATCTTGGAGAGTTTTGTGTTCTCCTCTTGTGTTCTTCCTCTCTTATTCCCCCAATAGCTTTTGTAGCTTTGGTGTAATTTGAGAGTGAAGGACTTGCCTCTTGCATTTGGTGCATAGGTATGAGTTCTCCTTGAAGATTCGGTGAGTTCAAGCCCTTGGGCTTGTTTCTCTTGGGTTCTTGGAACCCTAGACAGTTGTGTGGTTGGATAGTTGACCTTTTGTGGTCTTGTAGCCTTTTGTGGCCTTATTGCCTTTTGTGGCTTTGTAGCCTTTGTGGCATTGTTCTTGGGGCTCCAATTGAGTTGTGGAGGTTCCCCAAGCTTGTTGGCCTTTTGTGGCATTGTGGAGCCTTTGTGGCGTTTCTTGGGAGCCCTCCAATTGAGTTGTGGAGATTGCCCCAAGCCTTGTACGGGTTCGGTGACCGCCCTCAAGTGTCCCATAGTGGAACGTGAGTAGGCCTTTGTGGCGAGCTCATGGGAGAATAGGGTAAGCCTTTTATGGCGTCGGTGAGTTGCGCGGCTTCGCATCCTTGGTGAGGCCTTGTGTGGCGTTGGGTGAGCATCGAGCCACCACAACTTGAGGTGAGCCATTTGTGGCGTTCTAAGTACATTGCGCCCCCGCACCTCTCCAACGGAGACGTAGCTTCTTTGGAAGTGAACTTCAGGAAACAAATCATCGTCTCCGCGTCCATCGGTTATCTCTCAACCGAGCCCTTTACTTATGCAATTTACATTGTGATAGCCTTCGTGCTTGAAGTATTATATCTTGCTATCACCTTGTTGTTTATCTTGCTTAGCATAGGTTGTTGGTGCACTTAGTGAACCTAGTGAATATAGGTTTTGGCTTGAAAAAGTAAACGTTAAGTTTTATTCCGCATTTATTAGAGCCTAAACCGTAATAATGTTAAAACGCCTATTCACCCCCCTCTAGGCGACGTCCATTTCCTTTTCAATCGTCAATATATACTTGTACGTTTGTGCCGATTTGGTTTCGTAGGCAATTCTGCATCATCCGTTGATATATTGCCTTGGTGTTTTTGAGGCCGAAGGGCATTGTTGTATAACAGAATATGCCATAGGGCATGATAAGTGCTGTTTTTGCTGATCTTCCTCCTTCATCTGAATTTGTTGTATCCTGAATACGCGTCCAGGAAGGAAAGACGTTCGCATCCCGCGGTTGCATGGATTATTTGATCGATTCGTGGCAACGAGAAGTGATCCTTTGGACAATGTTTGTTCAGCGCAGTAAAGTCAATGCACATCCGTAACTCTTTTATATTTTTTTTGGGATGAATATTGGGTTTGCAACCCACTCTGCTTTCTTTAATTCACTACTAGAGAAAAGCCTACCCGAGGCGCACCTGGAACCCCATCCGAGGCGCATATGGTATGCGCCTCTATCGCCGCGCCTCTAGTATATGCGCCTCTAGTATCTGTTATGCGAGGCGCATATCACATGCGCCTCCGTATATGCGCCTCGCGTATATGAAGTATAGGAGGCGCATGTGATATGCGCCTCTCATATGTGATGGTATGCGCCTCGGGTAGTACCCAATAGCGCCTCCTATACTTCCCATATGCGCCTCGGGTATATTTTCGAAATTCAAGTTTTACAACAATTTTCAAATTACAGTTTACAGGCATTCAAATATACTATACAGTCCATAATACAGTATAAACAGCATAGAATTTTCTAGAAACTTGCAATTGGCAAAAGCATAATAGAACCAACATGGATACAAGTACATTACACATCAATCGCGACATACGCGTTCATACATCAACAAGTGCCAAGTTTTCACACAACACCAAGTGTTTGTGCCACAAGTTCACACCTCCGAGTACAAGTTCACAATCACATTACAACTCTGACGACGGAGCTCTATCTAGATCAAGTAGAGCACATAACCTACCATGAAGAGCAACAAGGTTGTGATCACGAGGAAGTTCCTCCACTTCTTCCTCACGTGCCTCCTCCACTTCTCTTCTGCCACCTCTCTAGTCATGTAGCCTTTGTAGCTGTTGCCCGAGAATTTGTTCACTTGCTTCTGGCAGTCTTCCCACTCCTCGTACACACCTGGAATCTTGCTGGCGTACACGACATAACACTTCTTCTCCATCTCCTATACGCAAGATAGATGATATTATCTATGTTAGTGCAAAGCAATAGCAGTTCACAAGATAAGGTCATGCATATATATATGGGTGCAAAAAGATGTAAGAAATCACGTTTTAATCATCGGCATTTCAAAGAAATACAAAAAAAAGCAAACCAAGAATGACTTGCATTTGTGCCTCATACTTAGGTTGGGCATGGAAATAACAATGCTCGCTGTTTGATCTCGTGCGGCAAGTAGAGTATATGCCCAAATTACTAGTCTACTTGGCACACGAGATCAAACAGTGGCATAGTCATACACATGACGCCACAACACGTTCTAATCATCGGCATTTCGAAGAAAGACCAAAAAATCAAACCAAGAATGACTTGCATTAATGCCTCATACTTAGGTTGGGCATGGAAATAACAATGCTCGCTGTTTAATCTCGTGCGACAAGTAGAGTATATGCCCAAATTACTAGTCTACTTGGCACATGAGATCAAACAGCGGCATAGTCATACACATGACGCCACAACACGTTCTAATCATCGGCATTTCGAAGAAAGACCAAAAAAAAGGAAACCAAGAATGACTTGCATTAATGCCTCATACTTAGGGTGGGCATGGAAATAACAATGCTCGCTGTTTGATCTTGTGCGGAAAGTAGAGTATATGCCCAAATCACTAGTCTACTTGGCACACGAGATCAAACAGCGGCATAGTCATACACATGATACCACAACACGTTCTAATCATCGGCATTTCGAAGAAAGACCAAAAAAAGCAAACCAAGAATGACTTGGATTCGTGCCTCATACTATTCGTATCGCCAAAGACAAAAGAAGAGAAATACTTCCACGATTCATATAGCATGGGCATGATATGTCAAGTGGTAAAGCAAGGAAAGGATTTGGTCTCCACGGCAACGACTCATTTCGAGTTTGGTGTGTCTAAAGGAGTCATTGCCGTGGACCCAGAACCCTTTCCTTGGCTTGCCACTTAACATATAATGTCTTATGTATATGAATCTCGAAAATAATTAGAGCATATATGGACATATGGATCGCCCAAAAAATTCGGCATGTCCTCCCCTAAAAAGAGGACATCCGCGAGTGCCAGAAATTCTCCAGAAAAGAAACTAATCGACATTCCGGCGAAACATTGGCATCTCAAATGAAATCTCTGCACAAAAAGAAGCATGCACCACAACACAATCATACAGTCGTGGTGTCACCGAGAACGCGCATGAGCATACAAGCAACGCCTTCATGCTTCCTCCAATGACAACTTGCGCAAGAGAGACGGAGGATAAGTAAAGGGACATGTTGTAGATCTAGAGGAGCAAGAGACTTCACTTACATATGAGTGTCAACCAATGGAGATTGAGCAAGCTTCTATGGTGAATCAATGTGGGAAATGAGGTGGGGAGAAGGAGGGGGCGACCAAATCTATCTTTTGGTGGAGAGGAAGAAATGAGGCAGGTGAGTGGGGTGCATGTGCCAAAAAGGTGCAAAAAAAGTGAGCCAGGTTATGCGAGGCGCATATTGTAGTAAATGTGCCTCCTATAGTCTGAACTATCTGAGGCGCACATGCCAACATGCGCCTCGCCTATGCGGCCACCCAGGCCCACAGGGGTTACTTGAGGCGCATGTTCCCTAATGTGTCTTGCCTATTGTAAGTATCGGAGGCGTATGTTACTATATGCGCCTCGCATATTGGACCACCGATCTCCACTCGGGCCCACCCAAGATATGCGAGGCGCATTTGCCACATATGCGCCTCGCCTATTTAAGTACTAGACGCGCATGTCTGGCTGGTGCGCCTCGTATAAGATGGGGGTGCTAGATTTTGTCTGTACAGATGCTAGAGGAGGCGCATCCTGCAAATATGCGCCTCGCCTATTTAAGTACTAGAGGCGCATGACTGGCTGGTGCACCTCGCCTATTTTATCAGAGGCGCATATAGTATAAATGCGCCTCTAATGTGCATGTCTCCTATAGGCTTTTCTCTAGTAGTGATTCTTTGATGAATTTGGCATCAGTAAGGGAATGGAGCTCTTTTCAAATTGTCTTACATTTTGGTTCTGCGAAGCGACATAATGACTGTTTTACTGGATTTTCCTTTGGATCCAAGTTTAATGTGTGCTCAGTGAGTTCCCTGGGAATTCCTGGCATGTCAGAAGGTAACCATGCGAATATCTCCCAGTGTTCACGGAGGAACTCGATGAGCACGCTTTCCTATGTAGGGCCGAGATTGGAGGCCACCACATGTCGTCTTTTTCGGTTCGGTAGGGTGGATCTGTACTTCCTTTGTATCTTTCACGGTGTCAAAGGCCTGGTCAGGATTGACACGCGCTATTGCCAGAGGATCTGCGGCTGCTGATGTTTTCAGCTGCTCAAACTCAATTGACAAAGATTCAGAAATTTTGTTGAACTCTTGATTGCATTTGTCGGATCGTGTGAAACTTCCCTTTACTGTTATAATTCCCTTTAGTGCTAGCATTTTCATAACTAGGTATGCATAATGGGGGACTGCCATGAATCGTGCAAAAGCTAGGCATCCTAGGATTGCATGATATTGTGATGGCCAGTCCATGACTTCAAACTCGAACTTTTCTCGCCTGAAATTTTCTTTGGATCCAAAAACAATGTCAAGAAATATTTTACCTAAGGGAATCTCGACTTTACCTGGTACTATGCCGTGGAAGGATGTTTCTGTTGGTGCTAGATTTATCAAAGAGTAGTTCATTGCTCTCAGTGTTTTGGCGTAAATCAAATTTATGTTGCTCCCTGCATCCATGAAAACTTTGCTCATGTCGAATCCTCCCACTTGTGCTTCAACTATCAAGGCCGAATGACCCGGTTGGGGTACTCGAAGTGGGTGATCAGCTCTGTTGAATGTGATTTCTTGTTCTCACCAGTGAAGATACTCGGATGTGGCTGGTGGGGGCGGTCTCTGCCATGTTTACTTGTCTTGTAGTTAGCTTCTGGATCCTGTTGGATGGACGCCCTTTCTGAATCATTGACATTGCTCCCTTTGATCTAGGGTATTCACTACCTTGATTTGTTGTGTTTTTGGTTGTCCTCCTGACTGGTGTACCGATGGTGGTGGTGGTGGTGCGCCGATGGCTAACGTGTCAAGCGTGGTGGTGCATCCTCTGTTTGCTGCTTTGGTTGCCTTGGCATCGCATAGCTCTTGCATCTTCAGAAATGTTCGGCGGTCTTTCATGAGATGGTTGGATCGCCTTTTGCCCGCTGAGTCGACATAGAAGTGCATATTACAGGGACCTTCCAGCATTTGCATTGTGGACATAGGTGGGTCCTGAGTTCTTGGCTGATACCGCTGCATTGATTGGCCTTCTCCGACGTCATCCCTGCTATTATGGTGCCCTCTGTTGTAATCGCCGTTCCTGTGATTGCCCTCTCCTGAGAAACTAGCTGCGACATAACTTGGTCCCGCGTGTACGTCTTTCTTCCTCCATATCCTGTCATTGCTGCATTTATCCCTGTCTTCTTCGGGTAAACGTGTTTGTTTGTTATGCAGCGCATCCTCTCCATCAACCCAGTGATTTGCTATGTCCATTAGCTATGAGATTCTTTTGTGTTTGACCCGTCCTAGTTCTTCTATGAACTCTCGGCAGCAGAGGCCGTTATTGAAGGCGTCAATGGACCTTTAGTCGGATATGGCTTCGAATGAGTTTTTGATAATGTTCCATCATTGAATGAAGGCTCTTATTGATTCTCCATGTTTCTGTTTGCACGCCCGTAATTGCTCCAGAGATGCGGTTCGTTTAAATATGGAGTGAAAGTGTCGGATGAACTTATCTTCAAGATCATTCCAGCTACTGATTGAATCTTTGGGTAGTTGTCTGAGCCATGACTGTGCAACACCAGTTAAGTGTAGTTGCAAACTTTGCATTGCGGTGGCTGTGGATCCGCCCTGTAGCTTGATGGTGGCCAAGTAATCCGCTAGCCATGCTTCAAGTTCCTATAACCCATCGTACTTTTGGTGGTTATGCGGAAGTTTGAAGTCCTTGGGTACTGAAGCTTTACAAATCCACTAGGTAAAACAGGTGGCTCCGCATAACTCGTGGTCATATTCACTATCGTCGTTACGGTATCTGCGGCTATGGCTCTCATCCCTTGATCCGTCATTCATGTGCTACGTCTTATTGTTTCTTGTGCTATTTTGCGCTTCAGACTCTGAGAAGTGCACCCGATGTGGTGACCGCAACCTTTGGGTGTGCCCCACCTGCCGAGGGCTGCTGCGACGACGTGGGGATCTGTTGGGTTGGTGCGTGATTCCTTGTTCTGCTTGTGCAAGAGATGCTCCTACCATGCCGAGGTTCATTAAAGCCGAGCAATGAAGAGGCGCACGGGGATCGTCGAGTGCGGGTTGAGTTGTGATTAGATATGTTTGTGCGGCCACGATTGCTACCTGGGCTGTTTTTGCTTTGATGTTCCCTGCTTGATCTACTAACATAAATGACAGATCAAGGTCTCGAATCAGCTCATTTCTTTCGGCTTTGGGGATGTTCTGCAATCAAGATGTTCCCCTTCTTGGCGGTGCTCCCCCAGTTACGCTTCCTGATCCTCTGGTAGAACTTAATTGTGCCTGTCTTAGGCTAGATTCGTCGGCTAGCCTTTTTCTTTCATCGAGTTGCCTTTGCATCCTTAGCAAGTCTCTCTTCTTGTGATGAAGCAGGTATTGATATGCTAGTAAATCATTGTGTGTGGTATCGACTGTCATTGGAACTGCACCCGAAATTGCTTCCCTTGCTTTTTGCCAGCCTGCGGCTGGTAATCGAAGAGTATGCCTCTCGCCTCCACGTGGTGCTCCTCCTCCTACGGTATGCGGTTGTCCATCGGGTCTCCTTCATTTCCGTGGTCCCCTTCGTTGCTATGATTTCCTGCGTTGTCATCTAATAGAATATCTTCAGGGTTAAGAATAGGGTTACCGTTAGAGTCGCCATGTCTTGAAGGTTCTCCGTTGATCACGCACACTTGGTGGCGTGTTATGTATGGCCTAGTGATGTCGTCGTTGGATCCAAAGGAGACACTGTTTAGGGGACCAGTGAAGTCCAGTGGTTTCTATTCTGGGTAGATCTCAACCTTTCTAATTCCAAAGTGGATACTTTCTCTACTTTCGTCAGGTTCCATGTTTTTCGAGCTTGGTCCTCGTAGTGTGGTTGACTGATAGTTTGACCCAAAGGAGAGATCGTTGTAGAGACCATCAAGGTCCCCTAGATCTGCTGTATTTTGATTGTTTTCTTTGGCTTTCTCCACCTACGGTGTGGCTTCCGCGGATGATCCGACGGGTAACACAGTTATTGCCATAGGCGCAGATTTTTCGACCGACGGTCCCGATGAGATCGGAGCCAAGAGGTGTAATTCTTTGGGATCTCCACTTGGAAGTGAAAACTTTTGATGATGAGCTCGGATCCGCTGTCGAAATTGGTGGGTACCAAAACAGGGGTGGGCGGGCAGGGTGCTACTTTCGTTGGATGTTGCTTGATGAAAAGGGGTCTGCCAAATCCATGACTCCAGGGTTCAGATTTCCCACAAACGGCGCCAATTGATGAGGGGTAACCTCGGCAATGCCATTGGTGATGGACTTAGGGTTTTGCGGAAAAAGAGAACGCTGGGGATTTCGTTGGATGTCAGGCAAACAAGGGAGTCGAAGTGCCTGATTATTTGATGAATAACACTATTACAGATTGCTTGGGGTTTTTTCGGTACCTCCTTATAGGCTTCTCTCGTTCTATATATAATAGACCGGGTCTCAAAATCCTATACGGATACTTCTACATATGTATGATTACAACACCAACATAACATCGGTTCATATTTCCTTTCATAATACAACAAAGGCTATTATCGGTTGCTTCTTTGGGCCGTCATCTTGGATCTTCATTGGTCGTGAGCCTTTATGTAGCCAGGGTAGCGAATCATATGCACCCGAGTAATCGTACCTATGTCACCTTCCAACATGGTTTCTTCTAGATCATGGCTCACACAGATGCGGTCAAGATAGTCGATGCTTGCCCTAGTTGCCAAAAGTTCTCCAACCAACCCCACGTACTGGGTACGACATTACAAACTAAAATGGATCATATCGGCACCTAGAGGGGGGTGAATAGGTGTTACTCCAAATCTTAATACCTTTTCAATTTTAGGCTCGACACAAAGGTAAATTCTCTAGATATGCAACTACGAAGAATTTCCCTATATGTAAACCTAACTACTAGCGGGTAAAGGCAAGTAAGAGTAAGGAGCGAGGAAACCATAGTGAAGCACGCGGAGACACATGATTTGTTTTACCGCAGTTCCTTCCTTGTTAAGGGAAGTACATCTGCGTTGCAGGGGTGGGCGGTACTAAGACCACCACACCACAATAGGCCTCACCCTGTTCTCCGATGGATCTCGCCATCAAAGGCCTAATCCACCTTTCCACTATTGGTACCCTTCGAGGCAGGAACCGATGACTTTACACAACTAGCAGGGCACAACTCCATAACCGAATTGGAGGCTCCTGTAATGACAACAAGCTGCCACAAGAACAAATATTATCAAAACCGAAACACAAGATCTAGATATTAACAAGTAATACTAGATCGAGAAATCTCCAATTGAATGGAGGGAAGTGATGTGCTTGATTCATGATGTTGATGATTGAAGTATCCTCCTTCGATTCCCCAAAGATCGGAGCCTTCGGGTGGTTGAAGTGTGAGATCTCGATTGAGAGCTTTTTGAATAGGCTAGTACTTTTTCGAATGAATCAAGAGATCTGACAGGAGGGATGATTGGGGCATTTATACCCCCTGTCCAAACTTGGTCATTGGTGAAGTTGGGGGCCAGATTATCCGGCCCAAGTGATGGCCCGATTATTCGGCTAGGGAAAAGCACCGCCCCAGTTTCGGATTTTCCGGGGGAAAATCTGTCCCTTACTGCATGATGTGCCTTGGCTCCCTTTGCAAATCTACTTGGGGGGCGGATTATCCGACCCGGGCAAAACCACCGGCCCTGGCCGGACAATCCGAACAATAATCTGCCCCATACCGCGTGACGTGCCTTGTCCATCTTTGTCGAAAGGGTCGGGCCGGATTATCTAGCCCTTGGTAGGGCGAATAATCTGCCCCCCAACAATGGAATTTTGCTGCTTTTCATATGAACAATCGTTTGCAGCACTTAGCACACATGAGATAATACATGGTATTGTTATCTAACACACAAAACACTAGAGATCATGAAATGTTCTTTCAATCTCCCCCTTTTTGTTGTTAGATGACAATACTAGGATTTGCAATAGTTCTCCTAACAACATTATATCAAGGACGAAAGAGACTCCCCCTAAATGTGTGCATAATTAGAATATTTGCATTTGAATACAAATGCACACAAATAGGTACGAGGCTATTTCATAGGAATAGAATAAACATATGAATGACAATTTCGATAAGAACATCATACCACCATGAGAGAGAAGTCCTCAATGTAATATATGGATAGACAACATGATAACCATTATTGAGGCCTTCCAAGATAACCAATAGATGGCTAGTATGGTAGATGGATCCATAATCACCGGTAGATAAATCCATAAGATAATTCCAGTGATAAATCCACAACTGAGCCACTGTGCCACACACAAACATAGTCTCATACAAAACAACTCACGAATAAAAGTTCAACGCTAAATGCGCACAAGCAAGAGAAAAACAAAATGATAAAGTGTGAATGCTTGCGCCCGACCCATGCAAATCCACAATGACCTAATAGAACTACTTCTCCCCCTTTGGCATCGAAACGCCAAAAAGGAAGAAGAGCGATGCTAGCGCCCCAAGAGATCACTCGTAGTCCTCATCATCTTCCTCATCCTCGTCCTCATCATCATACTCCTCCTCATCTTCCTCTTCCTCGTCAGCTGGTGTTGTGGGCTCCCTCACCGGGGCAGGAAATAGGTGGCGCTCGAGCTCTCCATAGTTGAGTCAGGAAGAGTTCCACTGAGCATAAGGAGTGGGAGCAGTAGGAGCTGGAGGAGTGCCTAATGCCCCAAACACATGGTGGAGAATGAGCTGCTGGGTATGAGCCATCTCGTGGCGCTGCTTGTACACCTCGTACTTCCCCTTATGAGTATCCACCCCCATGCACAAGATGTTCCGTGGAACCAATTCAACTGCTTCACTTCACGAGCAATAGGAGGCACTAGGGGCCTACGAGCACTGGCACAAGCATCCCTCATAAGACCCTCTGGAGAAGAAGATGGGTGAGCAGTCTTCCTAACCTTGTTGTAGATTTTCTTCACCTTATGCTCAACATCATAGTGAAAATATCTAGTAGGAACCAAGTACTTGATGAGCATCATAATGTAAGGGGCATACAGAATGGAGAGCCTATTAAACATGGCATCAGTCAACTCATGATAGATGAACTCCATCACATCCAACTTGTAGTCCATAGTCTCATCCTCACAGGTGGCAACCTCATAAGAAAAAGCGAGCAGCTGAACCAAGTGGCCACGAATACTATCATTGTTGCCCCCACTAGGCATGATGGAGTCACGGAAAATACCAACCAACCAAGCATACAGGGAGAGAGGCCAGCAAGTGTACCCATAATACCATGAGGAGTTGTGCAAGGATAAAGAGCAGTATCCTTGTTGGGCTTGAGCTGAGTGATGATATGATGGCCACACGGACGATCCCGTCTAGTGAGTAGCCAAGCACCCCAGCGAAAGTCTGAAAGTCAGATTGCATCATAGTGTCATGAGTCATCCACTTCATAGTGCGGTTCTCATTGCCACAAATCACCAAAGTGGAGAAAAATTGCTTCACCACCTCAGAGTCATAGGAGCACTGTAGAGCCATAAGAGTATGCATCCCCATCCGCTCAGTCACGACCATAGCATTAGCAAGTTGAGGCTTCTCCATAGCCTCAGCAATAACCATGGGACGCATAGGACGAATCTTTAGAGATGAATAGACGTCCTCATCGATGAACCTTTGGTCAGCACACCAAAAGCGAGAATCCCCAAGCTATCCATCTCTCTCACTTTCCTCATACAGATCACGATGACGAATGGAGGAATAAGTGACAGGATCCATAGCCTTATAGTTGAACCTGGGTGCCATACCCTTCCTCTTTGCAACACCCCTCCTGGCCCTTTCCTTCTTTGCTTGTTCAGCCATCCGGTCAGCCTCTCTCTTTCGCCTACACAGTTTAACCTCGTCAATCAACCCACCTTCACCATCAAGCCTGAAGTAACAAGCACGAGGACGACGCTTGTAGGTCTTGGTAGCACTAGAACCACCTGTGAAACGAATGAGAGGGATAGCAAGGGGTAAGCACACACACAAGTCCAGGAAGGATGTAGAAATAGTAGGCAAACAATCCAGAACTCAAAATACCATATGCACTAAATCTGAGAAATTCTGAACTAGAGTTGAATCTGTGAGGCTAGATAATCCGGCCTTGCTAGGGGTGGATAATCCGGCCCTCGCGGAAATTTTCAGAATCTTCCCAGATTGAATGCAACAAAGTAGATCGGGCACATGTATTGCAAGCCTACGATTTCTACTCGGAAAGTAAACCATAAGGCGACTCCTAGTCCAAGTTCCACCAACAATCAAAATATCTATACAAAATATGGTGGAGAGGGAGTTACCCTCACTCATTGAAGGGAGAACACCGAGGAGAAGGTACTCGAATGCGTGGGAAAGAAGATCCGGGGGAGGCCCAGAGAATCTGGTGGCCGGAACTGCTCCGGTGAGGGCGGGAGCAGTAGGCGGCGACTTGGGGAGAGAGATGGGGTCGGGGGAAAATAACTGCTCTATTTGAGATCTTTCCTCCATCGCCCCGCCCTTAGTAGACAGAAACTGCCAAGGGCGGATTATCCGACCTCCACTTGGGGCGGATAATCCGACCCTTTTTCTGAAATTATGTTGTACACAGATTCAAGCCCACGCACCCCCAAACAAACCCCCACAAAGGAAACAATGGACTTGTGTGCAAGAATAGATAGCTCAAGGATGGGAAAAGGCTTGGGTTTAGATAACCAAACTGAGATGGTACTACACCCCAAGATTGCAAGAACCAAATCAAATAAAATCCAAAATTGGGTGTGTTTTCCATAAGAACACAAGATAAGCAAGAAAAACCAAAAATATCCACACAGAACGAACTCTTCTTACGGATGAGGGCAGTGCACGAGGCCACCATGTTAGAGTGCATGGTATGACACCACGAAGATATATCTTGGGTTCATGACCAATACTCATCAATAAGCTCACATATCACAAAATTATATTAAGAGAAATGATTTTACTTGCTTTCAGCATTATGGGAGAGGGTTATCCCAATAAATTAGGACCACACTCCCCCTATATCCATGGCCACACCTACACCAAATAAGGATGAGATATAAGTGAGTGTGCCTCAAGACAGACTCCTTGAATGAATGGTATTTAGCTCATTCCTCAAGTAACAAAACCTTGCTTCATCAAGTGGCTTCATGAAAATATCAGCAAGTTGGTTCGTTGTGCTCACAAAGGATAGATCAATATCACCACGAGCAACATGACCCCGTATAAAGTGATTGTGAATCTCAATATGCTTTGTCCTTGTATGTTGCACCGGATTGTATGCAATTTTGATTGCACTTTCATTATCACATAAAAGAGGCACTTTGTCACAACTGACACCGTATTCCTTTAAAGTTTGCCTCATCCATAATAATTGTGTACGTGCACTTGCAGCAGCCACAGATTCAGCTTCGACAGTGGATATAGATATACAATTATGTTTCTTTGAAGACCAACATACCAACGATCTTCCCAAAAATTGACAAGCTCTAGAAGTTGATTTACTATCATCCTTGTCACCAACCCAATCTGAATCAGTATAACCACATTGAGAGAAATTGGAGCCCTTGGGATACCATAAACCAAAATTAGGGGAATGAACCAAATATCGGAAGATTCTCTTGACCACCACTAAGTGGCTTTCTTTAGGAGCCGCTTGATACCTTGCACACACACCTACACTCAACACAATATCGGGTCTAGATGCACAGAGGTAAAAAACAAAGCCGATCATGGACCAATATACCTTCTGGTCCACATCTTTACCATTGGGATTGAGTTCAAGATGGCATTTAGTTTGCATCAGTGTGGCGATGCCATTAAGATCCGTCATCTTGAACCCATTGAGCATGTCTTGTATGTATTTTGCTTGATTTATGAAGGTTCCTTCTCTAAGTTGTTTGATCTCAAATCCGAGAAAGAACCGTAATTCCCCCATCATAGACATCTCAAACCGAAGCTTGCTAGCTCCCTTCTTATGGACACCCTCCGTTTGAGATCACTTATGACTTTATCAAGAGTGTGACCTCTCAGTTCAAGATTCCTTTCTGCACGACCTTTGTGGTGAAGTTCAATCAACTTGTTGTTTCTTGAAGGAATTTCTTCATCATTTGAGTATTCGTTGGGACCACTAGCTTGACCTTGATCTACAGCTTGATCAGCGAGAATGGGAGATGAAGAACCTTGCCCTTGATGTTGATCAGCAGCCATAACAGGAGGCTGCTGTTGTTCTAAGACTTTAGGGCCGGATAATCCAGCCAAGGGAGTGGCCAGATAATCCGGCCAGGGAGTACTTGGTCCTTCTTGGCTGTCTTGGATGCTTCTGGCCTGAGTTGGAGAAGGGCCGGATAATCCGGTGTCTCCCGAAAAATACGGCCTGGGAGTTGCATCGATCTGTTCAGTCCTTGCATTCAAGCTAGTATGACCGGATAATCCGGCCTAGAGCTTCCAGGAGCAGATGATGGATGATCTTCAGCAGGTGGAGGTGCTGGTGTAGTGGTTTCTTCAACGAGTGGAGCATGTTGAGCTTGTGTCAGTGAGGGCTCTACTTGAGTAGAGCATTGCCCTTCCCGATCCGCCACAAGGGGTTCCTCAATGGGGAGGAAATATCCCACGCCCATTCTTATTATGTCATCTTGGGGTATTTCAACATCTGCATCACAAACATCAACTTGCCCCGCACGGGAGCCATCATTTTCCTCGAACACCACACTATAAGATTCTACAACAGTTCCAGAGAGCTTATTGTAGACTCTATAAGTATGGGATTCGGCACCATAACCAACAAAAATTCCTTCTAAAGCCTTAGACTCAAATTTAGATAAACGAACTCCTTCGATGAGAACGAAACACTTACAACCAAGTACCCAGAAGTATGAGATGTTGGGCTTGTTATCGATAAGTATTTCTTAAGGAGTCTTGTCCATGATTTTGCGGAGGTAGAGCCGGTTGGATGAGTGACATGAGGTGGAAATGGCTTTAGCCCAGAAGTTATATGGTTACTTGAATTTAGCCAACATAGATCTTGCCATATCCATTAATCCCGGTCCTTCCTCTCGTCTACACCATTTTGTTGAGGGGTGTACGCAGCCGAATATTGGTGTCTTATCCCCTCTTCACTTAGGAATTCATTTAGAGTGTAGGTCTTGAACTCGGAGCTGTTACGCTTCTAATTGCCAATATAGAGAGATTGTGTTGATGTTGAACCTCATTGGCGAAATCGATGACCATTTGTTGAGTCTTGCTCTTCAACTTGAAGAAGTAGACCCATGTATATCTTGAATAATCGTCGACAATTACGAGGTAATATTTCTTCCCACCGAGGCTCGCATGAGACGGAGGACCAAAGAGGTCCACATGAAGGAGACCCAAGATCCTCTTTCATGAAATAATTGTCTTCCTTCGATAGGGAGAGTCATGCATTTTCCCTTCAACACAAGCCCTGCAAACACAATCTTTGGCAAAGGAAACATTTCCTTTTTGTCCAAGAACGTGGCCACCCTTGTGAAGGCTTTACAAAGTTGCCATATTGATGTGGGATAGACGGAGATGCCATAGCCAACCCGCGTCGGCCTTTCCGAAAAGACACATAGGACCTATAGTGTTTTTCCCTGAAAAGTCCACCACATACAGGCCATTTTTGACATATCCAACAAAAGCGACCTTTAGAGACTTGCTCCACAAGAGTACCGCTAAATCACCATCAATAAAGACTGCAAAGCCCATCTTACCAAGGGGACGAACAGAAAGTAAATTGTAACCAAGGGTCTCAACAAGCATGATGTCCACAAGAGAAATATCGTGGGCAACCACAACCTTGCCAAGACCCAATACCTCATATTTTGACTTATCACCATAGGAGACGGTTATATGATCATGGTTTGGCCGCATCTCTGAGATGATCTCCTTGCTTCCGGTCATATGACTCGTGCACCCACTATCGAGCACCCATTTGGACCCACCAGAAGCATAGCCCTCGGAACCTCTTGCCATAAGGCAAGTGACGTTGTTGTTGATGACATTTTCATTGGGAGAGTCAAAGAGTGATGTGGGGATAGATGTGGTGGCTATTGCAGCCACCTCTCGAGTGCTATCTTCATCCTCTTCATCTTCACTTATGGATGAATACTCTTCTTGTGCCACCAAAACAATCTTAGGTTGCTTCTTGTAGGGACCATTTTTCTTGACGAATGGCTCCTTTCGAGGTGGCTTGGACTTTTCCTTGAGAATGAGCCTTCCCCCATTGTCTTCTCTACTTTGATAGGGACACTCATCCACAAAGTGCAAAGGTATCCACAATTGTAGCAAGTTCTCAGTTTTGGGCCGCTTTCCTTTCGCCCACTTGACCCATTCTTGTGCTCAAGTTCAGATTTAGCCTTAGTTGGGTCCTTCCAAAAGTTCCTTGCGTAGAAGGCCATGTACTCACCATGAGCATGTTTGACCTCCTCAGGACAGCTCATGGAGACAATATCAAACCCTCTATCATCTTCATATTGTTCAACAAGATTGGCCTTTAATGCAACATTTACGCCTTTTTGCATCCCAATTGCCTGAGTGTGAGCATCTTCGGCGTTCTTAGTTACCACTTTAAAGGCCGCCATTTCTTACATGACTTCATTGAATTTCATTTGGTGGTAGTTTTGTCTACCTTGCAAACTCTTCATGTCTGTGGGCTCAAATGGCATGAGGGCACTTACATATTTCCTTTTGATCCATGCATCATCAATATGAGTGGCACCATGATTTATAAATGTTATTGCAATGCTCTTTAGCCTTATATACATGTCTTCATGGTCCTTACCATCCAACATTTAGAATCCTTCATCTTCATTGCTTAGAACATCATACCTATTTCTTCTCATGCTTTCATTGCCGATGAACAGGTCTGTGAGAGCATCCCAAGCTTCCTTCGCGGTGTTGAGGTGTTCAATATGTGGCATGTCCTTGGGACCCACACCAAGTTGAATCATGTGAAGAGCTGTTGCATTGAGTTGAGTGTCCACCACTTCTCTTCTTGTCAAGTTAGTGGAGTCTCCAATGTGAAGGCCATCTTCAATGATCCTCCAAAGCTCAATCGACGAACTGCACACATGAGATTTCATTAAGAATTGCCATTGATTAAATGAAGATGTAGTAAGCTTGGGTGGATCACCCTTATTGTTTATATGAGGGTGAGGGATTGGTGGGTCGGGAGAATATAGGTGAGAGACCTCACTATAATCCTTCTTGCCACTTCCCTTCTTGGATGAGGAACCATTATTTTTCTCACCCACCAACTCGTTTTCCATGGAGTCAGCGTTAGCTTTATCGTTAGATAGCGGAGTGGAGCCCTTAGAGGTAGATGGAGGTGGGGATGTAGATGAAGTGAGACGAGCAATCATTTGCTGCATCTCTTCCATTTTGGACTGAAAGGATTTCAATAAGGTTGTTTCCAACGTATTGAGATCATCCATTGTGACCTTGTCCACAGCCTCACTCCCATCTCCCTTAGCACCCATACTTCTCTTAGGCTGTTAAGCCTAAATAAAGAGTCGAGGCTCTGATACCAATTGAAATGGATTGTATGGGCACCTAAGAGGTGGGGGTGAATAGGTGCTACTCCAAATTTTAATACTTTTTCAATTTTAGGCTCGACACAAAGGTAAATTCTCTAGATATGCAACTACGAAGAATTTACCTATATGTAAACCTAACTACTAGCTGGTAAAGGCAAGTAAGAGTGAGGAGTGAGGAAACCATAGTGAAGCGCTCGGAGACATGGGATTTGTTTTACCGCAGTTCCTTCCTTGTTAAGGGAAGTACATCTGCGTTGGAGGGGTGGGTGGTACTAAGACCACGACGCCACAATAGGCCTCACCATGTTCTCCGATGGGTCTCGCCACCAAAGGCCTGATCCACCTTTCCACTATTGGTACCCTTCGAGGCGGGAATCGATGCCTTTACACAACTAGAGGGGCACGACTCCACAACCGAATTGGAGGCTCTCGTAATGACAACAAGCTGCCACAAGAACAAATATTATCAAAACCGAAACACAAGATCTAGATATTAACAAGTAATACTAGATCGAGAAATCTCCAATTGAATGGAGGGAAGTGATGCGCTTGATTTGTGATGTTGATGACTCAGGTCTCCTACTTTGATTCCCCAAAGATCGGAGCCTTTGGGTGGTTGAAGTGAGAGATCTCGGTTGAGAGCTTTTTGAATAGGCTAGTAATTTTTCGAATGAATCAAGAGATCTGACAGGAGGGGTGATTGGGGCATTTATACCACCAGCCCAAACTTGGCCGTTGGTGAAGTTGGGGGCCAGATTATCTGGCCCAAGTGATGGCCGGATTATCCGGCTGGTGCAAAGAACTGCCCCAGTTTTAGATTTTCCGGGGGAAAATCTGCCCCATACTGCACGACGCGCCTTGACTCCTTTTGCAAATCTACTCGAGGGCGGAGATTATCCGGACCGGGCAAAATCTCCAGCCCTGGCCAGACAATCCGAACAATAATCCGCCCCGATACCAGGTGACGCTCCTTGTCCACCTTTGTCGAAAGGGCTAGGCCGGATTATCCGGCCCTAGGCAGGGGCGGATAATCCACCCCCAACAACTGAATTTTGCTGCTTTTCATATGAACAATCGTCTGCAGCACTTAGCACACATGAGATAATCCATGGTATTGTTATCTAACACACAAAACACTAGAGATCATGAAATGTTCTTTCACAAACCATACCATCACCTGGCCATCAGGAGTCTGGGGTATCAACATGGTGGGGCCCATCAAGAGGGCCCAAGGTGGAGCTACACACCTGCTAGTGGTGGTTGGCAAATTCATAAAGTGGGTGGAGGCTAAACCAATCATAAAGGTGGATGTGCCTATGGTGGTAAGGTTCCTAAAAGAAATTATCTTCTAGTACGGATATCCGCACAGTATCATCACGGATAATTGGACCAATTTCAAGGGACCATTCGCCAAATATTGTGGCCGAACAACATTCCGCTCGACTTAGCCTTCATTGCCTACTTGGAGTCCATTGGACAGGCCGAAAGGTCGAAATAGATGATCCTCAAAGGGGGTCAAACCACGACTCTTTGCTCCGTAGAGCGGGCAGTGGGCGCGTGGTTAGACGAGCTACCAGCGGTACTCTAGAGCATATGGACTACGCCCAATAGGTCGATGGGGGTTACACGCCTTTCTTCCTGGTTTATGGGGAAGCTACTATCATGCCAAGTGACATCATACATGATTCGCCTCGGATTACAACATACGTTGAAGAAGACAACAAGTTGAGCCAGCAGAATGCACTAGACCTCCCAAAGAAAGAGCGAGACCTATATGATTCATAATTGGCCTGCTACCAACAAAATCTACGATGCTATCATATCCATCAGGTAAAAGGTCATTCCTTTCAAGAAGGATACCTTGTGTTGTGGCTCATCCAGAAGAAGGGCGTCATGCATAAGTTATCTCCCCTATGGGAATGACTGTTTGTCATCAGGCGAGCTCTAGGCAAAGGTAGCTACTACTTGGTCGATGTACACGATAGGTTCAGTGGTAAAGGAAGGAAGCGGAAGCGATTGGATCCGGACAAGAATCCATGCCCATGGAACAACAAGTTGCTTCGCCTTTTGACAGCTCCAAATTTCATCACTTTTTACCATTAGTTTTCCTCTTGTTTATTGCCATATTTCATTGAAGATTGACCCTTTACACTAATGTTAATGTCGCAATTAGCAAATCCTTGGTTTCTTGTGATGGTTTTAAGGCAATGAACATTTATTTAAGATCTAATAGCATATATGGGCTAATTACACCAGAATAATCAAATCCCAAATTGGAGCAACTTTCATTGGAGACATCATGAATACTTAAGGACCACTGGTACGATCGGGGCGCGCCCGTACCGCCTGCCCGTACTACCCACTGGCGCCTTCCTTATATCAATATGAGCAACTTTCATAAAGGAGGAGAGACGAGAAGAACCACAGAAAAGAAGTTACAACCGCCGCAAGCCATCTAGAGGGAGAGATCGGATCTGAAAAAGGAGAAGAACTTCACCTCGTTTGACGATCTTCAACCTAAAAACCACACACTCCACCATCATTCCATCATTACTTAGATAGAGAGAGAGATTGGCACTTGTAAGATAAGGGTTTGATAATTTGATCTACCTACGGTTTGTATTTGATTGGATCTTTAATCGCTATTGTGATTTGCTACCATAACATTGAGATGATTTCTATTTGCAATACAATTATGCCCTTGATTTGTCTTTCTCTCATGTCTGAATAAATCCCCATAGGCGTGGGAGATGTAGGGGATTGGTAAGATGTGATGTGCCCCCTTTAATTCCATCCATTTGTGATTGTTGTAATGTTTATTTAAATAGTGAGAATGATTATCTATGTTTGCCTAATGCGTGATATCTAATTTAAGGGCCCAGGTAACATGATCCAAAGATCTCATATGTATGAACTTGTATGCTAGTAATTCGGCGACCCTTGAGTGACACAGCCCATATCAAAGAAGAGCTAGCACTACTCGAGGACAACAAGAAACCATAAAGATTAATTCCTTGATTCGATTGAAAGACCTTAATTAATGTGCTGACCATGGCCGTGGTAACAGGCAGATGGATCATTGGGATTGGGAAGAATTGGCCATGAGGACTCCTAGTCGGTATATGGGTTGCTTGCCTACTCACTTATAAATAAGAATTATCATTATCACTTATTCCGCTTATCCCATTTGGGACTTTCACTATCACCATGAGCTGATTCTCTCCGCGCCTAAATTCTCATATGTAGGACCTTTACACACCTTTCACATCTTTACTTTCATGCAATTTACTTATTTACTAAGCAAGTTCCTCTATCTTTTACTCACCACTTCCACCGTCAACCTTTGCAGTTAATTCACTCAAGACCTGTGACACCTTGGGGGCGACAGAAACATCGCATAAAAACACTTTCCTAGGCTCCTTGTTGGGATCGATATAAAAGCTGGAATTAATACTTCTGCGAAAACATTCTCTGACGAACCTGTGCACTTGCAGGCTATCAAGATATTTTCAGGCGCCATTTCCAAGTAGCTAAGCGCTAAGTGTTGTTTCTTGACAACAACAACTGTTGATACCATTCATGATCTCTATTGAAGATAGAAGTACCACTCGATCGGGAAAAACTTATTTACCTCGATATATTGATCGTGTTCCGATCGAGAGACGATTAGAATTTATTGAAAGATTTACTAATTCGCGTACTGTAGATGTGAACATCTTGATTCGATTGATGGTAGATTTGACCTATTCTTTGTCCTAAATGTGAGGGCCAAGAATTTGAAATATATCGTGAGCTAATATATATGATGAAAGAAATTGCTTTCGCGGGAAAAGAAGAGGAAGACCCTAGTGACCACTTGACTAGGGTATACGACCTTTGTGTTACTCTTAAACCAGCAATTTACCAATAGAGTTTGTACTTCTTAAACTTTTTCGCTGGTCTTTAAAAGATAATGCTTTAGCTTGGTTACAATCATTACCTAATCATACCATAAAAGGCTAGGAAGATTGCATCCTAGAATTCATGCATAAATATTGTTCATTTACTAAAATCATGTAGATCAAACGAAGTATAATAAATTTTCTGCAAACGATTGGAGAGACCTTTTATCTAACATGGAATAGATATTATGCAATGATTATGAAAGTTCCAAATCACGGTTTTCACGAGAGCCTAGTTATCCAATATTTTTATAATGGGCTTAATGACGAAACAAAAGATATGATTGATCTATCTGTGGGAGGAACAATATGCAACTTGACACTATTGGAATGCGTAAAGCCTTTTGAGGTAAGATCTTTAATGACAAACAATACAATCCAGTTGAGGATGTTGAACCACAAAAAGGTATGATTCACATACCACAAGATCTTATATCCGAAGTCAAAAAGTCCATGGAAGAGAAAGGTATAGCTTTAGAACTTGTAAAAGAAAACAAAGTTGACATTCTTCAAACTTATGCAACAGAAGATGATTTAAATCTTGTAATACAAAATTTTAAATATCAACAAAAATCAATTCTGTGAGAAAAACTATAAACGTCTTATGACACAAGAAAATAATATAAGATACCTAACAGTGGTATTTGATGACTTGGGTCAAGCCACAAAACATTTAGATAGATATCTAAGTATGGTTAAAACTCAGTGTGAGCAAATAAATGAACCCCAAAATTTGATTTTGAACCTAGGAAATTTCAATACTGTTTCTACTAAACTTTTACTAGGTGTGGTATAGAAACTCAGGAAAAGCTCGAAAAGCAAGAGAGACTCAGGAGATGAGTCAAGAAGAAGAGGTTCTAGTCGACCCCCAGGACGCCATTTATTTTGAGGCCCAGAAAAGGGAAAATGAAGCTTCCAACACTAAAGGAGAAGAGGAAGCGAGGGATAAGCATAAAAAATATGATTCAGACGTTGAGACTATCGATTCAAGGGAAGAAACCAATCTCAGCAAGGAACAAGAAGAGAAAGTAATCATCCCGCGTGAGGAACACGACAATAAGCAAAAATCAGCTGCAAGGAAAAATAAAAAGAATGCTGAACCCGTGCCAAAGGTAAAAGAAAGGGTAATACTAACCCAAAAGAAAATTCCTACCCTAACCGAGTTCATTACGAACCAGATAAAGCTATCTATGATTCTTTTGTTGAGGCACTGGGCAGCTTGCGTTTAGAACTTGCTTTAACTAAATCTATTCAAGTTCCTACTTATAAAAAATTTATGCGAGACATACTTAATAGTAAAAAGAAGGTAACCAATACTATAGCAGTTATGACAAGCTTTGGTGATAAACTTCCTACTAAGCTTGGGGATCCAGGGATACCAACCATCTCCTGTGCAATAGGGAAAACTAATATATTCAATGCTCTTTGTGATTTAGGAGCAAGTGTTAGTGTTATGCCTTATTCCTTATTTAAGAAATTGAATCTTGGAGAGTGTTCTCCTACTTCGATAACATTAAAAATGGCGGATAAGACAACTAAGCAACCTGTCAGAATGATCGAAGATGTTTTACTTAGAATAGGTCAACATGTTATACCGACTGATTTTATTATTCTTGATGTTCCTGAGGATGACAAACTATCTATCATCCTTGGAAGACCTTTTCTTAGTAGAACTAGGGCTAATGTAGATTGCTCCAGTGGTAAGATTATCTTCAATATTTATGATGATCAGATCGTTCGATACTTTCCTAAGAAACAGGAGCACAATGGAAAATACATTCCACCACCTAAGCGTGATCAGGCAGCAAAGACTAAAGAAAAAGTGCCGCTTGAGATGAACGTCGATGATATGGAGTTTGATTAGTCAAAACTCTAGAATTAAACACTTAATGGGAGTTAAACCATTCTTAATAAATTAACTTTAATTTTTATTTATGATCACTACTTTATTATTTGTATTATCTAATAAGTTTTTTTTTTGAGTTTCGAGTTCATTCAGAGAATTTACCTTAACGAAGTTGAGAAGCAAGGGAAAAATGAAGAAAGAAAAAAGGGTTCAGTACAGATAACGAGCACTGGTACAGCCATGGTACGCTCGTACCGCGTGCCCGCACTATGTCTCAATGAAACCTGTAGTAGGAATAGTGTCGGCGGTGACCAGTGGTACGACCGGGGTATGACCATACCCTGCGCCCGTACCGAACATAGACGAAATAGACAACGGTTCCCGAATAGATAATGACCACTAGTACGGCCGAGGTATGCCCATACCGCGCGCCCGTACCAAGTCGACCAGGTTTGATCTCGAACCCTAGAGTTGATCCAACGGTGACGACCACTGGTACGGGTGGGCTATGCCCGTACCGCCCACCCGTACCGCGTGCGTCGCCAGGTAAAGGCCGACGGCGGCTAGCTCCCAGCCCGCCTCCTTCTTCTTCCTCCTCTTTCTTCCTTGTTCTTTTTCTTTCCACCATAAACCCTAGCCTCCTAAAACCTTTGATTCTTCATTGTTTTTGTGTTTTTGAGTTGGGGAATCTTCATATCGGTAAGTTTCTCGTCCGATCCATACTCTATTTTATGAAATCCATGGTTGAATTCATCACATTGGCTATTTAGATGATTTCATCATATTTTGAGATTATTATTTATTCCTCACTTTAGGATTTGTAACTTCTACCTGTAATCGTTTGTTTATATGATAGAAACTTGATGCCTATAGTTTTCTTCAAAAAATATATAGCACAATGCATAACATTGGAAGGATGTTCCGCTTGGGCAAGGGCTCGGGTGCGGCGGGACCCTCGGGCTCCGCCAAGCCACCGGGTTCGAAGAAGAGACGCTCGGAGGTGGAGATCTTGAGGGATGCCATGAGCCGAGAATATGAGAGGGTGAGCAACCGCAAGGTTTTGCCCACCAAGTGGGTAGACCATTAGTTCCTCTCCCGCCAGGGTCTTCTGGAGGACTTTGAGCAGATGACTGTGCAAGCTAGCATGGTAGACTTCTCCTACCTCTCCGTCGACACCTACAAGCTCGCCACATACGAGTTCCTTTCATTGTTCCACGACGATCTCGAGACCCAGGAGCGAAATTGCACTGTAAGTTTTGTGCTCAATGGGTAACTCCATAACTTGACCATCTATGAATTTTTTAATAGTTTCAGATTCTCCCACAAGGGAGAACTCAACATAAATGACAATGCACATATAGGCAAGGCAATCTTGGGGGCAAAATTTTGTCCATAGGAACAATTATTACTTGGGCAAGAAGAGCGCCACTATCTAGAATCCTACTATACGTTATTTTCATACCTTCCTTGTTAATTCTTTATTTGGGAAAGGTGATGTTGGGGCAATGGCAGGCCCCAAAATGAGTGTGATTCATATGGCCTTGCATCTAGAGATGGAGCACAACATAAACTTGGGGGCCTTGATCATCCAGCACTTTCGCCACCAAAGGTCAGCTTCCGCGGGGGACATTCGTTGTGGCAGATTGATCACACAAATCGCCTACGCAAATGAATCTGTCCTACCATATGAAAGAGCTGTGGATGGCAGTAAGGACATGGATGAAATTCACATGGCTAGCACCAAGTTCATGGGTGTCTATAGGCCAGAGCATGCCCTACGTGCTTACCAGCTTTATTTTGTACCTAACGGTGAACAGAGTTGGGTTCTCACTGAAGAGGAGTTCTAGTAAGCTCTAATCCTCTCAGGAAGTACTACGCCACTAGGAGTCCATCCCAACTAGGAAAACGTGGCAGCTGGCCAAGAACAACAAGATCAAGGATAAGAAGGTTGGCATGGTGCAGGATGGGACGACTACGGTCAGTAGCACCATCACCAGCAGCCTTTCCACCAACACCAACAACAAGGTGTGCCTCCACCACAGACGGGATTCGACTATGTCCCAAGGAGTGACTTTGACCAGGTGGTGCCTCGCATTGACAACATAGAAAACACGTTGTATGATGCGAACGCCAACATAGTCAACCTCACTCAATACTTCACATATTTCATGACCGACTTACCAAACCGCTACCCGAACTTCCCATATCAGCAGCCCCCACCTCATAGCAGCGACAACTGATTCCAGTTAGGCAAAAGCCTAAGCTTGGGGAGGTTAAATTCCTCCCACCTTTTTGCATTCATATTTTTCTTTCTTCTTTTTATTTGTTTGTTTTTGTTTCAATACATGTTTACTTTCAGTTTTGCATTTGATAAAAGAAAACCCAAAAATATTAGACTAGTCTCTAGCTTTATTTTTGCAAATTTCTCTCGGCTCTTTTTGATTCTTTTTGAATGTTGCTCACTTCTAGTGATCCAGCTATGAGACGAACGCAAAGAGTTGGCTCAAGTAGAAGAAGAACGAGCAAAAGGAGGTACCATATTCCTAATTTCCCCCTTCATGTAAGCTTATTCATGAATATTTTATGTCCGTTCGGTTGCACTTGAGTTCGACTCCATGCTTAGTTTGTTATCTTTCAGAATTTGAGCTCAAAGGTTTTTGTCACCTATTTGGTTAAGACTTTCGACAATTAATATTAGTTAAAAACCCACTCTTGGGATTCAATTCCAAACTTTTCAGAACAAGAGAAAGTGTCCATCGACAACTTTGGTGCCATATTTTTGTCTTAAGGGCTTAATCTTAGTAGTGCTTAACCCCTAATACTGATCGTTGACTTGATGATACCTTCTAAAAAATAATTGCTTGATATAACGAACTTTTTAGAGTAGGAGAGGGAGATGTTGATACGTTGTAAACGTATCTATAATTTTTGATGCTCCATGCTTGTTTTATATCAAATATCTTATGTTCTATTCACATTTTGAGGTATTTTTATATACTTTTTGGAATTAACCTATTAACAAGATGCCATAGTGCTAGTTGCCTGTTTTCTGCTATTTTTGGTTTCAAAAAAGCTAGTAAGGAAATATTCTCGGAATTGGACGGGACAAAAGCCAAAGTCAATATTTTACCAGATGGAACACGGAGTCCGGAGGGGAGATGAAGTGGCGCACTAGGGCAGCCACACCTGGTGGCGGGACGGCCAAGGGGCATGCCACCAGGTGGTCTGGGTCCCCTGGGCCTTCACCGACCTTGCCCCTTCGCCTATAAAAGTATCCCGGGATGAAACCCTAAGTACCCGATCAGAAATCCATGAAAGAGTCTGTAGCCACCGTCATCTCAATCCCTAGATCGGAGGGATACGGAGCTCTTCCCCGCACCCTGCTGGAGGGGAGAGAACATCGTGGAGGCCTTCTTCATCACCATGCCTGCCTCCGGTGTGATGCATGAGTAGTTCATCCTTGGACTATGGGTCCATGTAGTAGCTAGATGGTTGGTTCTCCTCCTTTGTGCTATCATGTTTAGATCTTGTGAGCTCCGTTCATGATCAAGATCATCTATTTGTAATCCTATATGTTGTGTTTGTGGGGATCCGATGGATATTGAGATACTATGTCAGATTGATTACTGATTCTATCATGTCTATGTTATTTGTGATCTTGCATGCTCTCCGTTGTTAGTAACTATCTTGGCCAAGTAGATGCTTGCAACTCCAAGAGGGAGTATTTATGCTCGATAGTAGATTCATGCCTCTAGTAATCTGGGGAAGTGAAAGAAATCTCTAAGGCTGTAGATGTGTTGTTGCTACTAGGGAGAAAACAACAATCCTTTGTCCATGGGGCAATTGTATGGCTTACTTTACATAGTTTGTTTAATGCAATTATCCGTTGCTTGCAACTTAATACTGAAAAGGGTTCGGACGATAACCTGAAGGTGGATTATTAGTCATAGATGCAGTTAGATTATGGTCTATGTATTATGTTGTAATGCCCAATCAAATCTCATAGGAGTCAAGATGTCTAGTATATGCATTGTTATGCTTTCTCAATCTGTCAATTGCCCCGATGTAATTTGTTCACCCAACATGTTATTTATCTTATGGAGGAACATCTCTAGTGAACTATGGACCCTAGTCCATTCCTTTACCATTGATATACCATCTATTGTTTACTATTTACTGCTTACTTTCTTCAAGCAATTACTATCTTCCACACTATACGTTTAATCCTTTGTTTTCAGCGAAACCATTGAGATTGACAACCTCACTGTAAGTTGGGGCAAAGTTCTGTGGTTGTGTTGTGCAAGATTCCAAGTTGTTAGCAACACCTTGGAGTCATTTCCTTGCTCCTACTGGTTCGATAACCTTGGTTTCATAACTAGGGGAAAACTTGCTACTGTGCTCACCATACCTTCCTCTGGTGGTTCCCAACAAGCTCTACATTTTGAGCCATCAAGCACTTTTTCTGGCGCCATTTCCGTGGACTTGAGGACAACTTCAATCTCTTCCTCCTTGTCCGTCACTTTTTAGAGAGAAAGAAGATTCTCGCAAGGGGAGTCCCTCACAACCAATCTCTTTACTTTGTTTTTGTTTTGCTTAGTTTATTTTTCTTTGTTTGCTTGTTTCTTTTTTATCAAAAATACAAAAAAATAGTTGTACTAGTTTGCTTCTCTTTTATCAAAAACACACAAAATTTAGTTCTTTCTGTAGTTGTCACCTCGTTCTTAGCTCACCATGTTGATCCCTAAGTTCACCCTAAAAGACCTTTCAATAGGTAGTGGCTCTATAATTGGGAAAGATAATATTGAAGAATTCTTTAATCATGTTAGCAAGCATGAAGATATTAAGGATAAATCCTTAGCAGAACTTGCTCCAAATTATGAAATTACTGTAGATTCTCTAGTTCATATGTTGGAGGCTAGGTTTGTTAAACTAAATCCCATGATGCAAATAATGTTTCTTAAACTTAAAGATATTGAGGATATAGAAAGTAAAGATTTTATTCTAGAAACTTTGCTTAAAGAATTCAATGATGTTGTTAAGGAAGCTAGAAAGGTATTTGATCATTTTAATATGCTAGGCTGATGTGTAGATGTTATTGGTACACTATAAAAGTTGGACAAAACCAAACCCAAAAATGGAGAGGAAATTAAGATACCAATACCTTTTAAACTTGTAGGAATGCATGAAGCCTCATAAAAGAATTTTGATTGGATTGTTCTTGAAAACCCGTTTGATGAAAATAGTGAACCCAAGAGTATTGAGAGAGGATCCTCTAGAACTTATTTGGATGAGATACCTTGCCTCGTTGAAGATATTTCTGGTATTGATCTTAATGCTTCTTCCTTCGAAAATACTTGAATCTTGCTCCTATGCCTAGCTCAAAGGCGTTAAAGAAAAGCACTATTGGGAGATAACCCGAATTATTTTTACTTTCAGTAAGTTTTTCTTTTGTTGAGTCTTGTAACTTATTGCCTCAGTAATAACCTCTCATTATCCTTTTTGTGTGGTTTTTGTGCCAAGAATAACCTCTAATGAGAGAGAAGTAAGACTTGGGAAAGTTACTGTCCAAAAACAGATTTTTTTGCTTCACTATAAAAAATCGTGAAAAATCCCTGTATGTCGGATTGAGCTATACTGTTTTGTGCTTATGCAACAAGTTATTATCTAACTTTCGTTGGGTTAACAATTTTCGATTTGAGCAACATAAGGTCTTCGAAAAAATCGGTTTTTACCTGCTGGTCTATTTTGACAGATTTCAGCCATTATTTGCATTTGCCTCTTAATCTCTTTCTCTTTGAGTTCTCTTTGATAAATTGAGCTTTTTAGAAGGAATTGCTACAGTAGATTGTGTTTTAATGGAAGTTTTACTTGTGTTGAAACTAAACCCAAGGACTTATTATCTTGAATACACTAATGTTGCTAATGAAGATTGTGTGAAGTTTTGTATGAAGGAAATTTTCAAGTGTAGGGAAGAATAATGTGATGAGATGAAGAATGGACAAAATCTCAAGCTTGGGGATGCCACCCGTGTCACCCTAAGAAATATTCAAGAAGTACAAGCGTCAAAGCTTGGGGATGCCTAAGGCACCCCCTTCTTCATCAATAAAAATCTCAGGTTTTCTTCCAAAACACTTCATTTTTATTGTTTCATGCACAATTGTGTTGTTCTTGGAGCGTCTTTGTTTTTGTTTTTAGTTTTATTTTGTTTGTTTGCTTAAATAAATTGGTTGGACCCCCGCATTCATACATTGTTTCAAATAAGTTGATTGGTGTTGGAAAAGAGTAGGAAGCTTCATGCTTATAAGTGGTACAAAAGGAGCTTTTTTGACTATGGTCTAGACTTTATCATGTCATGTTTGATGTTGCTTTGACTTTATGATTAGTAATTATTGTTGTAGCATGACTTGTTCCAAACAATTGAGATTGATTAATGCGCCTTGAAAGAATCATGCGTTGTTTTAGCATACAAAAGCATAATATTGTGGTATTCTCCTTTGATACTTTATTTGGGTTGACTTGGCGCATGATTACACCATGTTATGACTATGAACTAGTCACCTTAGCCTCTATGATCATTTAGTTTTTGAGTTGTAATATCACTTTATGCTTTAATTAATAATGTTTTATCGCTTTGCATGATTATGGCCATTATTGCTCTCTTAGTTGGTCGCTCCTAGTTTTTTGCTAGCCTCTACATGTACCACGTGTGAGTTATACTCATGCATCCAACCCCTAAGAAAACCAAGTTATTCCAAAGAGTCCACTATAAATTCCTATGCATGGTGTGCTACACCATTCCAAGTATATTCATGTTTTTATCTACCTTCCGAATTAAACTTGTTATGTGAAAATTAGTGATTAAAGCTCTCACAAACTTGATGGCACACTTTACTTTCTTGCACCTAATAAACTTGAACCATTGTGTCCATCTATGTTGCTTATATGCTTGCACTTTATAAGTTGTGAATTAGCAGAACGAACGCTTTCAACATTGGACTTATTATTCAGTTTGTTGGGTCCGCAGCATAGAAAACAAAAAAAATTCCTACGATGAGAACTACACGCCATTATCTATCTACTAGGTACAAAGCAACGGGTGGACATACATCCAACGAGAACTTACCCTCGAAGACAACGAGTTTTTTTAACGAGTAGGAACTCGTGGTTGATGTAGTCATACACTTGCCGATGTCAAGATCGTGAGGAAGTCCGAGCACCGCAACTCAGCAGCGCATCCGTACTCGCACACACGTTCAAGCCACAGGACAACCTCCACCTCCTCGCTCCAGCGATCCAGCGGAAGCAGCAACACCTTCCAGACGAAATGCCACCGGGAACATGTATCTCGCTAATCCGAGACCATGGGGGAATAATTCTAGAGGGGGAGAGAGATCCTTCACAAGGAGGTGTGTGGAAGAAGGAGGGAGGGGGTGCCCCTCCACCATGGCCGGTGCCCAAGGGGTTCCCCTTCACCTCCTCCATTCATGTGGTGGTAACCCCTCCACATTAAAATGCCTCTTCAATTCCCTTTTAAAGTCTCCACTTTAAATGCATTAAATTTCTCCAAATTTAATGCTCTCTCATTTAATAAAACTCTTTTATTATTTTTATTCAGAATTTTTTTAATTACTTTAATTAACAAACATTCACATATAACCCCTTGCAATATTTCAATATCACATGGAGAACCACTTTCTGCAATTTCACCCGAAACAATTTCCGGTTTCTATCGAAACAATTCCTGCGCTTTGCAATTCTTTCGTCTGAAACATATGTGCTCCAAAATGGTGTCCGGTAACTCTTAAGTGTGTCACCCTACGGTTCGCGAATAATGCAGACATGATCGAGACCCCTCTTCGATCAATAATCAGCAGCGGGATCTGGAGATCCGTACTGACTCCTACACATTCAACGATGACTTCTGTGATCGTGAGAACCTTTAACGCTAGTAAATAAATCCCTTTGTCTCACGATATATTACATGTCCGAGATTCGATCATCGGTATCTCCATACCTAGTTTGATCTCGTTGCCGACATGCACTCTTTTCTCGTTCCCGTGATATAACATTCTAGTGATCACATCACTTGCTTGCAAGCTATTTCAATGTGATATCACCGAGAGGGCCTAGAGTATATCTATCCGTCATCGGGATTGACAAATTCCACTCTTGATCCATGAGCCTCAACATAACACCTTCGTAGCACTGAACCCATCTTTATAGTCACCCTGTCACGGTGTGACGTTTGATGTTATCAAGATACTCTTCCGGTGTTAGCAATTAACATGATCTCATGGTCTAAGGATAAAGATTACTTTGTATGATGTTATAGCAATATAAACATAATGACTTTGATCGTAATGCTATACTTCGGATGAATTTTCATCACATCATTCAACTAATGTTGTGACCTTGTTATTAACAACATCCATTGTCCATGATCAGGAAACCTTGATCATCTTGTTAATCAACAAGCTAGTATATAAGAGAGGCATAACTAGGAACCCTTTTTTGTTTATTAAACACACATGTATTGATGTTTCCGATCAATACAATTATAGCATGCAAAATAAACATTTATCATAAACATGGAATAAGATAATAACCATTTTATTTATTGCCTCTCGGACATATTCCCTTCAGTCTCCCACTTGCACTAGAGTCAATAATCTAGTTTGAAAAACTTTGCGTATTGAACACCTATGGCTTTCTGGTGTTGCATATACGCTATTGCTAGTGTTTAACATAATCTCCGGATCGGACAGTTTCAGGTCTGTGTGTATTTGCATGTCTTTGCGTCTCTACGCATCACTCATTCTCAAATGAGATGGCATTGTATAAATTTGGTCCTTTGGTGAGACCTTTAGTTCGTTCAGGTTAAAATATGTCGATATTATTGTCACACAATATATCTTCATAGTATTAGCCCACTTTGAACCACACCTAGTTTGATAACAAACTACTTAACACAAATGCCCTCCTATGCTGCTACTATAGCAGTCATATACTTAGCCTTTTGTTGTAGTATCCGTCACAATGTCTCAACTTTGGAACTCATCCAAATCCATCATGGAACATCCTTTCCATTACATTGTGCCACCCATAGTCTAAATTGAGATAAATTTAATTTGTATCTTGTGACAAAAATAGTATCAATGTAACACTTTACAATGAACTACCTTTAACTATTTGTCACTTATACATGATATATTCTTAGTTCTTCCAAAGCTCATAAGAATATCTTTACTATTGTCCAATGATCATCTTATGAATCATTTTGGTATATGCTCATAACATTTAGAGCATAGGAAATTCTGGATATATACATATCATGGTATAATCGATCAAAATCTTCATGTGATTTTACTCACCAAGTGTTGAAACACTTGAATTTTGATACAATCCTTTCCATGCAGCAAGAACCTTTCTTGTTGTTTCCATATTGAACCCTTTCAATATCTCATATATGTATGTATGGCATAACCATATTAGCGCCTCAATCTATCCATATAGATATTGATGCCAAGTATTCCGTTTTTTCCCAAGTCTTTCATCGAAATCTAATTTTAATGAAATTCTTAACTTGTGTCCTCATTTCCAATCAACAATATGTCCTCTACATAATGTATTAGAAATATGTCTCAGCGCTCCCACTTAATTTCTTGCAAATGCAAGCATCTTCATCATCTCCGATGAATTTAAACTCTTTTAACAGTTTCATCATGGTGAAGATTCCAACTCCGCTAAGCTTACTTCAACTATTGAAGTTTGCATGCCCTTGTAGCACCCTTTGAATTAAAAAAACCCTTCGGACCATGTCATGTACACGTCCTAGGTAACCGTTCTATTAGAAGAACCTTGTTTTGTTTATTCAACTACCATATACCAAATTATATGTAGTGGTTGCTACATTAATCCGTCAAGACTATATATCGCTATGAAAGATCAAATCTTGTCATAGTCAACTCCTTCAACATTGTCATAAACTTCTTTTCGACATGTCGACTATTTCATAGATGTTAAACATCCGTGTCTTATTTGTTTATAGATCCAAACACAACCGATAGGCTTCATGCCTTTCTGGAGGGTCTTCCAAGTTCAGAAACTTGATTTCCCGTGTATGGATACTATCACGGATTCTATGAGTTCTAGTCATTTTATGGAGTCAGGGCCCATCATTGCTTCTTTGCATGTAGTCAGTTCATCATTGTCAAAACAATAACGACTTGCTTATCAAATCTTACTATTTGATTCTTACCGACCCACACGGTTCAATAGGAACTCTAATCTCCGAGATCACACCTTTTGTAATCACGAGAGCCATGAGCATTGTGGCTGCCACCGGGACACTTTCCGGCATTGCGCTACTTAGGACATATAGCTAAGGTTCAACAACCTTATCAAAGTTCTATTGTCCTCCCACTTAACTTTTCGCGAAAAATTCCTTCTCAAGAAACTTGACGTTCCAAGTGACAAACTCTTTTGTCCTTGGTGTTATGGAGAAATTCCCAACAAATTCTTTGGGATAACCTACAAAGACGTACTTATCCGACTTTGGATGTAAACATTTTACTTATGCATAGCATACCAAAATTTAAGAAAAGACAATTCGGGTTTTATCCCAAACCATAACTTATATGGTGTCGTTTCAACGGATCATGATGGTGCTCTTTTCAGTGTAAAAGCGGTAGTCTCTAAAGCTTCAATCCTAAAAACATAATGGCAGTTTTATAAATGACACCTTTGATCTTACCATGTCAAACATGGTTTGATTTCATCTCTCGAATATGCCATACTCCTATGGTTTATCGAGAAACACAAATCATGGAACAATTCCTCAAATCTTAAGTGTTTTGCTAAACATGTAACTCAAATATCTTCCTTTATGATCGAATCATAAACTCTTTATTTTCTTGTTACAATGATTTTCCACTTCATCTTGATAGTCTTTGAACAATTTTCAAATGTTTCATACTTCTTCCTTATTAAGTAAATATACAGATATATTCATTCAAATTTTTAGATAAAGCATATGAAGCAAAAAATATCCATCACATATGGCTACACATAATGGACTATGCACATCAGCATGCACAATTTCCAATAAGCTAGTCATCCGTTCCTCTCTGGCCTATGGACGGAGTTTCAATTATCTCGAGGAAAGTCTCACATGTGTCAGTTGATCAAATCAAAGACTCCAAAAATCCATCAACATGGAGTTTCTTCATGTTTTCTTTCCAATATAATTTAGAACAGCGATGTCACTTCATAAGTGATCTTTTAATCATTTGTCTTGCGACATTTTAGCAATAGTGTTTATGGATGTGATTTCTCCCACTAGACTTGTAAAAGTTCATCCATCCTTTATGGAATACGGTAATTATTTGAACAACCATTGTTCTTGTATACCGGAACAAAATAACAATTATAAAACAAATCTTGAAGGCTAGGTTTGACGACAACGAAAAACAAAATAACACTTTATTTGTTTTCGATGAACATCATCAATTATTCTCTTGCTAGTTACTTAGGCCATTGTAGTTCATGAATTGCGTTGTCCTGTATGACACTTCATACCAACCAATTCGGTATACAATACCTAAGAACCACATTGTTTAACAAGCAAGGAATACAACCATAACATGTATATCTTCTATATAGCTAAGTTGGACATCTCCAACTTTTTATTTTCTGCCAAATATTTTATAGATTCTCTTTCAACAATTCCTTTTCTTTTAAAAGAATCTATCAACATCAATAGTGGTGTCATTCACATGACACATAGTACAAAGCGTGTATAGTCAAATACTAATACCTTTGGACTTGCACTTTGAAGTGGATCACCATTATCAAATGTTTGGTATTCTTTCAAAAATCCATTCTTTAGTAATCTATCAGTGTAGTAAACATTTTACTTACATCTTCTATTCATCCTTATCATGACAACTTTCATGATCAAGCTACTATAGCCTATAAGGAAGAATGACGAGTATGATTTTAGTTCCCGAAACCTTTTGGGAGATTCGGATGCCTAGCATCTCCATCCTTCACAAATTCTCATACAATATGAGAACATGTATTTTGCTAAATTATACTCTATCATAATGCAACCAAAAACATTGTTTCATATATCACAATATCTTTTACACATGATGGTTTCTGAAACAATTTTCAGCTCCTATATAATCTTGATATTAAAACAACTTTTGAATATCAATAATCATGGAGGCAAACATGATACTTTAGATACTAACATTGGAATTCTTACTCTTGATTTAATACTATTTATTAAACTTCATGGAGTAAATAGAGTTTGCTGAAAGTTTGCAATAGGACTTATAAACTTTAAATTGACATTCAAAACAATACGATACCAGTTCGTAAAGTAAATATCCAGAATTCTATAGTTCTATTATCTCAATTAAAACTAAGCATAAGGTAGTGAACAGACGCCAATGACTACAACAAATTATGCAAATTCACTTCGATTTAGTTTATGACAAATTGAGTTCGACTAATCCAAATTAGAAATGAAATCCCACTCAAAAACGACATCCCTCGTGCCTTTTGGGTGATTACATGAACCAAATCCACTACACCAAGTCCGATCATCACGTGAGTCGGTGTAGCTTCAAAGGCGAGCATCAATATGGGCATCATATCAACTATATGACTCATGCTTAACCTTTCGGTCCGTGTTCCGAGGCCATGTCTGTACATGCTAGGCTCGCCAAGTAAGAACCTTAGTACTCGCGTGTGTAAAACTGTCTTACACCCGTTGTATGAAAGCGTAGAGTCGAGTACACCCGATCATCACGTGATGTCTCGAAACACGATCCATGGAACGGTGCATACTTAAGGAAGAACACATTTTTATCTTGATATCTAAATGGGGATCATCTTACAATGCTACAGAAAGCGCCAAACTAGCAGTATAAGATGCTAACATCTAATGTGTAAAGTGAGATGATATGGTCCATGCATTTGATCTCTATCATTTGCATCGTGGTATGATCTCTATCATTCCTTTGTGTGTAAGGCCAAGGTCTATCGAACTTACACGTTGAGTGTGTTGTAAGAGTATCTATCATACATATACTTACAACAATACCATATCAAGACACTAGCACATTAACGATCTAAACTAGACGCCCCTAATTTATCAATTGCAAGTTTTACGTGGCTTAGGGCTTTCGGAGATAGAACTGTTCTTACCTACGAACATGAACCACAACAAGGATAACCAAGTTACTAGCAACTCGTTGTAAATCAGATATTGACTATAGTAGGAGAGACAGACACCCGCCAGCCACTTATGCAAAACAAGTTGCATGTCAGTCGTGGAACCGGTCTCATGTACGATGCCATGTAAGGTTGGTCCGGGCCGCTTCATCCGACTATGCCACCAATATCCAAAATACATAGAAGATGCAATAACATGATCATCATCGCCCACATATAAACATATGTGTACTACACGTGCAAAGCACCTACGTATAGATCAGGCTCTGATACCACTGTTGGGTCCGCAGCATAGAAAACAAAAAATTTCCTATGACGAGAACTACACGCCAAGATCTATCTACTAGGTAAAAAGCAACGGGTGGACATACATCCAACGAGAACTTACCCTCGAAGACAACGAGTTTTGTTAACGAGTAGGAACTCGTGGTTGATGTAGTCGTACACTTGCCGATCTCAAGATCGTGAGGAAGTCCAAGCGCCGCAACTCAGCAGCGCATCCGTACTCTCACATACGTTCAAGCCACCGAACAACCACCACCTCCTCGCTCCAGCGATCTAGCGTAGCAACTCCTTCCAAACGAAATGCCACCGGGAACATGTATCTCGCTAATCCGAGACCATGGGGGAATAATTCTAGAGGGGAGAGAGATCCTTCACAAGGAGGTGTGTGGAAGAAGGAGGTAGGGGGTGGCCTTTTATAGGAGGAGGGGGGTGCCCCTCCACCATGGCCGGCGCCCAAGGGGTGCCCCTTCACCTCCTCCATTCATGTGGTGGTAACCCCTCCACATTAAAATGCCTCTTCACATTCCCTTTTAAAGTCTCCACTTTAAATGCATTAAATTTCTCCAAATTTAATGCTCTCTCATTTAATAAAACTCTTTTATTATTTTTATTCAGAAATTTTGTTAATTACTTTAATTAACAAACATTCACATATAACCCCTTGCAATATTCAATATCACATGCAGAACCACTTTCTGCAATTTCACCCGAAACAATTTCCGGTTTTCTATCGAAACAATTCATGCGCTTTGCAATTCTTTCGTCTAAAACATATGTGCTCCAAAATGGTGTCCGATAACTCTTAAGTGTGTCACCCTACAGTTCGCGAATAATGCAGACATGATCGAGACCCCTCTCCGATCAATAATCAGCAGCGGGACCTAGAGATCCGTACTGACTCCTACACATTCAGCGATGACTTCTGTGATCGTGAGAACCTTTAACGCTAGTAACTAAATCCCTTTGTCTCACGGTATATTACATGTCCGAGATTCGATCATCGGTATCTCCATACCTAGTTTGATCTCGTTACCGACATGCACTCTTTTCTCGTTCCCGTGATATAACATTCTAGTGATCACATCACTTGCTTGCAAGCTATCTTAATGTGATATCACCGAGAGGGCCTAGAGTATATCTATCCGTCATCGGAATTGACAAATTCCACTCTTGATCCATGAGCCTCAACATAACACCTTCGTAGCACTAAACCCATCTTTATAGTCACCCTGTTACAGTGTGACTTTGATGTTATCAAGATACTCTTCCGGTGTGAGCAATTAACATGATCTCATGGTCTAAGGATAAAGATTACTTTGTATGATGTTATAGCAATATAAACATAATTACTTTGATCATTCAACTAATGTTGTGACCTTGTTATTAACAACATCCAATGTCCATGATGAGGAAACCTTAATCATCTTGTTAATCAACAAGCTAGTCTATAAGAGAGGCATAACTAGGAACCCTTTTTTGTTTATTAAACAGACATGTATTGATGTTTCCGATCAATACAATTGTAGCATGCAAAATAAAAATTTATCATAAACATGGAATAAGATAATAACCACTTTAATATTGCCTCTCGGGCATATTCCCTTCACAGTTGATATCATGTTCTTTTGTTTATGGATCCGGCGGTTTGAAATAAAATGGGAGCTTGTAAGGTCATGGAGTTTGTATGTGTGTTAGAGAAACGTTTGGGTGGCTAGCCTAAGCCATGCCTAAGCATGGTGGAAACTTGCAGCATAACCATAGTGAGCATTCTATGAAGCATCCTCAATAAAAACCTATGCAAATAGCAAATAAAAAGATCGCTGAGATGCTCATTGTCTGTTGCCTTGTCATTTTGATATGGGATAGCTCCGGTGTCATGGGGCAAGGGATACCCCGTTGGTGGTTCTCCATGATACACATGTACTTACAATGACAAGAACTTACTTGTGACTAAGGTTGAGTAGCATGAGGTTCGGTACTCGTAAGCAAGGGGCATGAGATTTTCAACTTATAACTTGTCAAGCATATCTTCATATTTGTGTCACTTTAACCTTAATCACCTTAAGATGCTTATGATAGGGGCAATGAGAGCTGAAAGCTAATAAGTTCCATAATTTTTGGAAGCTCTTTATGAAACTTGAAATCCCTGGTTCTCTCTATGAAGTTCCTTTCTTTTTACTTTATGTTGAGTCTCCATCTTCTATCTTTATGCACCAATTGAGAGAGCATAGTGGCCATTCTTAGTTTAATGTGCATTGTCCCAAAACTTGTTGATTGATTCATAACTTTGATATTGCTTGTTCTTAAATTATTTGTATCTAGTCACCCTTATGAACTTAGAAGGTGGCCTATGCATTTATGTTTTGCTATACCATGAGGGACAAGCTGAATACCACTCTTATTATGTTTTCTATACGTGAAACAAACAAACGTCTGTCAATGCATTGTTATTCATGATCTCTTGTTTGTACCTTTTCATGTTACAACATAGTTGCTATGTCTTATTGTTAGAACTATATCTTTCATGTATATGTTAGAATACTATGATCCCAGCTATCAATGTTTTACAAAAACCTTGATCAAGATTTTGATGGTGCATGTCACCTCAAAAATCATTCTTTTTATCACTTACCTACTCGAGGATGAGAAAGAGTTAAGCGTGGGGATGCTTGATATGTCGTAACGTATCTATAATTTTTGATGCTCCATGCTTGTTTTATATCAACTTTCTTATGTTTTGTTCACACTTTGAGGTATTTTTATACATTTTCTGGAACTAACCTATTAACAAGATGCCACAGTGCCAGTTGCCTATTTTCTGTTGTTTTTGGTTTCAGAAAAGCTAGTAAGGAAATATTCTCGGAATTGGACGGGACAAAATCCAAGGTCAATATTTTACCAGAAGGAACACAGAGTCTGGAGGGGAGACGAAGTGGGGCACCAGGGCAGCCACACCTGGTGGCGGCATCTCTAGGGGGGGCGCGCCACTAGGTGGTGTGGCCCCTGGGCCTCCACCGACCTTGCCCCTTCGCCTATAAAAGTATCTCGGGACGAAAACCCTATGTACCCAATCAGAAATCCACGAAAGAGTTTGTAGCCGCCGCCATCTCCATCCCTAGATCGGGGGATCCGAAGCTCTTGCCGGAGGGGAGAGATCATCCTGGAGGCCTTCTTTATCACCATGCCTGCCTCCGGTGTGATGCGTGAGTAGTTCATCCTTGGACTATAGGTCCATGTAGTAGCTAGATGGTTGGTTCTCCTCCTTTGTGTTATCATGTTTAGATCTTGTGAGCTCCATTCATGATCAAGATCATCTATTTGTAATCCTATTGTTGTGTTTGCAGGGATCCAATGGATATTGAGATACTATGTCAGATTTATTATTGATTCTATCATGTCTATGTTATTTGTGATCTTGCATGCTCTCCGTTGTTAGTAACTATCTTGGCCAAGTAGATGCTTGCAACTCCAAGAGGGAGTATTTATGCTCGATAGTAGGTTCATGCATCTAGTAATCTGGGGAAGTGACAGAAATCTCTAAGGTTGTAGATGTGTTGTTGCTACTAGGGAGAAAACAACAATCCTTTGTCCATGGGGCAGTTGTATTGTTTACTTTACACACTTTGCGTAATGCAATTATCCGTTGCTTGCAACGTAATACTGAAAGGGGTTCAAATGATACCCGGAAGGTGGATTATTAGTCATAGATGTAGTTGGATTACGGTCTATGTATTATGTTGTAATGCCCAATCAAATCTCATAGGAGTCAAGATGTCTAGTATATGCATTGTTATGCTTTCTCAATCTGTCAATTGCCCCGCTGTAATTTGTTCACCCAACATGCTATTTATGTTAAGGAGGAACACCTCTAGTAAATTATGGACCCCAGTCCATTCCTTTACCATTGATATACAGCGGTCATGAATGGAGCTCACAAGATCTAAACATGGTAGCACAAAGGAGAAGAACCAACCATCGAGCTACTACATGGACCCGTAGTCCAAGGATGAACTACTCACGCATCACACCGGAGGCTTGCATGGTGATGAAGAAGGCCTCTAGGGTGAATTCTCCCCTCCGGCAGGGGCCAGGAAGAGCTTCAGATCCCTCTCGATCTAGGGATGGAGATGACGGCGGATCCAGACTCTTTCGTGGAATTTTGATCGAGTACTTAGGGTTTCTGTATCGAGGGCATCTTATAGGCGAAAGGGGAGGCCGAGGGGGTGCCCTAGGCGGCCACACCACCCCCTGGCACGGGCCAGGCCTGGCCACGCGGCCAGGTGGTGTGGCGGGCCTCTCGCCCCTCTCTGTCTCATATTCTGGCTCCGTGTCCCCCTCGGTGAAAAACTGATTTGGCTTTTATCCCGTCCAATTCGAAGAATATTCATTTTCTGACTTTCTTGGAACCAAAAATAGCAGAAAACAGGTAGCTGGCACTGTGGCATCTTGTTAATAGGTTAGTCCAAGAAAGCGTGTAAAAAGTACTCCAAAGTTTGGACAAAACATAAGAAAGTAGATAAAAACCAAGCATGGAACATCAAAAATTATGGATACGTTAGCAACGTATCAACATCCCCAAGCTTAACTCCTGCTCATCCTCGAGTAGGTAAGTGATAAAAAGAAACAATAATTTTTGAGGTGACATGCACCATCATAAACTTGATCAAAGTATTTGTAAATCATTGATAGCTGGGATCATAGTACTTCAACATAGCATGAAAGATAAAGTTCTAGCAATAAGACATAGTAACTATGTTGCAACATGAAAAGGCACAAACAAAAGATTCATGAATAACAATGCTTTGCAAGTCGTTTGTTTGTTTCACATAAAGAAAACATAGCATAGTGGCATTCAGCTTGTCCCTCATAGAGTAGCAAACATAAATGCATAGAACAACTTCAAAGTTCATAAGGGTGACTAGATACAAATAGTTTAAGAACAAGCAATGTCAAAGTTATGCATCAATCAACAAGTCTTGGGACAATGCACATAGAACTAAGAATGGCCACTATGCTCTCAAAATAGGTGCATAAAGATAGAAGGTGGAGACTCAACATAAAAGTAAAAGAAAGGCCTTCATAAAAGGGAGTAGGGATTCAAGTTTCATAAAGAGCTTCCAAAAATTATGGTACTTACTAGCTTTCAAATCTCATTGCCCCTATCATAAGCATATTTAGGTGATTAAGGTTAAAGTGACACAACTAAGAGGATATGCTTGACAAGTTATAAGTTGAAATCTCATGCCTCTTACTTACGAGTACCGAACCTCATGCTACTCAACTTCAGTCACAAGTAAGCTCTTGTCATTGTAAGTACATATGTATCATAGAGAACCGCCAACGGGGTACCCCTTGCACATGATACAGGAGCTATCCCATAATCAAAAGGACAAGGCAAGTAGACAATGAGAATCTCAGCGATCTTTTTATTTGTTATTTGCATAGGTTTTTATTGAGGATGCTTCATAGAGTGCTCATTATGGTTACGCTGAAAGTTTCCACCATGATTAGGCATGGCTTAGGCTAGCGGCCCAGGTGTTTCTCTAACACACATACAAACTCCATGATCTTACAAGTTCCCCTTTTATTTCACACCGCTGGGATCCATAAGCAAAAGAATCATGATATCAACGGAATAATAAGTACAATGTTGAAAGCGTTCCCCATGATACATGGTTCTGCTAACTTCAACTTATAAAGCGCAAACATATACGCAACAAAGATGGACACAATGGTTCAAGATTATTAAATGCAAAAAAGTAAAGTGTGCCATCAAGTTCGTGAGAGCTTTAATCACAAGTTTTCACATAACAAGTTTAATTCGGAAGGTAGATAAAAACATGAATATACTTGGAATAGCAAATGCTAATAGGTAGGTATGGTGAACTATTTAGGACAACTTGGTTTTATTTGGAGTTGGATGCATGAGTGCAACTCATACTTGGTTATGGAGGCTAGCAAAAGACTGGGAGCGACCAACTAAGAGAGCAATAATGGCCATAATCATGCAGAGCGACAAAACATCATTAATCAAAGCATAAAGTGATATTACAAGTCGAAAACTAAAGGATCATAAAGACTTATGGTGACTTGGGATAGTCATAAAATGGTGTGAGCATGCGCCAAGTCAACCCAAATAAAGCATCAAAGGAGAATACCACAATACTATGCTTTAATATGTTAAAACAACGCATGATTCTTCCAAGGCACATTAAGAAATCTCAATTGTTTATAACATTTCATGCTACAGAAAATATCACTAAGCATAAAGCCAAAACAATATCAAGCATGGCATGACAAAGCATGGGCCACAGTCAAAAACAAACTCCCTTACCACTTAAGCATGAACTTTCCTACTCTTTTCCAATCCAAACCAAACTATTTGAAAACCAATGCATGAAAGAGGGGGTCCAACCAATTTATTCAAGCAAACTAAGAAAACCAACCAAACGAAAACAAAGACGCTCCAAGAACAACGCAAATGTGCATGAAACAATAAAAATGAAGTGTTTGGGAGAAACCTGGAATTTTTATTGATGAAGAAGGGGATGCCTTGGGCATCCTCAAGCTTTGACGCTTGTACTTCTTGGATATTTATTGGGGTAACACGCATGACATCCCCAAGCTTGAGCTTTAGTCCATTCTTCATCTCATTACATCATTCTCTCCATACACCTGAAATTTTTCCTTCATACAAAACTTCACACAATCTTTATTAGCAACATTAGTGCACTCAAGATAATAAGTCTTTGGGTTCAGTTTTAACACCAACAAAACTTCCATTAAAACACAAGATACTGAAGCACTTCCCTTGAAAAGCTCAATTCCCCAAAGAGAACCCTAAAAGGAACCAACAAGAAGCAAATGCAAATAATGGCAGAAATCTGTCAAAACAGACCAGCAGGTAAAAACCAATTTTTTCAAAGACCTTATGTTGCTCAAATCAAAAAGTGTTCAACTAAGGAAAGTTAGAAAAGAACCTGGGGCAGAAGCACAAAAATTCACGCCTCAAAACGACGTACATAGATTTTACACGAATTTTTATGGTGAAGCACAAAAATCTGTTTCGGGACAGCAACTTTCCCAAGCATTACTTCTCTCTCATAAGAGGTTACTCTTGGCACAAAAAATAAATAAGATAAGGAGTGGTTATTACTGAAGTAATAACTTTCAAGACTCATCTAAAACTTTTGGGTTATCTCCCAATAAGTACTTTTCTTTAATGCCTTTAAGTTAGGCATAAGAAGCAAGAAAAAGAATCAAGTGTTCTCAAATGAAGAAGCATTAAGAGCAAATTTTGTTTTCATATGAGAGGTAAAAGGGATCTTCTCTCTCTTCTTAGGTAAGTGTTCTATACCTTTCTTGAGTGGGAGTTGATATTTAATGGTGCCTTCTTTCATATCAATAATGGCACCAACAGTTCTAAGAAAAGGTCTTCCCAAAGTAATAGGACAAGAAGCATTGCATTCAACATCCAAAACATAGAAATCAACGGGGACATAGGAATTCTTAACCATAATAAGAACATCATTAATACCCCCCATGAGTTTCTTTTTAACATTATCATCAAGTGGGACATTCAAATAACAATCTTCCAATGGTGGCAAATCAAGCATATCATAAATCCTTCTAGGCATAATAGAAAAACTACTATCAAGATCACATAAAGCTTTGAAATCAAAATCATTCACTTTCATATTAATGATGGGTTCCCAAACATCTTCTTGTTTCATAGGAATAGAAGCTTTATGTTTCATCTTTTCTTCTTTTATTTTTATGAGAGCATTAGTAATGTGTTTTGTAAAGACCATATTCATAGAACTAACATTAGGACTTTTAGCAAGCTTTTGTATGAACTTAATTACTTCAGAGATATTGCAACCATCAAGATCAAAAACATAATTATCATCTAAAGTTGTAGAGATATTACTAGCTTCAACACTAGTGGTAGTGATAGTAGAAACACTAATATTTCTAGCAATTTCATCTTCTCTTTCCCACTTAGCATGCAACTCAGCTAACAATCTAACATTTTCATCAACTCTAACTTGTATGGCATTAGTAGCAGCAAAGGGATTATCAATAGTTTCAGGTTTAGCAGCCATTTTATTCAAAGAAGATTGTGCTTCAGCCAAAGATGCTATATTTCTTTCAATAGTAGAGAGTTTTTCCTTAATAGTTTTATTGAAAGCAGTTTGTTTACTAATAAAATCTTTAAGCATAACTTCGAGTTCAGAGGGAGCACTCCTATTATTGTCGTAGGAATTTCCATAAGCATTACCATTGTTGGGAGGATATGGCCTATAGTTATTATTACCAAAATTATTCCTGTAGGCATTGTTGCTAAAGTTATTATTTCTTATAAAGTTCACATAAACTTGCTCTTCTTGAGCAACCAAAGAGGCTAAGGGAACATGATTTGGATCAATATGATCTTTCCCATTAACAAGCATAGACATAATAACATCAATTTTATCACTCAAGGAGGAGGTTTCTTCAACAGAATGTACCTTCTTACCTTGTGGAGCTCTTTCAGTGTGCCATTCAGAATAGTTAACCATCATATTATCCAGGAGCTTTGTTGCAGCACCCAAAATAATGGTCATAAAGGTACCTCCAGCAACAGAATCCAATAGATTTCTTGAAGAATAGTTCAATCCTGCATAAAAGGTTTGGATAATCATCCAAGCAGTCAGTCCATGAGTGGGACAATTCTTTACCAAAGATTTCATTCTTTCCCAAGCTTGAGCAACATGTTCATTATCAGATTGTTTAAATTTCATTATTTCACTTCTCATAGATATAATCTTAGCGGGAGGATAGTATTTTCCAATGAAAGCATCTTTGCATTTAGTCCAAGAATCAATACTATTTCTAGTTAGGGATTGCAACCATTATTTAGCTTTTCCTCTCAAAGAGAAAGGAAACAATTTAAGCTTAATAATATCTCCATCTATATCCCTATGCTTTTGCATCTCACAAATTTCAACAAAGTTATTTAGATGAGCAGCAGCATCTTCATTACCAATACCAGAAAATTGTTATCTCATAACAAGATTGAGTAAAGCAGGTTTTATTTCAAAGAAAGTAGCTTCAGGAACAGGTGGAGCAATAGGTGTGCACATGAAATCATTGTTGTTGGTGCTAGTGAAGTCACACAACTTAGTGTTTTCAAGAGTAGTCAATTTTTTTGTGTTTTTAATAAAGAAAGCAAACTTGTAAAACTATTTTTGTGTGTGTTTTTAATAAAGAAACAAGCAAACAAAGCAGAAATAAACTAAGCAAAACAAATAAAACAAAGTAAAGAGATTGGTTATGAGGGACTCCCCTTGTGAAGATGTCCTTGACTCCCCGGCAACGGCGCAAGAAAAATAGCTTGATGGCCCAAAATATATCGAGCTCGTTGGGGAACCCAAGAGGAAGGTATGATGAGCACAGTAGCAAGTTTTCCCTGAGTTATGAAACCAATGTTATCAAACCAGTAGGAGCAAGGAAACACCTCCAAGGTGTTGTTGCCAACTTGGAATCCTGCACAACACAACCACAGAACTTTGCCCCCAACATATAGTGAAGTTGTCAATCTCACCGGTTTTGCTAAAAACAAAGGATTAAACGTATTGTGTGGAAGAAAGTAAAAGCTTGCAGAAAGTAAACAGAAAGCGGTCAACAATTGTAGATTGATAGTAAAAGAAAGGACCGGGGTCCATAGTTCACTAGTGGTGGTTCTCCTTAAGATAGATGACATGTTGGGTGAACAAATTACAGCGGGACAATTGACAAACATCGAGAAAGCATACATACATATACTAATCATCTTGACTCCTGTGAGATTTGATTGGGCATTACAACATTATACATAGAACGTAATCCAACTACATCTATGACTAATAATCCACCTTCAGGTTATCATCCGAACCCCCTCCAGTATTAAGTTGCAAGCAACAGATAATTGCATTACGCATTGAGTGTAAAGTAAACAATACGATTGTTCTATGAACAAAGGATTGTTGTTTTCTCCCTAGTAGCAACAACACATCTAGTACCTTAGAGATTTCTGTCACTTCCCCATATTACTAGAGGCATGAACCCACTATCGAGCATAAATACTCCCTCTTGGAGTTGCTAGCATCTACTCGGCCAAGATATCTACTAACAACAGAGAGCATGCAAGATCACAAATAACAAAGACATGATAGAATCAATAATCAATCTGAAATAGCATCTCAATATCCATCAGATCCCCGCAAACACAACATGTATGATTACAAAAAGATGATCTTGATCATGAACGGAGCTCACAAGATCTAAACATGGTAGCACAAAGGAGAAGAACCAACCATCGAGCTACTACATGGAACTGTAGTCCAAGGATGAACTACTCACGCATCACACCGGAGGCTTGCATGGTGATGAAGAAGGCCTCCAGGGTGAATTCTCCCCCCCGGCAGGGTGCTGGGAAGAGCTTCAGATCCCTCCCGATCTAGGGATGGAGATGACAGTGGCTACCGACTCTTTCGTGGAATTTTGATTGGGTACTTAGGGTTTCTGTATCGGAGGCATCTTATAGGCGAAAGGGGAGGCCGAGGGGGTGCCCTAGGCGGCCACACCACCCCCTGGCGCGGGCTAGGCCTGGCCACGTGGCCAGGTGGTGTGGCGGCCCTCTAGCCCCTCTCTATCTCGTATTCTGGCTCTGTGTCCCCCTCGGTGAAAAACTGACTTTGGCTTTTGTCCCGTCCAATTCCGAGAATATTCATTTTCTAACTTTCCTGGAACCAAAAACAGCAGAAAACAGGCAGCTGGCACCATGGCATCTTGTTAATAGGTTATTCCAAGAAAGTGTATAAAAAGTACTCCAAAGTGTGCACAAAACATAAGAAAGTAGATAAAAACCAAGCATGGCACGTCAAAAATTATGGATACGTTAGCAACGTATCAACGATCTTCAACTTCAAAACCACACACTCCTCCATCATTCCATCATTACTTAGAGAGAGAGAGAGGGATTGGCACGTGTAAGATTAGGGTTTGATACTTTGATCTACCTATGGTTTGTATTTAATTGGATCTTTAATCGCTATTGTGGTTTGGTACAATAACTTTGAGATGATTTCTGTTTGCAATACAATTATGCCCTTGATTTTTCTTTCTCTCATGTTTGAGTAAATCCCTATAGGCATGGGAGATGTAGGGGATTGGTGAGATGTGATGTGCCTTCTTTAATTCTATCCATTTGTGATTGTTGTAATATTTATTTAAATAGTGAGAATGATTATCTATGTTTGCATAATGCGTGTTATCTAATTTAAGGGTCTAGGTAATATGATCCAAAGATGTCATAGGTATAAACTTGTATGCTAGCAATTCGGCGACCCCCTGAGTGACAAGGCCGATATCAAAGAAGAGCTAGCACTACTCGAGGACAACAAGGAACCATCAAGATTAACGCATTGATCCGGTCGAAAAACCTTAATTAATGTACTGACCATGGCCGTGGTAACGGGCAGATGGATCATTGAGATTGGGAAGAATTGGCCATGAGGACTCCTAGTCGGTATATGGGTTGCTTTCCTACTCACTTATAAATAAGAATTATCATTATCACTTATTCCGCTTATCCCATTTGGCACTTCCACTATCACCATGAACTGATTCTCTCCGAGCCTAACTTCTCATCTGCAGGACCTTTACACACCTTTCACATCTTTACTTTCATGTAATTTACTTAGTTCCTAAGTAAGTTCCTCTATCTTTTACTCACCACTTGCATCGTCAACCTTTGTAGTCAATTCACTCAAGACCTGTGACACCTTGGGTGCGACAGAAACACCGCAAAAAAAACATTTTCCTAGGCTCCTTGTCGCGATCGATATAAAAGCTGAAATTAATACTTTCGCGAAAATATTATCTGACGAACCTATGCACTTGCAGGCTATCACCTTTCTATGCCAAGTATCTTTGTAATACTTCTGAAACTATGATTGATAAATAAAACTAGTATCCTCGAGACAGACTCGGGGGGCTGCTATTTCAACTCAAGGATGAGTTCGTGATTTTTATTTTATTCGTAATCATAACGAGGTTTAGGGGACACTAAAAAAACTACATAAGCATTAGTCGCCTTAGCCGAACCCTAACCACGGTCGGCAAAGAAAATCGGGTTCTTCCTAAGTACGTTTTGGTTTAGTGGCGATCAAGTAGTGGACCCAGCTGGCTTTCCGGTACCACTAAGTCGGCCACAACATGCCTTAGCACTTACTAAAGGGATGGCTGGGTTAGCCACGAACATGTCACGTCACCACTTGAATCAATGACTTAGTCAAAGAAGAGCCAAAGTCGAATAACACAAATAGAAAGTTATCTCGATAAGAACTACATAGCTAGGACTAAGCATTCGTGCACATAATAAGTTTACCGGATGCCACAAGCTGACGACCTTAACTTAGCCAAAATAGAGTTTAAAACCATGCGATGGAGGTGCACATACAGAACGGTGATTCTACCATGCACGCGAGGTAGCATGCATGGCTGCACCTTCTCTCTCTCCCACTTTTTGCCTGATGTGTCAGCTTCTTCTCTCTCCTTGTATGCTCTATTGAATCTACATCTAAAACTTGAAATTTGTATAGCTTTTGAACCATAATGTTAATTTGAAATCCGTTTGAATATTTGGGTTCCTAGAAAAGAGAGCTTCACAATAAGTTCAATATGGGATATATTTTGGCAATATTTAAAAATCGACTTTTTAAACCGAATGAAACTTTGAAAAAATTTATGACACCGGGTGAAATGTTTTCCTAAAACAGTTTGTTTCACTGTATTTCAAACTTTGTTCATCATAGTTAGAAATTAATTGGTAATTTTGATAGAGTTCAGACCATAAATAATATTAGTGAGAATCAAAATCCATTGTGTTTCACTACTAATCCTGACATTTATCAAGAAACAAGGCCTATGCTCGAAAAAGACGTGCAACACCAAGAATCAAGATTAAACAAGAATAAGAAGGAGATGCTCTTCGAAGGAGTCCTCGTGTGGATTCACCTCCGCAAGGATAGATTCCATCAAGAACAAAACTTCAAGCTCAAGCCGTGAGGTGATGGCTCCTTCAAGGTTCTCAAGCGTGTCAACAATAATGCATACGTCATCAACATACCACAATAGAGAAGTACCTTGTGAGCAACGCATTCAATTTGGCAGATCTATCGCCATATCATGGAGATGATGAGAACTTAGATTCGAGTACGGCTCCTTCCCAAGGGGGGAGGTGGAGATGATGTAGCCTGCCCTACGGAAAACACTACTCCAACTCCGACAAGTCCCCAAAGTGGACCAATGACCTGTGCCCGAGTCAAAGCTCTCCATGATAAAGTAAATTCTCTTCATCGTCTCTTGACTTTGATAGTACTTTGGATGCATTGCTACTTCATTTCCAACATCCTTTGCATCCTTAGGTATGAACCACATGAGAATCGCCAAGCTACTATGCAAGATGGAGAAAAGAAGGATGGACAAGACCAAGAAGAAGCAGGAAGCAACCGGACGCCAGTGAAGCCCGGAGTCTCCAGCCCCATCCTCAACGTCAACCCTTGCAAGCTCCTGTTGTCCAAGCGGAGTCTCTGGCTGAAGCGGGGTCTCCGCCCCCATGACCCCGAAGTCTCATACCCGACCGACCGCGACCAAGCCATGCAAGCTACTGGTGCACGGGCGGACTCTCCACCCTAAGACCTAGAGTCTCCGCCCCGATTTCATCGGAGTCTCTAGGCTGAAAGCCCAAAGCATCCGGCCTCTTCTCAAGTCTTGCCTCTTTTCTATTTTAGCTAATATCCTTTGACTTTTGTGTTTCGTGTGTCTTTACTCTAATAACAAGCTCCGAATCCCGGTGTAAATATAAACTCCATTCAGCTGATTGGCACCTTTCAACAAGATATAAACTCCATTTTCTTATCATTGCCATGCACTACTGCTCCCATATACTTTTCCCATGCACTCAATTTATGATACTACGACCATCCATCTCGAATCATCTGTGCGTCGGAAGCTGCTCACCACCGAGGAACGCGTTGATGAGCTTCAGCCCTTCAGCCGGCTTGTTGAGGGGCACCAGGTGGCCTGCCCCTCTGACCGTCACCATGCTCATGCCATGGTACTCCACAAACCTCCCGGCAACCTGCATTGTCATCGCTCCACATTTCAGAATCGCTGGCTACTACTGATGCTCAGCTCAGTATTGTTCACAACATGTTTTCAGAGAGTTCGGACCTGCTTGTCAAGGTACCAGGGCTGCCATGGGGTCTTGATGGGCAAGTTTAGCGCTTCGACACAGTACCGGGAGCCGATCACCGGGACCCTGCCATCCGCATCACCGCTGCACCAATAAAAAGAGCAGTGTTAAGCAAACTAGAGTAGTTCTAGGTGGAATGTTGGGTTATTGGAGAATCCAGTTTAACACTTGCTGTAAGGCTTTCAGATAAGCTAGCTCTACATGGACTGTGCAATGCCAGGTGATGTTTAAGACCGAGTGTGCATCTTGTAGAGGTTAAAAATGACTTGTTAGGGGTCCAAGAAGCACACCTGTAGAGCCAGACCCTCAGCCCTGCTTTGATCAGCTTGGTGTATATCGGTAGCACCGAAGACACCGAGAAATTGTACGAATTCAGGATGGGGTCACTGCACAAAGAATGGATGAGATCACGTTCTTATTTTTCTGCAAGTACATTGAACTAAATAGCTTTTGGTCGATCCACCTGCAGACTTGATATTTCCCTGGAAGCAGTCCACTAACATTTGCATGGAAGGCTTTCTGCACATCTTTCCTGTTGAAGTAAACTTGCGCGTAGTTCGAGTAGCATGGGTCATAGCCCGAGAACAAGCGGCTCCATCTCCGCCTCCCGAATTGCGCTCCCTATCATGCCAGAGATAAATGTAAATTTCAAGTGAAGCTGAAACCTGAAACTTTCAGTTTCCCTGTCACTTTACCTGGTCTTTCGCGAAGTGTGCTCGGTTAGCGGAAGATGATGAGTTCAGGCCCAGGAGGCACTTGGGGGCATAGATATTGTATATATCGATCAGATCGTACTGGTCGAAGACGACTGTCATGGCAGTATTGCAGCCATCGGTCCAGTTGGGGGTCTTGAAGTCGCAGTTCTCCTTGATATGCTTGTAAACTTCGTCAGACACGACTGCGTGGCTCCACGCATAGTCAGCAATCCCTTTGTAGTCATAGTAATCATCGGTGAGAGGGTTGCCAACCTGCAGTACATAGGTCCATTCTGAATTTTATATTCCTAGTAATTGACAAAATTACTAGGAAGTTGGTCCAGATCTTATGCCATTTTTTTCGTGAAGGTTCCGGTGGAAGTTAGTCTAGTTGACAAAATCATATCCCTTCTGATTGACAAACTCTGTTTCAAAGGAATTCATATTTGAAAAAGATTGATTTATTGTAAATCTTACCATGAAGCCTTTGAGGTTCATGTATGTGTTGGCCTTGTTGTTCTTGTTCCTCTCATAGACAAGATCAGCAAGCTGTGGCACATAGTGACCTGCAGCACAGGGCATTTTACAGAAAAAGTTTTAGCTTTCATCTTCGGTGATGCACAGAGGGAAATTTCTGCAGAGCACCTTCTCGTCCACTGCATGTGGATTTCATTACTCCTTTGCCTTTTCGGGGCATGTGTGGGCCATTTCGAAACAAAAGACTAAAGGGCTTTTAATTGGTTCGAGCAAAGTAAAGTTACTAGTTTGATAGCAACCCTAAAATGTATGTTCTCAAATGCGGAAATCTAAGTACAGTAGCAAGTTATTTTCTCTAGTTGGAGCTTCTTCCCAATTTTGAAGAATTGGATTACACTAACCACATTTTCATGAAAAAGATACAGTAGGTGAAATTGATGCTTAGATTCTTTGGAACAAGAAATGTTTGTTTCCGAGATGCTGAATTATGATTTGTCGCAATCGACAACCCAGTGGACACCTGTATAAGCTGAGGTGTCAGACCTATTCTACAAACTAAGTGATCACTTTTCTTCAGTGGAAGCTCTGATTTGAGATACGGTAGTGACAACGTCTGATTCAGACAAGAAGACAAGGTTGGTGAAAGACTTGGTTGATGCTTTCAATTTTGACTTGATAGTGCAACGTGGACAAAAGAACCACACGTATGAAAGACAAAAAAATTGTGTCATTTCACTGGATTTAGCACCTGGCAACTTCTACTTGTTTCAGGTTCCTTTTTAGCATCTTGCTGCTAGTTCTTTATTTAAAATAAAATTCCAAACTTTGTAGTGTTGCTTGGGAAGCTCTCTTGTCAAATTTAATTACCTGCATAGCTCTCTCCTGATATGTAGAAATCCCTGCCCTTGTACTGAGGAAACCTCTTGAACCAATTCACCAGGAAATTATAAGCATCCTCAGCTACAAAAAGGATGGCGCAAGATCTCATTTGTGAACATGATTACCACATGGCAACCTAAACTCATTTATCTGGGCAAATAAAAAAATTACAGTCAATTTACCTACGAAATCATCATTCAGTTTGGTAAGGTCAGAGGACGTGTTGGTGTAGGAGAAGCCAACCCCAATAGGAGACTCAAGGAACAGCAAGTTAGCCTCTGAAAAATGACAAACCCAGAGCACAGAAAATCATCAGAGTTATTCATGAAACAAACATGATTTCAGGAAAAGAAATCATGCAAGAATGCATGCTCATCACCTTGGTTCCAAGCATATTTGTTGAACTCCAGCGCTTCTCCTTTTCTGACAACTCTCAGAGGCCCTAGCTCAGATGCGGCCCCATAGCCGATCGATGAGCAACCGGGTCCTACAGAACAAAGATTTTATGTTATTTGTAGAAAAAAGGGTTATAGGAAGATATTTTGTACTCCCTCCGTCCCAAAATAAGTGACTTGAGTTTATCTAGATTCGTATGTATCTATATACTAAAACATGTCTAGATACATCCGAATCTAGACAAACTCACATCACTTATTTTAGTACGGAGGGAGTACTTGAGTAATAGCCTGGAAGTAAATTCAGATTTGAAAATAGTAAATTGGCATAAATAAGCCAAGTACAGAGGTCCTAGCACCCCTAGTTCTACTTAATGCTTGGTCATTCTTTAGAGCAATTAAAGACGCCGTACAACTACTACTAGTATGCACGGAAAATGTGACTTAACTAAACCAACTAAAGCTGCGTACCCCTACTTCTGTTTAATGTTCATGGTCATTGTTCAGAGCAACTGAAGAAGTACCCCAGATTACTCCAGAAACCAAGTAATTAACCAAGAACAGATACCAGAAGGAGTAAACGTGGGAGAAACACAGGGCAAATACAGAAGGCGCAAAGAACAAGTGATGTCCATTTAAAGGTGAAAAACCGGCCCGGTAACAATCCATATCAGAATATGCACAGGAAGTTTCAGTTAACATGACAGAATATGCACAGCAAGTTTCAGTTAGCCAATAAAGCTAGCACGAGAAAAACACAGTACAGGAGCAACGCAAAGTATAGCAGGAAAAAATAATGAAATGTTTGAAGAATCATTTCAACTTGGGTAACAAAGTTAAGGTGTATAGAGGCTGACCTCCGTTGAGCCAGAGGAGGAGGGGCTTGTGCTGGGGCGCGGCCTGCGCCTCGAAGAACCAGTAGAAGAGCGCCCTGCCGTGCCGCTCGTCGACCGTGATGTAGCCCGAGAACTGAGACACCCCGGGGCTCGCCGGCTGCCCGGGAAGGCGCCCCACCCTGTCAGCCTCCTGCTCGACGCCGCTGCTGCTGGTACCGGTGCAGAAGACGACGAGAAGGAGAGCGCAGACGAGCGGCGTCGCTGCCATTGGTTGAGGAGAAGCTTAAGAGACGAGAGAGGGGAGTGTTTCGTTCTACTAATTGGCAGTTTAGCACGCCTATGAAATGTGAGGATGGAGGGGTGGAGCCATTGCCATGGAAGGAGAAGGAGGGTGCGGTGACCGGTGAGGGTGGAGAAGATCAGAAGATGACACTGGCTCGTCTTGGAAATATCCGCGTGTGGGGTTTTATTTGGGGCTTTGCTCTTGGACTGTAGGGGGCTAGCTAGAGTAGGCTCTCGAGTCCGCCATCTTGGAGGCTTGGAGCTGCCAAATGCCGTCGCCATCGGACTTGAAACTTCTTTCATTTTGCTAGGTGCTAACGGGTGACTTTTCGAGAAATTTACGTCAGGAGCATTTACAGCCCTTTTTCTATCCGAGTTGTTTGGTGTGTAGGATTAATCCATGGGAACGATTATTGACATGATTTCGTCGACCTTTGTCTCTTGAAAAATCCTATGGTTCAATCTATTGACATGATTTTTTATGTCGATTATTTAATTTGTAGGAATAATCCACATTAAGTATTTCATACATATGATCATTTGCACTCTCGCTCCTAGGAGGTAAGAGCCTACATTCATCAAAGGTACATTTGACCATATAAAATAATTCACTTAAAACAAACGTCACAATAGGCCAAAGGACGAAAGATCGTAGGGTGAGTGTTGAAATATATTGTCTAGCCCTTTCTATCAGTTCGGACTGTTGGTTGTATTGGCTAGTGCATTCAATTCAATTTGGTATCAGAGCAGGAGGTCCTAGGATCAAATCCTGGCCAAAGCAAGAATTAAAAATAAACATTGTGGCTCCACAAACATGCGTCATAATAGGCCAAAGAGCGAAAGACGTAGGGTGAGTATTGAAATATATTGTCTAGCTATTTCCATCAGTTCGAGTAGGAGGTCCTAGGATCAAATCCTGGCCAAAACAATAATAATTTTTTATATTGCGGGTCCACAAAAAACAAACGCCACAATAGGCCAAAGGGCGAAAGATGTAGGGTGAGTGTTGAAAAATATTGCGTGACCCCTTTTCATCAGTTCGAACTATTGGTTAAATTGGCTAGCGCATGCAATTCAATAATAACAATAGTAGATATAATAGGGCACAATAAGATAAAGCAACAACCAGAAATGTAGATCATGAATAGTCGTTCACACCGGTACACAATAGCAAGCACCAGAACCAAAATTGTAGTAGATACCACAACAAGATCAAGAACCATAGTATAAGTAGGTACAAGCTGATACAAGTGACAACAAAAGTACCACTAGAAGTTAACAACAACCTTAAATCTCTTAAATCACCACAAGAAATTATCACAACCACAAAACGATACATCAAAGTTAGTATTCTTTAAAAAGAACCAAGAATCTAGCTAATGAACACTTGACAGTTCATCAAGATAAATAAGAAAATTATGAACACAAAAATATCTAGATAATTAAATCATGAGCATTGTAATTCAAAAGGCTAGTGACAAAAATCTTTGAAAGGATCGTATGGGCACCTAGAGGGGGGTGAATAAGTGCTACTCCAAATTTTACTCTTTATCAAATTAGGGTTTGACACAAAAGGTAAATTCTCTAGATTATGCAACTAAGGTGAATTAACCTATATGTCAACTAAGCACTGGAACTAAGCAAGAACTAGATATGTAAAGTGCGGTAAAGGATAGAAATAACCAAAGTGGAGCGCTCGGAGACACAAGGATTTGTTTCCCGTAGTTCCTTCCTTTTGAGTGGAAGTACGTCTACGTTTAGAGAGGGGGTGATATCAAACCACCAACGCCACAAGAGGCCTCCCTTGTTCTCTGATGAATCTCACCCCAAGGGGATCGATTCACCTCTTCCACTATATGGCAACCTTCGAGGTGGAAGCCGGCACCTTTGCAACGAGTTCGGGGCACACATCCACAACTTAATTGGAGGCTCCCAAATACAAGCAAGCTGTCAAACAATCAAAGACAAGCTTGTAAGAACCAAATCAAAACCTAGGGTTTCCAACGAAACACTAGAGCATGGGGGCCCTCAAGTGAATGAGGGGGAAATGAAGATCTCTCTTGGTGAAGCTGTAGATCAAGGCCTCCTCCTTCGATTCTCCAAAGATCAAAGACTTTGAATGGTTGGATGAAGAGATCTTGTTGATTTGGTGGCTCAAATGGATATGGTGTTCTTTAGGTGGACGAGCAGCTGGAGGAAGGGGATAAGGTCCTCTATTTATAGCCCCTCACATCAGTGAACCGTTTTCTGACCGTTGGAGAAGAAGTAGACCGGAGACTCCGACCTCCACACCGGAGACTCCGGCCTCCACACCGGAGACTCCGAACAACCTCCGGACCAGCCTCTGGACCGACCGACAGAATGACCCAGCCCACTTGGGAGCCAAGTGGACCGGAGACTCCGTTCCCTCTACACCGGAGACTCCGGCCTAGGGCACGGACCGGAGACTCTGGACCAACCTCCGGACCAAGCTCCGGACCACCCTTCTAGTTGTCCTAGGCAGGAAACTAGAAGCCCTCTCCGGAGGCTCCTAGGGAAACTCCAGACCACACCGGAGACTCCGGTCTGGAAATCCCAAGAAGCAAGTAATAGTGCAGGGAATGTTCCGCAAGCCATTGGTCCTTCTCACTTTGTAAAATATCAACCTGTAGACAATAGAAAACTGTAAAAGAGGTCTACTAGTTGTTAACGAACACCAAAAGTGATTTATGACAGTAAATGTTCTTTCAATCTCCCCCTTTTTGGTGTTCGATGACAACTAGTGAATTTTGCATGAAAAAGGTTCGCAGTGACTTATGACAGAGTATGGACATGCTCCCCTACCTATGTGCCCAAAGATAAACATGTAAAGCAGGCAAGGTAGGTAGAGTATGGATAAAACACATAGTTCTCACACGAGTTACAATAAAGGAGGGGCACCCACAGTCACACACAAATAGCAAAAAGTGTCTCGCAATAACATAAGGCAAATAGAGACGAGAAAGCAAATACGAATCAAGTAGCCCAAACCCATGCAAATCCCGATGACAATGTCTTCTCCCCCTTGGCATCGAAACACCGAAAAAGGGAAAAGACCTAAGCTAGCGTCCCAATGGATCAGTAGTCCTTGTCATCATCCTCCTCGTCCTCCTCATCCATATCCTGATCCTCCTCATCATCATCATAGTCCTCATAACCATCTGGAGCTGCAGGCCCTTTGCCGTGAGGGCGAGAAGAGGATGTACCTTGGTACCCAAATCTAGAAGTGACATCAGAAAAGGTCTTCCAATCCACCAAGTTGTCCTGTTGGGCATTCCATGCCCCAAACGAAAGAGCGTGATCTGACTCGGTGGATGGCTGGGCGCCATGTTCGTCAGTGTACTTAGCCTCTCCTTCCTCATCATACGCTTCACCCTGAGCCTTGATCTCCTTGAGTAGTTTCTCGATGCGACGGTTGCTCTTGTAGGAATCATGTTGTTGCTTGCGGATGTCCACATTCATGCAACACATGGTCCTCTCCTAGAATGAGGCCTTCTTGACCCTCTCATGGACATAGTCACGTGTCATGGGAGGAAGAGGTGCATTAGAAGCATTCTTCCTCCGAGCCCTAGGAGGAGAGGGGGACCTTTCAGTCTCTAAGATTTCCTCCTCCACATGTGCATGGGAGTGTCTAGGGGGAGCCCTCATTTCCCCTTTCTGCTGCAGAGATACGAGAGTGTGCTCGGTAAGGTTGGGAGGCATAGCAAGCGGAGAGCCAAGTTGCTCAGTGTTGATGAGTCTCATGACCAGGGGTGCATATGGAGGGGCCTTCTTGTATAAGATGGCATGATACATCTCCTCAAATATGGTATCCATCACATCAATAGGATCAGCATCAGCATCGGGGCCAGCCATGTAAGTCTTGTGGGTGTGATACAACAAGTTGACCAAACCACATCTGATGGCATCATCATTCCCAGCACTAGGGGAAATGGTCTGGCGGAAGATCCTCAACATCAGATTGTAGAGAGGCTTGAGTCCATTGGACCCTCCCACAACACCCTCACTACCATATAAACGGGCAAGCTTATTCTTGTTCACCCCAAGAGCTGCTGAGTGCATGCGAACTCTAACATGAGTAGATACCCCCTGGAATGTCTCGAAGATAGCCTCAGCAAAGTCATAGAAAGTTGCAGAACAGCGGTGGTTGCTAGTCATCCAAGTCATAGTCCTGGCTTGGTCAGTCCCAAATACAACTGTGGCGTAGAACTGCTGCACAAGGGTGATGTTGTAGTCTTCACGGAGCTCCATCAAGTTGAACAACCCCAACTTCTCACTAATCCACAGAGCATCAGAGAAGTAGGGGCTCTTCCTCATCTGCTCAACACTCAAGTACTTCTGGGGGCACACAGGAGATCTCTTGAGCACACTGTAAATGTCTTTCATGAAGACAACTTGCTCCTTCCTCCAATAGCAGGGGTCATCACTAGTGCAAGGCAAGTCATAGAAATTAGTCTTCCGCAGCTCACGGTACTCCTGCTTAGATATGCAGGCCAAAGACTGAAGATTGTCATATTTTGCCCTCTTGGCACGGTTCTCTTCCTCAACCCTGTCCTGCTCCCGCCGCATATAGGCTGTATCACGGGCTTGCTGTCTACGGTTGGATGGGGGCACAATGTACGGACCCTCAGACTCATCATAGCGAGGATCCCCTCTCTTCATCTTGGCCTTGGTGCGAGGAGGACGACGAGAGCCAGAACCTGTGAAAAGCAGTGAGGGAGATAGCATGGAGGTAAGTATATATGTCCCAAGAAGGCAACACAGAACCCTTGAGACCTTGCAAAATCTGTCAGATTCAAATCACACCGGAGTCTCCGTGGTCCACACCGGAGTCTCCGGCCTGCGGGCCAGAGTCTTCGGTCTAGCGACTCGGGGGAAGATCAGGGAGGCTCCAATGGTGTTGAATCCAACAGATCGGGCAGGGTAACAAGAGTAGAGTACACAAGTGCATGCAAACAAGGGATTCCCATCGCCAAAACTAGTACCAATCCTCAAAAAGAAAGTAAGGGAAGAACCCTAGGTGAGGAAAAAGGAGGAGAGGCACTAGATCTGTCCATGGGATGGATTCCACTGGTGGGAATCACCCAATGGTGGAAAGGAGATGATTGGCCGGTGGCACGGCGGATCCCGGGGGCTTCTTGACCTCCGAGGAGGAGCTTTGGGAGAGGAGGTGACGGGGTAGAGAGGGGAGGACGAGGGTGGATGAATGAAACTGCTGTTTCAGTTCACCCCGTCCTCCCTTTAAGTGGTCAGAAACCATCCAGACCGGAGACTTCGGCCCACACCGGAGACTCCGGTCCTCCTTGACCAACAAGCTCCAAGATACGTGTATGGGGACATATATTAGATAGAGTGGGTTTTCAGGACATAGGGAGGGCTTGGGTTAAGATCTCATATTGTGAAAAGTCAGGAACACCACGGAAGTCTATTCAAATGCGTCAAGTAAATCCGCACTAAGAACCAACTCTTCAAATGAGAAGAGGGTGGTGGCCGAAGCCACCATGTAGGAGTTTGTGGCATGACACCGCGAAGAATTATCCTTGGGTTCATAGCCACTACTCAACAATGACGCTCACATATCACTAAATGATACTAAGAGAATTGAATTTCTTAATGTTGGCATTATGGGGGAGGGATAGTCTAATGAATTAGGACCGCACTCCCCCTATCTCCATGCCTGCACCTACACCAAATATGGGTCAAAACATAGGTGAGTATGCAAGGCAATCAAGTCAAGCTCCTAGAATCCACGATATTTAGTTCATGCCTCAAATAACAAAACCTTGCTTCACCAAGTGGCTTCGTGAAAATGTTGGCAAGTTGGTCTTTGGTTGACACATATGATAGCTCAATATCACCTCGGGCAACATGATCTCTAATGAAGTGATGACGAATCTCAATATGCTTTGTTCTTGTATGGTCCACTGGGTTATATGCAATCTTGATAGCACTTTCATTGTCACATAGAAGAGGCACTTTGTCATAATGGACACCGTATTCCTTTAAAGTTTGCCTCATTCATAGCAATTGTGTACAAGCACTAGCAGCAGCCACATACTCGGCTTTGGCGGTGGAAAGAGATATACAATTTTGCTTCTTAGAAGACCAACATACCAAGGATCTCCCAAGGAATTGGCAAGCCCCGGAGGTTGATTTTCTATCATCCTTGTCACCAGCCCAATCCAAATCCGTGTACCCACAAAGAGAGAAAGTTGAGCCCCTAGGATACCAAATACCATAGTTTGGGGTATGAACCAAATATTGAAAGATTCTCTTGACTGCCATCAAGTGGCTTTATTTAGGAACCGCTTGATATCTTGTGCACACTCCTACACTCAACACAATATCGGGTCTAGATGCACAAAGGTAAAGCAAAGAGCCAATCATGGACCGGTATACCTTTTGATCCACATCTTTACCATTTGGGTTTAGTTCAAGATGAGTCTTTGTTGCCATGGGAGTGGGAGCTCCATTTAGGTCTTTCATATTGAATCTCTTGAGCATATCTTGAGTGTACTTGGCTTGGTTGAAGAATGTTCCTCCTCTCACTTGCTTGATCTCAAAACCAAGAAATACTCTCAATTCTCCCATCATGGACATCCTGAACCTGTCAGTCATAAGCTTTGAGAATTCATCATTAAAAGCTTTGTTAGATGAGCCAAAGATAATATCATCTACATAAATTTGGCATACAAAAAGTTCCCCATTGACCCTCTTGGTAAAAAGAGTGGGATCGATTTTTCCAACCTCAAACCCACGATCTAACAACAACTCTCTAAGGTGCTCATACCACGTGCGTGGGGCTTGCTTGAGCCCATAGAGTGCCTTATCGAGTTTGTAGACGTGGTTTGAAAAGTTGGGATCCTCAAATCCCGGGGGTTGTTTCACATATACCAACTCATGCAATGGACCATTAAGAAATGCACTTTCTACATCCATTTGTTGTAGTTTAAATTTATGACGTGCCGCATAAGCAAGAAGGATACAAATGGACTCAAGGCGAGCCACGGGTGCATAAGTCTCTCCATAATCAATGCCTTCAATTTGAGAGAACCCTTGTGCAACCAATCTTGCCTTGTTCCTTATCACAGATCCATGCTCATCTTGCTTGTTCTTGAAAATCCACTTGGTGCCTATAACATTGCGGCAATCTTTTGGCTTTTCCACTAACTTCCATACTTTGTTTCTCTCAAAGTTGTTGAGCTCTTTGTGCATTGCATCCAACCAATCCGAATCTTCAAGAGCTTCCCATACTTTCTTTGGTTCCACCATGGAAATGTGTGCTTGGTGCTCACCAAAGTTCTTCTGTTGAGCTCGAGTAGATATCCCTCTTCTTAGATCTCCTACCACATTCTCAAGAGTGTGGTCTCTTAATTCCAATATTCTATCCATTCTAGCTTGGCGACGAGTTTCGATCTCCTTGTTGTTTCTTGGGGGGATCACTTCATCATTTTGGTCCTCGTCTTGACCATTAACTTGACGTTGATCATCATTGGAAATATTCTCTTCTAAAGGAGGCAAAGATTGACCTTGGTCTTGATCAAGCCCACGACTGGCCAGGTATTCAGATGTTCTTATGGCAGTCTGTACAGATCTTGCTTGTGAAATGGCCTTAGCACCACTGGACATCCTGGCAAGTGGAGACTCAATCACCTCTTGGCTGGAAGCATCTTCTTGATCAGTAGGTTGAGGGTCCACAACTTGTCTTTGGCATGGGTCGTTGCCCACCTCGATAGTAGCTTGTTGAAGTTGTGAAGATGATGGCTCCACTTGAGTAGAGCATAGTTATTCTCGATCCACCATAAAGGGTTCCTCAATAGGGCGGATGAAACCCGCACCCATTCTTCCTATGGCATCCTGAGGCATTTCATCATCTACATCACAAACATCAACACACCCCGCTTGGCGACCATCATATTCTTCAAATACCACACTACACGATTCTATGACAATTCCTGAGAGCTTGTCATAGATTCTATAAGTGTGGGATTCGAGACCATAACCAACAAAAATACCCTCTAATGCTTTAGAATCAAACTTGGATAAACGAATGCCCTTAATGCGATAGAAGCACTTACAACTGAATACCCGGAAGTGAGAAACATTAGGCTTGTTACAGATAAGGATTTCATATGGAGTCTTGATCAATTCTTTGCGGAGGTAGAGACGGTTTGATGCATGGCATGCGGTGGAGATAGCTTCAGCCCAAAATTTGTATGGAGATTTAACTTCCGCCAACATAGTCCTTGCCATGTCAATGAGAGTCCGGTTCTTCCTCTCAGCTACACCATTTTGTTGAGGGGTATATGCAGCGAAATATTGATGTTTTATTCCCTCATCACTAAGAAATCCATTTAATGTGTAGTTCTTGAACTCGGTACCATTGTCACTTCTAATTGTTAATATAGGGACATTGTGTTGACGTTGAGCCATGTTGATGAAGTCAATGAAGTTCTCTTGGGTCTCACTTTTTAACTTGAAGAAATATACCCAAGTGTATCTTGAGTAGTCATCAACAATCACCAAACAATATTTCTTCCCACCAAGACTTGCATGAGACAGAGGACCAAAGAGATCCACATGAAGGAGCTCCAAGATCCTCTTGGACTTGATGTAGTTCTTTGGCTTGTGGGGAGAATCATGCATCTTTCCTTCAACACATGCCCTGCAAACATTTTCTTTTAGTCCAACAATATGACCATCCTTGTGGAGGCTTTGCAAAGTTCTCATGTTGACATGGGCTAGACGGCGATGCCATAGCCAACCCACATCGGCCTTTCCGAATAGGCACATCGGACTTGTAGTGGTTTTCCCCGAAAAGTCCACCACATACAAGTCATCCTCGACTTACCCAACGAAAGCAACCTTTAGAGACTTGCTCCACAAGAGGATCACAATATCAACATCAATAAAGACAGCAAACCCCATCTTTCCTAGAGCACGGACTGAAAGTAAATTATAGCCAGGGGTCTCAACAAGCATGACATCCACGAGAGTGATATCGTGAGCAACCACAACTTTTCCGAAACCCATTACCTTAGACTTTGATTTGTCGGCATATGTCATAGATATTTGATCAACATTTGGTCTCAACTCCTTGACACTAGAAGCGCTTCTGGTCATATGACTTGTGCATCCACTATCGAGCACCCATTTTGACCCTCCGGAAGCATAGGTCTACAAAAGATCAAACTAGTTTTTAGGTACCCATTTTTTAATGGGTCCTCTTTTGTTAGCAACAAGGGTCTTGGGAACCCAAATCAACCATGCAATATAACCATCAAATGGGCCAACATATTGTGCATACACATCACCATAATAATCACGCATTAAGACATAGTGAGGGTTAGCACTACCCGCAAAATCATCACGAGACATAGTTTTGCCACTTCTGGTCTTACTTCCCACAATGACCTTGTTCTTTTCTTGGGCAGGCTTGGCCTTCTTCTTCTTGTTGTTCTTTTTCTTCTTGGCTTTAGAGACAAAGCCTATGCCCCCTTTTTCACTATTTGACCTTTACTTGTTTAAGAGGTCATCAATATACTTGTTTCCTTTGGGAAAGGAGGTCTTAGCTAGCTCCCCCTTCAACCTAGCATGTTCTTCAAGAGTATTTGTACAACTAGCAGGAATAAAAGTACTAGGTGAGGGAGTATTGATCAATTGAGTTTGAAGCTTTTCACGAGACTTTGTGAGTGACAAGATTTCACTTTCCAAGGCCTTGTGAGCCTTGTCAAGTGTCCTAAAGTCCTCGACAAGTTTTTCATGAACAACATCAAACTCAATCTTATCCTTTTTAGCCTTTTTGTATTTAGCAATAGCATGATCACGTTCCTTAATGAGTTTATTAATAATGAGATCATTAGCTTCATCAAGGCCCTCTAGTTTAGTTTCAAGAGATATTCTAGTTTCTTGTTCTTCTTCTAGAGCATTATTAAGAGCTTTTACCTCAATCATGTGCTCTCTTCCTAATTGGCATCTCCCATCTAGAAGTTCTTGTGTGTGTGAAAGTTGATTTAGGAGGTCCACAACATGTTTCTTGTGTTCCCCTTGCAAGTTATTCATGAACACGTCAAAAGCAGCTAATTCCTTTTTGACCTCAAGAGATAACTCATCATCAAAATCATCATTGATTAAGGAAGTGGAGTGTGATGATGATAATACCTCCGTTCCTCTTGCCATAAGGCAAGTGACGTTCTAGTTGGAGATATTCTCATTTGGATAGTCGAAGAATGAGAATGAAGGAGTAGAGGTAGTGGCAAGAGACACCACACCACTTGGTGTATCCTCTTCTTCTTCCTCTTCATCATCATCATCGGAGGAGTACTCTTCATGTGTGATCAAGTCAATTTCTCCCAGCTTCTTGTTGGTTGGGTTCCTTTTGATGAAGGGTTTCTTGTAGGGAGCTTTGGAGGTCTTCTTCAACACAAGTTTACCCCCATGGTCTTCTATTTTCTCATAGGGACAAGCCGCAACGAAGTGATAGCGGTCACCACAATTGAAACAAGTTCTCAACTTGGACCCATTGTCTCTTCTCCCATTGGGGTTGCTTCTTCGTTGCATTTCCATCTTTGCCTTGGCGGGATCTTTCCAAAAGTTTCTTGCATAGAAGGCCATGTATTCACCATGAGCAATCTTGACATCTTCAGGGTGGCTCATTGAAGGTCCCTTATCACTTCCTTCATCTTCATCATACTCCACAACCTTGGCCTTCAAGACAAGGTTGACACCACTACTCATTCCAATGGCACGAGCACGGGCGTCTTTGGCATTCTTGGCAGCAACCTTGAAGGCGGCCATCTCTTGCATCACTTCATTGGAGGTCATGAGATGGTAGTTGTGTCTTCCTTGGAGACTCTTCAAGTCAGTAGGCTCAAAAGGCATGAGTGCACTCACATACTTCCTCTTGATCCAAGCATCATCAATGTGAGAGGCGCCACCATTCCTGAAAGCGGTGGCTGTGGATTTGAGTCTTCGATACATGTCTTCATGATCCTCACCATCCTTCATGAAGAAACCTTCGGCCTCATTGCTTAAGGCATCATATCTATTTCTCCTCATACTCTCATTGCCAACAAACAAGTCAATGAGAGCATCCCAAGCTTCCTTGGCGGTGTTGTAGTGCTCAATGTGGGGAAAATCCTTTGGCCCCACCCCAAGTTGGATCATGTGCAAGGCAGTCGCATTGAGTTGGCTATTAACCACTTCTCTTCTCGTCAAGTTGGTTGGATCCTCAATTTTGAGTCCTTCTTCAATAATATTCCACAAATCAATGCAAGAGCTGCGCACATGAGATTTCATTAACACTTTCCATTGAGCAAAAGTATGTGCAGTTAACTTAGGTGGGTCTCCTCTATTATTTATATGTGGATGAGGGATAGGAGGGTCGGGAGAGTACCATCCGGGAACCGTATGGAACTCTTCCTTCCCATCACCCTTTTTGGTGGTGGAGTTAGTGGAATTATGTTCATCCCCCACCACTTCCTCCAAAGGCTTAGCTGGAGCATTAGCCTTTGTGTTTGGTGGTGTTTCCTCTGGAGAGGGAGGAGGTGAGGTTAGCTTATCCCTAACAAGTTGCTCAACGAGTTGACGCAACTATTGGATTTCGTTGCCCAAGGTAGAGCTCAAGCTTGTTTCCAAATTCTTGAGATCTACCATGGTCACCGAATGGCTAGCCTCACTTTCTCCCTCCTTTGGGTTGCCCATAATCTCTTAGGCTGTTAAGCCCGAATAAAGAGTCGTGGCTCTGATACCAATTGAAAGGATCGTATGGGCACCTAGAGGGGGGTGAATAGGTACTACTCCAAATTTTACTCTTTATCAAATTAGGGTTTGACACAAAAGGTAAATTCTCTAGATTATGCAACTAAGGTGAATTAACCTATATGTCAACTAAGCACTAGAACTAAGCAAGAACTAGATGTGTAAAGTGCGGTAAAGGATAGAAGTGACCAAAGTGGAGCACTCGGAGACACAAGGATTTGTTTCCCGTAGTTCCTCCCTTTTGAGGGGAAGTACGTCTACGTTTGGAGAGGGGGTGGTATCAAACCACCAACGCCACAAGAGGCCTCCCTTGTTCTCCGATGAATCTCACCCCAAGGGGATCGATTCACCTCTTCCACTATACGGCAACCTTCGAGGTGGAAGCCGGCACCTTTGCAACGAGTTCGGGGCACACATCCACAACTTAATTGGAGGCTCCCAAATACAAGCAAGCTGTCAAACAATCAAAGACAAGCTTGTAAGAACCAAATCAAAACCTAGGGTTTCCAACGAAACACTAGAGCATGGGGGCCCTCAAGTGAATGAGGGGGAAATGAAGATCTCTCTTGGTGAAGTTGTAGATCAAGGCCTCCTCCTTCGATTCTCCAAAGATCAAAGACTTTGGATGGTTGGATGAAGAGATCTTGTTGATTTGGTGGCTCAAATGGATATGGTGTTCTTTAGGTGGACGAGCAGCTGGAGGAAGGGGATAAGGTCCTCTATTTATAGCCCCTCACATCAGTGAACCGTTTTCTGACCGTTGGAGAAGAAGTAGACCGAAGACTCCGACCTCCACACCGGAGACTCCGGTCAACCTCCGGACCAGCCTCTGGACCGACCGACAGAATGACCCAGCCCACTTGGGAGCCAAGTGGACCGGAGACTCCGTTCCCTCTACACCGGAGACTTCGGCCTAGGGCACGGACTAGAGACTCCGGACCAACCTTCGGACCAAGCTCCGGACCACCCTTCTGGCTGTCCCAGGCAGGAAACTAGAAGCCCTCTTCGGAGACTCCTAGGGAAACTCCAGACCACACCGGAGACAAGACCGGAGACTCCAGTCTGGAAATCCGAAGAAGCAAGTAATAGTGCAGGGAATGTTCCATAGGCCATTGGTCCTTTTCACTTTGTAAAATATCAACCTGTAGACAATAGCAAACTATAAAAGAGGTCTACTAGTTGTTAACAAACACCAAAAGTGATTTATGATAGTAAATGTCCTTTCAATCTTAAACATAAAATCAAAGGTATTGCCCAAATTGATAAAGGGAAATTACCAAAATAGCCCTTAACCGACCTGCCACATTTGGCATACGACATAAATTGATTAGCACACTAGAAGTCAACATAAAGAGTCGGTATAAACAACTCAGTCACTTCATGCAAGCGGTGATGTGTCGAGATCACTTGAATCCTAGATCACTATTAATAACACCCCAAAGCCAACCCTAGAGCTCACAAATCCTTAGAGCATAGCTCATAAGAATCACTCTCAGACCAAAGGTTGAAAGAGAGGAGAAACAGCTTTCCACACTCACTAGTGAGAGAGATCTAGAGAGTTGAAAGGAGCAAGAACATGTGAAAGGAGTAGTAAGAAACTGCATCAGATCTTCCTCAAGCCCACTTTTGAATCTTCAAAGGTTTATAGCTAGATTTTAGCATAAGATTAGAAAGAGAGAGAGAGAGTGTAGTAGTTGTGGTAGCACCTAGACTAGCTAGGGCTAGCAGTTGTGCATCTCAATTGCTGGAGAACACCATAGTGCCATGTCACTTAAATAGTCTGGCATGGCCCAGTTAAGCCTTAGATAATCAACTTAAGAACTCAATCATATCATCAATCCCCGCATCCCTAGGTATGATCATGAGATTCACCTAAGGATGAAAAGATTGATCATAGAAGAAGCTCTAAATATATTAATACACCTACATAAGGAATTAAACAATATCTAAGCAACATACTTACAGTAATACTAAATCAAAGATTCAGGAAAAACAAGTAAACAATAACCCTAAGATAACCATGAGTACACATCTAAGAATTCAAGCTATGATTAGTATCACAGTAACAGTCACAATCATTAATCAATTAGCAAACGCCACTAAGGAAACACAACTAAGTATAAACAAGATAGTTGAGTTGTGGATTTTTACAATATTAGTAACAAGGACACATTCACAACACTAGAAAAAACTAGCTTACTAACATCTAAGACTAAACCACCTCAGTACAATAGCCATTTAACTAAGCAGAAGTAATAATATTAATAATAGAAATGCATGAATCAGTATGGAGTTAACTAGAATCAATATGCAGTTAACCATAGAATCAAATTAGATAGTAAACAAGCCCAATACCAATAGTACAAACCCTAGAAACCACTTGACTAGAATAAGTGTCAACTGTAACTGAAGAAATTGACATGTGCATACATTTAGACTCAACAAAGATCATGTACTAAGAATTAGTGACCATGTCGAGCAGTAGAAGCATAATCAACCACATAGAACACCCTAGAACTCGCTAGAACATTCTAGAAACCCTAGAATTAGCCATGACTAGGAGCAAATAGAGGGGAAACACTAGAAAAGAACCAACCGTAGAAATTGTTGTAGAAGACGAAACTAAGAGAGAGAGAGGAGGGCAGTTGATAGCCACTTACCTATCGACACACAGGATCTTAGCTCACCGGGGCCAGAGAGGAAGAAGAAGACCACCAGACGGCATAGGGAGCACCCAAGAGGGGGGGGTACCTCGACTTGAGCTAGCCGATTAGCATGTGGGAGACACCACAGAGGCACTCTACCGACATCTCAGTAGCGAGGGAACGCCAAAGGAGCGCAAGAGAATGGCGGCGCCAAAGACTATAAACCCTGGGGTTAGGGTTAGGTACAGGAGAAGCCACAAGATGGCGAGAGATATGAATATGTGTGGTAGAAAGGTGAAGCGTAGTGAGATGGGTCGTTTAGTAGTTATGGTGGTGGCGGAGGTGGCCAGGAACGGTCGGGGTTGGCCGACGAAGCAACGACAATGCACAGTCTCCAGAGCGTGTGTGAGCACGAGCGAGAGAGAGATGAGAGGGTGAGTGAGCGAGCCAGTTTAGTTCGACCGAACCATTTCGACTGGTTCTGACCAGTTGGTCTAACCAGTGGGGCCAGGGCAAAATAGTAATTTCACAATTACTTAAAAATCCAATTAACCAAAAAAGGACTCTAGACTTTTTCTAAAAATAAAGTAAAAATAGTTCCAAATAGGGAAAATGCAAGGATTCTAAATCCTATTTTATGGAATTATTACAAACATTTTTGATAGGATAAAAATTTCAAGTGAATTATTTATCTTAAATAAATACTTTAAAATGAGTAAAAATACTCTAAAAAATCCTATAGATCTAAATAATATTCCTAAAATAAGGGAATATTATTTTAAACCAAAATCTCACAAGATTGAATTTGAAGTGATATATAAACTTGAGATATATGAAAATTCTAAAGTGAAATTCCAAATAAAACCCCCAAAGAGAAATTCATCTAAAATTCACAACAATTGAAGTCAAGGAAATTGAAAGCAATCGAGTGAACATATTGTAGAGCATATAGTTGAATTAAAGCATATATTTGTCTTTTAAAATGGTGTCTTTATCATACAATGATTTTGTTTACAAAACACGAGGTCAAGGGTCAACTTGAAACTTCGAACTGCACTATCTCGCAGTTACCAGGCAAGTTCAGCCTTGCATATAAGTGGCAAATTAAACATTGCACAACTCTTGCAAGTTACATCTTATATTTTTATAAATACTTTTCTAAAAGTATCACAAATGTTCCTATGAAAAAATATTGTTTTATGAATAAAATGTATCTTTGAATAGAAGGTAAATAGAAAGCACAATGTGAGATGTTGTTGGAATAGATTCTATTGTACCAAGAGAACTTAGGATTAAACAACACTTGTAGTCAGTTATTTCAAGGCATCGTAAAAACCATGTTGACCACAAATCTTCAAATGGGGTGGGCAAGTCAGAAGTTCTTTGTTCTATGTAACTTGAAATGACTAAGTTAGGATGTATTCTCTAAGAGGAGTTGTAGTGGGTGGGATCCCATAACGTCCCTATCTTGTGATACAAGATGACAACTTTAGTATCTCTGAAAAGATAAGATCTAAGCTAACGATCGGGTTCAGTGTAAAGGAAGGAATACAAAATTAGGTAGAGCTCGGCATGACTTGGAGAAACTTGGTAACAGGCCACACACCTAAGAAAGTGTGTTACAACAATAAGACCAATGATGTTTGTGAAAAAATTAGCGCACCTCTAGAGAGTGTATAAAACGTGTCATGATACTCCCTATCTGGGAAACGGATTGCGAACACAGACCGGAAAGGAACTTAAGAAAGTTCTAACAACCCGTGAAAACCGAGGACATAGTTTTTCTATATTAAAAGCTACCTTTGATAAGAAACCGTTATGAGAACCAAAAAGTAAACCATGATGTTTTATCCATGGTTACACATCGCATACACCCAATTATAAAACTTGTTGAGTATGCTCATACTCAAACTATCTTTTTAAACCCTTGCTAGACTATGAGAATATCGAGACGGAAGAAAATAGTACACACTATAACAACGGAGAGGTCTATTACAAGGAATCAGATCTTTTTTGGAGGCATTGAAGGAGTAGACTACGGTATAGAGTATGGAGTAGACTATGAAGACATAGAAACATAAGAGTAGTCTTTAGAATAGTATATATGAGCCGAGCAGCATGGACTTACTTTAATAATTTGTTGAGCTCTAGTGGTATTCCGTCTAGTGATGCCATTGTTACCAAATCTAGGTAGTTTAAATTTCAATGTTCGAAGAAGTACTCAATGTACCAATGAGAATTTTGAAACATCTGTACAACTTTGGTTGAATATTGATACCTTCGATCCAGATTACGGATGTAGTATAGCTCTTTTTTCCTAATAGACCTAGGTTATCAAATCCTCGGGAAGCAGAAAGCGTAGTGAAGTTACTTTAACGGACCTTCGGGAGTTTTAGAATTCTTTTTGTGTTTTACCGGACCAAGAGTTTGCTGTCTTTTGTTGTTGTCGATGATGGAGAGAGAGGGCCTAGGGCTTTCGGTTTCACCTGTAGGTGTGCAAAACATCTGAGGGGAATAAAAGATAATAATAAAGTATGCATGTAATTATTAGAGTAAGATAATTATATGTGGGCAGTGCATCTATAATTGCTATTGCCTCCACAACCGCTTATAGCAATAACCTACTAGTCTCATCCATAGAATAAAGAGAACTAATGATATGCATAGTAATGTCACCGTTAATCCCAAGTAAATCTCTCACATACAACCATACTACCCCTTCTGTCACTAGGGTTCCCAACTTGCAGATTAGTCATTACTCATACTCCCTATACCTGGCTCAATCCTCGAGGTCTTGGGTACCTGGCAATTCCTTGGATTGAGGCAAGAGAGGATACAATAATCATCATGTCATACAAAGTAATACATGATCCCATCTATGATAAATAACATGCACAAAAGCTACATGGCTAGGCCGAAGCCCTTAGCCCAAAGAGAATTACTCACGCATAGAGATGAAATCAACAATCATAAACATTGCAATGGAAACCATGAGATTGATAGCAAATAGTCTTACAATGTCGCCAATCGAAGATGATATCTACTATTACAAGTGGTGGAGAAGGGTTTGGAGATTAGATCTAAGTCTATTCCTCTGGCGGCTCTTAGGTGTTGTGGATGGAGTTCCGGGGGCGGCTGGCGATCCTGTTTCTCGTCGCCCAAAGCCTCTTTATATATAGGGGACCCTTCATGAAAGTTTTTCTGTTTGACCTAGCAGTGTCGATGGCAACTATACGACTGGAACTATACGGCCAGGATTTTATTCCCGCCGTATAGTTGGTCGTTAAAGCGTTTGTCTCCACTTCACGACCCCTGGTTTCTTCGGGTTGTTGGAAATCTCGTATCTTTGACTTTAATGTTGTGATTCCCATCATCAAACGTCATTATCTGTGCAGGGGAAAATAGAAAGAAAGGATTGCATACCCCGTTGATCATTAGGCATTAGTAGCAGGGTTTAGAGAGATATTTCATAAAAAATATGAATAATATCCAATTTAAATGTGGATGTAGATGGCTATATTTCACAGCCATCAATCCCCCCAAGCTTAAACTTGATCGTCCTCAAGCAAAAAACCAAAATCAAAAAGGAACTCAACATTTAAACTAAAATAACGAGATGATGATCTTACTCATGATTGGTAGTCTCATGTTTCCTCCACTTTATAAATCTGAAAAACTTCAGCATAGATAGAGTAATGGCAAGCATATCATACGGGTTTTTATGCATCCTTAAAGCGCAGCAAATTATTGTTAACATGGATGATTCAAATGAGTAAACTTTATTCCATGTCATGTAATCAACTCATAGGCTTGCTTTTGAACAATAGAGTATAATCATGTAAAATTGAGAGTGTGAGAGTTGACATGAAAAACATATACACTAGGGTATCTCATTTCTCCCACATCAATAAGTCAATACTTTTCAAGCACTACTTTTCTATTAATTGTCCTTCAAGAATTTCAGTTCTTAAGTAGTTGAGAGAATGCCAAAAAAATAGTTTATTGGGCTATGATGGACACTCATGGCATCACCAAGGTTTTTGTTCCTTTTGCACAATGATTACTCATTTCAGCTAGAGGAGTGATTCCTTCATGAACACAGCTACCCGAGATTGCCAAGAATCTTACCCATTATAGCATTGCTGCTACATATGTTTAATCAACTCATAGCCAAAATCTAGGAGTTTCCTCCATAAAGATCGTTCATAGGCTAGCGGAGTCGTTGGCATCCCATGAAGTTTGATACGCATAAAGCTATATCATTCCTATGATTCACAAGTCAAACTTTGGCATGCTCACGAAAACCGCTAAACATTAATTTAATTGAACAAATCCTTTTAAAGAGGGATATCAAGTCAATCATTATTTTCTGTGGTGTTGAGTATCTCTAGAAATAAGCCTTCAAGACTAAACACTACAACACCCAAGCCTTCAATTGTGAGACATTTTCTTATTACAATTGTTTAGCGAATTTTTAGGCAAGACTTGGTTAACTACAAGAGCTGGAACAAAACGTACCCAATTAAATACCCATGCAAACAAACTTTTACTACAATATGAAGACTCACTCAACCAATATAATATCTTAAAATTTACTACTAACTAGCATGGGTTTCTCAAACTTCAAAAGTGGGGAGTCTTAAGACATACCTCTCATGATTGGTTCCACTTCTCTCTTCCCTTTTTATTTGACTCTTGGAAACTCGAAGTCGATCACTCTCATGCAAATATGTGAAAGCCACAAGGAGAATAGAAAGGAAGGAAGAGGGAAAATAAAGATAAATGGAGAAATCTTTTTGTTGTTTTTAAGAGATGGAATTAAAGAATAGAAAATTGGTGGCAAAGCTCGGCTAGAAAATCTCGAAAACAAATAGAAATAACTAAAGATAAAGTGTTGGGGAAACTAACATGAGTTCTTATAAACTCGAATTAAAAATATAACCTCGAAATAAATAAAAGCAAATGAATGCCAAATAAAGATAATAAGGAAACTTCCCCAAGCTTAGGCTTTTGTAAGCCCTTCAATTCATTGTGGTGGTGGGAAAAAGTCGTAAATCTAGTTTGCAAATTGAGTTGATAAATTACTAGTTGTTTCTCGGAGGTTCAAAGAGAGGTTATGCATCCTATCCGCAGTTATTCCAAGTTCTTGGAAGTCTTGGTATGTAGCGAACTGGGTTGGTGGCTGCTCCTCTTGATAAGAAACTTCTTGCTCATCTTCTTGGTCCTCATCCTCATCTGGAATCTCCTCGTTGGGTTGGTGTTGCTCAACCTTCAAGTCATATAGCAAACGTCCTTCCTCGATAGAGAAAAGACCATTAGGCAAAGGAGCGGGGTAGAGACGCCCAACTCCAGCAATATGCAAGTAATAAACACCACCTCTCCTAGTGAGCATTCCACAAGCTTTTAAAGTAGAGAAACCAACATGTCACTCACCTTGCACCGATTGCAACTCACCTAGGTCGATGCCTAGGACAATGGCAAGCACGATGATGACGCCTCCACCTGTGATTGGTCCTTGGCTTTGGGCGGATTGGTACTCCAGGTAGCACAGAAGAATTGCGCCCAAGTTGAGTGACAAGTCATTGTTGTTGAAAGCAGCTTTTGCAAGGACTAATATGTCCTCCTCATTGAGTCTCGTGAACTCATTTCGTGCCTGTAAGGTGTTAGCAATAACATAGAACAAATAGCGAATTGCAGGATGTTGAATATTCTCCCCCTTGCTTACTCTAGAAGTGAAACTCATTCCATTATAATAAAGTTCTGGGGAAGGGTCTAAGCCAGTAGAGGATGCGCGTAAGGCATTAGCATCATTGTTCGGAAAATTAAAACATGCGCACCATTCATCTAGTGATAAAGCATAATTGGTGTTCATAAGTCAGAAAGAAATCATGTCCTCTCCATGCCATGCTTTAATAATGTTTTGCAAAGAACTTAGAAATTCAAGAGTTAACCGGCGATCAATAGGTACATCACTGAATACAAAGCTTTCCATGCAACCCTATTGCAAAGTAAATTGAAGTCATTAGAAATACCGAGTTGATTCAATATAATGGGGCAAGCCCACTTGGTTGTTTTCACTTCCCAGTTTTTGATCATGTTAAAGCGATCACGTTGGAGCTCATCCCTGAATCGTATCCCCATACGTTCTTGAGCGGCAGCCCGAGAAGCACTAGCGGTGGCACGAGCATGAGTTTGGATCCTTATGTTCATCATCTAAAATAATAAGGAAAAAATAAAACCTTTTGATCCAACAATAATAAGCATAACATATTCCTCATCATAGCACACTAAAAAGTACCCTCAAAATAATAATCTAGGCAAGAGAATCATAGCAATTAGTTTATAGTAGGTCTCACCCTAGATTCATAATGACAACAAATCGAAGATGAATTTGCAAAAAGTAATTGGAGGATCGGAGGAGAAACATACCGTAGATCACTTGTGCGCGAAGAAATCGAACGAAATTGAGTAGAGATGAAGATCTCTTGAGGTTTTGAGAGAGTTTGGAGGTAGAAGAGAGAAAAATGATTGAAGTTTTGGTGTTGGGGGTACCTTCCCGTGGCAATTATTTCGTCGGGCGCAACTATACAGTCAAACTATACGGCCGAAACAATTCGTTCTCGCCGTATAGTTGGTCCGATGGCAAATAATTAGGGTTTTCACCTGGCGATGCAACTATACGACCGGAACAATTTTTTCCTGCCGTATAGTTAGTCGTCAAACCTTCTGTACCTAGAAAATAAATTTTACAAAGACATCGATATCTATACGACCAGAACTATACGGTCAGAATTTTTATTCCCGCCATATAGTTGGTCGTTAAACCTTAAGTATCCTGGAAAAGAAATTTTTTGATGGTAAAGATATCTGTACGACCAAACTATACGACTGGAATTTTTATTCCCGCCGTATAGTTGGTCGTTAAACCTTCTGTAATCATCAAAAAATTCCTATTTCTTCTAGAATTCTTTTTATCCTAAAACTTAGTGAAATACCTTGTTTTTGACAGAAAAATGTCAGTAAAAATTGTTGACCAACATCAGCATGTATAAACCAGGATTTTTAGTACTATCGAACTTCTTCTCCTCAACTGAAGTTTTCTAGAACTCTTTATTAAACATAAAACTAAAACTAAAACTTAAAAACTTTACTCAAACCTTTATTTCAAATGGGTTGCCTCCCATGAAGCACTTTTTTATGGTCAATAGCTTGACCTCAATGTTGCTCACTTAGGCCAGATGAGTGGAACACCCACTCCAAAAATTTGGCCTTTAAAGTGATGGCCTCCTTTTCATCATGCTTGGCTTTCTTCTTCCTGGGAAAATGAATAAAAAAAGGATCCCACGAAGGCAATGGAAGCTTCACGTTCCCTTCATGCAGATTAATCAAAGCCTTAATAGTGCTTAAGAATGGACGACCTAATATAATAGGAGCAGTAGCATCTTCAGGCATGTCAATAATAACAAAATCAATAAGAGCAGGATAGCCTTTAATGAATACTAAATTATTTTCTTTAATCCCTACAGCTTGTTTATAGGTAGAATCTGCTAGATGCAATTTTAACTCAGTGATTTCAAAGGGGCCAAGATTTAACTTATTAAAAAGACATTTTGGAATTGTTGAAACGCTTGCACCTAGATCACAAAGTGTCTCTATCTCATTGGTCCCAATTTTAATCTTAATAGTAGGCTCAAATATATCATCAAGTTTCACAGGTAATTTTTCGGCAATTTTCTTATATTCTTCCTCAAGCTCACGTACCTTTATTGCTACCTGATTAACAAAGTGTTGATACATAGCTTCCTCATTCCTCCACTTACCAGAATCTTGATATTGATCCTTTTTACAAGACCTTCAACGGTGTAATCTGGTGAAGGAGCATTACTATAATCAAGTTCTGTAGGCTCCTCCCTTTGCACTCTTATCATCTTGAGGTCTTCAACAGGATTGGGCTCATATTTACCTGCAAATTTAGCTAGAATGAGAGTTTGACTCTCGGTTATTAATGCCCACAAGTATAGGGCATCGCAACAGTCTTCGAGGGAAGTAAAACCCAATTTATTGATTCGACACAAGGGGAGCCAAAGAATATTTATAAGCCAACTGAGTTGTCAATTCAGATACACCTGGAAACATTCTTGCTTGCAGCAGTGTATCAGTAGCAACAGTTTTGTAGTAGCAATAGCAAAGTAATAGTAGTAACAAAATAAAGACAGTAGTAACAATTGCAGTAAACAGTAGGATTAAAGTGCGGTAGGCTTAGGGATGGATGGGCGTTGCATGGACAAGAAAATTCATGTAATAATCAAGACATAGGGCATTTGCAGATAAATAAGATAAAGTATCCTAGTACTAAATAATCATAGACATGTGTTCCATATATAGTCATACGTGCTCGTAATGAGAACTTACACAACATCTTTTGTCCTGTCAGCCCGTTGCAGGAGGGCCTCAAGGAAAGGTACTGGCAATTAAGGTGCTCCTTTTAATAGACCACCGGAGCAAAGCACTAACACTCCGTGAACACACGTGATCCTCACATCATAACCATCCCCTCTGGTTATCCCGATTTCTGTCACTTTGGGGCCTCGGGTTCCGGACAATAATATGTGTATACAACTTGTAGGTAAGATCATAAACAATAATATCATCATGAATCAATAACATGTTCAAATCTGAAATCATGGCACTCGGGCCCTAGTGACAAGAATTAAGCATAACAAGTTGCAACAATGTCAAAAAGCACTAACAATAGATACTAGGCACCATGCCCTAACAATCTGATGCAATTACATGAACGATCTCATCCAATCCCTACCATCCCCATAGCCAAATGCGGGGGATTACTCACTCATGGATGGGGGAAGCATGGATGGTTGATGGAGAAGCGTTGGCGATGATGATGGCAACGATCTCCTCCAATTCCCCGTCCCGGTAGGGTACCAGAACGGAGTTTCTGGTTCCGAATCGCGGTTTCTGGTGGTGGCGGCGCAGCGGAACTCTATCTGGAAAAACGTCGAACCCCCTCTGTTTTTAGGTTAGAGGGCTTATGTAGGCGAAAGGAGAGGTCGAGGCGGAGACCGAGGCAGCCACACCACCCCTGGCGCGGCCTAGCCTGTCCCGCGCCACCAGGTGTTGTGGGCCCCTTGTGGCCCCTCTCCTTCTCGTCTTATGGCTCCATGAGTCTTTTGGTAAAATAGGAGTTTTGCGATATTTTCCGGGATTTTTCCTGAAAGTTGATTTCCTGCACAAAAATGAGACACCAAAGCAATTCTGCTGAAAAAGCGTTAGTTCGCATTAGTTGTATCCAAATCACACAAATTAGAGAATAAACAATAGCAAAACTGTTCGGGAAAGTAGATACGTTTTGGACGTATCAACTCCCCCCAAGGTTAGCTTATTACTTGTCCTCAAGCAATTCAGTTGAAAACTGAGTGCGATAAAAGAAACTTTCACGAACACATTTTCTTCATAAGATGTATATATTCTCAGCATATGATCAAATACCTAGGCAATTCATAATAAAGAGTATGCAAATAATTTTACCCAGTAGTCATGCAAGCTATGAAGAGATTCCAACCCAATAATAATAAGCAACATGACACATAAGCATATGCAGGATTGTAATGCTGATAAGAAGATATGATAAAGTGGTATCTCGCTTGCCTTTATTTTTGGAGCAAAACATAAATGCCAAGGCACCTCTGAAGTTTAAGTGAAGACTAGAAGTGAAAATATCAAAGATACAAGCGTCCAAGTTATGTCACAATTAACCGTATTTTGGGACAAGCACATTACACTAAGAATGACAGCTATGCTCTCGGGAAGGTGCTCAAATAATAAATGGTGACTCAACATAAAAGTGAAAGAAAAGATTTGAAAAGTTTGAAAGGCTTCCAAATGTTGAAAGTATGGTACTCATCAGCTTTGAGCTCTCATTGCCCCTACCATAAGCATCTTGAGGTGATTAAGGTTAAAGTGACTCAAATATGAGGATATGTTTGACAAGTTATAAGTTGAAAATCTCATGCCCCTTGCTTACGAGTACCGAACCTCATGCTACTCAACTTTGGTCACAAGCAAGTTCTTGTCATTGTAAGTGCATGTGTATCATAGAGAACCACCAACGGGGTACCCCTTGCCCCATGACACAGGACATTTCCCATATAAAAATGACAAGGCAACAGACAATGAGCATCTTAGCGATCTTTTTATTTGCTATTTGCATAGGTTTTTATTGAGGATGCTTCACAGAATGCCCACTATGGTTATGCTGCAAGTTTCCCCCATGATTAGGCATGGCTTAGGCTAGCCGCCCAGGTGTTTCTCTAACACATATACAAACTTCATGTGCTTACAAGCTCCCCTTTTATTTCACACCGCCGGGATCCATAAACAAAAGAACGTGATATCAACTGGATAATATGTGCAATGTTGAAAGCGTTCCCCATGGTAACATGGTTCTGCTAATTCTCAACTTATAAAGTGCAAGCATATAAGCAACATAGATGGGCACAATGGTTCAGGTTTATTAAGTGCAAGAAAATAAAGTGTGCCATCAAGTTCGTGAGAGCTTTACTAACTAATTTTCTTATAACAAGCAAACATTTTTATTTGGAAGAAAACAAATCATAATAAATATGCAAGGAAAAGCAATGACGCTAATAGGTAGATATGGTGGACTCTTTTTGACAATTTTGGTTTTGGGGAGTTGGATGCACGAATAAAGCTTATACTCAGTGCAAGTGAAGGCTAACAATAGAAAGGGAGCGACAATCGAGAGAGCATTAACTGTCATAATCATGCTTGCGACAAAACAAAATTAATAGTGGCATAAAAGTGACACAAGAACTCTGAAGCAAAATAAATCATCGAGGCTTAACTGACTTTTTGTTTAGTGTCATATGCATGCGTGAGCATGTGCCAAGTCGATTCAAATAAAACATTCAGAGGAGGATAACACAATGTCATACCAAGTTATGAATAGAACAATGCAAGCTAACATTTATATAACATGTTACAAACTATTAGTGGTTTGGAGCTGATCATAAGAGAGCAAGAACTACTAAGCATCCATTAAATAACATACACCTTACATGAATAGACTAAGCATTCCCACAATGATGAGTATATGTACAAAAATGAAAACAAATAGAGTTCATACTAGCCTCTTACCACACCTCGAGTTGTCATAAATCATCATTGACTTTCACTCGTGTGGCTTGAATAATAATATAAAACCCAACCGCAAGGAGTCACTGAGGACCGCTGAACCCTGCAACGAAGTTTACAAAACCATAGAAGAACAACAAATCTTTTTGGGTTTTCGATTTTAAAGACAAGAACCGAAGGAAAGAGCAAACAAAGCTAAATCTTTTTGGGTTTTTTGAATAATCAAATCAGAGCTAAAAAGGATGAAGCAAACCAAGGCTAAAAGATAAAGAAGCAACCAAAGATAAATAACGAAAATATTTGTGGTCTTTTTGTGTTTTGGAAAGCAGAAATAAAGCGAGAACAAAAACTAAAAAGAAAGCGAAACATGGATATACAAAGTATCGACAGAACATGATATGTAGATGAGTGTGATGTCGGTATACCTCCCCCCAAGCTTAGGCTTTTGGCCTAAGTGGGGATCAACCCCAACTCGGGTAGGAACTCCAAGCCGGTGGGTCATCGTAAGAATGATCATAATCAGTCCCTTGGGAAGAAGAAGAAAAATCTCCCCAATCATAGGCAGGCTGCTGGTATGAAGACTCCCCCTCGTTGGAGGGATAGACCGAATTGTCCTCGGCCTCCCTTCCAGCATTTTGCTCTTGCTGGGAGAGCTCCTCCAAATATGTGTCGATCTCTTCCTCCATGAGTGACCATCCTACCCTGGTATCAAGGTTAAACAAAGCAGGCACATGCAAAAGAACCACTCGCTCGGACTTACCTCCTCTCCATCCACTCTTGGGAAAGGTTATGTCATAAGATAAATCACTCAAATTATCCCAAGAAGAAACAAATTTATGTTTTATAAAGCCTCTCTATGGGAAACTATAAGTCTGAATGATGAGGCCCTACACCATGCAAAGCTAATAAACGAGAGGTGGTGAGGCCTCCACAAATTCCACCTTTCTCGCGGTTAGTAGCAAGACGGAAAGCTATCAAAGCAGCCAAGATATAAGTCCTATCTCATTTCAAGGCAGCTGAGATAAAGGCTAGATCATATGAAGATAATTTACTAGCAGTTTTCCTAGCAAGAACGCACTTGGCAATAAAGTAGGCAAAATATCGAATAGATGGGAGATGAATATTACGAATTTTACCACTCTCCTTTGAGAAGCAGCTCCCTTAGCAAATCTCTGCATACAAGTCCACGAGTGGTGTAGGCCGCTCTCTAATCCTTTCACGTGAACCCCACTGTGGTACTTTAATAGCCGCACAAAAATCATAAAAAGGGAGGTCGATAGCTACATTGTAAATTTTGTAATGAACCATGAGGTTAGGCAAGGACCAACTAAATCGAAAATCCTGCACCACGGACATAGTTAGTTTCACATATTGGTAAGGTTCATCTCCCACAAAATGCTCCAATCCTGCATTAGAAATTAGAGTATGGAAATCTTGAGAAATCACCGCATCCCTCATGAATTTGGGGCATGGATAAATAGAAGGGAAAACTTCTTACTCACGGTGGACTTTCATGACCTCGGCCACCATTAATTCATGTTGGTTGAGTTGGTGTTCATTCATCTCCTTTTTGAAATTTTTAGACAACCATCACAAAAATGGATTGCAAAGTGATTACATAATGAAAGGAACTACTTATAGGGACTTGCAAAAGGGCTAAACATGCATCAAAACTATTTCTCTAAGCAAAGAACAAGAATGCAAGCTCACATAACCTGTCATCTATAGTAGCAAAGTACTCAAGATATAATCCACTAATCACAAATCTACTTGGACAAGCGGAGGATTCATATACTGGAGAACAAATGCTCCAAATCTCAGCAGCAAAGGTGAGCTGAGCAAGGAGATCGAAAATTGCGAGCAAGAACAACAAGAACACGGGTTTGAGAAATGAAATGGTGTTTTCTCGTGACAGAGAAAGGAGTGGCAGGTGGGAGAATAAGTGGAGGGCTAGGGTGGCCCACACCATGGCCAGGCATGCCCCTGGTGTGGCTGTGCCACCAGGTGGTGTGCCTGCTTGGTGGGCCCCCTGGGTCACTCCAGGTATCTCTCTTCCCCTTTTGGCATAAAAATTTAATGTGATTTTTCTGGATTTATTCGAGAAACTTTATTTTTCACCAATTTTCAGGTATTGATAAACGATTTTCTGGCAGAAAGATGATTTTGGAATTATGCAAAAACAAAACAAAACTAAAACTTTATAAGTTCTAAGGCACTCTAATATGCAAGCAACTAGCAATAGAAAAGTAAACAAGGTGAAAGCAAAAATTAAAATGGATAAAATAAAAGTGAGCAAGGATAATCTTGGTGAAAACATTGTTTTGTTCATTAAAATCCCTTTGTTAAAAAGGTTGATTAGGTCTTGTTACCAAAACAATTTTATATGAAACAAAACTTTGCATTTCACTAAATGATTATGTTACCTCAACCTTGATAGCAATAGTCCCAATCAGAATAGTTTCATAATTTTCTTGTAGTATGGGACAATATATTTCTCCAACCTTGATGCCCTCAATATTTTCAATTGAATTTAGGACATAAGTCTTATCAATCTTCTTGGGGAAATAGATAGTATGCTCCTTGTCATTAACACTAAAAGTTACCTTTCCTTGATTACAATTAATGACAGCTCCTGCAGTATTAAGAAAATTCCTCCCAAGAATAATAGACATATTATCATCTTCAGGCATTTCAAGCACAACAAAGTCAGTTAATATCAAACAATTATGAGCCACTTGAACATGAGCATCCTCACATATACCAACAGGAATAGTAGTAGGTTTATCAGCCATTTGCAAAGATATATCAGTTGGTATCAATTTTTCCAATTGAAGTCTCGTGTAGAGAGAAAAAGGCATAACACTAACTCCTGCTCCCAAATCACACAAAGCAGTTCTAACATAATTATTTTTAATAGAACAAGGAATAGTTGGAATCCCCGGGTCTCCAAGTTTCTTTGGAACCTTACCATTGAAGGAACAGTTAGCAAGTAAAGTAGAAATTTCCTCATTAGGAATGTTCCTTTTATTAGAGACAATATCGTTCATATACTTTGAATAAGGAGGCAATTTAATAGCATCAGTCAAAGAAATTTGCAAAAATAAAGGTTTCATCCACTCACAAAACTTGTTATAGTGTTCTTCTTCCTTTAACTTGTGTTTCTTATCAGGAAAAGGCATTGTGTTTTTGAACCCAAGGCTCTCTTTCACTACCATGTTTGTTAATAACAAAATCTTCCTTAGTGTACTTAGTATTCTTAGTGTGCCTTTCAGGTTCTTCTTCAATTTTTTATTTATCAGGAGCATCATTTTTATCCTTACCACTTTTAGTTTCAGCATCAAAGACATATATACTATTAGGATCTTTAGCAGGTTCAGAAGATTCTACAATTGTTTTATGTTTCTTTTTCTTTCTCTTAGAAGAAGTACCACTATTTTCAATTTGTTGAGAATCCTGCTCAATTCTTTTAGGATGTCCCTCTGGATATAAAGGATCCTGAGTGAAAGCACCACTCCTAGTTCTAATTTCATAAGCATGTTTTTCTTTAGAAGCATTAACTAGCAAATTTTTTTGTACTTTAGTAAGATGAGCAATTTGAGTTTGAACCATTTGGAAATGTTGAACAAGCATTTTAACATCATTGGAGATTCTTTCTACAATATCTTTCAACTCATTAATAGCTCTAGAGTTTTCCATTAAATGATCCTGCACTCTCTTATTAAAATTATCTTGCTTGACAACATATATATCAAATTCTTCTAAGCATTGATCAGGAGGTTTAGAATAAGGAATATCACCTTCATCAAAATGTTGGAGAGAGTGTACCTCAATAGTGGATGAGTGGGGATTGGCTTACATAATTCTTCTATAGGAGGTAAATTCTTCACATCTTCAGATTTAATACCCTTCCCCTTAAGACATTTCTTAGCTTCCTTCATCACTTCATCATTTAGTTCAATCACTCCCCTCTTCTTTGCTGTTGGTGTTGGCTCAGGCACAATTGGCTCAGGTGTAGTTGACTCAAGTGAAGTCCAGTCATAATAATTCTTTCTTATTTTATCCATTAATTCCTCAGCTTCTTCGGGAGTTCTCTTCCTGAAAGCACAATCAGCAGAACTATCCAGGTATGTCCTAGATTCATCAGTTAGTACATTATAATATATATCAAGAAGCTCATTTTTAGGTATTGGACATCCAGGTTGTGCGTGAATTAAGGCACAAAACCTTGCCCATGATTCATGCAATTTCTCCTCTTCTCCCTGTTTAAAATCAAAAGGTTCATGCAAAATGGCATGTCGAGCACTAGGAGGGAAATATTTCTGAAAGAAAATCAATCAAGCAATCAGGGCTATCAATAGATCCAGGAGGTAAATTATTAAACCAAGCTTTAGCTTCTCCTTTTAGTGAAAAGGGGAAAATTTAGCAACAAAGTAGGTGCGCATCTTAATATCATCAGAAAATAATCCACTCATGGTAAAAAGCTCAGTCATATGTGCTACAACACTTTCATTTCCAGTCCCAAAAAAGGTTCTTTCTAAACAATGGTTATGTAAGATAAATCAAGAGAGAAATCATAATCCCTATCTTTAATGTTTATGGGAGATGTAGCAAACTTAGCATTAGGAGATAATTTAGGTCTAATAGTATGTCTCTCAAGAAGACTCTTAATAGCACTTGCACCATGAGTGTTTCGACATTCTTCAATAAATTCATCAGTCATTTCAATATAACCATCATTAAGATCATAGGTGAACTAACAGGTGTAGCAGTTTCTTCATTAGGAGTTTCAGTGTTTCCAATAGTTCTAGCAATTGTAGCATCTAGGAAAGGACCTAATGAACCACTCTCATCAAGCATAGTAGAAGTAGCATCATAAGTATCAGAAGCAATTTTAGATTCCGCAGAAGTAGCAGTATGTGTAACATGTGTATGTGGTGGTGGTGTAAGGAGCTTACTCATCACAGATGGTGAATCAAGAGCAACAGAGGTGTTCAAAACTATACCTCTCCTTGTAGTGGATGGTAATAGAGGAACTTTTCCATCACGAGTTTTACCCATGATGAATGGATAGCAGCGAACAATAATAATTCCAAGTGAACTTTATAAATAGAGCTATGCTCCCCGGCAACGGCGCCAGAAAATAGTCTTGATGACCCACAAGTATAGGGGATCGCAACAGTCTTCGAGGGAAGTAAAACGCAATTTATTGATTCGACACAAGGGGAGCCAAAGAATATTTATAAGCCTTAACAACTGAGTTGTCAATTCAGCTGCACCTCGAAACAATCTTGCTTGCAGCAGTTTATCAGTAGCAACAGTTTTGTAGTAGCAATAGCAAAGTAATAGCAGTAGCAAAATAAAGACAATAGTAACAATTGTAGTAAACAATAGGATTAAAGTGTGGTAGGCTTAGGGATGGATGGACGGGCGTTGCATGGAAGGGATAATTCATGTAATAATAAAGACATGGGGCATTTGCAGATAAATAAGATAAAGTATCCTAGTACTAAATAATCATAGGCATGTGTTCCATATATAGTCATACGTGCTCGTAATGAGAACTTGCACAACATCTTTTGTCCTGCCAGCCCATTGCAGCAGGGCCTCAAGGGAATCTACTGGCAATTAAGGTGCTCCTTTTAATAGAGCACTAGAGCAAAGCATTAACACTTCGTGAACACATGTGATCCTCACATCATAGCCATCCCCTCCGGTTATCCTGATTTCTGTTACTTTGGGGCCTCGGGTTCCGCACAATAATATGTGTATACAACTTGCAGGTAAGATCATAAACAATAATATCATCATGAATAAATAACATGTTCAGATCTGAAATCATGGCACTCGGGCCCTAGTGACAAGCATTAAGCATAAAAAGTTGCAACAATGTTAAAAAGCACTAACAATAGATACTAGGCACCATGCCCTAACAATCTGATGCAATTACATGAACGATCTCATCCAATCCCTACCATACCCATAGCCTACTGTGGGGGATTACTCACTCATGGATGGGGGAATCACGGATGGTTGATGGAGAAGCATTGGTGATGATGATGGTGATGATCTCCTCCAATTCCATGTCCCGACAAGGTGCCAGAACGGAGTTTCTGGTTCCGAATCGCGGTTTCTAGTGGTGGCGGTGCAGCAGAATCTGGAAAAATGCCAAACCTGAAGGGAATATGCCCTGAGAGGCAATAATAAAGTTGTTATTATACATATTCCAAGTATATGATAGATGTTTATTTTGCATGCTATAATTGTATTAATTTGGAAACATTAATACATGTGTGTTTGATAAACAAAAGGAAAGTTCCTAGTTATGCCTCTCCTATAAACTAGCCCGTTGATTAACAAGATGATCAAGGTTTCCTGATCATGGACATTGGATGTTGTTAATAACGAGGTCACAACATTAGTGGAATGATGTGATGAACATTCATCCGAAGTATAGCATTACGATCAAAGTCATTGTGTTTATATTGCTATAATATATAACAAAGTAATCCTAGTCCTTAGACCATGAGATCATGTTACACTGGAAGAGTTTCTTGATAACATCAAACATCACACCATGAAAGGGTAATTATAAAGGTGGGTTCGATGCTACAAAATGTTATGTAGAAGCTCATGGATCAAGAGTGGGATTTGTCCATCCCGATGACGGATAGATATTCTCTTGGCCCTCTCGGTGATATCACATTGGTTAGCTTGCAAGAAAGTGATGAGATCACTAGAATGTTATATCACGGGAATGAGAAAAGAGTACTTGTCGGTAACGAGATCAAACCAGGTATGGAGATACCTATGATCGAATCTCGAACATGTAATATATCACGAGACAAAGGGATCTAATTACTAATGTTAAAGGTTCTCACAATCACAGAAGTCATCGTAGAATGTGTAGGAGTCAGTATGGATCTCCAGGTCCCGCTTCTGATTATTGATCTGAGAGGGGTCTCGATCGTGTCTGCGTTATTCACGAACCATAGGGTGACACACTTAAGGGACACCAACACCATTTGGAGCAAATGTGTTTCAGACAAATGAATTGCAAAGAGCTGGAATTATTTCAATAAACACCGAAACTGTTTCGGGTGAAATTGCTGAAATTGTTTCTACATGTAATATTGAAATGTTGCAGGGGGTTTTATGTGAATGTTTGTTAATTAAAGTAATTAACAAAATTCTGAATAAATTTAATAAAAGAGTTTTATTAAATGAGAGAGCATTAAATTTGGAGAAATTTAATGCATTTAAAGTAAAGACTTTAAAGAGGAATGTTAAGGGACACTTTTATGTGGAAGGGGTTACCACCACATGAATGGGGAGGTGAGGGGTCACCCCCCATGGGGCGCCGGCCATGGGGAGGGGTACCCCCCTCCTCCTATAAAAGGCCACCCCTCTCACCCTTCTTCCTCACACCTCCTCATGATAGATCTCTCTCCCCCTCTAGAATTATTCCCCCATGGTCTCGGATTAGCGAGATACATGTTCCAGGTGGCATTTCAACTGGAAGGAGTTGCTGCTTCCGCTGCATCGCTGGAGCGAGGAGGAGGAGGTTGTTCGGTGGCCTGAACGTGTGTGCGAGTGCGGATGCGCTGCTGTTTTGCGGCGCTAGGACTTCCACATGATCTTGAGATCAGCAAGCGTACGACTACATCATCCACGAGTTCCTACTCATTAACAAAACTTTGTTGTATTCGAGGGTAAGTTCTCCATGGATGTATATCCAACCATTTCTTGTATCTAGTAGATATATCTTGGCGTATAGTTCTCATCGCAGGATTTTTTTTGTTTTTTATGCTGCGAACCCTGCAGTGGTATCAGAGCCTGATCTATGCGTAGGTGCTTTGCATGGGTAGAACACATAAGAGTGGCGGTGATGATCATGTTATTGCTTCTTATATATACTTTGGATATTGGTGGCATAGTGGGATGAAGTGGCCCGGACCAACCTTACATGTCATCGCACATGAGACCGGTTCCACGACTGGCATGTAACTATTTTGCATAAGTGGTTGGCGGGTGTCTGTCTCTCCTACTATAGTCAATATCTGATTTACAACGAATTGCTAATAATTTGGTTATCATCGTTGTGGTTCCATGTTCGTAGGTAAGAACGGTTCTATCTTCGAAAGCCATAAGCCACGTAAAACTTGCAATTGATAAATTAGAGGCGTCTAGTTTAGATCATTGCTGGCCTTGTGTCGTGATATGGTATTGTTGTGCGTTTATATATAGTTGATACACTTACAACACACTTAACATGTAAGTTCCATAGATCTTGGCCTTACACACAAAGGAATTACAGAGATCATACCACGATGCATATGATAGTGATCAAATGCAAGAACCATATCATTTTCACTTTACACATATGATGTTCACATCTTATATTGCTAGTTTGCAGTTTTAGTAGCGTTATAAGACGATCCCTCAGTAAAATATCAATATAAAAATGTGTTCTTCCTTAAGTACGCATCGTTTATGTTTCGCCGCTTCAAGACATCACGTGATCACCGTTTAAATATCAAGACAGTTTTACACACGCGAGTACTAAGGTTCTTACTTGGCGAGCCTAGCATGTACAAACATGGCCTGGGAACACGGACCGAAAGGTTAAGCATGAGTCATATAGTTGATATGATGCCCATATAGATGCTCGCCTTTGAAGCTACATCGACTCATGTGATGATCGGACTTGGTGTAGTGGATTTGGTTCATGTAATCACCAAAAAGACACGAGGGATGTTGTTTTTGAGTGGGAGTTTAGTTGAACTCAATCTATCATAAACTTAGTCTAAATAAACTTTACATATTCTATTGTAGATGGCACAACCTGCTTTTAATTTCAACGTGTTCATGGAGAAAGAGAAACTTGCTGCGAATGGTAGCAACTTCACCAACTGGGCTACGAATTTGAGGATTCTCCTCTCTGCTGCACAAAAGCAATATGTGCTAGAAGCGCCGCTAGGCCCCCCACCAGCTCCTGATGCCCCTGACGAGGAAAAGAATGTCTATGTGACTCGTCAGGAGGACCACAACTTAGTTCATTGCGGCATACTATATGGGCTAGAGCCAAAACTTCGAAAGTGTTTCGAAAATGGCAATGCCTTTGATACCATGGGTCAATTGAAAATGATTTTTGATATCCATGTTACTGTAGAGAGTTATAATGCTTCAGAAAAGTTCTTTAGCTGCATGATGGAAGAGAACAACTCTGTAAGTGAGCACGTACTCAAAATGTCTGGGTACGCCGATAAGATTATGTCCTTGGAATAATGATTCCCATTGATTTAGGCATATATCGTGTTCTCCAATCTCTGCCACCTAGCTACAAGAGCTTCGTGATGAACTATAACATGCAGGGCATGAAGAAGACTATCCCCGAGCTTCTGCCAATGCTTAAGACTGCATAAGTGGAGATTAGGAAAGAACATCAAGTGTTGATGGTCAATAGGACAACCGGTTTCAAGAAAGACAAGAAGCGTAAAAAGAAGGGAAAGAAGGGTGGCAAATCTGGTGTTGTGCCTGAAAAGAAATCTCGGGCTGACCCTAAGTCTGATACCGAGTGCTGCTATTGTAAGAGGACTGGCCATTGGAAGCGCAACTACCCCAAGTTTTTGGCGGACAAGAAAGCCGGCAAGGCAAACAAAGGTATATATGATATACATGTTATTGATATGTACTTGACTAGTACTCGCAGTAGCACCTGGGTATTTGATACCGGATCGATTGCTAACATATGTAACTCGAATCAGGGGCTCCGGAACAAGCGACCGCTAGGAAGGGGTGAGGTCAATATGTGTGTCGGCAATGGATCAAGATTTGATGTGATCACCGTCGGAACGCTGCCTCCCCACCTACCATCGGGATTAGTTATAAACCTAAATAATTGTTATTTGGTGCCTGCACTGAGCATGAACAGTATATATGGATCTTGTTTGATGCGATGTGGTTATTCTTTTAAATCTAAAAACAATGGCTGTTCAATTTATATGGATAATATCTTTTATGGTCATGCACCCGTGATGAATGGTTTATTTCTGTTGAATCTCGATAATACCCATACACACATCCATAATGTTGATGCTAAAAGAATTAAACTTAATAATGATATATCTGCATATATGTGGCACTGCCGTCTAGGTCATATTGGTGTTAAACGCATGAAGAAACTCCATTCTGATGGACTTTTGGAATCATTTGATTTTGAATCATTTGATACATGTGAGCCATGCCTTATGGTAAAGATGACTAGAACGTCGTTTTCCAGTTCAGTGGAACGGGCGACAGATTTATTGGAAATCATACATACTAAGGTATGCGGTCCAATGAGTGTGTCGGCGCGAGGTGGATATCGTTATTTTGTTACTTTCACGGATGATTTGAGTAGATACGGGTATATATACTTGATGAAACATAAGTCTGAAACCTTTGAAAAGTTCAAGGAATTTCAGAATGAAGTGGAAAATCATCGTAATAGAAAGATCAAATTTCTGCGGTCCGACCGTGGAGGTGAGTATCTAAGTTACGAGTTTAGCACATACATGAAAGAGTGTGGAATAGTTTCACAACTCACGCCTGCCGGAACACCACAACGTAATGGTGTATCGAAACGTCGTAATCGTACTCTATTGGATATGGTTTGATCTATGATGTCTCTGACTGACTTGCCACTATCATTTTGGGGTTATGCACTGGAAACCGCTGCATTCACTTTAAATCGGGCACCGTCTAAATCCATTGAAATGACACCCTATGAATTATGGTTTGGAAACTAACCTAAGCTGCCATTTCTTAAAGTTTGGCGATGCGATGTTTATGTGAAGAAACTTCAATCGAATAAACTCGAACCCAAAGCGGAAAAATGCAGCTTCATAGGATACCCTAAAGAAACAATTGGGTATTCCTTCTATCACAGGTATGAGGGCAAGGTTTTCGTTGCCAAGAATGGATACTTTCTAGAGAAAGAGTTTCTCGCGAAAGGTGTGAGTAGTCGAAAGGTAGAACTCGAAGAGGTTATTGAACCTTCTCTTCATGAAATGGCGAGTGGCGCAGCATCGGAAGTTGTTCCGGAGTTTACTTCACCAAATGAAGAAGGAACTAGTGATAATGATCATGAAACTCCGAAAGAGGACACTACTGAACCTCGTAGGTTAAGCAGGACACGTGCAGCTCCTGAATTGTACCCGAATCCTGTTGTAAATTTCATGGTTGATGAAATAGATGACCATGTGATGTATGAAGAAGAGATGATGAGCCCGGATTCCAACAAATGGCTATAAGCCATGAAATCTGAGATGGAATCCATGTACGAAAACCAGGTTTGGACCTTGGTGGACTTACCTCATGACCGAAAGGCCATTGAGAATAAATGGATTTTCAAAAGAAAAACGGATGCTGATGGTAACGTAATCGTCTATAAAGCTCGACTTGTCACAAAAGGGTTTCGACAAATTCAAGGAGTTGACTACGATGAGACATTCTCTCCCGTAGTGATGCTAAAATCAGTTAGGATTATGTTAGCAATTGTTGCATATTTTGATTATGAAATATGGTAGATGGATGTCAAAACTGCGTTGCTCAATGGTAACATTGAAGAAGAGTTGTATATGATACAACCAAAGGGTTTTGTCGATCCTAAGGATGCTAACAAGGTGTGCAAGCTTCAGCGATCCATCTATGGACTGAAGCAAGCGTCACTGAGTTGGAATCTCCGCTTTGATGAGGTGATCAAAGAGTTTGGATTTGTCCAAACTTATGGAGAGGCTTGTATTTACAAGAAATTGAGTGGGAGCAATGTGGCATTTCTGATATTATATGTGGATGACATATTATTGATTGAAATGATATAGATCTTTTAAACAGTGTTAAAAGTTATCTAAACAGCAAAGTTTCTATGAAAGACCTTGGTGAAGCATCATATATATTAGGCATAAAGATCTATAGAGATAGATCAAGACGCCTAATAGGGCTATCGCAAAGTACATACCTTGATAAGATTTTAAATAAGTTTAAAATGGACGAAAGTAAGAAGGGGTTCTTACCTATGTTGCAAGGCAAGACATTGAGTAAGACTCAAAGTCCGGCTACGGTGGAAGAAAGAGAGATAATGGATAAGATCCCCTATGCTTCAGCCATAGGCTCTATAATGTACGCCATGCTATGTACAAGACCGGATGTGGCACATGATATTAGTTTGACTAGTAGGTACCAATCTGATCCAGGTTTGGAACATTGGATAGCGGTCAAGAATATCCTTAAGTACTTGAGAAGAACTAAGGAAATGTTTCTTGTATACGGAGGTGAAGAAGAGCTGGTCGCTAATTTTTATGTTGATGCTAGATTTGACACTGATCCATACGACTCTAAGTCTCAATCTGGATACGCATTTCTCATGAATGGAGCAGCAGTTAGTTGGAGGAGCTCCAAACAACCCGTGGTAACAAGGTCAACAATGGAGGCGGAATATATTGTTGCTTCAGAAGCAGCGCAGGAAGCGGTTTGGATGAAGGAGTTCATTACCAAACTGGGTGTGGTTCCTAGTGCGTTGGATCCAATGGTGATCTATTGTGACAACAATGGAGCCATATCCAACGCAAAGGAACCAAGGTCTCACAAGAATTCCAAACATATTAAGCGTCGGTTTAGCTCCATTCATGAGCATGTCAAGGATGGAGATATAAAGATTTGTAAAGTACATACGGATCTCAATGTAGCAGATCCGTTGACTAAAACTCTCCCTAGAGCAAAACATGATCAACACCAGAACTCCATGGGTGTTAGATTTATCACCATGTAACTAGATTATTGTCTCTAGTGCAAGTGGGAGACTGAAGGGAATATGCCCTGAGAGGCAATAATAAAGTTGTTATTATACATATTCCAAGTATATGATAGATGTTTATTTTGCATGCTATAATTGTATTAATTTGGAAACGTTAATACTATGTGTTTAATAAACAAAAGGAAAGTTCCTAGTTATGCCTCTCATATAAACTAGCTCGTTGATTAACAAGATGGTCAAGGTTTCCTGATCATGGACATTGGATGTTGTTAATAACGAGGTCACAACATTAGTGGAATGATGTGATGAGAATTCATCCGAAGTATATCACTACGATCAAAGTCATTGTGTTTATATTGCTATAATATCTAACAAAGTAATTCTAGTCCTTAGACCATGAGATCATGTTAATCACTAACACTAGAAGAGTTTCTTGATAACATCAAACATCACACCATGAAAGGAAAGGTGGGTTCAGTGCTACAAAAGTGCTATGTAGAAGATCATGGATCAAGAGTGGGATTTGTCCATCCCGATGAAGGATAGATATTCTCTGGGCCCTCTCGGTGATATCACATTGGTTAGCCTGCAAGCAAGTGATGAGATCACTAGAATGTTATATCACGGGAATGAGAAAAGAGTACATGTTGGTAACGAGATCAAACTAGGTATGGAGATACCATGATCGAATCTCGGACATGTAATATATCGCGAGACAAAGGGATTTAGTTACTAATGTTAAAGGTTCTCACGATCACATAAGTCATCATAGAATGTGTAGGAGTCAGTATGGATCTCCAGGTCCCGCTTTTGATTATTGATCTAAGAGGGGTCTCGATCATGTCTACATCATCCACGAACCGTAGGGTGACACACTTAAGGGACACCAACACCATTTGGAGCAAATGTGTTTCAGATGAATGAATTGCAAAGCGCTAGAATTATTTCAATAGACACCAAAACTATTTCGGGTGAAATTGTTGAAATTGGTTCTGCATGTAATATTGAAATGTTGTAGGGGGTTTTATGTGAATGTTTGTTAATTAAAGTAATTAACAAAATTCTGAATAAATTTAATAAAAGAGTTTTATTAAATGAGAGAGCATTAAATTTGGAGAAATTTAATGCATTTAAAGTAAACACTTTAAAGAGGAATGTTAAGGGACACTTTTATGTGGAGGGGGTTACCACCACATGAATGGGGAGGTGAGGGGTCACCCCCCATGGGGCACCGACCATGGGGAGGGGTACCCCCCCTCCTCCTAGAAAAGGCCACCCCTCTCACCCTTCTTCCTCACACCTCCTTGTGAAGGATCTCTCTCCCCCTCTAGAATTATTCCCCCATGGTCTCGGATTAGCAAGATACATGTTCCTGGTGGCATTTCATCTAGAAGGAGTTGCTGCTTCCACTGCATCGCTGGAGCAAGGAGGCGGAGGTTGTTCGGTGGCCTGAACGTGTGTGCGAGTGCGGATGCGCTACTATTTTGCGGCACTAGGACTTCCACACGATCTTGAGATCGGCAAGCATATGACTACATCATCAACGAGTTCCTAGTCGTTAACAAAACTTTGTTGTTTTCGAGGGTAAGTTCTTCATGGATGTATATCCACTCGTTGCTTGTGTCTAGTTGATAGATCTTGGCGCATAGTTCTCATCGTAGGAATTTTTTGTTTTCTATGTTGTGAACCCTTCAGAACCCCCTCTGTTTTTAGGTCAGAGGGCTTATGTAGGCAAAAGGAGAGGTTGAGGCAGAGACCGAGGTAGCCACACCACCCCCTAGCGTGGCCTGGCCTAGTGATGGCCCAAAATATATCGAGCTCGTTGGGGAACCCCAATAGGAAGGTATGATGAGCATAGCAGCAAGTTTTCCCTCAGTTATGAAACCAAGGTTATCGAACCAGTAGGAGCAAGGAAACACCTCCAAGGTGTTGTTTCCAACTTGGAATCCTGCACAACACAACCACAGAACTTTGCCTCCATCTTACAGTGGGGTTGTCAATCTCACCGGTTTTTCTGAAAACAAAGGATTAAATGTATTGTGTGGAAGATAGCAATAGCTTGCAGATGGTAAACAGAAAACAATAAATAGTTGTAGATTGATGGTAAAAGAAAGGACTGAGATCCATAGTTCACTAGTGGTGATTCTCCTTAAGATAGATGACATGTTGGGTGAACAAATTATAGCGGGGCAATTGACAAACATCGCGAAAGCATAGAAGCATATACTAATCATCTTGACTTCTATGAGATTTGATTGGGCATTACAACATTATACATAGACCATAATCGAACTGCATCTATGACTAATAATCCACCTTCAGGTTATCATCCGAACCCCCTCCAATATTAAGTTGCAAGCAACAGATAATTGCATTAATAATTGTGTGTAAAGTAAACAATATGATTGTTCTATGAACAAAGGATTGTTGTTTTCTCCCTAGTAGCAACAACACATCTAGTACCTTAGAGATTTCCGTCACTTCCCAAGATTACTAGAGGCATGAACCCACTATCGAGCATAAATACTCCCTCTTGGAGTTGCTAGCATCTACTCGGCCAAGATAGCTACTAACAATGAAGAGTATGCAAGATCACAAATAACAAAGACATGGTAGAATCAATAATCAATATGAAATAGCATCTCAATATCCATCGGATCCCTGTAAACACAACATGTATGATTACAAATAGATGATCTTGATCATGAACGGAGCTCACAAGATCTAGACATGGTAGCACAAAGGAGAAGAACCAACCATCTAGCTACTACATGGACCCGTAGTCCAAGGATGAACTACTCATGCATCACACTGGAGGCAGGCATGGTGATGAAGAAGGCCTCCAGGGTGAATTCTCCCCTCCGGCAGGGTGCCGGGAAGAGCTTCTGATCCCTTCCGATCTAGGGATGGGGATGACGGCGGCTACAGACTCTTTCGTGGAATTTTGATCGGGTACTTAGGGTTTCTATATCGGAGGCGAATAGGCGAAATGGGAGGTCGAGGGGGTGCCCTAGGCGGCCACACCACCCCCTGGCGCAGGCCAGGCCTGGCCGCGCGACCAGGTGGTGTTGCCGACCTCTGGCCCCTCTCCGTCTCATCTTCTGGCTTTGTGTCCCCCTCGGTGAAATATTGACTTTAGCTTTTGTCCCGTCCAATTCCGAGAATATTCATTTCTGACTTTCTTGGAACCAAAAACAGCAGAAAACAGGCAGCTGACACTATGGCATCTTGTTAATAGGTTAGTCCAAGAAAGTGTATAAAAATACTCCAAAGTGTGGACAAAACATAAGAAAGTAGATATAAAACAAGCATGGAACATCAAAAATTATAGATACGTTAGCAACGTATCACCTGGCCCGCACCACCCGGTGGTGTGGGCCCCTCATAGCCCCTCTCTGTCTCGTCTTCTGGCCCCGTGAGTCTTCTGGTAAAATAGGAGTTTTGTGATATTTTCTGGGATTTTTTCTGAAAGTTGATTTCCTGCACAAAAACGAGACATCAAAGCAATTCTACTGAAAACCATGTTAGTCCGCATTAGTTGTATCCAAATCACACAAATTAGAGAAGAAATAATAGCAAAAGTGTTCGGGAAAGTAGATACGTTTTGGATGTATCAGTTATCTTACCTAGCTTTGCCTCAACAATCATCGTTCTTTCTTGGAGGGCCTGCAAATCATTCCTCAAACTTATAGCTTGGTTAGATAATTTACCAAGCACAACATCATGGTTCTCTGTTATTTTAACAAGGATATTGTTTTGCTCATTTTGTGAGTCTATAAAGGACTTAAGTGTTTCTTAGAGACTACCATTACTTGTTCCCATATTATTATTAGAGTTACCTGTAGGACTAGAATAATGTTTCTGAAAATTAGGATTATAATTATTCTTCCAAGCAGGTTTATAATCATTATGAGCTATCAAGTCTATTTCTTCAATATTTGATTCTGGGATAGCTCTTACCTGGTTTTCCTTACCTTTTACGGCTAATATGAGCTCATCCAGCTTAGCATTGAGTTCTTCATTTTCTTATGGTGAGACGGAGTTCACCTTCTTCGTATTTGATCTAACCACATGCCACTGGTCATGGTTGTCTTGCATATTGTCTAGCAGCTGCTTTGTTTCGGTAATATGTTTGCCCATAAATGTTCCTCCAGCTGTAGTATCAAGCATAAACTTAGACACAGGGTTAAGAGCATTATAAAATAAGTGGAGAATTAACCAATCTTCCATCCCATGGCTAGGACAATTTCTCATGCATTCTTTCATCCTCTCCCATGCAAGCGCTAGTCGCTCACGCTCTTCCTGTCTAAAACCAGCAATATTAGTTCTTAGTTGCATAGTCTTTGCAGGTGGGAAACTTTTAGTCATAAATAAAGAAGTACACTCTACCATGATGCAATAGTATTTCTAGGCAAAGATAGCAACCATTCTTTTGCTCTTCCTCTAAGAGAGAAAGGAAATAAGCGCAATTTAACCGCATCGGGGTCAACATCTTTTATGTGCATCATATCACATATTTCAGTGAAAGTGTTCAAGTGCATACCTGTGTCCTCAACAGCAGAGCCTCCAAATTGATTCTGTTGAACCAAACTTAAATAATGGAGCTTAATTTCATAATCATCAGTAGTAATTGTTGGCTAAGTAATAGGAGTACGCAAATAATCACTATTGGGAGTTGCAAACTCTCCAAGCTTCTTTTTAGCCATATTTCCTATGTTTTTGGGTTTTCTTAAACAAAGATTTATGATAGTAAAAATAAGAATTTAAAGACTAACTCATTTTTTGGTTTTTCAAATAAAGACTGAAGCAAACTAACAAAATTAAAAATAATAATTAAAACTAGCAAGGTTCCTACTAACCTCACCAGGGTAGCTATTGCTTCCCCGGCAACGGCGCCACAAAAAGGGTTGATACCTTCAATACAGATTACGGATTTACTATAGATCTTTTTCCCTAGTAGACCTAGGTTATCGAATCCCCGGGAAGGAGAAAGCATAGTGCCGTTACTTTAACGGACCTTTAGAAGTTGTAGAATTCTTTTTGTGGTTTACCGGTCCAAGAGTTTGCTATCTTTTGTTGTTGTGGATGATGGAGAGAGGCCTAGGGATTTTGGTTTCACCTGTAGCTGTGCAAAACATCTCATGGGAAGAAAATATAATAATAAAGTATGCATGTAATTGTTAGAACAAGATAATTATATGTGGGCAGTGCATCCATAATTTCTATTGCCTCTGCAACCACTTATAGCAATAACCTACTAGTCTCATTCATAGAAGAAAGAGAACTAATGATATGCATAGTGATTTCACCGTTAATCCCAAGTAAATCCCTCACATACAACCATACTACCCCTTCTATCACTAGGGTTCCCAACCTGCAGATTAGTCATTACTCATACTCCCTATACTGCCTCAATCCTCGGGGTCTTGGCTACCTGACAAGTCCTTAGATTGAGGCAAGAGAGGATACAATAATCATCATATCATACAAACTAATACATGATCCCATCTATGATAAATAACATGCACAAAAGCTACATGGCTAGGCCGAAGCCCTTATCCCAAAGAGAATTACTCACGCATAGAGATGAAATCAGCAATCATAAACATTGCAATGGAAACCATGAGATTGATAGCAAATAGTCTTACAATGTCACTAATTGAAGATGAGATCTACTATTACAAGTGGTGGAATATGGCTATGGTGGTGGAGAAGGGTTTGGAGATTAGATCTAAGTCTATTCCTCCGGTGGCTCTTCGGTGTTGTGGACGGAGTTCTGGGGGCGGTTGGCGATCTTGTTTCTCGTTGCCCGAAGCGTCTTTATATAGGGGTCCCTTCGCGAAAGTTGTTCTGTTTGACCTAGCGGTGTCGATGGAAACTATACGACTGGAACTATACGGCCAGAATTTTATTCCCGCCGTATAGTTGGTCGTTAAAGTGTCTATCTCCACTTGATGACCCATGGTTTCTTCGGGTTGTTGGAAATCTCATATCTTTGACTTTAATGTTGTGATTCCCATTATCAAACGTCATTATCTGCGCAGGGAAAATAGAAAGAAAGGATTGCATACCCCTTTGATCATTAGGCATTAGTGGTAGCGTTTAGAGAGATATTTCATCAAAAATATGAATAATATCCAGTTTAAATGTGAATGTAGATGGCTATATTTCACAGCTATCAAATATAATGAACCTGTAAAAGTTGCAGACCCGCAATGTTTCTGTTGTACCACTGAAGGATGTGATATTTGTGAAACGATACTTCGTGAATATTATGTCAATGACTTGCGCACTACAACATGCAGCGGTGTGCTGGATCATCGCAAAGGCCCTCTTTTATGAATAGTTTCTCCACCAATCTTTGACACTTTCAATGACCATCCAATCTCATGGGTTCACCTCATGGAGCCCAAGCCAATCCTTCAAGCGGCACCAAACTCTAATAGTAAACTAGCATTGGAAGAGTAAATGGTGGCTGAGTCTTGCACTTGGTTGCAAAGCTTGCATAGTCCACAATTTTGGCATCCCCTCTTTTCAAGTCTATCTATTGTCAATACTATATTTTGAAGAATCAACCTTCAAAAAAATTGAATTTGGGAGGAGCCTAAAGTTTGCATACAAGTGATGTAATTGGAGCATTGTTTAGGCCCAAAATTACATTTTGTATGATTAATTAGCCGAGTAGCACCCATTATTGGTAAGCTTCCAAACTATCTTGCCGAATCAAGCATCTCCTAAAGCTTGGAGAATTGGACAAAGTGGTCAAGAGTGATGCTTCTTTGGGTGTCAAATTGGGACACCCCAAAGTCATTTGTAAGGGCTTTGTTGACTGTGCTCTTCTTCTTCATTGAGATCTCGAAAATAAGAGGGGTGATGTCTTTAGGCCTCATTCCTTGTAGCCACGAAGCCCCCAAAAAAGAGATTTCTTGCCATTTCCAATTGTTACTTTGGTGGCCACCGCGAAGAGATCATGATAATTATAGTTGCAAGGATTCCCAAACCAAACCCAAGGCCTTTTGACCTCATCCCATTCATGCCAAAGCCATTTCATGCGGAGGTCTGAAGCATGCTTTTTTTAGGTTTAAAATTCCATGTCCTCCTTTGATCTTTGTTTTGCACACCAAATCCCGATTTACTTTGCATTTACCACCGGAGACCTTTTCACATGTCGTCCAAAGGAAGGCCTTCCTAATTCTACCAATCTTCATGAAGACTTCCATAGGGATATCTTCATGAAGTCTCCATAGGGATGTCAAGGACGGTGATAAAGTAGATGACCACACTAATGAGCACCGCTTTGACAAGAGTTGTTTGGCCGTCTAAGGTAACATGCTTCCTAACCCACGGGATGAGCTCGGTACTTCAAAATAATATAGGAAACATCCATATTGGCAAGCAGAAGTTATCAAATTATAGGTCTCGTCGACGTGACCTTCTTCTTACCTACTTAACGTCCACTTTGTGGTATTGCTCAGGTTGAAGATATATAGGAGACGACGACGTGTGGTTCTGATGGTAGTATGAAGCTAGAAAGAGAAATGAATAAATTGAAGAAACTATGAAAGAAATAAATACATGCCAGTGGCATTTTAGCTACGGATTGGGCTAGCAAGTTTATATCCCGTGCAACCATCTCCAAATGGTTGCACCCAGTATCTCCAGCGCATGCCGCTGCTCCCTTGGTTGTAGATAGGACCATATACTGATCCAATGAATAGCACGGAGATAACCTGGCAAACTCCTACGTGAATTTAGATTTTATCTTTATTATGCACAGCACATAACCAATTGCAAAAAGATTTGTAATGATATTTTAATGGTGGAATATTGAAAGCCATGTGAATAATCCGCCATATTATCTTTGCAAAAGAGCAAGTAATAAAAAATGTTCAATTGATTCATCTTTATCACAACACCAACATGTTTTTACTTTCTTGCCAATAACTTTTGACCAGATTATGTTTTGGCGGAGGGATATTGCATAGGTTAATCCAACTAGAGGTGAATTGCATGATACACTGAATTCATTATCGAACATAACTTTTTATTTGGTATCTATTCATTTATGAACTATGACTAATAAAATAAAATAAATTATTTGAACTAGTTTACTTTTTTTTGAAAGAAAGGTAAAAGATTTGCCTTAAGTCATTGATATATAGGAAAAAGGTCCAAAGAGGTTCATTACACACACTAGCATAAACCAAAGCCTACTCTCCCAGCAAAACACGACCCAGGTGCTTTGCCCCCGCAAGAGCCCAAACTCTAGAATCAAGCTTAATCAAATTAGAAATTACAACTGGCATAGAGCTCTTCTTCTTGAAAGTCCTCGCATTTCTTTCGTTCTAAAGGGCCCAAGAAACAAGCATAAGGAGCATGGATATCGCATTTCTCCTACCACCGTGCCCAAGGATGATGGAGCACCACCAATATTGGACATCATCATAAACACTCCAAGTCAAAGTATCGAAGTTTTGTAGGTCAAGCCAATCTTTGATCCCATTCCATATGCGTAGGGAGAAGCGGCATTTGAAGAGTAGGTGTACCGCCATCTCGTTTGCACAACCACATGGAGGGCAGGTCATGTCGTTTGGCCAGCCTCTTTTTTCAAGGTGATCCGACGTCCGCACACGGTTTTGGATGATGAGCCAAGAGAAGAGTTTGCATTTTGGTGGGGCTCAGTTCCACACCAACGGGCCCATTTCCGAGGTGATTGTACCGGCGAACTGCACCAAGTAAGCCGAAGAGTAAGAGTAGTTCCCGGAGCCGGTTAGCTTCCAGTGAATAGAGTTGGTACTTAAAATACTCTTTGTTCCATAACATAAGCATTTTTAGCAAGCTAGGGAATAGCACTTATACAACGTTGACTAACCTGCACGTCCTATGTTTGGAGTGGAAGGAGTATAATGGTGTGTGGTAGGGAGCCTAGCAAAAAATAAAGAAAAGGGTAAGCTAGCCGTAGTATGTAGTTGTAACATATATAGCCGGAAAAATGGCAATTTTTTTAAATAATGCATTTTTAAAATTATTTTGGGCTCTAGCATATTATTGGCTTCGGCCTAGCCGAATGGTCCAATCGGCGTGGGTCTAGCTGAGTTAGCTCCGGCCAGGAGCTGACCGACTGCATGTGGTCGCGTGGGGCCGCGGGGCCCGCACTGGCCGAATGCCCCAATCGGTCACACCCAGGCTGAATGCTCAATCGGTCACACCCAGGCCGAATGCCCATTCGGTCAGGAGCTCACCGAATGGATTGTGTTAGGACCACCGCCGCACGAGCTGTCCCGCTCCTTTCCTTTCTTCCTCTGGGGCCAGACCAAGTAGCGCAATCGGCCTGAGCCTGACCGAATGAACTATTCGTCTTAGGCCTGACCGATTGCCCATTCGGTCAGGCCTAGGCCGACTGGAGTCATTCGGCTAGGCTAAAGCTGATATTGTGCTAGATTTGTAAATTTTTAAATCCGTGCAATACTTTTCAAAATAATTAAAAAATATATATTAAAAAATCGTGGAAAAATGATGGTGATTTCTAGAGAAGGGGCTTCCTCTAACAGACTAACACGGAGCAAGATTCTTCCCCGGTCAATATCGCAACCTCCCGCGGTAGCTGCCTTCCAAAATCCTAATAAGTCCTACTCCCTCCATCCTAAAATAAGTGAGTTGATGAATTTATTTAGATTAGCATGTATCCTGACAAATCTAAATTCATATGCCACCACCCGTCGACGAGACTACCTCTGGCCGTGCACGTTGTGGTCTTCTTCAGAAAGCAAATCGCCCGGAGGCCGGAACTATCTGTGAATGCTTCGCCTTATTTTGGACAGTCAATCCGTGAATGCTTCCAGGATTCCTCGGCATATACGGCGAGTCGTAGTTGTTGACACGTTACATCACCTGTGTGACAATCCATCTCGAAAAGATGACCCTTATTTTGGAAGAACCTCCCTTGCGCGCCAAAATTGGGATGGCGCTGGTCCCAAACGCGCCCGCATAAAAGCCTGCCTCGAGGTCGAGGGATACACACACGCTGTTTTTTATTTTTAGGGAAGAACTAGGAAAGGTGGTGCGGCGACATTGTCATTATATGTTCTGGTGGATGTTGAGTCAAGGTTAGCTCGTAATTATGTTGGGTAATTATGTTGGTTAATGTGAGGAGATGGTGTCATGTTTGTTTGCAAAGGTGATTCAAAACATATTTAACAACAATGGGCTAGATAGTGTCAATCTATATTTATATTCGACTGAGATAGAGGTAGAGGTGCAGATATTTACAGAACAAAGCAAGTAGTACTTGCTTTTGGCCACATAATTGTAAGTTCATTACTTGTTTGAGTAGGTATAGTACAAAAATATTGGTACACCACTTGAATAAAAATAGATCTGGTTAGTATAAAGTAACTTGCAGAAGACACTACCAAATTACATGAAGTAGCCATCCGAAGCAGCTTTTATTTAACAGTACCCTCTAGTAATTAGCTTTCTAGCAATTAACTGAACAAAACTGTAATATAAACATGCACGACAACTGGAAGGAATTTTTTTTGAACATTCTTGCAATCTGCTCCTTTATTTTGTCCTGAAGATACCAAATTTGAGGCTCATCCCAGAAGAGCACGAAAGAAACTGTCACCCTTTTCTGGAAAAAACCCAATGGTCATTGGCTGATTTAAACAGAAAATCACTACCTAATGTCTGCAGCCAAAGGAAAGTATAATAAGAGAAATTGGTTCTTCCGAACATAAATTTGTAAGACAAAGCACAATGGCGTGATAGGTATGTACTGCACGGACATTGTAGTGAAAACCTATGGTAAAAACATTATTTTTTGTAATAGTTTTCCTTTTACCGTATAGGAAGAAACTCCATGTTGCTAAGGCGACGACATGGGTGTAATCACACATTTTGACCGTTGGCCTGTCAGTCGTCAACACCTTCTTGTCCAAGAGGATCGAGGTGAACAATTTGCACTTAGGCTCTTTATTTCCCCTTCCAAAGTTTGTGGCATGAAAATGAGTCGTGGATCCCCGGGTGGAGTTGTGCATCTGGCCATAAATTCCAAAGTTGGTCGCATGCTTCTACTTTAGGAGAAGCAAGCTAATGAATATTTCCTTTTTTGATGTTCAACCAAACTGCAAAATAAATCATGATCTACAAAGTATTTTTGTAAATAATCTTAGACATTGCTGATTCGCAATGGAAAACCTTTGTTTTTCGATTTCAGCAACATGTGTTAAAAGAGGCCAATATTTTCTCTGGCAGAATAAACACCAGATACAAATAGTTGGTATAGTAATATTACTAAATCTGAAGTAATCCAAAGGTGTACCTATTAAATCTGAAGAAATGTGTATGACATTCTTTGTCATCATCCTATCTTTAAGAGCATTGAGTGTGAGCTGCAGATCAGCCTTGCCAAGTATATTCTTGTTGTGTGCTGAGGCTAAATAAAATCTAGTACAGTCCACATAAAGGAAGGTCCATCAAAATGAGAACGCATCACTATTGTGCAACAGAGAGCTGCAGGTAGAAAGGTGTAGTTTTTTACTTAACAGATAGCAACTAAACCAACCTCTGATCAAATGCATAGATAATATAACTGCACTACTATGATATGGAATCAGCAGCCTTATCAGTAGGGTAAACCATGACACATTATTGTGCCAAATAAGAAGGACCATAATACATATTAGAAAATGAGTCATATATTGTGTCAAAGATAGTAGAAGCATAATCAGAGGCAAAGAAATTCGAGAGGGAAGACTTGCCTACTTTCCCTTGGCCTCGAGGCAGTGCAACAACTGCTAGTTCTATGTACTTCATTTCAAACCGCCTCAACGTTCATTGAATAGAATCAGTATTCAGTTTAACCATTTAAATCATGACAGCTACTTGGTCTTGATGTGCACAAACCGGCCTTCATACAGACATTGCTGCAACCATAGGAATTTGTTCATGCTTTTTACTGGGAAAAGAAAAGTTGGGAATACCTCAGGGAGAGGATTAGTTTACCTCTATTTGGAGATGTAGTCAACATCTATAGCTAAAATTGATTGAACTCTGGGAGAAGATCCGAATTCTAGGGCTTCTACTTTAGGAGAAGCAAGCTAATGAATATTTCCTTTTTTGATGTTCAACCAAGCTGCAAAATAAATCATGATCTACAAAGTATTTTTGTAAATAATCCTAGACATTGCTGATTCGCAATGGAAAACCTTTGTTTTTCGATTTCAGCAACATGTGTTAAAAGAGGCCAATATTTTCTCTGGCAGAATAAACACCAGATACAAATAGTTGGTATAGTAATATTACTAAATCTGAAGTAATCCAAAGGTGTACCTATTAAATCTGAAGAAATGTGTATGACATTCTTTGTCATCATCCTATCTTTAAGAGCATTGAGTGTGAGCTGCAGATCAGCCTTGCCAAGTATATTCTTGTTGTGTGCTGAGGCTAAATAAAATCTAGTACAGTCCACAGAAAGGAAGGTCCATCAAAATGAGAACGCATCACTATCGTGCAACAGAGAGCTGCAGGTAGAAAGGTGTAGTTTTTTACTTAACAGATAGCAACTAAACCAACCTCTGATCAAATGCATAGATAATATAACTGCACTACTATGATATGGAATCAGCAGCCTTATCAGTAGGGTAAACCATGACACATTATTGTGCCAAATAAGAAGGACCATAATACATATTAGAAAATGAGTCATATATTGTGTCAAAGATAGTAGAAGCATAATCAGAGGCAAAGAAATTCGAGAGGGAAGACTTGCCTACTTTCCCTTGGCCTCGAGGCAGTGCAACAACTGCTAGTTCTATGTACTTCATTTCAAACCGCCTCAACGTTCATTGAATAGAATCAGTATTCAGTTTAACCATTTAAATCATGACAGCTACTTGGTCTTGATGTGCACAAACCGGCCTTCATACAGACATTGCTGCAACCATAGGAATTTGTTCATGCTTTTTACTGGGAAAAGAAAAGTTGAGAATACCTCAGGGAGAGGATTAGTTTACCTCTATTTGGAGATGTAGTCAACATCCATAGCTAAAATTGATTGAACTCTGGGAGAAGATCCGAATTCTAGGGCTTTGTGAACATAACATCATATACTCACTCATGCTCAAATTTTTAGAAGAAAAATCTTCCATCATTATAAGCCAGCAACTCTGCGGAAGAAGAGAAATAAGCAGTGAGATGACATGTACACCTGATGTAAGACATGAAGCCCACCATATAAGAGAAAATCCACAACCAGAAAATGACCCAGACGCTACATGTGAACTTCTCAGATTATATGTTGGCTACATCTCTTCTTTTTCCATGCATCTTACATACAATCTCTTGTTGTGATAAAAATAGAACCCTGAAATACAGTGCAAGAAAATCACATTAAAGATATACTGGACATGTATAAGGCTATTGTAGAACTGTATAAAAAATATAGCCTGCACAACAGAATAATGTATGTGGTAGACATAGAGATATAGCGTACCGAAAAATAGTGTAGCATGGTATAAGAATTTTGAGAAGACTCACTACTATAATCTTTCTTTGATGTTAGCTTTAGCTTGGCTAGGTAAGACCAATTTCAAAACAACTCTGAATTGGATTCGTTTTGCAACGAATCATAACTAAATCTATTTTGGATTCTCACTATGATACTATGCATGTTGTACGTATAATCAGTGAAGCCCTTCCATCAGATTCTATGTTCCATATCTAAATTCCAATATAGCAGGGCAATGCAAGGAAGAAAATATTAAAGTACCAAATGGATAACAAATATGTGATGTGCCAAGGTATATTTGTTAATTCAGAACCCAACCTCAGCTTAACATAGATACCAATTGCTAAATTTGATGGAACTGTAAGAAGTCATATAGTAGTGCTTAGAACCAGATGAAACATGTTTGAAATGAGAAAATTAAGTTGACCAAAACTGCCCTTGTAACTTCATGGTGCGTAATCCAGATCCAAACATGTATTACCAAAGAAGAAAAACTACCCCTGGCCAGACCCTGGCTGAACAATTCGAGAGTGCATCCCAGATGTACCCTATGTTCATATAGCTAGACCTGTACTATATCTGCCCATGCATATTATTGAAAAGAAGATGCAAAAAAAAACATTGTCAAATACAGCAACTATGCACATATAAGACTGTGATCGGAGCAGCAAAGTAATCTCGAACCGAGATGCAGGCAAGGATTCTACATGAAGAAAATAAGGGAACATGCCTGGTGGATCTTGATGAACTCGATGTCCCAATTCATGAGGTCCTCGGCAGGAACATCGTCCAGGTTGTTCTCCCACGAGTCAGCCTCCTCCTGCTCGCCGGCATAGAACATGGCGGTAAATGGGAGGCTGACGAAGCGGGGCCGATGGACACGGATGAAGGCGGAGCAGGGTGATTCGTGCCACCTACGCGGTGGGTGGAAAGTTGCAGCCCTGCCATCGAAGCCGACGCCGGCGGACAGGTCCTGCACGACAGGTTGGGCGCGCGCGCTGCCTAGGGAGAAGCCTTGCTCGGCGGCGGCAAAGTGGGGCTCCTCCGCGACCTCCTCCACAGGGAGCTCGAGCACCTTGCCAAAGTGGCGGCGCGGAAGTCCTTTGCGTCGATGGTGGCCGCGTCGCAACTCTGAAACCCGATGGCCCACGGAGGGATGGCTGCGTGAGCTCCTCCCGTAGCTTCAACCCCTCGGGAAGGAGAAGAGGGCGGAGAGGTCGTCCATCGTGCCGCCAGCTGCGTCGTGAAAGAGAAGAGAACCCGAGCATCTCCTTCAAGCCGAGGATCGGAGGCCATGTCGCGCCAACCCTAGGGGGAAAATTAGAGGAGAAGAGACACCCAAACATCGTTCACCTTGGTAGACTGAGGGGACGAATTCTTGCACCTTGATTTTTCCACAAGTGCGATCCTCCACTGTAGATGGTCGGCAGGGCCAACAGAGGAGCCTGGTCGCGCTCTTCCTGTAGAGCGGTCGATGGGCCGCGGATCCTCGCCTGGCCGTGCTCTGCTTGTACAGCACCTATACATGCTCCTTTCCTTTGGCCGCGAATCGTGGCTGTCCACCGCGGTGCCCGCGCCGGTGCTCACAGACTGCCTTCGCGCGGCGGCTTCTGGCCATGGCGACGCCATCGTGGCCCTCAAGTGCCTCGTCCCGCTGACTATCATGCTCGCCCGCGAGGCTTCCATCCTCCTTGACCAGCTCTTCGCCGCCGCCGTCTGACACCCGGTGCCTGGCCACAACCCACTTCCGCTCCGAAGAGAGATGAGAAGGGGGAGGGGATAAGGCTCTCCTGCACGTGGGACGTCGAGCCTGTTAATTCGTCGCTTGTTAAGGAGACCGTGTGCTCCTCTACTCTAGTTGATGACACGCGTGATGGACCGGTGGTGATACGTGGCGTCAGTAACCGCGCAAGAATCGCTACCAGAGACCCACCTTCATTGAACCACTGTGCACTGTTCATTTGTGCACCATCTACAGTGAAAAAGATTACGTGGAGGGGCTATCTGATCGGTGAAATGCTTCACTTTCATATATATGTATTATACACACGCTGCTAAAACCCGATGCGTGCACTTGGCGAAATGGGCCCAGTATAGTATCCAAAAGAGAAGAAAGTTATAGCATGGGCCGAACATAAAAGTGGCTCAGTAACGGGCTGTTCGGACTTTGGAGCATATCCGGCTATATTTTGCTGGGCCAAGTACTTCAGCCCGGTCACTTCACTGTTTTTTCTTCTATTTGTCTTTTAATCTGAAAAATAATTTCTGTTTTTTTTAAGAATGATTTAATGTACTCCCTCCGGTATAATTTAATTGTCGGAGGTTTAGGTTAAGGCAAAGTTGTGTCTTCAATTGCAAGAAAAAAGGGGAAAAGTAGTTATTTTTTCTCTGTTTGGGAAGGAGAAAACAATTAAGAGTTTGATGAAAAAAGGAACAGATTAAAGTTTATTTCAGAATCTTGTGATGTGCATTTGCAAGGGTCTTTTGTTCGGAAAGGAGAAAACAATTGAGAGAGTTTGAAAACATTTTCTAAATCATAGAGAAACACAGGTATCTAACTAGTTTACTGTTATATATGTGTAAAACACGAAAAAAATACTCCCTCCGTCCCGAAAAGGATGTCGTAAATTTTTCTAAATGTGAATGTATCTATATACTAATTGTGTCTAGATTCATTCGCTTAGACAAATCTGCGACATCCTTTTGGGACAGAGGGAGTAATATATAATTTATTTAGAAAAATATACCCATATGACTCACTAGTCCTCGGTCTAAATATTTGAAACAATATTCATAGACAAAGATTTATAAGTTTGATTTAAGACGCGTCCAAACAATATTGCATTTGTTTTCAATCATGCTTTACGATTTTAACCCCTAGTTTGAGAGTCGTGAGCCTAAATATGCACTAGCTACTAGTTCTTCTGATTTTCCACAAGGATAAGACCACGGGCACAGACAATCTGCCGGTTTCTAGGGTTAGGATCTTTTTTCTGTCCCAAGCCACGAGGCAGTAGCTAGCTAGTCACTGCTTAATTTCATGGAGAAGAGAGACAAAAAGAATGCTAAGCTAGCTTAGCTAGCATTGCACAAATCTCTATCTTGTCCAGAAAAGTTGTCATCTTATATTAATCAGGCTATACTGTAGCACCGTATGCCTTGCATCCATGCTTGTGAGGAGAAAAAGGCTACCCATAACTGTTCTTGCCGTTTGACATTTTGTTGCAAGAATCTAGGATAAGTATAGTTCTTCTATAGTGCTTCTGGTTCACAAAACAACACTTAAACTAATTAAGTGCTTCTGGTTAATTGGCTCCCGCCAGCATCAATCATGCACGGCGCCGAACAGAAAAGGGTCTTGTCTGCCATATAATTAGGTGCAAATAAACTTGTGAATTTTATTTGACTAATTAGTTAGTAGTTCATAGAGATGGGGTGGGAGCAGCTAATGAACGACTATAGATTAGCATTGCATTGCTCCTATGAATAATCAGTCAGTTGCCCCTTGTTTACGATATCTAAATGTATAAACGGTTAGAATATGTACTTGTGAGACAACTGATTGTTGATCAGGTTCAGCCGTTCAGGCATACAGGATACCGTGCTCGGACTAGCATAAGCTTGATGATGTTTCAGTGTCAGGAAAAGTTGTACCCAAATGGTCAAGAATTCATTTGATCACTAACAAACTTTAGAATTAACTTCTTCTTTTGGCGGGGTTCAGAATTACCTTACATGGTTAATTTACATGATACGAAATCACATTTTTCAGTAAGTACTTTTGAAAACGCAGCTAGTAATACCTTAGTAGTAGAGGGCTCGTCACATTCCTTTTTAGCAAGTTACCGCAATAGAGTACCCCTCCTTACTTTTTATTTGCACATAACGAAATGGGGAAAATTGAGAATTAATTTGGAGGATCATAATTCATTGACTTCTCTTGTCATATTATTTTGTGGGAATTTTTTTAGGGGGGGGGGGGGGGGGGTGTCATGTTTTTGATTTTTCTTCAAATGCATAAAGCATGATGTTAATTTGATTGTTGTTTTTAAAAACCTTTGCACTGTAGCAATTTGTGATAATTGAAAAAAAATCAAAACCACTTTAATTTACATTACATGTAAATCTATCGACCGCAAGAGCCCACCAAAACAAATAATTTGCATGTATCAATTAAACTAACAAGTGGGGTACCACTAAAAGCATAGCATCAACTGTTTGGGGACTTTTTATAGTGTATAGGTGTACGAACTCCCATGGGTGTTATATTAGAATTTTCCGTGGGTCCTACAATTATGATTCCGAGATTAGATGGATCATACATACAAAGGTTATTGAAACGAGTTCTCAAACTTTAATTATATAAGCAGCCTGCCATTCTGCAAAATTCAAATGCATATATTATTTGTGGCAGTTGGATAAAATAAAATAGCAGCAATTTTTCACAAAACCAATCGTTTCTATATTTATGCATACCGATTCTCTTTTAGTAATAAGCATAGCTACCCTCGACCTTGTCGAACCAGTCAGATTCATGCACAATCACATTGAATATGGTGCAAAGCATGCCCGCATTATTGATGATCACTGCACCTGAACATTTCAACACTAATTAACTATGTCTGTTAGACAATTAGCTAGCCAACTAGCCATTACTATATGGGTTAGTGATGTGTATTAGACTTTTGGATAACCCATCATATATGTCACTGTTTTGGAATGTCTCGTTTATAATTCGTGTAGATGCCAATCTAGGTAGTCTAGACTCTAGAGAACGAAAAGGTGCTAATTAGCCGCAAGCTTTTTGCCTGTTATAATTTTCTTAATTAGGATGGTGCAGGCTAAGGGTGACCACTTAACCGACAGTTGACACTTTTACAAACTGCGGACCAATTATATTGGGACTAAACAATGTACGTGCATGCATGAGCGGGAAACGGCCGGCCGTGGAGTGCCTTCACTCATCCACGTGGATATACTAACAGAACAATAACCTTTTTTATGTATAACATATAGTTAGGACATCAGTGAAGTACGAATATAGTTAGACAACGGTGTTTTATTTAGTCTAACAACTATTTAAATGTTGACATGTAAACAAAAGGGCGTTATTTAGGTGTTTGGTTTGGAGAGGCTGGCCGGTTTGTGTTGAGTAAAAGGACCACTTCTCATGTAAGTCATTCCTAGCAGCCTATAGGGAGTTAGGGACGGCTTAATTAGTTTACTTTCATAAAAAGTAAATATGAATATTAACTGTATATGGAGAAGTAACAAAATTATTGCAGTTTTAGATTAAGAAAAAAACTTTTGTAATGTGCTTACTTTTTAAGAAATCAACACATTTAGTTGCTTGTATATAATCCTCCTCCACGACTACTTCAATACATGTTTGTGTGTCTACTATTTCTTGTAATTAAACACTATTTATGTTGTTCATGGGATCACAGAGCTTGGTATCTAATCAAGGTTGTTTTACTGTAAAAGATATCCATGGAGTAAAAATAAATCAACTCAATTAGAACTTTGTAGTTACTTTCTCAGAATAAAACACATCATGAATTTAGCAAAACCCAATAATCGGTAGTACTATGTTGGTTTTCTTATAGTAATTGGAGAAGTGATAAAAGATAGTTGGTAAGTTGTTGGTGGTGCTTCATGTTTCTCAATTAATCAAATTATTTTTTGTGAAAGAACTTTGACATATCAGACACTATAGTAAAGATTAAAGGAAACTTCATTATATGTTGTGTGTGTTGTATTGGGTCTTTATAAGAAACAATTCTGAAGAAAGGGCACGTTGAGAAATAAAAATATGTGTTTGACTTTTATTTACATTCCTAGTAATGTGTTTTTGTCAGAGATTTCCAGCGAGGCAGTTTGACTATAGTAGACAGACATAAGCCTCCCATTTTTGAAAAAGAAGATACGAGAGTTTGATTTTTTTTCAATTTTCCTACAATATAGAAATTTTCAAAATTTTAGCCTATTAAACATACCTAATGTAAAACTAATCTTAATTCTTACTTTTTATGCATATGATTTATCTTACTATAAATCCATACAACAAGTGAACCTTTGAGATCATAGTCTGGGTACTTTTGTTTCACTCATGGGTGACGACTTAGTAACAAGCTATGGTTTCTTAGAGGTTAGTTTCTTGTCTTGTTGAGTTGTTTATTCCTTATTGTGGTTGTGGATTTTCAATATATTTTTTCCAGGAGATTTTCTCTTCCATTGTTTTGATACAAATGAGTCGATATGGTTAGTTGGGCAAGTTTACCTAATACAAGATGATCCATTAGAGGAAATCAGCTAAAACAATTATACAACCCTGTGTTTCCTTACTTTTCTAAGATTAATCAATAGATTAAAGGGTAATCTACTGCTCATTACTTCATAACTCAATTAAGTTCTTCGTTTTACAAAAAGGGAAATAAAGCCCTTTGCATCGTCAATCGATGCACACAACCATTTTTATTACAAATTTGGTCGTCCAAAGTAATAGTACAGTTCAAGGATCAAAGAGGGTCAATACATGAATTAACTAGCAAAATAGATCTGGCATATATCACATATGTACTATGTAATCTATTAGTTTTGTGTGCTATGATTTTCTCAATTAGGATTATGCATGCTGATACTGACTACAGTTGACACTTTTCCAAACTGCACCAATTATTTGGGGATTAAACAATTTATGTAACCAATTATTTGGGGATTAAACAATGTGTGTAAGTGCCTTGACTCGTCCATGTGGATACACTACCAAAATAGCAACAATTTTATGCATAACATATAATTGGGACATTATAAAGTAAGAATATTGACAGGAAACAATGTTTTATTCTTAATTTGGACTAACAACAATTTAAATGTTGGACATGTAAAAAAGAGTGTGTTAATTGGTTGTTGATTGGAGAAAATGTTGGTTGGCTTTATCTTGAACAAAAGGTCCACTTCTCATATAAGTGATTCCTCGCAGCCTATAGGGACAATTTTAATTAGATTACTAGTTCATATAGAGTAAATGAAGAATTAATTGTATGTGGAGAAGTAACACATTTATTGCATTTTTAGATTAATAAAAGATATTTGAGGTAATGTGACACTCTTGTGGAGAAACTAAGAGAGTGTGCTGCTCTTGCATATAATCCTCCTTCACGACTGCTTGAGTTATTTGTGCGTCTATGGTTTCTTGTAATTAACTTTCATTCGTGCGATAGCAGAGATTGGGATCTGATCAAAGTTTTTTACATTAAAGAGTTCCACGCAGATAAAATAAATCTACCAATTAGGATAGATTTTTTATTTACTTTCTCAGAATAAACAACATTATGAGAATATAATTGAAGTTCGAGAAGTCATTTAAATAGCTTGTTTGGTTCTTAGAATAAATTTTATTTACTATAAACTCATTAACCAATAGTTCTTTGTTTGTTTGCATGGTTTGTTTATTTAGTTTTACTTGGAGATGCCATAAAAGAAACTAGGCAAGTTGGCAAGGGTGCTTATCAATTAATAGCATTAATTTTTTGTGAAAGAAGTCTAACATATAAGGAACTAGAGTGAAAATTAAAATGAACTTCATTATACGTTGTATATGTGGTATTGGGTGTTTCTAGCATAAAGCTCAAAGAGAAGGCATATCGGGAAATAGAAAGAAGTGTTTGACTTATCTTTCCATTCCCTAATGATATGTTTTGGTCAAAATTGTCCAATCGGGAATTTCAAATATAGCAGCAGAACGTAAAGATCATCCTAGATGCACAGGTCGAGGTTTTCCCATTTTTGAAAAAAAGAAAAGATAAAGAGTGTTTTATATTTGGTTTTCCCTTTTCTTAAAATATATGATTGTTCACAATTTTAGGCTCTATCGCTTACTACACATATGAAACAAATCTTGATTCTATTTTTTTGCCATGTATGGTTTATCTTATTATAAATTTGTTGGAAATATGCCCTAGAGACAAATAGTAGTAAGGACTATTATCATATTTCATATAGTTTATGATTAAGTTTTATATCATGCTATAACTGTATTGAGTAGAAACATTAATACACGTGTGATATACAAACAACCAGGGGTTTCCAGTGAAACTCTAGTCACTGGTTCATTGGTCAACAGATGATCATGTTTCCTGATCATGTGGCATTTATGCCAGTTGGAAATGGAGTCATATCATTCCGAGAATGAGATGATGAACCAATACCCAACCTAAACATCGTGACCCGATCATGTCACGAAGTTCAAGTTATGATGATTAGAAATGGATCCTCGTAGACTATTCCTTAGACCGTGAGGCTATCAATCACTGTCTCCCGAGAGTGCTTAGATAGCATCAAGCGCCACTTGGTAATACAGTGGTTATAAAGGTGTGTTCAGGTACTCGGAGGAAACCGTAGAGGCAATATATGTCAAGAGCGAGATTTGTCCGTCCATGTGATGGGAAGATACTCGAAGGACCCACTCGGAGAAGTTATATCCAATAGCAGCTCAACGTGTGATTTGATCACGGGGATATCTCTTGTCGGAACGAGTCGAGTAGCATTGTTCAGTAACGAGATTGAACACGACATGGAGATGTCATTGATCAGATCTCGGGCAATGCAAGTATCGAGAGACAAAGGGAATAAGACACGACTGTCCCGGTTCAAACGACGAAAGATCTTCGTGGAACGCACAGGGGTCACATGGCCATCTAGGTCCCTCTATCGATCATTGGTGCGGGAGTGTCCCAACCATGTCTGGAGTGTTCCCGAACCGTGGGGTATCACGCTTAAGGGCTTGATGATGCTTAGAGAGTGTTTATAGGATCGGTAGAATCGCTGAAGAATAGTAGAGAGAAAACTGGAAGGGTTTCGGTAAGTCCGGAGGATGTCCGAAGTGGAGGTGGAAGGTGTTCCATAGCCACGAAGGTTGAATAATATGTGAATGAATGTTAAATATTGATTTAATCATTTATTCATAATTATTTAATAAAGAGAAAATCAATTTAAATGGTCAAAGGCTTAATGGGCCAATTTCCGGAGGGAGAGGGCCTATTAGGGAAAGGAGAGAGGGAGAAGGGGCCAAGGGGGTGGCTGCCTGGGCCTAGCCCCTCCCCCCCCCCCCCCCCCCCGCGCGGGGCCCACTAGGTGGCCGGCAGCCTCCCCTCCCCCTCCTCTCCTTTAGTCCCACCCTGGGACTTTGAGGGAGGTAGTACCTCCCCTTCCCCTATATATAGTGGGGGTATTTGGCCAAATAAAATATTGCAATAATCAATAAAGGTCTTCTCACTTTTGGGAGGACCTCTAATTGATATTTTTTCTCTTCTCCTCTCTCTCTCTCATGATCGTGGTCCCAAGTCTGAACTGCGCGAACGAGGGACATCTTCACCGCGGAGCGCCGTCGCGCTACGGGATTCGGATCCGGGAGCTCTACTTCTGCAACTGCTGCTGGATCGGGGAAGCGGGAGTCATCGTCAGGCACCAGACATGTGTAACTCCCCGTGAGGTGTCGCACTTGAGGCACTCAAGTCATTGGAGCCACAGGAGCGCAAGGACTTCATCACGACCTTGAGATCGACTTCGGCTCGTCAACATCAACCACGCTCTCCTGAGCGTTGACAACGCTTTTCGGTCTTTAAGGGTAAGTTCGCAAAAGGCCCCTCCCGTTACTGTATTACTAATAGATAGGTCCTGGCAGCTTCAGGGTTTCAGGGACGTAAGGTAAAATTTATTGTTTTTATACGTGGAACCCCTACAAAATTAAATCCATACAACACGTGAACCTTTGAGATCATAATCGGTGAGCTTTTATGTCACTCATGGGTGACGTCTTAGCAACAAGTTGTGGTTTCTTAGAGGTTACTTTCATGTCTTATTGAGTTGTTTACCTTCCTTATTGCAGTTGTGGATTTTTAATAATTCTTTGGCGAGGAATTTTTGCTTCCATCACTTTTGATAAAAACTAGAAGATACCCCGCGCTGTGGCGGCGGAATTTTCTGTATTATATTTATAGACCGGTTAGAAGAGGTACATACTCACATAAAATATATCTGAAGTTGAAACAAAATTGTTGATGACAAAATTTTGAATGTTGTAGAAAAAAATTGTTTCTTAAATGAGTACAAAAGGTTAAAGATAAGTCCAGGTATATCTTTTCACATCCCGTAATAGCAACAGAAAAGATTTTTAAAACTAAGGCTGAAACTACTATCAAGCCATGGCTTGCGTCAAGTAGGTTGTAAAAGACCTATGTTAGTTACTCAAATGTTAGCCATGTTATGTCGTATTACATCAAGATGGAAGAACACATGGCATTATTTACTCAGGCATTCTGGCATGGCTGTAAATCTTTGCATATGGCTGTAACGATGGACATAAGTTCAGAAATCATAGAAGAAATACTGCCATACTCCTAAACCAGGATTCAGGCAGAATATATCCTTTGTTAGGTTTCTACCAAAGTACAACTTATTTAGCTTGATAGCTTCAGTTACTAAGCAACGAAGTAACATTGTAAGTATATTTGTAGCTCCATTTTCTAGCTCCCAGAACACCATCGCACTACCTACGACCTGTAGCCTGTAGGTAACAATAGAGTATGCAATAAGCTTACAATCAAAGGCAAAAGAAAATGATAGATTATTCACTTAGAAATTCGTCTAGATTACTTGCCTTGTCTCCTGCACGTCTAGGAATTCCATCAAGTACCTAGCAAGCAAGGAACTGCCAATGCATAGGGAAGATAAGAATTAGTAATTGCTATTGTAAACTTAGCGAAATTAATTCGAGCAGCGGATGATGCTTTGCATTGGTGTCATAGACTCACATGATTGATCTTTCTTTTGCAGGCGTTAAGTAGTAGGACTTTCTTGGACCTCCGGGAGTGACAAATACTCACTCCGTTCGGAAATATACGAAATCTAATGTATCTAGACATGTTTTAGGGTGTAGGTTCGTAGAGGTTCGGGGTGAATCTATACACTAAAAAGCGTCTAGATATATTCATTTCATAAAACTAAAATGTCTTATATTTTCGAACGGAGAGAGTACAAAGAAAGTCAAGGAAGTGAATGGCATGGACCGACCGATCCAATGGAACCAACGAATCCCTATTTGCACAAAAGATATTAAGCCAAAGCTACAACACATGAAAACCCATAGTGCTAGGCACCTAGGATCTGGCCGAGGCGACAGAGAGGTTCACTTGGGTATGTTCAGAGCTGTGCTGTTGGTCTCTTTTCCTTTGCCATCGCCATTCTACACCTCTGCATCTCAGGACTCCATGGCAGTGCACTTGTTATTCCTAGCGCAAGGATACGACAGAGCACGAATATAGCCGCGGTGCACGGTAGAAGGGTTCATGGAGGGGATTAAGTTGAGGAAACTTGGAGAATCAACTCGTGGTTGGATGGTTAGGAGGGCAGTACCCCTAGCCTATCAGAGTTCAAATCTCAGGTTTGATGCTTTGGTGTCTTATAAAGGCAGAATATTCTTTCAGTGAGATGCGACGTTCCCGTCGACAGCGAGGCGCCAGTGGTGGCTTCGTCAATCTCAAGACATGCCGACTCAGTCTTTCGGAGGTGCTCATAGGGGTAGGGTATGCGTGTGTGTTCATAGGGGTGAGTGTATGTACGCATTATGAGCGTCTGTACTGTGTTTCTCAAAAAAAAAGTTGAGTAAACTTGGCCGTGGAAGAAAGAGTCAGATATGATCTGCGTTTAAATTGGAGAGAATCTCTCCATCCGTTACTAGCAGGATATGAGTGTGGAAGATGAGGGAAATGGAATCCATCAGTTTCTTTTCCAAAATAAGTAGTGGATGGTAGAGGAATTAAATTTAACGCTGAAGGTGAATAGTAGGAGTAATTAAGGAGAGCAGATCGAGGTGTAGGGGAGAGGACTCTAGATTTTTTGGGCCGAGGGGAGCGGCGAGGTAGTCTGAGGTTCGAAAAATAATTCTTCCGTTAGGTGACACGGACAGGGTATTGCTCTAGGACGGACAATGGACGGTGAGATGTTGGAAATCAAACGGCTTAGAATAGGAGATGACGTTGCTAGCCTGCATGTTAAGATAGACAAACTTAAATGACTCTTAGTGGGGGTCTATTTTATAAGAAGATATAGATGAGGTTCTATGGTTAGTTATTTTACCTAATACAAGATCCATAAAAGACGTCAATTGGAAAACATATACAATCATTGAAGTAAATCAAAGATGTGTGCGCTAGCATGGAGGCGGCAAAACACTATTTATGTGTCGTGAAGAAATATGTGTATATTGAATGTGTAAATATGCCCGCTCCATTTAAATGGAGTTGTGTTATGAAGTTATGGTTAGTAATAACCAGATGTAATTTGTAAAAAAGAAAATATCGTCATACACACTCACTGATTATAGGCGTGATTTGCAACTAATGGGCAATCCCATGAATATTATGATTGATCTTCTTGAACCTAATCCCACCAGTGTCTTGATCTCCTCGAACGGGATTGTGTAGAAAATTGTTGTCCTTTGCCGTGCGCCACTGTGAACTCACGGCAAAGACGGTTTTGCCGTGCGCCACCACACGGCAACGACGCACCGTTAGTCCCCTCCGTCACCCCATCGTCAACAGCGAAGTGGTGGGCCCTTCTACAGAGGAATATTCCCAGGGAGGGGCCCAATAAGCCGCGCTGCCGTGTGACCTCCCTTTGCCATGCGTTTCGTGGTCTTTGCCAAGCGTTCTTTCTTTGCCGTGTGTTACTTCTGATCGTTGCCGTGAGGCTTTTCATTGCCGTGGGTTGGATTTTCGGTGCGCCGTGTTACTTTTCTTTGTCGTGGGCCTTTCTAGTCTACTTACGGCAAATGTTTATTTGCCGTGTCATGGCTCACGGCAAAGGTGCTCCGCACAGCAGCGAGCTTTTCTCCTGTAGTGGGTATCTATCCATGGAGCGCTAAATGATGTTTTGTGGGTGTGCATGGAGCTCTAATTCACTAACGATGTGGTCATGCGTATACAATTCCAAATAAGCGTGTAAGTTGGTTATTGTTTATCAACCTACCTGGGATACAACGTAAGTTGGTTTCACTACAGAACTTCTACATTCCAAATAAATAATGATAGTTGTCTACATCTGAAGAACTTTATTTTTCTGAAATGGAGGTTGAACCCCCGGCCCTCTGCATCAAAGTGTGTATCTGAAGATGTAGAGGCCAGGACGTTTGACCTTCCTTGGCGAAGGTATACGAAAAAAATCTTTTTTACACCGTCAACTGTCAAAAAATCGTATATAACTAATGGCAGAGTTGGATGAAACGTTAGGTAACCAGTTGAAGTGGCTCTACCGCCAGGCCTACCAGATAAAATGTCATGTTTGACGTCCTGAGAGTTTTATTACGGTGGATTATTCTTATAGCGAGAGGCGTCGATGTTCCCATCGATAGCACATGCTTTTGATGACTTGATAGATTAAATCAACCTTGCAGCACCGTGACCAACCATCTTGGAGTATTAGGCAATTTCTCCATGAGATTAATTACCGAAATCAACATTATGTAAGCACTAGCAGATCTAAACACATGCATCCAAACAACCACATCTAGTAGATCGGAAAATCTAGCAAGAACTAGTGCATACAAAGAGAAGAATATCACGTACAGGTTGACCGGAAAGGTCGTCACTACAGCAGCACCTTGGTCATTGTTATTGTCGTCCATGGTGCTGATGAGGTTGCCGGTTGTTGAAGAAGAACACACAAACGGAGGGGCGAGCCCAAAAACCTTATCGCCCGTCTTCCGATGCAGGATCTCAACGGACGGGGTTTCGGAGGCCTGCTCTCCCGGACAGCAGTGCATGCAGCCGCCGAGATGGGGAAGCCTAGAGAGCAGCGCAGCAAGTGGAACACACAGTGAGAGAGACTGAGAAAAGAACTGGCTCGTCTAGATCTGTCTGTCTCTCGCTCTATAACCTGGGAGGTGAGCCGACCGAGTCGCCACGCGTTGGAAGACAAGGACATGCATCAAACATGCACACGAATGTTGACACGTAACCAACAGCTGGTGCACCAAGCAAAAATTTAGTCTTCCACAAAATGAGTTTCTAACTCGAACTCGATTCACGAAACGCGACGCGCGTGCGGGCGAGGCGAGGCGGGCGGCAGAGGAGGAGGAGTGCGCATGGACTCCTTCTCTTCTAACTCACTTAATTGGAGTGAAACAGCTCACCTTATAAGCTGGTCCAACTCTCTCCCAACTAGCAATGTGGGACTAAACTTTGTCTCCCACAGAGCTCCCAAGCTGCCATAGTAGATGGGCCTTGAGATTTCAGGATTTATTAGACTAGATGAGCTTCCTACATGGGCCGCAATCCATATAAATCTAACAATCCATCACCAGATCTCAGAGGCACATCATATGGCTTATCAGTTCCAATCAATGTTTAATATACATACAGTTCAGTGGAGACTGTTAAGTTGAACTTCCACCTAGACAAAGAGATACGCTTACCACAATGAACAATGGACTATGCCTTAAATTGCTAGTCTTGCGCAGCAAGTTTCACTCAACGTCGTTACCGGTACTTGGCTACCATAGGCTACCCCTCGGATGGATCTTATAAGTCACACTCCTCGGCCTTTCATGAGCTTCCTAGAGATTCACCCAAATCTCATACACTGTGACCAACAGTGTAGCTCATATAGGTGTGTTCTTTTAAGATTGCTCTGTACGACAACGTCTTTGCTCCCAAGGAGACAGTTAGAACACATTAAGATATAATCAACCTTCCTTACAGTATTCTATGAGAGAATTGCATCTGCAGCGGAGTGGGAGTTTTAGAAGTTTCTCTCAACTCAGTTGTTTCGGTTTGTTTTCCCAGATCCTAATTCACAGGATCTCCGATCACATAGGTTGGGTTACCCCCTTGACAACTCACGTGGGTCTCAAATCCATCTCCCTCGATGCATTTTCTATCAAGTTTCTTGATAGTCCTTTCATAAAAGGATCTGCCAGATTCTTAGCCGTTTGGATATAATCCAATGCTATAACTCCGGAGTTTCTTATCTTTCTGACAGACTTCAGTCTTCTCTTGACATGTCTTAAACTCTTCATATTGTCCTTAGAACTGTTCACTTTGACAATCACAATTTGGTTGTCACAGTTCATAAGGATTGCCGGTATTGGTTTTTCAACCATAGGCAAACTTGTTAAGAGTTCACGAAGCCATTCTGCTTCAACAGTCGCAGTATCTAATGCTGTGAGTTATGCTTCCATAGTTGACCTCGTTAAGATGGTCTGCTTGCAAGACTTCCATGAAACAGCGCCACCACCAAGAGTGAATATATATCCACTTGTGGCCTTTATCTCATCAGCATCTGATATCCAGTTTGAATCACTATACCCTTCAAGTACTCTTGGGTACCCGATATAATGAATTCCATAGCTCATGGTTCCCTTTAGATAGCGCATTACTCTCTCAAGAGCATGCCAGTGATCATCTCCCGGGTTGGCCACAAACCGGCTAAGTTTGCTCACAGCAAATGAGATGTCAGGTCTCGTAGCGCAAGCTAAATACATAAGTGAGCCAATAATCTAAGAGTATCTCAATTAATCTCTAGCTGCCTTTTGATTCTTTTGAAGCAAAACACTAGGATCATAATGATGGGTTCGTAGCATGGAAAACAAAAAAATTCTACCGCAAGAGCGAACAAAACCCAGATCTAATCTAGATAAAAGCCAAGATCTAATCTATTAGACATGTGCAACGAGATAGATATGTGCTAACCCTCGTAGATCCGAAAGCGTTACGAGATTAGAGCTTGTGGTTGATGTAGTCGATCACTTGCCGATCTCAAGATCGTGTGGACGATCCTTCCGGCGCCGCGTTCCGGCAGCGCTTCCGTAGTCGGTCACACGTGCGGAGTCGAAGCAGACCTTCCTCTCCCCGTTCCAGCGAGCAGCGGAGGTAGTAGATCTCTCCACGGAATCCCAGCAGCACGACGGCGTGGTGGTGGTGGTGGAGCAGAGAATTCTGCAGGGCTTCGCCTATGCCTGTGCAGAAGAAAGGAGGAGGAGAGAGGCGGCGGACATTTGGAGTTGTAGAGGAGGGCTTGGAGGTGGCGCCCCCACCCCTCTATTTAAAGGGGGGAGGCGCCATGGGAGGGGGAGTCCTAGTAGGACTCCCCTCCCTTCTATGGCCGGCGAATTGGGGAGGGGGGAGGAGTCCTCCTCCCCCATGACTCCTTGTCTTGCCCCACAAGGACTCCTTGATCCCTTTCTTGGTTTTCAAGTAAACTCCAAAAAATCTTCCAGAACCTTTCGGAACATTCCGAAACCTTCTAGAAACCTCATACAAATACTCCGGAACATTTCCTAACTCAGAAAATGATCCCCAATATATGAATCTTATTCTCCGGACAATTCCGGATCTCCTCGTGATGTCCTGGATCCAATCCGAGACTCCGAACAACATTCGGTCTCCAACGCACATTCCATATCTACTTAAAACAACTTCGAACCTTAAGTGTGTCACCCTATGGTTCGTGAATATGCAGACATGATGAAGACACATCTCCTATCAATAACCATCAGCGGGACCTGGAGATCCATAATGGCTCCCACATACTCAACGATGACTTCGTGATCGATAGAACCATTAACATACGAAACCAATTCCCTTTGTCACGCGATACTATACTTATCCGAGGTTTGATCGTCGGTATCTCCATACCTAGTTCTACCTCGTTACTGACAAGTACTCTTTACTCGTTCCGTGATATGTCATCCCTTGTGACCCAGTCACATGCTTGCAAGCTAACTAGATGACATTTCACCGAGAGGGCCCAGAGCATATCTATCCGTCATATGGATGGACAAATCCCAATCTTGGTCCATGCGCTTCAACACATACTTTCAGAATACCCAATGACACCTTTATGACCACCCAGTTACGAAGCGGTGTTTGATGTCATCAAAGTACCCATCCGGTGATGGTGATTAACACAACCTCATGGTCGAAAGATTAGGTTACTATGCATTTAAAAGCTTATAGCAATACGAACTTAATGACTTGATCTTATGCTACGCTTACTATGGGTGTGTGTCCATCACATCATTCTCCTAATGATATAACCTTGTTATTAATCACATCCAATGTCCATGATCAGGAAACCATGATCATCAATTAATCAACAAGCTAGTTCAACAAGAGGCTTACTAGGGACTCTTTTATGTTTACAAAACACATATGTATTAGTGTTTCCTAATAATACAATTATAGCATGGGATGTAAACATTCATCATAAACACAGAGATATAATAATAACCACTTTCATTATTGCCTCTTGGGCATATCTCCAACAGTCTCCCACTTGCACTAGAGTCAATAATCTAGTTAAAAACTTGTGCATTCAACACCTATGGCTTTCTGGTGTTGTATAGACACTATTGCTAGTGGTAAACATAATCTTCGGATCTGACACTTCCAGGTCCGTGTGTATTTGCATGTCCTTGCGTCTCTACGCATTACTCATTCTCCAATGAGATGGCATTGTATAAATTTGGTCCTTTGGTGAGACCTTTAGTTCCTTGGGATTAAATCAAGTTGATACAATTGTCGTACAATGTATCTTCATAGTATTATCCCGCTATGAACCACGCCTAGTTTGATAACAACCTACTTAACACAAATGCCCTCCTTTGCTGCTACTATAGCAGTTATATACTTAGCCTTTTGTTGTAGTATCCGTCACAATATCTCAACTTTGGAACTCATCCAAATCCATCATGGAACATCCTTTCCATTATTTTGTGCCACCCATAGTCTAAATTGAGATAAATTTAATTTGTATCTTGTGACAAAACTAGTATCAATGTAACACTTTACAATGAACTACCTTTAACTATTTTACACTTATACATGATATATTCTTAGTTCTTCCAAAGCTCATAAGAATATCTTTAATATTGTCCAATGATCATCTTATGAATCATTCCGGTATATGCTCATAACATTTAGAGCATAGGACATATCTGGATGTGTACATCTCAAAGAATGATTGATCAAAATATTCTTGTGATTTCACCAAGTGTCAAAACACTTGAATCTCGTGTCAACACACTTGAATCTTGATCTAGTCCTTTCCGTGCGTCAAGAACCTTTCTTGTTGTTTCCATATTGAACTCATTCAACATCTTATCTATGTACATTTGGCAAAACCATATTAGCGCCTCAATCTATCCATATAGACATTGATGCCTAACTCTCGAGTTATGCCTAAGTCTTTCATCGAAATGAAATTCTTAACCTGTGTCAATAAAAGATACATTATTTCTAATCAACAATATGTCTTTCACATAATGTATTAGAAATATGTCTTAGCGCTCCCACTTAATTTCTTGCAAAATGCAAACATCTTCATTGTCTCTGATGAAATTAAACCTTTTAATGGTTTCATCACGGTGAAGATTCCAACTCCGCGATGCTCACTTCAACCATTGAAGTTTTTCATACTCTTTTAGCATCCTTTTAATTTAACAAAACCCTTTGGATCGTGTCATGTACACGTCCTAGGTAACCATTCTATTAGAAGAACTTGTTTTGTTTGTTCAACTCCCATATATCAAAATATATGTAGTGGTTGCTACATTAGTCCGTCCAGACTAAATATCGCTATGAAAGATCAAATCTTATCATAGTCAATTCCTTGAACATTGTCGTAAACTCTTTCCGACATGTCGACTATTTCATAGATTTGAAACATCCATGTCTATTTCTTTATAGATCCAAACACGACCGATAGGCTTCACGCCTTTCTGGAGGGTCTTCTAAGTTCAGAAACTTGATTTCTCGTGTATGGATACTATCACGGATTCCATGACTTCTAGTCATTTTATGGAGTTAGGGCCCATCATCGCTTCTTTGCATGTAGTCGGTTCATCATTGTCAAAACAATAATGACTTGCTTATCAAATCTTACTATTTGATTCTTACCGACCCACACGGTTCTATAGGAACTCTAATCTCCGAGATCACACCTTTTGTAATCACGAGAGCCATGAGCATTGTGGCCGCCACCAGGACACTTTCCGGCGCTGCGCTACTTAGCACATATAGCTAAGGTTCAACAACCTTATCAAAGTTCTATAAATTTAAGAAAAGACAATTCGGGTTTTATCCCAAACCATAACTCATATGGTGTCATTTCAACGGATCACAATGGAGCTCTTTTCAGTGTAAAAGTGATAGTCACTAAAGCTTTAATCTTTAAAATATAATGGCAGTTTTATAAATGACACCTTTGATCTTACCATGTAAAACAAGGTTTCATTACATATCTCGAACACTTCATACTCCTATGGTGTTTTGGGAAATGCAAATCCATGGAACGATTCCTCAAATCTTAGGTGTTTTGCTAAACTTGTAACTCAAACATCTTTCTTTATGATCCAATCATAAACTCTTTTATTTTCTTGTTACAATGATTTTCCACTTCATCTTGAAAGTCTTTGAACATTTTTCAAATGTTTCATACTTCTTCCTTATTGAGTAAGTATATACATACACTCACTCAAATCTTCGGAGAAAGCATATGAAGTTGAAATCCATCGTCCACGACTACAAATAATGGACTATATACATCAATATGTACAAATTCCAATCAGTTAGTCATCCGTTCCTCTTTTGGCCTACGAACGGAGTTTTAATTATCTCCAGGAAAGTATCACAAGCGTCATTTGATCCAAATCAAAGACTCCAAAAATCCATCAACATGGAGTTTCTTCATGTATCCCTTTCAATATAATTTAAACGGCGATGTCACTTCGCAAGTGATCTTTCAATCATTTGTCTTGCGACATTTTAGCATTAGTTTTATGGTCGTTATTTCTCCTACCAGACTTGTATATTATCCATCTATTATGGAATACGGTAATTATTTGAACAATCTTTTGTCGTCATAATACCTGATCAAAAATAACAATTATTGAAACAAATCTTGAAGGCAAGCTTTGATGTTAACGAGCAACACAACAACCCTTTGTTTGTTTTCGATGAACATCATCACATATTCTCTTGCTAGTTACTTAGGCCATTGCAGTTCATGAATTGTGTTGTCCTGTATGACACTTCATACCAACCAATTCGGTATCCAATACCGGAGAACCACATTGTTTAACAAGCAAGGAATACAACCATAACATGTATATCTTCTATATACCTAAGTTAGACATCTCCAACCTTTTATTTTCTGCCAAATATTTTATAGATTCTCTTTCAGCAATTCCTTTTCTTTTAAAAGAATCTATCAACATCAACAGTGGTGTCATCAACATGACACATGGTACAAAGCGTATATAGTCAACTACTAATACCTTTGGACTTGCACTTTGAGGTGGATCACCATCATCAAATGTTTGGTATTCTTTCAAAATTCCATTCTTTAGTAATCTTTTAGTGTAGTAAACATTTTACTTACATCTTATATTCATCCTTATCATGACAACTTTCATGATCAAGCTGCTATAGCTTATAAAGGTGAATTGCGAGTATAATGTTTCTTTTTCAAAACCTTTTGCAGGATTAGGACGAGTAGCGTCTCCAACCTTCACAAATTCTCATCAAATATGAGGACGTATACTCTATCATGTTGTAACCAACACATTGTTTTAGATATCGTAATACCTTTCGCATATGATGGTTTCTGAAACATTGCTTTCAGCTCTTAGATAAACTTGATATTAAAAACAATCTTTTGAGTATCAAGAATCATGGAGGCAAACATGATACATTAGATACTAACACTGGAATTGTTACTCTTGATTTAATACTACTTATTAAACTTAATGGAGCAAATAGAGTTTGCTGAAAGTTTGCAATAGGACTTATAAACTTTAAGTTGACATTCAAAACAATACGATACCAGTTCGTAAAGTAAATATCCAGAATTTCTATAGTTCCACTATCTCAACTATAACTAAGCGTAAGGTGGTGAACGGATGCCAATGACTACAAAAAACTATGCAAATTCACTTTGATTGTGTTTATGATAAATTGAGTTCGACTAATCCAAATTTCAAATGAACTCCCACTCAAAACAACATCTCTCGAGTTGTTTTAGTGATTACACGAACCAAATCCACTACACCAAGTCCGATCATCACGTGAGATGATGTAGCTTTAAAGGCGAACAATCAACATGTTCATCATATCATCCATATGACTCATGCTTTACCTTTTGGTATTCCGTGTTCCGAGACCATGTCTGTACATGCTAGGCTCGTCAAGGTTAACCTTAGTTTCCGCATGTGCAAATCTGGCTTGCACCCGTTGTATGCACATGTAGAGTCTATCACACCCGATCATCACGAGATGCTTCAAAACGACGAGTCTTAGCAACAGCGCCAACTAAGGACGAACACTTTATTACTTGATATTTAGTGAGAGGGATCATCTTATAATGCTACCGTCGCGATCTAAGCAATACAAGATGCATAAAGGATTAACATCACAGGCAATTCATAATATGTGATATGATATGGCCTTTCTTCTTGTGCCTTTGATCTCCATCTCCAAAGCATGGACATGATCTCCATCATCACCAGCGTGGCGTCAAGGTCCGTGGCGCCGCTTCATGGTTTTCCATCACCAACAGCAACTATTACAACTACTTGGAATAAAGCTATTACATGATGAATAGACACGCAGGTCTTAAACAAAATTTAAAGACAACCATTAGGCTCATGCCGGTTGCCATATAACAATAAGGATCATTGCATACATCAAATATAATCACAATCACATAATGGCCATATCACATCACAAAACCCCTGCAAAAACGAGTTAGACGCCTCTAATCTTCTTTGCATGTTTTACGGGGCTTGGGGCTTTTGAACAAGAACGGATCTTACCTACGAATATGAACCACAACATTGATATAAGTGCTATCAAGTGCAAAGTGTAGATTAGATCTATACTATGGTGGGAGAGATAGACACCCGCAAAGCCACTTGTGCAAAGCAAGTTACACGTCAAGCGTGGAGCAAGTCTCATGTGCGATGACATGTAAGGTTAGCCCGAGCCGCTTCATCCCACCATACCGCAAGATGCTAAGTACACAAAGCAAAAGACGGCACGAGCACCAACGCCCACAAAACCATTGTGTTCTACTCGTGCAACAGATCTACGCATAGACACGGCTCTGATACCACTGATGGGTTCGTAGCATGGAAAACAAAAAATTTCTACCGCAAGAACGAACAAAACCCAGATCTAATCTAGATAAAAGCCAAGATCTAATCTATTAGACATGTGCAACGAGATAGATATGTACTAATCCTCGTAGATCCGAAAGCGTTACGAGATTAGATCTCGTGGTTGATGTAGTCGATCACTTGCCGATCTCAAGATCGTGTGGACGATCCTTCCGGCGCCGCGTTCCGGCAGCGCTTCCGCAGTCGGTCACACGTGCGGAGTCGAAGCAGACCTTCCTCTCCCCGTTCCAGCGAGCAGCAGAGGTAGTAGATCTCTCCACGGAATCCCAGCAGCACGACGGCGTGGTGGTGGTGGTGGAGCAGAGAATTCTGTAGGGCTTCGCCTATGCCTGTGCAGAAGAAAGGAGGAGGAGAGAGGCGGCGGAGATTTGGAGTTGTAGAGGAGGGCTTGGAGGTGGCGCCCCACCCCTCTATTTAAAGGGGGAGGCGCCATGGGAGGGGGAGTCCTAGTAGGACTCCCCTCCCTCCTATGGCCGGCGGATTGGGGAGGGGGGGAGGAGTCCTCCTCCCCCACGACTCCTTGTCTTGCCCCACAAGGACTCCTTGATCCCTTTCTTGGTTTTCAAGTAAACTCCAAAAAATCTTCCAGAACCTTCCGGAACATTCCGAAACCTTCTAGAAACCTCATACAAATACTCCAGAACATTTCCTAACTTAGAAAATGATCCCCAATATATGAATCTTATTCTCCGGACAATTCTGGATCTCCTCGTGATGTCCTGGATCCAATCCGAGACTCCAAACAACATTCGGTCTCCAACGCACATTCCATATCTACTTAAAACAACTTAGAACCTTAAGTGTGTCACCCTACGGTTCGTGAATATGCAGACATGATGAAGACACATCTCCTATCAATAACCATCAGCGGGACCTGGAGATCCATAATGGCTCCCACATACTCAACGATGACTTCGTGATCGATAGAACCATTAACATACGAAACCAATTCCCTTTGTCACGCGATACTATACTTATCCGAGGTTTGATCGTCGGTATCTCCATACCTAGTTCTACCTCGTTACTGACAAGTACTCTTTACTCGTTCCGTGATATGTCATCCCTTGTGACCCAGTCACATGCTTGCAAGCTAACTAGATGACATTCCACCGAGAGGGCCCAGAGCATATCTATCCGTCATATGGATGGACAAATCCCAATCTTGGTCCATGCGCTTCAACACATACTTTCAGAATACCCAATGACACCTTTATGACCACCCAGTTACGAAGCGGTGTTTGATGTCATCAAAGTACCCATCCGGTGATGGTGATTAACACAACCTCATGGTCGAAGGATTAGGTTACTATGCATTTAAAAGCTTATAGCAATACGAACTTAATGACTTGATCTTATGCTACGCTTACTATGGGTTTGTGTCCATCACATCATTCTCCTAATGATATAACCTTGTTATTAATCACATCCAATGTCCATGATCAGGAAACCATGATCATCAATTAATCAACAAGCTAGTTCAACAAGAGGCTTACTAGGGACTCTTTTATGTTTACAAAACACATATGTATTAGTGTTTCCTAATAATACAATTATAGCATGGGATGTAAACATTCATCATAAACACAGAGATATAATAATAACCACTTTCATTATTGCCTCTTGGGCATATCTCCAACACATAAGGTGTAGGAGAGGATTTGCAATCATCATATCCAAATCTACTCAACACCTTCTCCACATAATGTGATTGCACAAGTGTAATCCCATTATTCTCATCTCTCAGTAGCTTGATGTTTAGGATAACATCAGCTTCTCCAAGATCCTTCATCTCAAAACATTGAGACAAGAAGGTTTTGACCTCATTAATCACTTTGAGACTTGTCCCAAAAATTAGTATGTCATCAACATAGAGACATAGGACAACTCCCTCACCCCCACCATCGCGGTAGTACACACATTTGTCGGCTTCATTTACAACAAAGCCTACAGATGTCAAAGTTCTTTCAAACTTCTCATGCCATTGCTTGGGGGTTTGTTTGAGGCCATACAAAGATTTCTTCAATTTACACACCTTTCTTTCTTGACCTTCTAGTACAAAACCATCAGGTTGTTCCATGTAAATTTACTCATCCAACTCTACATTTAGGAAAGCCGCCTTAACGTCCATTTTATGAACAAGAAGACCGTGTGAGGCAGCCAGTGACAGCAGTACTCGAATTGTGGTCAATCTAGCCACAGGTGAGTAAGTATCAAAGAAATCTTCGCCTTCCTTTTGGGTATAGCCTTTAGCCACAAGCCGAGCTTTGTACTTTTCAATAGTACCATCAGCCCTAAGCTTCTTTTTAAATACCCATTTACATCCTACAGGTTTACACCCATACGGACGTTCAGATATCTCCCACGTTCCATTAGCCAAGATGGAATCCATCTCGCTTTGAACCGCTTCCTTCCAGTAGTCTGCATCCGGAGATGCAAAAGCTTCTGAAATGGTAGTGGGAGTATCATCCACTAGGTACACAATGAAATCATTACCAAAAGATCTTGCGATCCTTTGTCTCTTACTCCTTGTGGGAGCTTCATTGTCATCCTCGTCCGAATCTGAACTCATATCATATGATTGTTCATCAGTCTCTATGGGAGTTTCAGGTTCAGAAACTAGATCATATTCCTTATTAGATATGCTAGGCATATCTCTCATAGGAAATATATCAAAGAATGTAGCATCTCTTGATTCAAAAATGGTACCGACACTCATGTCGTCCATTTCAGATTTCACCACAAGAAATCTGTAAGCAATGCTATGAGAAGCATATCCAAGAAAGAAACAATCCATAGTTTTCGGTCCAAGCTTACACTTCTTGTTGATTGGCACGTTGACCTTTGCCAAACAACCCCAAGTTCGTAAGTAGGAGAGTGTCAACCTTTTATTTTCCCATTCTTCAAATGGTGTAATCTCTTTATTCTTAGTTGGAACACGGTTTAGGACATGACACGAAGTCAATATAGCCTCCCCCCACCATTCTTTGGATAAACCAGCAGTGTCTAACATGGCGTTAACCAAATCTGTTAGAGTCCGGTTTTTCCTCTCAGCAATCCCATTGGATTGAGGGGAATTGGGAGGCGTCCTCTCATGTATAATACCATGTTCCGAACAGAATAAATTGAACTCATTAGAAAAGTACTCTCCACCACGATCAGACCGAATTCTTTTGATCTTTCTCTCAAGTTGATTTTCAACTTCTGCCTTATAGATTTTAAAGAAATCTAAGGCCTCATCTTTCGTTTTCAAGAGATATACATAACAGTACCTAGTAGAATCATCAATCAAAGTCATGAAATATTTCTTTCCACTAATTGTCAACACACCATTCATCTCACATAAATCTGAATGTATGAGCTCAAGAGGTGCCAAGTTTCTCTCCTCCGTAGGCTTGTGAGGCTTGTGAGGCTGCTTTCCTTGCACACAAGCATGACACTTAGAGCCTTTGACAATAGTAAATTTCAGAATTAAACTCATACCAGCAAGCCGCGACATACAACCGAAATTAATATGACAAAGTCGTGAATGCCAAACATTAGTTTCATTACTAGTAGTGCAAACATGGTTCACTACATCATCACAGAAGTCTACCAATGAAAAACGGAACATGCCTCCGCATTCATAGCCTTTTCCAACAAAGGTTCCATACTTAGACAGTACAACTTTATTAGACTCAAATACCAACTTAAACCCATCTTTCAAAAGACGGGATCCACTAACGAGATTCTTCTTGATAGAAGGGACATGTTGCACGTTCTTCAATTGCACGATCTTGCTCGAAGTAAACTTCAGATCTACCGTGCTAGCACCAAGAACAGTAGCATGTAACCCATTCTCCATCATGACTGAGAAATGTCGAGCCTGATAAGAGGTGAACATGGAAATTTCAAGACACATAAACATTGGCACCCGTATCAACCCACCATTCTGTGGGTTGAAATACTAAAAGAATAGTAGGTAATAAATTACCGTACCCAGAACCTGAAGTTCCTGCATCAGTATTGCCAATGACCATGTTGACAGATTTAGAACTCTGTCCAGCCTGACCCTTCTTGCCTTTCTTCTGTGGACAATGATGAGCCCAGTGGCCAATCTCGCCACACACCTAGCGAGGTTCTTTCTTTTCCTTGTTTTGTCCCTTCTTCTTCTTGAAGTTGGTAGTCTGGCAGACTTTGTTATTTCCCTTGGACTTGTGGGCATTTTTCTGCACCATATTGGCAGCAAAATGTTCCTCAGTTCCACTAGTGTGTTTGTCTTTTGCCCTTGCCTTCTCTTCAACATCTAGAGAACCAATAAGGTACTCAACAGAGAGCTCATGCCTCTGATGTTTCAGAGAAGTGGCAAAGTTCCTCCATGAAGGGGGAAGCTTAGCGATAATGCATCCCGCGACAAACTTGTCCGGAAGCACACACTTGAGGACTTCGAGTTCCTTTGCCATGATCTGTAGCTCATGAGCCTATTCTACTACAGATCGGTTTTCAACCATCTTGTAGTCATTGAACTGCTCCATAGCATACAGTTCACCACCGGCATCGGCAGCACCGAACTTAGCGTCCAGCGCATCCCACAGTTCCTTGGCATCACGGATATGCAAATATGCATCAACCAACTTGTCTCTAAGCACACTGAGTACAGAGCCAACAAAAAGTACAGTGGCCTCCCTGAACACTCTCTCTTCCTCGAGAGTAAGCGGACCTCTGGGAGTGCCATCTGCAACTTTTTCTATGCCCATAGCAGTGAGCCACAAGAGGATTTTCCCTTGCCATCTCTTAAAATTAGTACCCGTAAAAGGGGTCGGTTTCAGCGAAGCAGCAAAGGCAGATGACAAAAAATGCCTAAACAAATAAGGTTTTTGGATTGTTGAAGTATTAGGCAATTTCCCCATGAGATTAATTACCGAAATCAACATTATGTAAGCACTAGCAGATCTAAACACATGCAGCCAAACAACCACATCTAGTAGATCTGAAAATCTAGCAAGAACTAGTGCATACAAAGAGAAGAATAGCACGTACAGGTTGACCGGAAAGGTCGTCACCACAGCAACACCTTGGTCATTGTTGTTGTCGCCCATGGTGCTGATGAGGTTACCGGTTGCTGAAGAAGAACACACGAACGGAGGCGAGCCCAAAAACCTTATCGCCCGTCTCCCGGTGCAGGATCTCAACGGATGGGGTTTCGGAGGCCTGCTCTCTCGGACAGCAGTGCACGCAGCCGCCGAGATAGGGAAGTCTAAAGAGCAGCGCGGCAAGTGGAACACACAGTGAGAGAGACTGAGAAAAGGATTGGCTCGTCTAGATCTGTCTGTCTCTCGAACATGCACACGAATGTTGACACGTACCCAACAGCTGGTGCACCAAGCAAAAATTTAGTCTTCCACAAAACGAGTTTCTAACTCAAACGCGACGCGACGCGCGGGCAAGGCGAGGCGGGCGGAGGAGGAGGAGTGCACGTGGACTCCTTCTCTTCTAACTCATTTAGTTGGAGTGAAACAGCTCATCTTATAAGCTGGTCCAACTTTCTCCCAACTAGTAATGTGGGACTAAACTTTGTCTTCCACAGAGCTCCCAAGCTGTCATAATAGATGGGCCTTGAGATTTCAGAATTTATTAGACTAGATGGACTGCCTACATGTGCCGCAACCCATATAAATCTAACAGATCTTGTGTGAGTATGCGTATATGGTGGTGTCTGTACGAGTGTCACACTACGGCCGGTATGCATGTGTGATAGTCTCTATGCGTTTACGTCATGCTCATTGTTTGAGAAAATATCAAACAAAAAATATATATAACGCATGAGTTTTCCCATCAAACTATCAAAGCACGTAAAACGCACACTGTCATGTTGATTTCATCCATCTGTTTTGGACTGGTGGAATACTGGTTGATGGTGACTATTCGATTGGTGTTGGTCCTTTATTGGATGATATTTAATTGCCATCTTAATCAATTGCTAGATAGATTAGCTAGAATGTGACATCGAGTTGCTTTGGTATCAAAGCTACATCCTACATAGCATAGGAAACCTTTTTTAACCACACACTGACAAACACGGTTAAATCCCAGAAGATTTAGACTGGATAGACTCCTTAGAAACGTGTGGCCTTTAGATATGAAGTCAAAATAAAAATTGTGACTACTAAATCTATTATTGTAATATTTATACAACACGAGAGAAATGCTACGGAATACTCTGGAAACTACACAATGAATGTCCAAATATTTAATTCAAATATATCAAATCGATAATAAAAGTTTAAAATGTTTGATTGTCTATGTCTACAAAACAATGTGTTCTGTGATTTTGTCGGAGCAGCTGGAAACATGTATGCGTGATATACATTCATATTATGCTTAGGTTTCCTTTTTTCGTCGCAAATTTACAAACAAGAAGCAAAAAAAGTGCAATTTAAATACTTTGATCCTATTGTAAATAATAATAACCCAAATTAATGGCTACTATATTGGATGTGGATATTGTAGAGTTGAAAGCCTCTCTAGGAAATGAAATAGTACTACTCCCTCCAATACATAATAAGTGTCATTGATTTAGTATAAAGTTGTACGAAATCAGCGATAGTTATTATGAATCGAAGGGAGTAATAAAAACCAAGAACATGAAAAACATGGGATTACCATGGCTTTCTGAATCCTACTATTGAGGAACCAAAACACAATGATTTGCAAACACGACCCTCTACAAGATCCACAAGCATTTTTCTAGAATCTATAAGAGATAAAATATACACGCAGAACAAAAGCTAAAACTTCCTTGCGGTCTGGCAATTTCTTAGGCTACAAAATTTTGGCATACGTACTCCCTCCGTTTCAAAATAATTGAAGTTATAGTTTTGTCTTAAGTCAAAGTTGTCAAAGTTTGACCGGGTTTAAATAAAAATTGTTAATATTTAGAACATCGAATCTATATAATGTTAACATATAATGTATGATGAATCTAACAAAACTAAATTTGCGTTCTAAGTGTTGATATATTTTTCTATAAATTTGGTCAAACTAAGTAGTTTGACTTATGACAAAATTAAACTTTTATTTTGAAACAGATGAGTAATTCATAAGAATTTAATTTTAGTGAGAATTTTGTTTTGATCCAAGTGACCTGCTTAGGAAAAAATCTTCAGTGTTGAATAGCAATAGTGGAGCATGTATGCTCACAACCATGAGATAAAATAATATTATTTCTGATATTCTAGTCATAAAAGATCTTCATCCGGCTCCAGCCAGACCCACAACCATATTTCTTCAACTAGGAGAATTTAAGAGCCTGCAAATTAGAGAGAGAAAGAGGGAGGGATATGTCGTTGAAGTTAACTAAGCCTAATAATTAAGCTCATGACCCCCAGATAAGTACATGTATTACGTTAACTAAGTCAAGAGATCACCAGGGGTCAGCAACTATAACAGTGAATCTCTGTCTCCCTCTCTCTCTCTCCTCGAGACGTCCATATATACCAGAGCCACTCCTCCACTTGGAAGACCCCTACACACAACTCCCAGCGTGATCCTAGTGCCCATCCAGCTCTCTCTCTCTCTCTCTCTCTGCACATTTCCACGCACGTGAAGCGAGCGTCCGCCGAGCTAACACAGCCATGGTGGTGCCTTCGGCGACGACACCGGCGCGGCAAGAGACGGTGGCCCAGCTGCTGCCACCGCCGTCCCCCGCCATACCGACGGTGGACATGTCCGCGCCTCGCGGCCGCGGCGCGCTGTCGCGGCAGGTGGCGCGGGCGTGCGCGGAGCAGGGCTTCTTCCGTGCCGTGAACCACGGCGTGCCGATGCCGACGGGCCCCGCCGCCCGGCTGGACGCCGCCACCTCGGCGTTCTTCACGCTCCCGGCCCACGACAAGCAGCGCGCCGGCCCGCCCAGCCCGCTCGGCTACGGCTGCCGCAGCATCGGCTTCAACGGCGACGTCGGCGAGCTGGAGTACCTGCTCCTCCACGCAAACCCGGCCGCCGTCGCGCACAGGGCCGCCTCCATCGACACCAACGACCCCTCGCGCTTCAGGTACATGTACATACGACGTATATGTCCTCCTCCTGTACCTGTTAAACGTACGTACACATGCTTACGTGGCACAGACATGCTACGTTAATGAAGCATTACTGTCTCTGTCTGTCTAATGTTCTATAATTAAGGTCTTCTTGAATCTTGATTATATATATGCTTTCATGCATACATATATCTAGGGCTGTCTTTGGGCCCACCTGCCAGCAACCTCCCGTCCCTAAAGTTTGATTTTGTTTTGAACCGGCGAGTCTCTAAATTAAAGGCCTCAGTTTATAGCATATAGTCCAGATAATTAGCGGGAAACACGGATGAAAACCGTCAAAAGTTTCATGTATGACCACTATGTTTGATTTTATAATTGCTGCATAGACAGTCTTGTCGGCTCGAAAAAGCTTGAGCCGTTAGAGAAAGACACAGTCATTTTCACTCCATGTACAACACTCAAGTGTGTCGCTCTCCATCACCATTAATCACACAAGCTCTAGGGGGTTTCAAGCTTAATTAAGGTATTGAAGAGAGACGTCGACAAGCTAATGTATAGGTGTTTATTTATACATATATATTGATGGCATTTGGGAGGCGTCATATATGTCACCCTCCTATGCACCAAAGCTAGCATATAGCACTGCCCCTTAACCAATTGACTATCTTCATGTTGGTGTGATGCGGTTTGCATATCATAATCCTGGACCTGTTGCATATTGGTTAGCTTACCTAGCTATCACTTACTTTTTCTGTCTTTTTTTTGCGAGGTAATTTTTCTTAGGCTTGGTTGTGTAGCACTCCCTCCATCTAGAAATATAAGACGTTTTAGACATCTAGATATATTTGTTTCACAAAGCTAAAACGTCTTAGATTTCTAGACGGGAGGAGTAGTACTATCCAAAGGTTTTCTGCATACTAGTACCACACATGTATGATATACACATATCGTCTCATGGAAATACAAGTTGCATATATATTCTCACATGGTATCAGGTCTAGGTTTAGGTTATCTTTTTTCCATGTCGATTCCTCGACTTGAGATCTGTCCAAGATCAGTTTATTTTTTTTCTCACCTAGAGGTGATGTATTTTTTTGACGGTACACCTAGAGGTGATGTAGGCTAGTAAGTAGGATCACTACAAGCAGGAGAAGGGCGTGATGTCTACATGCATGCATGCACATATAGGACTTTCTGCTCACTACAATGTTGTTTTGTGTTTGAAGTAGTAATAAAAAAAGGCAACATCGGAATCACGCACGTGCACCACTCTTGTAGCAAAACTGAGCTTGCCTAGCTACTTCTTTTTTGGTTGGCTGGTACATTTACCGTGTTCTGGTGTACTCCATGTTACACACAGATTCTTTGAGTTACATATATGTTCTTCAGTTTGGCTAGTAGTATATGTAAAAATAAATCCAGCCAAAAAAAAGAAATGTATCACTACACGGATTTTGATGGATGAAGTAAAATATTTAACTCGAAATAGATGTAGCTAATGTTATGTGGCAAAACTGTAATTTATAGTTGTTGACAGTTGCCAAAAAAAATTGTTGCTGATTATATGATTGTTTATGTGTTTTTCATTTCTAGTGCATGATAGAATTAACTTCAGTATGAACATATATTTGGCCCCATGAATTAAATTGCTGAAATGCATGAGCACATGGTTTACAACACAATAATTATCGCAATAATGCCATAATTGATGCTGAGCTAGGCAGGCCAATGATAAGTCGGTTCCAGCGATTTAAGATCAAACATGGCTAGTTTCTAAAGCAAAAGAAAAGCATGCAATTGATGTGACACAACAAACCTGATAGCTCCACAGGGATGGGCTTCAGAGATTTCCTCATGAAAGGTAGGTATAATGGTCTAACTCAATGAAAACAACGGAAAACAAACAAACATGAAAATCGATCATTTTAGAATTTAGCTAAGAAATTTTACCATTATATATGTTTGAAAGGGAAAGAAAGTTCTGTCCCTGAATGCCCACAAGGCCAACACTGACAGAACATAACAGAGGAGATCTTCTTAACTATGTTTGTGCATATGTTGAATAAGAAAGGTCAGGCATGCGGGTACTATGAGAGTGCAGCACTCACTACTCAGAGCAGCCAGTGCCCAGTGGCCTAATCAGAGTTTGTTGGTAGCAAATAAGATGAAAGGGACAAGAAAAGCCTCTCTTAGGTAGTTAGCTAGAAGGACCCTCTCAGGCCCCTCTCCAACAGACTGTGTGTATCTGTGTATCAACCAATCTGACGCATATATGCAGTGGCCTCCAATTAATGGCAATATCCAACCACCAGCTGATGCAGCAATAGAATGAGAGTACTTGAAAGTTGAACAGTCCATATCTACCAGATAGCTCTGCAAGCTTAATTAGCAAAGTACATCAAGTTTTCATACAGACAATGATATGTATGTTTATTTGGCGTATACACTATAAAAAAATTGGAACTCCTCTTAGCTCTACATTATCTCTATTGATCACTAAAATATAATCTTCAGGCAGAAAACCAACTAAATTCAGTAGTACAATATTTTTTATGTTTAATGCCTTGATTACATGCAAAGGCCTACAGTAAGCACATCAAATGAGAAAATATTAATTGTGCCACCAAGCTAGTCCAGTCAAATCACACGACACAAAACTAACAACCTAAATTATTAATAAAAATGCTTCAAGTTAAGAATAGAAGAACCTGGAAATTTTTGCAGCAACAATGTTTCCATAAAAAACTCAAGACAAGAAGCAAGAGAGAATAAGCTCTTTTTGTCATTGAAACACAGGGGTGGGGGCCCCAGATGGAAGTACAAAAATCTGAATGAGAATAAAAATGATCCTCAGCACCCCTAAAGAGCATATCCATGCTATCCATATAAAGCCAAGCAAAAGAAAGGAGGCACACATGCAAAAGGTCCTTTTTATGGTAACAAAAATGAAATGTTCCAGAGCTTGTGTAGTGGCAGGAAGTGATATGTGATCCAAGCACCGATGGGTCTTTCAGTGGAGCAGTGAAAAAAGGCATGGCCAATCCTGTCAAGAATCCATTTGCCCACTGGAAATTTTGTAACCCCCCAGATGCATCCTGACTGCAGATTCCGAGCATCCATGCACTACAAGAAACGAATATAGCATGTGTGTAGATGCAGGCAGGCAGGCAGACAAGGGATGCAGCTTTTGTGTTGCTGCAGGTTCACTCATCAATCAGTCAAAATCTTGCCCATCTTTCTCCTATGTTCTAGTACTTGCCATGGCACATGCAGCTGATCTTTGTGACAATAGCACTCTTTCTGATAAAAATATTTAATCGTGTATTCGATTTGACTCGCATGCTGAAACTCCCTCCTCCCATTTTGTTGCAGTTCTGTTGTGAATGAGTATGTGGGAGCAGTGAAGCAGCTTGCATGTGACATCCTGGACCTGTTAGGAGAGGGGCTAGGGCTAAAGGACCCCAGATTCTTCAGCAAGCTCATCACAGAAACTGACAGTGACTCCCTCCTGAGGATCAACCACTACCCACCATCATGCACCATTCACAAGCTTGACCATGATGACAAATGCAAGCTCAAGAGGATTGCCAGAACCAAGGCTGGCAATGGTGGGAACCCGACGGTGGTGGGCGGGCGCATTGGGTTCGGTGAGCACTCCGACCCCCAGATCCTTAGCTTGCTCCGAGCAAACGACGTCGATGGCCTGCAGGTGCTTCTGCCAGACGTCGACGGCAAGGACGGGTGGGTTCAGGTGCCGGCTGACTCATCAGCATTTTTCGTCAATGTTGGTGATCTCCTCCAGGTAGTGACATCAGTTAACCTTTAGAGCAAAATGAACAGCATTAGATATATTTGCTACAGGATAAACTATGCTTATAGGAACTGCTAAACAAAGGAACCCCATGGATTCTAAAACAAACAAATTGTTAAAGTAGTTACTCATGTGACCAACCATTAGTACACATATGATTTAAAGATTTAAGTAATTTCTTTCCAGCCGATCATCATAACAGTTTATTTGCTACTGAAAGCATGACTAAAGATGATCTTTATTTGATCCTTCCACATAAATAAAGCATATTATTCTTAATGTTGTAACACAATTCATGTGCCTGAGATTTGTTGTCTAATCGTTTCATCCTCCTTCTCATTTCTAGGCTCTGACAAATGGACTGCTGGTAAGTGTCCGGCACAGGGTAATTGCAACTGCCTGCAGGCCAAGGCTGTCTACAATCTACTTTGCAGCCCCTCCACTGCATGCACGAATCTCGGCACTCCCAGAGATGGTCACAGCGGGCACGCCACGCCGATACCGGTCGTTCACCTGGGCAGAGTACAAGAAGGCAATGTACTCGCTCCGCCTGAGCCACAGCCGCCTCGAGCTCTTCCATGTCGACGACGACAATAGCGACGGCAGCAAAGGAAAATGATAGGACTAATGACTGGTTGAGTTGCAGGCAATGTGTCTGGTGGGGACTAGTTGAATTGTCCCCAAAATTTTGGCTCTCTGACAGAAACTCCCAGCATTATGATGGTGTAGTGTATGTCTACAACCTGCGTAATAGTGGTTAGCTTTGTACAGAAGTTATCATTGTACGGTAGTAATGTACTATTGCCTTTTCGGCAGAACTGATTGTTCCCTCGTATCTTCTATCTCTCAATCTTCCCTCCATCTGTGTCAGATCAGGACTTTACTTAAAGCAACCTCTTCCACAAAAGTGAACCTAACTCCAGGCTCCAATTCACACAAACTGAAGGCCAATCCAGATTGTGGCAACAATATTCAGTATACTGAGAGCCAGGCGCTGGCTTGGTGGCTTGACCTCACGGTGGCGAGCTCGCCCACCCTGGTTTGAGTCGCAGGTGCGACCGAATTAAATGGGGTGCTATCTAGCACGTATAAATCCCCTTTGGTCAACGTTTTATTCAGTACATTACAATCATTTACAGACTTAAAGGTGATAGTGTTGTCTGACGGATGTTTACCTACGTTGTCAACTAGGTGCATTCACGTGACCCTTCTACAATTCCCTATCATCCGATGGCAGCACAACATAGTGTTCTCTCTGTTATGTGTTGTGGCTCTCTGACATAGATAAATCATAAGTGCACATACTCAGATTGCACATTATGGCAAGAAAAATAATAAGGTTCAATGTTTTACCAGTTGATGTGAAATTTGGATGGATGGCATGAGCATCTATATTGGCCATTCCTGTGAGAGGCAGTAAGCACAGCCTTCAAGCAGTTCCATGCCCTGCTTGCAAGTTAGAATGTTGGCCACCACTGGATTTTCTGTAACCATCTTGGAGAGTAGAAACCAAGCAATAACCTATATGTCAGGTATAGCTGTGATTGCTTCCACTTGAATCCTCCAGGCAGGAAATCATAATTGTGCTTGCAATTGACCCGTGACCACTTCATTAATGGCTCTTCTGTCAAGCCCCCCCATGTTCGTGCAGGACAGCATAAGCTACAGAACAAATAAACTGCAGTGTTAGCAACAATCCATAAAGACGAGGTGAGCAAGAAAGTTGGGTCATTTCTTCTCGTCTTTCTGTACTAAACCTTATTTTTCCTATTTCAAATGGTGGAAGAAAAGGGGGAAAACAAAACTTGAAAGCAATTTCTTGCCATCAGTGTGCCTGCCACTGTGGATTATGTCAACATCCACCAGTACAATAGTATGACAACAGGATACGTACTTATTATTTGAAATGCCCTAATGCAAATTTGGGAAAATGAGAAGAAATTCTTAGAAGATAGAATTAAAAAATAGAACATGAATATTTAACCAACCAAGAGTATGAATACGATGGTAATAAAAGTTTGGTATCATCTGAATCATGCTAAGTAATGTGTGTTATAGTTTGTGTGGTACAATGTGACAGTTTTATGTTGCAATGTATCAATTTAATTTATTTAAGTTGGGTGTAGTAAAACGTTCTGGTGAGCAAGAAGCAGGATGATGCTTAAAAATAGCAGCAGCATTCAAAACATCTTGGAAACAAGTCATCCGAGCTCAAGCTCCAACAATCATAATGGGGGACAAAGATCAGTACAGCTTATTCAAATTGTTGCACAAAGTCTTTCTAATTCAAGTGATTATGTTTGTTATCGAATTAAATTGACAAACACATGCTAAGAAATCATTTCTATTCAGGGTTTTTTATGCATGATAACGTTACGACCTCAGAAAGCGAAGCGCTAATTAAAAACCGAGTTATGTACAATGTGATTTACATGATACATTTTCTTCTTATTTATATTAGAAAAATCACCAAGAAGGCACAAGAGTACAAAGGCCAAGCAGCCAAAAACTGGAAAGAAACTAAAGCACAGAGCACAATAAAAAGTAAAAATGTACAAAAGAAAACTAACTAAGGCATAACTGGCTGCATTACTTGACACTTTCACCATCTGGATTAAATGTTAGAGAATCTTTGAACTTGCTAATGTGGTGCGCCTCAAAAGGAGCAGAAAAATCTGAACTGAAAGTACCATTGCAGTAGCTACAATTTTGCATCAACTAAAGTCTAGTTCAGCTATGCCAACTGCGTCCTCTAAACGGAAAGAATTTTGCACCATCTATTCTCATGTAACAAAAAAGGCAATTATCAGTCTACAGACGCATCGAGACAGTGCTAGAAACATAGCAGGAGTACACGATTCTGCGGTCTAGATCAGGAAGCACAATACAAGAGAAGTGTCATTTAAGTAAGTCCATGCTGCAGTCACAGGTTGGCAACATTGGCAATGCTAGCAATACAATCAATTCCAGACATGATTAGCATGGACCACCCTCCGTTGCACAAATCATGCACGGTGTTCCCCGCAAAACAAAATGCACCGAGGCACAAATTGTGCGGCTTTCTGCTCCGCCTCAGACAGTTGCTAGTGAATGTGCCAAAAATGAAGTATGAGGAAGTTCCCCACTTATCACAACCACCACCCATTACACAGAACATGAAAGGTGACATAATGTGCTCCTGGCAGTTGGTAGCAAATGTGCCAAAAGTTAGACTGCCCCAGGCTAAGGCATCAATCAGGAACTCCGGTCGCACGGTTACCATCACATAACAATGTTATAATCTTTATCCGTGACATAACAGTACCCAAATGGTTAGGCAGACAGAAAAAATGCTTACAGTGAGCTGAAAATTCTAAGCTGGTTTGGAACAGGCACACGGTTGTACCCCCCAAAAGAACACGATATTTTCCAACTCAGCCTCCTCTTCCCAAGTGCTGCAAACAGTGGCAGAGAACTCTATCTCCCATTGGCCCCTGCCCGAAACCCATGGTACAAGTTCTGAATTCGTGCAGACAAACCAATCCATCAGTATATGTACGGCTGTTTCTCACCTGGAGCAACATCGTCACTGCCGATGCCAGCCTCCATGTGGAGCAAGGACCCCCACCGCCGACGGGTGGATGGAAGGGGAGATGATGTCAGAACATGGGGTCAAGATGTAAGCCTTGCGTGTGGGCCTGTCAGCCTAGAGTGGGGCCCACCCGTCAGTCCGAGTGAGTAGTAGCCATATAAGGGCGTCTCTGGTGGTCAGCATTTTGGCTCCCAAGCTCGTGTGCACGGGATATTAAAAAATTCGGAAAATGAAATTTTGGATTCGGAAAGATTCAGCTTTTTCTCAAGGGTATACAAATGTAACTACGTGTAGTAGAAGGCCTGCCGTGCATTGGTAGTTGCATGTACTCTCTTCGTTCCTCCTTAAATGAAGGCCTATAAATATTACTCCCTCCGTTCACTAATGTAAGACATTCTAGCATTTTTCTAAAAGGTATGTATGTAGACTGTTTTAGTATATAGATTCACTCATTTCGGAGTGTATCTAGTCCACTTTGAAATAGGTCTTACGTTAGTGAACGGAGGGAGTATGAAAGTCAAACAATGTAAATTTACCAATTTTTTAGAAAAGACTATTAAGATTATAATGCTTTCTGGATACATATGAAAATATATTCCATAATGTATCTCACGATATCGATTTGAGTAATGCTATATGAAAATATAACCATAACAGTCAGCCTTTTGGGCACAGCGCAGGGGTCACGCAGCCACATGCTGACTGGCATCACACAACGATCAGTAGCTGGCAAAATCTCGATGAGCTCGCTCGCTGTCCAGACCAGCAAGCAGGAGTTTCACAGCCTGCGGCTCCCACGCCTGCTCTGGAAGCCCCTCGATGCTCAACGTGGTCTTGTACTCCATCTTCCCTGGCGTGCCACGCGCGTAACATCTCCAGCGGCAGAAATGCACGCAAAAAAAGCAATACAGGTGTGTTTATGTAATCACAAAGAAAATTCTGGTCACTTTCTAGTATCAGTGTTATCTACCCTATAATTCCGACAGCCAACGAATGAACACAGGCAACAGAAATACATTATCCTAGCAGCGATCCAGCACTAGTTAAACACCTAACAAATCACAAGTGCATCAGCGCTACTAGAAAAATTGAACGCTTCATATACGGGGATGGAGCAAACTGCAGATGATTTAAGACTGGAAATTGCATAGAAAACCTGAAAGAGGGTGGCCCTATTGCACATGAACATAACATCCAAGTGCATCTGGAGCCCATGCATCTCATCAGTCATCAGCAAATATGAGCAATTTAGTAACACAATGCTGCTGCAAACTCAAGTCTGAATCATCAATGGCAATTGAGCATCACACATTTCTTCCCATTCCAATGTCAGATTTGGAATTCATTGTTCTCTACTACACTGAATTCAAAATCTGAACAAAAAAGAAGGGAGGTTCTTTTAAGCTGCAAGTGTAACTCAAACCTTGGATCACTTCTCTGGCGCTGGAGCTGCAGGCGCCTCCTCGACGAGTGGCTTCTCTGCCTGCGCCATGGCTTCCTGGCAAGCGCGGAGGGCGGCGACGACGGAGACCGCGGGCATCTGGAGGCAGCCGAGGAGGTACTGGTAGGACTAGACCCTGGTGGGCATGGCCCTCGAACTGCGCGAAGTAGTCGGGGCCGTAGAGGCGGCCCTCGTAGACGGCGCCGGAGAAGTCGTTGAGCTGGAGCGGCCACTCCTTCTGGAAGTCGCGGTAGGGCCAGAGCGCCGGCGGGATCTCATCGGAGCGCATGAAGAGCCACGCGTTCACATGGCGGGCTACGGGGCGGAGCGAATCCCACCGCGTTCCCTATACCGCATCCGAGAGGTCGGAGTTCTTCGCCACCACCAGCCGCGCCGTCGGGGAGAGCGACGCGCATATGCTCCGGAGCTGCGCCACCGTGAAGCCATGGAACCAGATGCCCGCCAGGAGCTGGCACCCGTACAGATCGCGCCTGAGAATCTCCGAGCGCGTACACGCTCCACCGCCAGACGGGTATGGAGGCGGCAGCCGGCAGAGCGGACCGCAGGGCGGGCTGGAGCCGACGCACTACGCCGGCGATGTGTTCCAGAGACAGCGAGATGAGAGACAGAGTGACAGGTGGGGCCATATTAGATTTGAAAAAAAAAACAGTTACTCCCTCCGATCCATATTACTCGTCACTAAAATGGATGTATCTAGACATGTTTTAGTACTAAATACATCTATTTTAGCGACAAGTAATATGGAGGGAGTATTAAAACTGCTACTGTGAAGACTACGCAGATTTGTTACGCCATCTGCATTAGGCAGACCCAAACAGTCCGTTTCTATCTGTTTGGCTCGGACAAGGGTTGTTTTAGGTCGTGGTCCGGCTTGTCCGGCCAGTCGCGTCCAGCGACGCGACCCATTTGTCTGTCCTTGCGTTTTTTAGTGCCATCGCTAGTTAAGGTTTGTCGATCAGCCCAAACACTTAAATTGACAAGCAAATAGCACATAAATTGACTATGGACTATTGGCAGAGGTGTGCCATCGCCCCTTGGGCATCGCTAACAAGTGGCCAATGGATCTGAAATGTGTAAAAGGAGACAATATCATACACAATGTCCAAAAAATAGCAGCTTCTCTGCCAAAAACGTTGTAGTTGCCATCGTCATTGTCGTTCGAGCATTGCGAGCCCGAATGGTCTGTTGCCTCCTCACGATCCAAGCCATGTGATCAGGATCGACGATGGTGTTCAGGTCAGTGAGCATGATGGCATTCTCCTCGGCCATGATCTTGGCTTCGGCCTCCTTGGCCTTGGCCTCTGCCTCCACTACCCTAGACCTAGCCTCGGCCTCCTTGGCCTTGGCTTCGGCCTCCTTCGTCTTTGCCTTGGCATCGATCCCCATTAGCCTGGCCTTGGTGTTGGCCTCCTCCACCTCGATAGACCTCGTCTGAAGCTCGACAAAGGTCTTGGCAGTGGCATCTTTCTCTTTGCGTCACCTCTCTTCCCTCTTGGCGATGGCCCCTTCCTTCTTCTCTAGGATCTTCCTCAATGCCAAGGAACCAGCCTAGCGGGCGATGTCGGCCTTCGCAGCCTTGTGGCCTCTAGGACGGCGGTCCCGTCGCCTACAAGGTTGATGAAGCCTTTGTCATTGTCGTCGTCTAGGTCGATGACACCGCCCGTAAAAGCATTGCTCTTGCCCTTCTTCTTGTTGTCAAGTTCTTTCCAAAGGGCATAGCTAGTCTCCCATTTTTTGTAGTCCTTAATCAACATCCAACAATGGGACAACGTGATGACCTTGTTATCATTCATCTTCTTTAAGTGCTATATTGCTTTTATGACACATATAGATGCCAAAAATGGCTCAATGCATATGCAAGACATCGACAAAGAGAGGAAGAGGTTTTACCATATCAACCGGCATCATGCCGCTCATTTTCCTTTTCGTCACCATCTCATAAGAGCCTTGAAACTTGCTACACTCGGCATGAATGGTGCCCCATCGCTTGGAGAGGTAGAGATCACTTTGATCGCTATAGAAGGCGTCCTTCCCGAATTTTCTATGCTCATGGAAGAACTTGCCCACTTTTTTCCAATAGGCAAAGCCCTTTTGCTCGGCTTGTCCTCGTCGGTGGTGTAGCTCGAGATTCGTTGGCTCAACTTCTTATTGTTGACAAGTGACACCGCAAGTGAAGCAGCCAATGACACGGTCATGACCCCCTCGCCCATGAAAGTGCCATTGTTTCCAAACAATGACTCATCCGCAATGTTGTAGGCATCTTGTTAAGTGTCTTGTTGGGTCTCTTGCTGGGTCTCTCCATCGTCGCCATAGTCGTCGCCACCCTCATTGATCATGTCGTGTATGAATTACTCGGCATCGTTGGCCACAAAATCCTACACCCAATTTGGCCATGATAAAGAAGTGGGAGCAGTATACTGGCAAAGGCAAAGAAATGTCGTGACCATACCGTGTCGTCAGTGGTCGACGGCTCGTCGGAAATTCCACCGAACAAGTTGACTGGTGCCGGCATGCCCACGGCGGAGATGGGCCGTCGCTTCTTCGACGCCTCCGGGATTGTGTCTATGGTCGTTGGAGTGCGGTTGAGGACGATGGCGGGCTCTCCCGCCTCCGATGACGCCGTGCGGGGATGGATGAACAGGAAGAGCGAGGCCACGATCCTGGTGTGGCCTCCAAGTGAAGGTATGTGCGGGACTGGCGTCCTGGGCTGACCTGGTGGCCGGCAGAAAGGTGTGGAAGTGATGAAGCTGGTAGAGGACGCGCCGGCCATGGACAGGCCGGGAATAGCAACGGCGCCGCCAACGAAGGCCACGGTGCCACCGAAAGTGGTGGTCAGCGCCTCCTGCTTCATCGTGTTGACGATATGCTTGGCGACATTCATTGCCAACTCATTGGTGTTGACCCTATTCTGCGCGGCGAGGAAGCACTCGTTATCCTCCTAGCGCTCCTTCTCGAGCCTGGCTACAACGAGTCGAGCTCTCGTCGCTACCTGTCGGCCAGCACGCTTGTTCGACTCAGATTTCCGCTTCTCCGTCGTCAGGTCCTTGCCAATATTCTTGGGCCGATCGCGCTTCTTGGCGGCGGGAATGTTGGAGGGCGCAGTATCGGCCATGGCGACGAGATTCACCGCCTTCCCTCCCGCTCCCGCTAGTGGAAATTTGGGAGAGGGTTTTTTGATGGACAAGTGGAGTGGTTTGTGTGCCACTTCCGGGAGGGACCGCCAAAGGTGAAGGGAGGACGCGTCCGCTGTCCGGGCCGACGCAACCGTTACCCAAATTTGGTGCATGGATGGGTCGAGCCGGACGCGTCGGTCCGGATGGGTCGTGCTGCTGGGAGGCCATACACGTCCCGCACGTCCGCGCAGACGCGTTCGGACGCGCTCAACCGGGTTGGGTTGGACCGATGGAGATTCCTTTAATGGGTCTTGTAGAAGTCGCGATTTCGTTCTCCATTTTAAAAAATCTAAGAAAATCAGAAAATCTATCACAGATGTGCCCGGGAAGTTACATTGAGGAAAAATAATTTTGATTCTCAAATACTGTCTGTGGTCCATATTAATTGTCTCAACTTTGTATAGATTTACATATATCTAGTTAAGTATGTATACTAGATGCATTTCTACCTCACAAAGTTAATAGCATTAATATAGACCAAAGGGAGTAGCACAGTACAAATCAAGTATCAATGAAATATGTCACGTGATCAATTTACTTAGAAAAACAATCAGCCAGTTCCTACTCTTACTCTTGAGAAGCTTGATAGATTTCCGATGGCCAGGGATTGGACACTTTTCTCGCATTTAGTCATTGTTCATAAATTGACAAGGGAGGTGCCAGATTGGGTTAAAAAAATTGACTTAGAGAAGTTCCTGTTGAGGGTAGCTAGGATTTGGACCAAGCATGTTAGAGCCGCTAGTAGTCTACAATTTTTGGAGACCAAGGTAAAAAAGCACTCCCTCTTTTTCAAAATATAATATGTTTTAGCTTTTGTAAAACAAATGCATCTAGATGTCTTTTATTATCTAGGTTCACTCCCACTACAACATGAAGCCCGGACACTGGTGCTTATAGACGTTGAGGCACAGTCTTAGTCGTCGCGTTCGCGCTGGCGCGGCAAAAACAAATCGCCAGTAATAACTGCGTCGGGATTGTGCAACGACGGAGGATTTTTGGCGCGGCACAACGTGAGCCGCCGAGCTAGCGCTTCCACGGCAGCAAACCGTTTATGCCGCGGCCCATGTAGGGAGGCACTACTGAGGTGTCGTAGCAGCCGTGCTTGGCCGGCACAATTCGGTGTCGCCCTATATACCCGTGAATGACATACATTTTTTTGCCCCCAATGATGCTTCTAGGCGCAACAATTTAGCCAGTGGTTTCTATATTTAGGATTACATTAGCTTAATTAATAGAAATTACAGATAAATCATAATAAGCATCACACATGATGCTTCAAATATCATCACAAGTTCACAACATGTACAAATATGACATAGGTAGTATTACATAAACCTGAACAGAATAGAACATTACTTAACAAACATTATCCTATGAAGAGATCCAAAAACATTCCCATAAAAAGTAGCACGATCGTGCTTATAAGGTTTGTCCTTGTCTTCATAATTGCATGGCTCAAGGTCAGAGTCATCTTCTATAGGATCAGGTTTGTACGAGCATGCGTCACGATCTTGAATTCCAGTAAGGCTCTCATCTTCTTGTATACCGAATGCAGAAATTCTTCAGCTTGTGCATCCTGTAACAACATCATGTTGATCTCCCTACCATCAACATCAACTGCCTATGGAATGAAGTGCCCACACAAAACTTTTGGCGTTCACTAGCAGCGTCAAAGGCTACTGAAATTGTTGTATTCCATCCTACAGTCAACTGACTGATACGCAAGTGGATGTGGCCACTTTCTTTTTGAGTTGCATAACCTCTTCCTCTTGATGTTTTAATGTGTCCCGGAGATGCCTTATAGTCTTGTCCTGAGATTTCTCTTTGTCTTGGAGATGCATACAACAGCCAACATGGTCAGGAAGACACCTCTTGCCTCCCGAGAGATGAGAAAGACTTGGATATTGCAAATTTTGTTGTAGCTAAGTTAGTCGGAAAACATAGTTCAACAAACAATACATATAACTAGATATTATAAAATCTAGCTGCATACATCAACACAAGTGTTGAGCAAATGGGATGATTCCTGAGTGTTCCGAAACTTTGTAAGTGTGGAGTGATCTGACTGAGATAGATACTTCAAATACAATGCAACACGGTAAATTGGCAAGCATATCTTAGCAAGTAGCACAACATAAATAAACGTGAATTTAGCTATGTACATCATTCCAAGACTTCAACTCATTGGATGTCTTTTCAGATATGACTGAGATGATAATAAATAAAATGCAGCAAAATCAGCTTATTGCAATAACACAACTTTAGTTTCAGCAATTTGGCTAACTTAAATGCATCCAATTAGCTATGCATTGTTCATATGTAAAGGAACGACCGGTCGGATAAGGAAACAATTCGCAAATCCCATGCCAGTGAGGATTTTATTATTCCTAACAATTCTTACTTGATGCTTAAGATCGTAATTTGCGAGAACAGCTGAATCCATTGACCAAATATACAAGTTTTCATAAAGAACATTATTTTAGTGATTCCCATGTCGTTCCCTACAGATCTATACCAATCCCTAGTACCCAGTACAACATTCTCCTTAGATAGGGGGCGTACCAGCACATGCAGCGGGACGACTGGGATCTGCACAACAATGTGGAAGCAGGCGGCGGGAAAGGGATCTACACGACGACGGTGGAAGCGAATGTGGCGGAATGGGGCAGAGACAATGGAAGCAGGCGGTGGGATAGGGATCGACACGGCGACGGTGGAAGCAGTGCGGTGGGACAAGGATCTACATGACAAGCTTGACGGCGCCGGTCGAAGCTCGGGCAAGGAGTAAGTGTTGATATTGGTGGGGATATTTTCGAGTGAGACAACGAGACAAGTGCGAGAACTAGTCTGGATATTTTTCTAAGTGCGGGACCGGTGAGTTAGGTATGAAAATTAGAAATTTGTTCGAAAATAATACATACATATATATAAACATATGGGAAATACGAACCACACTATCAACTACTACAAACTAGATAATTAGAAAAGTAATCCGCAATTAGTTAGCACATAATACAAGATTAACTACCCAATCATGTTAATTGAAGGGCATCTAGCCTGGTTGTAACCAAGCGCAACATTTCAGAGATATAAGTGAAACTGGTCCTCATCGCATCCATCTCCTCGGCGTGCATCCGCAGGAGCTCATGTTTTCCCCTTCGAGCTCATGCTTTGCTTCCTCCAGACTGTCGAAGTATTTGTGATCATGCAGCTCATTGTGGAGCTCGTGCTCCCACCACATCACCATTATAAAGGGCTGCAACAAGAGTGAGTGCGGCGGGTCATACTGATACATTGTAAATGTATCTATAATTTTTGATGTTCCATGCTTGGTTTTATCTACTTTCTTGTGTTTTGTCCACACTTTGGAGTACTTTTCATACACTTTCTTGGACTAACCTATTAACAAGTGCCATAGTGCCAGTTGCCTGCTATCTGCTATTTTTGGTTCCAGGAAAGTCAGAAAATCAATATGCTCGGAATTGGACTGGACAAAAGCCAAAGTCGATATTTTACCGGAAGACTCATGGAGCCAGAAGACGAGACGGAGAGGGGCCACAGGGTGTCCACACCATATGGTGGCGCACGCTAGCCCTGGCCGCGCCACCAGGTGGTGTGGGCCCCCTGGCCGCCCACCGACCTTGCCTCTTCGCCTATAAGATGCCTCCTAATGCAAAAACCCTAAAGAATCAAGCCTCCAGCCACGAAAAGTTTTGCAGCGCCGCCGCCACCGAAGGGGAGATTCGGGGGACAGAAAGTCTCTGTTCCGGCACCCTGCCGGGACGGGGAAGTGCCCCCGGAGCCATCTCCATCGATCTCCACCGTCATCTCCATCACCATTGCTTATTCCCATGATGAGGAGGGAGTAGTTCTTCCTCAAGGCTAAGGGTTCTACCGGTAGCTATGTGTTCATCTCTCTCTATGCATGATCATATTGTGATCATGAGCTTGTAATCTATATATCTACCTTACTACTCAAGTGCTTTAATAGATCTCTGCTCTCCCCATGTGTGTGAAAGTGACACCGTGCACACCGTGGTGGCACTTAAGCTAGAGATTACAAATACCTGTTATGAGTTATATTGGAGTTGGATGTCTTTATGAAATTGTGGTGTTTGTTGGACTCATCTAGTGCTCAAGGTGACAGTGTGGGGTTTTCTAGATGGGAAAGATGAACTTTGAGGTGTGATGTTATAGCCCTACCGTTGATTAGAGTGTCCAACCGGAGAGTAGTTAAGAGTAGTATCATGAAGAGAATATATTTATATGAGAGTGTTCACTAGTGAAAGTATGATCCCTGTGCCTTGTTTCTAAGCATTGAAACACTGTTTGCAACTAGATCTGCTACATGTTTGCTTGCTTCCATCTTTATTTCAGTTTGCCTTTAGTCTCTTCCACGCCATCAAGCTATTTGCTGGCACCGTTGTCTTATATCCATACCACTTGTATTTCACTATCTCTTCGCCGAACTAGTGCACCTATACACCTGACAAGTGTATTGGGTGTGTTGGGGACACAAGAAATAGTTATTTTGTGGCCGAATCAACTAGGTACGATCCGGGTTATATCAAGCTTGTAAGAGAAGGAAGGTATCTCGCTGGTCAAAGGTGACCTCTGTACGCAGAGCGTGAGCGAAGCGGACAGAGGCCAGGACCACCGAGGCGTGGCCGACAAAGGTGACGATGCCAATGTCGGATGACGTGGGCGCCGCAGAGGCTCACGTAGCCTCTGCATGGATGACGTTGGGCTAAAGTGACCTGGTGCCTCCACGTATGCCCTAATTGGAGACCTAGCCACCCCTATATAAGGAGGGCTAGGGCCTCTGTAGAAAGGGTTGGTTTTTCTGGTTGATCCCTTGAGGGTGGTATTTACTTGTGGTGAGAGTAAGAGAGTTCTTCTTCCTCCTCTCCCCAATACAGATCAGGGAGCACTTGTAATCTGTGGAAGTGAATCAAATACAAAGCAACTGTGTGTGGAATCACCTCACTATCCCTCCCTGGATTCCCCTAGCGCATTTAGTCCCCACCTTTAGCCTATCCATGGCATCTGCCGTGACACCACCACGACAGTTGGCGCCCACCGTGGGGCTAGTGGCGCTAGCAGGGGTGAAGATCCGGACGGGAAACTTCATCGGCACCGGCGAACGCATCGTCTCCGGGCTCGTTCAGCGCTTTGGAGCGCTGGATTTTGTCAGCGACAACGCTGGCTGCTTCGGCAAGCGTCCTCTTCCGCGCAACGGCCTCTTCGTCAAGCTCGGCGTGCACAAGATCTACGTTGCTGTCAATGTGTCGTGCATTCATCCGTGGCACGTCGTCGAAGGAGGCGAGCCACCCCTTAGTACGGCTCGCAGGGCGCGTATCACTCGCTCCCTGAGCCACGCTGAAGTGATGATGATCGCGCCTGGCGCTGGCGCAAGCAATGATCCGGCACCAGATCCGGAGGTAACGCTATTGGGGATATACTTTCCGGGTATCCTCATAGATCCTCACTGACCAGGGTGGCCCACTTCGGGTTAGAGCTTGGCTTCACGGGCGGCCCAGTTAGATAGAGAAGACGGAGTCCAATCCGACTATGGGAAGGCCCAGAAGACTTACCGACTTAGGCCCATAATGTTACTTGTAGTTCAAGATGTACTCTGTAACCAACTCTTAGTCGTAGCCGGATTGATCTCCCCTGTAAACCCTAGGCCGGATATCTATATAAGCCGTCCTAGGGAGAGCCTTTAGGGAAACACCAGACACCTCAATAGTCTACAATCTCAACTCGCACAGGCGAAACCCTTGTAACCCATATTCCGGCTCTGCCGTATTACTGGATTGCTAGCAGGAGTAGGGTCTGTCCAAATCCCGCGGATTCGAACCTGGGTAAACTTGTGTGCTCACCGTCCCGGAACACCGTACGTCTCACACCCCTCTCTCCCGCACGCCTCGAGGACCCCCTCATGGCGTACTTGTCCTCAAACCGACGACAGTTGGCGCCCACCGTGGGGCAAGTGAGCTTCGGATCTACATTCCGAGCGGAATCTACAAGAATCGGAATCGGCGAGACCATCACCGTCGGTCGCATCCTCTACGCCAGCGACATCCCTCTCATTGTTCTCGGCGAGACTTGGATTCCGGCTAGGGAGGCCGTGACTGCCTATACAATCATGTCTTTTGGCGAGATCAATGTTTACATCGGTTTCGCTGAACCTGCCCAACCCACCCCAACAGTGATGATAGAGGCAGAAAAATCTTCTGGGTCCCCTTTGTCGCGGAGGCGGCAGAGTTCCGGATCTCAGAAAACCCTAATCCCACCCAACCCGCACCAGTTGCGGAGATGGTGGAGAAATCCAAGCCTGAAGAAGACCTCACGATCCAAGTCGAATTTGGAGTGGATCTCCCTAGAGAAGCTGGATCCCAGATTGACCCACCCGTGGAAGTCGAAATCCAGGAGGAGCACATCATCGACACTGATTCCGACTCTGACGATGTCGGGACAGACAGGCCTTTCCTCAGGTACACACTAAGATGTATGATACTACAAGGCACTAGCGCAGAAGCAATCCTCGAAACCATTAAAAAGTTTCGATATGGCTGATCGCGAAAGCCGCAGGTACCTCAGGAAGCACGCATCGCACTTCGTCGGATATGTGGGATCCGGATCCGGCTCTGCCGATGCTAGAGAGGACACCGACTCGGTGCTGGAGGCAATTGGAACAAACGCCGACATTCCCGCATCCTCAGATGAGTCCATGACGTCGGCAGATTTCCAAAAGTTCTCCGCGGAATATGACGAGGAGTACAACTCCAAAGCTGCAGAAGATGGAGATGCCATGGACGAAGGATCCGGGGAACACTCTCCCAAAGCGCAGGATGATATGGAAGTCGGATACAATCCCGATATCCAGATGTCCGAAAGTACCGATCAGAGCTTGACTCCGGGAAACGGACCCAAAGCCGTCTTTGCTACCGGCGCTGCCAAGAAGGCAAAGAAGAAGAACAAGAAGAACAAGACTCTAGCAAAAGACCCTCTGACAGAGGAGGTGATTGCCGAGGAATACGAGGAAGACTCGGATGGAGCACTTATCCCAGACGAGCCGAAAAAATAAGCATCGGTGGATGGACACGTGATCACTGAAGGTGCGCGTAAACTCATCGATGCCGCATTAACTACACCTATCCCTACAGCTGCAGAACTTACTGCAGATGAGCTGGACGAAAGGGCCCAAGCCCTAGAAGCACGTCGTCAACAACTCCTTGATGAAGCCAAAAACATCGAGGTGGAGAAGAAGCGCATGTCAAACAAGGAGTACATGTCCCGTCTGCATCAGAAGACACGGAGGCGTCACATAGATGACAACCAATTCCCACGTGTCCGTGCCGTCCTTTTTGGAGATGAGATGGGGAAGCCACGGAAGGATAGCAACAAAGATTGGGTTTACCCAACACCAGTGCAAAATACCGTGGCAGCTCGCGAAATTCATCGGCTAATCCAGGACGAGAGGAGATACGTTTGGGTATCAAACTACTCAATAAGGGACTGGAGCAGCAAAAGGTCGCCCTGTCTGGAAGCCAAAAGCTGGTCTCGGATTCCGAGCAGTGTCGCACAGATCCGGCATGGGCTGACGTAAGATCCCACTACGATCGGGCGCAGCATCGTCACCCCGAACGCAGGGAAGACAATTATTCAAGAACCGGATCATCAGGACAACACCGCAGAACTACACATAACTGGAGCAACGTCGCTCCAGCAACCGAGAAAGACGCGATCGCTGCACTGATTCCGAGGAATCCTCCCCAAAAAGGAGAAGATAAAGAGAAACATCGGGAGGAGGATCGTCAGAAAATGCCACCTCCTAGACATGAAAACCGTCCGGCTGAGCCTCACCATGGTGGGAACGACGGACGAAGGAACGACGGAAACCACGCTGGCACAAACCGGCAGGGGGCTCGTCACAGTCAAGAACCTCCCCGGAACTGGAATAATGATGCTCCGGACGGAGGCCGACGATCAACCGGAAACAACCCAGCTGCACCACCCTCTCCACAACATAGTTATCACAATGGCCCCCAAGGAGGTCAAGGAGGACGACATGGCGGGGGAGGTGGTGGCAGAAGCCGAAGTCCGGCTCCAAGGCACCGCAGCCATAGCCGATATTCGGGACGATCCCTATCCCCGAACGACACAAGGCACAGGATCAACTCCAACATAGAGGCTCGGCGCTACGAAAACGATGACGTGTACGTGGGCCCAAAGTGCTTCAGACCACGCATCAGAGCTACAAAATTTCTGGAAGGATTTGCTATCTCAAGACATATTCAAGCCTACGACGGCATTGCTTGGCCAGACACCTGGTTACAGGACTTCTTCCAAGCTTGCTGTATCGCTAAAGGTGGAAACAGCCTGGTCGCAACCCGATATCTCCCACTTATGTTGCGGAAGACGGCACGATCATGGCTCAATGAACTTCCGGCAAACACCATCCACAACTGGTATGACTTACAAAGTGCGTTCTTTCAGAATTTCGAAGGCACATATCGGAGGCCCTGTACGGTTGGAGACCTACAACGTTGCACCTAGAAAGCCGGAGAAACTTGCCGAGACTATCTCGGACAATGTATTGACACCAAGAACTCCTGCGAGGGAGTAAATGATCAAACTTTTCATTACAGGTCTCCCAATTGGTTTACTGCGCCATCGCTTGAAGTGTGACAAGGTTACTGACCTAGGAGAAATGATAGAAACAGCGAGCAAGTATGCAGATGCTGACGATGATGCAGAGGGATTACTCAATGTCCTGGCTATACCTCAGTCAGTAAAGACAAAGCAATAGGCTCAGAAGCGCAAAAACACCTCGGAAGAAAAACCCAACACGGAGACGGCAGTAGTCACTACTATTTCCGGGTCTGGAGGACGAGGAGGGCGCGGCGGAGGCCGCGGGCATGGCCGTGGGACATCAAGGGTCCAAGGTAGAGGAGAGAAACAACCAGGCAAAACCTACACTTGGGCCGACATCGCTAATAACCCATGTGTGCATCACTTGGACGCCAATGGGGGCTCGTCCCACACCAACGCTGAATGATGTTTTAACGACGACATCAAGAGAGATGATACCGCGGGCTACAAAGCTAAGCGGAAGAAGGGAAAGAAAAATCCCGAAAAAGACAAAGAGACCAAGGAAGATTCCGACATGGAGGAAGCCGATGCTTCAAATCCCAAGCCGGAAGGGAAGAAAACTTTTCCTACCAAGAAGGGCACTTACGTCACCTTCCTCGGATCTCAACCAGCAAAGGTCAAGAAAGCAGTTCTCCACGAGCTCAAAGCAACAGTTCCGGCTGTCCCTCAGTATCTGGACTGGTCGGAAGTGGCAATCACATTTGACCGCGCTGATCATCCGCCTAAGCTACACAGGCAAGGAAAATACGCCTTAATCGTCAATCCACTTATTGACGGTTATGGTTTCTCCAAGACCCTCATGGACGGTGGTAGCAGCATCAATATTCTCTATGTAGAAACGCTACGCCGGATGAAGATCTCGGAAACATAGCTTAACCATAGCTCTGTGATTTTTCACGGAGTTGTCCCAGGAAGACAAGCTAACTCCCTGGGAGAGATCACTTTGGATGTTACTTTTGGAACACCAAAAAATTATCGAACGGAGGCACTTTCCTTTGAAGTGGTCCCGTTCAAGAGCGCATACCACGCTATATTCGGACGTCCGGCTTACTAGGCTTTTATGGCTCGTCCGTGTTACATTTACAATATGATGAAAATTCCAGGTCCCAACGGCGTGATCACCATCAGGGGAGACCCGAAGAAAGCGCGAGAGTGCGAGGATGGAAATGCCGCCTTTGCCAAAGCCGTGCTGCACGCCTAGGAGTACCACGAAATCAAGAAGAGCATAGATCCGTCCGAGATGCCTGCGACGAAGAAGGAGGTGACAAAGCCAAATCCGGAGTTCAAGGCATCAGAAGAGATGAAGACGACGTCATTGAAGGATGATGACCCCTCCAAGGTGACCCAGATAGGCGTAGGCCTAAGTAGCGCATAGGAAAGCGCGCTCGTCAAGTTCCTCTGAGCAAATCAAGATATCTTCGCATGGCAGCCATCTGACATGACCGGAGTACCTAGAGAACTTGCCGAGCACTCTCTAAATGTAAACCTGAAAGCTAAACCTGTCAAACAGTCCTTACGATGGTTTGGTGATGAAAAGCGTAAGGCAATAGCTAAGGAACTAGCGCGGCTCGAGTTAGCCGGATTCATAGAAGAGGTCATCCATACTGATTGGTCGGCCAACCCTGTAATGGTCCCTAAAAAGGACACCATTGATTTAGGGATGTGTGCTGATTATACTCCCTTGAACAAGGCTTGTCCAAAAGATCCGTTCGCTCTGCCTAGAATTGATCAAGTTATCGATTCTACGGCAGGCTCGGAACTCCTCTGTTTTCTCGACGCATATTCCGGTTATCACCAAATCCGGATGAAGGAATCTGACAAAATCAAGACTTAATTCATAACCCCTTTCGGAACCTTCTGTTATGTTATGATGCCCTTTGGGCTGAAGAACGCAGGAGCTACGTACCAACGCACGATGCAGCGTTGCCTCCATGATCAACTCAGACGCAATGTACATGCATACGTGGATGATATCGCGGTCATGTCCAGAAAGAAGGAAACATTGATTTCCGACTTAGAGGAGACGTTCGCCAATTTACGAAAATACAACATCATGCTTAATCCGAAGAAATGTTTCTTTGGAATACCAGCCGGAAAATTGTTAGGTTTTATCGTGTCTCAACGAGGCATAGAGGTGAACCGTGACAAGATCAAGGCTATTCTCAATATTTCCAGGCCAACTCGCTTGAAGGACGTACAAAGATTAACTGGTTGCATTGCTGCGGTCAGTCGATTTGTAAGCCGGCTTGGTGAAAGAGCCGCACCATTATACAAACTTCTGAAGAAGACCAAGGATTTTGTCTGGACTAACGAAGCTGATGCTACACTACAAGACCTAAAGAAAGTACTCTCATCTGCTCCTATCCTGGCAGTGCCGGAACCTCAAGAACCGATGTTGCTTTACATTGCTGCGACAAATAGGGTTGTCAGTATAGTTATGGTAGTGGAGAGACCAGAAGAAAATCAGGAACACCTGGTGCAGCGTCCAACATACTTTGTCAGCGAGGTCCTGACAGAATCAAAACAGCGATATCCGCACTATCAAAAGTTGGCTTATGGTGTTTTTCTGGCATCTCGTAAGTTACGACACTATTTTCAGGAGCATCCAATTATCGTGGTGAGCAAAGCTCCCATGAGAGATATGATCAACAATAGCGATGCCATAGGACACGTCGCCAAATGGGGTATAGAGCTTGCAGCTTTCGATATTGAGTACAAACCCCGGACAGCAATCAAATCCCAGATCCTTGCCGACTTTGTCGCTGATTGGACAGAGACCAAGGAGAACATGGTCCTCCCTGAGTCGGAATATTGGACCCTCTTTTTCGACGGGTCCAAGGCTCGAGGGGGCTCAAGGGCTGGCGTGGTGCTCAAATCACCCCAAGGAGATAAACTTTTATACGTGTTGCAGATCCACTTCACAGCGACAAACAACATTGCCGAGTATGAAGCACTGCTGCATGGAATCCGGATTGCTAAGGATATTGGCATCCGACGTTTGATGTGTTACGGAGATTCGGATCTTGTTGCTCAGCAAGTCTCGGATATTTGTAATGCAAATAAGCACATGGCAGCATATAAAGCTGTCGTGGATGATCTATCTAAATCGTTCGAGGGGTTTGAAGTTCAACACATCCCTCGAGCAGAAAACGAGGAAGCAGATGCACTATCTCGAATAGGCTCTGCGCGGAAAGAGGTTCCGGATGGCGCATTTTTAGAGCACCTCAAAGTTCCCTCGATAAAGGGAGTAGATGAGGAATATCCGACCAAATCCGACTCGCCTTTAATAACAGTTCTGGTTGTAATTCCCAGCTGGACTCAACCCTACCTTGATTACTTGGTAGACAGAAAATTACCCGAAGACGAGGTGCTAAGCCGGCAGATTATCCGACGAGCAAAAGCCTATACAATTGTTAAAGGTGAGCTCCATAAACGGAGTGTTTCTGGGGTTTTTCAGTGCTGTGTATCTCCGGAAGAAAGAGTGGAAATCTTAAGAGAAATCCACGAAGGCGAGTGTGGTCACCACGCTGCAGCCAAATCTTTAGTGGCAAAAGCTTTTCGACATGGTTTTTTCTGGCTTACAGCTCAGGCAGATGCCGAACGATTAGTCAAGACATGCAAAGGCTGCCAAAAGTACGCCAAGCAAGCTCATGTTCCGGCTGATCAGCTGCGAACAATACCTATAACATGGCCTTTTGCGGTCTGGGGGCTTGATATGGTAGGACCTTTTAAACGAGCTCCAAGTGGATTTACTCACCTCTTAGTGATGGTGGATAAATTCACTAAATGGATCGAGGCTAAACCTGTCACTAGTTGTGATGGAGCAACAACCAAAAGATTTGTCGAGGATGTTATAATCCGGTATGGTTATCCGCATAGCATTATCACGAACAACGGGAGTAAACTTTCCATGGGAGAGTTGGCTGAATTCTGCGACGAGCAACATATACGGCTTGACATTGTGTCAGTCGCACATCCACAGGCTAACGGACAAGTCGAAAGAGAAAATGGTTTAATTGTATAAGGCTTGAAACCAAGACTCGAAGCACCACTTAGACGTGCTGCGGGGGCTTGGGCAGAGGAACTACCCTCTGTAATTTGGAGTTTGCGAACAACTCCGAACATGTCAACAGGATATACACCTTTCTTCCTGGTCTATGGCGCAGAAGTAGTTCTTCCTAGTGATTTGATTCATACTTCTCCTAGAGTGGCCGCGTATCTCGAAGAGGATGCCGAGATTTCTCGACAAAATGATATCGACTTAGTCGAAGAAGTTCGCGTCGTTGCTGAAATGAGATCTATAGCCTATCAGCAGAAGTTACGCAAGTATCATAGCCAGAGAGTCCGAACTAGATCTTTCAATAAAGGTGATTTGGTTCTCCGGCTTATGCAACAAAGAAAGCACAAACTTTCCCCAATATGGGAAGGGCCCTTTTTAGTTAGTCTAGTATTGCATAATGGGTCATACTACTTAACTGACATGAGGCCAGTCAAAGAAAGACCTGCTACTAAGAAGAGAAAGAGAGCTGGAGGCAGTACAAATCCGGATGAATTAGACATACCATGGAATATTGCTCAACTACGTCCCTTTTATTCTTAGTTTTATCTTTCTTTGTAATCATACATATGTACATGCTCTATGAGAAATAAAAGTTTTGGTTACCTCAAAGTTTTCCTGAGAAGTTTTTACCATCTTATTTCCTAATGGTCATGTCATAGTCGAAAATCCCAGAATGCTTGAAAGTACTTTATGCTCATGTTCGTTCTGGTTTAGATTTTCGATTCTAAAACTGCTACCTTTGGGTATAACTCTAAAAAATTCTAGTCTTTACTTGGGTTATTTGTCTGATTGCTGGATGCGGGTATCTTCCGAGTAGTGAATTGTTGGTACTGGAAGCCGGCTTTGTTTTCGAGTTTAAATTGGTTTAGCAATTGAGCTCCGTTGCTCGGCAAAGTTTCCGGCTAAAGGTTTAGCCGGCTCACGAAAGGGACGAGGCGGAAAGCCAGATAAACGATAAGTAGAGGCGGAAAATTCTAAGTGCTTATGAAAACATTTTAGGCACGCAAATAATCTAAGACAAAAGTGTTGAATAGATAAAAAACTTAGCACTAGCAAAAGTCATAGTACTTAATATTTACAAAACGCATCATGTCTTTCCAGAATAATACAGAGATTTCTGATCTATGATGCAGGAGGAGATGAAGGAACTGTCGGAACGCTGGTTACTCCGCCTTGGTATCGTGCCGAGATGTCCGGATCCGAGGTGGTCCGTTCATCGTCGGAAACTTCTTCGGCGTCTTCTGGAGGAGGTGGCGGAGTATCCACGCGGGTGAAGAACGGTGTCTCGTAGCTGGTCAGATCAGCTACATGGCACCTATATTCGGCGCAGGAGTGCATGATAGCTTGAAGGTCTTGCTCCTGGCCGTCTTCATCTACTTTGCAGTACCCTCTGGTCACTTGCCATATCTCCATGTTCCCATGGTGGCTCATGACCATGGTGAGAGTGTTCTGCGCAGCAGTCCGCGCGTAGGACATGTTCAAGTCCCGAACGAGCTGCGGCATCTCCTTGGCCTTCTCCCGCACCTTGAAGTCCGACATGCTTGGCATGTCCGGAATCCTGAGAGACTCGCCAATGTCCTCAAGGGACTAGCGGTAGTCATGAAGAAGATCACCGACTTGGGTAAGCCGGTGAGTGCGGGGTTCGGACGAGGAGGAGTCCATCAAGTTCAGAGGACCTATACACAAAACAAGTCAATGAAAATCCGACATTGATGAAAGTTGAAGAAATGATAAGTCAGATAGATGGAACATACCAAGAATGACGTCGTCAATCTTGGCTTTCTCCTCCCGGAGACTCCGAGTTCAGCCCGGAGCGCCTGGGAGATATCCTTTTCTCTGCCAACCTCATTCTTGAGGTCCGAGATAACCTTATCTTGAGCGGCAATCTTGAGATCGCGCTCTTCAGTGGCCATGGAGGAGGACTCGAGGACTTGAGCTATGATTCTTTCATGATCCGCCTTGAGCTTATCCAGCTCTTGGCGAAGTCCCTTGTTCTCCACCACTAAGGTTTTGAGGTTCTCGGCCTCTTCAATCATAGCGATGGATTGTTTCACCAACGCTGTAAGTCAAAAAGAACAACTGTTCAGAAAAATTCGACATTGAAAAAAGCAAAAGGCAAGGTTTGAATCTTGAAATGTTTACCTTCGGCTTCATCCTTGGCTACCTTGAGCTCAGCATTTTTAAGCCGGAGAGCTTTGATCTCTCTCCGCTTATCACAGACATTTTTTAACAATTCCTGGTTATAGGAACATACTTTCTGTAAGTCAGAATACCCAAAGTCAGAAAGCTACTTAAGACTTGGGCTAATATTTTTTGCTAAATATCAGCACGAGCCTTGGGGGCTACACTAGTTCGTTCTTTGGCATCCTAATGAAATCATAAACCAGGATTTCTATATCCTACTTTATGCTTGGGGGCTAGAGGATATGATATAACATAAGGTAAAAAACAAGAGTTGGAATTCCGACTTACATATTGTTCGCGGGTGAGTTTGTCTAATCCCGCGTTCACCTCAGCTGCCACCTTCTCGGCAAGAGTAAGAGGAATTACTGGGCCTGTTGTAAGCTCACCAGTCCTGATCCTCTCGTCGCGAAGGCGGACTTGGGCGAGAAGGTCAGAGAACTTGACGTCCTCTGCTTCTTGCGCTTCCTCTTTGGGGGAAAGATGGCTTTTGTCCAGGACTTGCATGGCCAGCCGCTGGATCTCCTCTGCGGACTTCCGAGATAAGCCAAACTTGGCAAGTCCGGGGTTGCTGAGGAGGTTGTCGGTGAAGACTTCAGCCGAGGGATCATTACCCAAAGAGGGTTCACCCTTATCTTGAGCTGACGCACCCACGGTGACGTCAGTGTGCGATCCAAGGATCACAGGCGCCGTTGGAGGAGCCGGATCTTCTACAACAACCGGAGACGGAATAATCGCCGGTGTTACAGAAGGTTGAGGGGCAGGAGTTGGAGGAGCCGTGGCAGGGGAAGCTATGGAAAGCTTCGTCTATCGCAGGGGCTTCGCAGGAATCCCCTTCTCCTTACCCTTGATGAGAGGCTTTGCTTTGAGAATGTAGTAAAGTCGGAAACATTACATCTCAGAAAGAAATTCGAGAAAGGCACAAAGGCGGAAATTGTGAATGAAAGTTACCTCTTCACAACCGGCACTTCTTTTGTGCCAACAGCCACTGTCGGAGCTTTGCGCTTCTTGGGCGCAAGGTCCGGCAATGGAACCACTTCAGTCTCCTGAGAAAACTCAGGAGGATATCCTTTGAGTGGAGCAAGCTCCAACTCGAGGAGATCAGCAGGCTGAAAACAAGAAAACATATCAGTATTGCAGTATATAACTTAAAGATTGAAACACGTAAAAGGTGTGCTGATGGAAGCTTACCGCTACCACGGGGTTTTCCGTCGTGTGCATGTCCAGAGAAATCTCCGGAATTTTCCTCTCGATCCGCTCCTTGATCAGCCATTTGATCTGGCTTATGTAACCTTGGATGGTGTAGGCTTTGGGGATAATGCGGAGAGAGTCTTTTTTGGAAGACGTGATGGAGTGCATCAGTCTATCCCCGTGGTACTGAAGTGGCTAGATCCGACGTGAGACCCAACACTGGACTAAGTCGGATCCTTTCAGACCCTTGTGCTTGATAAGATATTCGATCCGCCTCTTAGCGAGGATCAGATCGTCGGTGAGAGCCGGAGCAGCCTCGTCCCAGGAAGGCTGGGCCGTGGTGGCTCCGTCGACAAAAGCCGGCAATGATGGGTTCGTAGCATGTAAACAAAAAATTTCTACCGCAAGAACGAATAAAACCCAGATCTAATCTAGATAAAAGCCAAGATCTAATCTATTAGACATGTGCAACGAGATAGATCTGTACTAACTCTCGTAGACCCGAAAGCGTTAACGAGATTGGATCTCGTGGTTGATGTAGTCGATCACTTGCTGATCTCAAGATCGTGTGGACGATCCTTCCGGCGTCGCGTTCCAGCAGCGCTTCCGCAGTCGGTCAAGTGGACGATCCTTCCGACGCCGCGTTTCGGCAGCGCTTCCGCAGTCTGTCACACGTGCGGAGTCGAAGCAGACCTTCCTCTCCTCGTTCCAGCGAGCAGCGGAGGTAGTAGATCTTCTCCACGGAATCACAGCAGCACGACGGCGTGGTGGTGGTGGTGGAGTAGAGAATTCTGCAGGGCTTCGCCTATGCCTGTGCAGAAGAAAGGAGGAGGAGAGAGGCGGCGGAGATTGGGAGTTATGGAGGAGGGGCAAGGGGTGGCGCCTCCCCTTTCTATTTAAAGGAGGGAGGGCGCCTGGGGAGGGGGAGTCCTAGTAGGACTCCCCACCTCCTTTGGCCGGCGGGTTGGAGAGGGGGGAGGAGTCCTCCTCCCCCACGACTCCTTGTCTTGACCAATCAGGACTCCTTGATCCCTTCCTTGGTTTTCAAGCAAACTCCAAGAAATCTTCTAGAACCTTCCGGAACATTCCGAAACCTTCTAGAATCCTCATACAAACACTCCGGAACATTTCCTAACTCAAAAAATGATCCCCAATATATGAATCTTATTCTCCGGACAATTCCGGATCTCCTCGTGATGTCCCGGATCCAATCCGAGACTCCGAACAACATTCGGTCTCCAACGCACATTCCATATCTACTTAAAACAACTTCGAACCTTAAGTGTGTCACCCTACGATTCGTGAATATGCAGACACGACAGAGACACATCTCCTATCAATAACCATCAGCGGCATCTGGAGATCCATAACGGCTCCCACATACTCAATGATGACTTCGTGATCGATAGAACTATTAACATACGAAACCAATTCCCTTTGTCACGCGATACTATACTTATCCGAGGTTTGATCGTCGGTATCTCCATACCTAGTTCTACTATGGGTGTGTGTCCTTTACATCATTCTCCTAATGATATAACCTTGTTATTAATCACATCCAATGTCCATGATCAGGAAACCATGATCATCAATTAATCAACAAGCTAGTTCAACAAGAGGCTTACTAGGGACTCTTTTATGTTTACAAAACACACATGTATCAGTGTTTCCTAATAATACAATTATAGTATGGGATGTAAACATTTATCATAAACATAAAGATATAATAATAACCACTTTATTATTGCCTCTTGGGCATATCTCCAACAGGCAAGCAGTAGCTTTGCCGGGAGCCGGAATATCCTTATGATAGAAAAAAGTGGCTGGCCATTGTTTGACCGAGTCACTGGCAGAAATTTTGGGATATGCACGGTCTCGTCTAACAGAAAGACTAATGGTGCCGGTGATATAAGGAACACCGGCAGTAATGGAATTTCTCCGGACATGGAAATAGTACCGGAAGAGAAGCAAACTCGGCCTAATGCCGAGAAAGCCCTCGCAAAGCGCGGCATATGCGCTCATCTCTAGAAGAGAATTGGGAGGAAGATTATGGAGTTGAACTCCATAGTGGTCAATCACCTCGGAGAAGAACTCTGAGGGAGGAAAGGACAAACCTCGGTCCATATGGGTGCCGAAGTGGACGCGCTCGCCCTCGTGCGGATTGGGGACGGTTTCGCCGGAACCGCGCTGCCAGTTGCCGGCGGCGAGAAGGCCCTCCTTCTCCATGTTTTTGAGGCTGTCATCATCGAGGGCGCAGGGGATCCAGATTCCCCGGAAGATCTCTTTCTCCGCAGCTGCTTACGCCGATGCCGCCGCCGCCTCCGCTAGAGAAGAAGAAGAGGATGAAGCCATTTTTCTCTCCGGTGGAAAAGGTGACCTTAAAGTGGCAGTGCTAGGAGCTCTGTGGGGGGAGGACGAAAGGGCTCTCGGCGCGTTGGAGGATTGGGAAGAAAGGAACGGCGAAGGACTGGTGGAGAGGAGAAGAGGGAATATAAACCCCTTATATCCACCTACCTGCGCCAAGATTCGTGCAAACGCTAAAGTGTAATTGCCACGCGTCATGGAAAGAACTAGGAAGGGCCCGCGTGATGATGGCGTCGCCTCGATCTCCACACACGCATTGAAACGGCGCCTCGGTTCCACGAACTGCGGACCCACCAACGGTCGTGCTGACGGAACGTCTGTCAGATGATGTGACTTGACCATGCTTGTGTCAGGTGGCGTTAGAGACCAAGTTCCGGCTTAGTTTAAAAGCGAGCTAGAAAATCCGAGTAACTAATTGAAAGGTCCGACTTACTTTTAAGACCCGGATCGTATTTTTTGTTGTAAAGTTTCAGGAACCCTTCAAGATTCTGCAAGCCGAAGATCAAGCTGGACGATGATAAAATCCGACTTTGGATCTTGGAGGCCTCCGGGGGCTACTGTTGGGGATATACTTTCCAGGTATCCTCACAGATCCTCACTGACCAGGGTGGCCCACTTCGGGTTAGAGCTTGGCTTCACGGGCGGCCCAGTTAGGGAGAGAAGACGGAGTCCAATCCGACTACAGGAAGGCGCAGAAGACTTACCGACTTAGGTCCATAATGTTACTTGTAGTTCAAGATGTACTCTGTAACCAACTCTTAGTCGTAGCCAGATTGATCTCCCCTGTAAACCCTAGGCCGGATATCTATATAAGCCGTCCTAGGGAGAGCCTTTAGGGCAACACCGGACACCTCAATAGTCTACAATCTCAACTCGCACAGGCGAAACCCTTGTAACCCATATTCCGGCTCTGCTGTATTACTGGATTGCTAGCAGGAGTAGGGTCTGTCCAAAGCCGACGGATTCGAACCTGGGTAAACTTGTGTGCTCACCGCCCCGGAACACCGTACGTCTCACACCCCTCTCTCCCGCACGCCTCAAGGACCCCCTCATGGCGTACTTGTCCTCAAACCGACGACAAACGCCTAAAGCACCAAGGAAAAGTAGATGTCCTCCTCTAGAGAGGCCAGCGAATGTGCTGCAGCAGGCAATGGATAGCCTGGCAAACCCGGTAGTAGCAGCAGTAGATTCGGCTCAGGCACATGCCGAGCTAGAGGAGACTAGGCAAAAGATACTAGAGGGTGCAAAAAAGATAGCTGCGGCTCAACAGTCGTTGAACATGACACTGCGTACGCAAAGGCGAATAAGGTAGATGCTATAAAAGTAAAGGGGAGAAATCTCATAAGTGAAATGAACAGAGAGGGTGATACTAGGATTGAGGAATCAGAAAACTGTCTGTCCACGGCTGCCGAAGTATAGTAACCCGGCAAAGAACCTCAGGGCAGCGGATGCAGCTGCATCCGAGTTAGAAGGTCTGACGGGTGAATCCTGCCAAAGACAGCAAGATAGGGTCAATGAGTTGGTTCGGATCGCGAACAGGCAAAATGAGGAATTGCTCAGGGCTAACCCGGAGAGAGCTGGGGCCTCCAAAATCGTTCATTCGGCGGTGGGTAACCCGGAGAAATCCGCTGGAGCTGCATCGTCGCCTCATGGTGGTCCTAGGAGAGAAGAGGTAGTAACCTCGGCTAGGAGGAATAAGTAGATAGTCCCATATGACCTGGAAAGGGCAGGGAAAGGAAAAGAGGTGCAAAGAAATGGGGATCGACGAAGTGTGAGCCGAGGTGAAGCTGGCCGAGGTAACCGTGACCAAGGCAATGCCGGTCAAGGGAATGCTGTAAACGGTAGTGCCGGACAGCGTAATTCGGTAGGTGCAGCTCAACCACAGCAGCGGAATATACCACGGCAAGAGCGTAGTGCCGGCCAAGGTATGCAACAGAGAGCAGCTCCGCAGGAGCAAGATAGGTACAATGATGGAGACTCAGAAATGGTGAACGCTGGCTATCCCAGACCGGACTATCATGTGATAGGGTCAAGATTGGGAAGCAGGAACTTGATGCCTGACGACGCCAGGTTAAAACTGGATCGACTGTATAGGTCGGAGCAAATTGAGTGTCAAGGTCCTCCGGGTCCAGCATGCTTTGGGCCCCGGATCATGAAGGAACCTCCGGTACCTAACTTTCAGTTACCTAGAGGCATAAAGACATATGACGGCAGCACAAAGCCGGAGGATTGGTTGATTAACTATGCAATTGCTGTAAAAATTGCCACAGGCAACTTGAGATGGGCTGTGAGATATGTACCCCAGATGTTGGAGGGGCCAGCAAGGGTATGGCTAAACAATCTGCTGCCCGGAAGTATTAACTGTTGGATCGATTTTGAGGAAATGTTTGTTAGCAATTTCTCAAGTACGTATCAGAGGCCCAACAGGCCACAAACCCTAGCAATGTGCAAGCAAAGACCGAATGAGACTGACCGGGAGTTCTTGACCCGTTGGTGCACTGTGCGAAACTCCTGTGAGGGCGTGATTGAGTCACAGGACATAGCTTGGTTTGCTCAGGGATGCAGATATGCGAGCATGCTATGGCAAAGGTTGTAGAGGGATATGCCAACTACCTGGCAGAAACGATCCGAATCGCTGATTCATATGCCTTGGGTGATCCGACTCAGCCTAGGCTCGTGTCAAACGAGTCAAGCGAAGAGTACTACCAGCAAGATGGAGCCGGATCATCCTGGAGAAATGATTACCGGGGTAAAAAAAGAGATGATAGACCGGATTACCGGTACAGTTCGCAACAAGTTCCGGCTGTGAATCAAGATCAGCCCGGAGCAGGAAGCAACGAACGTCAAGAAACTAGAGGACTGCAATGGACACCAAGGAATGATGGAAAGAAAACTTGGACGCCAGAACAGAAGAAACAATGGCAAGAAAAGAAGGACCGTCCGAGGTATACCTATGAGGCAATGTTGGATCAGCCGTGTAAATTCCACACGCCAAATCCGAGTAACCCAGCGGTTCACACAACCCAGCAGTGTGAGTGGATGCGAAAGATAGAAAAAATTGGTTTGGGGAATGCTCAGGCACCTCAGAATGATCAACCTTGGCAGGAGTTACCCCGGCAGCAATTGCTCTCCGGGGCGAACATGCAACAGTTAATGTTGCCTCCCCCTCCACCGAGGTATGACAACCATGAGAGAAGAGATGCAGTGCATCAGGTGGAGAACCAAAATCAACCGGATCAGGGGTACCCTGGAAATGAGGGGAGGAATGAGTATAGAGAGCATCATCAAAGTTACTATGTGTTCACCACAGAAGAGACAGACAGGAAGAGCTTGCAGCACCGACATATGGAAGTGAATGCGGTAATGCCAGCAGTGACGAGGTATATGCCTTGGTCAGACCAGGAAATTACCTGGAGCATCAAAGATCATCCCAAGCTTATGCCAAGTCCTGGTTCGTATGCGCTGGTGTTGGATCCGACATTCATTGGGCCTAACATCAATGTGAGGTTCTCAAAGGTGCTAATTGACAATGGTAGTAGCATTGACATCATGTATGTGGACACGATGCGCAAATTGGGTATCTCAGAGAACATGCTCCAAGCTACAAGGACAACTTTCCATGGCATTGTGCCAGGCATATCTTGTGAGCCCATAGGCAAGGTCCGGGTTGACGTATTGTTTGGCACAAGAGATAACTGCCGGACCGAGAATTTGGAGTTCGAGGTTGTAAATTTGGAGAGCGCATATCACGCGTTGCTCGGCAGGCCAGCTCTGAACAAATTCATGGCAAGTTGTCACATCAGTTACTTGAAGATGAAGCTGCCCGGGCCAAATGGTGTGATTACCATCACTGGAGATTTCCGACGCTCCATTGAGTGCGCGTCCGCCGGGTCTAACCTGGCCGAGTCACTCGTGATCGCGCAAGAAAAGAGAAAGATCCAAGAGTTGGCGGCATTGGCTCAGTCTGCGCAGCAGTATATGCCGGCGCTGAGTAACCCGCATGATAATGTCTCATTCCAAGCGACAAAGGATACCAAGAAAGTGCCTGTTGATGATATGTTTCCAGAGCGCACCGTAACAATTGGTGCCGGGTTAAATGACAAATAGGAAAGCGAGCTTGTTAGCTTCCTCCGTGAGAATCGGGATATTTTTGCTTGGTCCACACAGGATTTGCAAGGTGTTCCGAGGGAGTTGGCCGAGCACTCTTTGAATGTGAGACCCGGAGCAAGGCCGGTGAAGCAACCTCTCCGTCGCTTCGCCGAAGACAGGAGAAAGGTCATAGGAGATGAGATAGCTCGTTTGTTGGCTGCTGGATTTATCATGGAAGTGCTTTGCCCGGATTGGCTGTCTAATCCGATGCTAGTGGAGAAGAAGAAGGACGATCCGAACGTGGCAGTGGTTTGGCGTATGTGTATCGATTACACGAACCTGAATAAGGCGTGTCCAAAAGATCCATTCCCATTGCCAAGGATAGACCAAGTCATAGATTCTACTGCTGGGTGTGAGTTGTTGTCATTCATCGATGCATATTCTGGTTTCCATCTGATACCTCTGAATCCAAGTGATCAAATAAAGACTGCATTTATCACCCCGTATGGGGCTTATTGCTATCGCACCATGCCATTTGGCTTACGTAATGTAGGGGCAACGTACCAGAGATGTATGCAAAAATGTTTACACGACCAAATTGGTCAAAATGTTCAGGTATATGTGGATGATGTTGTTATCAAGACCAAGGAAAGCAAAACGCTCCTTGACGATATCAGGCAGACATTCGCGAACCTGAGGAGGTTCCGAATGAAGCTTAACCCGGAGAAATGCACCTTCGGTGTCCCGGCTGGAAAGTTACTTGAATTTCTCGTCTCCAGCCAAGGTATCGAAGTCAATCTAACTAAAATCCAGACCATAGAGCGAATGGAACTGCCGAAGTGTCTTAACGATGTCTAGAAGTTCACTGGTTGACTGGCATCCTTAAGTCGGTTTGTATGTCGGTTGGGAGAAAAGGCACTGCCTCTCTATCAACTCATGAAAAAGTCAGACAAGTTCATCTAGACGCCGCAGGCCAATGAACCCTTTATCCAATTAAAGAAAATGTTAGCCACTACACCAGTCTTAGCCTCTCCACTATCAAAGGAGCCAAAGTTGCTCTATATAGCTACAACCAACCGAGTTGTAAGTGCAGTAATTGTGGTAGAGCACGACGGAGAGGGTAAGTCAGTGCAAAGGCCAGTGTATTATCTGAGCGAGGTATTATCAGCCTCAAAACAAAATTATCCGCACTATCAGAAAGTGGCGTATGGTGTGTACATGTCGGCAAAGAAGCTAAAACACTATTTTGAGGAGCACCCCATCAAAGTAATATGTGAGGCTCCCATATCCGAGATAATGAGTAATAAGGATGCAAGTGGCAGGATTGCAAAATGGGCAATTGAGCTAGCTCCTTATGCGCCACAATATGTCAGAAGAGAAGCGATCAAGTCTCAGGCTGTAGCTGACTTTTTTGTGGATTGGGCTGAGGTGCAGTACGAGCCACCATTTCCAGATCCGAATTACTGGAGAATGCACTTTGACAGGTCAAAAACAAAAACCGGGTTAGGCGTCGGAGTTGTGCTTACTTCGCCCAAGAAGGACCAGCTGAAATATGTGCTGCAGATCCACTTCGCATCGTCAAACAATGTCGCCGAATATGAGGCACTTGTGCATGGGCTCAAAGTGGCAAAAGAAATTGGGATATGTCAGATCCAATGCTTTGGCGACTCGGATTTGGTAGTTCAGCAAGTTTCAGGGCTCTGGGACGCTCTAGATCCAAACATGGCACTATACAGATTTCATGTGCAAAAGATATCTGGTTACTTTGAGGGATGCGAATTTCACCATGTACCCCGGGTGGAAAATGAGGCTGCCGACGTATTGTCGAAGCTCGGATCAACCCGACAAGCAATTCCACTGGGTGTAGCATTAGAACACCTCAGAAAACCATCTATCAGACCATCCCTAGAAACCGACTCAATCTACATGCCGGAAGATCCGGAGTCCGGAGCTGTACCCATGGACATTGACGTGGGAGGTGGAACGCGAAACCCGAGGACTGCCTTGGCAAACCCGGGGAGTGCACATCGTGATCCGGTTGAAGTTATGCCGGTGGATCAGATGGAAATTGATGAGGATGTGTTCCTAGTGCGAGCTGTACCAGCTTGGGCACTGCCCATATTTCAATTCCTAAAGGATGGAACTTTACCCGCTGAGAAAGTGCTTTCCAGGCAAACTCAGAGGAGAGCAAAAGCATACACCATCATTAATTCCGAGCTATACAAAAGGAGTGTGACTAATGTCCTCCAGCGATGTGTTGACCCAGAGGAAGGACTTGACATCCTCCAAGATATACATCAAGGGGAATGTGGGCATCATGCCTTGTCCAGAGCCTTGGTAGCAAAAGCTTTCCGTCATGGGTTCTACTGACCAAGTGCCTTGGAACAAGCAGAAGATCTGGTAAGAAAATGCAACGGCTGTCAAAGATATGTTACCAAGACACATATGCCAATGTCTGAGCTCAAGACCATACCAATTACATGGCCATTTGCCGTATGGTGCTTGGATATGGGGACTGCCTCAATAATATTCGTTGTCTTCTGCATTTTTTATTTATATGTCGGCTGGCGTAAGTTACTTCTACCTAAGACGGATTAGTAGTGTGTGAGCACCAAAAACCCAACTCTTCGACTTGCTGCTGTCCAACAAGATTTGGCTTCACGGCAAGCAAGAGAACAAGTTTGGAATTGCGTAGCACATGAAAAACGACTAAGGAAAGAAACTTAATCGAGCCGACGTTTGTTATTCGAACTAACCTTGTGTTTACTTTATATTTAATTTGCTGAATTATTTTGAGCTAATCCTAAAGTTTCCAAGTATTGTTAAGTCAATTTTTGAAGCTCGGACTCGTAAGTCATTAAACCGAACCAAGGTAGACACGAGCCGAGCCAAGAAATTGGAGGAACAAGAAAATGAAACTCGAGGACTACGCCCAAGTTAATCCGGCACAAAAACTTAGTAGGGAAACTATCACTTGAGTGCTTAATACAATTGCACCCGGCATACCGGGGATCTGATAAAATTTAAAAGTTTTTTCGCTCAAGGAGCAGCAAGAGGAGGTAATTCGGCGCCAGCGGGTACAGCTCCAGCTTCGGCTTCAGCGTCATCCTCGTCTTCTTCGACGTCCGAAGCCTCGTCCTCTTCATCCTCACCCGAACCATCTTCATCATTTTCATCGTCGGTAGCATCTAGGAAGCTTGGTCCCTCGTTCCATTGATGAATGGGGGCGTATTGGATGAATCTATGGGCGCAAGCCTTGTGCCGAGCTACCCAATCCGGGTCAGTGGACCACCTTGATCCGGTGCGCATGCGCTCAAGGAGATTGATGTCAATCTTCTCATACCACGTAAGCACGTAGTGGAGAACGATCTCAGCTCCGGCGCGTCTAGCAGATTCCCTCCAAAGGTCGAGCTGGGTCTCGCAGTCCATTAACTTGTCGACAAGAGCTGCGGTCCCCTCCGGAGTATCTTCATCAGGCCAAAAGGCGTTGAAGATCCGGATTGCCACATCAAGGATATCCTTGCCATAATTCTTCACAATTTCCACGCGAGAAGACAGACTGACCAGCATGTCCTCCATGTCATAAGGAATTTCACCAGCGTCAGGAGCAATGGGGGTACCCCTCTCCTGGTGGAACTTGGCAACAACAGTGGTTGCAATGGCATTGCCCTCTAGAAATTTGCCTGAAAACAAGACAAGTGAAGCAAGTAAGGAAAAGACATGTGAAGCAACCCGGAGAAGTTAATGCCGGATGAAGGAAAGGAACTTACAAGAAATGTGGCTGTGGATCCGGGTCAACTCCTTGGTACAGTCATCACGCCTTTTCCGAAGTTGCGCAAGTTCAGTATTCACCGACTGAAGCTTGACGCCGGCCTCCTTGAGAAGTTCTTGGTCCTTGGCGATCTGGAGGTTGAGGCGCTCTCTTTCTTCAGTAAAGTCTTGGCCTGCCTTCTCCAGTTAGGATTTGTGTTGCGCCTTGAGCTTCTTCATATCTGCCTTAAGTTGGGCAATCTCTTCATCTTTGGTCCGGAGGAGGGCAAGCTCGTTGTCTTTCTTCTTGAGTTTAGCCTGGTGCTGCCCTGCTTGTTCGAGAAAATGCGGCATCATATCAGGCACGTGCACACTATCTTCAAGAGAAGCTGAAATAGTTTGTTGACCCGGCAAAGCCGAGGTATGAATATTTACCGAGCCAAGGAGAAAAGGAGATAGAAAGCATAGCAAGGTTGAGCAAGAATAACTTACCCTTTATCTAGTCCAAGTTTCTCCTCATGAGGACATTCTCAACCTCCACCCCAGCTGCGAAATCTGAATGAGGGATTAGTTCGGTGGAAAAAGATGAAGAGAAATGGAAAAATGCAAAGGAGAAAACTTACCCCTTTTATCGTGTTCGGCGAGAAGTGCAGTATGTTTCGCACGCAGCATCTTGTGAGTATCCAAGAGACGCTGAAACTCAGCACTCCGGCGATTGGTGGTCACCTGAAAAAAGTACAAAAATATAGCTTAGTCTTGTGCATATTCGAAGTGTGCAAAATCCGGGCCAAGTGGAACTTAACCTGGCTCTAGGTGTGTGCATATTCGAAGTGTACAAGATCCGGGCCAAGTGGAACTTTACCCGGCTCTAGGTGTGTGCATATTCGAAGTGTACAAGATCCGGGCCAAGTGGAACTTAACCCGGCTCTAGGTGTGTGCATATTCAAAGTGTACAAAATCCGGGCCAAGTGGAACTTAACCTGGCTCTAGGTGTGTGCATAATCGAAGTGTACAAAATCCGGGCCAAGCGGAACTTAACCCGGCTCTAGGTGTGTGCATATTCGAAGTGTACAAGATCCGGGCCAAGTGGAACTTAACCCGGCTTTAGGTGTGTGCATATTCGAAGTGTACAAAATACGGGCCAAGTGGAACTTAACCCGGCTCTAGGTGTGTGCATATTCGAAGTATACAAAATCCGGGCCAAGTGGAACTTAACCCGGCTCTAGGTGTGTGCATATTCGAAGTATACAAGATCCGGGCCAAGTGGAACTTAACCCGGCTCTAAGTGTGTGCATATTCGAAGTTATTAAGGAGCTACGTTAATTCTCTAAGGAGCATCCGGCCGAGTAACGAGTTACTCCCCCGAAGGCTCGGGGACTAATGGTTATATCATTAATATCTTCTGCATGCTAAGGAAAAGGCGAAGTAACGTACCTCCATCATCCGACCTACAAAGTTAATTGCCTTGGCAGCAGTATTCATTTGTGCAGCAAATTCGGCGGGACCGAACTTCTCCGGGAGATCGTCATTATGGACGAACTCCACCTTGTTCCAGTTGTTTACGAACTCGACCAAGGTCGGAGGATATCGTTCGCCGCTAAGCATGTGGGGGGCAACTAGACCCTTAGCATGGGCTTCCCTCCTCTCAACTTGGGCAAGGGCGGGGCTGGTGTGCAAAACGAGTTGCGCATCAGCTGGCTCGGCAGGGGTGTCCTTTGGTGGTGGAGTCTTTTTCGTGAGCATGGATGCAAGTGTACGCTGTCCAGCCTCGATTGACGCTGCCCTGGTGGCGTCAGGAGCCTTTTTGCCCTTCGGCTGCTGCTGTGAGGTTGAAGTTGCTGTGGCGGATTTGCCCTTGAGGTGGGCTAGAACCCGGAGCAGCCGCTGAGCCCTCCTGAATGGGGCTCAACGGGCGTGAATCGTCGCCACGAGGGGGAGAAAGGCTATGTCGGAGCGGCGAGGCAATGCCAGATCCACTCTGAGGGAGCTCAACTGTGGCCTTGCCAAATCAGATCATGAATGATGAGAAACTATAACAAAGGAAGAACAAATAAATAGGAAAGGGAGAAGTGGCTTAGTCATCCGAGGTCAAAGGATCTTTGGGCTTCCGAGCCCTCCGGGTTGTGGCCTTGGTTGCAGGCTTGGTGGCAGTTTTGTCCCCGGACTTATTTCGCCTTTTAGCTGGCTAAGAAGGTCCAGAGGAAGAAGCAGATGCGGCCCCCTCTTCTTTTTTGGTGCGACCGGGACAGGCTCACCCACAGCAAGGGGAGGGTCTTCATGGATCTGCCCACCGGGGTTAGCTGATGTCGGAAAAGCATAAGAAAGGGGGACAACGTCAAATGCCTCCATCACCTCAACGTCTGAATCATCTTCATTGTCGGGACAATCTCTAATGGAAGAGAGTTTACCGGTGGGTCGCTTGGTCGCATCAGCCATCGACAGGAACATCTCCTGATCTGGTTCCTCCTCGTCCGAGGTATCGCGATCAGGTGCCCATTTGAGAGAAGGCTCGGTGCCATCCTCGATGGTTTGCTAAAGATACATCTAAGGGAAAGAGAAGGCAACAGGATTAAACCTACAACAAAGACCGACATATGATTTAATTCGGAAAAGGTTTGGGGCACGAGACTTACCGTAGGAGGAAGCCTATCTCGGCAGAAGTGTTCAATCCCCCACGTCCACTCAGAAGAGAAGTCCTTGTGGGTGGTGAAGAGGGCCTTGACCCGGCGGTAGATCTCGGTGTTGCTTAACTCGAACGAGGAGGTCCGGTTGGGGTCGCGACCCTAGCTCATGTGACAGAGTTTATGCGTGCGTTTCTGGAGGGGGGAGATCCGGTTGCGGACAAATGTGATCATTGCGTCCTCATTGTGCAATCCAAGATCCTTCAGCTCCTGGAACCTCTTGTTGACCTGGTTTGCTAGGAAAATGGGCTTCTTGGGGATCTTGTCCCACAGATCTGGATTAGGAGGAGCAGGAGCGTAGGGGCGCAGCCGGATCAAATCTTCAGATGTGCTGTTCCGGACATATAAGAAGGTCCGGGCCCATCCCTTGCAAGAGTCAAGCCCCATGACTCGGGGGAAGATGGACTGCTTCCAGGGAGAGATAGACGTAGCACCGAACTGCGTGAGCTGCTTGTCCTCCGGGTCAAGTTCTATGTTCGGAATCACGTTCCGGCGAAGGCCACAGAACCGGATCCAGAGCTCCTTCATGGGCCATAGTCCAGCGTAGCCCTCGATGGTGGAAGCGAAGGCAGAGAGAGACGTGATGGCGTTAGCCGGAAGATGGTGCGGCTGAAGCTCATACGTATTGAGCCAGTCGTGGAAAAAATCACTAACTGGGAGACCGAACTCGCGTTGGAAGTGGGATAGAAACACCACATACTCACCCGGATTGGGTGAGGGGGCAAGCTCGGCGGCAGCGAGGCATGTGGTGACGCCCTCCGGGATATGCCTGGTGCGATACAGCCAGTCCAAATCATCCTGGCAAACCCAGGATCTAGCCCACGCACCGCGGTCGGCGTTCGCCGCGTCTTCCTCCATTTCCTGCTCCGCGACGACGAGCTCCTCCTCTGTCATCTCAAGAGCACTATCCTCACTAGCGCTAGCAGCGGTGGGAGGCAGTGGCCTGGACTGGCGAGGACCCATGGTGGAGGAGATGCGTGGAGGTGGCGGCGACGCTGGTGCGCGTGGAAGCAGTGCGGCGGCGGCGCAACTACTCAGGTGCGGTGGTGGCGACGCTGTCGCTGGAGAGGAAGAGGAAGAAGCAGAGGCAGAGGGGCACGGAAGTGGGGAAAGGACCCAAGGGGCGCACCCCTTCCCTATTTAACCACTCCTCTTGATGGGTAGTGGGATCGTGTTATGCGGGCGGGCCACACGGTGTGGTCGTGTATGACCCGGATCGACCAATCAGCGACGAGCCACAGGAAGGGCCACAGGGCGCAGCGGATCCCACGACGCGACGTTATGATACAGTTAACGAGGAGGCAGGCACGACGTGACGTGTGCTACAGTAAATTCTGACAATAACTACGGCGGTTACTGTCGCAGGCCCTTAAAATGAGGCAAAGTAATGATTAGCCTCCACGTGGGGAAGCGTACGAGAGAAGGAAGAATGACTTGGATGAGTATAAGGTGACCCGGCCGGCAAGTAAAAACTTGGAATGTGCCAAGGGAAAGTAAACCTATGGAATCCGAGATAGGAGCTAACTCGGAAAAGGAGCAAAAAGCTCGGTGAAATTGAACCTGTTGAGGCCATAGCGGCTAAGATCGCACCAGCTTCAGGGACTAATGTTGGGGGGATACCCCCGGGTAGGGTCACGCTGGGGTATAAAGGCCAAGTTAGTCGAGGTACGGCTAGGTCAAAGCAAGTGCTAGCCGAGTCACCTCAAGGCAGGCCGAATCACGGAGTAACCCGGACCAGGGGATGTCCACCTAACTGGATCTCAACTGACTTAAAGCCGTATGTCGGATAGATCAATCTAACTTATATGCAGGTACAGGTGTGGCCGAATCAACTAGGTACGATCCGGGTTATATCAAGCTTGTAAGAGAAGGAAGGTATCTCGCTGGTCAAAGGTGACCTCTGTACGCAGAGCGTGAGCGAAGCGGACAAAGGCCAGGACCACCGAGGCGTGGCTGACAAAGGTGACGATGCCAATGTCGGATGACGTGGGCGCCACAGAGGCTCACGTAGCCTCTACATGGATGACGCTGGGCTAAAGTGACCCGGTCGGCTTACTATTTTGGGAAGAGGCATATTCCTTGGAATATGCCTCCACATATGCCCTAATTGGAGACCTAGCCACCCCAATATAAGGAGGGCTAGGGCCTCTGTAGAAAGGGTTGGTTTTTCTGGTTGCTCCCTTGAGGGTGGTATTTACTTGTGGTGAGAGTAAGAGAGTTCGTCTTCCTCCTCTCCCCAATATAGCTCAGGGAGCACTTGTAATCTGTGGAAGTGAATCAAATACAAAGCAACTATGTGTGGAATCACCTCACTATCCCTCCCTGGATTCCCCTAGCGCATTTAGTCCCCACCTTTAGCTTATCCATGGCATTTGCCGTGACACCACCACGACATCTACGCACTTCTATTCTTGTAGATAGTTGTTGGGCCTCCAAGTGCAGAGGTTTGTAGAACAGCAGCAAGTTTTCCCTTAAGTGGATCACCCAAGGTTTATTGAACTCAGGGAGGAAGTGGTCAAAGGTATCCCCTCTCAAGCAACCCTGCAATCAAGATACAAGAAATCTCTTGTGTCCCCAACACACCTAATACACTTGTCAGGTGCATAGGTGCACTAGTTCGGCGAAGAGATAGTGAAATACAAGTGGTATGGATAATTATAAGTGGTAACGGTGATAGAAAATAGCTTGGTGGCGTGGAAGAGACTAAAGGAAAACTGAAATAAAGATGGCAACAAGCAAACATGTAACAGATCTAATAGAAAATGGTGTATCAATGCTTAGAAACAAGGCCTAGGGATCATACTTTCACTAGTGAACGCTCTCATATAAATATCTTCTCTTTATGATACTACTCTTAACTACTCTCCGGTTGGACACTCTAATCGATGGTAGGGCTATAACAACACACCTCAAAGTAAGCCTTTCCCATCTAGAAAACCCCACACTGTCACCTTGAGTACTAGATGAGTCCAACAAACACCACAATTTCATAGAAACATCCAACTCCAAATATAACTCATAACAAGTATTTGTAACCTCTAGCCTAAGTGCCACCACGGTGAGCACGCTGTCACTTTCACACACATGGGGAGAGCAGAGATCTAATAAAGCACTTGAGTAGCAAGGTAGATCTACTTGGTTACAAAGCTCATGATCACAATATGATCATGCATAGAGAGAGAGAGGAACACATAGCTACCGGTAGAACCCTTAGCCTTAAGAGAGAACTACTCCCTCCTCATCATGGGAATCAGCAATGGTGATGGAGATGGCGGTGGAGATCGATGGAGATGGCTCCGGGGGCACTTCCTCGTCCCGGCAGGGTGCCGAAACAGAGACTTTCTGTCCCCCGAATCTCCCCATCGGTGGCGGCGGCGATGCGGAACTTTTCGTGGCTGGAGGCTTGACTATCTAGGGTTTTTGCCTCGGGAGGAATATATAGGCGAAGGAGACAAGGTCGGTGGCCAGCCAGGGGGCCCACACCACCTGGTGGCACGGCCAAGGGGGACCCGCGCCACCCTATGGTGTGGCCGGCCCCTGGCCCCTCTCTGTCTCGTCTTCTGGCTCCGTGTTCCCCTCGGTGAAATATTGACTTTGGATTTTGTCCCGTCCAATTCCGAGAATATTCATTTTCTGACTTTCTGGAACCAAAAACAGCAGAAAACAGGCAACTGGCACTGTGGCATCTTGTTAATAGGTTAGTTCAAGAAATCATATGAAAAGTACTCCAAAGTTGGAACAAAACACAAGAAAGTAGATAAAACCAAGCATGGAACATCAAAAATTACAGATACATTTGCAATGTATCATGCACACACCTAGAGCCGGGTTAAGTTCCACTTGGCCCGGATTTTGTACACTTCGAATATGCACACACCTAGAGCCGGGTTAAGTTCCACTTGGCCCGGATTTTGTACACATCAAATATGCACACACCTAGGGCCGGGTTAAGTTCCACTTGGCCCGGATTTTGTACACTTCGAATACGCATACACCTAGCTAACCTTGCTTTTTTCAGGTTACTACCAACTATCGGAGTGCTGAGTTTCAGCGTCTCTTGGATTCCCACAAGATGCTGCGCTCGAAACATGCCGCTCTTCTTGCTAAATGTGAGAAAAAGGGTAAGTTTTCTCTTCGACTTTTCCCCCCATCTTTCTTTGTCTTTTCCCGCCAAACTAGTCTGTCATTCGGTTTGCACAGCCAGAGTGGAGGCCGAAAATACAATCATGAGGAAGAACTTGGCCGAGATAAAAGGTAATTCGCTTGGGTTACTCAATTTTTGTGCTCTCTCTCCTTTCTCCTGGGCTCAGTAGATATTCATACCTCGGCTCTGCTGGGTCAACAAATCGTTGCAGCATCCCTTGAAGATAGTGTGCCCGTGCCTGATATGATGCTGCATTTTCTCGAACAAGCAGGGCAACACCAGGCTGAGCTCAAGAAGAAGGATGACGAACTTGTCAAACTCCGAGCCAAGGATGATGAAATTGCCAAGCTCAAGGCTGAGATGAAAAAGCTCAAAGAGCTCCATAAGATTGAGATGGACAAGGCTAGCCAAGACTTCACCGAGGAGCGAGAGCGTCTTAACCTCCAACTTGCAAAGGATCAAGAATTGCTGAAGGAGGCCGACGTCAAGCTTGACTCGGCTAATGCTCAACTTGAGCAGCTCGGGAAGAGGCATGCTGATTGCACCAAAGAGCTGACCCGGATTCATAGTCATATCTCGCGTAAGCTCTTTTCCTTCAGCCGACATGCATTTCTCTGGGTTATACTCCTTTACTTATTTCACTTGTTTTGTTTTCAGGAAAATTCCCAGAGGGCTATGCCATTGCGGCCACTGTTGTTGCCAAGTTCCGCCTGCAGAGGGGTACCCCAACTGATCCTGACTCTGAACCTATTCCTTATGACATGGAGGATCTGCTAGTCAGCCTATTCGCTCGGATTGAAATTGTGAAGAACTATGGTTCGGGTCTCCTAGATGCAGCCATCCGGATCTTCCGTGCCCTTTGGCCCGATGAGGATGCTCCGAAGGGGTCCACCGCTTTGATCAACAAGCTAATGGATTGTGAGACCCAACTCGACCTCTGGAGGGAATCCGTGCTCGTGCCAGAGCTGATACGGTCCTCCACTTCGTGCTCACTTGGTATGAAAAATTGGATTTGAAGCTCCTCCAGCGCTTGCGCACCGGGTCCAGGTGGTCGAATGATATGGATTGGGTTGCTCGGTGTAAGGCTTGTGCCCACAATCTTATCCAGTTTGCCCCTGTCCATCAATGGAACGAAGGACCAAGCTTCCTCGGTGCCGCTGACGACGAATATGTTGAAGATGATTCGGGCGATGAGGAAGAGGACGGAGCCTTGGATCCTGAAGATAACGAAGATGTTGACGAGACTGAAGCCGGAGTAACACCCGCTGGCGCCGAGTTACCTCCTGCTGCTGCTGCTCCTTGAGCATGAAAAACACTTTGAAATTTATCAGATCCCCGGTATGCCGGGTGCAGATGTATTAAGCATACTGATTGTGTTTTGCTACTAAGTTGTTGACACCGGATTAACTTGGGCGTAGTCCCCGAGTTTCATTTTCTTGTTCCTTCAATTTCATGGCTCGGCTCGTGTCTACCTTGATTCGGTTTTGTGACTTACGAGTCCGAGTTTCAAAAATTGACTTAACAATACTTGGAAACTTTAGGATTAGCTCAAAATAATCCAGCATAGTAAAGGTAAAGTAAACATGGGGTTAGTCTGAACAATAAGCGTTGGCTCGATTACGTTCCTTTCCTTAGTCGTTTTTCGTGTGCTACGCATTTCCAAACTTGTTCTCTTGCTTGCCATGAAGCCAATTCTTGTTGGACAACAGCAAGTCGAAGAGTTGAGTTTTTGGTGCTCACACACTACTAATCTGGCTTAGGTAGAAGTAACTTAAGATAGCCGACGTAAAAATAAATAACTAACACAAAGGACAAGAAATATTACTAAGGCAGTCCCCGAGTTACTGCTCGAGGTGCCAAGATTTCATTGATAAGCTCATTCCGGCATACATACCGACATATGAGAAACTCGGATACACACACTTCTTTGTTAAGTGTAGAATGGACGAAGTAGGGCTACATTCCATGGACGCTTAGATTCCTCGCCAGACCTATCCGCCCTGTTCTTCTCCTGCGGTTGTGCATCAATGAGATAATAAGAGTTAGTGTGCAATGCTTTGCTTACAATGAAAGGCCCTTCCCATGGGGGGGATAACTTATGCATGCATGTAGTACGTTGCACCAACCAGAGTACCAGATCACCTTCCCGGAAGACTCGGGGGTTTACTTTCCGGCTATGATAACGTCGGACATTTTGCTGATATATGGCGGATCTGGACAATGCCAGTTCTCTCGCTTCTTCCAGCAGATCAACATCATTTTGCGGGCTTCTCGCACTTCGGCTTCCGTGTATTGGGTGACCCTAGGCGAATCATGCTCTATGTCGGCTGGTAATACAGCTTCTGCCCCATATACCAGAAAAAATGGCGTATAGCCTGTTGATCGATTCGGAGTTGTTCTTAAACTCCATAGTTCCGCTGGTAGTTCTTCTATCCAGCACCCCGCTAATCTTTGCAGCGGCTCAATGAGCCGGGGTTTTATCCCGGATAATACTAATCCGTTGGATCTTTCCACTTGTCCATTCAATGTAGGGTGGGCTACTGAAGCAACGTCCAGCCAGATCTTCTTATCCCGGCAGAATCGCGTAAATGCTCCTTCAGCAAAATTTGTACCATTATCTGTTATGATACTATGAGGGTAGCCATATCTCAGGATGATATCTTTGAGGAATGTCATGGCTGTAGCTCCATCACATTTTCTTATCGGCTTTACTTCAATCCATTTTGTAAATTTGTCAACCATAACCAAGATATGGGTCATATTTCCTCTTGCCGGCTTAAATGGACCAACCATATCCAAACACCATACAGAAAATGGCCAGGTAAGTGGTATGGTCTTGAGCTCCGACATTGGCATATGTGTCTTGGTAGCATACCTCTAACAACCGTTGCATTTTCTTACTAGATCCTCTGCTTGCTCTAAGGCACTTGGCCAGTAAAACCCATGCCGAAAAGCTTTTGCCACTAAGGCTCTGGATGAGGCGTGATGCCCACATTCCCCTTGATGTATATTTCGGAGGATGTCAAGCCCTTCTTCCGGGTCAACACATCGTTGGAGGACACTCGTGACACTTCTCTTGTATAGCTCGGCATTGATAATCGTGTATGCCTTTGCCCTTCTCTAAATTTTCCTTGAAAGCATTTCTTCACTGGGCAAAGATCCGTCCTTCAGGAATTGGAATATGGGCAATTCCCAAGCTGGTATAGCTCGCACCGAAAGCACTTCCTCGTCAATTTCCATTTGATCCACCGACATGACCTCAGCCGGATCACGCTGCGCAGTCCCCGGGTTCTGCGAAGCAGTCCCCGGGTTTCCTGAGCCACTTCCCATATCAATGTCCATGGGAACAGCTTCCGACTCCAGATTTTCCGGGATATAGATTGACTCGAACTCTGGGGATGGCCTGATAGACGGCTTTCTGAGGTGCTCTAGTGGTACACCCGGTGGAATCGCTTGTCGGGTTGATCCGAGCTTCGACAGTACGTCAGCAGCCTCGTTTTCTATCGACTTACATGGTGAAACTCGCATCCCTCAAAGTATCCTAATATCTTTTGCACATGAAATCTATATAATACCATGTTTGCATCTAAAGCATCCCATTGCCCCGAGACTTGCCGAACTACCAAATCCGAATCACCGAAGCACTAGATCCGACATATTCCAATTTCTTTTGCCACTTTGAGTCCATGCACAAGTGCTTCATACTCGGCAACATTATTTGATGCTGCGAAGTGGATATACAGCACATACTTTAGCTGGTCTTTCTTGGGAGAGGTAAGCACAACTTCGACACATAACCCGGTTTTTGTTTTCGATTCGTCAAAATGCATTCTCTAGTAGTTCGGATCTGGCAACAGTGGCTCATATTGCATCTCGGCCCAATCCAGGAAAAAGTCGGCCATAGCCTGAGACTTGATCGCATCTCTCCTGTCGTATTGTGGAGCATATGGGGCTAGTTCAATTGCCCATTTTGCAATCCGGCCACTTGCATCCTTGTTTCTCATTATCTCAGATATGGGGGCTTCACATATTACTTTGATGGGGTGCTCTTCAAAATAATGCTTTAGCTTTTTAGCCGCCATATACACACCATATGCCATCTTTTGATAGTGAGGATAGTTTTGCTTTGAAGCTGATAATACCTCGCTCAGATAATAGACTGGCCTTTATAGTGACTTACCCTCCTCGTCGCGCTCTACCACAATCACTGCACTTACAACTCGGTTGGTTGTGGCTATATAGAGCAACATTGGCTCTTTTGATAGTGGAGAGGCTAACACCGGTGCAATGGCTAACATTTTATTTAACTAGACGAAGGCTTCATTGGCCTGTGGCATCCATACGAACTTGTCCGACTTTTTCATAAGTTGATAGAGAGGCAGTGCCTTTTCTCCCAACCGACATACAAACCGACTTAAGGATGCCAGGAAACCAATGAACTTCTGGACATCGTTAAGGCACTTCGGCAATTCCAGTCGCTCTATGGTTCAAATTTAAGTTGGGCTGGCTCCGATACCTCGGCTGGAGATAAGAAATCCGAGTAATTTTCCAGCCAGGACACCGAAGGTTCACTTCTCTGGGTTAAGCTTCATTCGGAACCTCCTTAGGTTCACGAATGTTTGCCGGATATCATCAAGGAGCGTTTTGCTTTCCTTGGTTTTTATAACCACATCATCAACATACACTTGCACATTTCGACCAATTTGATCATGTAAACATTTTTGCATACATCTTTGGTACGTTGCCCCTGCATTACGTAAACCAAAAGGCATGGTGCGATAGCAATAAGCCCCATACGGGGTGATAAACGCAGTCTTTATTTGATCATTCGGGTTCAGTGGTATCTGGTGGAAACCAGAATACGCGTCTATAAATGACAACAGTTCACATCCAGCAGTAGAATCTATGACCTGATCTATCCTTGGCAGTGGGAATGGATCTTTTGGGCACGCCTTGTTCAGGTTCGTGTAATCAATGCACATACGCCATACCACCGCTACATTCGGATCATCTTTCTTCTTTTCCACAAGCACCGGATTAGATAACCAATCCGGGTAAAGCACTTCCATGATGAACCCAGCTACGAGGAGCCGAGCTATCTCATCTCCAATGACTTTTCTCCTATCTTCGGCGAAGCGGGGGAGAGGTTGCTTCACCGGCTTTGCTCCGGGTCTCACATTCAAAGAGTGCTCGGTCAATTCCCTCGGAACACCTTGCAAGTCCTGTGTGGACCAAGCAAAGATATCTCGATTCTCACGGAGGAAATTGACGAGCTCGCTTTCCTATTTCTCAGTTAACCCGGCACCAATTGTTACGGTGCGCTCTGGGAACAGATCATCAACAAGCACTTTCTTGGTATCCTTTGTTGCTTGAAACGAGACACTTCCATGCGGGTTACTCAGCGCCGGCATATACTGCTGCGTGGACTGAGCTAATGCCGCTACTTCCTAGATCTTTCTTTTCTCTTATGTGATCACGAGTGACTTAGCCAGGTTAGACCCGGCTGACGCACACTCAATGGAACATCGGAAATCCCCAGCTATGGTAATTACTCCATTTGGCCCAGGCAGCTTCATTTTCAGGTAACTGATGTGAGTACTGGCCATGAATTTGTTCAGGGCCGGCCTGCCGAGTAACGCGTGATATGCGCTTTCTAAGTTCACAACCTCAAACTCCAAATTCTCAGTTCAACAGTTATCTCTCGTGCTGAATAACACATCAACCCGGACTTTGCCAATGGGTTCACAGGAGATACCAGGCACAATGCCATGGAAAGTTGTCCTAGTAGCTTGGAGCATGTTCTCCGAGATACCCAATTTGCACATTGTATCCATGTACATGATATTGATGTTGCTGCCATTGTCGATCGGCACCTTGGAGAACCTCACATTGATATTTGGCCCGATGAACGTTGGGTCTAGCACTAGTGCATACGAACCAGGGCTCGGCATGAGCTTGGGATGATCTTTGATACTCCAGGTAATTTCTTGATCCGACCAAGGCATATACCTCATCACTGCCAGCATAACCACATTCACTTCCATATGTCAGCGCTGCAAGCTTTTTATATCTGTTTCCTCCGTGGTAAACACACAATAACTCTGGTGATGCTCCCTATATTCATTTCTCCCCTCATTGCCGGGATATCTTTGATCTGGCTGATGCTGATTTTCCACCTGATGCACCGCATCCCTTCTCTCATGATTCTCGTACCTCGGCGGGGGTGGTGGAAACATTAGCTGTTGCGTATTTGCTCCAAAGAGCAATTGCTGCCGAGGTAACTCCTGCCGAGGTTGATTGTTCCGAGGTGCCTGAGCATTCCCCGAACCACTTTGTTCTATCTTCCTCATCCACTCACATTGCCGAGTTGTATGACCCGCCGGGTTACTCGGATTTGGCGTGTGAAACTTGCACGGTTGATCCAGCATTGCTTCATACGTATACCTCGTCCGGTCTTCATTTTCCTGCCACTGTCTCTTTTACTCGGGCATCCAAGTTTTCTTGCCATCATTTCTTGGAGTCCATTGTTGCCCTCCAGTTTTCTGACGCTGATTACTCCCTGCTCCGGGTTGATCTTGATTTACAGCAGCAACTTGTTGTGAACTGTACCTGTAATCCGATCTATCATCTCTTCTCTTACCCCGGTAATCATTTTGTCGGGATGATCCGGCTCCATCTCGCTGGAATACTCCTCACTTGACTCGTTTGACACAAGCCGGGGTTGAGTCGGATCACCCAGTGTAATTGGCATATCCCTTTGCAATCTTTGCCACAACATGCTTGCATATCTACACCCTTGTGTAAACCAAGCTATGGCCTGAGACTCAATCATGCCTTCACATGAGTTTCTCATGTTGCACCAGCGAGTTAGGAACTCCCGGTCTGTTTCATTTGGTCTCTGCTTACACATTGCTAAGGTCTATGGCCTATTCGGCCTCTGATACGTGCCCGAGAAGTTACTGACAAACATTTCCTCAAAATCGATCCCGTAGTCGATACTACCGGGTGGTAGATTGTTTAACCACAACCTCGCTAGCCCCTCCAGCATCTGGGGTACGTATCTCACTGCCCATCTTAAATTGCCTGTCGCTACTTTCATCGCCGTTGCGTAGTTGATTAACCAATCCTCTGGCTTGGTGCTGCCGTCATATGTTTTCGTGCCTCTGGGTAACTGGAAGTTAGGTACTGGAGGCTCTTTCATGATCCGGGGCCCAAAGCATGCTGGACCCGGAGGACCTTGCCCCTCAATTTGCTCCGACCTATAAAGCCGATCTAGCTTTAACCTGGCGTCATCAGGCATCAAGTTCCTGCTTCCCAACCTTGATCCTATCACATGATAATCCGGCCTATGGTATCCTGCGTTCACCATTTCCGAATCACCATCGTTGTATCTGTCTTGCTCTTGTTGAGCACATTTCTGCCGCATACCCTGGCCGGCACTCTGCTCTAGCCGAGGTATGTTCCACTATTGCTGTTGCCGAGGTAGGTTTTGTCCTGCACCTGCCGAGTTATGTTGTCCGGCATTGCCATTTACAATGTTTCTCTGACCGGCATTGCCTTGGTCGCGGTTACCTCGGCCAGCTTCACCTCGGCTGACAATTTGTCGATCCTCATTTCCCTGCATTTCTTTTCCTTTCCCTGCCCTTGCCGGGTCATACAGGACTATCTGTTTGTTTCTCCTTGCCGAGGTTACCACCTCCTCTCTTCTAGGGCCACCATGAGGGGATGATGCAGCTCCAGCGGATTTCTCCGGGTTACCCACTACCGAATAAACAACCTTGGAAACCCCAGCTCTTTGCAGGTTAGGCCTGACCAACTCTTCATTTTGCCTGTTAGCGATCCGAACTAACTCGCTGACCCTCTCCTGCTGTCTTTGCCGGGCTTCAGCCGCGCGGTCAGGGGAGCGAGTGGTACGCGCACCGTAAGCCGCGCTAAGGGGTGGCTCGCCTCCTTTGACGATGTGCCGCAGGTGAACGCATGACACATCGATGCCGACGTAGATCTTGTGGGCACCAAGCTTGACGAAGAGGCTGTTGCGCGGAAGAGGTCGCTTGCCGAAGCAACCAGCATTGTCGCTGATGTAGTCCAGCGCTCCGAAGCGCTGAACGAGCCCAGAGACGATGCACTCGCCATTGCCGATAATGTTTCCCGTTCGGATCTTCACTCCTGCTAGCGCCGCTAGCCCCACGGTGGGCGCCAACTATCGTGGTGGTGTCACGGCAGATGCCATGGATAGGCTAAAGGTGGGGACAATATGCACTAGAGGAATACAGGGAGGGATAGTGTGGTGATTCCACACACAGATGCTTTGTATTCTCCAAGTTCCCTTGGTTTACAGATGCTCCTTGAGCTGTATTGGGGAGAGGAGGAAGAAGGTGCTCTCTTACTCTCACCACCGTTCTTACTCTAGGAACCAACTACCCTTGTTTCAGCTAGCCCCTTCTACAGAGGCCCTAGCGCTCCTTATAAAGGGGAGGCTAGGTTGCCAACTAGGGCATACGTGGAGGCATATTCCTGCGAATATGCCTCTCCCAAAATAGCAAACCGACCGGGTCTCCTTTTCCCTTCGTAAGCCATGCAGAGGGTACGTAACCCTCTGTGGCGCCAACGTCAGCCGACATTGGCAACGTCACCTTTGTCGGCCCCACCCCGCTAGTCCCTCCCTCTGTTCGCTTCGCTCATGCTCCTGCGCACAGAGGTCACCTTTTGACCAGCGAGATACCTTCCTTCTCTTGCGAGCCTAGTATAACCTATATCAGGTCTGGTTAACCTGGCTCCGTAGGTACCTGCATACAAGTTACAAATATCCTGCCGGCATACGACATACGTTGGCCGGGACATAGTTAGGTGGACATCGTCCGGTCCGGGTTACTCCGTAAGTCGGCCTGCCTTGAGGTGACCCGGCCAGCTTTCGCTTTGACCTTGCCATACCTCGGCTAACTCGGCCTTTATACCCTGGCGTGACCCTACTCAGGGGTATCCCCCCAACAGTCATGGGGAACGCTTTCAACATTTCACTTGTACTTTGTACCTAGTTGATATCATGCTCTTTTGTCTATGGATGTCGTCGGTGTGAAATGAAAGGGGAGCTTGTAAGTCCAAGGAGTTATGTATGTGTGTTAGAGAAACGCCTGGGCCGCTGGTCTAATCCATGCTATCATGGTGGAAACCTGCAGTGTAACCATAATGAGCTATCTATGAAGCATTCTTCTTATAAAAAAGAGTCGGATATTGAGAAAAAAGAAAAAAAGAGATTATGAAAAGAGGAAAGAGAGAAAAAAGCACCATATTCCCATGGTAAATAAGAAGATTGCTGAGATGCTCGTTGTCTGCTTACCTTGTCATTTCGATATGGGGATTCTTCCGTATGATCGGGCAAGGGGTACCCCTTTGGCGGTTCACTATGATACACATATACTTACTATGACAAGAACTTACCGGTAACTAAACTTGAGTAGCATGAAGAACGACCCTCGTATTCAAGGGACATGAGATTTCCAACTTATACTTCGTCAAGCATATACACCATAGTTTGTTCACTTTAACCTTAATCACTTCAAGATGCTTATGATAGGGGCAATGAGAGCTGAAAGCTATAAGTACCAAATTTTGGGAAGCTCTTTATGAAACTTGAATCTCTGCTTCCTTCTATGAAGGCCTTTCTTCCACTTATGTACTGAGTCTCCACCTTCTATCTTTATGCACCTACTTTGAGAGCATAGTGGCCATTCTTAGTTCTATGTGCATTGTCCTAAGACTTGTTGATTGATGCATAACTTGATATTGCTTGTTCTTAAACTATTTGTATCTAGTCACTCTTATGAACTTTGAAGGTGTCCTATGCATTTATATTTGCTACTCTATGTGGGACAAGCTGAATGCTACTATGCTATGTTTTCTTTATGTGAAACAAACAAACGTCGTGCAAAGCATTGTTATTCATGAATCTTTTGTTTGTGCCTTTTCATGTTGCAACATAGTTGCTTTGTCTTATTGTTAGAACTTTGTCTTTCATGATTATGATTGAAGTACTATGATCCCAGCTATGCATGTTTTACAAACACTTTGATCAATTTTATGATGGTGCATGTCACCTCAAAAATTATTCTTTCTTTTTATCACTTACCTACTCGAGGACGAGAAGGAGTTAAGCTTGGGGATGTTGATACATTGCAAATGTATCTATAATTTTTGATGTTCCATGCTTGGTTTTATCTACTTGTGTTTTGTCCACACTTTGGAGTACTTTTCGTACACTTTCTTGGACTAACCTATTAATAAGTGCCACAAAGCCAGTTGCCTGTTATTTGCTGTTTTTGGTTCCAGGAAAGTCAGAAAATCAATATTCTCGGAATTGGACCGGACAAAAGCCAAAGTCGATATTTTACTGGAAGACTCATGGAGCCAGAAGACGAGACAGAGAGGGGCCACAGGGTGGCCACACCATATGATGGCGCGGGCTAGCCCTGGCCGCGCCACCAGGTGGTGTGGGCCCCCTAGCCGCCCAACGACCTTGCCTCTTTGCCTATAAGATGCCTCCCGATGCAAAACCTTAAAGAATCAAGCCTCCAGCCACGAAAAGTTCCGCAGCGCTGCCGCCACCGAAGGGGAGATCCGAGGGACAAAAAGTCTCTGTTCCGGCACCCTGCCGGGATGGGGAAGTGCCCCCGGAGCCATCTCCATCGATCTCCACCGCCATCTCCATCACCATTGCTGATTCCCATGATGAGGAGGGAGTAGTTCTTGCTGAAGGCTAAGGGTTCTACCGGTAGCTATGTGTTCATCTCTCTCTCTATGCATGATCATATTGTGATCATGAGCTTGTAATCTATAGATCTACCTTACTACTCAAGTGCTTTAATATATCTCTACTCTCCCCATGTGTGTGAAAGTGACAGCGTGCACACCATGGTGGCACTTAGGCTAGAGATTACAAATACTTGTTATGAGTTATATTGGAGTTGGATGTCTTTATGAAATTGTGGTGTTTGTTGGACTCATCTAGTGCTCAAGGTGATAGTGTGGGGTTTTCTAGATGGGAAAGATGAACTTTGAGGTGTGCTGTTATAGCCCTACCATTGATTAGAGTGTCCAACCGGAGAGTAGTTAAGAGTAGTATCATGAAGAGAATATATTTATATGAGAGTGTTCACTAGTGAAAGTATGATCCCTAGGCCTTGTTTCTAAGCACTGAAATACCGGTTGCAACTAGATCTGTTACATGTTTGCTTGCTTCCACCTTTATTTCAGATTTCCTTTAGTCTCTTCCACGCCATCAAGCTATTTGTTGGCACCGTTGTCTTATATCCATACCACTTGTATTTCACTATCTCTTCGCCGAACTAGTGCACCTATACACCTGACAAGTGTATTGGGTGTGTTGGGGACACAATAGACTTCTTGTATCTTGATTGTAGGGTTTCTTGAGAGGGAATACCTTTGACCACTTCCTCCCTGAGTTCGATAAACCTTGGGTAATCCACTTAAGGGAAAAATTGCTGCTGTTCTACAAACCTCTACACTTGGAGGCCCAACAACTGTCTACAAGAATAGAAGTGTGTAGACATCACATACCACTAGACGAACGGGCACTTTGCGCATTCGAAATTGCAACCCAAAAACCTATGACTAACGTCCATTCTCTCAAATGCCACGTGGCAACGCGGAGTCGGGCCACACCAGCACCATGTCTTCGTATATGTGTAGATGCCACGCCAAATCAGGCCCGACCTCCATGCTGAAATTTTATACATCCAAAGAAAACATCGTCATCGAATCGCGAGAGTGCCCAAGTGGGAAAACAAGAAATTTGGCTAAAATGTGAGGAACAAAATTAACCAGTCTAGGATTGTCGTACCATGACCGGTGGCCGTCTAGGCTGCTGGTGGTTCCCTGTGAAGGGCCAGACCTGGGAGGCTTGTGCGCCTCCATCGACGGTTCCGTGCTTATGCTCACTGTTAGAACGAATAGAGTTTGGGAAGAAAAATAGATAACAAATATGGGGAACACCTACTCTTATTCTAACCGCCAGCCTAGAAAGGGCACACTAGTCAGCAAAACTGAACAGGTTCCATGGAAGAAAATAAAAAATCCTACAGTGAACACACATAGTCAAGATCTATCTATGCAGATGTAAAGTAACGACCGAGGATTCAGTGTTCATATCTTTGAAGATCGAATGCGGTTAACATTCTGTGGAGAACATGTATGACATAGTCGAACTCATAGCCGACCTGAAGGTCGCGAAGCTCCTTGCAAGTCACCCCTTGTTCTTGTGTGACGTATCCAACCTCATGATCATGTCGATGTCCAAGATCCAAGCTCCAAGTAAAGCACCACAAGTGGTGGTGCCTCGTGGCCTTACACACATATGGTGTAGAGATGTCTCTCGAGCTCCGGTTCAGCAAAGAAGCAGAAGAAGATTGATCCAAACCGAGTCTAGCAGTACGACGGCATGCGTATGGTGGAGGAACCCCTATCTCCTTATGCAATTCCAATTTTGGGAACCACACATGAGGGAGGAGAGAATAGGCAAACCCAATTAATGGGATGATTTGGGGAGGGAGGTGCTCCTCTTTATATAGGTGGAGGGAGGTACTACCTCCCTCAAAGTGCCGGGGTAGGACTAATCAAGGGAAGGAGGTGGGAGGAGGCAGCTAGCCAGCCCCCTACATGGTCCCCACATGGTGGGTGTCCCACTAGGGCCGACGGATCCACTCTTGCCTTCCCTACGGTGGTGGCCCCTTCTTGGGCCTCCTCCATTGAGGCCCAATTAGGTGGGTGCCCTAAAAATCCAATTTAAATAATAATTTATTTAATTAATATTAAATACATATTATTTAATACCTATCACTATGAAACACTTTTCGGACCCCTCTGATCATCATCGGATATCCACGAAACACTTTCGGTATGACTCCAGAACTATTCCGAAGTTCTCTCTCTTTGCTCCTACGATCTTGGATCAATCCCTAAGCGTCTACCATTAAGTGTGACACTCTATGGCTCAGGAATACACAAACATGATCGACACACTTTCTGATCAATGACCAATAGCGGTATATGGAAACACATAATGGCCCCCATGCATTCAACGATTAACTTGATCGCTTGAACCTTGAACGTCGAGTCTCATTTCCTTTGCTCTACAATACCTAGTTTGTCCAAGATCCGACCTTCGGTGTCTATATACCTAGTTTGATCTTGTTATCGACAAACCCATTTACTTGTTCCCGTGATATTACATCCCCTTGACCTAGTAACATGTTTGCCAACTTATAGATGTAATCTCACCAAGTGGACTTAGGGTATCTATCTGTCACTCGGATGGGAAAATTTTGGTCTTCATACATAGGCCTCAAAAGTTCCTCCGGAATACCTGACGCACACCTTTATGGTCACCTAGTTATGGACATGACGGTTGATGTGATCAAAGAAGTCTCAGGAGACAATGATTAATATGATCTCATGGTCGAACGACTGAATCACTACGCTTTGCTAGATATCGCAATGTTAAAATTTGTGACTGGATCACATTGCAATACTAGGGTTGGGTATTTTCCATCACTTTATAAGTGACCTCGTTGTCATTTGACATGGTAAAGTCCATGAGCGGAAAACCTCGATCATCAGCTGCCTAACGAACTAGTCTAGAGGATACTAGGAACCTGGTTTGTTTATATACCACACATGCATTAATGTTTCTACTTAATACAGTTCTAGAATGATACGAAACTATTATGAACTAATGAGACATGTCAATAAAAACATCTTTGTTATTGGCCTCTAGGGCATATATCCTTCAAAAACATGTATCGCGACTTAGTGAAGTGAAATCTAGCCATGTCTATAATACACTGTGGCATATTATAACAGCCTCAGACCCTACGCTCTAAGTTCAAGCCTGGATGAACCAAAAGTGGTTAAAATAGTACAGCGGGGGCCCAGGGGCCACCCACGTGTAGACCCGTCGGCCGTCCTAACCACTTCCAAGAACATCGGGACAAGAGCGAGCAGCGTAGGCAACAGGCGAAGAGATCAAATACATACATAAGTGAGCATGTATGCAAGCTACCTTACAACAGTTCTCAGAGCCATACCATCTAAAAGAAATAGAAATATTGCAACGCCATACGGCAAGATCCAAATATCCTAGATATAGATAATAGTGTAGGATAGCTCCTCATACATCAATCAACAGAGTATCAAGCGGAAGCGGGAAACAAGATCCGAGTACGGACAAGAAGCAAATCAGCATAAGATGCCACATAACTAAGCACATCCCGCCCACAGATCTCGCGGATCCCCATCCCCTAAATCTCTACACCGAGTGATCGTTGCCAACATCCTCTGTCTCCTCCACCCAGTATCCATCTTGCGAATATACCTGTTCATCTGAATCAAACAATTTATCGTGTGAGACCCTAGGGGTACTCAGCAAGTCTTTATGCCTCTAAAGGGGACATATACCTGGGGTGACGCAATTGCAGCAAAAGATAATAACTAACAAACCTATGGATACTCGCTAACCATCCGCCTAACCAAATGATAGACGGATGTCCGTTAATTAGAAACAACAGTTATAATAGTGTAAAGTAATAGATCCATCCTCCTTCTCGCTTACCAACGAGAAAGCGGACGAACGACCCATCCGTTGGCAGTTTTATTAATCATTCCTTAAGTGTTGCTCTATTTACTAGTCAGTTATTTAGTCAAATTAAAGACGGTACTTTAGTTATACTTGTCTGTGATCGAGAAACTGTGCTCCAAGTCGTTCATAACCGCGGACACGGCTTTCAGAAAGATTTACCCTTTAGGGGTGCACAAATAGCAACACACACTCGATCAACCTCGAAAAAACCAACTCAAAACCCAACGAGACATTCATGACAAAGCGATCACCGGATTCATAAAATATTTCAGGGGGCCACCCCATTAAGCTACCCGCAACGAAGTTGGCCGACTCCGAGACGGACCCAAGGTTTGTGTCAATGGCTGTAAACGACTGGGAACCCGAAAATGTGACTGGGCTTGTCGATACCGCGAAAACACTCCGCATCCAAAACAGTACAGGTGCTCCACGCACAATATTAAATAAAACGGTAAAGCATGGCATAAGTACAGGATAGTAATAAAGCCCCAAACTACTTTGTGGCCCCCAAGAAATAGATATGAATCAAGCTCTGGCTCATGGGGGTTCATAAGGCCTCCCGGATGTGGATAGTGCGAATAGTCAAGGAACAGGAATCAAGTACCCGGGGTCCTACGGGACACAAGTGAGCATGAAAAACCAAATAACAGATATTGCTCACCGGTGCCGCTTTCCTTAGTTATCCCATTACTACTCAGGTTGAGTTGTTTAGGTACCTCCATCAGACACTCACATACCCTACACATGCTATTCTACGACTCGCATGGCTCAAACAACTCCTGTAGTAGTGGCTCATGGGATTGAGGAACAGGCTCGGTGGGGTTTAAAGTAAAGGCTATGCAGTACTTGGGATTCAATTTAATGCAATCGCGACTCCATGATGCAAGAATAAGATAGAAGCAATAGGTACTATATGTATGCAAGCATGTGGTAGTGCTTGCCTGACAGCTCAGTTGAAGCGAGGGATGGATCTGGGTAGTACTCCTGGAATTCCTGATATTTCCCCTGCTCGGCGTTTATTCGAAAGAAGAACCAAACAAACAAGGGCCAACATAAATATAGTGCACAAACATATGAATCAAATGCGACAAACAGACAAGCATGCCATGATGAATGATGCACAATTTACATGGCATAACATAGCATGGGTGAGATGTGGGGTACAAGAATAAATCATTTTTATTAAGTTTTTAGTCATGTTTTGCCCCCATATAACTTGCTGTCCACTTAATATTTTTATGATGCATGCTGCAATTCAGAACATGGAATGCATAAACAGAACGGGCTCGTCACATTGATCGATTTAGACATATTATTTGTCAAATTTGGAGTTATAAAATTAAAGTTATTAATTAATTAAGAAAAGACATTTTTATTTGCAATTAAACAATTTCGAAAAAAATTAAATTAGTCAAACATTAATTTGGAAGGAAGATTTGAAATCTTCACATTTTTCTGATTCAAAAACGTATATCATTGTATTATTTGAATTTTTCAATTAAAAGTTATTATTTTCTGAAATATTAAAAACATACATTCACTTTCTGGAATTTTATTATTTTTGAAAAAGATGGCGGGGGCTTTTGTTACCCTGGGGCACTCGACCCACAGTCACAGAGACGCGGGGCCATTGTGCTGAGTGTGCGCTGACGTGGTAGGAGCTTGTGGGTGTGACAAGTGGCAAAGAGGAGGACTGCGGGTTGAGGCTACAAAAAGGCCAGGGGGCTTTTTACAAAACCATCTGCGGCGGTCTGACGAAAATGAATCTGGGAAAAACAGCAGTTGCGCTCGACTTTGAATGAAGATGGCGAGAGATTGGCTGCAGATCTCGCGACGAAACAAAAAGCAAAGATGTAGAGGGAAGTGCGAGCTCCAACTTTCGTGAAGGGACTTACGCCGGAAAAGGTTTGCAGCGGTCGGAAAACGGCTAGGAACAGAGACGAAAATAACACTGTTAATTGTCAGGTTACGGTGTAGTTTTTATAGCGTTTAATCTTGATCTTCACCAGATGATTCCGGTGGCTGTGGTACTTCGTTTTGGATGAGGTTTTCTGTTTTGGAGAGAGGGTACAAAGGTCTACCAGGCTGTGCTTCTCGATTCGTCGATCTCGCCTTGAAGAGCTCAGAAAACTGGAAGGAACAGGGACAGAAACAAACACCTCGTGACTGAAATTTTCCTGACAGATTCTATTGTCAGATTGTACCAACTTCAGAGGATGAATTTGAGAGATTTAGGCGACCAAAACGTGTGCCGTTTGATCATATAGGAAGCTGGTTGACCCCTCTACGCGTGAGGTTGATTTATAGCGCCGGGAACGAACAGAGATGGCCGGGAAAACCAGAGGAACATGGGTGCTATGGATGCACGCGTGTGTGGTCGGTCTGCCGATGCGGCGCGTGCGGCGAGGGGCTCGTCAGGCACCGCGAGGTGACGCGGCACACATATGATGGAGCAGACCCGGTGCAAGCAGAGCTAGAGAGGGCTGGGAGAGCTGGAAGCTCACCGAGGGGGGTTGGAGGAGAGGAAGAAGGCGAACGCGGCATTTCTAGAGTGAGCTACCTACCCCACCTTGCTTCGGCAAAGGTCCAGCTTCATTAGAATCCCGCGCGGCTCCTAGCGAGGTACATCAACGACGTTTCCGAGAACCTGGTTGTGGCCAAAGCGACGGCGGCTAGGGTTTTGATAGAGGGGAGGAAGGAGAGGGGGAAGGGGCGATCTGGGTGGAGTGGTTGGAGGAGACGAGGCCCTCTTGGCTACCTTTAAGCACGGGAGAGAGAGGGCCATGGGTGGCTGCAGCTTCCTTTGCATAAAGCGAACGAGAGAGAGAAGCGGCTGTCGAGGTGCAGCGAGAGGAGAGTAACCGGGCACAGCGCCACAGAAAAGTTGGATCGAACCAGGTCGAGGCAAGGGAGGTCCATAGAGGGGAGGAGAAGGTCGGGTTGCAACAGGGCAAGCAGGGGTGACACCGGTTGGGTTGCATCAGAGAGAGAGAGAGGGTATCGGCAGAACGAAAATAAGCTGGAAGAGGCCGGTCAGGTGCAAGCAAATGCTACACACATGCACATGCAGGTGCATGGATTCCCATGGGTTAGATGTTGCTTAGGATTAGATGGGGAGATATTAGGTAGTAGAATTAGCTTAGCTTAGATTTAGATTAGATTCAAACATCAACCTCATAAAAAAACTAAAACGAAAGGACTCAAAAATAAAAGAGAGATGGAGAATAGCCAAGGTTGTACATGGGCCATGCAAAAGATACATGCATGTGTACATGTGGCCATGAAGGAAGGCTAAAAGTCACTTGCATGTGAGATAGAATGCAGACATGACAAGATTGATAGAGAGTGGATATATGTAGCATGTTGATTAAAGTAGCAAGACCCAAATCATGTCTATGAGAGCTAGATTTAAAGTCCAAGAACAAAAAGATATTTCACATGAAGTTGACTAAGGCAAGTGGTAGGATGGAAAAAATTAAAGAGAGATGCCCCCAACTCAATTTGGACACTAAACAATATATCGAGAAGAAAATACAATAAATAGGCAAATGCAATATGAGAGAAGAACCAAAAAAAGGGTTTTAATATGATGCTCAAATGCAATGTGGCGTGATGACATGAGCATGATATAATTATGATGCAACAGTTATATGCAGGAAGTAGCATTTTATTATTAGACCAAGTAGCATTGCAGCTGTTAGACAGATGGGATGCTACACATATTATACTGCTGTGCAAGGTATATATAATGCGGCTGTTTTCATACAAAACATAACATAATTGCACTTAAGCATCCCTTTTATACACACCGATAAAAAAGGTAGAATAAACATTACAAAATATTAATATAAAACTAGATTGACGGTGGCAGACCCTTTATTCTTGCATGTCGACCGCCAACGCCGCTTGTGCCTATACTAATGCTACAGGGAACATGCAATGGCCAACTCAATCTCCATATCGAATTGCGCGTCCTCCTGGGCTTTCATCGCATCAGCTTCCATCTTCGATAACTGCTGCACTGCCACAACAAGCTGCGCTTCTAGAGGATCATCCTCCTCGCCCTCCCCCTCTGTCGGCTCTGTTGGCTCGGTAGTTGGGTGAAGGGGATCAGAGCAGGATCCGCCATGGGATGAGTGGGCCCTGGAGGAGGAGGGGCTGGAATCCTGCGGCGCTGCGCGCCGGCACCGGCCATCGTGGTTGGACGAAGGCGCTAGCGGAGCCGATGTTGGAGTGGATTAGGGAGGAGGCATGTCCATTGGAGAGATCACTAGCCACGTCGACATTCCGGTGGCAGGGCATCATGGTGCACGGTGGAGGGCATGGTGGCTTGATCTTCCTTGATCCATGCTCGCTTGCTCAAGAGGATGACAATGATTGATGTCGAAGAACGAAGGATCGGAGAGAGGAGATGAGGATCCAAATGTTGTGCATAATGATGATGGAGTTGGGAGGAGAGGAGCGTACACGTCTTTTGTACACCAGTGGTGGTAGATGAATGCGGCGGGCAATGAACTCTGGCAGGGCTGCCGAGGCGGAGCGGACGCAACGACCGAGTAGACGAGTGGCAAGGGCGTAGCATTTTTGACTAGTCTTTCTACTTCGTGTGGAATGAACCGAAACTGGACCCACCAGTCAGCGACACAAATTTGAACAATTATTGTGAAGTACGTCACAACCACCCCGCGTGGGAATCCACGACGTAGTAATTTGTGACTCCATTGAAGTACGACGACAGTAAAACACGCAGTTATTCATTACCGCATTTTACGGCACAATTATATGCCGGTATGGGCTCTACCACAGTGTAAAACTATCCTCAATAAAAAATGGTGCCACGAATGCCCAACCACCGTCTATCTAACTTTTCCCGGTTATTTTTGCTTATGCCGCCCCAAAAAAACCATGGGTATGGGGGGTATTTTTGTAGTGTCCAAACCTACACACTAAAATGGATCTAGATACATTTGTTGCATAAAAGGTAAAACATCTTATATTTTAAAATGGAGAGAGTGGTTAAGAGTGATTTAGAAGGCTGGGGTGCAAACCTCAAAGGTTGGGATATTAGTTAGAAGAAAAAAGCTTTGTCACAAGAACTCACTGAGATAGAGATACTAGAACAAACTTCTACGCTATCAGATCAATAAATGATCAAGAAAAGTCAAATTCAGCAAGAATTTATGCAAATTTATGTGAATGGGGAAGACTATTGGCAACAAAGGGCAGGTGAAAAATGACTACTACTAGGTGATAATAATACTATGTTCTTTCCCAAAATTTCCAATGGCAAAAAAGTAATATTTTCACTAATTCACAATCAAAGTGTCATTCAAGGGATAAAACATGCCACCGATTTATATAAGGAAATGTTTGGCCCAGCTGATTCTACCTCAGTTAGATTAAGGGATGATTTGTGGTTGGCTAATGAGCAGCTTTCATATGAAGCTAGACAAGACATGGATATACTCTTCACTTAAGAAGAAATCAAATGTCTGGTTGACCTGACGGAAAATAATAAGACTGCATGTCCTGATGGAATTCCTGTTGAGTTCTATAGGTCTGTTGGGATATCATTAGAACTAATAGGTTAGCAGTTTTTATAGATTTTCATTCTCACAAGATTGACTTGAGTAGGATTAACTATGGTATTATCACATTAGTTTCTAATGGAGAAGATACTAATGCAATTCGTAAATTTAGGCCCATATGTGTGCTGTAGGTGTTGTTCAATATATTTACTAAGACATTGACAGTAAGAATGTAGCCAGTAATGCAGAAACTGATTCATGTCTAACAGAGTGCATTCGTAAGAGGAAGATATATCATAGATGGTGTCATCCTTTTACATGAATTTTTAAGAGAAACAACAGTAAGAAAAGAGCAAGGTGTGGATCTCAAGATTGATTTTGAGAAATCATATGACAAGATCAATTGGGATTTCTTGTTTGACTGCTCTAGACAGAAGGGACTGACGAGTCAAAATTTGAAGCATATTTACCTTATGTTTTTGCACAAGTAGAGTAGAATTTTTGGTATTTTACTACTCTTGCATGCACCTTTTATCCTTGTTTTAACAGAATCCCGAATGATTATGTCTTTTGTGAATATATCAATTGGGGCTGTCATATTATGCAGTAATATGATATTTCTACATGATAGATATCATTTAAATGATTTTTCCTTGCACTTGGAAGAATAGAGAACGTGGCGGAAGGCTATTGAAGGTTTAACAAACACTGGTACGGGTCGAGCTTGCCCGTACCATCCGCCCGTACCACATGTCGGCATTTCCGTCTCTTCAAATACTCTCTCCATGCGAAGAAGGATCTGAGATCCGATATTCACAAAAACTTCCAGCCTCGAAACACCACACTAGAGAGGGATCTGGATGAGGAACTAAGCGAAGGGAAAATCCTTACTACTTCACGGATCATCAGAGGACATCACATCATCTCCTTCACCATCAATCGTTGCATCTCCATCACCATACCCCTCTCTCATATTTTAGATCTTGTTGTAATTCCACATACAATTGTGGTTTGCACTAGATTTATCCTCATACCTTTATCCATCCATTTGAATATGATGATGTTGTTGGTCGCTTCCATATGTGAGTAGTTCCCTTTGTTCTTGGAGAGATGGAGAAACCCTAGCATTATTATGAAATGAAATAAAGATGATCTATTACTTTAGTTCATGATCCATTGATCTATGATATTGAGTTTGATCTCTCCCTTTAGATGGTATGTGTAGTCGGCCACATAGCATTTGCCTCTGGGTCTAAGGAGAGGGTGATAACCTGGTATGTATGGGAGTATGTCCGGTGTTACTTTTGTGACTACAAGCATTGTCTTATAATCTGCACGGTCAAAGGGGGAATTAAGAGAGATTCACTAAGCTCATAACGATATCCATGGGGAAACTCTTAATTGTGGGGGTCTATATGGGTGACTTCTCTCAGGCATCGTAGTGGTTATTTAGATATGACCTCATTACCTGACTCAAGAAATCAACTGCCTACGACTCTTGTAGTTAACATCTTATTATTGAGCTCTCTCCACACATATCATGACGAAAGAAATAGACTATCCTAATTAAGATTAATTAGCATATGCTACCGGTGTATCCTACATCCCGAGAACATCTTAGCCTTATTGAGTTCGAACACCATTTTCCAATGCTTTCATTAATTGTTTATTACTTTCTTGTACACAAACATAAAACCTTCAAACACCCTTTACTTGAAATCAAAGGCATCTTACAAGTATCCTTTGGTAAATAGTGACCAGGCACATAAAGACCTTAACCAAATAGCTCTCTGTGGATTCGATACCCTTATTTCGAAACTAGCTACAATCGATTTGTGCACTTGCAGCCATCAAGCTATTTTCTAGCGCCGTTGCCAGGGAGCTAAGCACTTTTGGTCTTTTTTCTTAGTTGCTTATTCTATTAATCATTTTACTAAAGATGTTTAGTAGTTTCAGGTAAACACCATGACTACAATCGGGCTGATGAATTAGCTTATGTAACTAAATACCTCGGAAAGTTCAATACAAGACTTGTTAAGGCATTGCTGAGTGGGAGCGAACCAGAATTCGAGGTTAACCTTTCCTTTATCGCTATGATTAAAGAGAAAACTTTTGCAGGAGATGATCCAGATAAGGATCCTTACATTCATTTAATGCATTTTACCAAGTTATGTTGGACTCTTAAATTGAGAGGTTATTCTTATGATGAACTGAAACTTAAACTGTTTAGCCAATCTCTAACCAACACTGCTTTAGCTTGTTATAGAATTTTCCCTACAGAGAAATTGATACTTGGGAAAAGCTCAAAGCAGAATTTGTATTTCGATTCTTTCCCAAAGTAAAGACCGCTGAAGTAAGAAGGGCAATCATGAACTTAAAAAACCGCCTAGGTGAAGGATTGATAAGAGCCTTCAAGAGGTATAAATCCATCCATAATAGATGTCCCCATCATGATTTACCTGAATGGTATGTTCTACATATTTTCTATAGGGGAGTTAATCAAGATATTAAGCATGAACTTGACTCTAATTCTGGTGGTTCTTTTATGGACTTAACTATAACTAAAGCTTGGAAACTATTAGAATGAATTTGCCGCAATAGAGAAACTTGGGGATTTGATTTAGGCAGTGAAGGAGGGATATAAGTTGAATATGATTGTCTCAATGCTTGTAAGGAATCTAGTAAGGTTAAGGAAACCGCTAATGAACTTCCACTTGATGATGATATTATTCTCAAATCCTTCAAGTCTTTTATAGAACATATTGAAGCTCTCAAGAAAGATTGGTTTCAATACACTCCACCACCTGAGCAAGTTGAAGATGTTGAGATAAAAATTGTGGCCCCCGTAGTGCCATTAAAGAAGGAATCCCCTTATGTTGAACCCCTTCCTTTTCCAAGGACGGTGAGAAAACATATGATGACTCAACAACTCGAAGAACAACTAGAAGAGGAAAGAATGTTCCAAAAAAGATTAGAGGAAAAGGCAAAATCAGAAGAAATTAACCAAGTAAGTATTCAAGAGACATGTGATCCAACTAAAGAATACATATTAACCATGTTTTCACATTGTGACGTGATCGAGCTAGACACCGAAGCTTCAAAATTTGCTGAAGGAAAGATAAAAGCTAAAGATGTTGGTAAGCCTATTCTCCCTTGCACTTTTGGTGGGTTTTCTCATTATGGCCTCTATGACATCGGAACAACTATTAATGTAATCCCTTAAAAAAATTACTTAAAAATCCAAAATGAACTTATCCCAACTGAATTGGAGGACACTGATATGATAGTAATGTTAGCAGATAAGACACTCAGGGTTCCTATGGGGTTAATTAGAGATGTTCTAGTCTGCATTGGACCTTACAAATACCCTATTGATTTCGTACTTGTTGATATGCCTACCGATGTTTATTGTCCAATTATTTTTGGAAGAACTTTTTTGAACACCGCAGGGGCAAACATTGATTGCAAGAAAGAAGCTGTATCTCTCAAGTTTAGGGAGGATAGAATGAATTTCCATTTCTCCAAGTTTGATCATAGACCAACTATTGAAGAGTTGGATGAATATGAGCATGGGCAAGAGGAAGAAGGTAACATCATTAGTATTACTTCTGTATTCATTGAAACTCCTAATGATAATTTAGCAAGATGCCTTGTTGATAATGACAATCTTCCTAAAGATATATATAAAATGGAAATTGATGATTATCTTGATTCAACTCCTGCGGTTGATCCTGAAATGAATCAAATTTATGAGATACCCATAAGAAAAGGGGATGAGGCACTTCCACCTCCTACACTCAAAGCCCTCCCCAAAGAATAAAATACAGGTTTCTTAACGGAACTAATAAATATCCTGTTATTGTAAGCTCTAATATTGTAGAAAAAGAGGAGTATAATTTAATGATAATCCTAAGAATGCACCGAAAGGCTCTCAGATATTCGATGGATAACTTGAAAGGGATTAGTACCTCGATATGCACCCATAGAATATTTATGGAAGAAGGAGCTCAGCCAGTTGCAGCCTTCCAAAGGTGACTTAAACCTCATATGAAATAAGAGGTAAGAAAAAAGGTAATACGCTTACTAGATGCAAGTATAATCTTTCATGTGGAGGAAAGCGATTGGGTAAGTCTTGTTCATTATGTTCCAAAGAAAGGTAGGTTCATTGTTGTCCCAATTGGATATAATGAGATGGTCCCAACTCGTACCATCATTGGTCATAGGATGTGCATTGATTATATAAACTTGATAAAGAAACTAGAAAGGATCACTACCCTTTACCATTTATAGATCAAAATTTAGAGAGACTTGCTATGCACTCTCATTTTTGTTACTTAGATGGTTATTCTGGTTTTTCTCAAATAGTTGTTCATCCTGATGACCAACTAAAGACAACTTTCACTTGTCCTTTTGGTTTGTATGCTTATCATCACATGCCTTTTGGCCTTTCTAATGCTCCCGCCACCTTCCAAATGTGTATGACTGCCATATTTGCTGATTATGTTGAAAATACTATGGAAGTATTCATGGACGATTTCTCAGTTTATGGAAATTCATTTAACCATTGCCTTCATAATCTTTATAAAATTTTGCAGAGATGCAAATATACTAACCTAGCCTTAAATTGGGAGAAGTGTCACTTCATGGTTGAAGAAGGTATAGTACTTGGTCATAAAATTTCGGGCAAAGGCATAGAAGTCGACAAAGCAAAGATAGAAGCTATAGAAAGACTCCCCATTCTCGTGATGTAAAAGGTATAAGGAGTTTCTTAGGTCAATATGGATTTTATAGAAGGTTTATTAAAAAATTCTCCAAAACTGCTAGACCGTTAACTAACCTTTTACAAAAGGGAGTCATTTTTAATTTTGCTGAAAACTGCCTCACTGCTTTCACCATATTAAAGCAAGATCTTCTTGATGCTCCTGTTATTAAACCACCTAATTGGAAGAAGCCTTTCGACTTGTTTTGTGAATCTAGTCACGAAGCAGTGGGAGCCGTTCTTTGCCAACATGATGTTGATGAACTCAATATCATTCATCATTCTAGTCGCACCTTGAATGGTGCTCAAAAGAATTATCCTATAGCGGAAAATGAACTTTTTGCTATTGTCTTCTCCTGTCATAAGTTTGGATCTTACATAATTGATTCAAAAGTAAGAGTACTGATGGCTACAAGTGCATAGATCAATTGTAGCTAGTTTCGAAATAAGAGTATCATACCAATAGAGAGATATTTGGTTAAGGTCTGTATGCCCCTCGTCACTTTCCACCAAAGGATACTTGTAAGCTGCCTTTAATCTCAAGTAAAGGGTGTTTGAAAGGATTTTGGTTGTGTGCAGAAAAGTAATTAAAACAAGTAAAAGAAAGCAAGTAGCAATGTTGTGTGAAAACATGGTTGAACTCAATAGGGCCAAAACGTTCTTAGGGATGTAGGATTTTTTTTGGAAATGGGCGCTTTATTATTATTCATAATTTTTACACCCGGCCTCTACATAGCTAGGATACACACAGCCGATCAACCATAGACAAAGTGACCAGAATAAAGTATCAACATTACAAGAATGATAAAACACGAAGACACGCATCGAGCTATGGCAGGTCTATCCGCAGGCCACGCTGCCATCCATGTCGGGAGAAAATATCCCTCGCCGTGGCCTCCAATCGCGTACACCCCTCCACAAAAAAGTCGTTAAACTCCATACGTTGGAGAGTAGTCCATGATCGGAGGATATCCGTGGCTCGATAGATCACCTAAAGAGAAGAAGACACAATGTTATTAAAAATCTTGTCATTTCTACATAGCGAAAGCGACCAAATAATGGCGAACGCTCCCACCCTAAATAAAGTCCCATATTTATCGTGTATCCCATGCAACCAATTACCAAATACATTGGTAACCGAGCGTGGAGGAGACAAACCAGAGGCTACAGGGATAATTAACCATATAGTACGAGCAAATTTACACTGGAAGAATAAATGCCAAATTATCTCATTATGATGACAAAAACACATTGTGTACTTCCATGCCAATTCCTCTTAACAAGATTATCCTTTGTAAGAATGACCCCTTTATGAAGATACCAAGCAAAAATCTTCGTTTAAGGGGTATTTTCATGTTCCAAATTTTAGAATTATCAACCACTGGAATATCAGGTTGGATGAGTGCTCTATATAATGAGTCAGCAGAAAATTTACCACTCTCCAGTAGTTTCCATTTGAACTCATCCACCCCCTCAGACAACTGTATCGTGGATAATCGTAATAGAAGATTGTTCCATGATACGAGTCTAGGACCTAAGAGACTTCGTGTAAATTCACATTAGGAGGATCTGATCCCAATACTGTGGAGAGGGTATCTCCTTTGTGCCTAACAATCGAGTATAGAGCTGGGTATTGTTCGCGATGAGAAGTTTGGCCAAGCCATTTATCTTCCTAGAACCTAACCTATGATCCATCCTTAATATTGAAAACACAAAAACGGAAGAAATGTTTTTGGACGCCATTAGTCCAGCCAAAAAATGTGAATCATCGGGTTTCCAAACCACTTGAGACACAACTTTGGAACCAACATATTTCCTCCATAGAATGGTTTGTCAGACACCATCTTCTGAAGTAGTTTGAAAAGCCATTTACCAAGAAGCATGGTGTTTTTCACTTGCAAATCATGTATGTCCAGTCCACCATATTCTTTTGGTCGGCAAACCACATTCCATTTGGCCAGTCGATATTTCTTTTTTAACTATCCCCTTGCCAAAAGAATCTTGATCGGAAATAATCCACTTTCTTCAAGACAACTTTCGACAGTTGGAAAAACGAGATCATATACAGTACCATGTTGGTGAGTACTGAATTTATGAGAGACAATATTCCACTAAGGTATAGCAATTTACCTTTCCAACTATTAAGGCGATTTTGGAGTCTTTCCTCAACGATTTTCCATTCAGCAATCGTGAGACGCCGATAGTGGATCGGTATTCCCATATAGTTGATTGGAAATTGCCCCTGACTACAGCTGAAAAGTTCAGCATATAGGTGGGCCTCGTTTTGAGCCTCGCCAAAAAAATACAAATCACTTTTATGGAAGTTAATTTTCAATCTAGAGAGTTGCTCAAATACTGATAATATTATTTTCAGATTCTTAGCTTTCTCCAAGTCATGTTCCATAAATAAGATTGTATCATCCACGTATTGAAGAATGGATAGACTACCATAAACCAGATGAGGAACCAATCCTTAAATTTGGCCATCAGTCGCTATGTTAAATAGTATAGGCGATAATGGATCCTCTTGTCTTAGACCTTTTTTGGTCTGGAAGTATTCGCGAGTGTCATCGTTGACATTGATGGCAACACTACCACCAGCCACAAAAGACCGTACAAGAGCACACCACTCCTTAGAAAATCTTTCATGCAAAGTGTTTGCTGAAGGAAAGACCAATTAACTTTGTTATAAGCCTTATCAAAGTAAATTTTGAACAATACACCGTTCAACTTCTTTGAGTGTAGTTCATGAATTGTTTCATGCAAGTTACTACACCATCTAGGATATTTCTTCCTTGCATGAAAGCAGTTTGAGATGGGCTTAAAACATGGTCAGAAACCGAATTTAGTCTATTCGTAGGAACTTTAGTGAAAATTTTAAAACTAATGTTAAGAAGGTAGATTGGACGATATTTTTGTATTCGTTCTGCGTTGTTAACCTTAGGAAGTAAAATTATGTTGCCAAAATTGAGTCTAAAAAGGTCTAACTGCCCGACATGCAGGAACACAAACAATTGCATGAGGTCCCCTTTGATAACTTCCCAGAATTTTTGGTAAAAATTCTGCTAGAAAGCCATTGATGACCCACAAGTATAGGGGGTGTATCGCAGTATTTTCGATAAGTAAGAGTGTCGAACCCAACGAGGAGCAGAAGGTGCTGGTTAGTGGTATGGATCAGGAATTCTCTGCAAATACTTAGCAAATGGATTTTTAGGAGTTTTCGATGAAGCAAGTAAACAAAGTATGAGTAAATAAAAGACAGTTGAAATAAATGCAGCAAGTGGCCCAATCCTTTATGCAACAAAGGACAAGACGGTTGTATTTCTATAGATGACCAAACGTTCTCGAGGACACATGGGAAGACTGTTAAGTGCTTTTGCTTCATATAGTCGATTAATCTTCTTTAGCTTGCTAAGTGTTGTGTGGGTGAACCTGTGCTAATGTACCGCCCCATCCAAGTCTAATACATACTTGTGATTATACCCCTTGCAAACATCCGTAAGTACAAGAAAGTAATTAAGGTAGAAACCTTACCACAGCTTTAAACTCTAAGACCCTTACGTCCCTTGTGCAATGGTTTCCTAACGGGGGTTCATGTTTCTGTCACTCCGGCAACCCCTACGATTAGTAGCCAAATACACAATGCATTCCCCTAGGCCCATATAGGTGAAGTTTCATGTAGTCGACGTTCACATGACACCACTAGAAGAAGTACACCACAACTTAAATAACAATCTATTGAATCTTTCTCAACGCAACTCCACTACTAACAACAAGACTTCTCCCATGTCCTCAAGAACAAAACGAACTACTCACAAGACATCATATGGATCATGATCAGAGATGGAATAATGATGTATAAAAATCTGAACATAAACAATAATTCAATGGTTCACTCAATAGCATCAACTACAAAGAGTAATCAACACCGGGAAAGTTTCCCCTATGAACTATGCAAGATTCAACACAATTGTTACAGCAATATGGAGATGGTGATGATGGTGCTGAAGGTGATGATGGTGGTGATGATGATGATGATGATCTCGATGAAGTCCAGCTTGATGGTGGTGTTGATGGCGACGATCTCCCCTCTCCGGGAAGGAATTCCCCCGGCAGAAATTTGTCTGCCAGAGAGATCTTTCTTTCTCGGTGTTTTCCACCCCGTAGAGGCGGCGGAATCTTTCTGTGGTTGCTCCCCGAGTCTTAGGGTTTCGTGGGGATGATATACGCCAGAGGAGAGAGGCTGGAGTGGGCCAGGGTGGCCACACCACCTCCAGGCGCGGCCTAGGCCTGCCCGTGCCATGGGGTGGTGTGGGCCCCCTGTGGCCCACCTCCACTCCATCTTCTGGCATCCTTAGTCTTCTGGAAAAATAGGATTTTCCGTATATTTTCCTGGATTTTCTGATCTTCGCGAATTTTGCCTCCAAACAACACCTTTTCCATCAGAATCCTGACTGCAGCGGTCCATGCTCCAAAAGTCATCAACCATGCAAAAACAGATGAAATAACATAAGTATCACCTCTCAATACGAAATATATCAATGAATAATAGTGAATTAAGACATAGAATAGTGATGCAAAATGGACGTATCAAGTCCCCCAAGCTTAGACTTCGCTTGTCCCCAAGCGAAACTGAGCTCAATAAACATGACCTCAGGTTTATGGAGTGAAGAGTCTATAAAATAATACGGACAAGAAGCATCACATTCATCAAATACATGGATCATAATAGAAGACAACTCACTATTATATAACTCAACTTGTAATGAGTAAAGGAAACACAATAAAGATACATAAAGTGAATCATAATTGGTAATGGCAAACTTAGCTCTTGGTCGAAGAATAGTTGATAATTTGCTGGAGTTCACAAATAGCTGGGTTTCAATGAAACTTTCAAAGTAGTAATCATCAAGATAAGAGCAATGTGCAAAACAAGGAACATAAGAACATGATTGAATAAATCAACATATGAATGAATGAAACACATCAACTCAAAATACTTGCTGAGATAGAAGGGAATAGGTTTACTGACTCAACTACAAAGTAAAAGAAAGGGCCCTTCGCAGAGGGAAGCAGGGATTGCAAGTCTCATAAAGAGCTCCCAAAAATTATGATACTTACTAGCTTTCAGCTCTCATTTCCCCTATCATAGGCATCTTTAGGTGATTAAGGTTAAAGTGACACAACTAAGAGGATATGCTTGACAAGTTATAAGTTGAAATCTCATGCCCCTTACTTATGAGTACCGATCCTCATGCTACTCAACTTCAGTCACGAGCAAGCTCTTGTCATTGTAAATACATGCGTACCATTGAGAACCGCCAATGGGGTACCCCTTGCACATGACACAGGAGCTATCCCATAATCAAAATGACAAGGCAAGCAGACAATGAGCATCCCAGCGATCTTTTTATTTGCTATTTGCATAGGTTTTTATTGAGGATGCTTCACAGAATGCTCACTACAGTTATGCTGCAAGTTTCCACCATGATTAGGGATGGCTTAGGCTAGCGGCCCGGGCGTTTCTCTAACACACATATAAACTCCATGATCTTACAAGTTCCACTTTTATTTCACACCATCGGGATCCATAAGCAAAAGAACATGATATCAACTAGGTACAAGTACCAATGAAGTGTTGAAAGCGGTCCCCATGATACATGGTTCGGCTAACTTCAACTCATAAAGCGCAAGCATATACGCAACAAAGAAGGACCCAATGGTTCAAGTTTATTAAATGCGAGAAAGTAAAGTGTGCCATCAAGTTCGTGAGAGCTTTAATCACTAATTTTCACATAACAAGTTTAATTTGGGAGGTAGATAAAACAAGAATTTACTTGGAATAGCAAGAATGCTACTAGGTAGGTATGGTGGACACAAATGGCAAAGGTTTTGGTTTAAAGGAGGTGGATGCACGAGAAGAATACCCTCTCAGTACAGGTTTTTGGCTAGCAAGGCTGGGTAGCAAGTATAAGAGTTGAAGGAAACAAACAAGCATACAAATGATAAAGACAAACATGCAATCCTCCTTGGAAGCACAAAAGATCTTACCTAGAGAATACTAAACTTATGAGCAAACCAAGAAAGAAAGATGATGAAATTATTTTCCTCTAGAGTACTTCTATCTTTTTCTTTTCAACTCTCAAAAAGGTGTTGCTACTGACCGAGCCAGGTTTGCCAAAACCAACTAAATTAACTCAACGATCCCAAAGAGATACCAATACTAACAACAAGATCAATCATATAACCACAAATTGAAAGCTAAAATAAGCTATGCAAAAGAGTGAATGATAGAACTTCTCATTAATATTCCATAACAGAAACTCACAATAAGGGATACAAATCTAACGAGAGAGGGGACACTTCCATAATGCAAACCATACTACATAATAACTCCTTTATTCATGATATGACTCTACTAATAAGGTAAAAAGATAGAAGATAGTGATATGATACCGTCCCCCAAGCTTGGAACAAACCAAGGGGATGCCAAACCTAATGACGAATTACTCCTTCGGTGGTGGTATCTTCTCATCTTCGTCCGTCTTCCAGGGTAAAGGCTTCCCATCAACAAAGGACATCGTGGTTTCCAAGATCCTGAAACTTGCAGCAGCACTTATGCGTCTAAATCTAGCCTCATACTCATAGTTTTGATTTTGAACGTCATAAAACTGTGCTTGCAGTTCGTTGGTTGTTTGGCGGAGTGAAAGGACTTCGTCTTTGAGTTCAACAGTCTCCTTTTGGTGCTTGGCGATGAGTTCGGAACAAATCTTATGGATGATGTCCACTTCGCGCTCCGCTATCTTCCTGTACCTAAAGACTTCTTGCTCCAATGCTTCCATCCTGTCCTCCAGACTTCCTTCACCTTTAGGGCCTTGAACCTCCTTAATCCGGACCTCCCCACCTTCGAGCAACAACTCCTTGGGATGAATCTTCAATTCTCTCATGTATGGGTTGATGATATCCTCTAAAGAATCTCCCTTGGATGATCTAGAGGAAGACATTATGGCTCCAAATCTGAGATTCTACCTGGCAGAAACAGATCAAAACGAAAACACGACGAAAACATGATATACGTACCTCGGAAGATCCGGGGGGTTATATATTACGAAGTTTCATATCAAAAGGAAGGTACTAGACGAAAACGGGTCGGAGGCGGAGTCCTGGGTGGCCTCACCACCTTGTGGCGCGGCCAGGGGAGGGCCCGCGCCATGGGGTGGTGTGGGCCACCCCGGCTCCGGTTCCGTCCCTTTTTTTCTTCGAAACTTTCCTTATCGACTGAAAACTGCAAAAATATAGTTGTATTGTATTCTCGCGGAACTTTTCTTACCAGAACTGTTACCTACATGAAAACAGACTCAGCAGGTCTCTGAATATGGTCCTCAATGAATTTCTCTAGAGTTATAACTTGAAAGGCATCAACATCTTCATTGTAAGAATCTCTAGCAATATAGTGTTTGAGTCGCTATCCATTCACTACTTGTGTAGTATTATCTTTTAGAGAAGAAATTTTTATTGCTCCTGAACGGTATACTTCTTCGATGATGAAAGGTCCTTCCCATTTTGATAGTAGCTTACCTGCAAAAAATATGAGACGAGACCTATACAATAGAACTTTCTCACCAACATGAAATTCTCTCTTAAGTATTCGCTTGTCATGCCATCTTTTAACTTTTTCCTTAAAGAGCCTAGCATTCTCATAGGCTTCACTCCTCCATTCATCTAAAGAACTTAAGTCAAATAATCTTTTCTCACCAGCGAGCTTACAATCTCTATTTAGTTCTTTCACTGCCCAGTAAGCTTTGTGTTCTAATTCTAAGGGTAGGTGGCAAGCTTTCCCATAAACCATTTTATAAGGAGACATTCCCATAGGATTTTTGTAAGCAGTTCTATAATCCCATAAAGCATCATTCAACTTCTTAGCCCAGTTTTTTCAAGACCTATTAACAGTCTTTTGCAAGATAGATTTAGTTTCTCTATTTGATAACTCTACTTGCCCGCTAGTTTGGGGGTAATAAGCTGAAGCAATTCTATGATTAACATCATATTTAGCGAGGGTCTTTCTAAAACCGCCATGAATGAAATGAGAACCCCCATCAGTCATGAGATACCTAGGCACTCCAAACCTAGGAAAGATAACGTCCTTAAGCATTTTAGAGAGGTTTCCCCGTCAGCACTTTTCGTAGGAATGGCTTCTACCCACTTAGTAACATAATCAACGGCAACAAGAATATGAGTGTAACCCTTCGAAGGAGGGAAAGGACCCATAAAGTTGAATCCCCAACGATCAAAATGTTCAATAACTAGAGAGTAGTTCATGGGCATGTCATTGCATCTAGAAATATTACCAACACGCTGACATTCATCACAAGATAAAACAAATTACCTTTTGTGCAGTTCTATCTCCTGCATGATGTCCTCCATAGGCGCTACCATGACATTTACACAATACCTATTTTTGTTCATATTCTGGAACACATCTTCGCATAATACCATCAAATCCTTCTTTGTATAAGTGTGGGTCATTGATGACCCACAAGTATAGGGGGTGTATCGCAGTATTTTCGAGGGAAGTGAGACCCAATTTATTGATTCGACACAAGGGGAGCCAAAGAATATTTATAAGCCTTAACAACTGAGTTGTCAATTCAGCTGCACCTGGAAACAATCTTGCTTACAAAAGTTTATCAGTAGCAACCGTTTTGTAGTAGGAATAGTGAAGTAACAGAAGTAGTAAAGTAAAGACAGCAGTAACAATGGCAGTAAACAGTAGGATTCAAGTGCGGTAGGCATAGGGATGGATGGAAGGGTGTTGCATGGACAAGACAATTCACATGGCAATCGGAACATAGGGCAATTGCAGATAAATAAGATAAAGCATCCAAGTACTAGATAATCCTAGGCATGCGTTCCATATATAGTCATACGTGCTCGCAATGAGAACTTGCACAACATCTTTTGTCCTGCTAGCCCGTTTGCAGCGGTGCCTCTAGGGAACTACTGGCAATTAAGGTGCTCCTTTTAATAGAGCACCGGAGCAAAGCATTAACACTCCGTGAACACATGTGATCCTCACATCAAAGCCTTTCCCTTCCGGTTATCCCAATTTCTGTCACTTCGGGGCCATAGGTTCTGAACAAAAACGTGTGTATACAACTTGTAGATAAGACCAAAAACAATACTATCATAATGAATCAATAATAAGTTCAGATCTGAAATCATGGCACTCGGGCCCTAGTGACAAGCATTAATCATAACAAGTCGCAACAAAGTCATAAAGCACTAATAAAAGATACTAGGAACCAAGCCCTAACAATCTGATGCCATTACATGAACGATCTCATCCAATGCCTACCATCCCCATAGCCTACAGCGGGGGATTACTCACTCATAGATGGGGGAAACATGGATGGTCAATGGAGATGATGGTGAAGATCGATGGAGATGGCTCCGGGGGCACTTCCCCATCCCGGCAAGGTGCCGGAACAGAGACTTTCTGTCCCCCGAATCTCCCCTTTGGTGGTGGCGGTGCAACGGAACTTTTTGTGGAAAAATGTCGAACCCCCCGAAGTTTTTAGGTCAGAAGGCTTCTTATAGGCGAAGAGGGAGACCGAGGGGGTGCCTGGGGCCACCACACCATGCCCTGGCGTGGCCAGGCCCAGCCCGCGCCTGGGGGTGGTGTGGCCAGCCCTTGGCCCTCCTCCGTCTCGTATTCTGGCTCCGTGAGTCTTCTGGAAAAATAGGCACTTTGGCTTTTGTCCCGTCCAATTCCGAGAATATTCATTTTCTGACTTTCCTGGAACCAAAAACAGCAGAAAACAGGCAGCTGGCATTGTGGCTCTTGTTAATAGGTTAGTCCAAGAAATCATATGAAAAGTACTCCAAAGTATGGAGAAAACACAAGAAAGTGGATAAAACCAAGCATGGAGCATCAAAAATTATAGATACATTTGCAATGTATCAACATCCCCAAGCTTAACTCCTGCTCGTCCTCGAGTAGGTAAGTGATAAAAAGAAAGAATAATTTTTGAGGTGGCATGCACCATCAAAGACTTGATCAAAGTATTTGTAAAACATATGAAGCTGGGATCATAGTACTTCAATCATAACATGAAAGACAAAGTTATAGCGATAAGACAAAGAAACTATGATGCAACATGAAAATGCACAAACAAAAGATTCATGAATAACAATGCTTTGCAAGACGTTTGTTTGTTTCACATAAACAAAACATAGCATAGTAGTATTCAGCTTGTCCCTTAATAGAGTAGCAAATATAAATGCATAGGACACCTTCAAAGTTCATAAGAGTGACTAGATACAATAGTTTAAAACAAGCAATATCAAGTTATGCATCAATCAACTAGTCTTGGGACAATGCACATAGAACTAAGAATGGCCACTATGCTCTCAAGAAAGTGCTCATAGAATGTGTGAAGACTCAACAAGGAAATGAAAAGGTTTTGAATAGTTTGAAATGCTTCCAAATGCTGAAAGTATGGTACTCATTAGCTTTGAGCTCTCATTGCCCCTATCATAAGCATCTTTAATGTGGTTAAGGTGAAAGTGAGGTCCAATCTGAGTTATATGCTTGACAGACTATAGACTGAAAATCCCAAGTCCCTTGAGTACGAGGGCCGCTCCTCATGCTACTCAACTTTAGTTACCGGTAAGTTCTTGTCATCGTAAGTATGTGCGTATCATTGAGAACCGCCAACGGGGTACCCCTTGCCCGATGATACGGAAGAATCCCCATATCAAAATGACAAGGCAAGCAGACAATGAGTATCTCAGCAATCTTCTTATTTACCATGGGAAAATGGTGCTTTTTTCTCTCTTTCCTCTTTTCATAAATCTCTTTTTTTTTCTTTTTCTCAATAGCTATCTTTATTTATTTATAAGAAGAATGCTTCATAGATATCATTATGGTTACGCTGCAGGTTTCGACCATGTCAGCATGGATTAGACCAGCGGCCCAGGCGTTTCTCTAACACACATACACAACTCCATGGACTTACAAGCTCCCCTTTTATTTCACACCGACGACATCCGCAAACAAAAGAGCAAGGTATCAACTGGGTATATATTTACAAGTGTTGAAAGCGTTCCCCGTTATAGCACGGTTCTGCTAATCCCTGGCCTATAATTTGCAAGCATATAAATTTCATGGAGAGTTCACAATGGTTTAGGTTTATTAAGTGTAGGAAATAAAGTGTGCATCAAGTTCGTGAGAGCTTTACTAACTAACTTTCTCATAACAAGAAAACATTTTATTCGAAAGAAAACAAGGCATATTGAATATGCACGGAAGTAGCAAATGATGCTAATATGTAGGTGTGGTGGACACTTTGGCAATATTTGGTTTAAGGGAGTTGGAAACATGAGTAAAACACTCAGTGTAAGTGAAGGCTAGCAACAGTAAGGGAGCGACAAACGAGAGAGCAATAATGACCATAATCATGTAGAGCGACAAAATATCATTGATCAAAGCATAAAGTGATAATACTAGTTGAAAACTAAAGGATCATAAAGGCTTATGGTGACTTGGGATAGTCATAACATGGTGTGAGCATGTGCCAGGTCAACCCAAATAAAGCATCAAAGGAGAATACCACTATACTATGCCTTAATATGCTAAAACAACGCATGATTCATCCAAGGCACATTAAGCAATCTCAATTGTTTATAACAAGTCATGCTACAGCAAAGAATACTAAGCATAAAGCCAAAAAAATATCAAGCATGGCATGCCAAAGCATAGGCCACAGTCAAAAACAAGCTCTCTTTATCACTTAAGCATGAGCTTTCCAACTCTTTTCCAATCCAAACCAGACTATTTGAACACCAATGCATGAAAGAGGGGGGGTCCAACCAATTTATTCAGAAAACTAAGCAAACTAAAACCAAAAACAAAAACGAAAAAGATGACGCTCCAAGAACAACACAACTGTGCATGAAACAATAAAAATGAAGCGTTTGGAAGAAACCTGGGATTTTTATTGATGAAGAAGGGGATGCCTTGGGCATCCCCAGTCTTTGACGCTTTTACTTCTTGGATATTTCTTGGGGTGACACGCGTGGCATCCCCAAGCTTGAGCTTTAGTCCATTCTTCATCTCATTACTCATTCCTTCCATACACCTGAAAATTTTCCTTCATACAAAACTTCACACAATCTCATTAGCAACATTAGTGCACTTAAGATAAATAAGTCTCAAGGTTCAGTTCTAACACCAAATAAACTTCCATTAGAACACTAGCTACTGTAGCACTTCCCTCAAAAAGCTCAATTCCCCAAAGGAAGTCAAGAAGGAACTAACAAGAAGCAAATGTAGAAAATGGCAGAAATCTGTCAAAACAGACCAGCAGGTAAAGACGAATTTTTTCGAAGGCCTTCTGTTGCTCAAATCAAAAAGTGTTGAACTAAAGAAAGTTATATAACAACCTAGGGCAGAAGCACAAAAAATTTCTGATGGGGATATGCCTAAGGGGGTATGCTCAGCAGTAGGTTTCGAGTAAGCCGGAAGGACCCGCGAGTACGCCTGAAGGACAGCGAATGGGCTACATGGAAGGAAGAGGCCCATCGACTGGCGACTGGAAGCCCAGGAGCGTAGCAGAAGCCCAGTCGGATTAGGTCAAAGGCTCCCGGATCCTTATCTTGTTCGGAGGCAACTTGCAAACCCGGGGAGGTGCTCCATATATAAACCTCCCTAGGGTATCGTAGAGACTTACATTCCGTCATACACCCCCTCGAGCGACTCGCCGCCCAGCCGCCAAGCTCGCCACCCTTGTAATTCGCTCGCTCATAATCTAACCTAGCAGGAGTAGGTCCTTACCCTCTGGGGAGGGGTCGAACCTGGGTAAACCCTTGTGCACCTGCCCCCATCTCGCACCACAGATGGCCGCAACTCTTCCTCGCAAAAGTCTCAATCACCGCCTATGGCGGCGACTGCCGTGGCCATTTCCACGACAGTGGCACCCACCGTGGGGTATAGTGGGACTGGCCTGAGTTATGCAGCGAGACCCTACTCGCCGATCGAGCGGCCGTTCGCCACCGGCCGCATGATCGCCTTCGGCGGGATCTTGCAGATCCTGCCCAACAGCTACATCCCGGCGTTGCGCCCGATCACACACGCCGCGGTGATGCCGATCGGCTCCATCAACCTCTTCGTCGGCTTTACCGGCGGGGTCGACCCAGCCGCGACCATGATCGTCGGCGGATCGCCTCCACACCGCGATCTGCTCTCGGAGGAGCAGGTCCGTTCCATCAGGGGCCTCGTCACCGAGTACGACTCGGCCGCTAGCGACGTCGTCGAGATGAACGTCGCTGCCAACGACGACGCCTTAAACGACGACGCCGACTCGGCGACCCCCGCATCGGCCAACAGATCCATCACCGCCGCGTCACGGGAGGACTCCATCACGCGAGTCTCCAACCCCGAAGATTTCGAGGATCCCTCCATACTGGGGATCTTCGACTCCGATTCCGGCTCGGAATCCCCCGAGGACCTTCGCGCCAGATCCAATCGCTTCAACGCGATTTACATGGCGGGAAGCGCGGCCGCCCCGCCAGATCCGTTCTCCACGCCGATTCCGCCGACCGCGACGGCCACGGAGGTGGAACAAGCCTGCCTGCGGCTCCAGGAGGCGCAGCGCAACAAACTCGCTGAGCGTGAGAAATACCGCCTCGAACGAGAGACGGCGAAGGAACTGTCACTCTATCACCAGCGCCGCATCAGGACCCGCCTGAACCCCGACATTAAGGGCCGCGTCCTGAACTTCAACAATGAGGGCGACCCCACACGCGCCGCTGAGCGCGAACACGGCGAGAACGCGCCGCCAGGAGGAGGCAACCCCGCAAGACCACAACCTGGAGCACCTGCGAATGGGGCCCCTCCACCACCCATGGGCCGTGCGCCCCCACCCGACGAACCACGCATCATCATCTCGCCTCAAGCCCGGGACGCAAACGGGCTACCACTCTACTCCACCCCGATGGACAACGTCGTCGCGGCCGACACCGCGATCGCCAACCTCGATGTCCAAGGAGACGGCGCGTTGCAGATCCAATACGCCAAAGCCCTACTCGTCAGGGCCGTCGAGCAGCAAGCCGCAGGAGTAGATCCACGTGGGCGGATGTATTCCTGCTCGTTAGCAAGTAGGGCAGCATCGAGCAGCCACCCAACCGTGGCCAACGCGATAGTTTGCCCACCACCCCAACCACTGGCAAACCAGCCACGAGCCACAATGCTTTGGACCCATGATCCGCGGGGAAAAGTACCCCGCCAACTTCAAGGCCCCCAAGGAGATCGAGAAATACGACCCGGCGTACGACCCCGCCGTTTGGCTGGACACATATCTCATGGCAATGGGGATCGCAGGCCACACCGACCTGCTCGCCGCTCGCTGCCTCCCCCTGATGATGGAGGGTGCGACCCGGCAATGGATCAATACGCTACCCGCCGACAGCATCGACTCCTTGGAAGAAATGTGGGATGCCTTCGTCAGGCACTTTGAGGGTTCCTACACCCGCGCCACCACCATCGAGGACCTGGAGCGATGCATCCAGGGACAACGCGAGTCGACCCGTCGGTGGATCCAAAGGTGGCAAGAGCTGTGGATAAATGCCTCCGGGATCCACCCAGACACGGCGATACATTGCTTCAAAAACGTGTGCCGGTACGAACCCCTGGTCGCCAAGATCAAGAGGGTCTACCAAACGCTCGACAACATCCCCGACCTCCTCGAGATTGCCAAGCGCTACGCGGAGGAACATCCCAACCAAGACTCCGACGACGAGTCGGGAGGAAGACGGCGCACCAGCATCCATGACAGCGGGCGACTACGCGACATGCGCTACAGCAACACCCGCATCACCGGCAAGCGCCGGACCGATGGGCGAGTCGACTTCGTCGCCAACGCCGGCTACGGCCAACATGACTCCAAGAACTACCGCTGCGATGGAGGAAACTACCGCGACAGCGGGAACTACCGGGCCAACAACGCGACGAGGCCGAAATTCGACCCTGCTGCCCTGCTTAATCAGCCTTGTATCTACCACAGCAGGGAGGGAAAACCAGCCACCCACACAACCGCCGACTGCCACTCTCTCAAAGAGATCGAGAAGGCAAGACGTGCAAGGGAGGACCCCAACAACAACCAATCGCGGGACAACAGGAACGGCGGTGGCTTCGGAACCGCTGTCGGGTCGCTTCATACCTTCACCGGGCTTGGCACCAAGCGTGAGAAGAAGGTACTCGCCCGCGCGGTTGCCGTCAATGCGGTGACACAAGTCGACATTCCCCGTTTCCTAAACTGGTCCGAGCAAAGCATCACCTGGAGTCGCCAGGACCACGCGCCAAGAATCGAGTATCCAGGGCGAGTCGCCCTGGTGGTCAGGCCAAAGGTGGCCAACTACTGGCTACCCAAGACATTGATGGACGGTGGGAGCTCTATCAACATCCTATACCTCGACACCTTCAAAAGGCTCCAGCTCCCAGAAACAGCAATCGAGCCAACACTGACGACCTTCCATGGCATCGTCCCTGGTCGGAAGGCGTACCCGATCGGGAAGGTGACGCTGCCAGTCACCTTCGGCACCCCGGCAAACTACCGCACAGAGAGGATCGTTTTTGAACTAGTAAACTTCCGCAGCCCCTACCACTGTGTCCTGGGCCGCCAGGCATTCACAAAGTTCATGGCGACCCCACACTACGCCTACAACACGATGAAGCTCCCCGGGCCGAGCGGCATCATCACCGTCCACGGCGACCCCAATATGGTCGTGGAATGTGAGGAAAAGGGCGCCGAGCTCGCCGACGCCGTCATCGCCGCGGAGACTGACCACGCGGAGGAGCTCGCGAAATACGCGGGGAACATCAACAAGGACGGTCCCACCATCCTGAAGAAACCAATCGCCGCGAAATCCACGTTCGAGGCGACCACGCACACCCGCACCGTCGAGCTTGTCCCAGGCGACTCCAGCCAGACAGTCACCATCGGGGCACATATGAGCCCCGCATAGGAAAGCGCGCTCATCGGGTTCCTCCATGAGAACCGCGACATCTTCGCATGGAAGCCATCTGACATGCCAGGTGTCTCGAGGGAACTCGCTGAGCGCAAACTCAATGCCGACCCCAAAGTGCGACCAGTAAAACAGTCATTACGACCCTTCAATGAAGAACGCCATCGAGCAATCGCCGAGGAGGTCCAGCGCCTGCTAGCCGCAGGCTTCATCCGGCCAATCAAGTACTCCCAGTGGCTGGCAAACCCAGTCCTGGTTCTCAAAAAGAACAACACCTGGAGAATGTGTATAGACTACACCAACCTCAAGCGTCTGCCCGAAGGAGGAGTTCGTCCTACCGCGCATCGATTAGATCATCGATTCGACCGCGGGATCGGAGTTTCTGTGTTTTCTCGACGCTTACAACAAGATCAAGATGGCGGTCGAAGATGAAGAGAAGACGACGTTCATCACGCCATTCGGCGCGTTCTGCTACACGGCCATGACATTTGGCCTCAACAACGCAGGCGCCACATATCAGAGGTGCATGCAGGAGTGTCTAGCGAGCCAAATTGGCCACAACATCCATGTCTACATCGACGACGTGGTGGTAACAACCACCCGCCAGGACGATCTGCTCGCCGACCTAGCAGAAACCTTCGCAAATCTATGGAGGTGCAACATCAAGCTGAACCCCGGAAAATGCACCTTCGGCGTACCCACTGGACAACTTCTGGGGTACATAGTCTCCAAGAGAGGCATTGAGGCCAACCCCACCAAGATCGACACCATCGCGCGACTCGGGAAACCCGAGTGCCTGCGCGACATCCAAAAGTTGGCAGGGCGAGTCGCGGCTCTCAGTCGCTTCATCCCCCGATTACGCGAGAAGGCAATGCCCCTATACCGCCTGATGCGCAAGAACCCAACGTTCCAATGGGACGCAGAGGCTGACAACGCACTAAAAGCACTCAAAGAAGTGCTACTCGCGGCACCACTACTGGCCGCGCCACTCGACAGAGAGCCCATGCTCGTCTACGTCGCGGCCTCCAATCGGGTCGTCAGCGCCGTGATGGTCATCGAACGACCAGAAGAGGGCAAGGAGCGCCCCATACAGCACCCAGTATACTACATCAGCGAAGTCTTAACAGACTCATGACATCGCTACCCGCAATACCAAAAACTAGTGTACGCGGTATTCCGGGCACAGCGGCGCTCCCACACTACTTCCAGGAGCACCCAATAACGGTGGTATCCTCTGCGCCCCTGCAAGACATCATACGCAATCGCGATGCGGCTGGGCGAGTCGCCAAGTGGGCCGTCGAGATCGGCGTCCACAACATCAAATACGAGCCCCGAAAAGCGATCAAGTCGTAGGCCCTGGCCGATCTCCTCGCCGACTGGGAAGAGGAACAGCAGCCAGAGAAGCTCCCATACCTCCACTACTGGTCGCTCCACTTCGACGGCTCCAAGAACGCCGACGGCGCGGGGGCTGTGGTCATACTGACCTCCCCCAAAGGAGACAAGCTCCGCTACGTGCTCCACCTCAACTTCACACCCTGCACCAACAACGTGGCGGAATACGAGGCCCTCCTCCACGGCATGAGAGCCGCCAAGGAGATGAACATCAATTGCCTATGATGCTACGGTGACTCCGACCTAGTTGCCGGCCAAATGGCCGGGACATGCGACACTGTTTCCCCAACAATGATAGCATACCGCCAGGCTGTCGACCAACTGGGAGGACACTTCGACGGCTACTCCGTCGAGTGGATCGACAGGCGTAAAAACGAGGAGGCGGACGCACTTTCCCGCATCGGGTCGGCTCGATAGACACCACCAGTAGGCGTCTTCCTCGACATCATCCACAAGCCCTCCATCAGCCCACCAAAGGAAATCGACGTCGGAATTCCACTACAACCAGAACCGGCCCTAGTCGCCATGGTTGTAGAACCTAGCGACTGGAAAGCACCATACGTCGCCTTCCTGGAACACAAACTCCTACCGAGCAACGAGGCAGAGGCGCGAATGATCGTACGCCGTTGCAAATCCTTCGTCATCATCAACGGCGAGCTCCACAAGCGCAGCGTGACCGGCGTGTTCCAGCGCTGCGTACAGCCAGAGGAAGGCCACAAGATCCTCCAGAACATCCACGCCGGCGACTGCGGCCATCACGCCGGCGCCAAGTCGCTGGTCGCCAAGGCCATGCGGCACGGCTTTTACTGGCTCACCGCACACGCTGACGCCACCAACGTTGTCCAAAGATGCGTCAGATGCCAGAAGTACGCCAACCAGACACACCTTCCTGGTTTGGCGCTCAAGACAATCCCCATCACGTGGCCATTCGCCATATGGGGCATGGACATGGTCAGCCCGTTCAAGAAGGCCCCATTGGGCTTCACTCACCTCCTGGTCGCAGTCGACAAGTTCACCAAATGGGTGGAGGCCAAGTCGATCAAGAAGTGCGACGGCAAGACGGCTACCAAGTTCCTCCGTGAACTCATTTACCGGTACGGCTACCCACACATCATCATCACAGACAACGGCACCAACTTCGCCAAGGGGGCCATGGCGGAATTCTGTGAGGAGCACGGCATACGACTCGACCTCGCATCAGTCGCCCACCCGGAGTCAAATGGCCAAGCAGAACGCGCCAACCAGAGCGTCCTCCATGGTCTCAAGCCACGACTATAGGTGCCCCTCGAGCGCACCCCAGGATGCTGGGTCAACGAGCTCCCCTCTGTGATATGGGGGATCCGCACCTCCATCAACCGATCAACAGGATTCACGCCTTTCTTCATGGTGTATGGCGCTGAAGCCGTAATGCCAACAAACCTGGAGCACGACTCCCCTCGAGTCGCCAACTACGTCGAGGCGGCCAACGAAACCGCCCGCCAAGACAGCGTTGATCAACTCGACGAAGCACGCGACCTGGCTCGCTCCCGCACCGCCATATACCAGCAGGGACTTCACCGCTATCACAGCCGCCGAGTGCGCACTCGCACCTTCCAGGAAGGCGACCTGGTCCTACGACTGGTCCAAGATAAAAAAGGGCATGCACAAGCTATCCCCCCATGGGAGGGACCATTCGCCATAGGCCGAGTCCTTGGAAACAACGCTTACTACCTCATCGACATACGGGGTGACGGCCAACTAGAGGTCGGGAGGCCATGGAATATAAACCTCCTTAGAAAGTCTATACTTAGAACCTCACACTGTACTCCATCGGCATATATAATGGAATTCATTCGGATCGCACAAATTGTGTCCACTCGCCATATTCTTGTGCCACTCGCACTCGTACATACTAGCAATATGCTACCTACAGAAGTCAACCTCTAGTCGAGCGACCGGCATGGCCAAGTAGTGTGGCACAAGGGCACCGGAAAAATCCGGGCCGGGGGTCGTCCACGAAAAATGCCAACCCGGAGCCGCCATTGGAGTCGCCTAGCCTGACTGGCCCGCCGGGCCAAGACATCCGACACACGCTTCTCACAACGACCTGTCCCCCCCCACCCTCGTGCAAAGCGACTCGAACGGTTAAGTACCACGCACGGGGACTCCGCAAAACAGGGACCCCACGTGGCTCGGGAACACACCCAGTAAGAGAGCTGCCTAGGGCTCGCCAAGCGACTGGCTCTCCGGGCCAGGGGAGGAGACGCGTTACAAACAACGCATCCGTAACCTGCAACATGATCACGACCAATACGGTCTAGCACAATGCTCAGGGACTCATTCACAAACGAACCTCACCCGCACTCGGGGACTCGCCGTTCAGGAGACGCGAGAGCAAAAACAAACGCAAAAACAAGGAAAACACATAGAAATACATAGTCGAGTTATACCCCACTAAAGGGCGGACGCGCTCGGGGACTTGCTCAAATTGTTGAACAAAACACTGCTTTAATAAAACACAAGCCGACCAAGTCCCTGCGGCACGGGTCACAAAAATCATACAAATGTTCGCCACCATGCATCTATTACAACTTCTACATTTTCTCATTACACAGGCCCTGACGAAGAAGAAGCACCACCACCCCTGACGCGCACAAAGGGTTGCCACGGGTTCGTCGGATACGTGGTCAGCGACTTCGCCAATGACGACCGGAAGGGCTGCTCCGACTTCATGGCGCGGTGCTCCGGCTCGGGGTCGCCAGGCGCCAACACCGTCTCCTGGTACGGCAGTAGATCCCCCTCGCCAAGACACGATCAGCATAAGGAGCGGCCTTCGCGGTAAGCTTCAGCACCTCCGACATCTCCACCGTGCCGGTCGCCGACGGATAGCCACTCGTGACATCGTCAAGGTCGAAGTCGTCGGGGAAATGCGCGAGACATAAGCTCAACGCCGTGGCGGCCCCGCGTCTGAACGCTGAGCGCGTCATCTAGTCCACAACCGCAGGCACCTCCTCCAGATAGCGCCACACCTCCGTGAGCCCCCCAGGGATGACTTCGGTGGGAGACATGCCTTGGAGAGCCGCCTGGACACACAACACCGAGGCTGTGGCCGCATTCACCACGGCAGTTACGCACTGAAGAAGCAGTATAAGTCTGCACCACTGGGTTGCTTTGGCCTACCACAGCTGCAAAGTCAGGTATCAGCGAAACAATGAAACCCCCAAAGCGGGGATCGGACAAAAGGCTAAAGCAATGACAGAAACTCACCAAGCAGCTTACGGCAACTCTCCTTGACGTGCTTCTCCAAGGCGGCCTGGTCGTTATGCAGTCCCACGATGATGGAGTCCGCAGCTTTGCATTCCTCTTCAGCAGCAGCAACGGCAGCCTTCGCTCGTTCTTCTGAAGAAATTGAGGCCGCCTTAGCATCCTCCAACTCCTTGACCAAGAAGGCCACTCGCTCATTCGCCGCGTCCAGCTCCGCGAGTGGGACATACCCCTCACGGGCCTTGGAGACCTCAGCCGGGAAACCGTCTGCAAGTGGAGATGTTAAAGTATCGCATACAAATCAGCTCACAACAAGCAAACAAGAACAAACACCAAACACTCACCGATCCTCTCCTGAAGCTGCCGGTTAACCTCCTGCGCCTCGCGCAAGTCACACTCTAGGCGCTCTCGTGCAGCCTGCCGATCAGTCGACTCCCGCTGCAACCCCTGCAAAACAACAAGACCAGCTAAGCATCGGGAGGAAAATTATCACCAGTTCCAAGTCGCTGAAATTCAGCAACCAGGAACTCACAGACTGGAGAAGGAATAAAAAATAAGACCAGTTCCCAGTCGCTGAAATTCAGCAACTAGGAACTCGGGGACTGGAGAAGGAAGGAAAAACAAAGACTAGTTCCCAGTCGCTGCGATTCAGCGACCAGGAACTCGGGGACTGGAGAATACAGGAAGATAAAGACAATTCCCAACCGCTGAAATTCAGCGACTAGGAATTCGGGGACTAGACATACCTGAATGGCAGCGTCGAGCATCTTATGAAGTTCAGCAGCGTCAGTCGACGGGACCGTGAAGGAGGTCTGCCCGCGGCGGGCCTCAATCTCCACATCCACGATTTCCGGGAACTGAGGAGATTGCGCGTCCGCACCGCCTGGAAAACCCCTCGCCATAAAGCGAGGGAATGATGCCGACGCCCTGGCAGGGGCGCTGACCGTCGGGGCCGGCTGCATCCGCGCCGGCTTTGATCGCGTCGCCGCCCCCTCTTCAACGAGCGGCACAGCAGCTGGCTCCGCGGCGCTCCCCCCGGTCGCGGCGTCGTCGGTACCGCCCTTCTGTTTCTTCGCGACATCAGCAGTCACGACATCCTCGGAGGCCTTCCTCTTCCTAAGGAGATCACCTTCTCCCGCGACAGTGGCTGAGGGAATCTTGGCCACCGAAGGGCACCCAATCTTCTTAGCCCCCGACCTGCACGAACCCTTCTAATCAGCGCAACCATGACACGAAAGATGCAAAGCATAGTGGGACAGGGAAGTGTAAACTTACTTGGCGACTGGAAGAACGCAAAGACCGGTACTGATATGGGCAGGCTTGTCCAACTCGGGACCAAGCTTGTGACTAAGCCCCCGCTCGAATACGTCTGAAGCCCACGAAACTGATGGCTTCCTTGACGATGAAGCCGCAGTCGCCGGGATCTCCGGCTCCGACGCCGCTGCCTCCGACGGCAATGGCGACTTGGGCGGCACCATGTCGGTGGCTTCTTGGCTTGGGACCCCCAAGGTCGACGGCGCGATCGAAGCCAGGGGCGCCTCTACCACCACCTCCGCGTCCGCGCCCTCCAACCCCTTCGTCGGGATTGCAGCCCTTGGGACCTTGTGCGAGACTTCAGGGGACCCCTCGCCGTCGGAGTGGTCTTCCGACCCAAACACCACTGACGACCTGACTGGCGACGCGGGCCTCTTCGCCGGCGACCTGGGCCGGCATGGGGGCTTCGAAGGCGTGGCGGTGCGTCGAGACGTCTGCTCCTGTGCGACCTCGTCGCCTTCTTTGAATTCGTCCAGGCTGCGGCTCGCTTCGACCTCTCGCTGCTTCTGCATTCGGGTCATTGCATCTAGAAATATTACCAACACGCTGACATTCATCACAAGATAAAACAAATTACCTTTTGTGCAGTTCTATCTCCTGCATGATGTCCTCCATAGGCGCTACCATGACATTTACACAATACCTATTTTTGTTCATATTCTGGAACACATCTTCGCATAATACCATCAACTCCTTCTTTGTATAAGTGTGGGTCATTGATGACCCACAAGTATAGGGGGTGTATCGCAGTATTTTCGAGGGAAGTGAGACCCAATTTATTGATTCGACACAAGGGGAGCCAAAGAATATTTATAAGCCTTAACAACTGAGTTGTCAATTCAGCTGCACCTGGAAACAATCTTGCTTACAAAAGTTTATCAGTAGCAACCGTTTTGTAGTAGGAATAGTGAAGTAACAGAAGTAGTAAAGTAAAGACAGCAGTAACAATGGTAGTAAACAGTAGGATTCAAGTGCGGTAGGCATAGGGATGGATGGAAGGGTGTTGCATGGACAAGACAATTCACATGGCAATCGGAACATAGGGCAATTGCAGATAAATAAGATAAAGCATCCAAGTACTAGATAATCCTAGGCATGTGTTCCATATATAGTCATACGTGCTTGCAATGAGAACTTGCACAACATCTTTTGTCCTGCCAGCCCATTTGCAGCGGGGCCTCAAGGGAACTAGTGGCAATTAAGGTGCTCCTTTTAAAAGAGCACCAAAGCAAAGCATTAACACTTCGTGAACACATGTGATCCTCACATCAAAGCCATTCCCTCCGGTTATCCTGATTTCTGTCACTTCGGGGCCATTGGTTCCGGACAACAATGTGTGTATAAAACTTGCAGGTAAGACCAAAAACAATACTATCATAATGAATCAATAACATGTTCAGATCTGAAATCATGGCACTCGGGCCCTAGTGACAAGCATTAAGCATAACAAGTCGCAACAAAGTCATAAAGCACTAATAGAAGATACTAGGCACCATGCCCTAACAATCCGATGCCATTACATGAACGATCTCATCCAATCCCTACCATCCCCATAGCCTACAGCGGGGGATTACTCACTCATAGATGGCGGAAACATGGATAGTCGATGGAGAAGCAATGGTGATGATGATGGCGATGATGTCCTCCAATTCCCCATCTCGGTAGGGTTCCAGAACGGAGTTTCTGGTGCTGTTTCGTGGAATCTGGTGGTGGCGGCGGAGCGGAACTCCTTTTGGAAAAACGTCGAACCCCCCTGAGTTTTTATGTCAGAAGGCATCTTATAGGCAAAGAGGGAGACCGAGGGGGTGTCTGGGGCGGCCAGACCACCCCCTGGCGCGGCCTGGGCTAGCCCGCGCGGCCAGGTGGTGTGGCCTAGGCCCAGTCCCCCCCTCTGTCTCATATTCTGGCTCCAGGAGTCTTCTGATGAAATAGGATTTTTGGCTTTTGTCCCATCCAATTCCGAGAATATTCATTTTCTGACTTTCCTGGAACCAAAAACGGCAGAAAATAGGTAGCTGGCACTTTGGCTCTTGTTAATAGGTTAGTCCAAGAAATCATATGAAAAGTACTCCAAAGTGTGGACAAAACACAAGAAAGTAGATAAAACCAAGCGTGGAACATCAAAAATTATAGATACATTTGCAATGTATCAGCCTCTAAATCGTTAATAATAGATGATAGGCATAATTTCTCTTTTTTTAAGGATTCCAGTAGTATGTCTGGCCCAACCACGAAGGAATTTGCATAAGGCACTCATTTTGTTGTTCCATCGCGGTATAGGCGTTTGACCACTAACATATTTCTCCCAAACAGCCTTCACCAGGTCATGGAAACCATCACGTTCCATCCATCCAAGTTCAAATTTGAAACTATGTTTGGATTTTCATGGTGGTGTTCCAACAGACAATAAAATAGGAGCATGGTCCGAGAAAGCCTCAATACATTCTAGGGCACGAACAGTTACCATAGGGAATTTATCTTCCCATTCGGTATACATAAGCACCCTGTCCCATTTTTCATATGTAGGCTCAAGAAGACTATTAGCCCAAGTGAACTGTCTTCTGATCATTGTAACCTCTTGTAAATCCAAGCTTTCTATGACAGCATTGAACATGAAAGGCCAATGATCATCTAAATGGCCCCGACTTTTCTCGTGAGAGAATGTGAGCAAGTTAAAATCTCCACCTATGAGAATAGGATACGGATTGTCCTTAGTCAGATTGACCAACTCACGTAAAAAGTTTGCCTTAAAAACCTCTTGGGCAACCCCGTATACGCCGACTAGAGACCATAGAAAATCATCAGCCTTGTTACGGATATGGAGTTTAATAAAAAAATCCAATCAAACTGGCTAAGACTTCCATAGTCTCATCTCGGACGCCTAATAGGATCCCCCTGGATCGACCCCGCGGCAGACGTGATACCCACGTGAACTCCACTCCACCATAAAGGCGATTGAGTTGAGCTTGTGAGAAATTGCGTCTGCTAGTCTTAGAAATACCCAAAAAATCCAAATTATGATCTCTCACGCAATCGGCAAAGAACAAATATTTAGCCAAGTCACGAAGACCTCTGTTATTTGAGAACATGCCATTCATTGAGAAACAATAGGGGATTTGGATTCACGAGACCTCTTACGAGATTTGTGGACCTTCGATTTTCGACCAGAAGCTATAAGCTCAAATAATGAACCCAGCTTAGTCTCATCGAAGCCCAACTCTGATACTGCACCAACTAAGTGAGAATGGAGTTGACAATCTACTGTGGCATGCAACTCCTCCTCCTCGATCGGTGAAGGATCAGAAACAACAAGAGTCTTAGGAGTAACTATTAAACGGTCAACCTTCATATGTCTCAACACAGAACTAGAGAAAGAAACATCCTTAACAGATCTACCCATACTAAGTCCAACATTAGCTAGCTTATCAGCAATAGACGAATTGGAGAAAGAAAGGAAATACTTTGAAGAATTCATTATACCTTGCGAGTCGAGGTTCTTCTTTGCCTTCCTCCGGATGGCCTTGACCATCGAGTCCTCATCCCTAGATGAAGCCCCAGAGGCGTCGACTCCATGCCTAGAACTCCTCCGTGCCGAAGCCTACAGTCCGCCACCACCAAGGGACGGACCCGACCAAGACCGAGCTAGGCCATCCCCCGGGTGGATCCCCATCATAGCCAAACCGCCCGCATGGCCCGCTGCCCCTCCTGGGCGGCCAGACCATGACCAATGTCCACCAGCCCTCCAGATGCGTCACCAGGTAGCAGCTCAGCACCGGATGTCGAAGACCCTAGCTCCCCAATCAACCTGAGGCCGCTTGCCTGGATCGAAGAGGAGTCGGGCTGCACGTCCTGGATGCAGTCGACAAGGTCGGAGTAGCACCGCGGTCGACTAGCCCCTCCTGGGCCAGTCTCCATGCCGAATACCCATGGACCACCTCTTGAAGCACCGGTTCCAGCACCGGTCCCTCCAGGCGAGGAATAGCGCGACCCATCACACTAGGTCTGCAGCGAGCAGGGGATATCGACCGTGGGGGTGTCCGAGCCCCAGCAATAGCCACCCGCAAAGCATCATGCAGCTGTGAAGGAGAGATGCGAGGCGAAGCCACAGTAGATGCGACACCACAAAGAGGAGAGCCCACCGGAAGCGACTCAAGAATTTCCTTTCCTCGCGGCGTAGCGGGATTGGGATTAAAAGGAATGACCGCGATCAAATGTGCAGAACCCTGTGTCAACAGCTGAGCCCTCTGTATGGAATACGGTGGCACCGAGCCCCCCGACTAGGATGAGCCCAAGAAGAGCCGTCCCCAGCATCCTGTAAACCAATGGTCGAATCAGACATATCCATAGCATCATCAGGGCCCTTCCCATTTATATCATCATCATGGTCCTCATCCCTCTTCCGCCACAGGAAAGGAACGAACTCCGGCTCCGGAACATAACCTGCAGGCTCCAACCTGAAGCGAAGCTTGAAGGCCTTAAGCTTAACCACAACATCCGACTTAAGGTAATGTCCTAAAGCATCACTCAGCTGCGAGAAAACTGAGGTGTCAGTCATTGCAACCAGGATCTGAATGACTCCACGCCGCCGCAAACTGAACAAGTCAACATCCAGAGTGATCCCCACGAGCCCACCAACAGCCCACAAACCCCAGAAGCAGCGCAAACAATGAGGAACCCCCTCAACATGTAGCCAAACCTGCTTGAGCTCAAACTTATGTGGCACCTCCATCGTACGAAAAACTGAGAAAGCCAGCTGAGAATTGCCTTGAGGCATAGACATCTGAATCCCATCCCCCTGTCCAGATCCTCAAACGACGGGAAGCTCACAAGGAAAGATGCCTCTCCATGCGGCAAAGCCTCCCACTTCCACTGATCACGCACCGGGCATCTCCTAGCAATATGTCGCTGGACAACATCTGTCATCACCATCTGTCCAGACACACTCACCAAAGCTATGGGAGACTGAGAAGTCCCTAAATGATCACGTACCACATTATCAGGAATATGAGAAAACAAAGTCCTCCCATTGCCAATACCGACCATGTAAGGAGTAGGACGCGGTTGCTTGAGAATAGGGCATCTCAAGGTGGGATGAGCAGAATTATCACAAATATAACAGTAGTGAACCACCCTGCAGTCCTTAGTCGCATGAGTATTAACCATGCACTTCCAGCAGCGAACAGCCTTCAGATTCTTCTTACCCATAGTAACAAAACTCGATGCAATATGAACAACCTTCGAGGTTGCAACCACCGGCACAACAGTATGAACGGTCCCCTGCACAACATACTAGTACGGCCCCCGTTGCCCCGATGTCTAGAAGGAAGCACCCGCTGCCACAACGGGATACCCATACTATCCAACTGACTACTGGTCAAACTATGGCTGGTACTAAACAGACTGTGAAGCCAACTACTGATCCACCTACGGCTTCTTATTTGTTGTCTTCCGCTTCGGCACCGTAGCACCCATAGCTTCGACCCCAACATTTAACGGCGGGGGCGCCGGAGCCTAAACAGACTAGTAGTATATGCTTATATGCTTTCTCGATGTTTGTCAATTGCCCCGCTATAATTTGTTCACCCAACATGTTATCTATCTTAAAGAGAGCCACCTCTAGTGAACTATGGACGCCGGTCCTTTCTTTTACTTTCAATCTACAATCAACTCTTTACTGCTTTGTGTTTAGTTTCTGCAAACTATTACTTTCTTCAACTCGATACGTTTAATCCTTTGTTTTCAGCAAAACCGGTGAGATTGACAACCTCATCGCAAGTTGGGGACAGAGTTTTGTGGTTGTGTTGTGCAGGTCTCAAGGTTGCTGTTGGCACCGGTAGTGCGCCCTGCCAACGTTCAGCTAGCAACACCTTTGGGGTGTTTCCTTGCTCCTACTGGATTGATAACCTTGGTTTCGTACTAAGGGAAAACTTGCTGATGTGCTCATCATACCTTCCTCTCGGGGTTCCCCAACGAGCTCGATATATTTTGGGCCATCAAGCTCTTTTTCTGGCGCCGTTGCCATGGACTGAAGAAGAAGAACAAGCTCCCACGTTGCCGGGGAGTCAAGGACATCTTCACAAGGGGAGTACCTCATAACCAATCTCTTTACTTTGTTATTTTTGTTTTGCTTTGTTTGCTTGTCTCTTTATCAAAAACACAAAAAATAGTTTTACTAGTTTGCCTTCTTTATTGAAAACACAAAAAAAAATTAGTTCCTATATTAAGTTGCCTTGATGTCTAGCATTGCTCCAATCACTATGTCACCTAAGGAAATGATTTTCACTTTTAAACAAGGAATTGAAGAGAGTTTCAAAGAAGCTTGGTCTAGAATCTCTGATCTACGTGAAAAAACTGAGCCTAAAATGACTCAAAGCTTGTTCCTTAGCAGTTTTTACCTAGGAAAATCTCTTTGATATAGATATGATTTAGATGTTGTTGTGGGAGGAGATTTCCTCCAATGCAATGAGGATGATGCTACTAATGCTATAAAGAAATTGATCTTTACTTACAACTTGCCTAGCAAAACTGATTCTTCCTTTATGAACATATTTGCTAGACTGAACACTCTTGAGACCCGCACTACTAGTTTAAAGGATTGTTATAACACGCTTAGAGAACATCATAATTATGTTCCAATAAATTATGAACCATCAAAGTGGCTCCCCATAGTAAAGATTGATATAAATAATGAAACTTTTCAAGCTCGCTGTGATATCATGTCTGAATTTTGTCTTATGCCCAAAGATATTTATGGATCTTTGAATCTTTGGGGCTTTCAGAGGAGGAAAAGAAATATCCCTTGCTAATAATGCCACAATATTACCTATTGGAATATCTGAAGGAGTGTTTACAAAGATCCTTGGTAAAATGATTTCTATTGATTATCTTGTTATTGAATGTGCAGGAAAAGGACAAATTACACTTGGAAGGTCCCTATTAGAACTCCTTGGAGCAATAATAGATGTGGGAAAGGTGACCCTGCACCTTGCTTCTCCACCAAACAATCATATTTTCCCCAAGGTTAAGAATAAAAGTAAGAGAGGTAAGGGCAAGAAATTATGTTTTAATGCTTCTTCATTTGAGAACACTTGATTATTTTTGCTTATTATGCCTAACTTAAAGGCGTTAAAGAAAAGTACTTATTGAGAGATAACCCAAAAGTTGTAGATGAGTCTTGGAAATTATTACTTCAGTAATAACTGCTCCTTATCCTTTTTATTTGCTTTTTGTGCCAAGACTAATGAGAGAGAAGTAATGATTGGGAAAGTTGCTGTCCCGAAACAGATTTCTGTGCTTCACCGTAAAAATTCGGGTCAAATCTCTGACCGTCCTTTTGAGGCATGAATTTTTTTGCTTCTGACCCAGGTTGTTATCTAACTTTCTTTAGTTCAACACTTTTTGATTTGAGCAACAGAAGGTCTTCGAAAAAATTCGTCTTTACCTGCTGATCTGTTTTGACAGATTTCTGCCATTTTCTGCATTTGCTTCTTGTTAGTTCCTTCTTGACTTGCTTTGGGGAATTGAGCTTTTTGAGGGAAGTGCTACAGTATCTAGTGTTCTAATGGAAGTTTATTTGGTGTTAGAACTGAACCTTGAGACTTATTTATCTTAAGTGCACTAATGTTGCTAATGAGATTGTGTGAAGTTTTGTATGAAGGAAAAATTTCAGGTGTATGGAAGGAATGAGTAATGAGATGAAGAATGGACTAAAGCTCAAGCTTGGGGATGCCAGGCGTGTCACCCCAAGAAATATCCAAGAAGTACAAGCGTCAAAGCCTGGGGATGCCCAAGGCATCCCCTTCTTCATCAATAAAAATCCCAGCTTTCTTCCAAACGCTTCATTTTTATTGTTTCATGCACAGTTGTGTTGTTCTTGGAGCGTCTTCTTTTCCGTTTTTGTTTTGGTTTTTCATTTTCTTGGTTTTATTAGTTTTCTGAATAAATTGGTTGGACCCCCTCTTTCATACATTGGTTTTCAAATAGTTTGGTTTGGTTTGGAAAAGAGTAGGAAAGTTCATGCTTAATTGGTAAAGAGAGCTTATTTTTGACTGTGGCCTATGCTTTGTCATGCCATGCTTGATATTGTTTTGGCTTTATGCTTAGTATTCTTTGTTGTAGCATGACTTGTTATAAACAATTGAGATTGCTTAATGTGCCTTGGATGAATCATACGTTGTTTTAGCATATTAAAGCATAGTATTGTGGTATTATCCTTTGATGCTTTATTTGGCTTGACTTGGCACATGCTCACACCATGTTATGACTATCCCAAGTTACCATAAGCCTTTATGATCCTTTAGTTTTCAACTTGTAGTATCACTTTATGCTTTGATCAATGAAGTTTTGTCTCTCTGCATGATTATGGCCACTATTGCTCTCTTAGTTTGTTGCTCCCAGTCTTTTGCCAGCCTCCACAACCAAGTATGAGTTCCACTCATGCATCCAACTCCCTAAACCAAGTTATTTCAAAGATCCCACCATACCTACCTATTAGCTTATGATATTCCAAGTATATTCATGCTTTTGTTTATCTTCCAAATTAAACTTGTTATGAGAAAACTAGTGATTAAAGCTCTCACAAACTTGATGGCACACTTTACTTTTTTGCATTTAATAAACTTGAACCATTGGGTCCTTCTTTATTGCGTATATGCTTGCGTTTTATAAGTTGTAATTAGCAGAACCATGTATCATGGGGAACGCTTTCAACATTGCACATGTACTTTGTACCCCGTTGATATCATGTTCTTTTCCTTATGGATCCCGACGATGTGAAATAAAAGTGGAACTTGTAAGATCAAGGAGTTTGTATGTGTGTTAGAGAAACGCATGGGCCGCTAGCCTAAGCCATGCCTAATCATGGTGGAAACTTGCAGCATCACCATAATGAGCACTCTATGAAGCATCCTCAATAAAAACCTATGCAAATAGCAAATAAAAAGATCGCTGAGATGCTCATTATCTGCCTGCCTTGTCATTTTGATTATGGGATAGCTCCTGTATCATGTGCAAGGGGTACCCCGTTGGCGGTTATTTATGATACACATGTACTTACAATGATAAGAGCTTACTCGTGACTAAAGTTGAGTAGCATGAGGTTCGGTCTTTGTAAGTAAGGGGCATGAGATTTCGGTTTATAACTTGTTAAGCATATCCTCTTAGTTGTGTCACTTTAACCTTAATCACCTTCAATATGCTTATGATAGGGGCAATGAGAGCTGAAAGCTATAAGTACCATAATTCGTAATGCAATAATCAACTTAATACTAGAGGGGGTTCGGATGATAAACTGAAGGTGGATTATTAGTCATAGATGCAGTTGGATGGCGGTCTATGTATAATGTTGTAATGCCCAATAGAATCTCAAAGGAGTCAAGATGATTAGTATATGCTTGTATGCTTTCTCGATGTTTGTCAATTGCCCCACTGTAATTTGTTCACCCAGCATGTTATCTATCTTAAGGAGAGCCACCTCTAGTGAAGTATGGACCCCGGTCCTTTCTTTTACATTCAATCTACAAACGGTTTACTGCTTTTGTGTTTACTCTCTGCAAACTATTACTTCCTTCCATTTGATACGTTTAATCCTTTGTTTTCACCAAAACCGGTGAGATTGACAACCTCATCGTAAGTTGGGGGCAAAGTTCTGTGGTTGTGTTGTGCAGGTCTCCATGTTGCTACTAGCACCGGTAGTGCGCCCTGCCAAGGTTTAACTAGCAACACCTCCTTAAGATAGATAACATGTTGGGTGAACAAATTACAGCGGGGCAAATTGACAAACATCGAGAAAGCAATACATGCATATACTAATCATCTAGACTCCTTTGAGACTTGATTGGGCATTACAACATAATACATAGACCTCCATCCAACTACATCTATGACTAATAATCCACCTTCAGGTTATCATCCGAACCCCCTCTAGTATTAAGTTGCAAGCAACAAATTATTGCTTTACGAATTGCGTGTAAAGTAAACAATACGAGTGTTCTATGAACAAAGGATTGTTGTTTTCTCCCTAGTAGCAACAACACATCTAGTACCTTAGACATTCTATCACTTCCCCAGATTACCAGAGGCACGAACCCACTATCGAGCATAAATACTAACTCTTGGAGTTGCTAGCATCTACTTAGCCAAGATAGCTACTAACAACGGAAAGCATGCAAGATCACAAATAACAAAGACACGATAGAATCAATAATCAATCTGAAATAGCATCTCAATATTCGTCGGATCCCCGCAAACACAACATGCAGAATTACAAATAGATGATCTTGATCATGAACGGATCTCACAAGATCTAAACATGATAGCACAAAGGAGGAGAACCAGCCATCTAGCTACTACATGGACCCGTAGTCCAGAGATGAACTACTCACGCATCACCCCGGAGGCTTGCATGGCGATGAAGAAGGCCTCCAGGGTGAATTCCCCTCTCCGACAGGGTGCCGGGAAGAGCTTTAGATCCCTCCCGATCTAGGGATCGAGATGATGGCGACTACAGACTCTTTCGTGGATTTTTGATCGGGTACTTAGGGTTTTGGTATCGAAAGCAATATATAGGCGGAAGGAGAGGCCGAGGGGGTGCTGGGGTCGGCCAGACCACCCCCTGGCGTGGGCCAAGCCTGGCCACGCGGCCAGGTGGTGTGGCGGCCCCCAGCCCTTCTCCGTCTCGTATTCTAGCTCCAGATGTCTTCCGGTAAAATAGCAACTTTGGCTTTTGTCCCGTCCAATTCCGAGAATATTCATTTTCTGACTTTCCTGGAACCAAAAATAGCAGAAAACAGGCAGCTGGCACTGTAGTTCTTGTTAATAGGTTAGTCCAAGAAATCACATGAAAAGTACTCCAAAGTGTGGACAAAACACAAGAAACTAGATAAAGCCAAGCATGGAACATCAAAACTTATAGATACATTTACAATGTATCACTTGGTTTGCTTAGTTTGCTGAATAAATTGGTTGGACCCCTTCTTTCATACATTGGTTTTCAAATAGTTTGGTTTGGTTTGGAAAAGAGTAGGAAAGTTCATGCTTAAGTGGTAAAGAGAGCTTGTTTTTGACTGTGGCCTATGCTTTGTCATGCCATGCTTGATATTGTTTTGGCTTTATGCTTAGTATTCTTTGATGTAGCATGACTTGTTATAAACAATTGAGATTGCTTAAGTGCTATTTGGGTTGACTTGGCGCATGCTCACAGCATTATATGACTATACCAAGTCACCATAGCCTTTATGATCCTTTAGTTTTCAACTTGTAGTATCACTTTATGCTTTGATCAATGATGTTTTGTCGCTCTACATGATTGTGGCCATAATTGCTCTCTTAGTTTGTCGCTCCCAGTCTTTTGCTAGCCTCCACAACCAAGTATGAGTTCCACTCATGCATACAACTCCCTAAACCAAGTTATTCCAAAGAGTCCACCATACCTACCTACTAGCATATGCTATTCCAAGTATATTCATGCTTTTGTTTATCTTCCAAATTAAACTTGTTATGAGAAAACTAGTGATTAAATCTCGCATGAACTTGATGGCACACTTTACTTTTTTGCATTTAATAAACTTGAACCATTGGGTCCTTCTTTCTTGCATATATGCTTGCGCTTTATAAGTTGAAATTAGCAGAACCATGTATCATGGGGAACGGTTCCAACATTGCACTTGTACTTTGTACCCCGTTGATATCATGTTCTTTTGCTTCTGGATCCCGGCGGTGTGAAATAAAAGTGGAAGTTGTAAGATCATGGAGTTTGTATGTGTGTTAGAGAAACGTCTGGGCCGCTATCCTAAGCCATGCCTAATCATCGTGGAAACTTCCAGCATCACCATAATGAGCACTCTATGAAACATCCTCAATAAAAACCTATGAAAATAGAAAATAAAAAGATCGCTGAGATGCTCATTGTCTGCTTGCCTTGTCATTTTGATTATGGGGTAGCTCCTGTATCATGTGTAAGGGATACCCTGTTGGCAGTTCTTTATGATACACATGTACTTACAATGAAAAGAGCTTACTTGTGACTAAAGTTGAGTAGCATGAGGTTTCGTTTTCGTAAGTAAGGGGCATGAGATTTCGGTTTATAACTTGTCAAGCATATCCTCTTAGTTGTGTCACTTTAACCTTAATCACCTTCAAGATCCTTATGATAGGGGCAATGAGAGCTAAAAGCTATAAGTACCATAACTTTTAGAAGCTCTTTATGAGCCTTCAATCCCTACTTCCTTCTATGAAGGCCTTACTTCCACTTATATATTGAGTCTCCACCTTCTATCTTTATGCACCTACTTTGAGAGCATAGTGGCCATTAATAGTTCTATGTGCATTGTCCGAAGACTAGATGATTGATGCATAATTTGATATTGCTTGTTTAAAACTATTTGTACCTAGTCACTCTTATGAACTTTGAAGGTGTCCTATGCATTTATATTTGTTACTCTATGAGGGAAAAGCTGAATACTACTATGCTATGCTTTCTTCATGTGAAACAAACAAACGTCTTGCAAAGCATTGTTATTCATGAATCTTTTGTTTATGCCTTTTCATGTTGCGTCATAGTTTCTTTGTCTTATTGCTAGAACTTTGTCTTTCATGTTATGATTGAAGTACTATGATCCCAGCTTTGAATGTTTTACAAATACTTTGATCAAGTTTATGATGGTGCATGTCACCTCAAAATTATTCTTTCTTTTTATCACTTACCTACTCGAGGACGAGCAGGAGTTAAGCTTGGGGATGTTGATACATTGCAAATGTATCTATAATTTTTGATGTTCCATGCTTCATTTTATCTACTTTCTTATGTTTTGTCCACACTTTGGAGTACTTTTCATATGATTTCTTGGACTAACCTATTAACAAGAGCCACCGTGCCAGCTGCCTGTTTTCTACTGTTTTTGCTTTCAGGAAGTCAGAAAATGAATATTCTCGGAATTGGACGGGACAAAAGCCAAAGTTATTATTTTACCGGGGGACACTTGGAGCCAGAATACGAGACGGAGAAGGGCCAGAGGGCGGCCACACCATCTGGCCGCGCGGCCAAGCTTGGCCCGCACCAGGGGGTGGTGGGGAAAGCCCAGGCACCCCCTCGGCCTCTCCTTCCGCCTATATATTGCCTCTGATATGGAAACCCTAAGTACCCGATTAAAAATCCACGAAAGAGTCTATAGCTGCCGTCGTCTCTGTCTCTAGATTGGGAGGGATCTGAAGCTCTTCCCGGCACCCTGCCGGAGAGGGGAATTCACCCTAGAGGCCTTGTTCATCATCATGCAAGCCGCCGGTGTGATGCGTGAGTAGTTCATCTCTGGACTACGGGTCCATGTAGTAGCTAGATGGCTAGTTCTCCTCCTTTGTGCTTTCATGTTTAGATCTTGTGAGCTCCGTTCATGATCAAGATCATCTATTTGTAATTCTACATGTTGTGTTTGCGGGGATCCGATGGATATTGAGATGCTATTTTAGATTGATTATTGATTCTATCATGTCTTTGTTATTTGTGATCTTGCATGCTTTCCATTGTTAGTATCTATCTTGGCCAAGTAGATGCTAGCAACTCCAAGAGTTAGTATTTATGCTCGATAGTGGGTTCATGCCTCTGGTAATCTGGAGAAGTGACAGAAATCTCTAAGGTACTAGATGTGCTTTGCTACTAGGAAGAAAACAACAATCCTTTGTTCATAGAACAATCGTATTGTTTACTTTACACGCAATTCATAATGCAATAATCTATTGCTTGCAACTTAATACTAGAGGGGGTTCGGATGATAACCTGAAGGTGGATTATTAGTCATAGATGCAGTTGGATGGCGGTCTATGTATAATGTTGTAATGCCCAATCGAATCTCAAAGGAGTCAAGATGAGTAGTATATGCTTGTATGCTTTCTCGATGTTTGTCAATGGCCTCGCTATAATTTGTTCACCTAGCATGTTATCTATCTTAAGGAGAGCCACCTCTAGTGAACTATGGACCCCGGTCCTTTCTTTTACATTCAATCTACAAACTGTTTACTGCTTTGTGTTTACTTTCTACAAACTATTACTTCCTTCCATTCGATACGTTTAATCCTTTGTTTTCAGCAAAACCGGTGAGATTGACAACCTCATCGTAAGTTGGGGGCAAAGTTTTCTGGTTGTGTTGTGAAGGTCTCCACGTTGCTACTAGCACCGGTAGTGCGCCCTGCCAAGGCTCAGCTAGCAACACCTTTGGGGTGTTTCCCTGCTCCTACTTGATTGATAACCTTGGTTTCATACTGAGGGAAAACTTGCTGCTGTGCTCATCATACCTTCCTCTTGAGGTTCCCCAACGAGCTCGATATATTTTGGGCCATCACGACCCAAGTGCTCCGGGCACAAGAGTTAACCGACGGCCACGTCCCATCGAGGTCACGCCTCAGGGGCTAGCCAGGATACACCACTAGCATGATATTATTATTAATTAAGATAACATACTTCTTGTGTCATGATATGTGTGGAGATAGCTCCATAATAAGATGTTCACTACAAGGCTCGTAGGAAGCCACTTTGTTGAGCCAAGAGTGAGGTCAACTTTAAATAACCATTGCGTTGTCTGAGAGAAATCACCCATACAAACTATGGCAATTAAGGGTTTCCCCGTGGATATCATAATTAGCTTAGAGAGTCCCTCTTTATCCTCCTTTGACCGTGTAGGTTACAAGCCGTCACCAATTGTCATGAAGTTATTCTGGGCATGCTCCCAAACACGTCCAAAGGATTTCTCCCTCCCTTTAGTCCTGAGGGCAAATGATATGTGGCTAACAACACATACCATCTAAAGAGAGAGATCAAACACAAATCATAAATCTCTCATAGACTGACCAGTCATACAGGCACAAGAATAGATCATCTTTATTGCAAGTTCATAATAGTGCTAGGGTTTCTCCATCTCCCCAAGAACAAAGGAACTACTCACGCATGTAAGCAATCAACGACATCACCATAATCAAATGGATGGATAAAAGTACGAGGATAAATCTAGTGCAAACCACAACTGAATCTAGAATTACAACAAGATCTAATAGATGAGAGATGGGGATGATGATGGTGATGAGGATGCAGCGGTTGATGATGAAGGGGTTGATGCGATGTCGTCCAATGATTCGTGAAGCAGTAGGGATTTGCCCTCCTCCAAGTTCCTCCTTTAGATCCCTTTTAGATGTGGTTTTTCGTGGTTTCTGGTGGCTGTGAATGTCGGATCCCCCTGCCATATTCGCCAAGAGAAAATATTTGACGAGGCAGATGCGATGCCGCGTGGTCCAGGCGGACGGTATGGGCGGGCTCCGCCCGTACCACTATTTGTTATCGCGGCAGATGCTTTCCTCTCGCTTGGTATTCTCCCAGGTACGAAGGTAAATCAATAAAATGACTTTTATCACTTAAAAATAACATATTATAACATAATATGATAGTTCTAGTTGATATGTTCATAATAGACTTAGTAGTTTGGGATCCTGTTGTAACAAGGGAAAAAAGGTGCACGCAAACACAGTGAAATACCCAAATCCCTATTCTATTTATGCAAACAAAAGGTAAATATGCATCAATTTTGGACTCATGAAGTGCATACCGATCATATTGGCTTAAAGTAAATCCTTGAAAAAACCGATGTTATGCCAAGAATGATCCATTGGACTTTGTTTTTGCAAGAATTTGACTTGTATATCCTCCAAAGAAGAGAAGAACATGTTGACACACCAATGGATATTGAAGAAATTAGACCTCTAGAAAGAGTGTCATCTATTTGTATACTGATGACCCACAAGTATAGGGGGTGTATCGCAGTATTTCGTGGGACCCAATTTATTGATTTGACACAAAGGGAGCCAAAGAATATTTATCAGCCTTAACAACTGAGTGGTCAATTCAGCTGCACCTGGAAACAATCTTGCTCACAGCAGTTTATCAGTAGCAACAGTTTTGTAGTAGGAATAGCAAAGTAACAGCAGTAGCAAAGCAAAGACAGTAGTAACGAAAGTAGTAAACAGTGGGATTCGAGTGCGGTAGGCATAGGGATGGATGGACGGGTGTTGCATGGACAAGACAATTCACATAGCAATCAGAAAATATGGCAATTGCAGATAAATAAGATAAAGCACCCAAGTACTAGACAATCCTAGGCATGTGTTCCATATTTAGTCATACGTGCTCGCAATGAGAACTTGCACAACATCTTTTGTCCTGCCAGCCCGTTTGCAGCGGGGCCTCTAGGGAACTACTGGCAATTAAGGTGCTCCTTTTAATAGAGCACCGGAGCAAGGCATTAACACTCCGTGAACACATGTGATCCTCACATCAAAGCCTTTCCCTCCCGGTTATCCCGATTTCTATCACTTCGGGGCCATAGGTTCCGGACAACAACGTGTGTATACAACTTGTAGATAAGACCAGAAACAATACTATCATAATGAATCAATAATAAGTTCAGATCTGAAATCATGGCACTCGGGCCCTAGTGACAAGCATTAAGCATAACAAGTTGCAACAAAGTCATAAAGCACTAATAAAAGATACTAGGCACCATGCCCTAACAATCTGATGCCATTACATGAACGATCTCATCCAATCCCTACCATCCCCATAGCCTACAGCGGGGGATTACTCACTCATAGATGGAGGAAACATGGATGGTCGATGGAGATGATGGTGGAGATCGATGGAGATGGCTCCGGGGGCACTTCCCCGTCCCGGCAGGGTGTCGGAACAAAGACTTTCTGTCCCTTGAATCTCCCCTTCGGTGGCGGCGGCGCAGCAGAACTTTTCGTGGAAAAACGTCGAACCCCCCGAAGCTTTTAGGTAAGAAGGCTTCTTATAGGCAAAGAGGGAGACCGAGGGGGTGCCTGGGGCCACCACACCATGCCCTGGCACGGCCAAGCCCAGCCCGTGCCTGGGGGTGGTGTGGCTAGGCCCTGGCCCTCCTCCGTCTCGTATTCTGGCTCCGTGAGTCTTCTGGAAAAATAGGCACTTTGGCTTTTGTCCCGTCCAATTCCAAGAATATTCATTTTCTGACTTTCCTGGAACCAAAAACAGCATAAAACAGGCAGCTGGCATTGTGGCTCTTGTTAATAGGTTAGTCCAAGAAATCATATGAAAAGTACTCCAAAGTGTGGACAAAACACAAGAAAGTGGATAAAACCAAGCATGGAGCATCAAAAATTATAGATACATTTGCAATGCATCAACATCCCCAAGCTTAACTCCTGCTCTTCCTCGAGTAGGTAAGTGATAAAAAGAAAGAATAATTTTTGAGGTGACATGCACCATCATAAAATTGATCAAAGTATTTGTAAAACATTCAAAGCTGGGATCTTAGTACTTCAATCATAACATGAAAGACAAAGTTGTAACAATAAGACAAAGAAACTATGATGCAACATGAAAAGGCACAAACAAAAGATTCATGAATAACAATGCTTTGCAAGACGTTTGTTTGTTTCACATAAAGAAAACATAGCATAGTGGCGTTCAGCTTGTCCCTCATAGAGTAGCAAACATAAATGCATAGGACACCTTCAAAGTTTACAAGAGTGACTAGATACAAATAGTTTAAAACAAGCAATATCAAGGTATGCATCAATCAACAAGTCTTGGGACAATGCACATAGAACTAAGAATGGCCACTATGCTCTCAAGAAAGTGCTCATAGAATGTGTGAAGACTCAACAAGGAAATGAAAAGGTTTTGAATAGTTTGAAAGGCTTCCAAATGCTAAAAGTATGGTACTCATTAGCTTTGAGCTCTCATTGCCCCTATCATAAGCATCTTTAATGTGGTTAAGGCGAAAGTGACACAACTAAGAGGATATGCTTGATAAGTTATAAATCAAAGTATCATGCCCCTTACTTACGAAGACCGATCCTCATGCTAGTCAACTTCAGTCACAAGTAAGATCTTGTCATTGTAAGTATATACGTATCATAGAGAACCGCCAATGGGGTACCCCTTACACATGACACGGGAGCTATCCCATAATCAAAATAACAAGGCAAGCAGACAATGAGCATCTCGTCGATCTTTTTATTTACTATGTGCATAGATTTTTATTGAGGATGCTTCATAGAATGCTCATTATGGTTATGCTGCAAGTTTCCACCATGATTAGGCATGGCTTGGGCTAGCGGCCCAGACGTTTCTCTAACATACATACAAACTCCATGATCTTACAAGTTTCACTTTTATTTCACACCGCCGGGATCCATAAGCAAAAGAACATAATATCAACTAGGTACAAAGTACCTATGAAGCGTTGAAAGCGGTCCCCATGATACATGGTTATGCTAACTTCAACTCATAAAGCGCAAGCATATACGCAACAAAGAAGGACCCAATGGTTCAGGTTTATTAAATGCAAGAAAGTAAAGTGTGCCATCAAGTTCGTGAGAGCTTTACTAACTAACTTTCTCATAACAAGCAAACATTTTATTCGGAAGAAAACAAGGCATAATGAATATGCACAGAAATAGCAAATGATGCTAATAGGTAGGTATGGTGGACACTTTGGCAATATTTGGTTTAAGGGAGTTGGAAACATGATTAAAATACTCAATGGAAGTGAAGGCTAGCAATAGTAATGGAGCGACAAACGAGAGAGGAATAATGGACATAATCATGCAGAGCGACAAAACATCATTGATCAAAGCATAAAGTGATACTACAAGTTGAAAACTAAAGGATCATAAAGGCTTATGGTGACTTGGGATAGTCATAACATGGTGTGAGCATGTGCCAAGTCAACCCAAATAAAGCATCAAAGGAGAATACCACTATACTATGCTTTAATATGCTAAAACAACGCATGATTCATCCAAGGCACATTAAGCAATCTCAGTTGTTTATAACAAGTCATGCTACAGCAAAAAATACTAAGCATAAAGCCAAAACAATATCAAGCATGGCATGACAAAGCATAGGCCACAGTCAAAAACAAGCTCTCTTTACCACTTAAGCATGAACTTTCCTACTCTTTTCCAAGCCAAACCAAACTATTTGAAATCCAATGTATGAAAGAGGGGGTCCAACCAATTTATTCTGAAAACTAAGCAAACAAAGCAAACTAGAACCAAAACGAAAAGGAAAAAAGAAGACGCTCCAAGAACAACACAACTGTGCATGAAACAATAAAAATGAAGCATTTGGAAGAAACCTAGGATTTTTATTGATGAAGAAGGGGATGCTGTGGGCATCCCCAAGCTTTGACGCTTGTACTTCTTGGATATTTCTTGGGGTGACACGCGTGGCATCCCCAAGATTGAGCTTTAGTCCATCCTTCATCTCATTACTCATTCCTTCCATACACCTGAAATTTTTCCTTCATACAAAACTTCACACAATCTCATTAGGAACATTAGTGCACTTAAGATAAATAAGTCTTAAGGTTCAGTTATAACACCAAATAAACTTCCATTAGAACACTAGATACTGTAGCACTTCCCTAAAAAATCTCAATTCCCCAAAAGAACTCAAGAAGGAACCAACAAGAAGCAAATGCAGAAAATGGCAGAAATCTGTCAAAACAGACCAGCAGGTAAAGACGAATTTTTCGAAGACCTTATGTTGCTCAAATCAAAAAGTGTTGAACTAACAAAAGTTAGATAACAACCTGGGTCAGAAGCACACAAATTTACAGCTCAATCCGACATACAGAGCTCTCTTACGAATTTTTACGGTGCAGCACAGAAATCTGTTTCGGGACAGCAACTTTCCCAATCATTACTTCTCTCTCATTAGAGGTTACTCTTGGCACAAAAATCAAATAAAAAGGATAAGGAGCGGTTATTACTGAAGTAATAACTTCCAATATTAATCTAAAACTTTTGGGTTATCTCCCAATAAGTACTTTTCTTTAATGCCTTTAAGTTAGGCATAAGCAAAAACTAGAATGGATAGAATAGAAGTAAACAGAAATAATCATAGTGAAAACATTGGTTTGTTCAATGAAATCCTTTTGTTAACAAGGTTGATCAGGTCTTTCTACCAATACAATTTCATATGAGACAAAACTTTGTATTCCACTTATGATTATGTTACCTCAACCTTGAAAGCAATGGTCCCAATCATAATAGTTTCAAATTTTTCTCTTGGTATGGGACAATATATTTCTCCAACTTGAATGCCCTCAACATGTTCAATTGAATTCAACCCATAAGTCCTTTCAATCTTCTTGAGGAAATAGACAATGTGTTCCTTGTCATTAACATTGAAGGTCACCTTCCCTTGATTATAATTAATAACAGCTCCTGCAGTATTTAAGAAAAGGTCTCCCAAGAATAATAGACATATTATCATCTTCAGGCATAAAAGTTTGAGAGGATACTCTCATAAGAAATATGAGTTGAAGTAAAAGAGAGCATCAAGGAGAAAATTCAAAACACATTTAAGTCTAACCCACTTCCTATGCATAGGAATCATGTAAGCAAATAACAAAGTGACAGGCATAGGAAGATTACACAAGAGTAACTTCACAACTTTCAGCATATAGAGAGGTGTTTCAATACCATGAAAACTCCCACAACCATATTTTCCTCTCTCATAATAATGTCCAGTAGCCTCATGAAGAAACTCAACAATATAATTATCACATAAAGCATGCTCTTCATGATCTACAAGCACTAGAGCTTTATTATAAACATTTTCAAGAGAAACCTCAGGAACATAACATTCATTCTCCTTTAGTAAGCAAGGGGGACAATCAAATAATGTAAGGGATAAAGAGTTACTCTCATTAGAAGGTAGGCATGGGTAGCTAATCCATTCTTACTCCTTTTGTTCATCACTCTCCTCCTCTTTTTCATCTAATGAGATTTCGGGTTCATCAATTTCTTCTTCGATAGGATCCTGCAAGGCATTAGTCTCTTCCATTTGTGGAAGCATCTATTAAAATATTCAAGAATATAACCATTTTCATCCTTGTAATTATCAAAGCAAAATTTAAGTATACCATACACCTCATATTTGTAAGGTGAATCATCAATATTTTCAAGCAAACTAGCAAGTTCAAAAGCACCCTTCCAAGCAATAAATTCTTCAATTTGTTCCGCATCATAAAAGTCATAAATTCCTTTAGCATAGGAAGATATGGTATCATTATCATTATACTCACATTGAAAAGGGAGGTGTCTATACCTCTTTCGGCAACGAGATTCATCGCAGCAATAAGTAACATTATAAGTAGAGCACACATTTCTAGCAATGGTATACAATCTATCAATTTGTTCCCATAAGTGTTTCCTTTTTTGTGACAAGCATTGTTTCTTATAATAATATTTTTGATCTTCCGTGAACCCACCTTGCCAATAAGCTTCAGTTTCAAAGAAACCAACCATTGACAACAAGCATGATAAGGCAAGACAATAACTGACCAACGAAAATAACAACTAGAGTAGGAACTAATTTTTTGTATTTTTTGGATAAAGAAACAAGCAAACAAGGAGAAAATAAACTTAGCTTGAACAATAGTGAATCCAAGTGGACTTGATAAATAAAGCTATGTTCCCCGGCAACGGCACCAGAAAATACTCTTGATGACCCACAAGTATAGGGGGTGTATCGCAGTATTTTCGAGGGAAGTTAAACCCAATTTATTGATTCGACACAAGGGGAGCCAAAGAATATTTATCAGCCTTAACAACTGAGTTGTCAATTCAGCCGCACCTAGAAACAATCTTGCTCACAGCAGTTTATCAGTAGCAATAGTTTGGTAGTAGGAATAGCAAAGTAACAGCAGTAGCAAAGCAAAGACAGTAGTAACGAAAGTAGTAAACAGTGGGATTCGAGTGCGGTAGGCATAGGGATGGATGGACGGGCGTTGCATGGACATGACAATTCACATAGCAATCAGAACATAGGGCAATTGCAGATAAATAAGATAAAGCACCCAAGTACTAGACAATCCTAGGCATGTGTTCCATATATAGTCATACGTGCTCGCAATGAGAACTTGCACAACATCTTTTGTCCTGCCAGCCCGTTTGCAGCGGGGCCTCTAGGGAACTACTGGCAATTAAGGTGCTCCTTTTAATAGAGCACCGGAGCAAAGCATTAACACTCCGTGAACACATGTGATCCTCACATCAAAGCCTTTCCCTTCCGGTTATCCCGATTTCTATCACTTCGGGGCCATAGGTTCCGGACAACAACGTGTGTATACAACTTGTAGATAAGGCAGAAACAATACTATCATAATGAATCAATAATAAGTTCAGATCTGAAATCATGGAACTCAGGCCCTAGTGATAAGCATTAAGCATAACAAGTTGCAACAAAGTCATAAAGCACTAATAAAAGATACTAGGCACCATGCCCTAACAATCTGATGCCATTACATGAACGATCTCATCCAATCCCTACCATCCCCATAGCCTACAGCGGGGGATTACTCACTCATAGATGGAGGAAACATGGATGGTCGATGGAGATGATGGTGGAGATAGATGGAGATGGCTCTGGGGGCACTTCCCCGTCCTAGCAGGGTGTCGGAACAGAGACTTTCTGTCCCTCGAATCTCCCCTTCGGTGGCGGCGGCGCAGCAGAACTTTTCGTGGAAAAACGTCGAACCCCCCGAAGCTTTTAGGTCAGAAGGCTTCTTATAGGCAAAGAGGGAGACCGAGGGGGTGCCTGGGGCCACCACACCATGCCCTGGCGCGGCCAAGCCCAGCCCGCGCCTGGGGGTGGTGTGGCCAGTCCTTGGCCCTCCTCCGTCTCGTATTCTGGCTTCGTGAGTCTTCTGGAAAAATAGGCACTTTGGCTTTTGTCCCGTCCAATTTCGAGAATATTCATTTTCTGACTTTCTTGGAACCAAAAACAGCAGAAAACAGACAGCTGGCACTGTGGCTCTTGTTAATAGGTTAGTCCAAGAAATCATATGAAAAGTACTCCAAAATGTGGACAAAACACAAGAAAGTGGATAAAACCAAGCATGCAGCATCAAAAATTATAGATACATTTGCAATGTATCATATACCATTGGGGACTACCCATCCAGAAAGAAAATTTTATGTTTCTCTCTGCAATGGTTTTAGCATTTTCTTGCGACCAACCTTGTTCAAAGGGAAAAGCAAGAAGTTAATCCAAAAGTTAAAGGGAGGAAAGACATCAAAATAAACCCATTACTACTAGTTGAGTAAGGTAATACCAACCTTGTTTTTGTATCCTAATTGTTGTTTTTTCCATTTGTATTGTTTAACTCCTTATGTTTTTCTGAAGTTGCTACTAGTTTTACGAGCTCGGTACGCGCGGGCAGTATGGCTGCACCTGCTCGTACCACTGATCATTAAACGCGTAGTGCCCTCACTTCATTTTTTGTTTTCTATCACAGGTGGTATGACCGGGCCGTACGGTTATCTCCCACCATACGATAGGTCGTTAAACGCACCGTACGCCATTTGCTTTTTGTTTGTATTGCTTACAAAAACTTTTCACCCACGTTGGAAGGGTTGGTAACTAGTAGTACAGGCAGATCGTATGTGTAGATCCCACTCGTACCAACTATTTTGTAAGTTTTGTACTGACTTTGGTCGGCTGTGTTTTTGGAAGTCCCTCGGATACGGGCGCGATGCACGGGCGCCACACGTACCACTAGTCATTACCGCCTCGAATTCTACCTTTTTCTCTTGATTATTTCCCAATTTGTTAGGATTCTTGTCTTGGTCGACCCTTTACTTCCAACACAAGTTTTTTCCCTATTTCTAACCCTTCATAAGCCTTCACAAAGGTCTTATTCCTTCTTATATCCATAGATCCAATCTCCTTGATATGATACCTAGTTTCAGGCAAAGGCAAACCTCTAGGCCTCATGGATCCTTCATGGGATAGTTTCTAGACTTTCTCCATTGAAGCCGGTGATCGTGAAGCGTAAGACCTTAGCCCGAAAAACAAGGGGAGCTCCTACAAATCCGATGATGAGGGGTGTAATGGTGTGGAACACGGCAGTGCCATCAGGGATGGCTTAAGAGGGGACAATCAGAATGCTATTATTGACTATCGCAACAGGATTGGGCACGAGCACTGCAGACACAGTGAAGTACCCAGGTTCGGGACCCTCTCGGTGAGGTAACACCCCTACTCCTGCAAGGATCTACTATATCAGGGGCGAATGCCCAATACAAGTGCTCCTGCGCTGTTTCTCTTGATGAGCTATTGAGAACTATAGGTAGAGGATGAACTAGAGGAATGGAGTCTCCATGTAACCCTAGCTCTACCCTCCCTGATATACTGGCTGGGAGGCATAGGATACAGTGTGGGCATCACGGGTTACAAAGCGGGCCTAAGGTTTACAAAGTGAGCCGGCTAGCGAGGCCCAGCTGGTGGGCCATGGTCCAGTCAATGCTACAGTGTCTGGCCGCACTACTACAGTGCCTAGTCGCTAGAGCTTTAGTGGTAAGCCAACAATACTGTGCTCAGCCACCAGCTTTGCCCCGCTCAGTGTAGTCGTTGCGTAGCGCCGCGTGGGCGGCGCCACAATCTATCTGATGATGTGAGAACCCAGAGGCATGCTCTGTGGGGGGTGTCACGCGCTCCGTATCCTCGCCACAGAATCTGAGGTGACCAAGTGGAGCCGGCCACCCGACTGGCTCTTCTTGTTACCCGGCTAGACGGGCCAGCCGGGAAGCTTAATGGTGGACCGGTTCTATCAATCCACCCGAATGCAGGTCTTCTATCTTGTGGCCGTCTAGCCTGATATCTTTAGAGCCGACCGGTTTGTCATGGCTTATCCCATCCGGCGGTCATCCCCCCAACACTAGTCCCCGGGCGCCTTGGAACTTCACCATACGGAGAAGTTCTTGGATGCCCATGGTTGAGTCAAAGTAGTTCGTGATGAATCCGACTATGGCGTGTGCTCGTTGTTCTTGTTGGTTCTCAGCTAGATTAAACCGGCTACAGAGTCGGTGGCGACCCATTGGGTGCAAACAACGACAGAAGCGGACGATGAGCACAACCGAAGCACGGGAGACGAAAGGTCTAGCCGGTAAGGTCAGCGCTTACGCTAGCCACGGCTAGCGGTTCTGACGCACGTCCCATCGCTTCACTCTTTGGTAACCACACGCGCATGCCTCGTTAACTCCTCCGGGATTTTTTGTGCCGATCATTGCTAGCGCACGCGATCCGGAACCGAACTGTTGCGGGGGAGAGGAGCGGTTGCCTGCCACATGTCGGGGATGGGAGCGGAGGTGACACGCATGTGCTGTGGTGATAAATAGGGGACTGGGAGTTCGGGTTTTCCCCTCCTCGCATTTTACACTTCTCATATCTTCCACTCCTTGCTGCCCCTGCTCTGTTCATCTTCCTCCCCCCATCTTGCGCCGCCAGTTTAAGGTCACCGGCGCCGCCACTAATTTGCACGACGACGGGCCCCAGATTCTACGCTACGGCGCCCCCGGATGACATGATGCCCCTGCAGGGCGGGGGGGTGCGGCTCCTTTGTCACAGAGGAGCTTATTGCCAAGTATCGGCGGGGTTCGTTCTTGCTGCCAAACAGGCTCATCAAGGCGCGAATCATACCGGAGTGGGAGCGGGTCCCCAACCCCGAGGCCAGAAAGGACGTCGTCTTCCTCACGCATTCCGCTAGCGGGTTTGGCCTACCCGCGAGCGACTTCCTCCTCGAACTCTTCCACATGTTTGATTTGTGGCTTCATCATCTGGGAGCCAACGCCATGGTGCAGCTCGCGTACCACGTCACGTGCTGCGGGTCGTACCTTGGCGTGCATCCCGACACGAGCAACATCTTGAAGTTCTTCAACTTCAAGTCATAGAAAGTCCACAAGGATGACCCGTTGGTGGACGCCGGCTGTTGCGCCATCTATCCCTGGGGGACGTCGCCGATGCCCTGGCTGGAGATTCCCGACACGGTCAAACTCTGGCAACACTCGTACTTTTACGTGCGCAATTCCACGGAGGTTGACTAGATCTGGCTGCCCCATTCACCAATGTCATCTCCACCCGACAGGCTTGGATGGTGAAGGGCTAGAGGGGCCAGGCGGACATGGAGAAGATGGTCGCGCATGACATATAGTCTTTTTCCTCTATTGTAATATATAACCTGCATGAGGTTAAAATACCCTCAGAGTGATTTATTGACATATAATATTTTTCCTCTATTGTATATATAACTGGCATGAATTGCGTCGGTATTATTGATCGGCCTGAATTGCCTTAGTTGATACATGACCTATATTCTCATATCCGACATACAACTGACTTGGGTTGTACCGATATCATACTTTGCCTGAATAGGCTTAAATTTACATATGACCTTCATGGGCACTTTTCATATAACCTCTTTAGGCAAATTTTGAGTTATGGCCTTCAGGGGCATGTCATATAACCTCTCTAGGAAAATTTGACATATGGCCTTCTTGGGCACTTGTCATATAACCTCTTTTGGGCAAATTTTGACATATGTGTCAAAATCCGACATACTTGTCATAATTTGACATATATGTCCAAAGTTCGAGTTATATGACTCAAAATCCGAGTCATATGACCCAAATCAAGGTTATTTGACCCAACATTCGACATATATGACCCAAATCCGGGTTATATGACCCAACATTCGACTTATATGTCCTACATCCGGGTTATGTGACCCAACATTCGACATATAGCCTTCATTGGGCATTTATCATATAGCCTTCATTGGGCAAATTGACATATAGCCTTCATGGGCACTTGGCATATAGCCTTCATTGGACAAATTGACATATAGCCTTCATGGCCATTTGTCATATAGCCTCCATTGGGCAAATTGACATATAGCCATCATGGGCATTTGTCATATATGTTAAAATCTGACATATCTGTCCTAATTCTGACATATATGTCCAAATCCAAGTTATCTAACCCAAAATCCGAGATATATGACTCACCATCTGACGTATGTTCCAAACCTGAGTTTTATAACCCAAAATCCGAGTTATATGACTCAAAATTTGACATATGTTCCAAATCCGAGTTATATAACCCAAAATCCGAGTTATATGACTCAAAATCCGACATATGTCCCAAATCCGAGTTATATGACCCGAAATTCGGGTTACATGTCATAATCTGACATATATGTGCACAAACTGACATATATGTCCACATCCGACATATATGTCGATCTCATGATATTTGGTGCAGGAGATATAGGGAATTTTGATATAGATGTCGATGATATTCGGTCATGCCGAGATAAGTGATGATTTGTGATAGTTTTATGATAACCCTTTGATATGTTCACAAACCGACATAAACGGTGATTTGAGATATAGTCTAATGCTATGATATATTGGCAAACTGATATTGATCATGATTTGGGGTGTGGTATGATGCCATGATATCCTGGCAAACCGACATAAACGCTGATTTCAAATATAACCTGATATATGCTGACTAACCTAGCATAAACATTGATCCGAGATATAATCTGAGATATAATATGACAAATTTAGGATATGCTGACAGTCTGATATAAATAGTGATCCAAGATATAATATGAAATAATCTGGCAAACTAATTTAAATAGTGATCCAAGATATAATATGAGATTTAATATGATATATGATGGAAAACAATAATCCGAGTAATAATATTAAATAAGCTGGTAAACTGATTTGAACAATAATCTGAGATATGATATGACCTGGCAAACTGATATGAACAGTAATCTGAGATATAATGTGACCTAGCAAAATGATATGAATAGTGATCCGAGATATAATATAACATGGCAAACTGATACCAACAGTAATCCGAGATATGAATATTCGTGACTTATGACTTATCCGACTTTATGACGATGCGACTTGTGGCCCTTGGATATAAAATACACTCTTTTCTTCCCTTTTCTTGAATTTTTTTCAAAGTTCAAAGCATCATGATATTTTTATAGTTTTCATAAATTCCTCGGTCTCTTGATGGTGGTGGAGTCTCCATTCACACAAATCAAAGGGTCACCATAATTCCATTAATTCTCCACTCAATATTAAAGATCTTTCCATTAAAGCACTTTAATTCACTTGGTTTAATGCCACTCAGTTTAATGAACACTTCATTTAATGAGTACTTCATTTAATGAACACATTAATATTTTATCCCCTCACAATATTCTGCTACACCAAAATCATGTAAATGACAATCATGTAATTTTGTTAAATTTAAAATGTTCAAATGTTGAAATCTAACAATGGTAGTAGATTCTAAATGTTTCAAGTATTCCAATTATATATCATTTGCAAAATTTGGATTTATAGAATTATTTTTATAACAAATGCTATACTGTAGAAATAGAGATACTAAAATACATAGCTAATAGACATATATCAGTTGACATATGTGAGTACATAACAAATGACATATCTTATGTCTACTCTAAATAATAGTTCTATGCATGGGGATGCTAGGTCAAATAATGACCGAGTCTTCGAGATACTTTTTCTATCTATGGGAGGTTCTCCTCCTGATATGCTGGCTAGTCCCCGGGTTGAGATATCTCATTCCCAGGATGAACAACTAAGTGATAGAGGGTGATAGCCCCTGAGTGACATTTAGGGTTATCTCATGTGTGTGTTGATGGTTGAGTCAGTTGATACTCACAGTATACTAGGTGATAAGGTTGAGGTTGAGATATGTCTTGTTGGTTGAGTCAATTGATACTCATAGTAAACTTGGTGATGAGGTTGAGTTATGTCAACAAAAAAGGCTTGTATGCCAGCCCCCATGACCTCTGGATGTTGCGGAGTAGGATGAATAAGCTACTGCTCGATGGTGAAGCAGAGTTTGATGATGATGGTCCTGTCCGGATGAAAACCCAGCCAGCGCCTCCAATCAGCCCCATGGTGGGCGCCAGCTGTCGTGGTGGTGTCACGGCAGATGCTTGGGATAGGCTTAAGTTGTGGCCGCATGGACACTGCAGGAATCCGGGAAGGGATAGTGCGGTGGATACCGCACATGAAGAACACATGGAGAGACACAATGTACCCAAGTTTGAGGCTCTCCTAGTGAGATAAAACCTCTACTCCTACATCTAGATCATATAACCTGGCCATTTACTGTAGCTACATTGGTGCTCCTTGAGCTGTGCTCTCTATGCCTCTAATGGCTTTCTCTGGGAGAGTCAGAGGAAGAAGAAGGAGTGCCCATATCAAGCAGAGAAGGAAACAGCCCCCAGGGGCTTCTCTTTGGATCGATCCCCTGGTGCTCCTTATAAAGGGGATCCTAGGGGACAAGGTATGGCCCATTGACACTATTCCTGATGTGACTACTAGGGTCTTATCAACTAACAAGGTATGGGCCTTGTCAGGTCTTGTCTGTCCTTTGCCTTGTCCTCTTGTGCTTGTCCTTGGCATCTTCCTAGTCATCAGTCCCATCCCTTCATGATAACCTGGGAGCATCTCTTGAGATCCAGGGAGCATATCCTGAGGACTTGGGAGCATCTTGCAAGTAACGATGCTTCACGTGCCAGTCTGAGCCAGGGGTGTCCCAAGACTGGCATATGAGGCGAGGGATTGACTTGGCTTGATCATAGAACGCGGTATGTCTATGTAGAGGTTGGTTTCGTAGTCGTTGCAGTGTAGAAGTTGGTGGTCGCCAAGGTAGGGTTGAGGGAGCATCTGGGGGAGAATAAGAGGGCATCTGTGGTGAATTAAGTCGGCCCAAGTGCCCTAGGCGAAGAGGTCTAGCCAAATTAGCAGAATAAGGCCCAGCCGGGTCAGTGAGGGAGGCCTAGCCGGGTTAACCCCCAGCCCAGCTGGGTTAACCCTTAGCCCAGCCAGGTTACATAGAACTCGGCCCATGCAGGATCTTCTCACTCGGCCCAGGCAGGGCAGCGGAAAGACCCAGCCGGGGTCTGGTAGATTTGGCCTAGGGAGCCGGCCCGTGGTAGGCTGGATTAAACCTGTGCCAGCCCACCCGGGTGACTGCGGTGTGGTGGCGTGGTAGTGTCTGCATTGGGCCGGATGCCCCAATCCCAGCCCACATGGGGTAGTGACGCTGCGGCAGTGGGGATTCTGGCATTGTTTGAGGTGGGATCAGGAGAAAACGCGTCAGGGTTGACCTAGTGCGTGGAGTGGCACTGAGGAGTGGAGTTGGCGAGGTGATCTAGCTAGGGTTACTCAGCCTGTCTAGGGAAGAAGAGGAGTAGTGGCCCAGCTGGGTAAATTGACTGTTGGCTTGGCCGGGTCAGGTCAATGTTGGCCTGGTAACCAGATCCGGCTCCCATGTTATATATCGGCCCGAACGGGATTTCCTAGGCCGACTTTTAGCAATATCGGCCCAGGTGAGCCTTTTTGTCTTTTTATTTGATTCCCTTTACTCTATTTCATTTTGATGCCTTCTTTCTCTATAATCTTCTATCGAACAACTTATACTTCAACTCTGGGGTACCCGGGGTTATATCCCGACAATCTCTTCTTTGAATGTTGTACAACCAAGTGTGTATGGAGTTGTGTGGGGAGAGCGGTAGGAGCACACAATCACCCTGCTTCCTTCTCTCAATTTTTCTGATGGTTCCCCCGGCATTTACCTGCAACTCGAAATGTCCACATTGTAGGTGTTGCTGCTATATGCTGGGAAATCTTGAAACTTCATAACATGGCTTGTTTCGAAGGAAAGTTTATTAACTCTCCTAGTGAACTAATATGCTACACTATTGTTTTTATGAAATACTGGGCATGTTTACATAACGTTGCAAATCAAGAGGTTCTTCAAGATGGCGCAAAATATATGATGAATCTGGTGGTGGTTGGGGAACAGATTGTTGGAGTGTCGAATGCGGTCCTTCAGTTGGAAGGCGATAGATGGGGGAATGAGCAAAGCAATGAGGAAGATACATATCTGTTGAGAGCCCTTTTGGAGGACGATAGTAGCTGAAGGATGGTTATCACATATCAGTAGTTTTTTCCATTGCGTTGATACATCTGTTTGGCAGCCCTGGGTGCTGTCTATAATCTATCAATCATGATGTGTTTGTTGTTGCTCTTTGGGTTCTCTAGACCCATTCCTTTCATTTAATTTCGCTAGCACCAGGCGGCAAGGAACTCTTTCTCTTTCCATTTATATCTTTTGCACAATAGATGCTACTGCTACTCATGTATTCCGTTATCTCTGTGATGGTGGAATCCAATCCCTAGCTAGGGATTGCTTGGAAAAAAGGTAAGGCCATATTGACTCCAAACTATCTGCCTACCGTTTAAAAAATAAAATAAGCCACAACGATGCGGGTCCACCACGAGCGAGAGTTACGCTAGGGCGATTGGGAGGCGATTGCGTTCCAGGCTAGGGTATCTCCTCGGAGGGTGGTTTCTTCATGTCCCATCGGATTGCGACTGCGTGATCTCATGGGTGACCAAGGTTTTCGCGTCTCAGATTCTCTACGAGGCGTCATGGAGGTATCTGTTGTGGGCTTGATCGTCTCCCCCCTTGAGTCACGGCTGGGAAGGAGGTTTCGCGGCAGCGGGCGACCTCGATCTTGCCGGCCAAAGGAGAGGAAGCGATCTCTGCAGGGCTTTCTGCTATTCTTGGCGATCTGGTGTTAACAGAGAAGGAGGTCTCCGGCATCGTCATCAAAGGTTTGGAACCATCTTTGATCCCTAAACCTAGATGGGCGGTGGTGGGGAAGGCGTTCACCCCAAGGAAGTTGGCCATCAACGCGCTCGAGAGAGCAGTGGAAAGGGCTTGGAGTCTTCATCATCAGGCCTAATTCAAAGAGATCGGCGATAATAGGTTTGTGATCCAGTTCAATTCAGAAGGTGATTGGAAGCACGTGGTTAAAATGGTCCCTGGCAGTTTGACTTTCACCCTCTGCTGATCCGGGAGTTTGATGGATCGATTAGGCCTTCAGATATGGTCTTTGATAAGATGGAAGTTTAGGTGCGTGTGTTGGATCTACCGCTGGATATGATGAATTCAGCGTCTGGCAAGATCATTGGTGGATGGATTGGAGAGTTTATCTCAGCAGATGTGGACGAGGATGGCACTACATGGGGGGAGAACTGCGTATCCGAGTGGCTATTAATGTTGATCAGCCGCTGGTTCATGGTGTCCGCATCCGCGAGTCTGAGGAGCAGATGGAGGGGAGCTGGTTTGAGGTGAAGTTTGAGAAGATTCCCCATTTTTGCTTTGATTGTGGTATCTTGGTACATCCTTATGGCAAGTGTCAAGCAGAGAAAAGCGATTCCTAACAGTGGGGAGAGTGGCTGAGAGCTTCACCGGGGAAGAAAAGAAACCAGTTCGTTTGCAAAAACCTTCCATGTCGTCAGGCAGTTTTTCTAGATGGTCCGACGATGCTGCTGTAGGCTCGCAAGAGAGGGCTGGAGTTCGTGATTTGCCTCCTCGTAGGAACCTTTTCAGAGACTATACGGCTTCAGGATCATCAGGCACTAGCGGGGGTGATTACCAAAGGGAGACTGAGGAGGTGAACAACCCTCCAAAGAACCACCGGGTTCGGGCAGCTGATCGCCAAGCTCAGAAGTATGCTCAAACTGATTTTCAGAAGGATGCTGCTCCGGCAAGGTACTCTCGTCAAGGTACCTACACTTAGAAGGCCAAGGAATAAAACTGGAGATGGCGATGCAGGAAAACAAACTGCCCCACCATCGCCTAAGAATCAGGAAGAGATGGACCAAACAGGCATGGGTACAAAAATCTGGCCAGGCAGGATCTGTGCCAAGTGAGGAGAACGATGGTAAACGACAGCGTACATCATCGGTCTTCGACAGACTAGAGGAAAATCTGGGTGGAGGAGAGAAGCAAGCTTTGTTTTCGACCGACTTGAAGCAAACAATTCCATATCGGCGGACCCTAACAGTCAGGGCCGCCGGGGACAATAAATCTCTTGGCCCATAACAACCATGGTTTGGGATTGGCTGTGGCTGTGGGCGAATTGCGGGACCTGATTCGGTCCTACAATTCCGAGGTGGTATTCTTGTCCGAAACAAAACAAAAAAAAAAGCGAATAATGGAGAGGCTAGAGTGGAATTTGGGTTTTAGGCATGGAATTTGCGTGGAGGGGAAAGGAAAAAGAGGTGGGTTGGCTCTGTGGTGGAGAGATGGCGTGGACGTTTCAGTCCGCCCGTGGTGTCAATACTATATAGATGCGAAGATCACTACAGAGCATGGTGCGTGGAGATTTTCCGGAATTTATGGTGAACCTCGAACTGAACTTCACGGGAAGACAAGGGATGCTTTGAGATACCTTCGAGCTCAAGACGATCTTTCGTGGATCTGCGCAGGTGATTTTAATGAGATCACTTCTCAGGACGAACAACTTGGGCAGAATAAAACAAGCGAGGGGCAGATGGACCGGTTTAGAGACTGTCTGACGGACTGCTGTCTGACAGACCTCGATTTCTTCGGGTATCCATATACCTGAAACAATCACCGGGGAGGTCAGGCTAATGTTCAGGCGAGGCTAGATAGAGCGGTGGGAGATGATGTGTTTTTAAACCTGTTTGCAAACACGAGTGTTCAGCACATCCCTACTGAAGAATCTGACCATTTGGCTCTTCTCATCTGTGTGACCGCTGCCACAGATCAGCGTGCTCGGCCTACCGCTCGGAGTTTTAAGTTTGAGGAGATGTAGACTAAACATGAAGATTATGATGCTTTTGTCAACGAGGCATGGTTTAACACTGGTTACCATGGATCGGACTTGCAAGCTCTCTCGAGCCGGCTGAAAGATGTTTCTAGTAATTTGCAGGGCTGGAGTTATAACACGTTTGGTTCAGTTAGGAAGGAGATTAAGCGTCTAAGAGCTGGCCTTGAGGAAGCAAAGATACGATCTCTTGTCTCGAACTCGACAGATGAGGTTCGAGGAATTGAGAAGAACTTACATGTAATGTATGAGCGAGAGGAAATCATGTATAAATAACGTTCAAGGCAGGAATGGCTAAAGGCAGGAGACAAGAACACCAAATTCTTTCAAAACCGTGCGTCGCACCGGCGGCGCAAAAACACTGTCAATTTCCTGCAGCGAGAGGATGGCAGCAGATGCGACACTGACGAGGGGATGCGGGCAATGGCACAGGCCTACTACCGTAATCTTTACTCATCGGAAGGTGCAGCAAATATGGAGAGAATTCTGGATCGAATTACAGAGTTTGTGTCACCGGAGATGAACGAGAGGTTGACAGCAACCTTCTCTGATCAGGAAATTGAGATAGCTCTGTTTCAAATGGGTGCAATGAAATTTCCAGGACCCGATGGGTTGCCCGCACTATATTTCCAGCGACACTGGGCCGAAATCAAGTGTGAGCTGTGTTTAGCGGTCCGGGAGTTCCTAGCAGGAGGGGATGGCCTTTTGGACTTTAATGACACGATTCTGTTCCTGTCGTGGCATCCCGCAAAAAACCACTATTAGAAAATCGCGGTGTTTTTGTGCATTGCATCATCATGACAACATGCTCATGTCATCATGCCACATTGCATTTGAGCATCGTCATGTCATTATACATTTATTTTGCCTAAAACTATTTTCTAAAAGCCTATATTTGTTTTCTAAAATATTCTTCCGTCTTTATTCAAATCAAACCCTGGGTCTCCGGAATTTTTTTGTTTCGTCTACCAATGGATTTCAAAAGCCCGTTTTAAATAATAAAATTTTTATTTTATTTTTAGGGGCAGCCAACCGGGCAGATTCGACCCAGCCGGCCACCCCCAGTAAAAAACCAGAACCACCCAAGCCCTTTTCTACCAAATACCCTACCCCTAATCCTACCCAGCCCCCTCCACCTCACCCCGCCCTATAGCAGCGCGCCACCTCACCAATCCCCTCCCTTTTCCCTCCACCTCACCCCCACCAGCTTTTCCACACACACACGCAGGCACACACGCACTCGCACGCTGCGCACGCCATCCCTGCCCACCTACCGCTACGTTCCTGACACCCGGCCCCACCACTCCCTTTTTCCCGCACATCTCCACCTACCACACCCCGCTCCTCCCTCTGTGCGCGATCCCCGGCGACGCGCCTCTCTCCTCTCCCCTCATCGTCTCTGTGCGCCGCCACGGTCGACCTCGTCGTCGTCTTGCGCACGACCTCATGCTCTCCGTCCTCGACCGCCTCCGCCCCCGCCAGGCGCCATGGCCGCCGCATGCGCCTCCCCTCGACCCCGGCTTCCTCGTCGTTGCCTCCCTGCCGCCGAGCCCCGCTCCGAGGTCGCCCGCCTCCGACCACACGGCCTACCTTGACCTTTGCTTGGGCCGCCCCTGCATCCGCGCCGGCCTCCCTCTGCGTGAGCCCCTCCTCTGCGCCTTCCTGTCGCCGGGCGCCGCCCACGTCCCTGCCGCCCGGAGCTCCGCGTCTCCCCGAGCCCCTCGGCGCGCCATGTCCTCCTCAAGCCTCGCCTACAACCTCGTTGCGCAGAGCCCCGTGATCCCGTCCCCGTGCAGCCGTCCGCGACCGACGAGCTCGCCGCTCCGTCATCGTCGCCGGCCTGGAAGATCCCCGCCCTGCCTCGTCGTTCCTCGTCGCCTGCAAGCTACGCCGTCGCGAGGGCCCCACGGCTCGCTGCCAGATGTTGATGTTGGAGGGCCTCATGTTCGTGAACCCCTAGCTCGTCGTCGATCGATGCCAAGTACTACTTTGCCAAGATCTGCAACATGTACACGAACCGAGGATCCTATGCATAGACATGAACACCTCTGCCTTGGACAAGATCTACCGAACAACACCGAAGACCGCGGACACCAAGTTCTCCCGAACGCCAAGGTCGCCGACACGGAACGCCAAGCTCTTCATCCCGGACGCCAAGACCGACCCGATATGCGGACCCGACAAGATCTTCGTGACGAAAAGATCGACACCGACCAGGGCGAGTCCGATGCGCCCGACGCCAAACCAAGTCCTTCATCTCGGTTTCCGAACCCGATTCTCGTCGAACCCTGAGACCGAACCCTAGAACCCCCGGAACCAAGATCTTCCGAACCCAGATGTGTGAACCTTTTCCCGAGCCCCTATTTTATAAATGCTATATATAAAACTTGTTGCATATTAATTGTTCATCTCGCATGCATATCATGTGGGTTGGGGGCATTATGCCGATTCACCTCATAATTAAATATGGAGTCTATATGCGGCCTATTCTAGTCTTATTCCGGACTCCATTTAAATTGGTGTAGTGAACCGATGCCATGTTTTGTCTTGCTAATCCAACATTTAAATTGCGGGGTAGTTAAATAACTCGAACCTATTAATTAAATGTCGGGATCCCGGTTCCGCTTAATACTGCCTAATTGCACCGCATCTGCATCATATCATAATCATGCTGAATCTTCTGCCATAGTATTAAATAGTGCATCCGGTGTTTGTTCTAGTGTTTGCTTCTTCGCGGATTAGGCCGATGAGTTGATGCGTGTAATGACAAGTTCTCTGGATATGATCTGTCGGCAGTATTTTCCTAGGCGAGCATCTCTCCCCCTTCTACCTATTTTGCATTTATAGTCTTTATTTCCTCGTGTTGATCTATTGACACTGTGTCGCGATGCTTTAGTTCCGTACACCAGTTATACCCTGTGCAGTCTCGATATTTCCATGGACACATCCTATTGCCTGTTATTTGATAGATAGTCGGCCTGCAAGTCGTAGTTGCTTGCTTCTGTGCTGCTTCGAGTCGTTGTCGTTCCACCGTTGACGGCAAGTTGGCACATGACAAACGATGGAGATGCTTAATGGTGGAGATGATCATGACTTTAATTACAACCATTAAAATGCTAGATATAACTAATGCAGAGGCATCAGTGTGCAATAGATATTATTTGGTTCTTCCATGCTCACTTGTGTCCCGTAGGACCCCGAGTACTTGATACCTGTTCCTTGATTTTTTGCACTATCCACATCTGGGAGGCCGTGGAACCCCCTGAGCCAGAGCTTGATTCATTTCTATTTCTTGGGGCCACAAACTAGTTTGGGGTTTTATTTACTATCCTGTACTTATAACATGTTACTGCTTTATTTAAGATTGTGCGTGGAACACCTGTACTGTTTAGGATTGCGGAGTGTTTTCGCGGTATCGACAAGCCCAGTCACACTTTCGGGTTCCCAGTCGTTTACAGCCATTGGCGCAAACCTTGGGTCCGTCTCGGAGCCGTCCAACTTCGTTGCGGGTAGCTTAATAGGGTGGCACCCTGAAATATTTATGAATCCTGTGATCGCTTTGTCGTGAATGCCTCGTTCGGTTTTGAGTTGGTTTTTCCGAGGTTGATCGAGTGTGTGTTGCTATTTGTGCACCCCTACAGGGTAAAACTTTCTGAAAGCCGTGTCCGCGGTTATGGACGACTTGGAGCATAGTATCTCGATCATAGACAAGCATAACTAAAGTAGTGCTATAAATTTGACTTAATATGTGACTACTAATCAGCCTTACTATAACGGAATGGATATTAAAAATGCCAACAACTGGTGGAGCTGGGGTTCCTTGTGTCTTACTATACCTGCCTAGTAAGTATTGCAACTCCAACAGAATGTGATAAAACTGCCAACAACTGCTGGGTTTTGGGATTCCTCAGGATAATTATATCTGACTAGTAAATGTTCCAACTACCACGGAATGATTAATTAAAATTTCCACTACTAATGCTTCAGGATGACTCATGCTATCTATATCTGATTAGTAATTGCTGCAACTATACGGAATGAGTAAAATTGCCAACTGTGTGAGTTCCTTGGTCCGACTTCCTCGTTTGGTCTCGAGGGGGAAATATCAGGATGGGTTTGTTTGGTGTTAGCTTCAGGTTGGATCCGAATAGGTCTTTATTATCCCTCTCTGATAACCGCCAGTTGTACCGAGTCTCTATAGGTTGTTTAGTGCCGCTGCGCTGCCGCTTCAGCCCACAATACCTATGTAGGCGAGAGTCGTCGAATTCTAGCCTTGCCGTGTACTGGCCTCAGTACTGACGCTCCTCTTTTCCCTTTGCCTTTGTCGGCACCCCTTTTGTTTTAGCAGGTTTGAGATCGACGTCGTTAGCAGGGTTACCCTTCCGGCTTGGCCTGGGCAGGGTTATGGACGCCATTGGTTATTCTTCAGGGCTCTTAGCCCCATTTGCATCTTGTCCGTACTCGGACGTTGTATCGTTTTCAAGGTGATTTGGATCTTTGTATTGTATATCTGTCTTCTTAACTCGCTGAGTCACTGTTGTATATATATCTGTTCTGTGGGTCCCATCGAGGACTGTTGTGTAATGTTATTACTTCGTTTTCCACCCGCATGAAAGTGCCTGGTGGGTGTCCTTGAATCGTTTCTATGCGGGTTGGCGGAAAGGGCTAAAACTTGCATAGGGACGATTCGAGGGTGTTACAGAGTGGTATCAGAGCTCAGTAGTTGTGATACCTCACTGGTCCAGCCTATAGGATAACCTAGCTAACGGACGATCTAGAGTGTCAAAACTATTTTGCAAAATCGGTTGGATAGATCTGATTAGGTCTGATTTTACTCCTTACCCCCTGCTGTTCTCCTCTTACCTCTGCGTGTTTTGGATCTATTCTCTTATCTTTTCTTCGAGTCCAGGAATTATCGTGGTTGGGTTTCCGTCGTACCTTCAGAGTTTTGCTTCCTTCTTTGGTAACGGTGTTTCTACATCCGGTCTTCGTGCTATCTGAGGAATCCTTCCTCTATTGGACTTCTCTCTGTTCCTTCTTGTGACTTCCGGTGTTTTCCGACGCGACGACATCATCTACGCCCGATCCGATGCAGAGCTTGCATCACTTATTTGTTCCGAACCTTGATTGCCGAGATCTTTAGTCTGATTCCGAGAATGGTTGCACGCTTTTCTACTGATTGTGCGGAGTAATAGCTTGGGTGCGTGATGGATTGGCCCCCATGCCGACTACTCACTCTATTTGCTCGTGTACATTGAAGTGGATGAGAATGCATCGGTTCTCTCTTTCTATCGAAGTTAGAGGTGGCTTTATTTGTGGATACCTTTACCTTCGTCCTTTGTTTCCCGGAGTGTTCTCTCGACGATCACGGACAACGACCTCTTGTTAGTGGTGTCGCGAGGATCTACACGAAGCGAGAAGAATCAGGTCGTCGATCTTCTTTCCCGTACTATGAGGAAGATCTCGAGGGCGAGATCCATTGTTAGTGGTGTCGAATTGTGGCATCCGGCAAAAAAACACTACTAGAAAATCGCGGTGTTTTTGTGCATTGCATCATCATGACAACATGCTCATGTCGTCATGCCACATTGCATTTGAGCATCATCATGTCATTATGCATTTATTTTGCCTAAAACTATTTTCTAAAAGCCTATATTTGTTTTCTAAAATATTATCCCGTCTTTATTCAAATCAAACCCCGGGTCTCCGGAATTTTTTGTTTCTTCTACCAACGGATTTCAAAAGCCTCGTTTTAAATAAGAAATTTTTTATTTTATTTTTAGGGGCAACCAACCGGGCCGATCCGACCCAGCCGGGCACCCCCAGTATAAAAACCAGAACCACCCAAACCCTTTTCTACCAAATACCCTACCCCTAATCCTACCCAGCCCTCCTCCACCTCACCCCGCCCTATAGCAGCACGCCCCTCACCAATCCCCTCCCTTTTCCCTCCACCTCACCCCCACCAGCTTCTCCACACACACACGCAGGCACACACGCACTCGCACGCTGCGCACGCCATCCCTGCCCACCTACTGCTACGTTCCTGACACCCGGCCCCACCCCGGCCCCACCACTCCCTTTTTCCCGCACGTCTCCACCTACCACACCCCGCTCCTCCCTCTGTGCGCGATCCCCGGCGACGCGCCTCTCTCCTCTCCTCTCATCGTCTCTGTGCGCCGGCACGGTCGACCTCGTCGCCGTCTCGCGCACGACCTCAAGCTCTCCGTCCTCGACCGCCTCCGCCGCCGCCAGGCGCCATGGCCGCCGCCTGCGCCTCCCCTCGACCCCGGCTTCCTCGCCGTTACCTCCCTGCCGCCGAGCCCCACTCCGAGGTCGCCTGCCTCCGACCACACGGCCTACCTTGACCTTTGCTCAGGCCGCCCCTGAATCCGCGCCGGCCTCCCTCTGCATGAGCCCCTCCTCTGCGCCTCCCTGTCGCCGGGTGCCGCCGACGTCCCTCCTGCCCGGAGCTCCGCGTCTCCCCGAGCCCCTCGGCGCACCGTGTCCTCCTCAAGCCTCGCCTGCAAACTCGTTGCGCAGAGCCCCGCGACCCCGTCCCCGTGCAGCTATCCGCGACCGACGAGCTCGCCGCTCCGTCATCATCGCCGGCCTAGAAGATCCCCGCCCTGCCTCGTCGTTCCTCGTCGCCTGCAAGCTGCGCCGTCGCGAGGGCCCCACAGCTTGCTGCCAGATGTGGATGTTGGAGGGCCTCATGTTCATGAACCCCTAGCTCATCGTCGATCGATGCCAAGTACTACTTTGCCAAGATCTGCAACATGTACACGAACCGAGGATCCTATGCATAGACATGAACACCTCTGCCTTGGACAAGATCTACCGAATAACACCGAAGACCGTGGACACCAAGTTCTCCCGGACGCCAAGGTCACCGACACGGAACACCAAGCTCTGCATCCTGGACGCCAAGACCGACCCGATATGCGGACCCGACAAGATCTTCGTGACGACAAGATCGACACCGACCAGGGCGAGTCCGATGCGCCCGACGCCAAACCAAGTCCTTCATCCCGGTTTCCGAACCCGATTCTCGTCGAACCCTGAGACTGAACCCCAGAACCCCGGTAACCAAGATCTTCCGAACCCAGATGTGTGAACCTTTTCTCGAGACCCTATTTTATAAATGCTATATATAAAACTTGTTGCATATTAATTGTTCATCTCGCATGCATATCATGTGGGTTGGGGGCATTATGCCGATTCACCTCATAATTAAATATGGAGTCTATATGCGGGCTATTCTAGTCTTATTCCGGACTCCATTTAAATTGGTGTAGCGAACCGATGCCATGTTTTGTCTTGCTAATCCAACATTTAAATTGCGGGGTAGTTAAATAACTCGAACCTATTAATTAAATGTCGGGACCCTGGTTCCGCTTAATACTGCCTAATTGCACCGCATCTGCATCATATCATAATCATGCCGGATCTTCTGCCATAGTATTAAATAGTGCATCTGGTGTTTGTTCTTGTGTTTGCTTCTTCGTGGATTAGGCCGATGAGTTGATGCCAGTATCGACAAGTTCTCTGGATATGATCCGTCGGTAGTGTTTTCCCATGAGAGCATCTCTCCCCCTTCTACCTATTTTGCATTTATAGTCTTTATTTCCTCCTGTTGATCTATTGTTATCTGTGTCGCGATGCTTTAGTTCCGTACACCAGTTATACCCTGTGCAGCCTCGATATTTCCATGGACACATCCTATTGCTTGTTGTTTGATAGATAGTCGGCCTGCGAGTCGTAGTTGCTTGCTTCTGTGCTGCTTTGCGTCGTTGTCGTTCCACCGTTGACGGCAAGTTGGCACATGACAAACGGTGGAGATGCTTAATGGTGGAGATGATCATGACTTTAATTACAACCATTAAAATGCTAGATATAACTAATGCAGAGGCATCGGTGGGCAATAGATGTTATTTGGTTCTTCCATGCTCACTTGTGTCCCGTAGGACCCCGAGTACTTGATACCTGTTCCTTGATTTTTCGCACTATCCACATCTGGGAGGCCGTGGACCCCCCTGAGCCAGAGCTTGATTCATTTCTATTTCTTGGGGCCACAAACTAGTTTGGGGTTTTATTTACTATCCTTTACTTATAACATGTTACTGCTTTATTTAAGATTGTGCGGGGAGCACCTGTACTGTTTAGGATTGCGGAGTGTTTTCGCGGTATCGACAAGCCCAGTCACACTTTCGGGTTCCCAGCCATTTACAGCCATTGGCGCAAACCTTGGGTCCGTCTCGGAGCCGGCCAACATCGTTGCAGGTAGCTTAATGGGGTGGCCCCATGAAATATTTATGAATCATGTGATCGCTTTGTCGTGAATGCCTCGTTGGGTTGAGTTGGTTTTTCCGAGGTTGATCGAGTGTGTGTTGCTATTTGTGCACCCCTGCAGGGTAAAACTTTCTGAAAGCCGTGTCCGTGGTTATGGACGACTTGGAGCACAGTATCTCGATCATAGACAAGCATAACTAAAGTAGTGCTATAAATTTGACTTAATATGTGACTAGTAATCAGCCTCACTATAACGGAATGGATATTAAAAAATGCCAACAACTGGTGGAGCTGGGGTTCCTTGTGTCTTACTATACCTGCCTAGTAAGTATTGCAACTCCAACGGAATGTGATAAAAGTGCCAACAACTGCTGGGTTTTGGGATTCCTCAGGATACTTATATCTGACTAGTAAATGTTCCAACTACCACGGAATGATTAATTAAAATTGCCACTACTAATGCTTCAGGATGACTCATGCTATCTATATCTGATTAGTAATTGCTGCAACTATAACGGAATGAGTAAAATTGCCAACTGTGTGAGTTCCTTGGTCCGACTTCCTCGTTTGGTCTCGAGGGGGAAATACCAGGATGGGTTTGTTTGGTGTTAGCTTCAGGTTGGATCTGAATAGGTCTTTATTATCCCTCTCTGATAACTGCCAGTTGTACCGAGTCTCTATAGGTTGTTTAGTGCCGCTGCGCTGCCGCTTCAGCCCACAATACCTATGTAGGCGAGAGTCGTCGAATTCTAGCCTTGCCATGTACTGGCCTCAGTACTGACGCTCCTCTTTTCCCTTTGCCTTTGTCGGCACCCCTTTTGTTTTAGCAGGTTTGAGATCGACGTCGTTAGCAGGGTTACCCTTCCGGCTTGGCCTGGGCAGGGTTATGGACGCCATTGGTTATTCTTCAGGGCTCTTAGCCCCATTTGTATCTTGTCCGTACTCGGACGTTGTATCGTTTTCAAGGTGATTTGGATCTTTGTATTGTACATCTGTATTCTTGACTCGCTGAGTCGCTGTTGTATATATATATCTGTTATGTGGGTCCCATCGAGGACTGTTGTGTAATGTTATTACTTAGTTTTCCACTCGCACGAAAGTGCCTGGTGGGCGTCCTTGAATCATTTCTATGCGGGTTGGCGGAAAGGGCTAAAACTTGCATAGGGCCGATTCGAGGGTGTTACACTGGTCCCGAAGATCAATTCGCCGGAAATTCTTACCCAATTCCAGCCTATTAGCCTTTGTAACGTCCTGTATAAAGTGGCCTCTAAGGTTATTGCAAATTGCTTGAAGGTTAGCCTCCCCATTCTTATATCAGAGGAGAAAAGTGCATTTGTCCCCGGGCGTTTAATCACTGTTAATGTCCTTGTGGATTACGAGTGCCCCCATGCCATAAGGAGAAGAAAGAGGAAAACCCCCCTATGCGCGGTAAAGTTGGATATGATGAAGGCGTATGACCGGGTTGAGTGGATCTTCTTAGAGCAAATGCTGCTGAAATTGGAATTCTCGCAATAGTGGGTGCAAATGGTGATAAGATGTATCACTTCAGTACGGTTTAGAGTTAAACTAAACGGTGGCTTGTCGGACCCCTTTATACAATCGAGAGGCCTTCGGCAGGGCGACCCCTTGAGCCCTTATTTGTTCCTCTTCTGCGTGGAGGGATTCTCGGCTTTACTGAAGGAGGCCCAAGCGGAGAATTTGATTAGGGGGGTTCAGTTTGGTGCTGATGGCCCACATGTCACCCATCTTCTCTTTGCAGATGATAGTGTGGTATTTTTGCAGGCCTAGGAGCAAAACTTGCAAACCTTGCGAAGAATTTTACATGATTATGATGTGACCTCAGGCCAAAAGGTTAACCTTCAAAAGTCCTCTATCTTCTTTGGCCTGGGCTGCAATGGGGACCTAAAGGACGGGCTGAAACTGAGTATTGGGATTAATTGTGAAGCCTTATCTGAGCGCTACCTCGGACTACCCATGGTAGTAGGGCGATCAAAAGAAGGTTGCTTCAAATATCTCACAGACCATTCACGGGGGAAAGTTAGAGGTTGGAAAGGTTAGGGAATGTCAAAGGAAGGTAGAAGTATGCTTGTGAAATCTGTTTTGCAAGCTATGCCTGCCTTTACTATGAGCTGCTTTCAACTCACCAAAAACAGTGCATAAAACTAAGTGGGATCTCTTCAAACTTTTGCTGGGGAGATTCAGATGGTCAAAAAATGTTCATTGGATCACGTGGAAGTGCATGTGTCAAAGCAAACGCAGTGGCGAAATGGGTTTTAGAGATTTCGAATGTTTTAACCAAGCGTTCCTTGCCAAGAAAGGGTGGAGACTGATCGTGAATCCTGCTTCGTTGTGTGCTAAGGTGCTAAAAGCTAGATATTTTACATGGCGAAGTATTTTACATGGCGAAGTATTTTACATGGTCGATGAAAGGATACAGATGTCGCCTAGAGGGGGGGTGAATAGGCGGTTTAAAAACTTTTCCTAGATGGGCTTAACAAAGGCGGAATTAAACTAGCATTTACTTTGTTAAGCACAAAACCTAGAATAACTAGGGTTCACCTATGTGCAGCAACCACTTATGCTAAGAAAGACAACCAACTATGTGATAGCAAGATATAGACTTCAAGCACGAAGGCTATCACAAAGTAAGGTGCATAAGTAAGAGCTCGGGTATAGATATAACCGAGGCACGCGGAGACGACGATTATTACCGAGTTCCTCCCAACAGTGGAGTATGTCTTGTTTGGAGAGGGGGTGGTACCAAACTACCAACGCCACAAAAGGCCTCCCTTGTTCTCCGATGAATCTCACCCCAATGGGATCGATCCACCCTTCCACTATCGGCAACCTTCGAGGTAGTAGCTGACACCTTTACAACAAGTTCGAGACACACATCCACAACTTAATTGGAGGCTCCTGAATACAAGAAAGCTGTCCAACAATCAAAGACAAGCTTGTAAGAATCAATTCAAACCAAAACAAGGCTTATTAGGGTTTCCAATGAAACCCTAGAGCAAGGGGCTCTCAAGTGAATGAGGGCGAAATGAAGATCTCTCTTGGTGAAGCTGTAGATCAAGGCCGCCTCCTCCGATTCCCCAAAGATCAGCGAGTTTGGGTGGTTATATGAAGAGATCTTGGAGTTTTGGTGGCTCTAAAATGGTGTTCTTTAGTTTCTGGAACGAGCAACTTGAGGTTGAAGAAGAGGTCCCCTATTTATAGGCCCACTGATTTCAGACCATTTTTTGATCGTTGGAGAAGAGTCAGACTGGATACTCCGGCCTGCACACCAGAGACTCCGGTCTACACCGGAGATTCCGGCCCATCTCCGGACCAGCCTCTAGACCACCAAAAAGAATGACCCAGCCCTTCTGTGGGCCAAGTGGACCGGAGACTCCGGTCCAACCACACCGGAGACTCCGGTCAGGGGCTTGGACCGGAGACTCCGGTCAGTATCCGGACCTTGCTCCAGACCACCAATCTAGCTGACCCAAGTCTTCAACTTTGATCCACTCCAGAGACTTGTAGGGAAACTCCGGACCACACCGGAGACTCTGGTGTCTGCACACCGTAGACTCCGGTCTGAAAAACCTGCTAGAGACAAAACTGATGGAAACAACAAAACTGTAACGATCATAACATTTGCATCCGGACTCCAATTGACCCGAAACCAATTTTGTTGGAAAGGGGGTGACAAGAGATACCAATTTTGTTCGAAATATTGGATACCACCAAGAGAGAACATTTCATGTATTATGATGTGAGATACCTCTCTTGGTGAGAAACCGAAAAAAACCTCCAAGATCAAAAATGCAATAAGGTATAAGGGGAAATCCGTTTTTGATGAACTAGAGCCTGTTATGAATATTACCACAATCTCTAGGAATTCACATGGATAAGATCCAAATAACAACAAAGAAAGATGATGCCAGGAATGCAAAGGTTTGAGCTCTCTCTCCGAAGGATATGATCAAGTTACTCACTCAAGAGCCCCTCTTGATAGAACGGTTATCTATCCTACAAACCGATCTCTCCAACTAGCACCACGAGACCGATAAGAAGGAAACCCTATCAAGACCATACCTTTGCCTTGCGCATATTCCACTTGAGCTTGATGATGACGACTTCTCCGCCTCAAGAAGGAACACCTTTCTTGATTAGTTGCACTAGCTTAGGGAAGACTTGCAAATTACTCCCCATACTCCACTATGGTAGAGCTTCTATTTTGGGCATATCATCTTCCCATATCCATGATCACCATAGGATGGCAAGATTCAAGCAAATGATCTCTTCGAGATGACTCATCTTGAACTTGCACATCATTTCTTCTTTCTTTATTATGCTGGTGTCTTGATGGTACATAAGAGATATCACTCCAACTTTATTCTTCAAGACACACTTGCTATAGGCCCAACTCTTACTTGACCAATCTCCGAATCACTCATTGAAACCTTGGTCAACACTTGATCTTCTCTACTTTCTTCTTCTCCCAACATTGAAGCCAACATATGGTTCAAGCATTGCCTATGGACAAATCCTACAAGTAAAAGTCAATGCAAACATAAGTCCATAAAGATTGTCATTAATTACCAAAACCACACATGGGGGCACACATGCACTTTCAGTCGAGACCAGTTAAAGGCTGGGCTTATTTGGAGAATTGGAGATGGAAACCAGGTTAAAATCTGGGAGGATGATTGGATCCCTCGGCCTAGTGCACAAAAACTGTTGGGTTGGTTAATGGAGGATCCCCCTGATTATGTGAAGGAATTTCTGCTGGCTAACGGAATAGGCTGGGATGAAAATAAGCTGCGGCAGTTCCTACGTGAACCTGATGTACATTATATCTTGTGCATTCCGCTGGGAAGGACGGGCACCCATGACTTCCTGGCATGGAACCACACTAAGTCAGGCCAATTCTCAGTAAAATCTGCATACATCTGGCTATGCAAATAAAGAAGTGGGCAAGAGGAGCAGCGGAGTCGTCAGGTTCTTGCGATATGCACAGAGGGCGTCTTGCGCTCTGGGCGGCGCAGGTACCTGCGAAGGTCAAGGTACACATGTGGAGGCTTGTGGAGAACGAACTAGTGGTTGTCGTCGGTTTGAGGACAAGTACGCCATGAGGGGGTCCTCGAGGCGTGCGGGAGAGACGGGTGTGAGACGTACGGTGTTCCGGGACGGTGAGCGCACAAGTTTACCTAGGTTCGAATCCGCCGGCTTTGGATGGACCCTACTCCTGCTAGCAATCCAGTAATACGACAGAGCCGGAATATGGATTACAAGGGTTTCGCCTGTGCGAGTTGAGGGTCTAAAGTATTGGGTTGCCCTAAAGGCTCTCCCTAGGACGGCTTATATAGATATCCGACCTAGGGTTTACAGGAGAGATCAATCCGGCTACGACTAAGAGTTGGTTACAGAGTACATGTTGAACTACAAGTAACATTATGGGCCTAAGTCGGTAAGTCTTCTGGGCCTTCCCGTAGTCGGATTGGACTCCGTCTTCTCTCCCTAACTGGGCCGCCCGTGAAGCAAAGCTCTAACCCGAAGTGGGCCACCCTGGTCAGTGAGGATCTGTGAGGATACCCGGAAAGTATATCCCCAACAGTAGCCCCCGGAGGCCTCCAAGATCCAAAGTCGGATTTTACCATCGTCTAGCTTGATCTTCGGCTTGCAGAATCTTGAAGGGTTCCTGAAACTTCACAACAAAAAATACGATCCGGGTCTTAAAAGTAAGTCGAACCTTTCAATTAGTTACTCGGATTTTCCAGCTCGCTTTTAAACTAAGCCGAAACTTGGTCTCTAACGCCACCTGACACAAGCACGGTCCAGTCACGTCATCTGACAGACGTTCCGTCAGCACGACCGTTGGTGGGTCTACGGTTCACGGAACCGAGGTGTTGTTTCAATGCGTGCGTGGAGATCGAGGCGACGCAATCATCGCGTGGGCCCTTCCCAGTTCTTTCCACGACACGTGTTAATTAAACCGTAGCGTTTGCACGAATCTTGGCGTAGGTAGGTGGATATAAGGGGTTTAGATTTCTTCTTCTCCTCTCCACCAGTCCTTCGCCGTTCCTTTCTTCCCAATCCTCCAGCGCGCCTAGAGCCTTTTTGTCCTCTTCCCACAGAGCTCCTAGCGCCGCCACTTTAGGGTCACCCTTTTCCACCAAAGAGAAAATGGCTTCATCTTCTTCTTCCTCTCTGGCGGCGGCGGCAGCGGAAGCAGCTGCAGAAAAAGAGAGCTTCCGGCGAATCTGGATCCCCTGCGCCCTTGACGACGACGGCCTCAAAAACATGGAGAAGGAGGGGCTTCTCGCTGCCGGTGACTGGCGGAGCGCTTTCGGCGAAATCGTCCCCAATCCACGCGAGGGCGAGCGCGTCCACTTTGGCACCCATCTAGACCGAGGTTTGTCCTTTCCTCCGTCGGAGTTTTTCTCCGAGGTGATTGACCACTATGGAGTTCAACTCCATAATCTTCCTCCCAATTCTCTTCTAGAGATGAGCGCATATGATGCGCTTTGTGAGGGCTTTCTCGGCATTAGGCCGAGTTTGCTTCTCTTCCGGTACTATTTCCATGTCCAAAGACATTCCATTACTTCCGGTGTTCCTTATATCACCGGTACTATTAGTTTTTCTATTAGACGAGACCAGGCATATCCCAAAATTTCCGCCAGTGACTCGGTCAAACAATGGCCAGCCACTTTTTTCTATCATAGGGATATTCCGGCTCCCGGCAAAGCTACTGTTTTGCCGGCTTTTGTTGGCAGAGCCGCCACAGCCCAGCCTTCCTGGGATGAGGCCGCTCCGGCTCTCACCGACGATCTGATCCTCGCTAAGAGGCGGATCGAATATGTTATCAAGCACAAGGGTATGAAAGGATCCGACTTAGTCCAATGCTGGGTCGCACGTCGGATCCAGCCACTTCAGTACCACGGGGATAGACTGATGCACTCCATCACGTCTTCCAAAAAAGACTCTCTCCGCATCAGCCCCAAAGCCTACACCATCCAAGGTTACATAAGCCAGATCAAATGGCTGATCAAGGAGAAGATGGAGAGGAAAATTCTGGAGATTTCTCTGGACATGTACACGGCGGAAAACCCCGTGGTAGCGGTAAGCTTCCATCAGTACTCTCGGCTGAAGATAAGGGTGAACTCTCTCCGGGTAATGATCCCTCGGCTGAAGTCTTCGCCGACAACCTCCTCAGCAATCCCGGACTTGCCAAGTTTGGCGTATCCCGGAAGTCCGCAGAGGAGATCTAGCGGCTGGCCAGGCAAGTCCTGGACAAAAGCCATCTATCCCCCGAAGAGGAAGCTCAAGAAGCAGAGGACGTCAAGTTCTCTGACCTTCTCGCCCAAGTCCACCTTCGCGACGAGAGGATCAGGACTGGCGAGCTTCCAACAGCCCCAGTAATTCCTCTTACTCTCGCCGAGAAGGTGGCAGCTGAGGTGAACGCGGGATTAGACAAACTTACCCGCGAACAATATGTAAGTCGGAATTCCAACTCTTGTTTTTTACCTTATGTTATATCATATCCTCTAGCCCCCAAGCATGAAGTAGGATATAGAAATCCGGGTTTATGCTTTCATTAGGATGCCAAAGAACAAACTAGTGTAGCCCCCAAGGCTCGTGCTGATATTTAGCAAAAAATATTAGCCCGAGTCTTAAGTAGCTTTCTGACTTTGGGTATTCTGACTTACAGAAAGTGTATTCCTATAACCAGGAATTGTTAAAAAATGTCTGTGATAAGCGGAGAGAAATCAAAGCTCTCCGGCTTAAAAATGCAGAGCTCAAGTTAGCCAAGGATGAAGCCGAAGGTAAACATTTCGAGATTCAAACCTTGTCTTTTACTTTTTCCAATGTCGAATTTTTCTGAACTTTTGTTCTTTTTGTCTTACAGCGTTGGTGAAACAATCCATCGCTATGATTGAAGAGGCCGAGAACCTCAAGACCTTGGTGGTGGAGAACAAGGGACTTCGCCAAGAGCTAGATAAGCTCAAGGCGGATCATGAAAGGAGCATAGCTCAAGTCCTCGAGTCCTCCTCCATGGCCACTGAAGAGCGCGATCTCAAGATTGCAGCTCAAGATAAGGTTATCTCGAACCTCAAGAATGAGGTTGGCAGAGAAAAGGATATCTCCCAGGCGCTCTGGGATGAACTCCAGAGTCTCCGGGAGGAGAAAGCCAAGATTGATGACGTCATTCTTGGTATGTTCCATCTATCTGACTTATCATTTCTTCGACTTTCATCAATGTCGGTTTTTTTCTTATCCTTGTTTTGTGTATAGGTCCTCTGAACTTGACGGACTCCTCCTCGTCCAAACCCCGCACTCACCGGCTTACCCAAGTCGGTGATCTTCTTCATGACTACCGCCAGTTCCTTGAGGACATTGGCGAATCTCTCAGGATTCCGGACATGCCAAGCATGTCGGACTTCTAGGTGTCGGAGAAGGCCAAGCAGATGCCACAGCTCGTTCGGGACTAGAACATGTCCTACGCGCGGACTGCTGCGCAGAACGCTCTCACCATGGTCATGAGCCACCATGGGAACATGGAGATATGGCAAGTGACCAGAGGGTACTGCAAAGTAGATGAAGACGGCCAAGAGCAAGACCTTGAAGCCATCATGCACTCTTGTGCCGGATATGGGTGCCACGTAGCTGATCTGACCAGCTACGAGACGCCCTTCTTCACCAGCGTGGATACTCCGCCACCTCCTCCAGAAGACGCCTAAGAAGTTTCCGACGATGAACGGACCACCTCGGATCCGGACATCTCGGCAAGATATCAAGGCGGAGTAGCCAGCGAGCCGGCAGATCCTTCATCTCCTCCTACATCATAGACCAGAAAACTATGTATTATTCCGGAAAAAACCTGATGCGATTGTAAATATTAAGTACTATGACTTTTGCTAGTGCTAAGTTTTTTATCTATTCAGCACTTTTTTGTCTTAGACTATTTGCGTGCCTGAAATGTTTGCATAAGCACTTAGAATTTTCCGCCTCTACTTATCGTTTATCTGGCTTTCCGCCTCGTCCCTTTCGTGAGCCGGCTAAACCTTCAGCCAGAAACTTTGCCGAGCAACGTAGCTCAATTGCTAAACCAGTTTAAACTCGGAAACAAAGCCGGCTTCCAGTACCAACAATTCACTACTCGGAAGATACCCGCATCCAGCAATCAGACAAATAATCCAAGTAAAGACTAGAATTTTTTGGAGTTATACCCGAAGGTAGCAGTTTTAGAATCGAAAATCTAAACCAGAACGAACATGAGCATAAAGTACTTTCAAGCATTCTGGGATTTTCGACTATGACACGATCATTATAAGATGGTAAAAACTTCTCAGGAAAACTTTGAGGTAACCAAAATTTTTATTTCTCACAGAGCATGTACATATGTATGATTACAAAGAAAGATAAAACTAAGAATAAAAGGGACATAGCTGAGCAATATTCCACGGTCTGTCTAACTCATCCGGATTTGTACTGCCTCCAGCTCTCTTTCTCTTCTTAGTAGCAGGTCTTTCTTTGACTGGCCTCATATCAGTTAAGTAGTACGACCCATTGTGCAATACTCGACTAACTAAAAAGGGCCCTTTCCATATTGGGGAAAGTTTGTGCTTTCTTTGTTGCACAAGCCGGAGAACCAAATCACCTTTATTGAAAGATCTAGTTCGGACTCTCTGGCTATGATACTTGCGTAACTTCTGCTGATAGGCTGTAGATCTCATTTCAGCAATGACGCGAACTTCTTCGACTAAGTCGAGATCATTTTTTCGAGAAATCTCGGCATCCTCTTCGATATACGCAGCCACTCTAGGAGAAGTATGAATCAAATCACTAGAAAGAACTGCTTCTGCGCCATAGACCAAGAAGAAAGGTGTATATCCTGTTGACCTGTTCGGAGTTGTTCGCAAACTCCAAATTACAGAGGGTAGTTCCTCTGCCCAAGCCCCCGCAGCACGCCTCAGTGGTGCTTCGAGTCTTGGTTTCAAGCCTTGTAGAATTAAACCATTTGTTCTTTCGACTTGTCCGTTAGCCTGTGGATGTGCGACTGACACAATGTCAAGCCGGATATTTTGCTCGTCGCAGAATTCAGACAACTCTCCCATGGAAAAGTTACTCCCATTGTCCGTGATAATGCTATGCGGATAACCATACCGGATTATCACATTCTCGACAAATATTTTGGCTGTTGCTCCATCACAACTAGTGACAGGTTTAGCCTCGATCCATTTCGTGAATTTATCCACCATCACTAAGAGGTGAGTAAATCCACTTGGAGCTTGTTTAAAAGGTCCTACCATATCAAGCCCCCAGACCGCAAAAGGCCATGTTATAGGTATTGTTCGCAGATGATCAGCCGGAACTTGAGCTTGTTTGGCGTACTTTTGGCAGCCTTTGCATGTCTTGACTAATTGTTCGGCATCTGCCTGAGCTGTAAGCCAGAAAAAACCATGTCGAAAAGCTTTTGCCACTAAAGATTTGGCTGCAGCGTGGTGACCACACTCACCTTCATGGATTTCTCTTAAGATTTCCACTCCTTCTTCCGGAGATACACAGCGCTGTAAAACCCCAGAACCACTCCGTTTATGGAGCTCACCTTTAACAATAGTATAGGCTTTTGCTCGTCGGATAATCTGCCGGCTCAGCACCTCGTCTTCGGGTAATTTGCCATCTACCAAGTAATCAAGGTAGGGTCGAGTCCAACTGGGAATTATAGCCAGAACTGCTATTAAAGGTGAGTCGGATTTGGTCGGATAATCCTCATCTACTCCCTTTACCGAGGGAACTTTGAGGTGCTCTAAAAATGCGCCATCCGGAACCTCTTTCCGCGCAGAGCCTATTCGAGATAGTGCATCTGCTTCCTCATTTTTTTCTCGAGGGATGTGTTGAACTTCAAACCCCTCGAACGATTTAGATAGATCATCCACGACAGCTTTATACGCTGCCATGTGCTTATTTGCATTACAAATATCCGAGACTTGCTAAGCAACAAAATCCGAATCTCCGTAACACATCAAACGTCGGATGCCAATATCCTTAGCAATTCGGATTCCATGCAGCAGTGCTTCATACTCGGCAATGTTGTTTGTCGCTGTGAAGTGGATCTGCAATACGTATAAAAGTTTATCTCCTTGGGGTGATTTGAGCACTACGCCAGCCCCCGAGCCCCCTCGAGCCTTAGACCCGTCGAAAAAGAGGGTCCAATATTCCGGCTCAGGGAGGACCATGTTCTCCTTGGTCTTTGTCCAATCAGCGACAAAGTCGGCAAGGATCTGGGATTTGATTGCTGTCCGGGGTTTGTACTCAATATCGAAAGCTGCAAGCTCTATGCCCCATTTGGCGACGCGTCCTGTGGCATCGCTATTGTTGATTATATCTCTCATGGGAGCTTTGCTCACCACGGTAATTGGGTGCTCCTGAAAATAGTATCGTAACTTACGAGATGCCAGAAAAACACCGTAAGCCAACTTTTGATAGTGCGGATATCGCTGTTTTGATTCTGTCAAGACCTCGCTAACAAAGTATGTCGGACGCTGCACCAGGTGCTCCTGATTTTCTTCTGGTCTCTCCACCACCATAACTATACTGACAACCCTATTTGTCGCAGCAATGTAAAGGAACATCGGTTCCTGAGGTTCCGGCGCCGCAAGGATAGGAGCAGATGAGAGTACTTTCTTTAGGTCTTGTAGTGCAGCTTTAGCTTCGTCAGTCCAGACAAAATCCTTGGTTTTCTTTAGGAGCTTGTATAATGGTGCGGCTCTTTCACCAAGCCGGCTTACAAATCGACTGACCGCAGCAATGCAACCAGTTAATCTTTGTACGTCTTTCAGGCGAGTTGGCCTGGAAATATTGAGAATAGCCTTGATCTTGTCACGGTTCACCTCTATGCCTCGTTGAGACATGATAAAACCTAACAATTTTCCGGCTGGTATTCCAAAGAAGCATTTCTTCGGGTTAAGCATGGTGTTGTATTTTCATAAATTGGCCAACGTCTCCTCTAAGTCGGAAATCAATGTTTCCTTATTTTTGGACATGACCGTGATATCATCCACGTATGCATGTACATTGCGTCCGAGTTGATCATGGAGGCAACGCTGCATCGTGCGCTGGTACGTAGCTCCTGCGTTCTTCAGCCCAAAGGGCATCGTAACATAACAGAAGGTTCCGAAAGGGGTTATGAATGAAGTCTTGATTTTGTCAGATTCCTTCATCCGGATTTGGTGATAACCTGAATATGCGTCGAGAAAACAGAGGAGTTCCGAGCCTGCCGTAGAAACGATAACTTGATCAATTCTAGGCAGAGCGAACGGATCTTTTGGACAAGCCTTGTTCAAGGCAGTATAATCAACACACATCCTTAAATCAGTGGTGTCCTTTTTAGGGACCATTACAGGGTTGGCCGACCAATCAGTATGGATGACCTCTTCTATGAATCTGGCTAACTCGAGCCGCGCTAGTTCCTTAGCTATTGCCTTACGCTTTTCATCACCAAACCGTCGTAAGGACTGTTTGACGGGTTTAGCGTTCGGGTTTACATTTAGATAGTGCTCGGCAAGTTCCCTAGGTACTCCGGTCATGTCAGATGGCTGCCATGCAAAGATATCTTGATTTGCTCGGAGGAACTTGACGAGCGCGCTTTCCTATGCGCTACTTAGGCCTGCGCCTATCTGGGTCACCTTGGAGGGGTCATCATCCTTCAACTGCGTCGTCTTCGTCTCTTCTGATGCCTTGAACTCCGGATTTGGCTTTGTCACCTCCTTCTTTGTCGCGGGCATCTCGGAAGGATCTATGCTCTTCTTGATCTCCTGGTACTCCTGGGCGTGCAGCACGGCTTCCGCAAAGGCGGCATTTCCATCCTCGCACTCTCGCGCTTTCTTCGGGGCTCCCCTGATGGTGATCACGCCGTTGGGACCTGGAATTTTCATCATATTGTAAATGTAACACGGACGAGCCATAAAAGCCCAGTAAGCCAGACGTCCGAATATAGCGTGGTATGCGCTCTTGAACGGGACCACTTCGAAGGAAAGTGCCTCCGTTCGATAATTTTTTGGTGTTCCAAAAGTAACATCCAAAGTGATCTCTCCCAGGGAGTTAGCTTGTCTTCCTGGGACAACTCCGTGAAAAATCACAGAGCTATGGTTTAGCTGTGTTTCCGAGATCTTCATCCGGCGTAGCGTTTCTACATAGAGAATATTGATGCTTCTACCACCGTCCATGAGGGTCTTGGAGAAACCATAACCGTCAATAAGTGGATTGACGATTAAGGCGTATTTTCCTCGCCTGTGTAGTTTAGGCGGATGATCAGCGCGGTCAAACGTTATTGCCACTTCCGACCAGTCCAAATACTGAGGGACAGCCGGAACTGTTGCGTTGAGCTCGTGGAGAACTGCTTTCTTGACCTTTGCTAGTTGAGATCCGAGGAAGGTGACGTCAGTGTCCTTCTTGGTAGGAAAGGTTTTCTTTCCTTCCGACTTGGGATTTGAAGCATCGGCTTCATCCATGTCGGAATCTTCCTTGGTCTCTTTGTCCTTTTTGGGATTTTTCTTTCCCTTCTTCTGCTTAGCTTTGTAGCCCGCGGTATCATCTCTCTTGATGTCGTCATTAAAATGACATTCAGCGTTGGTGTGGGACGAGCCCCCATTGGCGTCCAAGTGATGCACACATGGGTTATTGGCGATGTCGGCCCAAGTGTAGGTTTTACCTGGTTGTTGCTCTCCTCTACCTTGGACCCTTGATGTCCCATGGCCACGCCCACGGCCTCCGCCGCGCCCTCCTCGTCCTCCAGACCCGGAAACAGTAGTGACTACCGCCGTCTCCGCGTTGGGTTTTTCTTCCGAGGTGTTTTTGCGCTTCTGAGCCTGTTGCTTTGTCTTTGCTGACTGAGGTACAGCCAGGACGTTGAGTAATCCCTCTGCATCGTCGTCAGCATCTGCATACTTGCTCGTTGTTTCTATCATCTCTCCCAGATTAGTAACCTTGTCACACTTCAAGCGATGGCGCAGTAAACCAATTGGGAGCCCTGAAATGAAAGCTTCAATCGCAGTTTGATCATTTACTCCCTCGCAGGAGTTCTGGTGTCAATCCATCGTCCGAGATAATCTCGGCAAGTTTCTCCGGCTTTCTGGGTGCAACGCTGTAGGTCTCCAACCGTACAGGGCCTCCGATATGTGCCTTCGAAATTCCAAAAGAACGCACTTTGTAAGTCATACCAGTTGTGGATGGTGTTCGCCGGAAGTTCATTGAGCCACGATCGTGCCATCTTCCGCAACATAAGTGGGAGATATCGGGTTGCGACCAGGCTGTTTCCGCTTTGGCGATGCAGCAAGCTTGGAAGAAGTCCTGTAACCAGGTGTCTGGCCGAGCAATGTCATCATAGGCTTGAATATGTCTTGAGATAGCAAATCCTTCCGGGAATTTTGTAGCTCTGATGCGTGGCCCGAAGCACTTTGGGCCCACGTACACGTCATCGTTTTCATAGCGCCGAGCCTCTATGTTGGAGTTGATCCTGTGCCTTGCGTCATTCGGGGATAGGGATCGTCCCGAATATCGGCTGTGGCTGCGGTGCCTTGGAGCCAGACTTCGGCTTCTGTCACCACCTCCTCCGCCATGCCGTCCTCCTTGACCTCCTTGGGGGCCGTTGTGATAACTGTGCTGTGGAGAGGGTGGTGCAGCTGGGTTGTTTCCGGCTGATCGTCGGCCTCCGTCCGGAGCGTCATTATTCCGGTTGTAGGGAGGTTCTTGACTATGACGAGCCTCCTGCCGGTTTGTGCCAGCGTGGTTTCCGTCGTTCCTTTGTCCGTCGTTCCCACCATGGTAAGGCTCAGCCGGATGGTTTTCATGTCTAGGAGGTGGCATTTTCTGACGATCCTCCCCCCGACGTTTCTCTTTATCTTCTCCTTTTCGGGGAGGATTCCTCGGAATCAGTGCAGCGATCGCGTCTTTTTCTGCTGCTGGAGCGACGTTGCTCCAGTTATGTGTAGTTTTGCGGTGTTGTCCTGACGATCTGGTTCTTGAATAATTGGCTTCCCTGCGTTCGGGGTTATGATACTGCGCCCAAACGTAATGGGATCTTACGCCAGCCCATGCCGGATCTGTGCGACATTGGTCGGAATTCGAGACCAGCTTTTGGCTTCCAGACAGGGCGACCTTTTGCTGCTCAAGTCCCTTATTGAGTAGCTTGATACACAAACGTATCTCTTCTGGTCCTGAATTAGCCGATAGAATTTCGCGAGCTGCCACAGTATTTTGCACTGGTGTTGGGTATACCCAATCTCCGTTGCTATCTTTCCGTGGCTTCCCCATCTCATCCCTTATTGAGTCTTCCTCGTATTCCTCGGCGATCACCTCCTCCGTGAGAGGGTCTTTTGCCGGGGTCTTGTTCTTCTTGTTCCTCTTCTTTGCCTTCTTGGCAGCGCCGGTAGCAAAGACGGCTTTTGGTCCGTTTCCCGGAGTCAATATCTGTTTGGTACTTTCGGACATCTGGAGTTCGGGATTGTCTCCGACTTCCATATCATCTTGCTCTTTGGGAGAGTGTTCCCCGGATCCTTCGTCCATGGCTTCTCCATCTTCTGCAGCTTTGGAGTTGTACTCCTCGTCATATTCCGCGGAGAACTTTTGGAAATCTGCCGACGTCATGGACTCATCCGAGGACGCGGGAACATCGGAGTTTGTTCCAATTGCCTCCAGCACCGAGTTGGTGTTTTCTCCAGCATCGGCAGAGCCGGATCCGGATCCAACATATCCGACGAAGTGCGATGCATGCTTCCTGAGGTACCTGAGGAAAGGCCTGTCTGTCCCGACATCGTCAGAGTCGGAATCAGTGTCGCTGATGTGCTCCTCCTGGATTTCTACTTCCACGGGTGGGTCGATCTGGGATCTGGCTTCTCTAGGGAGATCCACTCCAGATTCGACTTGGACCGTGAGGTCTTCTTCAGGCTCGGATTTCTCCACTATCTCCGCAACTGGTGCGGGCTGGGTGGGATTAGGGTTATCTGAGATCCGGAACTCTGCCGCCTCCGCGGACAAAGGGGGCCCAGAAAATTCTTCTGCCTCTATCATCACCGCTGGGGTGGGTTGGGCAGGTTCAGCGAAACCGATGTAAACATCAATCTCGCCAAAAGACATGATTGTGTAGGCAGTCACGGCCTCCCTAGCCGGAATCCAAGTCTCGTCAAGAACGATGAGAGGGACGTCGCTGGCGTAGAGGATGCGACCGACGGCGATGGTCTCGCCGATTCCGATTCTTGCAGATTCCGCTCGGAACGCAGATCCGAAGCTCACTTGCCCCATGGTGGGCGCCAACTGTCGTCGGTTTGAGGACAAGTACGCCATGAGGGGGTCCTCGAGGCGTGCGGGAGAGAGGGATGTGAGACGTACGGTGTTCCGGGACGGTGACCGCACAAGTTTACCCAGGTTCGAATCCGCCGCCTTTGGACGGACCCTACTCCTGCTAGCAATCCAGTAATACGGCAGAGCCGGAATATGGGTTATAAGGGTTTCGCCTGTGCGAGTTGAGGGTCTAAAGTATTGGGTTGCCCTAAAGGCTCTCCCTAGGACGGCTTATATAGATATCCGGCCTAGGGTTTACAGGAGAGATCAATCCGGCTACGACTAAGAGTTGGTTACATAGTACATCTTGAACTACAAGTAACATTATGGGCCTAAGTCGGTAAGTCTTCTGGGCCTTCCCGTAGTCGGATTAGACTCCGTCTTCTCTCCCTAACTGGGCCGCCCGTGAAGCAAAGCTCTAACCCGAAGTGGGCCACCCTGGTCAGTGAGGATCTGTGAGGATACCCAGAAAGTATATCCCCAACAGTGGTTGGCACCGAACTCTCTCTAAGGAAGATCAAAGACAGAGTTTACTGTCTAGCGTGTAGCAGAAATGAAGACTTGGTGCACCGTTTCTAGACCTATCCCCACTCGGCCTCTGCATGGACCTATCTGGCGGAACAAACGGGCTTCATTGCCCCTGCGCCACCGAAGCTGCTTCGCTGCCATACTGATCTGAAGGGCTGGCTTCTAGACTGGATTGGTAAAGCAGATGAGGACTAGGTAAACTGGATGTTTATGTTGATTTACCAAGTGTGGCTATCAAGAAGTGATGCACGGGAGTCAGGATGTATGGAGGACCCAAAGACAATCGCAACAAGAGAGAAAGTGGCATTAGAAGAATGGCGCTCAGTACATATCTCTGCTTCTATTCCAGCCAATAAATCAAAGGAGCACTGGCTATGTCCGGAGGAGGGCTGGATGAAAGTGAATGTCGATGGTGCTTTCCGCTCAGCTGAAGGTAATGGAGGAGGTGGGGTGGTCATCCGGGACCATCATGGTAGCTTCGTGAGCAGGGCCAACCATTTTCCCCCCACGTTGCAGATGCTGAGCATGCGGAGCTGTTGGCTTGTCGAAAGGGTTGTAGCGCAAGAAATTCAGGTCCAGAATTTGGTGTTGGAGATGGACAGTACGAGAGTGGTGGCAAAATTGTGCAGGGAAGAACAAGATAGGTCTGTTCATGTGCCTCTCATTGAGGAGATAAAGAACCTGCTCAAAGGCTTTGGCTGCTCAAAGAACCTGCTCTAAAAAAAGTAAATAAAATAAAATAATATTCGTATAATTTTCTGTACTTATTTTTTGGGTTTTGGTAATCCTCAGCCGACTGAGAATTAATTTAGAGTTCAATCATATCTTAATCCACTAGATTTGTATCGTGGTTCGTGCATCTTGTAAGTTACAAGTGAGATTTTAAGTTGTACGAGGGTTGCAACTAAGATTTTTTAGTTGCAAAAGAGGTGAAATAATTCTAGTTACGTATGGACTTACAACTGAGATTACACGACATCATTTAACTCTAACTCAGATTGCATGACATCATCTAACTCTAACTCAGATTAGACACCCTTATATTTTAGTACTTTCTAGTACGATCTATTTTGTCCACTGATTGGATCAACTTGGTTGGACGGTTCGTAAAATCGGCAACAACGGTAAAAGTCGAGGGAAAAAATAGCGCGCTTTTTCTTTTAGCGTGACCCTTCTTCAGACGCTATGCAAGTTAATAACGCGCTATTTTTCAAAATAGAGTGTGTAAAAAAATTAAAAATCAAGGTATAGGGGATTTCAGCAGCTAATTCTTGTGGAGTAATACATGCATAACCAATTAACGTGGAATGACAAAGTTTGCTTGACATTCGGTGCAGGACTAGTTGGAGAGAAGACCTGCTTCAGGTCGGCTGACTGGTCGAAGACTGAGATGCGCGTCATCCTAGTGAGCGGAGGCGGCCAACCGGATGGACCTGGAGGAGACAGGCGTTGCAGTCTGGCAGCCGCCGCCGCCACCGTCACGTGGGAAAGGGGAACTGGGGATTAGGGTTGAGTTGTGCTAGTTTAGATGCAGAGTGTTAGGTGGACACGTGGGCTAAATGGGCATATGGGCACGTGATATGACGTTATAGCATATTTAGCGCATCTAAAATATAATTAGCGTCATAGCGAGCAGATTTTGCAAAACGTTGCGTTCATCTCCCCAATATGCTATAGCACCGCTACAGCGAAGAAATAGCGCATTATGTTTTCCATGGGGTAAAACTCGTACTAATAAGAATGTGATAATTAAATTATTAGACGATTATGATGTCGCCAATTCCAATGAAATCTCACTTCATTAGTTGTGAATGTATCTACATGTAGTACTAGTATAAGAATTAAAATCATTACTCCAGGGCTCGGCGCAGTAAGATGTTTCCATGGCTTGTAGTGCAACAGACAGCAGCGGTAGCTAGTTTAGCAATATACAGCATTTTTCGACATCAGGATTAGGCTTGAGCTGCGCGCTTTCGCTTGCTACAAGCCGGGTTTGCCGCGAGCGAGGCTGGTGATCCACACCTGGTCGGCCACCACGGGCTGGTCGTCGTCGTTCCGGTGCCACGTCCACAGCGCGTGCGTGGCGTTCACCATCTGCAGCCTGCCGTGGCCGAAGCTTGCCTCACGTAACATCGACGCCTTGGGCTGCGGGTCGACGAACTTCTCCCTCCGCCAGCCCTTCCCAGTTCCCGCCGTCGCCGATGGTGACGTGCACGGGCCCGCATGGGTCCTCCTTGTCGCCGTACACGCGCGCGCGCGAACATCTCGTACGCGTGCACGTGCCCGGCGAAACAAACTCAAGTCAGTTTTAAGTCTAGATCTTTATGTATCTAGACATGTTTTAAGTCTAGATACATACGAATCTAGAAAACTCAAGTCAGTTATTTTGGGACGGAGGGAGTAATAAAAATGTGATCATTACATTATTAGACGATTAAGATGTCGCCAATTACAATGAAATCTCACTTAATTTTAAATGTATGTACATGTAGTAGTATAAGAATTCAAACCATCGCACGTAGTGCAACAGACACATAAGTGCTAGCTAGTTTAGCAATATACAACATTTTCCAATATCAAGATTAGGTATTTAGGTTTCAGCTGCGCGCTCTCGCTTGCTACAAGCCGGGTTTGCCGCGAGGCTGGTGATCCACACCTGGTCAGCCACCACCGGCTGGTCGTCGTCGTTCCGGTGCCACGTCCACAGCGCGTGCGTGACGTTCACCACCTGCAGCCTGCCGTGGCCGAAGCTCGCCTCACGGAACACCGACGCCTTGGGCGGCGGGTCGACGAACTTCTCCGCCAGCCCTTCCCTGTTCCCACCATCGCCGATGGTGACGTGCACCGGCCCACAGGGGTCCACCTTGCCGCGGTACACGCGCGCGAACCTCTCGTACGCATGCACATGCCCGGCGAACACCGCGTCCACGCGCGCGCCGTAGAGCAGCGCCTCCATGGCGTCGCGCATCTCGTCGCCCTCCCGCCGGTGAGCCTCGTTGCTGTTGTACCACGGGGCGTGCACGAGCGCCACTACGAAGGACGCCTTGGCGCGGTCGGTCCTGACAAGGTCGCCCTGGAGCCACTGGTACTGTGCCGAGCCGGCCTCGTAGTCGGTGTAGGACCCCAGCATGATGACGTGCACGGCTCCGCCGGCGACGTCGAAGGAGTAGTAGAGGTTGGACCCCGACGGGGAGGCGCCGGCGTCATAGGGCATGCGCCACCGCGCGTTGTAGGCCTTGAAGGCGCGTGGCTCGAGGATCGGGATCTTCTCGATCTCGTGGTTTCCCTCGGTGACCATCCACGGCCGCGCGCTGGCCAGCGGCTCCACGAGGCGGCCGTACGAGTCCCAGAGCGGCTGGAAGGTGTCGGCGTACGAGAGGTCGCCCGGGAGGAGGAGCATGTCGTGGTCGGCGGCCGCGATGTGCTGCAACGTCGTCTTGGTCCACCCGGTCTGGCCGAGGTCGCCGACGATGACGAACTTGAAAGGGAGGCTGGATGGCGGCGTCCGGAAAGAGAACTCGCGCGATGGGTCGGAGCTGCACCGGTAGTAGTAGGTCGTGTTGGGTTCCAGCGGGCCGACCACGACATCGTGGATTTTTCCCGAGCGGTAGACGAGGTACGAGTAGGTCGTGGTCGTTCCGGTCTGCGAGGATGGGTATTTGCCTGACGTCGTGCCATACTCGACGACCGCCTGTGCATCGTCTTTTGTGATCCATGTCACCCTCACCTTGTCGGAGCCGACCGCTGACACGTGCACCTGAAATTTTGTTAATATTATTTCATTTGGCAATTTCACAGAGATGACACGCTAGCAAAATAAAACAAGATAAGACATGAAACGAAAATCATGAAATTCAGTACACATTGTGAGTGTCTGCATTTGTACTGTGTTTAAAATCATGAAATTCGAAATTGAATTTCATAACCAATTCCGTGGCAGCCAAACAAGTTGATTCTTGGAATCGCAGGTGAATTCCTTGATTATATTCCCAAATGATAGGAGCCACACGAGCTCTTGATGATATCCTTTTACTATTTGGCAATTTTCATAAAAATGACAGGGTACCAATAGGAAACATGATTAGACATGAAATGCAAATCATGGAATTTGAAAATGAATTCCATAACCGATTCCGTGATAGCCAAACAAGTTGATTCTTGAAATTACAAATGAATTCCTTGATTCTAGCTAGTCCCAAATGATGGTAGCCAAACGAAAGTTGAACAAAATTATATATGAACCCTGCGAGCACTGAGCTTCGAACCTAGATGTGCTAGCTAGGACGCGACAACCCATCGTGTCAATGCCGAGGTTCACTAAGGTCAATGAGCATTATGCATCGCGCGCTGGTTGTGTTTCAAGGCGAACTAATAAACTATTCCTTGGTTTTTGTTTAGCTAACTATCTTCACCATACGAGCCATCATCCTACTATTGAATGCACGATGTAGTTTATGTAGGGCATATTCCATTGGCATTGAACAAGATACGTGTATTTAACGAGGAACTCTATTAAACATCGTGAGGGTAGTAGCCACGTTATTCTTTCCACGACAGTGAGCAGATGCGAACTAGTTATACAATGATCTAAGCTAACCTTGCTGGCGTCTTTGTGTAAACGAACCTACGTTCTTAGTCAAAGATACCAGTATCCGAGACAGCATAATCCCTTGCTTGCCAGCTCCTACCTGTCATAGTGTCAAGACATGAAGCTCCTACCTGTCACCATCCTAGTATTATTATCCCATGAATCAGCCACGATCTTGGAGAGCGCCACGTTGTCGCACACCGGCACATCAAGCAAGAACCGGAGAAGGGATATGCTAACTATCACCCAGCCCTAGAAATCACTCACATTTTCTCTATCTTCTTCTACAACTCGGCGATAAAGAGGCTGTCCCCTGGTGAAACTCGCTAGCGACAATCAAGGACACCGCGAAGGGAACAGATTATTGTTTGCGGTTATAAGACATTGCGGCGATAGTGAAAAAACACTACCGCTCGAATCTAAAGAAACGGCCAAATAATTAGACTAACTTACATCAAATTATAGGGCGATGGCGACAGCAAGCGGCAACGCTAGGTGAGGAGACAACAATGGAGTGGTTTTATGACCGGAGAAGAACCACATCCTGTCATGCCAAGAAAGATTGGTCATGAACGGTGGCGGCAAAATGGACAGGCTGTAGGGTGTCAAAATGGAATAGTTATCTTCAAATCGACAAGTCAAAGTTTGAAAGATAATTTGAACTAATTCCTTCAACTAAATGATTTTGAAGTTGGACAGATGTTGGATCCTTGCATAGATCGACCTCCCCGTAGAGCGGCAGGGCCGAGGAGGTAGGATGCTTACTCGCTATAGCTAGATCACAAATGGATGCTGTTTATGACAACGTAAATAAACACTACCTTACCTGAACTCTGGAACCAAAACTTTTCTTTCACGCCGTTAGTTGATTTGAGTTGGGCAAAATATTTCAAGCTGGCAGCTGAACTGCAGAAGAAACGTGGACATATAGACGAGCATTGGTGAAGTGTTCGTACCTGCTGCGGTGTCTGGCCGTCGGCGGCCTTGGGCACAGAGAGCGTCGTCCTCGGCCTCGGCCGCACGTACGGTGAGGTCATGGCGCGAGAGGCCGGGAGCACGGACAAGGCGGCAGCGACGAGAACGATGAGAGACAGTACGGCTGTGCTCCCCATTGCCATGGCGATAAGAACGTACGGATGCAAAACCGGCTGGAGAGAAGGGAACGAGGCGAACGACCGAACAAGGGACCGCATATATATATATATAACAAGGACCGTGTGCGTGGCAACCATCAATTAATGGAACACAGCATTGTGGATGCCGGGTGGAGACGCTGACTTTTGGATCTACGGTGTTTGTCTAGGGCGTGATTGGTAGGGTTGGGCGATTTTTGAGCTCCCTCGGGAGAGCATGGCCACTTAGAAACGACCACGTAGCCAGGTTATGGATTTTGTTTGAATACCCCATGTCGCACCATCAACGCATGATACTCTGATTGGTTGGCTGCATGCCTGCTGCATCTAATTGGATGACTCATCGACGACCATATACTAACCCAGGGTTAAACATACTTGCCTCACACCACCATAGTTAGCGGCCATGTGCACCGTGGCGGAGGCGGCCAGGAAGTCGAATGTCGGTAGAGAAAGGGGTCAGCTGAGTGCCATTGTGGGAGCATCGGTGTGTGCCGGCGCGCAGTAACGACGCTCTGGTTCCTGTAGTGGGCGGTAGCATAGACCCTTTGATAGTTTCTCACCGTACTAACTAGAAGTCATTCCTAGCTTCCCGTTCGTCGGTGCGGTGCCCACTCTCGCTTGCCTGCCATGGTCGAAATTGAGTGGAGATAAGACTATGAGTGGATGTTCAACATGTGGGCAGTGTACCTAACCTCACAATATAGTCCAGTGTTAAATAGAGAATCGTCTATAATCACTAAATCACTAAACTTGCACACGACAGTTGTGCACAATGGCAAGGCAAAGCTACTCCTCAAAAGAATCTTTGAACCGTCGACCGAGTGCGACAATTATGACAAAATTCGTCCAAAATGTTTTCAACTTTGACCTCGAATCTGAGAAGATACAGTTCATGAAACTCGGTGTCAATGGTCGGAATGAAACCCCATTATTGACATGCATTTTTTCATGTAGAGATTTGTTTGAACCGAAGCATGTTGTCATAATTGGGAAAGGTTGGGGAAGAAGGAGTTTTAATAGCGAGAGAGAAAACTAACCGAGTAACATCAGGTACGCTCCTTGTATCCCTGGAGAAAAAAAAAAAGCACGCAGCGAGCCTGTCCCTGAGAAAACGTTCTCTAGCTGAGCACTGCTTTAACGTACGCGCTGACCATAATGTGAGCTAAGTTCAACCAACCAATAGTCCCAAAATTGCATCTAACGGCCTGTTTGCAATGCATGCGATCTACCAGTCACAACCCTATTTACTTGTGCGTGAGCCACGGTCTTCTTTTGACAATTCCTCGCGCCAGCCAAGTGGCGTGTGAGAGCCACTTGACAGGTGATGTTTTGCCAAGACCTATCAGCGTGGAGATGTGCTAGCCTCATGGAGATCAAACTTGTGATTTAAAAGGGTGAAAAAAAACTGACAAGTTTCAGAAATTTTTGAGTTCTTTTTGGAATATACAAAGTGTGTTAAACGAATCGGTGATGTTTTGTTAAATAATATTATGTATTTTGAGCTGCAACCAAAATCACCAAATCTTGCTCTAAAATACAAAAATAATTCGAATTTGCTACCCATATTTGTATTTTATGTAATTCACTGATAAAAATATATTTTGTTCATGCTCATACCTATATGTATACTGATAAATAGTTTTAGATTTCTCTGAGATCTAAAAATGAAGCTATTGATATTTTTTTAACCCAAACATTGAAAAGTGCACGGTGTCTAGTTTGTCCCAGCAGCCACCGATTTCTAGTCGTCTGGTCGTCTCAGATCGAGCGTCACGCGTGCATGTTTTGTCGGTCCATAGAGTTTCCACCTGGGGGGCACCACGTGGTCGTGTGAGGAGATGTTAGAATCCTGCATCTCCTGCCTATTCTCTTTCGCTACTCCCATTCCCCATTCCATCTCTCTCTAGGGATCTATGGAGATTCCGCCAGTGCGAGCGGCATTTCTCGGTGCTCGTCGGCGGAGAGGGAGATGTGCGGGAGGAAGGTGTCGAGTTCGTCGTCGGAGAGCTCCAAACACGCGAGGAGCAGGAGATCGCTGGCCGAGGGCGAGGCACACACGAGTGTGCCGAGCTCGGCGACGGAGATCGACCCGGGAGTGAGCTTGTGATGCTCCACGAGGATGGGGAGTGTGTGAGGGGCGTCGAATTAGGTGGCGTAGAGTGGTACGACGATGGCATCGCATCTTGATTCATCCCTTGTGAATGATGTTTGTTAAGTGACAAGGTCATAGGTACCAGGTGGGACTAGACAACCGAAAGGGGCCCACCCAGAACCATTATGGCCAATCATGAAGAATCAGGCCTTAGGTGGAGGCCCGAATGGAGTCGCCTTGGCGGCCAAGCCAGGGCGTATCACCGGACGGATTCTACGGGATATCATGTTTACTTTGACAAGATCGAATCTAGATATTTTTATTAGGGATTTGTATAGGCGTTGTCACTTGTAATCCATCTTGGCACTTTGTAACCCTAGCCCCCGAGTGAGTATATATGGGGTGCAGGGATGCCGAGTGGAAGGGCAGAAAAGAGACACAAGGATATCTCTCTGGTCATCTTCTACCATACACCATAGGTGATATCGAGTTGTATCTTGATTTCACCTGAGCACACTACGATAATCCCAAACACCCACAAACGGGAGTAGGATTTTTACCAGACATTGTTGGTTTGGGGCTTGAACCTGTATAAATCTATGTCTAAGCATGCTACCATCTAGATCTCCAAGTGTGAACCCTCCTGAACATAAATCTACCATCATAAAATACTTCAACAGTTGGCGCGCTAGGTAGTGGTTGTGTGTTTCAGATTCTAGATCAAGATGACCAGGGTTGTATTTAACTATGGTGCGAATGCTACCCTAACCCCAAACAGTCTATTCAATCCAGATCTCTGGAGTTCATCGTTCATCGAGCAGGAGGTTTGTCTTTCAACCAGCCTAATCCGACCTCGGCAGATGCCGTAACTCGGACCCCCATGGAGATCTAGGGAGATGGAGGACTTCCCTGAGAAGCACACATAATTTCGCCAGGACTTCGACAACCAGACCTGCCCCTAGGCCGTAATCTCATCATCGCGCAAAGGAGTGCAAGGTCTTCCCGGACCACGGAAGACGCAAGGATGTCATCCCTGCGCCATGCACGCCACCAAGGCCAAGCATACCTCCAAGAATTGCTAGACTCTCCGCAATCAACCAGGGAACCCTGATTTTGTTCCTTGTGCTGAGCAAGGCTCAAATTCTTGGCATACTTTGGAGGATTGCGTGCGCGTCATGAGGCTCACGAATGAAGCAATTTTCAAGCCGGAGGCCTCCAAGAACAGATGGTGGAGTGCCACCTTTCTCCACCGAAAGAAGACCCCCAAGCATGTAACTGTGGTCGTCACGGCCTGGGGCATGCTCACACTATGAAGGATTGCATCCTTCTACAGCGGGGGCGCAAGATCCGGAGTTCAAGTTGTGTGCACGACATAGATCCGGATCCATGCACTCAGTGGCCAAATGCAGGATGGTCCACGACGAAGTGTGACTCAAGCCATGTAGAAGGCACGGACCAGACACCGTGCATATGACTCGCTAGTGTCACCTCCTCTCTGGGATGCAGCCGCCGGAATTCAGGATGCTTGGTTGTCTTTTCCATGCAGCAGGAATCTATACTGCCATCTGCATGGCAAAGGAGATGGAACTCGAATTGGTCATGCGCATGGATGGATTCTCCCGCAATGAGATCCTAGTCGTCAGCACCGGTTCAGATTCACGCCTGCGAGGAAATGGGCCCTCATACAAGAAAGCGTTGGAAGATTGGCCCTAGAAGATCGTCCCGATAAAGTTCGACCAAGAGGATTATTTAGACTATTTTCCGAACGCTGAAAGCCTCCCTATCATGGTGGGGTAACACCGCAAGGCTCCAAGCCCGAGCGTGTACTGGTGGACATGGGAAGCAACGTCAATATCGTCTTCGCGCTCACCCTTGACACCATCGGGATCCTAATGCATGTGAAATGCATCCATGAACTTTGTACTTTATTGTGTTAAAATCCTTATTATTTTATAAACTTTATTATATTTATTGGAACTAACCTACTAATAGTTATAAAAGTGTATAATTTCTTGTTTTACACTTTGTTGTGTAGGAATTGCATGAATATGGAAGGAGATCGCTTATTATGGTGAAATTCAGAGTTTTCTAAAATTTGTCCCGCAAAACAGTTTTCGAAGATTTGCACAGAAGCCCCTAAATATGGTGTTAAACGAAAAAAGACAAAACATGAAAGTTCATGGAATTTTTCGCCGAATAATATAAAATGCGCCCCAAACGGACTCCGGACGCGGCCTGAAGACCCTGATTACTACAGGGTACACAAGGAGTTTCAGGACTTTGAAAGTTTGTGACATGATTGATTCAAAATCTTTTCATGATTGATTGATTCGGCTAAGCCACAACTTTAAGGGCTCATAAAGGACATAGGGGAGTTCTAGGAAGGTTCTAGAGGTGCTCATGAGGCATTGGATCAAAGGGGCATTTATCTCATGGCCTAGATTGCATCTCTACCTCTATATATTGAGAGGAAACCCTACTTTTGGAGGCAACCACCACAAACCATGAATTTTCCTCCCCTTGGATATCATATACAAGGGGGGGGGGGGCTCCTCTACAGCACCTTGAAGGTCCAACTAAGAAGGGGCCAAGGGCCTCTACCCCAAGGACACACTACAAGAATCTAGATGGTCCATGACGTTCTGATTTTGTCATGGATGAGATAAAAAATGTCATAGATGGCCATCCATAATGAATTCTACGACGAAAGAAAAGGTCATTGATGACCTGTCGTCAGATTGATGACAAGTACGCCATGAGGGGGTCCTCGAGGCGTGCGGAAGAGAGGGGTGTGAGGCGTACGGTGTTCCGGGACGGTGAGCACACAAGTTTACCCAGGTTCAAATCCGCCGGCTTTGGACGGATCCTACTCCTGCTAGCAATCCAGTAATACGGCAGAGCCGGAATATGGGTTACAAGGGGGTCGCCTGTGTAAGTTGATATTGTAGACTATTGGGTGCCTTAAAGGCTCTCCCTAGGACGATTTATATGGATGTCCAACCTAGGGTTTACAGGAGAGATCTATCCGGCTACGACTAAGAGTCGGTTACAGAGTACATCTTGAACTACAAGTAACATTATGGGCCCATGTCGGTAAGTCTTCTGGGCCTTCCCGTAGCCGGATTGGACTCCGTCTCTTCTCTCTGACTGGGCCGCCCGTGAAGCAAAGCTCTAACCCGAAGTGGGCCACCCTAGTCAGTGAGGAACTGTGAGGATACCCGGAAAGTATATCCCCAACAGTAGCCCCCGGAAGTCTCCAAGATACAAATTCGGATTCATCATCGTCTAGCTTGATCTTCGGCTTGCAGAATCTTGAAGGGTTCCTGAAACTTGAAAACAAAAGATATGATCCGGGTCTCAAAAATAAGTCAGACCTATCAGTACATTAGTCGTATTTCCAGCTCGTAATTCAAACTAAGTCGGAACTTGGTCTCTGACGTAGCCTAACACGACCGTTGGTGGGTCCGCCTTTCGTGGAACCGAGGCGCCGTTTTAATGCGTGCGCGGAGATCAAGGCGACGTAATCATCACGCAGAGGTTTCCCTGTTCTTTCCATGACGCGTGGCACGGTTACTATGGCAGTTGCACGAATCTTGGCGCAGTCGGTGGTTATAAGGGGTGAGGATTCCTTTTCCTCATCTTCTTCACCTATTCCCCGTGCCGTTTCCTTCTCCTCCACTTCTCCCACGCGCACAGAGCTCCCTTGCCCCCGAAAATTCCCAGCACCGCCCATCCAAGGTCACCGGCGCACCAGGAAAATGGCTTCCACTGCAACTTCCGGCGTAGCAGCGACGGCAGCGGTGGCGGAAAAGGAGAGCAGTCGCGGGGTTTGGATCCCGTGCGTCCTCAACGACGAGAAGCTCCACGGCGTAGAAGAAGGAGGGCTTCTCCGCGCCGGTGACTGGCGGAGCGGCTTCGGCGAAGCCATACCCAGCCCTCGCAACGGTGAGCGAGTGCACTTCGACATTCACCTAGACCGAGGTTTCTCCTTTCCTCCCTCAGATTCTTCTCTGAGGTGATAGACCATTACGGTGTTCAACTTCACCATCTCTCCCCGAACTCTATCTTAGAGATGGGCGCCTATGCGGCTTTGTGCGAGGGGTATCTCGACATTAGGCCGAGTCTCACTCTTTTCCGGTACTATTTCCACATCCGGAGGAATTCCATCACCTCCGGTAATCTTTATATTACCGGTACGATTAGTTTTTCAGTTAGGCGTGAGCGTGTTTATCCTCGGATTTTAGCTAGTGAGTCGGTCAAACAATGGTCGGCTACCTTTTTCTATCATAAGGATATTCCCGCTCCCGGCAAAGCTACTGCTTTGACGGCTTTCTTCGATGGAGCCGCCACGCCCCGAGCATCTTGGGACGAGGTTGCTCCGACTCTTAGTAACGATCTGGTTCTCGCAAAGAGACGGATCGAATACCTGATGAAGCACAAGGGCCTGAAAGGGTCCGACTTAGTCCAATGCTGGGTGGCACGCCGGATGCAGCCTCTCTAGCACCACAGCGACCGACTGATGCATTCCATCATGGCATCGAAAAAGGACTCCCTCCGCATCAGCCCCAAGGCCTTAAAGACGCAAGACTATATAAGCCAAATCAAATGGTTGATAGGGGGGCGGATTGAGAGAAAGATTCCGGATTTGTCCCTGGACATGCATACAGTGGAAGACCCTGTAGTGCTGGTAAGCTTTAGCAATAACCCTTTTATGTGTTTCACCTTTAAGTTATTTTGCAATACTGAGATGATATCTTCTTTTCAGCTTGCCGACCTCCCTGAGTCGGAATTAGCTCCTATCGAGGGATATCCTCCCGAGTTTTCTCAGGAGGAGGAATTGGTCCCACTTCCGGATGTTGTGCCTAGGAAGCGCAAAGCTCCAATAGTGGCCATCGGCACAAAGGAAGTGCCAGTTGTGAAGAGGTAACTTTCCACACAACTTCCGCCTTTGTACTTTACTCGTGATTTCTTTCGAGATATAATGTTCTTCATTCTATTACCTTCTCAGAGCTAAACAGCTCATCAAGGGCAAGGGGAAGGGAACTACTTCTAAGCTCCTGCGTCAGACGAAGCTAACTTTGGCTTCTCCTGTCGTGGCTCCTCCGACTCCTGCCCCTCAGCCTTCTGCAGCGCCAGAGATTACTCCATCTCCGATCATCGCAGAAGATCCGGCTCCCTCAACAGAGCCAGCGATCCTCGATTCATAGACTAACGTCACCATGGGTGACTCAGGTTTTGATAAGGGTGAACCCTCTTCGGGTAATGATCCCTCGGCAGAAGTTTTCACCAATAACCTCCTAAGCAATCAAGGACTTGCCAAATTTGCCTTATCTCGGAAATCTACAGAGGAGATCCAACGGTTGGCCAAGGAATGCCTTGAAAGCCGAACCATTTCTGCCGAAGAAGAAGCGCAACAAGCGGAGGACGTCAAGTACTCCCAACTTCTTGAACAAGTCCGCCTTCACGACGAGGGGTTAAGAGTTCATGTGCTTCCACCACCTCCAATTATTCCAATCACCCTCGCCGAGAAGATTACAACTGAAGTGAACATGAGCCTGAGAAATCTCACACATGAACATCATGTAAGTCAGAATTCCAACTCACGTTTTTCTTTATGGTACTTTATATCATATCCTCTAGCCCCCAAGCATGAAGTTGGATAGACAATCCGGGTTTATGCTTCCTTAGGATGCCAAAGAATGAACTAGTGTAGCCCCCAAGGCTCGTGCTGATATTAGCTACAATATTAACCCGAGTCTTTAGTAGACTTCTGACTCTGGGTATTCTGACTTAAAGAAAGTTAATTCATATAACCAAGAATTGTTGAAGAATATCTGCAACAAGCGGAGAGAGATTAAAGCTCTCCGACTTGAAAATGCTGAACTAAAAGTTTCCAAGGATGAGGCCGAAGGTAAACTTTCTGAGACTCAAACCTTGTCTTGCTTTTTCATAGTCAAATATTTTGTTGAACTATTGTTCTTTTTGACTTACAACACTAGTAAAGCAGTCTTGTGCTACGATTGAAGAGGCCAAGAATCTGAAGACCTTGGTGGTGGAAAACAAAGATCTCCGCCGAGAGCTAGACCAGCTTAAGGCGGATCATGAGAAGAGCATTGCTCAAGTTCTTGAATCCTCCTCCATGGCCATCGTGGAGCGTGATCGCAAGATTGCACTCCACGAGAAGAAAATCTCGGATCTTACCAATGACTTGTTCAGAGAGAGGGACATTTCTGAAGCACTCCGGGCTGAACTCCAGAGCCTTCGTGAGGAGAAAACCAAAGTCGATGATGTCATCTTTGGTATGTTTCCATCTTTCTGAATTGTCTACATTCTTCGACTCTTTTGATGTCAAATTTATTTAACCGTTTTGCATTATATATGTAGGTCCTCTGAACTTGAGGGACTCCGCCTCTGCCGAGCCTCGCACCCACCGGCTTACTCAAGTCGGTGATTTGCTTCATGACTTTCGCCAATCCCTCAAGGATATTGGCGAAGCTCTCAAGGTTCCGGATATGCATAGCATGTCTGACTTTCAGGTGCGAGATAAGGCAAAGGAGATGCCACAGCTTGTCCAGGACTAGAACATGTCCTACGCGCGATCCGCAGCGCAGAACGCTCTCACAATTGTCATGAGCCACCATGGAAGCATGGAGATCTGGAAAGTGACTAGAGGGTATTCTACTATGGACGAAGACGGCTAGAAACAAGATATCAAAGCCATTATGGAATCATGCGCCGGATATGGGTGCCACGTAGCTGATTTGACCTGCTACAACACTCCCTTCTTCACCCGCGTGGACACGCCGCCTACGCCTTTCGAAGAAATAGCCGAAGTTTCCGACGATGACCAAACCACATCAGATTTGGACATATCGGATCGTTATCAAGGTGCGGCTGATGTATCTAGCAAGCCGGCAGCTCCTACCTCTCCTCCTGCATCATAAGACATCAGAAAGAAACAGATGTGTTATTCTGAAAACATTATGGATCTGTAAATAAGTGGTGTGATACTTTTGCTAGTGCTAAGTTTTTATCTATTCAGCACTTTTGACTTAAATTTTTGTGTGCCTGAAATGTTTGCATAAGCACTTGTATTTTTTATCTGTACTTATCGTGTATCTGGCTTTCCGCCTCATCCCTTTCGTGAGCCGGCTAAACTTTCAGCACAGAAACTTTGCCGAGCAACGGAGCTCAATTGCTAAACCAGTTTAAACTCGGAAACAAAGCCAACTTCCAGTACCAACAATTCACTACTCGGAAAATACCCACATCCGGCAATCAGACAAATAACCAAAGTACAAACTAGAAAATTTAGAATTATACCCAATGGTAGCAATTTTAGAATTGGAAATCTAAACCAGAACAAACATGAGCATAAAGTACTTTCAAGTATTCTGGGATTTTCGACGTGTGACATGATCATTTGGAAATAAGATGGTAAAAACTTCTCAGAAAAAACTTGAGGCAACCAAAACTTTTATTTCTCACAGAACATGTACACATATATGATTACAAAGAAGGATAAACTAAGAATAAAAGGGACGTAGCTGAGCAATATTCCACGGTCTGTCTAACTCATCCGGATTTGTAATGCCTCCAGCTCTCTTTCTCTTCTTAGTAGTAGGTCTTTCTTTGACTGGCCGCATATCAGTTAGGTAGTATGAACCATTGTGTAATACTCGACTAACTAAAAATGGCCCTTCCCATACTGGGGAGAGTTTGTGCTTTCTTTGTTGCACAAGCCGGAAAACCAAATCGCCCTTACTGAAAGACCGGTTTTTGATTCTCTGGCTATGATACTTGCGTAACTTCTGCTGATAGGCTGTTGATCTCATTTCAGCAACGACGAGAACATCTTCGACTAAGTCGAGATCATTTTGTCGAGAAATCTTGGCATCCTCTTCGATATACGCGGCCACTCTAGGAGAAGTATGAATCAAATCACTAGGAAGAACTGCTTCTGTGCCATAGACCAAGAAGAAAGGTGTATATCCCGTTGACCTGTTCGGAGTTGTTCGTAAACTCCATATTACAGAAGGTAATTCCTCTGCCCAAGCCCCCGCAACACGTCGTAGTGGTGCTTCGAGTCTCGGTTTTAGGCCTTGTAGGATTAAACCATTAGCTCTCTCAACCTGTCCATTAGCTTGTGGATGTGCGACTAACGCAATGTCAAGCCGGATATTTTGTTCATTGCAGAAATCGGCAAGTTCTCCCATAGAGAAATTACTCCCATTGTCCGTGATAATACTATGCGGATAACCATACTGGATTATGACATCCTCGACAAATCTTTTGGCTGTTTCTCCATCACAACTGGTGACGGGTTTAGCCTCAATCCATTTGGTGAATTTATCCACCAGCACTAAGAGGTGAGTAAATCCACTTGGAGCCCGTTTGAACGGTCCTACGATGTCAAGCCCCCAGACCGCAAAAGGCCATGTTATAGGCATTGTTTGCAACTGATCAGCCGGAACATGAGCTTGTTTGGCGTATTTTTGGCAGCCCTTGCACGTCTTGACCAGCCGTTCGGCATCCGCCTTGGCTGTAAGCCAGAAAAAACCGTGCCGGAAAGCTTTTGCCACTAGAGATTTGGCTACAGCATGGTGACCACACTCTCCTTCGTGGATTTCTCTTAAGATTTCCACTCCTTCTTCCGGAGATACGCAGCGCTGAAAGACCCCAGACACACTCCACTTATAGAGCTCACCACTAACTACAATATATGATTTTTCTCGTCGGATGATCTGCCGGCTCAGGACTTTGTCTTCGGGTAATTTGCTATCTACCAATAGCCAAGGTAGGGTTGAGTCCAGCTGGGAATTACAGCCAGAACTGCTATTAGAGGTGAGTCGGATTTGGTCGGATATTCCTCGTCCACTCCTTTTATTGAGGGAACTTTGAGGTTCTCTAAAAAAGCGCCATCCGGGACCTCTTTCTGTGCAGAGCCTATCCGAGATAATTCATCTGCTTCCTCATTTTCTGCTCAAGGGATGTGTTGAACCTCAAACCATTCGAACGATTTAGATAGATCATCCATGATAGCTTTATATGCTGCCATGTGCTTATTTGCATTACAAATATCCGATACTTGCTGAGCAACAAGATCCGAATCTCCGTAACACATCAAACGTCGGATGCCGATATCCTTAGCAATCCGGATTCCATGCAGCAGTGCTTCATACTCGGCAATATTATTTGTTGCTATGAAGTGGATCTGCAGCACGTATAGAAGTTTATCTCCTTGGGGTGATTTGAGCACCACGCCAGCCCCTGAGACCCCGCGAGCCTTAGACCCCTCAAAATATAGGGTCCAATATTCTGACTCAGGGAGGGTCATATTCTCCTTTTTCTCTGTCCAATCAGCAACAAAGTCAGCAAGGATTTGGGATTTGATTGCTGACCGAGGTTTATACTCAATATCGAAAGCCGAAAGCTCTATGCCCCATTTTGCGGCATGTCCTGTAGCTTGGCTGTTGTTGATTATATCTCTCATGGGAGCTGTGCTCACCATGGAAATTGGATGTTCCTGAAAGTAATGTCGTAACTTACGAGATGCAAAGAACACACCATAAGCCAGCTTTTGATAGTGCGGATACCGCTGTTTTGATTCAGTTAGGACTTTGTTGAGATAGTAAGTCGGACGCTGCACCAGGTGTTCCTGATTTTCCTCTGGTCTCTCCACCACCATGACAACACTGACGACCCTGTTTGTCGCAGCAAGATAGAGCAACATCGGTTCCCTTGGTTCCGGTGCTGCAAGGATAGGAGCAGACGAGAGTACTTCTTTTAAGTCTTGTAGTGCAGCTTCAGCTTCATCAGTCCAAACAAATTTTTTGGTCTTTTTCAGGAGCTTGTAAAGTGGTGCGGCTCTTTCTCTGAGCCGGCTTACAAACCGACTGACTGCAGCAATGCAACCAGTGAGTCTTTGAACGTCCTTCAGGCGAGTTGGCCTGGAAATATTGAGTATAGCCTTAATCTTGTCTCGGTTCACCTCTATGCCTCTCTGAGACACGATGAAACCTAACAATTTTCCGGCTGGGATTCCAAAGAAACATTCCTTCGGATTAAGCATTATATTGTATTTTCGTAGATTGGCGAACGTTTCCTCCAAGTCGGAAATTAATGTTTCCTTCTTTTTTGGACATCACCGCGATATCATCCACATATGCATGTACATTGCGTCCGATTTGATCATGGAGGCAACACTGCATAGTGCGCTGGTACGTAGCTCCTGCGTTCTTCAGCCCAAAGGGCATCATAAAAAAACAGAAGGTTCTGAAGGGTGTTATGAATGAAGTTTTGATTTTATCTGATTCCTTCATCCGAATTTGGTGATAACCGGAATATGCATCGAGAAAACAGAGGAGTTCCGAGCCTGCCATAGAATCGATAACTTGATCAATCCTAGGCAAAGCGAACGGATCTTTAGGGTAAGCCTTGTTCAAGGCAGTATAATCAACACACATCCTTAAATCGGTGGTGTCCTTTTTAGGGACCATTATAGGGTTGGCCGACCAGTCAGTATGGATGACCTATTCTATGAATCCGGCTAACTCGAGCTGGGCTAATTCCTTAGCTATTGCCTTACGCTTTACATCGCCAAAACATCGTAAGGACTGTTTGACGGGTTTAGCGTTCGGGTTTATATTTAGAGAGTGCTCGACAAGTTCCCTAGGTACTCCGGTCATGTTAGATGGCTGCCATGCAAAGATGTCTTGATTTGCTTGGAGGAACTTGACGAGCGCGCTTTCCTATGTGCTATCTTAGGCCTACGCCTATCTGGGTCAACTTGGAGGGGTCATCATCCTTCAACGACGTCTTCTTCGTCTCTTCCGATGCCTTGAACTCCGTATTTGGCTTTGTCACCTCCTTCTTCGTTGCGGGCATCTCGGATGGATCTATGCTCTTCTTGATCTCCTGGTACTCCTGGGCGTGCAACACGGCTTCAGCAAAGGCGGCATTTCCGTCCTTGCACTCTCGCACCTTCTTCGGGTCTCCCCTAATGGTGATCACGCCATTGGGACCTGGAATTTTCATCATATTGTAAATGTAACACGGAGGAGCCATAAAAGCCCAATAAGCCGGACGTACGAATATAGCGTGGTACGCGCTCTTGAACGGGACCACTTTGAAGGAAAGTGCTTCCATCCGATAGTTCTTTGGAGTTCCCAAGGTAACATCCAAAGTGATTTCTCCTAGAGAATTTGCCTATCTTTCTGGGACAACTCCATGAAAGATCACAAGCTGTAGTTCAGCTGGGTCTCCAAGATCTTCATGCGGCGCAGCGTTTCGACATACAGAATATTAATGCTACTACCACCATCCATGAGAGTCTTGGAAAAACCATAGCCGTCAATAAGTGGGTTGACGACTAAGGCGTACTTTCCTCGCCTGTGCAACTTAGGCGGATGATCAGCACGGTCAAAGGTGATTGCCACTTCCGACCAGTCCAGGAATTGAGGGACAGCCGGAACTATTGCATTGAGCTCATGTAGAACTGCTTTCTTGACCTTTGCTGATTGAGATCCGAGGAAGGTGACGTAAGTGTCTTTCTTGGTCAGAAATTTTTTCTTCCCTTCCGGCTTTGGATTTGAAGCATTAGCTTCTTCCATGTCAGAATCTTCCTTGGTCTCTTTGTCCTTTTCCGGATTCTTCTTTCCCTTCTTCCACTTAGCCATGTAGCCAGCGGTATCATCTCTCTTAATGTTGTCGTTAAAATGACACTCAGCGTTTGTGTGAGACGAGACCCCATTGGCGTCTAGGTGATGCACACATGGGTTATTGGCAATGTCGGCCCAAGAGTAGGTTTTGCCAGGTTGCTGGTATCCTCTACCTTGAACTCTTGACGTCCCACGACCGCGTCCGCGGCCACCACCACGTCCTCCTCGTCCTCCAGAACTGAAAGTAGCAGTAACCACTGCCGTTTCCGCGTTGGGCTTTTCTTCCGAGGTATTCTTGCGCTTTTGAGCTTGTTGCTTTGGTTGTTTTGCCGACTGTGGCACAGCCAGGGCATTCAGTAATCCCTCTACGTCGTCGTCGGCATCTGCATACTTGCTCGCTGTTTCTATCATCTCTCCCAAATTAGTGACCTTGTCACACTTCAAGCAATGACGCAATAAACCAATTGGGAGACCTGCAATGAAAGCTTCAATCGCAGTTTGGTTGTTTACTCCTTCACAGGAGTTCTTGGTGTCGATCCATCGTCCGAGATAATCTCGACAAGTTTCTCCGGCTTTCTGGGTGTAACGTTGTAGGTCTCCTACCGTACAGGGCCTCCGGTATGTGCCTTCGAAATTCCGAAAGAACGCACTTTGCATGTCATACCAGTTGTTGATGGTGTTCTCCGGAAGTTCATTGAGCCATGATCGTGTCGTCTTCTGCAACATGAGTGGCAGATCGAGTTGCGACCAGGCTGTTTCCTCCTTTGGCGATACAACAATCTTGGAAGAAATCTTGGAGCCAAGTATCTGGCCGAGCTATACCGTCGTAGGCTTGAATGTGTCTTGAGATAGCAAATCTTCCAGGAATCTTGTAGCTCTTATGCGCGGTCCGAAGAACTTTGGGCCCACGTATATATCATCATTTTCATAGAGCCGCGCCTCTATATTGGAGTTAATCCTCTGTCTTGCGTCATTTGGGGATAAAGATCGTCCCGATTGATGGCTATGGCTGTAGTGCCTTAGAGCCGGACTTCGGCTTCTGCCACCACCTTCTCCACCATGACGCCCTCCTTGGCCTCTTTGGGAGCCGTTGTGATGGCTACTTGGAGGAGAGGGTGGAGCAGTTGGATTATTGCTGGGTGTTCGCCGGCCTCCGTCCGGAGCGTCATTATTTCTGGGTGTTCGCCGGCCTTCGTCCCTAGGATCCAGTAAATTTCCTGGATGTCCACTCTGCACTCCTTTGGGATTCTAATGTTGACAGTCAGGATTTCAAGCAGTTTAGTGTCATTCGTGATGTCAACACTAGTAAATGTTATGTGCTGGTTCACGAGAAAGTCATGAAACAGATCCCTAATGCTTTCGCCCCACCTACATGAAAATGAATTCAGACAAATAATATAGCAATAACTTTTGCAAATAGACGGTTCAGGAAAAAAAGACATCAAAGTCTACCAGATCCCGTCAGCCCCCTTCTTGCAAAAAGGTTGGTATACGAGGACATGCCGCTTCATGGAGAGTTGCACCACGGCGATCCTACGGTGATCGCGGCTGTACTCGAGGTCGAGACCTACGAACCTGTTTTCTTTGAACCGTAACCAACTCGTGTAATTACTCAGAGTCTTCCTCACCGTCACACGATCGGTGGTGTAGACGACATTGATCTTCTTCCCGCCATGTACTTCTATGTCGAAGTGCGCAGTCGCTTGCTTGTCGTCGTTTCGGACGTCCAAAAAGTCCATGACTACAGGCAAGAGGGAAAGGATACGATCGGAACGATGATGCTGTTCCGGAACACGTTGGGGTCTTACGTCAGCCCAGGACGGATCCGTGCGACATTGATCAGAATGGGAGACCAGCTTTTGGCTTATGGACAGGGTGACCTTTTGTTGTTCCAGACCCTTGTTGAGTAACTTAATGCCCATTCGGATCTGCTCTGGGCCTGGATTAGCAGATAGAATTTCTCAAGCCGCAACGGTGTTCTGTACTGGTGTTGGATATACCCAATCCCCGTTGCTATCGCATCGAGGCATCCCATATTCTCCTCCAAAGAGGACTTTGTGAATCTGCGGGAATTGGTCGTCGTGAGTATGACGTTTCCTGGTCTTCTGATGTTGCCTATAGTTGTACTTCTCCGCAGTTGCCATGCATTTCTTTTCTTCCTCAAGGTTTTTGGCTTCATCAAGGAGTACTTGGTGACGCGTTTCTAGGGCTTGGGCCCTTTCGTCTAGCTCTTCAGCAGTAAGTTCGCAGCTGTAGGAATGGGTGTGGTTTAATGCAGCATCGATGAGTTTACGCGCACCTTCAGTGATCACGTGTCCGTCCACCGACTCTTCTTTGGGCTCGTATGGAATAAGTGCTCCATCCGAGTCTTCCTCACATTCCTTGGCAATCACCTCCTCTGCCGGAGGGTCTTTTGCCGGGGTATTGTTCTTCTTCTTTGCCTTCTTGGCAGCGCCGGTAGCAAAGACGGCTTTGGGTCCGTTTCCCGGAGTCAAGCTCTGATCGATACTTTCGGACATCTGGACCTCGGGATTATCTCCGATTTCCATGTCATCCTATGCTTTGGGAGAGTTTTCCCCGGATCCTTCATCCATGGCTTCGTCTTCCTCTCCAACTTTGGAGTTATACTCCTCTTCATACTCCACGGAGAACTTTCAGAAATCTGCCGATGTCATCCGAGGATGCGGGTAGGTTGGTGTTTTCTCCAATCGCCTCCAACACTAAGTCAGTGTTTTCCCCAGCATCGGCAGAGCCGGATCTAGATCCAACGTATCCGACGAAGTGTGATGTGTGGGTCCTGAGGTAGTTGTGGCTTTCTTCGTGGGCTTCCTCGAAGATCCTGATGGTTTCGAGAACCTCATCCACGCTTGCGTCTTGCAGTATCATGCGCCTCAACGTATGCCTTAGGAATGGTTGATCTGTTCCGGCATTGGCAGAGCCGGAACCAGAGTTACCTTCTTGCTCTCCCTGGATTTCGACCTCCGTAGGTGGATCGATCTGAGATTTGACCTCGCTAGGGAGATCCGCTCCAGATTCGACTTCTACTGCGAGATCTGCCTCAGGTTTAGCTTCTCCACTATCTTCGCAGCGGTTGTGGGCTGGGTGGGATTAGGGTTTTCTGAGATCTGGAACTCTGCCGCCTCCGCGGCTAAAGGGGACCCAGAAATTTCTTCTGCCTCTATCATCACCGCTGGGGTGGGTGGGGCAGTTTTAGCGAAACCGATGTAAACATCGATCTCGCCAAAAGACATGATGGTGTAAGCAGTCACGGTCTCCCTAGCCGTAATCCAAGTCTCGTCGAGAATGATGAGAGGGACGTCGCTGGCGTAGAGGATGCGACCGATGGTGATAGTCTTGCAGATTCCGATTCTTGCAGATTCCGCTCGGAACGCAGATCCGAAGCTCACTTGCCCCACGGTGGGCACCAACTGTCGTCGGATTGATGACAAGTACACCATGAGGGGGTCCTCGAGGCGTGCGGAAGAGAGAGGTCTGAGGTGTACGGTGTTCCGGGATGGTGAGCACACAAGTTTACCTAGGTTCAAATCCGTCGGCTTTGGACGGATCCTACTCCTGCTAGCAATCTAGTAATACGGCAGAGCCGGAATATGGGTTACAAGGGGTTCACATGGGCGAGTTGAGATTGTAGACTATTGGGTTCCCTAAAGTCTCTCCCTAGGATGACTTATATAGATGTCCGGCCTAGGGTTTACAGGAGAGATCTATCCGGCTACGACTAAGAGTCAGTTACAGAGTACATCTTGAACTACAAGTAACACTATGGGCCTATGTCGGTAAGTCTTCTGGGCCTTCCCGTAGCCTGATTGGACTCTGTCTCTTCTCTCTAACTAGGCCTCCCGTGAAGCAAATCTCTAACCCGAAGTGGGCCACCCTGGTCAGTGAGGAACTGTGAGGATACCCGGAAAGTATATCCCCAACATGACCCACAAGTATAGAGGGTGTATCACAGTATTTTCAAGGGAAGTGAAACCCAATTTATTGATTCGACACAAGGGGAGACAAAGAATATTTATAAGCCTTAACAACTGAGTTGTCAATTTAGCTGCACCTGGAAACAATCTTGCTCACAGCAGTTTATGAGTAGCAACAGTTTTGTAGTAGCAATAGTAAAGGAATAGCAGTAGTAAAGTAAAGATAGTAGTAAGAATTGTAGTAAACAGTAGGATTAAAGCGCGGTAGGCATAGGGATGGATGGACGGGCATTGCATGGACAAGACAATTCATATGGCAATCAGGACATAGGGCAATTGCAGATAAATAAGATAAAGCGTCCAAGTACTAAATAATCATAGGCATGTGCTCCATATATAGTCATACGTGCTCGCAATGAGAACTTGCACAACATATTTTGTCCTGCCAGCCCGTTTGCAGCGGGGCCTCAAGGGAACTACTGGCAATTAAGGTGCTCCTTTTAATAGAGCACTGAAGCAAAGCATTAACACTCCGTGAACACATGTGATCCTCACATCAAAGCCATTCCCTCCGGTTATCCCGATTTCTGTCACTTCGGGGCCATTGGTTCCGGACAACAACGTGTGTATACAACTTGTAGGTAAGACCATAAACAATACTATCATAATGAATCAATAACATGTTCAGATCTGAAATCATGGCACTCGGGCCCTAGTGACAAGCATTAAGCATAACAAGTCGCAGCAAAGTCAGAAAGCACTAATAGTCGATACTAGGCACCATGCCCTAACAATCCGATGCCATTACAATGAATGATCTCATCCAATCCCTACCATCCCCATAGCCTACAGAGGGGATTACTCACTCATAGATGGGGGAAACATGGATGGTCGATGGAGAAGCGATGGTGATGATGGCGATGATCTCCTCCAATTCCCCGTCCCGGCAGGGTGCCAGAACGGAGTTTCTGGTTCCGAATCACGAAATCTGGTGGTGGCGGCGGAGCGGAACTCTTTTTGGAAAAACGTCGACCCCCCTGAGTTTTTAGGTCAGAAGGTAACTTATAGGCAAAGGGGGAGAACGGGGGGTGTCTGGGGCGGCCAGACCACCCCCTGGCGCGGCCAGGCCTAGCCCGCGCGGCCAGGTGGTGTGGCTAGGCCCCAACCCCACTCCGTCTCGTATTCTAGCTCTGTGAGTCTTCTGGCGAAATAGGATTTTTGGCATATTTCCCGGGATTTTTCTTGATAGTTGATTTTCTGCACAAAAACTAGACACCAAGGTAATTCTGCTGAAAACAGCGCCAATCCATGTTAGTTGTATCCAAATCACACAAGTTTAGAGAAAAAACAACAGCAAAAGTGTTCAGGAATGCAGATACATTTTGGACGTATCAACTCCCCCAAGCTTAGTTTATTGCTTGTCCTCAAGCAATTCAGTTGAAAACTGAGTGCGATAAAAGAAACTTTCACGAACACATTTGCTTCATATTATGTATATATTCTCAGCATGTGATCAACTACTTAGACAATTCATAATAAAGAGTATGCAACTAAGTTTACTTAATAGGCATTGCAAGCTATGAAGAGATTCCAACTCAAAAATAATAAATAGCATGAAACATAAACATAAGCAACATTAGAATGCTCATAACAAGGTATGATAGAGTGGTATCTCGCTTGCATTTGATTGTGAATGCCAAGGCACCTCTGTAGTTCAGGTGAAGACTAGAAGTAAAGATATCAAAGATACAAGCATCAGAGTCATAACACAATTAATCTAGTATTGAGACAAGCATATTATACTAAGAATGACAACTATGCTCTCAAGAAGGTGCTCATAGAAAAGGTGGTGACTCAACAAGGAAATGAAAAAGGTTTGAATAGTTTGAAAGGCTTCCAAATTCTGAAAGTATGGTACTCATTAGCTTTGAGCTCTCATTGCCCCTATCATGAGCATCTTTAATATGGTTAAGGTGGAAGTGAGGTCCACTCTGAGTTATATGCTTGACAGACTATAAACTGGAAATCTCATGTCCCTTGAGTACGAGGGTCTCTCCTCATGCTACTCAACTTTAGTTACCGGTAAGTTCTTGTCATAGTAAATACGTTCGTATCATGGAGAACCGCCAACGGGGTACCCCTTGCCCGATGATACGGAAGAATCCCCATATCAAAATGATAAGGAAAGAAGACAATGAGTATCTCAGCAATCTTCTTATTTACCATGGGAAAATGGTGCTTTTTTCTCTCTTTCCTCTTTTCTCGTATCTCTTTTTTTTTCTTTTTTCTCAATAGCTATCTCTTTTTTTATAAGAAGAATGCTTCATAGATACTCATTATGGTTACGCTGCAGGTTTCCACCATGATTAGGCATGGATTAGACCGGCCCTAGCGTTTCTCTAACACACATACATAACTCCATGGACTTATAAGCTCCCCTTTTATTTCACACCGACGACATCCGCAAACAAAAGAGCATGATATCAACTGGGTATATATTTACAGGTGTTGAAAGCGTTCCCCGTGACAACACGGTTCTGCTAATCCCCAGCCTATAATTTGCAAGCATATAACTTTCATGGACATTCACAATGGTTCAGCTTTATTAAGTGCAGGAAATAAAGTGTGCCATCAAGTTCGTGAGAGCTTTACTTACTAACTTTCTCATAACAAGCAAACATTTTATTCGGAAGAAAACAAGGCATATTGAATATGCACGGAACATCAAATGATGCTAATAGGTAGGTATGGTGGACACTTTTGGCAATATTTGGTTTTAGGTAGTTGGAAACACGAGTAAAACATACTCAGTGTAAGTGAAGGCTAGCAATAGCAAGGGAGTGACAAACGAGAGAGCAATAACTGTCATAATCATGCTTGCAACAAAACAGGACTAATCATGGCACGAAATTTATTCAAGACCCTCAATGCAAAATAATTCATCGAGGCTTAACTGATTATTTCAGTCATATGCATGCGTGAGCATGTGCCAAGTCAATTCAAGTGAAACATTCAGAGGCGGATACCACAGTGTCATACCAAGTTATGAATAGAGTAATGTAAGCAAACATTCATATGACATGCTACAAATTATTAGCAGGCTGGAGCTAATCATAAGAAAGAAAGAACTACTAAGCATCCATAAATAACATACACCCTACACGAACAGGCTAAGCATGCCCACAATGATGAGTATATGTACAAAAATGAAAACAAATAGAGTTTGTTACCAGCCTCTTACCACACCTCAAGTATTGGGTCCGCATCATAGAAAACAAAAAAATTCCTACGGTGTGAACTACACGCCAAGATCTATCTACTAGGTACAAAGCAACGAGTGGACATACATCCAACAAGAACTTACCCTCGAAGACAACCAGTTTTGTTAACGAGTAGGAACTCGTGGTTGATGTAGTCGTACACTTGCCGATCTCAAGATCGTGAGGAAGTCCGAGCGCCGCAACTCAGCAGCGCATCCGCACTTGCACACACGTTCAAGCCACCGGACAACCTCCACCTCCTCGCTCCAGTGATCCAGCGGAAGCAGCAACTCCTTCCAGACGAAATGCCACCGGGCACATGTATCTCGCTAATCCGAGACCATGGGGGAATAATTCTAGAGGGGGAGAGAGATCCTTCACAAGGAGGTGTGAGGATGAAGGAGGGAATGGCTGGCCTTTTATAGGAGGAGGGGGTACCCCCTCTCTCCATGGCCGGCGCATGGGGGGGTGACCCCTCACCTCACCCATTCATGTGGTGGTAACCCCTCCACATTAAAATGCCTCTTCACATTCCCTTTTAAAGTCTCCACTTTAAATGCATAAAAATCTCCAAGTTTAATGCTCTCTCATTTAATAAAAATCTTTTATTAAATTTATTCAGAATTTTGTTAATTACTTTAATTAACAAACATTCACATATAGCCCCTTGCAATATTTCAATATCACATGCAGAACCACTTTCTGCAATTTCACCCGAAACAATTTCCGGTTTCTATTGAAACAATTCTTGCGCTTTGCAATTCTTTCGTCTGAAACATATGTGCTCCAAAATGGTGTCCGGTAACTCTTAAGTGTGTCACCCTACGGTTCGCGAATAATGCAGATATGATCGAGACCCTTCTCCGATCAGTAATCAGCAGCGAGACCTGGAGATCCGTACTGACTCCTACACATTCAACGATCACTTCTGTGATCGTGAGAACCTTTAACGTTTGTAACTAAATCCCTTTGTCTCGTGATATATTACATGTCCGAGATTCGATCATCGGTATCTCCATAGCTAGTTTGATCTCGTTACCGACATGCACTCTTTTCTCGTTCCCGTGATATAACATTCTAGTAATCACATCACTTGCTTGCAAGCTATCTCAATGTGATATCACCGAGAGGGCCCAGAGTATATCTATCCGTCATCGGGATTGACAAATTCCACTCTTGATCCATGAGCCTCAGCATAACACCTTCGTAGTACTGAACCCATCTTTATAGTCAACCTGTTATGGTGTGACGTTTGATGTTATCAAGATACTCTTCAGGTGTTAGCAATTAACATGATCTCATGGTCTAAGGATAAAGATTACTTCATAGGATGTTATAGCAATATAAACATAATGACTTGATCGTAATGCTATACTTCGGATGAATGTTCATCACATCATTCCACAAACGGTGTGACCTTGTTATTAACAACATCCAATGTCCATGATCAGGAAACCTTGATCATCTTGTTAATCAACAAGCTAATCTATAAGAGAGGCATAACTAGGAACCCTTTTTGTGTATTAAACACACATGTATTAATGTTTCCGATCAATACAATTCTAGCATGCAAAATAAACATCTATCATATATAAGGAATACATAATAACAACTTTATTATTGCCTCTCAGGGCATATTTCCTTCAGTCTCCCACTTGCACTAGAGACAATAATCTAGTTCACATAGTGATAAATCTAACACCCATGGAGTTCTGGTGTTGATCATGTTTTTCCCTAGGGAGAGCTTTAGTCAACGGATCTGCTACATTTAGGTCCGTGTGTACTTTACAAATCTTTATATCTCCATCCTTGACATGCTCGCGGATGGAGTGAAACCGGCGCTTAATATGCTTGGAATTCTTGTGATACCTCGGTTCCTTTGCGTTGGGTATGGTTCCATTGTTGTCACAATAGATCACCATTGGTTCCAATGCACTAGGAACCACACCTAGTTCCGTAATGAACTCTTTCATCCAAACCGCTTCCTGCGCCGCTTCTGAAGCAGCAACATATTTCGCCTCCGTCGTTGATCCAGCCACCACAGGTTGTTTGGAACTCCTCCAACTAACTGCTGCTCCGTTCAAGAGAAATACGTATCCGGATTGAGCCTTAGAGTCATCCGGATCGGTGTCAAAGCTAGCATCAACATAACACTTAGCGACTAGCTCTTCTTCACCTCCGTATATAAGAAACATATCCCTAGTTCTTCTCAAGTACTTGAGGATGTTCTTTACCGCTATCTAGTGTTCCGAACCTGGATCATATTGGTACCTACTAGTCAAACTAATAGCATGTGCCACATCTGGTCTTGTACATAGCATGGCATACATAATAGAGCCTATGGTCGAGGCATAGGGGATCTTATCCATCATCTCTCTTTCTTCCGCCGTAGCTGGACTTCGAGTCTTACTCAATGTCTTGCCTTGCAACATAGGTAAGAACCCCTTCTTACTTTCGTCCATATTAAACTTCTTTAATATCTTATCAAGGTATGTACTCTGTGATAGCCCAATTAGGCGCCTTGATCTATGTCTATAGATTTTAATGCCTAATATATATGACGCTTCACCAAGGTCTTTCATCGAAAATTTGCTGTTTAGATAACTTTTAACACTGTTTAAAAGATCTATATCATTTCCAATCAATAATATGTCATCCACATATAATATTAGAAATGCCACATTGCTCCCACTCACTTTCTTGTAAATACAAGCCTCTCCATAAGTTTGGACAAATCCAAACTCTTTGATCACCTCATCAAAGCGGAGATTCCAACTCCGGGATGCTTGCTTCAGTCCATAGATGGATCGCTGAAGTTTGTATACCTTATTAGCATCCTTAGTATCGACAAAACCCTTAGGTTATATCATATACAACTCTGCTTCAATATTACCATTGAGGAACGCAGTTTTAACATCCATCTGCCATATTTCATAATTGAAATATGCAGCAATTGCTAACATAATCCTAACTGACTTAAGCATTGCTAGAGGAGAGAATGTCTCATCGTAGTCAACTCCTTGAATTTGTCGAAACCCCTTTGCGACAAGTCAAGCCTTATAGATGGTCACATTACCATCAGCATCAGTTTTTCTTTTGAAAATCCATTTATTCTCAATGGCCTTTCGATCGTGAGGTAAGTCCACCAAGGTCCAAACTTGGTTCTCGTACATGGATTCCATCTCGGATTTCATGGCTTCTAGCCATTTGTTGGAAACCAGGCTCATCATCGCTTCTTCATACGTCGCAGAGTCATCCATTTCATCAACCATGAAATTCACAGCAGGATTGCCGTACAGTTCAGGAGCTGCACATGTCCTGCTTGACCTGCGAGGTTCGGTAGTTTCCTATTTTGGAGTTTCATGATCAATATCATTAGCTCTCGCTTCATTAGGTGAAGTCAACTCCGAAACAACTTCCGGTGCTGCGCCACTCACCATTTCATGAAGAGAAGGTTCAATAACCTCTTCGAGTTCTACCTTCCGACTACTCACACCTTTCGCGAGAAACTCCTTCTCAAGAAAGGATCCATTCTTGGCAACAAAAACCTTGCCCTCGGATCTGTGATAGGAGGTATACCCAATCGTTTCCTTAGGGTATCCTATGAAGACGCATTTTTCCGCTTTGGGTTCGAGTTTATCCGATTGAAGTTTCTTCACATAAACATCGCATCCCCAAATTTTAAGAAATGACAACTTAGGTTTGTTTCCAAACCATAGTTCATACGGTGTCGTTTCACCGGATTTAGATGGTGCCCGATTTAAAGTGAATGCAGTTGTTTCTAGTGCATAACCCCAAAATGACAATGGCAAGTCAGTCAGAGACATCATAGATTGAACCATATCCAATAAGGTACGATTACGCCGTTCCGACACACCATTACGTTGTGGTGTTCCGGCAGGCGTGAGTTGTGAAACTATTCCACACTCTTTCATGTGTGTGCTAAACTCGTAACTTAGATACTCTCCTCCACGGTTAGACCGTAGAAATTTGATCTTTCTATTACGATGATTTTCCACTTCATTCTGAAATTCCTTGAACTTTACAAAAGTTTCAGACTTGTGTTTCATCAAATAGATATACCCGTATCTACTCAAATCATCCGTGAAAGTAACAAAATAACGATATCCACCTCACGCCGACACACTCATTGGTCAACACACATCAGTATGTATGATTTCCAATAGATCTATCGCCCGTTCCATTGAACCGGAAAACGGCGTTCTAGTCATCTTGCCCATAAGGCATGGCTCACATGTATTAAATGATTCAAAATCAAGTGATTCCAAAAGTCCATCAGAATGGAGTTTCTTCATGCGTTTAACGCCAATATGACCTAGACGGCAGTGCCACATATATGCAGATATATCATTATCAAGTTTAATCTTTTTGGCATTAACATTATGAATGTGCGTAATATTACTATCGAGATCCATCTGAAATAAACCATTCAACATAGGTGCATGACCATAAAAGATATTATCCATATAAATCGAACAACCATTGTTTTCAGATTTAAACGAATAACCACTTTGCATCAAACATGATCTGGATACAATGTTCATGCTAAGTGCAGGCACCAAATAACAATTATTTAGGTTTATGACTAATCTCATGGCATATGGAGAGGCAGCATTCCGACGGCGATCACATCAACTCTTTATCCATTGCCGACCCGCATTGTGACCTCATCCCTTGCTAGTTGTCGCTTGTTCCGCAGCCCCTGAATCGAGTTACATATATTAGCAGCTGATCCCGTATCAAATACCCAGGTGCTACGGCGAGTACTAGTCAAGTACACATCAATAACATGTATATCACATATACCTTTGTTTGCCTTGCCAGACTTCTTGTCCGCCAAATACTTGGGGCAGTTGTGCTTCCAATGGCCAGTCCCCTTGCAATAGTAGCACCCGGTATCAGACTTAGGGCCAGCGCGAGGTTTCTTTTTAGGCGTGGCAACAGATTTGCCACCCTTCTTTCCCCTGTGCTTGCCTTTCTTGTCCTTCTTAAAACCGGTGGTCCTATTGATCATCAACACTTGATGTTCTTTCCTAATCTCCACTTCTGCAGTCTTAAGCATTGACAGAAGCTCGGGAAGAGTCTTCTTCATGCCCTGCATATTATAGTTCATCACGAAGCTCTTGTAGCTAGGTGGCAAAGATTGGAGAACATGATGTATGCCTAAGTCATTGGGAATCATTATTCCCAAGGACACAAGCTTATCGGCGTACCCAGACATTTTGAGTACGTGCTCACTAACGGAGCTGTTTTCCTCCATTTAGCAGCTGAAGAACTTTTCAGAAGCATTATAACTCTCTATGGCAGCATGGGTATCGAAAATCAGTTTCAATTCTCCCATGGTATCAAAGGCGTTGCCATTTTCGAAATGCTTTCGAAGTTCTGGCTCTAGCCCATACATTATGCCGCAATGAACTAAGTTGTGGTCCTCTTGACGAGTCACATAGACATTATTTTCCTCGTCAGGGGCATTAGGAGTTGGTGGGGGGCCTAGTGGCGCATCTAGCACATATTGCTTTTGTGCAGCAGTGAGGAGAATCCTCAAATTCATAGCCCAGTTGGTGAAGTTGCTACCATTCGTAGCAAGTTTCTCTTTCTCCATGAACACATTGAAATTAAAAGCAGGTGGTGCCATCTACAATAGAATTTGTAATGTTTATTTAGACTAAGTATATGATAGATTGAGTTCAACTAATCCAAATTACTAATGAACCCCTAGTCAAAAACGACATCCCTCGCGCCTTTTTGGTGATTACATGAACCAAATCCACTACACCAAGTCAGATCATCACGTGAGTCGGTGTAGCTTCAAAGGCGAGCATCTATATGGGCATCATATCAACCATATGACTCATGCTTAACCTTTCGGTCCGTGTTCCGAGGCCATGTATGTACATGCTAGGCTCGCCAAGTAAGAACCTTAGTACTCGCGTGTGTAAAACTGTCTTACACCCGTTGTATGAAAGCGTAGAGTCGAGTACACCCGATCATCTTGTGATGTCTCGAAACACGATCCATAGAATGGTGCATACTCAAGGAAGAACACATTTTATCTTGATATCTAAATGAGGGATCATCTTACAATGCTACCAAAAAGCGCCAAACTAGTAGTATAAGATGCTAACATCTAATGTGTAAAGTGAGATGATATGGTCCATGCATTTGATCTCTATCATTTGCATCGTGGTATGATCTCTATCATTCCTTTGTGTGTAAGGCCAAGGTCTATGGAACTTACACGTTGAATGTGTTGTAAGAGTATCTATCATACATCTACTTACAACAATACCATATCAATACACTAGCCCAGCAACGATCTAAACTAGACGCCTCTAATTTATCAATTGCAAGTTTTACGTGGCTTAGGGCTTTCGGAGATAGAACCGTTCTCACCTACGAACATGAACCACAATGAGGATAACTAAGTTATTAGCAACTCGTTGTAAATCAGATATTGACTATAGTAGGAGAGACAGACACCCGCTAGCCACTTATGCAAAACAAGTTGCATGTCAGTCATGGAACCGGTCTCATGTACGATAACATGTAAGGTTGGTCCGGGCCGCTTCATCCCACTATGCCACCAATATCCAAAATACATAAAAGATGCAATAACATGATCATCATCGCCCACATATAAACATATGTGTACTACCCGTGCAAAGCACCTACGCATAGATCAGGCTCTGATACCACTGTTGGGTCCACAGCATAGAAAACAAAAAAAATTCCTACGGTGTGAACTACACGCTAAGATCTATCTACTAGGTACAAAGCAACGGGTGGACATACATCCAACGAGAACTTACCCTCGAAGACAACGATTTCTGTTAACGAGTAGGAACTCATGGTTGATGTAGTCGTACACTTGCCGATCTCAAGATCTTGAGGAAGTCCGAGCGCCGCAACTTAGCAGCGCATCCGCACTCGCACACACGTTCAAGCCACCGGACAACCTCCACCTCCTCGCTCCAGCGATCCAGTGGAAGCAGCAACTCCTTCCAGACGAAATGCCACCGGGAACATGTATCTCGCTAATCCGAGACCATGGGGGAATAATTCTAGAGGGGGAGAGAGATCCTTGACAAGGATGTGTGAGGATGAAGGAGGGAATGGGTGGACTTTTATAGGAGGAGGGGGGTACCCCCTCTCTCCCTGGCCGGCGCGTGGGGGGGTGACCCCTAACCTCCCCCATTCATGTGGTGGTAACCCCTCCACATTAAAATGCCTCTTCAGATTCCCTTTTAAAGTCTCCACTTTAAATGCATTAAAATTCTCCAAGTTTAATGCTCTCTCATTTAATAAAACTCTTTTATTAAATTTATTCAGAATTTTGTTAATTACTTTAATTAACAAACATTCACATTTAGCCACTTGCAATATTTCAATATCACATGCAGAACCACTTTCTGCAATTTCACCCGAAACAATTTCCGGTTTCTATTGAAACAATTCCTGCGCTTTGCAGTTCTTTCGTCTGAAACATATGTGCTCCAAAATGGTGTCCGGTAACTCTTAAGTGTGTCACCCTATGGTTCGCGAATAATGCAGACATGATCGAGACCCTTCTCCGATAAATAATCAGCAGCGGGACCTGGAGATCTGTATTGACTCCTACACATTCAACAATGACTTCTATGATCGTGAGAACCTTTAACGCTTGTAACTAAATCCCTTTGTCTCGCTATATATTACATGTCCGAGATTCGATCATCCGTATCTCCATACCTAGTTTGATCTCGTTACTGACATGCACTCTTTTCTTGTTCCCGTGATATAACATTCTAGTGATCACATCACTTGCTTGTAAGCTATCTCAATGTGATATCACCGAGAGGGCCCAGAGTATATCTATCCGTCATCGGGATTGACAAATTCCACTCTTGATCCATGAGCCTCAACATAACACCTTCGTAGTACTGAACCCATCTTTATAGTCACCCTGTTACGGTGTGACGTTTGATGTTATCAAGATACTCTTCAGGTGTTAGCAACTAACATGATCTCATGGTCTAAGGATAAAGATTACTTCGTATGATGTTATAGCAATATATACATAATGACTTGATCGTAATGCTATACTTCGGATGAATGTTCATCACATCATTCCACCAATGGTGTGACCTTGTTATTAACAACATCCAATGTCCATGATCAGGAAACCTTGATCCTCTTGTTAATCAACAAGCTAGTCTATAAGAGAGGCATAACTAGGAACCCTTTTTGTTTATTAAACACACATGTATTGATGTTTCCGATCAATACAATTCTAGCATGCAAAATAAACATCTATCATATATAAGGAATACATAATAACAACTTTATTATTGCCTCTCAGGGCATATTTCCTTCATCAAGTTGTCATTAATCCTCATTATTGCCCTTCACTTGTGTGGCTTGAATAATAACATGAAACCAAATTCCACTGAGGACTACTGAACCCTGCAACAAACTCACAAAACCAAAGAAGAACAACAAATATTTTTGGTGTTTTCGATTTAAAGAAAACAAGAACCAAAAAGGAAGAACAAGCAAAGCAAAAATCTTTTTGGGTTTTTCGAATAGTTCAAACAAAGCAAAAAGGGAAAAGCAAACCAAGGCAAAAAGAAGAAGAAACAAACAAAGAGAAACAACAGAAATATTTTTGGTCTTTTTGTGTTTTAGAAAGCAAAAGCAAAGAAAGAATGAAAACTAAAAAAATAGAACGAAACATGAATATACAAAGTACCGACGCAAAATGATATGGAGATGAGTGCGATGTCGGTGTACCTCCCCCCCAAGCTTATGCTTTTGGCCTAAGTGGGTATCAATCCAGATACGAGTAAGGGTTCCAAGCAGGCGGGTCATTATAAGAATGATCGTAGTTGGGCCCTTGGGATAAAGAAGAAGCTCCCCAATCATAGGTAGGCTGCTGATATAAAGACTCCATATCATTCGAGGGCTGGACCGAATTAGCCGTGACCTCCCTTCTAGGGTCCTGCTCCTGTTGGGAGAGCTCTCCCAAGTACGTATCAAGCTCCTCCTCCGTGAGGGACCATCCTACCCTATTATCAAGGTTAAACAAAACAGGTGCAGGCAAAAGAACAACTCGCTCGGACTTGCTCCTTCTCCAACCAGCCTTGAGAAAGGTTATTTCATAAGAAAGATCACTCAAATTATCCCAAGAAGAAACAATTTTATGTTGTATCATGGAATTAAGGTTGAGTCTCTCTATGGGAAACTGTAGGTCTAAATAATGAGGCACTAAACCATGCAGAGCTAATAAACGAGAGGCAATGAGCCCTCAACAAATTCCACCTTTCTCGTGGTTAGCAGCAAGACGGAAAGCTATCAAGGCACCCAAGTTGTAAGTCCTATCTCGTTTTAAAGCAGCTGAGATGAATGCTAGATCATACGAGGATAACTTGTTGGCAGTTTTCCTAGCAAGAACACACTTGGCAATAAAGTAAGCAAAGTAGCGAATAGAAGGGAGATGAATGTTACGGATTTTCCCGCTCTACTTCGAGAAGCTGCTCCCTTGGGAAATTTCTGCATACAAGTCCATGAGTGGTGCAGGTCACTCTTTAATCCTCCCACACGATCCCCACGGAGGTACCTTAATAGCTACAGAAAACTCATCAAAAGGAAGGTCGACAACTATATTGTAAATTTTGTAGTGGACCATAGGGTTAGGCAAAGAGTGACTAAATCGAAACTCCTGCACTACATACATAGTTAGTTTCACAAATTGACAAGGTTCATCCTCCACAAAGTGCTCCAATCCCGCATTAGTAACGAAAGCATGGAAGTCCTGGGAAATTCCTGCAACCCTCATGAATTCGAAGCATGGATAGATGGATGGAAAACTTCCTCCTCTTGGTGAACCTTCATAACCTCAGGCACACTCAGTTCATGTTGGTTGAGTTGATGCTCATTCATCTTCTATTCTGAAATTTAAACATCTATTAAACAAGTGATTGCAAAGTGAATATAATGGAGGGCACTACTCATAGGGACTTGTAGAGGCCTAAACATGCAACAAAACTATATCTGTAAGCATTGAACAAGCTTACAAGCTCTCATAACCTGTCACCTACAGCAGCAAAATACTCAAGGTATAAACAACTAAACACAAATCTACTTGGACAAGCGGAGGAGTCACATACCGGAGAGCAAATGCTCCAAATTTCAGCAGCAAAGATGGGCTGAGCAAGGAGATCGAAAAATCAAGGGCAAGAATAGCAAGAACGCGATTTCGAGCAATGAACTGGTGTTTTCTCGGGAGAGAGCAGAGAGTGGGAAGTGAGAGAGTGAGTGGAGGGCCAGGGGTGGCCCACACCATGGCCAGGCATGCCCCTGGGCTGGCCGCGCCACCAGGTGGTGTGCCTGCCTAGTGGGCCCCCCTGGTCCCTTCCAGGCATCCCTCTGCCCCATTTTTCACGTAAAAATTTAATATGAATTTTCTGGAATTTTTCGAGACACTTTATTTTTGAGCAATTTTCAGGTATAGATGAATGATTTTCTGATAGAAAGATTTTTTTTGGAATGATGCAATGACAAAACAAGGCTAGAACTTTAGAAGTTCAGAGACACTCTAACATGCAAGCAACTAACAACAGAAAAGTAAACTAAACGAAAGTAAAACTAAAATGGATAGAATAGAAGTAAGCAGAGATAATCATGGTGAAAACATTGTTTTGTTCAATGAAATTCTTTTGTTAACAAGGTTGATCAGGTCTTGTTACCAAAACAATTTTATATGAAACAAAACTTTGTATTCCACTTATGATTATGTTACCTCAACCTTGATAGCAATGGTCCCAATCATAATAGTTTCAAATTTTTCTCTGGGTATGGGACAATATATTTCTCCAACTTGAATGCCCTCAACATGTTCAATTGAATTCAAACCATAAGTCCTATCAATCTTCTTGGGGAAATAGACAGTATGCTCCTTGTCATTAACCTTAAAGGTCACCTTTCCTTGATTACAATTAATAACAGCTCATGCAATATTAAGAAAAGGTCTCCCAAGAATAATGGACATATTATCATCTTCAGGCATTTCAAGCACAACAAAATCAGTTAATATAAGCAATTATGAGCCACTTGAATAGGCACATCCTCACATATACCCACAGGAATAGTGGTAGATTTATCAGCCATTTGGAAAGATATATCAGTTGGTATTTGTTTTTCCAGTTGAAGTCTCTTATATAGAGAAAAAGGCATAACACTAACTCTTGCTCCCAAATCACAAAAAGCAGTTCTAACATAACTATTCTTAATAGAGAAAGGAATAGTTGGAATCCCTAGGTCTCCAAGTTTCTTTGGAACCTTACCATTAAAGGAATAATTAGCAAGCAAAGTAGAGATTTCTTCATTAGGGATCTTCCTTTTATTCGAGACAATATCCTTCATATACTTTGAATAGGAGGCAATTTAATAGCATCAGTCAAGGGAATTTGCAAGAATAAAGGTTTCATCCACTCACAAAACTTATTATAGTGTTCATCTTCCTTTGATTTGTGTTTCTTATCAAGGAAAGGCATAGGTTTTTGGACCCAAGGCTTTCTTTCACTACCATGTTTCTTAGCAACAAAATCTTCTTTAGTGTATTTAGTATTCTTAGTGTGCTTTTCAGGTTCTTCTTCAACTTTTTCTTTATCAGGAACATCATTTTCTTCATTACCACTTTCAGTTTCAGCATCAGAGACAGATATACTATTAGGATCTTTAGCAGGTTCAGAGGGTTCTACAATAGTTTTATGTTTCTTTTTCCTTTTCTTATGAGTAGCACCACTATTTTCAGCTTGTTGAGAATCCTGCTCAATTCTTTTGGGATGCCTCTCAGGATATAGAGGATCCTGGGTAGCAGCACCACTTCTAGTTCAAATTTCATAAGCATGGTTTTCCTTGGAGCATTAACTAGCAAGTTTTTTTGCACTTTAATAAGTTGATCTATTTGAGTTTGAACCATTTGAAAATGTTTAACAATCATTTTATCATCATTAGAGGTTCTTTCCACAATATCCTTCAACTCAACAATAGCTCTAGAGTTTTCCATTAGATGATTTTGCACCCTTTTATTAAAATTATCTTGCTTAACAATAAAAATATCGAATTCTTCTAAGCATTGATTAGGAGGTTTAGAGTAAGGGATATCACCTTCATCAAAATGCTGGAGAGAGTGTACCTCAATAGTGGATGAGTGGGGAATTGGCTTACATAATTCTTCTATAGGAGGTAAATTCTTGGCATATGCAGCTTTAATTCCCTTCTCCTTAAGACATTTCTTAGCTTCCTTCATCACTTCATCATTCAGTTCAATAACTCCTCTCTTCTTAGATGATGGTATAGGCGCCGGTATAGCTGGTTCAGGTATAATTGTTTCAGTTATAGCTGGTTCAGGAGGAGTCCAGTCTTCATAATTCCTGCTTATTTTAGCCATTAATTCCTCAGCTTCCTTGGGAGTCCTATTCCTGAAAACACAATCAGCACAACTATCCAGGTATGTCCTAGATTCTTCAGTTAGTCCATTGTAAAATATATCAAGAAGCTCATCCTTAGGTGCATGAATCAAAGCACAAAACATTGCCCATGATTCAGGCAATATCTCTTTTCTCCCTATTTAAAATCTAAAAGTTCCTGCAAAATAGCATGTCTAGCACTAGGACGAAAATATTTCAGCAGGAAAGTACTAATCAAGCAATCAGGGTTATCAATAGATCTAGGAGGTAAATTATTAAACCAAGTTTTAGCTTCTCCATTTACTGAAAAGGGAAAATTTTAGCAACAAAGTAGGTGTGAATCTTAATATCATCAGAAAACAGGCCACTCATGGTAGAAAGCTCAGTCATATGTGCTACTGCACTTTCATTCTTAGTCCCACAAAAAGGTTTTTTTCTCAACAATAGCTATATAGGATAGATCAAGGGAGAAATCATAATCCTTATCTTTAATGTTTATGGGAGATGCAGCAAACTTAGCATTAGGAGACAATTTGGGCTTAATAGTACGCCTCTCAAGGAGACTCTTAGCGGCACTCCTATCATGGGTGTTTTGACATTCTTTAATAAATTCATCGGTCATCTCAATATAACCGTCTTCAATATCATAGCTCTCTCTAGACTCAGGTGAACTAACAGGTGTAGTAGTGTCTTCATTAGGAGTTTCAGTATTTCCAGCTATAGTTCTAGCAATCGTAGCATCTAGGAAAGGACCTAATGAACCACTCTTATCAAGCACAGTAGAAGCAGCATCATAAGTATTAGAAGTTTCAGATTCAGCAATAATAGCAGTGTGTGTAGCATGTGTATGTGGTGGTGTAAGGAACTTACTCATAACAGATGGTGAATCAAGAGCGACAGAGGTGTTCAGAACCGTACCTCTTCTTGTAGTGGATGGTAAAATAGGAACCTTGCCATCACGAGACTTACCCATGATGGATGGATAGCAGCGAACAATAGGGATTCCAAGTGGACATTATAAATAAAGCTATGCTCCCCAGCAACGGTGCCAGAAAATAGTCTTGATGACCCAAAAGTATAGGGGGTGTATCGCAGTATTTTCGAGGGCAGTGGAACCCAATTTATTGATTCTACACAAGGGGAGCCAAAGAATATTTATAAGCCTTAACAACTGAGTTGTCAATTCAGCTGCACCTGGAAACAATCTTGCTCACAGGAGTTTATCAGTAGCAATAGTTTTGTAGTAGCAATAGTAAAGTAATAGCAGTAGTAAAGTAAAGACATTGGTAAGATTTGCAGTAAATAGTAGGATTAAAGCATGGTAGGCATAGGGATGGATGGGCGTTGCATGGACAAGACAATTCATATGGCAATCAGAACATAGGGCAATTGCAGATAAATAAGATAAAGCATACAAGTACTAAATAATCATAGGCATGTGTTCCATATATAGTCATACATGCTCGCAATGAGAACTTGCACAACATCTTTTGTCCAGCCAGCCTGTTTGTAGTGGGGCCTCAAGGGAACTACTGGCAATTAAGGTGCTCCTTTTAATAGAGCACCGGAGCAAAGCATTAACACTCCGTGAACACATGTGATCCTCACATCAAAGCCATTCCCTCCGGTTATCCCAATTTCTGTCACTTCGGGGCCATTGGTTCCGGACAACAACGTGTGTATACAACTTGCAGGTAAGACCATAAACAATACTATCATAATGAATCAATAACATGTTCAGATCTGAAATAATGGCACTCGGGTCCTAGTGACAAGCATTAAGCATAACAAGTCGCAACAAAGTCAAAAAGCACTAATAGTAGATACTAGGCACCATGCCCTAACAATCTGATGCCATTACAATGAACGATCTCATCCAATCCCTACCATCCCCATAGCCTACATCGAGGGATTACTCACTCATAGATGGGGGAAACATGGATGGTCGATGGAGAAGCGATGGTGATTGGCGATGATCTCCTCCAATTCCCCGTCCCGGCAGGGTGCCAGAACGGAGTTTCTGGTTCCGAATCACGAAATATGGTGGTGGCTGCAGAGCGGAACTCTTTTTGGAAAAACGTCGACCCCCCTGAGTTTTTAGGTCAGAAGGTAACTTATAGGCGAAGGGGGAGACTGAGGGGGTGTCTGGGGCGGCCAGACCACCCCCTGGCGCGCCCAGGCCTAGCCCGCGCGCCCAGGTGGTGTGGCTAGGCCCCAGCCCCACTCCGTCTCGTATTCTAGCTCTGTGAGTCTTCTGGCGAAATAGGATTTTTGGCATATTTTCCGGGATTTTTCCTGATAGTTGATTTTCTGCACAAAAACTAGACACCAAGTAATACTGCTGAAAACAGCGTCAGTCCGTGTTAGTTGTATCCAAATCACTCAAGTTTAGAGAAAAACAACATCAAAAGTGTCCGGAAAAGTAGATATGGACGTATCAGTCATGAACCTCACATCATAATTGGATACATGATGTTTTTTATTCATGCTCTCATTTTTGATGAATAACTTGGTGAGGGCATCCCAAGATTCCTTAGCGGTGTTGAGGTGTTCAATGTGTGGCATGTCCTTGGGACTCATGCCAAGTTGGATCATGTGCAAAGCGGTGGCATTGAGTTGACTGTCAACAACTTCTCTTCTTGTCATATTGATTGGATCTACAACAGGGAGTCCAAACTCGATAATCTTCCACAACTCAATGGATGAACTACACACCTGAGATTTCATAAAAAATTGTCATTTATTAAACAAACATGCACTTAGTTTGGGTGGATCACCCCTATTGTTTATACGAGGACAAGGGATTGGTGGGTCGGAGAGTATAGATGAGGAACCTCGCTATAATTCTCCTTCCCACTTCCCTTTTTGGAAGAGGATCCATTATCCTTGCTATCATTCCCAACCTCCACATCATTAGACTTAGACAAAGCATTATCCTTTGATTTGGAGGGTGAGTCCTTAGGAGGAGTGGGTGATGCGGGTTTAGTGGGTGGCATGAGTCGCGCTATCATTTCACGCATCTCTTGCATTTGGGTTGCCATGGTAGAAGTCAAGGAATTTTCTATCCCTCGAGATCTTCCATGGTAACCGAAACACTAGCCGAAGCTTCACCCTCCGGTCTAGTACCCATACTCTCTTAGGCGGTAAAGCCCGAAATAAGAGCTGAGGCTCTAATACCAATTGAAATGGATCGTATGGGTAGCTAGAGGAGGGTGAATAGGTGCTACTCCAAATTTTAATTCTTTTTAAAAATAGTCTTGACACAAAGGTAAATTCTCTAGATATGAAACTACGGTGAATTTAGCTATATGCCAATCTAGCTACTAAATGAGTAAAGAATAATGAGAGGAACGAAGTAACCAAGAGTGGAGCAAGCAGAGACACGGGATTTGATTTACCATAGTTCCTTCATTTTTAGGGGAAGTACATCTATGTTGGAGGGGTGGGCGGTACTAAGACCACCACGCCACAATAGGCATCACCCTGTTCTCTGATGGATCTCACCATAACTGGCCTGATCCACCTTTACACTATACGGTACCCTTCAAGGTGGGAACCAGCGCCTTTACAACGAGATCGGGACATGCATCCACAACTGAATTGGAGGCTCCCGAGATGACAACAAGATGCCACAACAAACAAGTTTGTCAAATATTGAAACCGAGATCTAGAAATTCAAATGAAACTCAAGATCAAAGGGCCCTCAAATGAAATGAGGGGGAATGAAGATCTTTTTGGTGATAATATAGATCAAGTCCTTCCCCCTCGATCCTCCAAAGATCTAGGCCATCGGATGGATGAACGAGTGGATCTTGGGAATTTGGTGCTCACAAAGTACTATGCTTTTTTTGAAGATTCAAGGGGGCCTTGGTTGAAGATGGGGAGGGGTATTTGTACCCCCTCCCGAGATGCAGCCGTTGGAGTCAACTCGGGACGGATAATCCGGCCAAAGTTGGGGCTAGATAATCCGACCGGGGTAAATATCTGATTTGAAGAAAATAGTCCGGTCATACATCTGCCCCCATTCCGAGCAACACACCTCTGGTCCTGAGCGAAAATTCCAGGGGGCGAATAATCTGGTCCATAGGGAGGGGTGGATTATCCCGTCAGGGAAAATCTCCGGCCCTATCCAAATATCCGGGGGAATTCTCTCCCCCCTCCCATCTGAGCGTCGTTTGTTTGGTCCTTAGTCGAATTTGGGGAGGTCGGATAATCCGGGTCTGGCTAGGGCCGGATTATCTGACCCTGGGCAAACATCTGGTCCAGGGCCAAATATCCGGCCAATAATCCCCCCATGTGAGCGTCGTGCGCCAGGTCCTTAGCCCGAATTTGCCAGGGGCAGACTATCCAGCCCTACCTAGGGCCAGATTAACCAGCCTAGCAAGCTTGTTTCTGCTACATTTAGGCAGGGGCTCTTTCCAATCTTTTGGATGGATGATGTTGACATAAGATAAACCTTCTGTATCTGCAGAACTCAACGCACAATTAAAATATGCTTGGCATTGTTATCTAAGACACAAAACCTTAGGAATCTTGAAGTGTTCTTTCAAACATGCTCGCACACAGGGGATATATATTGCATATCTCAAGAGATCCCCACCACACTAGGGACACATGCAAGATCTGGAGGGATTGCAGCACGCGGGTGCTTCTTTTTGGTAAAACCCTATATATAGAGAGAGATATTTGTGGGCTACCCCCTGGATTTTACCACATGAGGGTTAACCAATGGACTTTTATCCTTATTTTTCTTACTTTAGGTCATAGCAACATGGTAGACCAAAGTTTGAGCCTAAGATCTGAAATCATTTTCTCTGATTGACCTAGCGCGGGAGTTTCTAGCGCAGGATTAATTGCGCATGCATAACCATTCATGATCGTCGCATGGATATGTGAGAACATGATCACACCCGGGGCCTAGATATTGTATAGCTCAACATTCCATCACACTTTTGTACATATTCTCGGACACATGCAAGATCTGGCAAGATTCCGGTGCTCAGTTTTTAGCAAAACCATGGACCATGGGCCCCACATATCTACCCCTAGATTTCTCCACGCGAGGGTTGAACAATGGACTTTTTTCCTTCTTTGGTTATTTTAGGTCATAGCAACATGGTAGACCAAGTTTAAGCCCAAGATCTCAAAGGATTCCCCTTCGGTTGTCCCGACACATGGGAATTTCAAGCACTACAAGGTCGATAACAGTTCTAAGTGTTACCGATCCCATGGACATGAACATGCTCGCCCTAGGGGGCTAGATATTGCCTATCTCATGATCCGACCACACTTTTGTACATATTCTAGGGACTCATGCAAAGATATGGAGCGATTCCGGTGCTCCGGTGCTTCGGTTTTTAGCAAAACCCTATATATAGAGACCTGGGGCCCGTAGATTTACCCCTATAGATTTCTCTACACGAGGGTTGACTAATGGACTTTTATTCTTATTTTGGTTAGTTTAGTACATAGCAACATGGTATACCAAATTTTGAGTCCAAGATCTCAAAGGATTCCCTCTGATTGATCAACCCGATGTGGGGGTCGCTAAGTCTAGGGTGTTATCGATCGCATGGATGTGAGAACATGATCATGCCAGGGGCCTAGATATTGCCTATCTCTCAACAACCCATCACACTTTTGTACATATTATTCTAGGGACGCATATGCAAGATCGTATGGAGGGATTATGGCACTCCAGTGCTTAGTTTTCAACAAAACCCTAGACCATAGGCCCCGCAGATCTACCCCCTATATTTCTCCACATCAAGGTTGAACAATGGACATTTACCCTTATTTTGGTTAGTTTAGGTCACATCAACATGGTAGACCAAGTTTGAGCCCAAGATCTCACAAGATTCCCCTCAGGTTGACCTGACACGGGAGTTTCAAGCTCTACAAGGCTGATAACCATTACAAGTGCATGTTATAAATCACATGGATGAGAACATGTTTGCACCTAGGGGCTAGATATCGCATATCTCAAGAGATCCCCACCACACTAGGGACACATGCAAGATCTAGAGGGATTGTGGCACTCCGGTGCTTTTGTTTTCAATGAAACCCTATAGAGAGAGAGTCGTGGGCTACCCCCTAGATTTCATCACACGAGGGTTGACCAATGGAATTTTATCCTTATTTTGGTTAGTTTAGGTCATAGAACATGGTAGACATAAGTTTGAGTCCAAGATCTCAAATGATTCTCTCAGATTGACCTGAGGCGAGAGTTTCCAATGCAAGATTAATTTCGCATGCATAACCGTTCATGATCGTTGCATGGATATGTGTAACATCACAAAACTCTAATCCAAGTGATCAAGATCCCAATCATCAAAATTAGGGTTAACAAAAACTTTTCCATTCGAAAATATCTAAGCATTCATATGTGTGTGCATTTAAAATAGGAGTTGTTTTGAATTGCCATGTTTAAGTGATCCATTGATTGTAAAATGATTCTAAGGTGAATTAAACATCATCTAGATCATTCCCAAACAAATCCCAAAGAAAAACAAATCAAAATGAATAAAAGAAGGAAATGGTCATTTGTGCCATTTTAATTATCATGCCTACTTTGGCTATTCCTAGAATTCAATTCTTAACAAAAACAAATGTGGATCTTTGCACCCCTTGCTAGTACAAGTAATTATGTACCAAGGCCCACTTTGTGATGTACCAAAAACTTTCAAACACTAATTTAAATGGCATTTGAAAATTGAATCTAGTGTAGGTATCAAGATCACACTTATTCAAAAACCACTCAAATGAATTCCATTTTCAAAACCCAAGCACACCTAGAATCTCAAGCGTAAGATACAACACTCCACCAAAATTCAGCCAAAAATTCAAACATTTTTCTCTTGCGGCCATTTGATCGAACAGATTGTAGATAGAATCAATTTGGCCTAACTTATACTGTTTTTGATTGAATTTTGTCAAACCATTTGAACCTTAGTAGATGCCCTTGTCTCCCCCAGACCCAACCAAGCCATCAAGAGGCTACCCCTTAGCCATTTGCAGAAGTGCAGCGCCACCAGAGCACCATGCTCGCCGGTCAAGCATGGATAGCTCGCAGCCGACCACCTGTCTCTCTCTCGCCATGTCTAGGAGCTAGAACAGACCATACCACTGCCCTCTGTCCCTTCCCAAGCGGAACCGAGCCATGGACCACATGCAGGGCGCCACGCCCAGAACGACCGCACCATGCCAAGCACGCGCCAGAGCGCCGTGCCCGACAAGCTTGCCCACGCCGCGCCTCGACCGTAGCCCGCGCGCACCGCTTCGCCACGACTCCAGGAACCTCCCGGACATGCCCGCTCGCTGCCGCTTAACCTGCAGCCCCCATGCGCCACGTAGAGCACCAGCTTCACCCGACCAATTGCCACCACCCCTAGCCGCGCATTTATGAAGGTAATATGCCCTGAGAGGCAACAATAAAGTTGTTATTATGTATTCCTTATATATGATAGATGTTTATTTTGCATGCTAGAATTGTATTGATCGGAAACATCAATACATGTGTGTTTAATAAACAAAAAGGGTTCCTAGTTATGCCTCTCTTATAGACTAGCTTGTTGATTAACAAGATGATCAAGGTTTCCTGATCATGGACATTGGATGTTTCTAATAACAAGGCCACACCATTGGTGGAATGATGTGATGAACATTCATCCGAAGTATAGCATTACGATCAAGTCATTATGTTTATATTGCTATAACATCATACGAAGTAATCTTTATCCTTAGACCATGAGATCATGATAATTGCTAACACCTGAAGAGTATCTTGATAACATCAAACGTCACACCGTAACAGGGTGACTATAAAGATGGGTACAGTACTACGAAGGTGTTTTGTTGAGGCTCATGGATCAAGAGTGGAATTTGTCAATCTCGATGACAGATAGATATACTCTGGGCCCTCTCGGTGATATCACATTGAGATAGCTTGCAAGCAAGTGATGTGATCACTATAATGTTATATCACGGGAACGAGAAAAGAGTGCATGTCGGTAACGAGAACAAACTAGGTATGGAGATACGGATGATCGAATCTCGGACATGTAATATATCGCGAGACAAAGGGATTTAGTTACAAGCGTTAAAGGTTCTCATGATCACAGAAGTCATTGTTGAATGTGTAGGAGTCAGTATGGATATCCAGGTCCCGCTGCTAATTATTGATCGGAGAAGGGTCTCGATCATGTCTGCATTATTTGTGAACCGTAGGGTGACACACTTAAGAGTGACCGGACACCATTTTGGAGCACATATGTTTCAGACGAAAGAATTGCAAAGCGCAGGAATTGTTTCAATAGAAACCGGAAATTGTTTCGGGTGAAATTGCAGAAAGTGGTTCTGCATGTGATATTGAAATATTGCAAGGGCTATATGTGAATGTTTGTTAATTAAAGTAATTAACAAAATTCTGAATAAATTTAATAAAAGATTTTTATTAAATGAGAGAGCATTAAACTTGGAGAATTTTAATGCATTTAAAGTGGAGACTTTAAAAGGGAATTTGAAGAGGCATTTTAATGTGGAGGGGTTACCACCACATGAATGGGGGAGGTGAGGGGTCACCCCCCATGCGCCAGCCATGGAGAGGAGGGGCACCCCCCTCCTCCTATAAAAGGCCACCCATTCCCTCCTTCATCCACACACCTCCTTGTGAAGGATCTCTCTCCCCTTCTAGAATTATTCCCCCATGGTCTCGGATTAGCGAGATACATGTTCCCGGTGGCATTTCCTCTGGAAGGAGTTGCTGCTTCCGCTGGATCGCTGGAGCGAGGAGGTGGAGGTTGTCTGGTGGCTTGAACATTTGTGCGAGTGCGGATGCGCTGCTGAGTTGCGGCGCTCGGACTTCCTCACGATCTTGAGATCGGCAAGTGTACGACTACATCAACCACGAGTTCCTACTCGTTAACAAAACTCGTTGTCTTCGAGGGTAAGTTCTCGTTGGATGTATGTCCACTCGTTGCTTTGTACCTAGTAGATAGATCTTGGCGTGTAGTTCACACCGTAGGAATTTTTTTGTTTTCTATGCTGTGGACCCAACAGTGGTATCAGAGCCTGATCTATGCGTAGGTGCTTTGCACGGGTAGTACACATATGTTTTTATGTGGGCGATGATGATCATGTTATTGCATCTTCTATGTATTTTGGATATTGGTGGCATAGTGGGATGAAGCGGCCCGGACCAACCTTACATGTCATTGTACATGAGACTGGTTCCACGAATGACATGCAGCTTGTTTTGCATAAGTGGCCGGCGGGTGTCTGTCTCTCCTACTATAGTCAATATCTGATTTACAACGAGTTGCTAATAACTTAGTTATCCTCGTTGTGGTTCATGTTCGTAGGTGAGAACGGTTCTATCTCCGAAAGCCCTAAGCCACGTAAACCTTGCAATTGATAAATTAGAGGCGTCTAGTTTAGATCGTTGTTGGGATAGTGTATTGATATGGTATTGTTGTAAGTAGATGTATGATAGATACTCTTACAACACATTCAACGTGTAAGTTCCATAGACCTTGGCCTTACACACAAAGGAATGATAGAGATCATACCACGATGCAAATGATAGAGATCAAATGCATGGATCATATCATCTCACTTTACACATTAGATGTTAGCATCTTATACTACTAGTTTGGCGCTTTTTGGTAGCATTGTAAGATGATCCCTCATTTAGATATCAAGATAAAATGTGTTCTTCCTTGAGTATGCACCATTCTATGGATCGTGTTTTGAGACATCACGTGATGATCAGGTGTACTCGACTCTACGCTTTCATACAACGGGTGTAAGACAATTTTACACATGCGAGTACTAAGGTTCTTACTTGGCGAGCCTAGCATGTACAGACATGGCCTCGGAACACGGACCAAAAGGTTAAGCATGAGTCATATGGTTGATATGATGCCCATATAGATGCTCGCCTTTGAAGCTACACCGACTCACGTGATGATCGGACTTGGTGTAGTGGATTTGGTTCATGTAATCACCAAAAAGGGACGAGGGATGTCGTTTTTGAGTGGGGGTTCATTAGTAATTTAGATTAGTTGAACTCAATATATCATAAACTTAGTCTAAATAAACTTTACAAATTCTGTTGTAGATGGCACCACCTGATTTTAATTTCAATGTGTTCATGGAGAAAGAGAAACTTGCTGCGAATGGTAGCAACTTCACCAACTGGGCTATGAATTTGAGGATTCTCCTCACTGCTGCACAAAAGCATTATGTGCTAGATGCGCCGCTAGGCCCCCCACCAGCTCCTGATGCCCCTGACGAGGAAAATAATGTCTATGTGACTCGTCAGGAGGACCACAACTTAGTTCATTGCGGCATACTATATGGGCTAGAGCCAGAACTTCAAAAGCGTTTCGAAAATGGCAACGCCTTTGATACCATGGGAGAATTGAAAATGATTTTCGATACCCATGTTGTCGTAGAGAGTTATAATGCTACTGAAAAGTTCTTTAGCTGCATGATGGAGGAGAATAGCTCCGTTAGTGAGCATGTACTCAAAATGTCTAGGTACGCCGATAGGTTTGTGTCCTTGGCAATAACGATTCCCATTGACTTAGGCATACATCGTGTTCTCCAATCTCTGCCACCTAGCTACAAGAGCTTCGTGATGAACTATAATATGCAGGGCATGAAGAAGACTCTTCCCGAGCTTCTGTCAATGCTTAAGACTGCAGAAGTGGAGATTAGGAAAGAACATCAAGTGTTGATGATCAATAGGACCACCGGTTTCAAGAAGGACAAGAAAGGCAAGCTCAAGGGAAAGAAGGGTGGCGAATATGTTGCCACGCCTGAAAAGAAACCCCGAACTGGCCCTAAGTCCGATACTGAGTGCTACTATTGCAAGGGGACTGGCCATTGGAAGCGCAACTGCCCCAAGTATTTGGCCGACAAGAAGTCTGGCAAGGCAAACAAAGGTATATGTGATATACATGTTATTGATGTGTACTTGACTAGTACTTGCAGTAGCACCTGGGTATTTGATACGGGATCAGTTGCTAATATATGTAACTCGATTCAGGGGCTGCGGAACAAGTGACAACTAGCAAGGTATGAGGTCACAATGCGGGTCGGCAATGGATCAAGAGTTGATGTGATCGCCGTTGGAACGCTGCCTCTCCATATGCCATCGGGATTAGTCATAAACCTAAATAATTGTTATTTGGTGCCTGCACTTAGAATGAACATTGTATCCGGATCATGTTTGATGCAAAGTGGTTATTCGTTTAAATCTGAAAACAATGGTTGTTCGATTTATATGGATAATATCATTTATGGTTATGCACCTATGTTGAATGGTTTATTTTTGATGGATCTCGATAGTAATATTACGCACATTCATAATGTTAATACTAAAAGGATTAAAATTGATAATGATATATATGCATATATGTGACACTGCCGTCTAGGTCATATTGGCGTTAAACACATGAAGAAACTCCATTCTGATGGACTGTTGTAATCACTTGATTTTGAATCCTTTAATACATGTGAGCCATGTCGTATGGGCAAGATGACTAGAACGCCGTTTTACAGTTCAATGGAACGGGCGACAGATCTATTGGAAATCATACATACTGATGTGTGTGGACCAATGAGTGTGTCGGCGCGAGGTGGATATCGTTATTTTGTTACTTTCATGGATGATTTGAGTAGATACGGGTATATCTATTTGATGAAACACAAGTTTGAAACTTTTGAAAAGTTCAAGGAATTTCAGAATGAAGTGGAAAATCATCGTAATAGAAAGATCAAATTTCTACGGTCTGACCGTGGAGGAGAGTATCTAAGTTACGAGTTTAGCACACACATGAAAGAGTGTGGAATAGTTTCACAACTCACGCCTGCCGGAACACCACAACGTAATGGTGTGTCGGAACGTCGTAATCGTACCTTATTGGATATGGTTCGATCTATGATGTCTCTGACTGACTTGCCACTGTCATTTTGGGTTATGCACTGGAAACAGCTGCATTCACTTTAAATCGGGTACCACCTAAATCCGTTGAAACGACACCGTATGAATTATGGTTTGGAAACAAACCCTAGTTGTCATTTCTTAAAGTTTTGGGATGTGATGTTTATGTGAAGAAACTTCAACCGGATAAACTCGAACCCAAAGCAGAAAAATGCGTCTTCATAGGATACCCTAAGGAAACGATTGGGTATACCTTCTATCACAGATCTGAGGGCTAGGTTTTTGTTGCCAAGAATGGATCCTTTCTTGAGAAGGAGTTTCTCGCGAAAGGTGTGAGTAGTCGGAAGGTAGAACTCGAAGAGGTTATTGAACCTTCTCTTCATGAAATGGCGAGTGGCGCAACACCGGGAGTTGTTTCGGAGTTGACTTCACCTAATGAAGAGAGAGCTAATGATATTGATCATGAAACTCTGAAAGAGGAAACTACCGAACCTCGCAGGTCAAGCAGGGCACGTGCAGCTCCTGAACTGTACGGCAATCCTGTTGTGAATTTCATGGTTGATGAAATGGATGACCCTGCGACGTATGAAGAAGCGATGATGAGCCCGGATTCCAAAAAATGGCTAGAAGCCATGAAATCCAAGATGGAATCCATGTACGAGAACCAAGTTTGGACCTTGGTGGACTTACCTCACGATCGAAAGGCCATTGAGAATAAATGGATTTTCAGAAGAAAAACTGATGCTAATGGTAATGTGACCATCTATAAGGCCCGACTTGTTGCAAAGGGGTTTCGACAAATTCAAGGAGTTGACTACGATGAGACATTCTCTCCCGTAGCGATGCTTAAGTCAGTTAGGATTATGTTAGCAATTGCTACATATTTCGATTATGAAATATGGCAGATGGATGTTAAAACTACGTTCCTCAATGGTAATATTGAAGAAGAGTTGTATATGATACAACCTAAGGGTTTTGTCGATCCTAAGGATACTAATAAGGTATGCAAACTTCAGCGATCCATCTATGGACTGAAGCAAGCATCCCGGAGTTGGAATCTCCGCTTTGATGAGGTGATCAAAGAGTTCGGATTTGTCCAAACTTATGGAGAGGCTTGTATTTACAAGAAAGTGAGTGGGAGCAATGTGGCATTTCTGATATTATATGTGGATGACATATTATTGATTGGAAATGATATAGATCTTTTAAACAGGGTTAAAAGTTATCTAAACAGCAAATTTTCGATGAAAGACCTTGGTGAAGCGTCATATATGTTAGGCATTAAAATCTATAGAGATAGATCAAGGCGCCTAATTGGGCTATCGCAGAGTACATACCTTAATAAGATATTAAAGAAGTTTAATATGGATGAAAGTAAGAAGGGGTTCTTACCTATGTTGCAAGGCAAGACATTGAGTAAGACTCAAAGTCCGGCTACAGCGGAAGAAAGAGAGATGATGGATAAGATCCCCTATGCCTCGGCCATAGGCTCTATTATGTATGCCATGCTATGTACAAGACCGGATGTGGCACATGCTATTAGTTTGACTAGTAGGTACCAATCTGATCCAGGTTCGGAACACTGGATAGCGGTAAAGAACATCCTCAAGTACTTGAGAAGAACTAGGGATATGTTTGTTATATACGGAGGTGAAGAAGAGCTAGTCGCTAAGTGTTATGTTGATGCTAGCTTTGACACCGATCCGGATGACTCTAAGTCTCAATCTGGATATGTATTTCTCTTGAACGGAGCAGCAGTTAGTTGGAGGAGTTCTAAACAACCTGTGGTGGTTGGATCAACGACGGAGGCGGAATATGTTGCTGCTTCAGAAGCGGCGCAGGAAGCGGTTTGGATGAAAGAGTTCACTACGGAACTAGGTGTGGTTCCTAGTGCATTGGACCCAATGGTGATCTACTGTGACAACAATGGAGCCATAGCCAATGCAAAGGAACCGAGGTCTCACAAGAATTCCAAGCATATTGAGTGCCGGTTTCACTCCATCTGCGAGCATGTAAAGGATGGAGATATAAAGATTTGTAAGGTACACACGGACCTAAATGTAGCAGATCCGTTGACTAAAGCTCTCCCTAGGGCAAAACATGATCAACACCAGAACTCCATGGGTGTTAGATTTATCACTATGTGAACTAGATTATTGTCTCTAGTGTAAGTGGGATACTGAAGGAAATATGCCATGAGAGGCAATAATAAAGTTGTTATTATGTATTCCTTATATATGATAGATGTTTATTTTGCATGCTAGAATTGTATTCATCGGAAACATCAATACATGTGTGTTTAATAAATAAAAAGGGTTCCTACTTATGACTCTCTTATAGACTAGCTTGTTGATTAACAAGATGATCAAGGTTTCCTGATCATGGACATTGGATGTTGTTAATATCAAGGTCACACCATTAGTTGAATGATGTGATGAACATTCATCCGAAGTATAGCATTACGATCAAGTCATTATGTTTATATTGCTATAACATCATACGAAGTAATCTTTATCCTGAGACCATGAGATCATATTAATTGCTAACACCTGAAGAGTATCTTGATAACATCAAACGTCACACCGTAACAGGGTGACTATAAAGATGGGTTCAGTACTACGAAGGTGTCGCTGACCTGCGGGACCCCCCGATCAGTTGTCATCCGTGCCGCGGAGCACCACTGGGCCGGCCTGTTAGTTTTCCCACGCGACCCAGTTAGTTCAAATATAGATTTTCCTATTTTAGTTTGAACTCACTTTTGTCCCTTAGTTTAAAAATCAACTCAGAGAGTTTTATAAATCCAAATTGAGTGATTCCAATCTTGTTAGAAATCCTCTGAAAAAATCTATCCAAGCCCGTTAGATTTAATTCATTTAGAGTTAGAGATATCTCCTAGTAAAAATAATAAGACAGAAGAAATTGCACCTTCAAACATTTTTATAAAATCAACCACAATAGCTTTTGAGTTGATTCCAACTCTCAAAAATCACATTTAACCATACCTATCTGAATGTGTAATAATATTAATGTTTACATGCAGTGACTTTGGACTAGTACCAAAATAATGCTATATAGGCATTTCTAGTCACTTTAAATCACTAATTATTAAACTTAAATTTATTTAAATATGATCCAACCTTTAAATGACATTCCCATATGTTAGAATATGTGGTGATGCCATGTTTCCACATGATCCCATATTTTAATTGGAGAATATTAAATCTTAGTTAATTTCGATGAGTAGAAATTACTTTTCTCATTTAAAAACAATGAAGCTAGTTAATAAAACCATGTGATGCTTGTGATGATAATAGATCATCAAATGTGTGCCTTAGTGTACTAAGTAGCCTAGTTAAGTATTTTTTGGTGATTGTGTATCCCATATGTATTTAAAGAAGATAGTACCGACCCAACTTACGAGGAGGAGGAGTTCTACCCAGAGGAAGAGGAAGAAAACTTCAACCACTACACTACCCAAGGCAAGCTAACACTTGCAAGTATTATACTAGCAATCCATCATTAACAATGCAAGCTAACCCTTGCAAGCTAGATAATCTAAGAAATATGCATTAGGCATGCTTTGGTTATACCATTTTTAATATTACCTACCCCAAGTTTTATTTCCAAGCTTTACGTTCTTTACTTTACCAAAGTCCCTTACTTGTTTGAAGGTAGCATAAAAAGTATAAAACTTGACTTATCTAGATAACCTTAGATGTCATTCTATGGCATGAGATTGAGATTAGCATCCCACCTTAGTGAACACTCTTAACTTAGTAGCTTACAGCTAAATCAAAACTTGAGTCACTTTAGATGGGAATACTTGGTGAAAATGAATTGTGAAAACCTTGGAATGATGAGTCATTCTATTGAAATGTTTTGACATGTGTCGAGAAACACAAATGGTTTATGATGGTGAAAATGTTGAGGCATGAGCCTTAACCCCTTTTAAAAAACTGATGATTGGATTCGGATGCGATACCATTCCAATTTTTACCGTACAACCACAATACCTGAATTGGGTAAGGCTTAGCCGGAAGTTTATATGCATTAGTATTAGTTCCCTCATGGGAGAGGTTTGAGCTGAGGCTACCTCTCAATGTTGTCCACATATGCAGTGCCCAAGATGATAGATGGTCATGGTTGGGAGGCCATACTCATAGGAGAGGTGCTTATACTAGGGTGTGTAAAGGAAAGGTTGTGTTTGATTATCTGCATACTAAGTATGATGATTCAGGGTTATCCCTGACAGATGTATCGAATCTTGTGGTAAAAGTGTACCACCTCTACAGAGTGTCAAACTATTCGAATAGTCGCGTCCGCGGTTATGGACAGTTGGAGTGGCCATACTGTTTCGTTGTCAGATGTTTTCAAAATGACTTATGAAAGACATGATGAATCTTGACTTGACCACAACAGAGTTGTGACTATGACACTAGCTTCCCAACTTAAGTGATTCTAGAACTTTATTTTATCTTTCTTTGTTTCTGAACTCAGCTTAGGTTTCAAACTTAACTTTACAAATAAACATATAATTAGCTCTCCCACTAGAACTACCTTACTTATTAGTGATAGTTTGCGAGTACTTAAAGAGTACTCATGGCTTTTGTCCCTGGCTATTCCTATGGCCAGACTATGAAGGAGAGTACCAAGATGACGGACAACAGGATGGCTATGATAACTAGGACTATCTACCTTCGTCAGCATTGCTTGTGACACTAAAGATGGACCCCACCGCTACGCTTATTATCTTTTCCGCTGCTTGTTGTATTGAGACTAGATCATGAGATCCTTTATTCGTGTAAGACATTATTATGGTTTGTAATGGATGATGTACTGTGATATCCAATCTGTTATGTCTCTCAAAAATGGTAATCCTAGGATTGCGAGGTATGGCATAACAGGCATTTGGGATTAAAAATCCGGGTGTTTACAAGTTGGTATCAGAGCCATCCTGACCATAGGAGACCCTAGTTAGAATGTACGTCTAGACCAAAAACTTAGTTTCAAAAACCAAAGTGACTATTTATGAAAAACTATTTCCTCTCTTATCCTTGGGAATTCATTCTTTCTCAAAAATTCATGTTCCTCCAATTCTTACATTACTACCTAAAACTTGACACACTTGATCACTTCACTAACTTCCTCATCCTTAATTCTTGTAGATGGAGTCCCAGTTCAGCAAGTTCTACCAGTTGGGAAACGGAGGTCAGCTGATCTTCGAGAGGGATCTGGATTCACTATCAGAACTCTTGGGACGCCCACATCCGGAGTTTCTTGGAGCTCAACTTCCTGGACCCCCAGGAGGAGATTTGCAATGGCTTGTCACCACGGATCTTCGAGGAAGTATCGAAGCACCAATGTCCGGTAGAATCCAGTTCTCCGTCAGAGAGAACAACTGTCTAGATGGATTAGCCAGGGCAATGCATGAAGCTCTCGCACGTCTATGTGCCCTCAGTGTCAACCAAATCCAAGGAACCCGTTTTGCTCACTATGCAAGGCGTGACTTCATGGGGATGCCAATGGAGATGCCAAGTCACCCAGAATTGAGACGTCAAGTGGAGAACCTTGACTTCTTGCTGCACGACAGACAACAAGAACTGGACAATTCTAGGTAGTTGGCCAACCACAACCGTGCCATTGCCGACCAGAAGGCCCAGACTTTCTCACTGCTTGTCAAGGATCGTCAGTCTCTTCGCCGCCAGCGCGAGAAGAAGGATCGCACCATCACTCGTCTTCGCAAGAAGGTGGCCGACCTCGAGAAGACCGTCAAGGTGCAAGAAACTCAGCTCGCAGCAAAGGAGGAAGAAGAGGAGGGTGAAGACATCCAGGGAGATCTGGATTCTTACCTTAGCAATGATGATGACTTTTTGGAGGAGGATGTTGTGGACTTCTACACCGACGATGACGACTCTGACTTCATCGATGATGAGTAGATGCACTAGAGCACTATCGTAGCATGAGATGTATCGGTCCCACTGTATCATAGCTTGCAGAATGGTTCTGAAAACCATCTGTTTTCCTTTGTTGTTGTGGTGTGTGTGTGTGTTTGTACCATGTGCCTTGTTTGAATGAATGAAATGAAGTTAGTTGCAAAACCTGGGTCAAACTCAAAGTTTTAGATTTGAAATCAAAACCATGAACCCTAGAACTTTCCCTCTTACCCCTTTATCTATCTCAATCTTCAGATAACTCGTGGAAACCCCGGAGGGAGGAGCTCATCACAGGACCCAATGCTGCAGCTTATGCAGATGTTAGTTGCAGACCGTGGAGCAAGCAGGGCAGAGCGCCAGGCCAACTTAGCAACACTGCAGCAGATAGCCCAGATGGCCCAAAATAACCAGGGGCATGGAAATCAGGATCATCAAGGATCCAAGCTGAAGAACTTCCAGAATACCAATCCCCCAATCTTTAGCACTTCAGAGAAGCCATTAGATGCTGATGACTAGTTGCAGACGATGGAGAATAATTTGGAGGTAGCCTGAGTTGATGACAATGAGAAAGTTCTCTTTGCCACCCACTATCTGGCAGGAGATGCAAGAGCCTGGTGGAACAACATCTGCCTGATGAACCATGGTCAAGTGATGACATGGGAAGCTTTCAAAATCAAGTTCAGCCGCACCCACGTGCCGCAGGGCCTAGTCACCAGAATTCGGTATGAATTTAGAGAATTGAAGCAAGGCAGAATGACTGTAGTGGAGTACCGTGACAGATTCCTGTCGCTTGCCAGGTACACACCTGATGAGATCAACATAGAGGCAAAGAAGAAAGAGAGATTCCTGAACGGACTGCAGCATGAGATGCAGACTGTTCTCGTCAACATCCGCTTCGAGGATCTCGAAGAGCTAGTCGACTCTGCCATTCAGATAGAAGGGAACATTAACCAGGCAAACGACAACCGCAAACATCGTATGATGGACCAAGCTCGATCTAGCAGTCACTAGAAGTATCGTCCCAATCCGTCTGCATGATATGCACCAAGAAACAACCGACCCCCAATGTCTCGCCCAAGCTACCCCAACCGTAGCGGAGGCAATGTGAAGTCTAGAGGAAACAACAACCCCGGCAACACTAGCAATTTCAACTGTGCACCTCTCAAGAGAAACAACAACAACAACACTGCACCCAGAACTAGAAGAAATGTTGTGCCTGTCGCAGCAAAGGACAAGTCCTAGATAACTTGTTTCGAGTGTGGAGTGAAGGGCCACTACTCAAATGAGTGCCCCAAGAAGACTGCCGCCACTACCAATGTGAATGCCCCAACTCAACAGCAGCGTCATGTTCAACCATGAAGAAGATTTGCCCCAGGGAACCCTCACAACCGCAACGGCCGTCTCTTCCACATGAACGCCGAGGAAGCCCAAGAAGCGCCAGATGTAGTGCTGGGTATGTTTTCTGTCAACTCCGTTTTAGCAAGAGTTTGTTTGATTCGGGAGCATCGCATTCATTTGTCACCGAAGAATTTGCATGCACTAGTAAGATCCACCCAACCAACTTGAAGCATGTCATGATAGTTCAAATCCCCGGTTCAACTACAAAAGCTAGAAAAATTTGCAAAGTCGTGCCTATCAGAATACATAGGATAGATTTTTATGCCTACCTAATTGTACTCGGAACTAAAGGATTGGAAGTAGTACTAGGTATGGACTGGATGTCAAGGCATAAAGGACTAATAGACTGTGCTAAGAAAGCCATCACCATGACCAGTAGCTCTGGAGTAACAGTAGAGCATATATCTGAAACCTTACCTTGTCAATTCAAGTGCAACAATAGTCTAGCCCTACCCACCATAGACCAAGTCAGAGTAGTCTGTGAATACCCCGACGTATTCCCAGATGAATTGCCAGGTATGCCCCCGGATAGGGATATAGAGTTCATTATCGAACTAATCCTCGGAACCGGACCCATAGCCCAGAGACCATATAGCATGAACCCCTCAGAGTTAGTAGAGTTGAAGAAGCAGTTGGATGATATGTTAGCAACAGGCTTGATTCAACCAAGCACATCGCCATGGAGATCACCAGTGTTATTCATCGACAAGAAAGATGGAGGCAATCGTTTGTGCACCGATTACAGAAAGTTGAATGACGTCACTATCAAAAACAAGTACCCACTACCAAAGATAGAAGATCTATTTGATCAGTTGAGTGGTACCCATCTATTCTCAAAGATTGATCTTAGGACTGGTTATCACCAACTTAAGATTCATGTAACAGATATTCCGAAGACTGCCTTTACTACTCGTTATGGTTTATACGAGTATACGGTTATGTCTTGTGGATTAACCAATGCCCTTGCTTATTTCATGAATCTCATGAATAAGATCTTTATGAATTTCCTAGATAAGTTTGTCGTTGTGTTTATCGACGATATCCTTATCTACTCCAAGTCAGAAGAAGAGCATGAGCAACATCTGAGGATCATCCTAGAAACCCTGAGAGAACATAGGTTGTATGCCAAGTTCAGCAAATGTGAGTTTTGGCTGAAAGAAGTAGGATTCCTAGGACATATTGTGTCTGCCGGAGGAGTCTCTGTTGATCCCGCCAAGATCAAGGATGTCGAAGAATGGGAAGCCCCAACCACTCAAACCCAAGTTCGTGCATTTCTCGGATTAGCGGGATATTACCGCAAGTTCGTAGAGGGATTCTCGAGCATCGCCAGACCCATGACCCAATTGTTGAAGAAGGACAAGAAGTTTGAATGTACCGACAAATGTGAAGCCAGTTTCCAAGAGCTGAAGAAGAGATTGATATCAACCCCAATATTGATCATGCCAGATATCAAGAAGCTATTTGATGTGTATGGTGACGCATCCAAGATTGGTCTCGTATGTGTATTGATGTAGGAAGGAAAAGTCATAGCTTACCTGTCTCGGCAACTGAAGCAGCATGAGCAGAACTATCCGACCCATGATCTTGAGCTAGCAATTGTAGTTCTAGCGTTGAAGACATGGCGTCATTATCTTATGGGTAATCGCTGTGACATTTACTCATATCACAAGAGCTTTAAGTATATTTTCACTCAGAAGGAGCTGAATATGAGGCAACAGAGATGGATAGAGTTAATCAAGGATTATGACCTTGACATTCACTATCACCCCGGCAAAGCCAATGTGGTAGCTGATGCTCTTAGTAGATTGCCGTGTAGACTAAACACAATGATCAAGGAGAAGCAACCAAGTTTGTATGAGGAGTTGGAGCAGTTTAGAACTGAGCTTGTTACCAACGGATTTTTAGCTAGCTTTGAACTTCAACCCACATTAATCAGCCAAATCAAGGAAGCCCAGAAGGGAAATGAAAGTATCGACGGAATCAAACATCGTATTGGTACAGGAAAGGTGCCTGGATTTATCGAAGACGAAGAAGGAGTTCTGTGGTACAAAGGACGTATCTGTGTGCCAACAAATTCGGAGCTAAACCAAGTTATCATGCAGGAAGCTCATGATACTCTTTATTCTATCCAGCCCGGAGGAACAAAGATGTATCAAGATTTGAAAGAGCAATTTTGGTGGCACAAGATGAAGAGAGAAATTGGGAGCTACATCGCCAAGTGTGACATCTTTCAAAGTGTCAAAGCAGAGCATCAGAGACCCGCAGGACTGTTGCAACCATTGCAGTTTCCGGAATGGAAATGGGATTCCATCGGAATGGACTTGATCACCAGATTGCCTACCTCTAGTAGGGGAAATGACTCAATCTGGGTCATCGTTGATAGACTGTCCAAGATATCTCACTTTATACATGTCAAGACAACCTACCAGAGTTCGAAGCTAGCAGAGCAGCATATTGCTAGAATTGTTAGTCTGCATGGAACCCCCAAGACCATAGTATCAGATCGAGGAACCCAATTTACCTCGAGATTTTGGCAGAAAGTCCAGGAAGGATTAGGAACCAAGTTGAACTTCAGCACCGCTTATCACCCGCAAACTGACGAACAGACTGAGAGAGTCAACCAAATCCTAGAAGATATGTTGAGAGCTTGTATGTTGGAATACGAATCAAAATGGGAAGATTGCCTGCCTTTCGCAGAATTCTCATATAACAACAGTTATCAAGCTAGTTTGCAAATGGCACCATTTGAGTTCCTATACGGAAGGAAGTGGCGTACCCCTTTGAATTGGTCGCAAGTAGGAGAGAGTCAGATTTTCGGACCCGACATTCTCCGAGAAGCCGAAGAGAAGGTTCACAAAGTCCGTGAGCACCTCAAGACTGCCCAATCCAGACATAAGAGTTATGCTAACAAGAGAAGGAGAGACCTGACTTTCAATGTCGGAGATTTCATGTATCTCAAGGTTTCACCATTGAAGGGAACCCAACGCTTTAGTCTGAAAGGAAAGTTAGCCCCAAGATATATCGAACCCTTCAAGATTCTGAACCACCGAGGAGAAGTATCGTATCAACTGGAACTGCTAGAAGAGATGTCAGCCATCCACCATGTGTTCCATATCTCGTTACTTCGCAAATGCCTAGAAGTGCTGGAGAAGACTAAAGTTTTCAAGAACATCGATCATCGAGCTGTTGATATCAACAAGGACCTGACCTATCGTGAAGTACCCATCCGTATCTTGGAGGAAGCCTACGGAACCACCAGAACCAGGAGTATCAAATTTCTCAAGATTCAATGGAGCAACCATACCGAAGAGGAAGCCACTTGGGAGCGAGAAGATTACATTAGGACGGAGTTCCCAGATCTCTTTAGTTCCTAGTTTTCTTTTGTAAATCTCGGGACGAGATTTTGTTTAAGGGGGGAAGGTTTGTAACATCCCAAAACTCTAATCCAAGTGATCAAGATCCCAATCATCAAAATTAGGGTTAACAAAAACTTTTCCATTTGAAAATATCTAAGCATTCATATGTGTGTGCATTTAAAATAGGAGTTGTTTTGAATTGCCATGTTTAAGTGATCCATTGATTGTAAAATGATTCTAAGGTGAATTAAACATCATCTAGATCATTCCCAAACAAATCCCAAAGAAAAACAAATCAAAATGAATAAAAGAAGGAAATGGTCATTTATGCCATTTTAACTATCATGCCTACTTTGGCTATTCCTAGAACTCAATTCTTAACAGAAACAAATGTGGATCTTTGCACCCCTTGCTAGTACAAGTAGTGATGTACCAAGGCCCACTTTGTGATCTACCAAAAACTTTCAAACACTAATTTTAAATGGCATTTGAAAATTGAATCTAGTGTAGGTATCAAGATCACACTTATTCAAAAACCACTCAAATGAATTCCATTTTCAAAACCCAAGCACACCTAGAAGCTCAAGCATAAGATACAACACTCCACCAAAATTCAGCCCAAAATTCAAACATTTTTCTCTTGCGGCCATTTGATCGAATAGGTTGCAGACATAATCAATTTGGCCTAACTTATACTGTTTTTGATCAAATTTTGTCAAACCATTTGAACCCTAGTAGATGCCCTTGTCTCCCTAGACCCAACCAAGCCATCCAGAGGCTACCCCTTAGCCATTTGCAGTAGTGCAGCGCCACCAGAGCACCATGCTCGCCGGTCGAGCATGGATAGCTCGCAGCCGACCACCTGTCTCTCTCTCTTTCGCCATGACTAGGAGCTAGAACAGACCATACCACCACCCTCTGTCCCCTCCCCGAGTGGAACCGAGCCATGGACCACATGCAGAGCGTCGCGCCCAGAACGACCGCACCATGCCGAGCACGCGCCAGACCGCCACGCCCGACAAGCTTGTCCACGCCGCGCCTTGACCGCAGCCCACGCGCACCGCTTCGCCATGACCCCAGGAACCGCCCGGACATACCCGTTTGCTGCCGCTTGACCTGCAGCCCCCATGCGCCACGTCGAATGCTGCCTCTGCCGCGCAGAGCACGATCTTCACCCGACCAAATGCCACCACCCATAGCCGCGCATTTAAATCGTAGAGCACCGCCAGGAGGCAGGCCACCGTCCCCTACCTCCAGCCACGACGATAGCACATTGTACAGTCCTCGCCGGAGTCGCCAGCCCATCCTGTTTGGTTGCCTCATCGAGCTATAAATAGAGGCCACCCCCAACCTCATTTTGCACACCATATCACTCCCCTCTCTCCACTGATCCTTCCACCCCATCCCCGGAGCAAGGCAGGTCGCCGTTCGCCGGAATTTTGCCGGAGCTTGCCGCAGCAGAGGAGGAGAGGCGCCGTTGATTGCGACTGCCCCAGCAGCCGCCACGACCACGCCTAGAACCGCCGTCGTCCACCAACTCGATCGCCCCCATCGCCACGACTAGTTGGAGCCCTGGTAAGCCCCCACATACCCCCACCGAGCTGCTAGGGTTAGCTCTCGCCGGCGACCTGTTCGCCGGGGACGATGATCCTCAGTCGTTGATCCACCTTTTAATCATAGCGCTGAGAGTTCCCCGTACCGCTTCATGTTTGATGTTTCGCTGACCTGCGGGACCCCTTGTCAGTTGTCATCCGCGCCGCGGAGCGCCACTGGGCCGGCCCGTTAGTTTTCCCGCGCGACCCAGTTAGTTCAAATATGAATTTTCCTATTTTAGTTTGAACTCACTTCTGTCCCTTAGTTTAAAAATCAACTCACAGAGTTTTATAAATCCAAATTGAGTGATTCCAATTTTGTTAGAAAGCCTCTCAAAAGATCTACCCAAGCCTGTTGGATTGAATTCATTTATAGTTAGAGATCGCTCCTAGTAAAAATAATAAGACAGAAGCAATTGCACCTTCAAACATTTTTATAAAATCAACCACAATAGCTTTTGAGTTGATTCCAACTCTCAAAAATCACATTTAACCATACCTATCTGAATGTGTAATAATATTAAGGTTTACATCCAGTGACTTTGGACTAGTACCAAAATAATGCTATATAGGCATTTCTAGTCACTTTAAATCACTAATTATTAAACTTAAATTTATTTAAATATGATCCAACCTTTAAATCACATTCCCATATGTTAGAATATGTGGTGATGACATGTGTACACATGATCCCATATTTGAATTGGAGAATATTAAATCTTAGTTAATTTCAATGAGTAGAAATTACTTTTCTCATTTAAAAAGATTGAAGCTAGTTAATAAAACCATGTGATGCTTGTGATGATAATAGATCATCAAATGTGTGCCTTAGTGTACTAAGTAGCCTAGTTAAGTATTGTTTGGTGATTGTGTATCCCGTATGTATTTATAGAAGATAGTACCGACCCAGCTTACGAGGAGGAGGAGTTCTACCCAGAGGAAGAGGAAGAAAACTTCAACCACTCCACTACCCAAGTCAAGCTAACACTTGCAAGTATTATACTAGCAATCCATCATTAACAATGTAAGCTAACCCTTTCAAGCTAGATAACCTAAGCAAGATGCATTAGGCATGCTTTGGTTATACCATTTTGAATATTACCAACACTGAGTTTTATTTCCAAGCTTTACCTTCTTTACTTTACCAAAGTCCCTTACTTGTTTGAAGGTAGCATAAAAAGTATAAAACTTGACCTATCTAGATAACCTTAGATGTCATTCTATGGCATGAGATTGAGATTAGCATCCCACCTTAGTGAACACTCTTAACTTAGTAGCTTAGAGCTAAAGCAAAACTTGAGTCACTTTAGATGGGAATACTTGGTGAAAATGAATTGTGAAAACCTTGGAATGATGAGTCATTCTATTTAAATGTTTTGACATGTGTTGAGAAACACAAATGGTTTATGATGGTGAAAATGTTGAGGCATGAGCCTTAACCCCTTTTACAAAACTGATTGTTGGATTCGGATGCGATACCATTCCAATTTTTACCGTACAACCACAATACCTGAATTGCGTAAGGCTTATCCAGAAGTTTATATGCATTACTATTAGTTCTCTCACGGGAGAGGTTTGAGCTAAGGCTACCTCTCAATGTTGTCCACCTATGCAGTGCCCAAGATGGCAGATGGTCATGGTTGGGAGGCCATACTCATAGGAGAGGTGCTTATACTAGGGTGCGTAAAGGAAAGGTTATGTTTGATTATCTCCATACTAAGTATGATGATTCAGGGTTATCCCTGACAGATGTATCGAATCTTGTGGTGAAAGTGTACCACCTCTGCAGAGTGTCAAACTATTCGAATAGCCGCGTCCGCAGTTATGGACAGTTGGAGTGGCCATACTGTTTTGTTTTCAGATGTTTTCAAAATGACTTATGAAAGAAATGATGAATCTTGTATTGACCACAACAGAGTTGTGACTATGACACTAGCTTCCCAACTTAAGTGATTCTATAACTTTATTATATATTTCTTTGTTTCTGAACTCAGCTTAGGTTTCAAACTTAACTTTACAAATAAACATAGAGTTAGCTCTCCCACTAGAACTACCTTACTTATTAGTGATAGTTTGCGAGTACTTAAAGAGTGCTCATGGCTTTTGTCCCTGGTTATTCCTATGGCCAGACTATGAAGGAGACTACCAAGATGACGGACAGTAGGACGGTTATGATGACTAGGACTATCTGCCTTCGTCAGCATTGCCTGTGACACTAAAGATGGACCCCACCGCTACGCTTATTATCTTTTCCGTTGCTTGTTGTATTAAGACTAGATCATGAGATCCTTTATTCGTGTAAGACCTTATTATGGTTTGTAATGGATGATGTACTATGATATCCAATCTGTTATGTCTCGCAAAAATGGTAATCCTGGGATTGCGAGGTATGGCATAACAGGCATCTAGGATTAAAAATTCGGGTGTTGACAATATGTGAGAACATTCTCACACCCGGGGCCTAGATGTTGTCCATATCAACATCCCATCACACTTTTCTACATATTCTAGGGACACATGCAAGATCTGGCGGGATTCCAATGCTCGGTTTTCAGCAAAACCATGGACCATGGGCCCAGATATTTACCCCTAGGGTTCACAAATGGACTTTTCCCTTATTTTGGTTAGTTTAGGTCATAGCAACATGGTAAACCAAGTATTATCCTAAGATGATTCCCCTTCGGTTGACCCGACACATGGAAGTGTTTCAAGCGCTACAAAAGGTAGATAACTGTTCTAAGTGTTATCGACCGCATGGAACTGAACATGCCCGCACCAGGGGCTAGATATTGCCTATCTCAAGATCCCACCATACTTTTGTACATATTCTAGGGACACGTGCAAGATCTGGAGGGATTTCGCCGCTTTGGTACTTTCGTTTTCAGCGAAACCCTATATATATAGACCGCACGCCCGCGGATCTTCCCTCCCTAGATATTGCAGAATTAATTCTAAGTGTGCACAATATGAAAATATCTTTGGGAAACATTTTTTACCATTCAAAGATGCACATATGTGGAAACTACAACTAGACATATAATGACAAGTAACACTACAACACGGAGCTCAGGCACTGGCGCTTATGGACGCCAGGGCACAACCTTAGTCGCCGTGCTCATGCTAGCCGTCAGGGATAACTGGTCAGGGATTGTGCAACGACGACAGATTTTTTAGCGCAGCACAACGTGAGCCACCAAGCTAGTGCTTCCGTGGTAGCAAATCATTTATGTCGCGACCCATGTAGGGAGGCACTACCTAGTTGTCGTGGTAGCTGTGAGACTACGACACAATAGCAATGCCTCGTAATGTCTCTGTTAGCGCATGATATATGGAAATTTTGCAATTTGGCCCCATCAAATATCTAATATCTATATTACATCTCAACCCAACAAACACCATAACAAAGAACTCATAACACACATACTACAACTTTAGCTAAATTAACATGAGCATTCATTACATATATACATTACATCTCAACCCAATAGGTTCACAGCTGACAAAAGATGCAAATAATTCCAACAAGTTCGAACAACTACAAAAGATACACCGTCACGATCAGAGAACCTGATTTGACACCAAACTAGATACCGGCAGCGGGGAAGGAGTCCCCCGCGCCGCCGCCCCATGATACCGGTGCTCCCCCATGATACCGACGGCGGGGAAGGAGTCCCCCACGCCGCCGCCATCCTCTTCACCATCTTCACTGCCATCTCCATCACCTAATCCTCCTAGTATGCAGTGGTTCATCCTCCCACACACCTCTGTACCGTCCTATTTAACATGGTATTTGATGCTATAAGTTATAATCCTATGATCTATGTCATGTTTGTGTAGTTTCTTTGTTCTTAGATTGAATGGTTGAACGTCTTTGGTTCACTAGAGTTGTATATTGATATGGTACAGTCCTTTGGTATCCATTATATTTGTACGCGCTTGGATTAAATATCATAGGGTTTGTAGTATGTGTAAAAGGAAGGGTGGAGTTCTGTCGGAGTGAGAGAAACCTGAGGACGCGAACCGGAACATTGCACGTATGGGAGTAAGAGGATCATTAAACTTAAGGCTATGGTTGGGGAAACCTTAATGCATTGTTAGTACTTGCGGATGTTTGCTAACAATCCAATCATATAGTACATGTAATTCGAAGTAGTGAAGCGCATGTATATTTAGCCTCTCCCACATAGAAAATTGCATCGAAGACAATGAACCCGATCTATTCGCTATTTAAACTTGGACAAAGCCACCACAATTACCACCACTATTCCACACTCATGGTTCTGTTAGTTTAGTGTATTTTATTGCTGCAATCACTTGCTTTACTTTCTTGTTATTTATTTTCATGCAAAGCTATCTCTAGTACTCGTATTGTTGCTCTAGTTTTATTTCCTAGATAATACAAATGTTTAGTGTGCATAGAGTTGTATCAGTGGTTAATAGAACTTGAGAGAACATTTATCCTACCTTTAGCTCCTCGTTGGGTTCGACACTCTTACTTATCGAAAAGGCTACACATGATCCCCTATACTTGTGGGTTATCAAGACCTTTTCTGGCGCCGTTGCTGGGGAGCAATAGCGTGTGGGTGAATATTTTTGTGTGCACTTGTTTGCTTTATCTCTAAGTAGTTTTAACTTTCAGTTTTAAGTTGTTCTCTATCTTAGTATGGATAGGGAATGCGTAATACAAAAAAATTAGTTGTACTTGTTACCTAAAAATGTTTCCAAAAAGGATAGTGATTGGAAAGATGAGTAATAGTTAAGTGGGGGTCGACCTTGAACACTTGTGTTCATGCCTATGAAACTAAAACAAATCTTCCCATGGAAGCTTTTTAGTTAAAAACTTGTAGGAATGCATGAAGCCTTGGAAAAGAAAGATATTTCTGGTATTGATCTTAATTCTTATTCATTCAAAAATACTTGAATCTTGCTCCTATTCCTAGTTGAAAGGCGTTAAAGAAAAGCACTATTGGGAGAATGCCTAACTTAAAGGCGTTAAAGAAAAGTACTTATTGGAAGATAACCCAAAAATTTTAGATGAGTCTTGGAAGTTATTGCTTCAGTAATAACCTCTCCTTATCCTTTTTATTTGCTTTTTGTCCCAAGAGTAACCTCTAATGAGAGAGAAGTAATGCTTGGAAAAGTTGCTGTCCCAAAACAGATTTTTGTGCTTCGCTATAAAAATTCATGTACAATCTATGTATGTCGGTTTGAGATGTAATGTTTTGTGATTCTGCCCCAGGTTGTTATCCAACTCTAGTTAGTTCAACACTTTTCGATTTGAGCAACAGAAGGTCTTCGAAAAAATCGGTTTCTATCTACCTGTCTGTTTTGACAGATTTCTGCATTATTTGCATTTGTTTCTTGTTGATTCATTTTTGATTCTCTTTGGGCAATTGAGATTTTTGAGGGAAGTGCTACAGTAGCTTGTGTTTTAATGGAAGTTTTACTTGTGTTGGAACTGAACCCAAAGACTTATTATCTTGAGTACACTAATGTTGCTAATAAAGATTGTGTGAAGTTTTGTATGAAGGAAAAAATTTCAGGTGTAAGGAAAGAATGATGTAATGAGATGAAAAATGGACGAAAGCTCAAGCTTGGGGATGCCACCCATGTCACGCCAAGAAATATCCAAGTAGTACAAGCATCAAAGCTTGGGGATGCCCAAGGCATCCCCTTCTTCATCAATAAAAATCTCAGGTTCTTCCAAACACTTCATTTTTATTGTTTCATGCACAGTTGTGTTGTTCTTGGAGCATCTTTTATTTTGTTTTTAGTTTTCTTTAGTTTGGTTTGCTTAAATAATTTGGTTGGACCCCGGCATTCATACGTGGTTTCAAATAAGTTGATTGGTGATTGGAAAAGAGTAGGAAGCTTCATGCTTATAAGTGGTACAAAAGGAGCTTGTTTAGACTATGGCCCAGACTTTATCATGTCATGTTTAATATTGCTTTGAACTTATGCTTAGTGATTATTGTTGTAGCATGACTTGTTCCAAACAATTCAGATTGCTTCATGTGCCTTGAAAGAATCATGCATTGTTTTAGCATACAAAAGCATAATATTATGGTATTCTCCTTTGATACTATATTTTGGGTTGACTTGGCACATGCTTACACCATGTTAAGACTATACCAAGTCACCATAGCCTCTATGATCATTTAGTTTTCAACTTTTAATATCACTTTATGCTTTAATTAATGATGTTTTGTTGCTTTGCATGATTATGGCCATTATTGCTCTCTTAGTTGGTCGCTCCCAGTCTTTTGCTAGCCTCCATAACCAAGTATGAGTTCCACACATGCATCCAACTCCAAATAAAACCAAGTTATCCAAAGAGTCCACCATACCTACCTATTAGCATTTGATATTCCAAGTATATTCATGTTTTTATCTACCTTCCGAATTAAACTTGTTATGAGAAAACTAGTGATTAAAGCTCTCACGAACTTGATGGCACACTTTACTTTTCTTGCCCATAATAAACTTGAACTATTGTGTCGTCTATGTTGTATATGCTTGCACTTATATGTTGGGGATTAGCAAAACCATGTTGTCATGGGGAACGCTTTCAACATTGCACTTGTACATTGTACCCAGTTGATATCATGCTCTTTTGTTTATGGATGTCGTTGGTGTGAAATGAAAGGGGAGCTTGTAAGTCCATGGAGTTATGTATGTGTGTTAGAGAAACGCCTGGGCCGTTGGTCTAACCCATGCCTAATCATGGTGGAAACCTGCAGCGTAACCATAATGATCAATCTATGAAGCATTCTTCTTATAAAAAAGAGATAGAGATTGAGAAAAAAATAAAAAAGAGATGAGAAAATAGGAAAGAGAGAAAAAAGCACCATTTTCCCATGGTAAATAAGAAGATTGCTGAAATGCTCGTTGTCTGCTTGCCTTGTCATTTTGATATGGGGATTCTTCCATATCATCGGGCAAGGGGTACCCCATTGGCGGTTCTCTATGATACACATGTACTTAGGGTGACAAGAACTTACCGGTAACTAAACTTGAGTAGCATGAGGAGCAGCCTTCGTATTCAAGGGACATGAGATTGCCAACTTATACTTTGTCAAGCATATACTCCATAGTTTATTCACTTTAACCTTAATCACTTCAAGATGCTTATGATAGGGGCAATTAGAGCTGAAAGCTAATAAGTACCATAATTTTTGGAAGCTCTTTATGAGACTTGAATCACTCCTTCCTTCTATGAAGGCCTTTCTTTTACTTTTATGTTGAGTTTCCCTCTTATATCTTTATGCACCTATTGAGAGAGCATAGTGGTCATTCTTAGTTTAATGTGCATTGTCCCAAGACTTGTTGATTGATGCATAACTTTTATATTGCTTGTTCTTAAACTATTTGTATCTAGTCACCCTTATGAACTTTGAAGGTGTCCTATGCATTTATGTTTTGCTACACTATGAGGGACAAGCTGAATACCATTCTTATTATGCTTTGTTTATGTGAAACAAACAAACGTCTTTCAAAGCATTGTTATTCATGAATCTTTTGTTTGTACCTTTTCATGTTACAACATAATTGCTATGTCTTATTGTTAGAATTCTATCTTTCATGTTCATGTTTAGAGTACCTTGATCCCAACTATCAATGCTTTTACAATAATGATGATCAAGATTGTGTTGTCTGCATATCACCTCAAAAATTATATTGTTTTTATCGTTTACCTACTCGAGGACGAGAAAGAACTAAGCTTGGGGATGTTGATATGTTCATAACGTATCTATAATTTTTGATGGTTTTATGCTAATAATAAGCTTTTGACACTCCTTTTTGTATAAAGTTTATGATTTATTTGGACTAACCTACTAATAGTTGCAAAAGTGAACAATATTCTTGTTTTACACTTTGATGTGTAGGAATTACCAAGAATACAAGTGGAAACCTTGTTGAAGTCAAATTGGAATTTTTTGGAAATCTGCCTCGGAACTCTTTTTGAAGATGGTCACGTTTCAGGTCGACAACAGCGTCAAACGGAAAACTCTTCAACTACAAAGTTGTTAGAAATTTTGCAACAAACGTTCTGGATATAAATTAGCTGATTCCGAGTCCGGACTGGCCCGCTAGGCCTAATTTACTGCAATCCAAGATGGGGTGACGGGAATCCGAGAAACTATATAAAGGGAGTAAATTTAATTCGCCTAGAGCACCTCCACCCACGAATTGGAAGCCGCCAAAGCCACGTTTTTGCCTCCCCCATTTATCCCATATCCATGGGGAGGGCTCCCAATAAGCCATGAAGGAAGGGGGCTAAGGGGCGGTGCTCCCCCATGATACCGGCGGCGGGGAAGGAGCCCCCCGCGCCGCCGCCACCGGCCTCTTCACCATCTCCCCCATGTTTGTGTAGTTTCTTTGTTCTTAGATTGAATGGTTGAACGTCTTTGGTTCATTAGAGTTGTATGTTGATATGGTACAGTCCTTTGGTGTCCATTATATTTGTGCGCGCATGGATTAAACATCATAGGGTTTGTAGTGTGTGTAAAATGAAGGGGGAGTTCTGTCGGGGAGATAGAAACCTGAGGACGCGAACCGGAACATTGCACGTATAGGAGTAAGAGGACCATTAAACTTAAGGCTATGGTTGGAGACTGAAGGAAATATGCCCTGAGAGGCAATATTAAAGTTGTTATTATGTATTCCTTGTATATGATAGATGTTTATTTTGCATGCTATAATTGTATTGATAGGAAACGTCAATACATGTGTGTTCAATAAACAAAAAGGGCTCCTAGTTATGCCTCTCTTATAGGCTAGCTCGTTGATTAACAAGTTGATCAAAGTTTCCAGATCATGGACTTTGGATGTTGTTAATAACGAGTTCACAACATTAGTGAAATGATGTGATGAACATTCATCCAAAGTATAGCATTACGATCAAAGTCATTATGTTTATATTGCTATAACATCATATGAAGTAATCTTATTCCTTAGACCATGAGATCATGTTAATTGCTAACACCGGAAGAGTATCTTGATAACATCAAACGTCACACCGTAACAGGGTGACTATAAAGGTGGGTTCAGTGCTACGAAGGTGTTATGTTGAGGCTCATGGATCAAGAGTGGAATTTTTCAATCCCGATGACGGATAGATATACTCTGGGCCCTCTCGGTGATATCACATTAGGATAGCTTGCAAGCAAGTGATGTGATCACTAGAATGTTATATTGCGGGAACGAGAAAAGAGTGTATGTTGGTAACGAGATCAAACTAGGTATTTGGATACCGATGATCGAATCTCGGACATGTATTATATCATGAGACAAAGGGATTAAGTTACTAGCGTTAAAGGTTCTCACGATCACAAAAGTCATTGTTGAATGTGCAGGAGTCAGTATGGATCTCCAGGTCCCGCTTCTGATTATTGATCTGAGAGGAGTCTCAATCATGTCTGCATTATTCACGAACCGTAGGGTGACACACTTAAGCGTTGCCGGACAACATTTTGGAGCGCGTATGTTTCAGACGAAAGAATTGCAAAGCGCAGGAATTGTTTCGATAAAAACCAGAATTGTTTTGGATGAAATTGCAGAAAGTGGTTCTGCATGTGATATTGAAATGTTGCAAGGGGTTTTATGTGAATGTTTGTTAATTAAAGTAATTAACAAAATTCTGAATAAAATAAATATTAATTGAGAGTTGCATTAAATTTGGTGGAAATTTAATGCATGTGAGTGGAATTTTGGGTGGAGCTTGAATTGATGTGAGTGGAGCTTCCACCACTTGAATGAGGAAGAGGTGGGGGCACCCCCCTTGGCCGCCGGCCATGGGAGGGGAGGAGCCCCCCTCTCCTATAAAAGGCCCCCCTCTCCTCCCTCACAAAGCACACCTCCTCATGAAAGATCTCTCTCCCCTCTAGATATTTCCCCATGGTCTCGGATTAGCGAGATACATGTTCCTGGTAGCCTTGCGTCTGGAAGGAGTTGCTGCTTCCGCTGATTCGCTGGAGCAAGGAGGTGGAGGTTGTCCGGTGGCTTGAATGTGTGTGCGAGGACAGATGCGCTGCTGATTTGCGGCGCTAGGACTTCCACACGATCTTGAGATCGGCAAGCGTACGACTACATCATCCACGAGTTCCAACTCGTTAACAAAACTCTATTGTCTTCGAGGGTAAGTTTTCTATGGATGTATATCCACGCGTTGCTCTGTATCTAGTAGATAGATCTTGGCATATAGTTCTCATCGTAGGAAAATTTTTGTTTTCTATGTTGCGAACCCAACAGGGGAAACCTTAATGCTATTTTTAGTACTTACAGATGTTTGCTAACAATCCAATCATATAGTACATGTAATTCCAAGTAGTGAAGCGCATGTATATTTAGCCTCACCCATATAGAAAACTGCATCGAAGACAATGAACCCGATCTATTTGCTATTTAAACTTGGACAAAGCCACCACAATTACCACCACTATTCCACACTCATGGTTCTGTTAGTTTAGTGTATTTTATTGCTGCAGCAACTAGCTTTACTTTCTTGTTATTTATTATCATGCAAAGCTATTTCTAGTACTCGTATTGTTGCTCTAGTTTTATTTCCTAGATAATGCAAATGTTTAGTGTGCGTAGAGTTATAATACTACGTTTAGCTCCTCGTTGGGTTCGACACTCTTACTTATCGAAAAGACTACACACGATCACCTATACTTATGGGTTATCAATATATAAGGTATAATATACTTCCTAGTGAAACTGGATGATAAGCACTACATAGGGAAGACAGGAACAATTTATATTTTTATAGTTCCAGGCATGGTTGGAGTTCAAGAGAATTATAGTACTACACAGGGAAGAGAATTACCATATTTCTTTTGTAGTCTGTGGTTTTCTTGAGGGTGAAAACATAGTAAGGAATTTCTGGCATATAACTTGTAACAATTCGCTTCAGATTCTTCCTTCTTTAGCTGGTCATGTCCACTTCATTTCCAAACCTATATCGAAGGGAGTACTTCTCTAGTGATAGAATTTTGGGACCTGAAACACCAAGTGAAATAATATTGGTCATGTTAACTTCATTGCCAAACCTATATCAAAGAGTGTACATTTTCAGTTATATGTGTCTTGTATGGATAGAGCTGTATACTGAAAGAAAGTTTACCTCACATGGTAGAGGCCACACACTGTTGAGAGCTTGGAACTTTCTTACTTTTGTTGTTCAACATTGTTGTTTTCACCATGGAAATTAAGACAGTTTGACATCACTGCTTGCTACCTAGCAATGTTAGTTTTAGATCCCAAGGCATAGCGAACCATAGTACAATGATATACTAACAAATCCCAATGCCTAGATATAAACAATGATAGTTTGAGGGATTGGGGACATATGGATATGAGGCCAGAGACATCTCCAACGTGAAGGATGGTGCGCTCCGGCGTGGTCAGCGCCCCCCACGGCGGATAGTGCGGTCTGGAGTGCATGTAGAGGTCGGCGTGGCCGAGGTCAGCGCCTCCACGGAGGACGGCGCAGTCTGGCGCGCCGTAGAGGACAGCGCGGCCGGGGTCAGCACCTTCGTGGAGGACGGTGCGGTCCGACGCGATGCAGAGGTCAGTGTGGTCGGGGTAAGCGTGGCCATGAAGGACGGTGTGATCCAGTGTGCCCAAAGGTCAGTGTGGTCGGGGTCAGCGTTGCTGTGGAGCTGGGGCTAGGTTTAGGGTTGGTGGGGTGGGGGATTTTTTCGAATAAGGATGAGCGCGACCTATGTGGGCTGAAGGGGAAAGAACTAGTATGATTCTTAACCAACCTTTGCCTTATCCTTTTTTGGCAAGTCAAACATGTCGCATATTCCCCAACATTATGTTTGATTAACATTCATATTGATTAGCAAACCAACAAAAGAACACACCAAAAACGGGAAATAGTAATTTGTATATATGGGGAGATATCAGTACACATGTACTTGTGCACGAGTCATGGCATTGCACTGTCCAAAATGAATAAGCCACCAAAATAACACTACAGATTAGTCAGTCTAATCTAAGATTAATTAGTACTAAGAACTAATACTAGCAACATAATTAACTCTAACTCTAACTCTAACTACATCCATCAGCAAGCTTGTCCAACCTATTTATAATGTCTTGCACCCTGCTAATCAATCTAGCGCATCACTCCTCACCGATGCAACGCAATCATTTTCCTGATTCTGCAATTCCCTGATTCCAGGTTCAATGTGTTCGTCGTACGCGACCTACCTTCTTCGTTCGTTGTCCTCCATCTCACCCCACCAGAGTTCGTGCAATGACTGTTGGAGGTGAATTGGGTGTGCTAGATCAACCCATCGCGCCCGACAATGACACAAGAGGAACTTGCGTATGCTTTCCTCTGTGAAGTTATTGTTGTAAGCCACGTATCGCCAGGCAATTACATGGTAAGGGCATTGACAAAACACATTCTATTCGTGTTGCCCGTGCCATTGTAGGTCATGGATGTGCTCCGGTACTCCAGGAACATTGTACTTGAAAGAAAAATAGCATTGCGCATTGGTGAGGTCGAGAAATCGAGAAAATTTGGAGAGGGACAGAGGAACAAAAAAAGAAATACAAAAATCAATGGCAATGAAATCGAAAAATAACAAGTGCGCCATATGGGAGAGAAATTACAGTCGTGGGGAGGAGGGTTATTTCCTTATAATATTCACATGGCAATGGCTGGACTTCACTGGGGCTCACCTTCCAGTGAGACAAACATGAGAAATCACACATGCGAGAGCCACAGTCCATGTCACGTCTTTGCCATGGCGGAATCATTACTGCCCCGGTTAGCATTACTGAGGTGTCTCGGAACGCCGGTCCCAATGGATAGCTAGAGCAACGCAATTTAACGCCATACATAAATTTGCCACGGTAAAAAATCGACTATCATGTTGCTTGTCGCCTTGAATAGCACATTCGCCGCGTATCTAACTTTTGCTGGCTATTTTTGTTTATGTCGCCCCAAAAAAATGTCGGGAATGGGGTATTTTTGTGTAATCTCCCGAATTGAATTGAACATATACTATAGTTCAAGCTATAATTTGAACACATTATACTATAGCTTAAGACCGAGAAAAAGCGAGCAATCTGAGGACATCTTCCCACACGCGCATTACTGGCCGTCTGATCTTCACTCCGAGTCATCTCAATCGTGCAGTTTCAGGTGTTGACCATAGTCTTACGAGCTGGTCCCTCCCGTCCCACCCCCACCCCACCCCCATCTCGATCATGTTCCCTTCTAACCGAGCTCTCGAGTCTCAAGCTCCTGCCCATCCTTCGTCTCCCCCAGCAACGTGCACCACCCCCTGCACTCCCGAGCTCTCTCTCTCTCTCTCTGTCTCTTTCTCTCTCTCTCTCTCTCTCTCTCTCTCTCTCTCACCTTAGCTCCCTCCATCCCCTCCACTCACGAGGCCATGACCCCCCGTCCAGGTCCCGTATACAGCGTCGGCTGCCTCTGCTTCCTCGCCTTGAACCTACCCAGTACCGATTCAACATCGCCCCTGAACTCGTGCACCCGCCTGCCACAACGCTTTGACAGTGGTGAGGAAGATAAAGGAGGAGGTCAGCGTGTGGGATGGTGGGGGTGAGAGAGAGGGGGCGCAGTGGGTAGATACTCTCCTATGCGGGACTACACGAAGATGTCGTATCATCCTCACTGCTTTGATTGGAAAAATCAGGGATGGGTGGCAGAAAAAAGGAATTGAAAAGGAGAAGGCCCCTACTCTCCCGAGCTCTCCCTCTCACCTCTGCTCCCTCTTCCCCCTCCACTCACGAGGTCATGGCCTCCGGTCTAGCTCCCGCATCCAGCGTTGGCCGCCTCTACTTCACTGCCTCAAACCTTTCCAGTACCGATTCAACATTGCCCCCGACCTCGTGCATCCGTCCGCCACCACACTTTGTCGATGGTGAGGAATATAAGGAGGAGGTCAGCGCGTGGGACGGTAGGGGTGAGAGAGAGGGGCGACGCGGGTAGAGACACTCCTATGTGGGACTACACGAAGATGTCACATCATCCTCACCGCTTTGACTGGAAAATCCAGGGACAGATGGCGGAAAAAAGGAATTGAAAAGGAGAAAGCTCGCGAGGCATGCGATGACGTAGTTTAGAGCAATTGACCAGAACCCAGAATCTACAGTAATCCAAAGGAAGAATTCTTGAATGGAAATCATGGAGTGCTAACAGGGTGAGAAATGGTCGCTCCTTGCGAGAAACGGTCGTGTTTTATGTCACTTCAATAGTTAACACGTATGTATTCCCGTAATAAAGCGGAATAAGATGATTTTGAGCCCTCTTAGGGTCTGCAGCTGAATTTGATTTTGAATATATTAGCATACCTCTAGAATACATGATATGCTTTTGTAAGTTGATACATGTTCTACGTTGTTCTACAATTCCTACACGAGTTAACAAAAGTTTCAATGCCCTTGACTTGGAGGAGCATGCTCTATGATTAATGAACAAGAAGGTTCCATCGACTAAGTGGGTTAAAAATAAAAATCATAACTTCTATTTTTCATTTTGATGTACAAAAATTATCAAACTTGATTACATATTAGATCTTGCTTTTACGTAAAGATTCGTGACAACTTTCAGCCATACCATATCTTTTAAATTTTATTGAACTAGTGAACAATTTAGAATATATCAATTATAACTCCTGTATAGAATTAGTATATATGTAATTTGATTGTCTATACTGACTAAACTAATCATTTAATAATCCATCCACTTATAAGTGTTGAATACAAAGTTTTGCCTTCCCTTGGAGCTATGTAATCCAAATAGTTGCAAGCATTGGACATTCGAACAAGGTTACCATGTGATCTTCATAAGTTAGCTTGTTTTGACATCATCAGTTTTTTAACTTGATCATGTAACATGACAGGTTCTTGTGGTACTGAACTTGGTATATTGCTCGATGTATTTTTATCTAAAGTTTGCTTGATGTACCTTTTTATTTTCTTGAAGAAACACTGGTACCCCTATGTACTTATGAGCTTTAATATGAAATACCCATTTCTTGCGTCTAAGGTCAGATCTCTTAGTTTCAGACATGTCTAACACGTAAATGACACATTGGTCTATCGATTAAAACACTCAACCATGCACATGCTCATATATTTAATTTATGGTAACATGAACAAAACAAAATGTGTTACCAGCGGCGAGTACAACATACTTATCACACTATGGCAAATAGACTGTAGGCAGCACAGCGAAGCGCGCACGTCCACCTAGTATATAGTTAATGATCTCTCAAACTAAATGCACGAGAGATCTCTAAAACTGAACATATACTACACAAAATAAACACGTAATTACAAATGATCACCACTCCTCTTTCCATGATCCATGTTCCCCTTCCAATGCTTACATCCCAAATTGAACTGAACATCCCAAAGATACTATACACAAAATAAACTAAAAACTGAACTATTTCAAACACATAATTGATCACCACTCGTTGTCATCCTTGACTTGCTTCCCCTTCCTCCGCTTGTTGTCGCCACCATTCAAGATTCTTGCTCCTACGAATACCGCTTTGTTGTCCTCTTACTGCTTCTTCTGTTGGGCGTTCTTGCAACTAGGGAATAGCTCTGTCGCAAAAAGGCCCTGAACCATCCCATATTTCAAGATTCTTGCTCCTACGAATACCGCTTTGTTGTCCTCTTGCAGCTATGGTACAACTCGTACGCCATGTAGGCATCTCTTGCTACATACTCGAGGCGCACCTGGGTCACCGGCTTCCACTCCCAGTATCTATGATCGTGCTAAAGCAAATTCTAAAATTTTGCACAGGAGTTGTTGGTGATTTTTGAGGCAAGATCACCCATTCCATCCTTGTCTAGGTATGGTTTTATCTTGTATAGATTTTGGATGTCGACGTGGTACCCACATGGATTTTTTATCAATGCACGGGCAAGCATAATTGTGTCATTTGTGATATACACGCCAGCGAAAGTTATCCATTTCATACACAAGAACTTGACCAAAGCCATACGATGCTTCTCAGTTGGTTTACTGCTACACTTAGAGGGTTTTAGGGATGTAAGGGAATAAGGGATGCAAGATGATCTCAAATTTAAATTTCACGTGTACCTGCAGAAGTGGTAAATGAGGACATGCTCACGTAGGGAAATTTGCACGATGGCAATCTCTTATGAAGGTGCTTGGCACTTATTTTCATGGGTGTACTCCAAGTCTAGTCCCAAGAACTTGTATTGATCCTTATCAAGCAATTGCTCATACCTAGTGTAGAGTTGTCTCCACACTAGCTTCATCATTCGTGTACACCACCGTCAAACTTGTGGCGCCAAGGGCATGGATAATGTGGGTCTCTATTGTGTGTTTCCCATCATCCATGTCTGCAAGGAAATGGGTGAAACGAGCGAGGAATCATGGAATGAGCGAGAGAAAGAAGAACTGGCAGGATGAGCGAGGAATAAGAAGAAGAACCAATAGTTCCAAAGAGGAAGAAGAACAAGCGAGGAAATAATGAATAACTGCAGAGTGATAAGAATCTGACGGTTCAATAAATTACCATGGATACGTGGAGATCGTGGTAGTGGTGTCGGTTCCACAAGTGGTGCTGGTTCCTGTGACAATGTGGAATTATAAGTAGTTGTGAATTTTTTACGTATTTGTTCTATGCGAGAAATTGAGAGAAATCAATTATATTTTCTCTTCCATAATTAAACAAAATGAAGTTGGTACTACTACTATATATACAACACAAGAGATTTGACCAAAAGAGATTTGGTAGTTTAACATACAACAACACAAAAGTGATTTTGATCATGCATTCTTCAAATTTAAATTCAGATAATTTATTCAAAAGTTCTGAGCTACAACCGACATCATAGAACCAACACCCTCGTCTTCGTCCTCCTGCTCCCACACCAGGCAAGTTGTTGTTGATGCATGTATAATGCATACATGAACTTTGCACTTTATTACTTGATATTCTAACATATTTGCATCATATATGGGTTATATTCATGTTTTATAATGATTATTGGGAATAATTCACACTTCCCATATAGATTTAGAATTAACCCTGCCGAGGTAGAAAACCCCTATTTCAATGTTTCTGTCTTTCAGGTACCCAAACGACGTCCAATTGACCTGAAACTTCACGAGACCTGACATTTATTAGAATGAAGAATAATGGCCAAAGATCTGTGAGAAAAGAAGACCGAGGAGGGAACGGGCATAGCAGCTGCGACCCACCCCCTGGCCATGGCTGGTATGCTCTTTCCTCCCTCGAGCCTCGGATGCCATTGATTCTTTCGCCAAATGTCTTGTCTTGACCTAAAACCTACTATATATAACACCTTTCGGTGATCCTCGACACAGATGCAGGCGAAGATCAAAAACATAGAAACAGAGAGTCAAGAGGCTGCCGTCAGAGAAGATCGGAGGAGGGAAACACCGCCAGAATCGCCTCCGGAGGGCTCCATGCCCCTCCGGTGTGTTCATCATCAACACCTATAGCAAGACCTTTTCCATCTCCCTATTGTAATCTCTTAGAAAACATTACGTGTGAAGCAATATATTATTTTCCCTTGGTATATTGTGTCTCCATGTCTTTGTTTGAGTAGTGAATTCTTATGGAAAAGTGTAATATTTCGTTTATTGGTTGCATATAGTGTTGTTATCTTTTATGATTGTCTTCTTGTACAATATATGAGTGCATGCATATGTTGGGGAATGAATGTATGGTGATCACCATAGTATAATGGTGTGGGGAGGACCGTGGAGGACAGAAAACCGTGGTCTAATCCATAAAGTTACATTAGGGGGGCATTTATCGCGGACCCTAGAGTTTATAGCTATGGTGGGACAATTATGTCTTAATAATTCCTATGTTTGCTCAGTAACATGGCCTTAGGATCCATCATAAGAGTTGTGTATGCACATTTATTTGGCTGCGCCTAATTAAGGCTCCGTCCTAGAAGAAACAATAAACAACCAAACAAACGAATGAAATAACAATTGCCTAAACATTTACTCTCTTAGAGAAACTTGCTACTTCAGAAAACTTGCCGCCACTCCACTCCACTTCATTAGATCAATTTAACTTGCACTAGTTTACTTGTTGTTTCCACTAAGACATACTTTATTTATTTTCTAGCTAGTACCAAAACAAAACACACTTAGATCCTAGCTTTGCATAGAAGGCCATATAAGAGGGTTATAGGGCTTTATAGAATAGATAGTTTACCTTCAGCTCCTCGTGGGTTCGACACTCAAATACTTATCGAATTGTACTACGGTGATCCCCTGCACTTGGGGGTTATCAAGATACTTTTCTGGCGCCGTTTCCGGAGAGCGTAGCACTAGGCTTCTATTCCTGCTTGCATTGCTAGTTTATTTTTAGTACATTTTTATGTTATATAAAACTAAAACCCAAAAAAATAGATGGATCCTTTTTCCAAGATTAACCATGAGATATATGATTTTTATGTCAAATATATTCTTTTGGGCACTAACCTTTTGGATGAAAGAGATAATGTTGAAAGTGCCAAGGAAGGAGATGACAAAAGACTAAGCTTGGGGATGTCCATGCCACCCCAATAAGAAGAGTAAAAGTAAGAACAAGTGGAGGAAGAATGGAGTAGCTACATATCTCCTACACCCAACAATGGTAATGAGCACATTCTTATTAATGATAATGATCTTTCATTGTCTAGTAGTCCTCTATGTGGAAAAATTATGACTAATATATGGAGAATGAAAGTGATATAATTGAGTTAGATGATCCAATATGCTCATTAGATGTCTTGTCTTTATATGGTGAATCTATTCAAAACTATGAGATTAAGTTTCCTTTTGATGCTTGCAACTATTATGAGAGAGGAAGAGATAAGAGCCCTCTTTATATTTCTATGTAATTTAAAATGCAAGCTATTGATCAGTATATGCATTGGATACCACAACCTTGTTGCTATTTATTCATATATAAAATGCCAATGCATAGGAAGAGAGTTAGACTTAAAAGTTAATGTATATGTGCTTTGTGGTGTGCTCCACATGCTTACAAATACTATTAAATTTGCGCACACCTTGATATCCATGTAACATGTAAAATAACTTTACCTACTGATTTCGAACAATTAGTTTAAGATTTTCACTTTTTATAAATTTTGCGTAAGTAAATAAGAAAGATGAGCAATGGAGAAGTTGGCGTCGACCTTGAACATATGTTGTTCATGCCAATGGAACCATTGCAAAATCTCTATCATTAAAACTTCTCCCATTATAAAACAAAATAAAAAAGAGTGCTTATTACTACTGTAACATCACTCTTATATTTTACTTTCTCATCTTTGTGCCAAGAATAAAACAATTGTAACTTGCTGTCCAGAAAACAGATTCACGAGCTTCACTGCAAAAAATGTTAAAAATCACAGAAGAGGAATTTTGAACAGAAATTTCACTTCAGCAATATTCAGCTCTTTACCCACATTTCATTAGTCCAGAGTTTTTTGATTTGAGTATCTTAAGTGCCTCTAAAAATTCGATCTTTATAGATTATCCAATTTTTGACAGATTTTATTTCTATTATACATTAATCTTGTTACCTTTGTTTTGCGTGGTGAGTAATACGAAACCATAGTAACAGTAGATAATTTTTATTTCATGATATGTATTTGCTGTACCTATTGGGATTTAATTTATGGAGGCACTAACCACTCTAATCAAGTTTTATGATGAGTTTTGTGTGGAAAGAGATTTCAAGTGAAAGAGTGGAGGGTGATGAATGAAGGTTAAGAGGGACAAACACTCAAGCTTGGGGATGTTACCCCTGGGAGGACCCCATATGTATCAAAGGAATACAAGCATTCAAAATTAGGGATGTCCAGGCTATCTCATCAACTCAAACCATCTTGATATCAAGTAAGTAAGCCTAGCTATATGGCTATAAAGAACGCTTTGCAGGAGACAACCCGATTATTTTTGTTTTAATTTTATTTGTGTCCTCTTGTTGTAACAAGATAGCTTAGTTTTTGTTTTTTTCTGGAATTTTTAATAAAGTACCAAGTTTTACCCATTTTGGATTAAAAAAGTTGAACATATATATGGAGTTGCATATTTCTACACGAATATGTTTACCATATAATTTTTTATTTCTTCTCTGCAACTCCGATTGAGCTCAAATTTTAACTGTTGTTACAACTTTTCATCCTATGTATGCTCGTACATTGTCAAAAAAATTGTATATGTTTAAGTAGGGTTACCAACTGTGTTTTGCTGCTACTGTTTTTCTAGACAAATTCTGTCTCATTTTGTTTGATGCATTCTTTGAGCTTTTAAGTTGAATCTTTTTGATTAATTTGAGTTTATGAGAAAGCATACAACATTATATACCTACTGGTAACTTCATATAGATACTTTTTTTAGGAATTTATTGCAGTAAACATTATGCCTTTCGTACCCACTAATGTCACCCCACAGAAAAGAGATGGGAGAAAATTTTGTGTTGAAGTTTTTTCACAGGAATTAGAGGAGATGCACCAAGAGCTATCCAAGGATGGTTAAAACCATAAGTTTGGGGATTCCCAAGGCACCCCATTGGACCAACCAAACTCTCGGTTTGCACACGTCTACTTTATGTTTTTCAAGCAACACATTAGTATCGCATAAACTTGGAGCGTCTTTCATTTGTTTTAGTTTGTTTTGTTTTACTTTTATTTGAATAAAACCACCACTTTGATATATATTATGGGAGAGCTAATGGAGGTTTGGTTTAAGTAAAGTTGGATGCTATTAAAAAGTTGGAATTGAGATGTTGAAGTTGATTTAAAAAGATTACATAAAGATGCATGGTTCATATGCTTTGAATGAATATCAATTTGCAAATGCCTTGTCTACAGTTATCTTTTATTCTTGTTTTGATACTTGCTATTAGTTTACATTGTTTTACATGGACTGATTAGGACTATGTACTCTTATGCATGCATGTAGATGGTCAACTTTCTCCCTCTTTCTAGCCCAAAAATAAATTCAACAAGTTAAAACTTGTTATCCAACTCCTTTGAACCAAGTTTTTCTAGAGTGTCCACCATACCTACCTATTGGCATAATTGCTATTCCAAGTATATTTCTCATGTTTTATTGAATTATCTAGCTTCCAAATTAAAATGCTTATGACTGTGTTTGGTATGAGAAAATTGGTTAGGAAAGCTCTCACAAACTTGATGGCACACTTTTATTTCTTGCACATAATAAACTTGAACCATTGTGACTAATTTATGAAGTTGTGTGCTTGAAAAATTATGAGTTGGGAGTTATCATAACCATGCTTTCATGGGGCAAATTTTTAACATTGCACTTATTCATTTCTAGTTGATATCATGTTCTTTTGTTAAAGATGCCTATCATTGTGAAATAAATTGGAACCTTTGTAAACTCATGGAGTTTGTATATGTGCTAGAGAAATGCCTGGGCCGCTAACCCAAGCCATGCATCATTCATGGTAGAAATTTACAGCATCCCGTAGTGAGCATTCTATGAAGCATCTTCAATAAAAAACTATGTCAATAGTAAATAAAAATAATTGATGAGATGCTCATTGTGTGTTTGTCTTGTCATTTTGGTATGGGAAACCTTACATAGCATGGGGCAAGAGGTACCCCATTGGCATTCTCGATGATACATATAAAATTACAATGACAAGAACTTGCTTAGGATCCTAAGTTGGGTAGCATGTGGTGTAGGTACTCGTATTCAAGTGGCATGAGGCATTCAACTTATACTTTGTCAAGCATATGACTCATACTGGCCATCGCATTAACCTTAACCACTGAAGATGCTAATGATAGGGGCAATGGGGGCTCAAAGCTAATGAATACCATAGTTCAAACATAATCATAAGAGGAAGCGTTTGGAAGCTATATGAAACTTATTCATGCTTAATCTCTGCATATTATCTATCTTTCCAAAGTGTCCACTTTTATATTCATAATTTAGAACAAAACTCTATGACCACTATAGGATATTTTTACTTTACTTTTGCTTTTGAATTTTGCATTCATTTTGTCCATAGCTCTTTCTTCCATGTTACACTTTGTGAATTACTATTCATCATCCTTTTATTTTATATGAGATATCACTTCATTATCTATCTTGCATATTGCTATTCCTTTGAAGAATGAATCATTTTACTTTGTGTAGAAAAAGTAATCAGTTTTGATATCCAAAATAGTATTAAAGTACAAAGTCCATGTTAGTTTTATCACCTTCATACTCGAGGACGAGTATAGGTTAAGCTTGGGGATGTTGATCCATGTAAAATGCATACATGAACTTTGCACTTTATTACTTTATATTCCAACATATTTGTATCATATATGGGTTATATTCATGTTTTATAATGGTTATTGGGAATAATTCACACTTCCCATATTGCTTTGGAATTAACCCTGCTAAGGCAGAAAACCCCTATTTCAATGTTTTTGACTTTCAAGTACCCAAACGATGTCCAATTGACGTGAAACTTCACGGGACCCAGCATTTATCAAAATGAAGAACAATGTGCCAAATACACGCGAGAAAAGAAGACCGAGGAGGGAACAGGCTTAGCAGCCGCGTCCCACCTCCTGGCCACGGCTGGTATAATCTTTCATCCCTCGAGCCTCGGGTGCCATCGATTCTTTTGCCAAACCACTTGTCTTGACCTAAAACCTACTATGTATACCCCCTTTTGGTGATCCTCGACACAGACGGACGGGCATATCGAAAACACAGAAACGGAGTCAGGAGGCTGTCGCTAGAGAAGATTGGAGGGGGAAACACCGTGAGAATCGCCTCCGAAGGGCTCCACCCCCTCTTGCGTGTTCATCATCAACACCTACAACAATACCCTCTCCATCTCCCTACTATAATCTCTTGGAAAAGATGATGTGTGAAGCAATATATTATTTTCCCTTGGTCAATTGTGGCTCCATGTCTTTGTTTGAGTAGTGAATTGTTATGGCAAAAGTGAAATAGTTTGTTTATTGGTTGCATACAGTGTTGTTATCTTTTATGATTGTCTTCTTGTAAAATATATGGGTGCACGCATATGTTGGGGAATGCATGTAAGGTGATCACCATAGTGTAATGGCGTGGAGAGGACTGTGGAGGATAGTAAACCGTGGTCCAATCCATAAAGTTACATTAGGGGGGACATATATCGTGGACCCTAGAGTTTATATGGTGGGGCAATTATCTCTTAATAATTCCTATGTTTTTCTCAGTAGCATGGCCTTTGGATCCGTCATAAGAGTTGTGTATGCATATTTATTTGGCTGGACCTAATTAAGGTTCCGTCCTGAAATAAACAATAAACAATAAACAACCAAACAAATGAATAAAATAACAATGTCTTTAGAAAACTTAGAGAAACTTTTAGATCATTTACTCCCTTAGAGAAACTTGCTACTTTAGAAAACTTGCCACCACTTCACTCCACTTCATTAGATCAATTTAACTTGCACTAGTTTACTTGTGGTTTCCACTAACACATACGTTATTTATTTTCTAGCTAGTACCAAAACAAAACACACACTTAGATCCTAGCATTGCATAGAAGGCCATATAAGAGGGTTATAGGACTTTAGAGAATAGATAGTTTATCTTCAGCTCCTCGTGGATTCGACATTCAAATACTTATCAAATTGTACTACGGTGATCCCCTGCACTTGGGGGTTATCAGTTGATGACATGTCACACATTCGTTTTGCATTTCTTTTTTTTGAACACAAAAATTATAAAAGGTTAGGAAAATAAATGATATGATGTTACTAATATCATCTCCGAACACTACTAGTAGTGTCAAATTATATAACCATCTTGTGTAATTCAAAATATCAAATCTAAACTCTAAGTATGCAACAACGATATTTTGAGTAAAAACTACATTATCCAAGCTAGGAGAATTATGGGATTTATACCCAAGCTAGGAATATTAATGATACTGATTACATTGTACTTTATATAGTATACTAGTCTCTTCTCTATGCCCCCGAGGCGTGGCCGGTAGGTAGAACGCCTTATGATGTCAATACGCTATATCCACGTGCAAGAGAAAATATTTGTTTTTGGAACACTAACCAATAGAATTTTTTAGGAACAATGTCACGTTCTTATGATGTGGATCTCAGTTGCGCCCCCGGGGACAACAAATCTATGATAGGCCAACTCGTACGCTTTTAATACAACGCAGAACATGGAAAGCAGATACTAAATTTTACAAATATACTTCTGGATAAGTAGATGAAAGTAACGAATAAATAGCAAGATTGCATTATAAAAATTGTCTAATATATAAAAAGTACCATAGTAAATCTACATATAGAAGACTACAAATCAATCAGACTAGACATTGCTGAAGTCGCTGACAACAATAGGATAGTCAAATTCTTGATGGAGCATCCGTTTTCGCGGTCGTAAGTCGTTGTCCGGGTCATTGTGCGGGTTCACGCCCAATTTGTAGAGTCCACCACCAGATTTTTTAGCTTTTTCCTCACCTCCGCTAGACTACACTCAGCGGGTACACACAAAGGAATGCAGTTCTCGCGGATGAGATGTAAGTAATCTTGGTGCGCGACATTGATACCAACGATTGTCGCCATGTATCCTCTGCTCAACTCTGTCAGCGAATCTTTGATAGCCTTCGCTTCCTCTTTAAGTCGTAGTACTCGAGACTTTTTCCACTTGATCTCTACTTTTGTCTTTCTGTATTTCGTGTACGTGTAGTCATGTAGATGCACATGTTATAATCTTTCCACGTAGCCAATGGTACGGTACACATTATCATCTTCGGCGTATTCAACACTAAAACTGGTTCCGCTCAACGCGCTACGAGCTGGAGGACCACCAGGAGTGGAGTGAGTCGTATGGAAGATGCACTTTTCCACCGGTTCTCCTGGAACGGCGAAGAAGTGTCTATAGGTAGGATTGGGAAGATCCAATGCCGCATCATTTGTTGCAAGAGAAAGTGTGGTCGAATTACGATGTTCTTTGGGGCTGACTGCAAAAGAACAAACACGTTATATATGATATATAATCTGTTTCAGCGAAAGTAAGAACAGCAAAATTGAAAAAACAAAATGGCATTGTGCAGTGCACGTTGAGGAACTGGCTACCCATGTTGTTAAGGAAAAACCAAAAATGGCAAATGTGCATACACGGAGGTGAAAGAAAAGAAACAAACGTGCACACACCAATCATTTCCATGATGGTGCGAATTGAGTGACCTGGGACGTGAGCTCGGTGTCTCGTGTGGTCGTTCAGTGCATCTAAGAAGAAAGCAAGGAGAGGAGAATGAAATCCTTGGTGACTGAGCAAGGAATGGAGGCGCTGCTGCAGAACGCCTAGTTAACGTCTTCAGTTTGCTGGGAGGAGAGAGGGATAGTGAGCAAGGAAAGAACAGTCACGCAGTGGCAAGGCTTTATAGCTAAGAAGATAGAGCGAGAACAAGAGGAAAGGACAAATAGACGGTGACGTGGTCGCAAGTGTTCAAAGCTAACAAACACAGACTCTCAGGTCTCGCTAGGCCACATAGCTCGAGGCCCCGCAGATGTCGATGGTTCACGCTGCCAGGTCGGCTCCTGTCCGCGAGAACCTACGTCCACCATGAGAGAATAGAATGATGCTCTCGTCCGTGATAACACACGTCCATCGTAAGATAACAGAACGATGCTCTCGTGGTGAGAACCCGGGTCTGCCGCCAGAGAAGAAAATGATAGTAGACTATGAAAGAGACCGTCTCACGCGTGGATCGCGAGGCTAGTGAAAGAACGGTGGCAAAGAACAGTCAAGGAACAAACTCCTATGAAAAGGATGAAACCAAGAAAAACCCGCACGCCGCACGAATCGCTAAGGCAGTAGAATAACAGTGGTAAAAAAGAGGCAACGAACAAACATCGGTAAAGAAAATCAAACATACATCACCATACCACTGATTTTCATATATGTTAGCGTCGAAAGAAGAATTAAGCACGCAGAGATATGGATTCACGTAAACAAACACTTGCATTTATATTTTTGTTATAACATCATTTACAGCAAAATGCACATACATGTACTAATGTATGGCTAAAGCTAAACAACTTTCATAACACCGATTTTTCTTCTAGGAAGACCGAGACGAAGAACTACCGTCACGAAGCACGCCGTTGCGAACAGAGTCCCAATCGTCTTTGCGTCACGAAAAACACAGCTGATGAAAAAGGCTAGTCATCCAAAATCTCTTGAAAATTCCGTCCGTCGAAAAAGCTCGTCCGTCGAGAAGTTTCATTCGCATCCACTCGAAGTCATCCGTGACGCTCTGCTGATCATGCTGGAAACGCGCGAGAAAAAAGCTCGAATCCTGCACAACGAAGGAAAAAACGAAATAAGAATAGCACACAAAGAACGAAGAAGAAAACATATGAAGCAAAAAATGTACTGCAGACCTTAAAGCGACGCTGATATGAAGACAGACATTGTCCCATCATCGTCTTGCGTATCCCATAAAAATCCTGATAAAAATGCGTAAATATTGCCAACCAAGGTCAAAGGAAAGATAAGGAAGAGCGGGAAAATGTACCATCACCTCGAATACGCGTTCGTCCGAGCGATGAACACCCGTCTTCTCAATCCACGCACCCTCTCCCGATGAAACCCTAGAAAGCAAAAAAGAGAGACATGTAGAGAAAAAGTGAGAGGCCAAAATGCGAAACGAAAAGGAGGAAAAAACCTTACTGCTTACACTCAAGTGGCATGTTTCTCTCCTCAATGCGTAGAACCAATGATTAACCGAAATGCCAAAGAACAGGAGACGACAACGACATAGCAAACAAATCTTGTAAATCCAACACCATCGCTAGAGTGCAGGAGTACATGCAATCATCACGAGCATGAGCCTCACCAAGCTCGACCCAGGCTACATATGCAATGAAGCGCAGGAACCCAGGCGATCATCACGTGTCCCGTCAGCAGCCGCGTCCCATGCGTGTTCACCGGCTCGACACACGCGACGACGACGGTAGCGAGGCAAAAAATACATAGTTGGAGAGAGAAGAGGTAGGGATGTAAACAGATCGGATCGGATATTGCTATTTCCATATTCTTTCCCATATTTTTTAGCGGATTCGGATCGGAGTGGATAATAGCCGTATGCGGATTCGAATACGGATTATATCGGATTGCGGATATGGAGTGGATTAGGATCAGAAGAGGATAATCGAACAAATACACATAGAAAAATAAAATTTTATTTAGTTTATAAAAAATGACAAGAATGCGTACAACACTAGATAGTAGTAATATAAATATGCAAGATTAGCAATAGCATAATATAACATGCATACGTAGCATGCATAGATGGCTGATAGACTACCTAGGTTGTCTAGATATTGGGGTTGTGCTAAATTTATGGATTATCCTATTTGAGTACCACGGATAATCCGCATAGAATGTTGAATTATCCTTATCCTTCAAATATCATCAAAATACCATATACGCTACCATATCCGTCGGATATCCGCTCGACAAATATTTGCATCCGCGTCCGTATATCAGAATGCGACATGACTTAATCTAGGACTAGATGCCACATGCCCGGAACACACACTTCTTCACTCAAAATGAGATGAATATGAGTTATAGAAGATGGTTGGAGTTAATCAATGGTTAGGATTTAATTTGTATATCAAGTATACTTCCAGAAAGGCAAATGTGTTGGGTTCGCAGCATAGAAAAAAATTCTTACGATATGAACAACCAAGCACGAAGATCTATCTATCTAGATACAGTCAACGAGTGGATATACATCCATAGAGATCTTACCTAGTAAGACCAAATAGCTTTATTAACGGAATCTGATTTCGTGGATGATGTAGTTGTTTACTTGCCGATCTCGAGATCGTGATGCAGTCTAGCACTGCAAAGCAGCAGTGCATCCGTGATCACACACACGTCAGGTACCCCGACAACCTCCGAGTCGTCGCTCCAACAAAGCAGCGGAAGCAGCAAATCCTTCCAAAAAAGCCACTGGGAACATGTACTTTGCTAATCCGAAGCCACAGAAAATATTCTCGAGGAAGAGAGATCCTTCACGAGGAGGTGTGAAGTGAGAGGAGGAGCAGGGGCCTTTTATAGGGAGAGGGGGCAGCCCCCTCCCATGGCTGGCGGCCAAAGGAGGTGCCCCATCTCTTCCTCATTCATGTGGGTGGAGCTTCCACTCACATAAACACCCCTACATTCACACTTCCACTCACATGCATTAAATTTCCACCAAATTTAATGCAACTCTCATTTAATAAAACTATTTTATTTATTTTATTCATAAATTTTTAATTACTTTAATTAACACACATTCACATAAAACCCCCTGTAACATTTTGATATCACATGCAGAATCAGCTTCAACAATTTCACCCGAAACAATTCCAGTGTAACATCCCAGCATTAGAGCTTAGAAATAAGTTGAGCTCAAGTGTGTGCATTGCATTCATGCATAGGAAATCTGGATAATTTTCGTGCTTTTAAATAAAAACTTGTCAAAGTGATTGAAGCTTCTATTAACTTGATGGAATTGAAGTAGATGATCAAGTTGATTGCGATAAGTTTCAATATGACCTTTGCTAAAACCTTATCTTTGGGTAATATAATTTGATCCATGGGTAGATCAAATAGAACCAAGCTAAAACGACAACACATTTATAAAGGATCTTATAGATATCACATCTGGGTATTCATTATAACAACTCTTGAATACTCCATTAAGTTTATAACTTAAGCAAAGAAACTTAATAACTAAATCGTGAAACACTTGTTTGCCATAGTTATTCCTACCATTGGTATCATGGTAGTTCTTAAATACTAACTCCTGTCACACATAGAGAGAAAATAGAAGTCAAGCCAAGACTGTCCAGCACATACCCGTAATATCATATTAAGAGATGACATTCCTACTTAACTAAGTCCCAGTGTCAATTGATCATCAATGCTGAGTAACCAATTCCTGACCTAGACCTTATTGACCTGTTCTATTAACCTTCCAAAGACCTTAAGTAAATTAGTAAGAAGAAGGGACTAGATATGGTAGAGTGTGCCATCATCAATGGAATGTGATCCTTAGTGGTGATCAAACCATCTGATGTTGGAGGAGTTAACTCACTCATGAGTTAACTAGAGGAAGTATCTACACCCAAGAAGTAACTAGTGCTTGAGGAGATATGAGAAGGCTAGTAGTATTAGTACATCAAATAATAATCTTGTTAAGTCAAGTGGGTATAAACTTAGAGTAAGCTTGCTTAACAAGATAAGCCTATAAGGAGACTAGTAAAAACCTATTTACTTAGTTGATGATAGATCTTGATCAGACAATTAGAAGCCTAAGCTTTGTATGATCAAAGGTTGGTGGTCATTATTCTCAAGTCATTGGAGAATAGATGACTAGGTGTTGAAGAAGTGTTGTGAGTATACCAAATTAGGCAAAGCCTTAGAAAGCTAAATCATCTATCTTGATCATAAGAAGTCAAGCTAGAGTATGATGAAGTATATAATATGATTTGTATGGAGTAGTTGGAGGCATAGTAGTTTAACCAAGCTAATACAAGAACAAACTTGTATTATGGAGAGTAGTACCATACTTCTTCTAGGGGATAAATATCACGTGTAATATAGTGAGGATTGTAATCTTGCAAGCCTTGGAAGTAGATACAAGGTGAGTAAAGGAGTTAATAGATGAAGTTAGAACTAGCTAGATGAATGACTTCCTCGAGGGTAGTTTAGCAAATGGAAGTTATATATATACTAAGGTAAGAATGAAGGAGGAATATTGTTGAAGTGGCATGACATGTCATCATATGATGATGGATATGGTGGAGCCAAATGACTAGATCATTTAGATAGAAGAGATCTTAGTGAATCAGATGAGAGGTTCAAATAAAGTATATTTAGGAAACGAATTCCTTAACTAAAGATAAGTTTAGTGAGGTATTAAGGTAGGGATGCTTTAGAAGCCTTAACCAAGATCATATCAAGTCATGACAAGATCCATGTCTACCTATTTGTTTAAAACCCTAGAGTTAAGAGGGTAGTTAAACCAATCCTTATTTTTAGGCAATCAATGAATAATATCTCTTATTCAAATGAAGTGTCTAAGAGATAATTAGAATACTAGTTGAGAGAATGTATTGATAAGAGTCTTGCCCATTTTACACTCTTAGACCTGATAAGAACCTAGTCTTAGGGAATCATCAAGACCACATTAAGAAGTAATCTTTATAGTTCACTTTAAGTTGAGACATCATTCAGGATCAATCCTTAAACCTTAATCCCTAGCAACCTTCACTAAAGAAATTCAAGGTAGTGCATCCTCTAGGGACCATAGTAAGTGTGGTTTTAGAAAACCTAAGTAAATGTTGCTGAGCATTAAGATCACATGTGCCACATGAATGAGAATGATTGTTCACCATTATATAATAGACTTCTATCAAAACATTAACCACACTTAAGAAAGTAGTGAACAACTAGTTTAAGAAATGATGCGGGCTTATTTTGGGTACTAATTGGATGGTTATGAATAACATTTTAGTAGATTTTGATTAAAGGAAATTCCAGACTTCAAGAACCCTAACAATTTAAACCATTAAATATAATGGTTTTTATTTATGCTAAATGACTTAACCAAAATTGTTCTATAGTAATTATAAACACTACAAATCAAGTACAATTTGAATAGATGAAATCATTAAGTTTGGGGGATCATGAAATTCAAACCACCATATTATGAACCCTAAGATTTAATTCATCATCAGGTTTATACCTTAATTCTTGTATAAGATAGTTTGAATAGAGTTCTATATACATCATTAACCATCTTAAATAGTTACCACAACCAATATCATGGGAAAATGTAAATCATTTTCTATATAAGGAATAAATCTCTAAAACCCTAATTTTCAATAATATTTTCTAACAAAATAATCCTTTATATAATCATGATTAGTGTAAATACTAAAAATAGAATGCCAAACCAATTATTACATTAACCATGTCAAACCATTGTTGATTCACTGAATTTTGGATATTTGAAACATTATAAGAATTCAAATTAAAAAGGATATTCAAAAATGGAAATAAAAATAGAAAAAGAAAAGGAGATAGAATAATCATCCGATACGGCCCATGGCCCATTTCCCTCTTCGCCTAACTACCACTCGTGTGCGCTAGCCACCGCTCTCTGCTCACCTTTCCAGACCCCAGCAGCAGCCCATCTCGGCCCGAGCCCATGTACAGTTTCGTTCTCTTGCTGGCAAGTGGGACCGCGCGGGAGAGAACTGTCGTCTTCGTCTTCCTCCGCTAGACTGACACCCCGCTGGTGAGCCACGTCGCCACCATCATTGTGGACTGCTCTGGATGCGATTGACCACCTCAGAACGTCACCCTATTCGTCTAAAATCGAGCTCCGCTCCACCGCCGCGTCTCGATCGTCCTTGTCGTTGTGTCGTCGTGTCCGAACCCCCCTCCCAAGCCATATAAAGCAGCCGCCTAGAACCACATCAATCTCCTGGTTCATTCTCATCCTCTCTATTCATCTTCCTTGCTCTTAGTCACCCTTAATTCCACTGGAGCTCCGGCTAGCCATTCATGGAAGCCACACTAGAGACCGTGGAGTAGTCTAGGAGAAGCGCCGTGCTCTATAGATCCTCTGGGTGGAGTACAACAACAAGGGGAGCTCGATGGAGGGTGAATTTCATCGTTCCCTTTCGTCGTTCTTCACCGGATTTCTTGATGGAGAACTCACCTCTGACTACGCCGGTCCTCGTCAACCTCGGTGTGAGCATCATGGTGAGCTTGCGCATCTTCCCGTGCTCTCCAATCCCTCCCTCACGCTTTGAATCACTGTACCACCGCATGACTGCCACCACCGCCGTTGTCCGTCGTCATGGTCACTATTTCGGTGACCATTCTCGGGCGGTGCCGCCACTACCTAATTCACTGCGTCGTCCTCTCTTCAACTAGCCTAAGCCTAAGCCTGGTGTGCAGTGAATCCACAGATTCGATTTCAACTGAGAACAACCTCCATTGATGACGTCACCATGACGTCAAGGTGATGTCATAAATATATTCCTTTTATTTTATTTTCAAAAATTATTTCTGTAATACATAAATTCCTGGAAATGACATGGCATAGGTCCCACTAGTCAGTGGCTTAGGGTAGAATAGGTTGCGGTGTAAAAAGATCTAACTCGCATGTGTGTGTCATGCTGACGTTAGCACTGACGCAGTAAAATATTTAGATATTTTCCTTTAGAATTTCAGAAAATTATTAAATCTTATGAATTCATTATCTTTTGTTTTATACCTCAGAAAAATATATATTATATATCAAAATATTCCGAAAAATAAATTCTATAATCTAAACCTATTAACAGATTTTACTTTCCAACTTAAATAAAATAATTAGTATTATTAGTAAATAAGTTATTAGGGATAAATCTTAAATAAATATACTCTATTATTTAAAATTCGGAAAAATAAGTATAATATATAAAAATTCTAAGAAAAACAAAATCTACATTTACAAACTTGTTTCATATATTTTTTATGTCACTTAACTAAGTATTTATTATTTATTTTGTATTTATAAAGTGATAAAACTTATAAGAATCATATCTTATTAATTAAAAATCATAAAAATACTTATAATATACCAAAATGGTCACAAAAATAAAAACTACACATTAAAAGTATCCTCTTGCACATTTGAAGTCAACTAAAGCTAAAAGTTTAATCAGTCTTAATTAAAACTATTTTCTAATATCTAATGAATTAAAAATAAAAAAAATCTTTACTTTACCTTTAACATTAATTGTTCAAAGTCTAAAAGTGAATAACAAGTTCCATTAATGTTTAAGTGGAGTTAAAATAGATCTAACTATTTAAACATGTATTTACTAAAACTATCGTCTAAAATTAAGTGTATCTTATTTTTCCTAAAAGATTTTATAAATTATAAAATCACTTAAAATAGTATATTGTTTAGAAAAACAATCTTATGTATTTACAAAATCACCAAGATGATATCTACTAATTTTCTTAACAGTCTACGAATCCAATTAAGAATCTAAACAAAGTTCTTAAGTAATTAAAGTAATACCTATTTTGTATTTATGAAGGATAACCTTAAGAAAACACGAATTCCATAAAAAGCAATACTACTTATATTTCCTCTTTATGAATCGTTAAGAAGTAAACCACGTATAGGATGATGCCATATTCAAAATATATACATCTCCACTTGCTAGTAGAATAGCTATTCAAATATGCTGACTATTTTCTTTTTAAATACTTTTAGCTAATAATAAACCCTAAAAGTATAACTTCAAGATTGAAATACTTTGACTTTGAAAAGTAACCTTTTCCTCAAAACTAGTTCTTTTAAAGAAAATGCAAATGAACTATATCATTTGTCTTTAACTCTGTAAACTACAACAAAAAGCTTGAATAGAAGAAACTTTGAATCATTTACCAACACGTGAGTGCTCTAGTATTGAAAACTACTTATTACTTTTACATATTGTTTCCCACACATTCTCATGAGCCTTAATAAGAAGCACAAGTGTGAGATTGGTATAAAAGTGTAACACATTCAAAAGAACTCATCACAAGCTTAAAACCCTAGATCAGATAGGATTAGTCCGGGGATTCGCGTTTATCAAATTGCATTACATTAATTATGCATAATTGCATCTTGCTTCTTTAAACATTCATCTTTATCGGATCAATGGTGTTATTTACATAATTTGGATCTTCTATTGTCTCAAAGACTGTGAGTGCATAATATTGCAATCACAAAAGGCAAGTTCACACTTGCTCATGTCCTTTGGTTATTTTCTATCAAATACTTGTATCTCAAATGTTGTCATCACCTGCATTTCAAAAAAGGTCAGAAAACACTATTTTCATAATAATATGATTATGGATTATTTACCAAATGGTAATAATCTATTGATACGGTTCCAAAGGGTTGAACAAACAAAACAAGTTCTTCTAATAGAATGGTTACCTAGGACGTGTGCATGACACGATCCAAAGGGTTTTGTTAATTCAAAGGATGCTAAAAGAGTATGCAAAACTTCAATGGTTGAAGTGAGCATCGCGGAGTTGGAATCTTCACCGTGATGAAACTGTTAAAAGGTTTAATTTCATCAGAGACGATGAAAATGTTTGCATTTTGCAAGAAATTAAGTAGGAGCGCTAAGACATATTTCTAATACATTATGTGAAAGACATATTGTTGATTATAAATAATGTATCTTTTATTGACACAGGTTAAGAATTTCATTTCGATGAAAGACTTAGGCATAACTCAAGAATTAGGCATCAATGTCTATATGGATAGATTGAGGCGCTAATATGGTTTTGCCAAATGTACATAGATAAGATGTTGAATGAGTTCAATATGTAAACAACAAGAAAGGTTCTTGACGCACGGAAAGGACTGAATCAAGATTCAAGTGTGTTGACACGAGATTCAAGTGTTTTGACACTTGGTGAAATCACAAGAATATTTTGATCAATCATTCTTTGAGATGTACACATCCAGATATGTCCTATGCTCTAAATGTTATGAGCATATACCAGAATGATTCATAAGATGATCATTGGAGAATAGTAAAGATATTCTTATGAGCTTTGGAAGAACTAAGAATATATCATGTATAAATGACAAATAGTTAAAGGTAGTTCATTGTAAAGTGTTACATTGATACTAGTTTTGTCACAAGATACAAATTAAATTTATCTCAATTTAGACTATGAGTGGCACAATATAATGGAAAGGATGTTCCATGATGGATTTGGATGAGTTCCAAAGTTGAGATATTGTGACGGATATTACAACAAAAGGCTAAGTATATAACTGCTATAGTAGCAGCAAAGGAGGGCATTTGTGTTAAGTAGTTTGTTATCAAACTAGGCGTGGTTCATAGCGGGATAATACTATGAAGATACATTGTACGACAATTGTATCAACATGATTTAATCCCAAGGAACTAAAGGTCTCACCAAAGGACCAAATTTATACAATGCCATCTCATTGGAGAATGAGTAATGCGTAGAGACGCAAGGACATGCAAATACACACTGACCTGGAAGTGTCAGATCCGAAGATTATGTTTACCACTAGCAATAGTGTCTATACAACACCAGAGAGCCGTAGGTGTTGAATGCACAAGTTTTTTTTAACTAGATTATTGACTCTAGTGCAAGTGGGAGACTGTTGGAGATATGCCCAAGAGGCAATAATAAAATGGTTATTATTATATCTTTATGTTTATGATAAATGTTTACATCCCATGCTATAATTGTATTAACCGGAAACATTAATACTTGTGTGTTTTGTAAACATAAAAGAGTCCCTAGTAAGCCTCTTGTTAAACTAGCTTGTTGATTAATAGATGATCATGGTTTCCTGATCATGTACATTGGATGTCGTTAATAACAAGATCATATCATTAGGAGAATGATGTGATGGACACACACCCGTAGTAAGCGTAGCATAAGATCAAGTCATTAAGTTCGTATTGTTATAAGCTTTAAAATACATAGTAACCTAATCCTTCGACCATGAGGTTATGTTAATCACCATCACCGGATGGGTACTTTGATGACATCAAACACCGCTTCGTAACTGGGTGGTCATAAAGGTGTCATTGGGTATTCTGAAAGTATGTGTTGAAGCGCATGGACCAAGATTGGGATTTGTCCATCCATATGACGGATAGATATGCTCTGGGCCCTCTCGATGGAATGTCATCTAATTAGCTTGCAAGCATGTGACTGGGTCACAAGGGATGACATATCACGGAACGAGTAAAGAGTACTTGTCAGTAACGAGGTAGAACTAGGTATGGAGATACCGACGATCAAACCTCGGATAAGTAGAGTATCGCGTGACAAAGGGAATTGGTTTCGTATGTTAATGGTTCTATCGATCACAAAAGTCATCGTTGAGTATGTGGGAGCCGTTATGGATCTCCAGGTCCCGCTGATGGTTATTGATCGGAGAGGTGTCTCCATCATGTCTGCATATTCACGAACCGTAGGGTGACACACTTAAGGTTCGAAATTGTTTTAAGTAGATATGGAATGTGCGTTGGAGACCGAATGTTGTTCGGAGTCTCGGATTGGATTCGGGACGTCACGAGGAGCTCCGGAATTGTCCGGACAATAAGATTCATATATTGGGGATCATTTTCTGAGTTAGGAAATGTTCCGGAGTATTTGTATGAGGATTCTAGAAGGTTTCGGAATGTTCCGGAAGGTTCTGGAAGATTTCTTGGAGTTTGCTTGAAAACTAAGAAAGGGATCAAGGAGTCCTTGTAGGGCAAGACAAGGAGTCGTGGGGGAGGAGGACTCCTTCCCCCTCCCCAATCCGCCGGCCATAGGAAGGGAGGGGAGTCCTAGTAGGACTCCCCCTCCCATAGCGCCTCCCCCCTTTAAATAGAGGGGTGGGGGCGCCACCTCCAAGCCCTCCTCCACAACTCCAAATCTCCGCCGCCTCTCTCCTCCTCCTTTCTTTTGCTCAGGCTTAGGCGAAGCCCTGTAGAATTCTCTACTCCACCACCACCACCACGCCGTCGTGCTGCTAGGATTCCATGGAGAAGATCTACTACCTCCGCTGCTCGCTGGAACGAGGAGAGGAAGGTCTGCTTCGACTCCGCACGTGTGACCGACTGCGGAAGTGCTGCCGGAACGCGGCGCCGGAAGGATCGTCTACTCGATCTTGAGATCGGCAAGTGATCGACTACATCAACCACGAGATCCGAATCTCGTAACGCTTTCGGATCTACAAGGGTTAGTACAGATCTATCTCGTTGCACATGTCTAATAGATTAGATTTTGGCTTTTATCTAGATTAGATCTGGGTTTTGTTTGTTCTTGCGGTAGAAATTTTTTGTTTCCATGCTACGAACCCATCAGTGGTATCAGAGCCGTGTCTATGCGTAGATCTATTGCACGAGTAGAACACAATGGTTTTGTGGGAGTTGGTGCTCGTGTCGTCTTTTGCTTTGTGTACTTTGCATCTTGCGGTATGGTGGGATGAAGCGGCTCGGGCTAAACTTACATGTCATCGCACATGAGACTTGCTCCACGCTTGACGTGTAACTTGCTTTGCACTAGTGGCTTTGCGTGTGTCTGTCTCTCCCACCATAGTATAGATCCAATCTACACTTTGCACTTGATAGCACTTGTATCAACGTTCTGGTTCATGTTCGTAGGTAAGATTCGTTCTTATTCGAAAGCCCCAAGCCACGTAAAACATGCAAAGAAGATTAGAGGCGTCTAACTCATTTTTGCAGGGGTTTTGTGATGTGGTATGGCCATCATGTGATTGTGATTATATTTGATGTATGCAATGATCCTTGTTGTAATATGGCAACCGGCAGGAGCCTAATGGTTGTCTTCAATTCTATTAAGACCTGCGTGTCTATTCATCTTGTAATAGCTTTGTTCCAAGTAGTTGTAATAGTTGCTAGTGATGATGGACAACCATGAAGCGGCGCCACTGACCTTGACGCCATGCTGGTGATGATGGAGATCATGTCCGTGCTTTGGAGATGGAGATCAAAGGCACAAGAAGAAAGGGCCATATCATATCACACTAATTATGAATTGCCTGTGATGTTAATCCTTTATGCATCTTGTATTGCTTAGATCGCGACGGTAGCATTATAAGATGATCCCTCTCACTAAAAATCAAGTAATAAAGTGTTCGTCCTTAGTTGGCACCGTTGCTAAGACTCGTCGTTTCGAAGCATCTCGTGATGATCGGGTGTGATAGACTCTACGTGTGCATACAACGGGTGCAATCCAGATTTGCACATGCGGAAACTAAGGTTAACCTTGACGAGCCTAGCATGTACAGACATGGTCTCGGAACACGGAATACCGAAAGGTAAAGCATGAGTCATATGGATGATATGATGAACATGTTGATTGTTCGCCTTTAAAGCTACATCATCTCACGTGATGATCGGACTTGGTGTAGTGGATTTGGTTCGTGTAATCACTAAAACAACTCGAGAGATGTTGTTTTGAGTGGGAGTTCATTTGTAATTTGGATTAGTCGAACTCAATTTATCATAAACACAATCAAAGTGAATTTGCATAGTTTGTTGTAGTCATTGGCATCCGTTCACCACCTTACGCTTAGTTATAGTTGAGATAGTGGAGCTACAGAAATTCTGGATATTTACTTTACGAACTGGTATCATATTGTTTTGAATGTCAATTTAAAGTTTATAAGTCCTATTGCAAACTTTCAGCAAACTCTATTTACTCCATGAAGTTTAATAAATAGTATTAAATCAAGAGTAACAATTCCAGTGTTAGTATCTAATGTATCATGTTTTGCCTCCATGATTCTTGATACTCAAAAGATTGTTTTTAATATCAAGATTATCTAAGAGCTGAAAGCAATGTTTCAGAAACCATCATATGTGAAAGGTATTGCGATATCTAAAACAATGTGTTGGTTACAACATGATAGAGTATACGTCCTCATATTTGATGAGAATTTGTGAAGGTTGGAGACGCTAGTCGTCCTAATCCTCCAAAAGGTTTTGAAAAAGAAACATTATACTCGCAATTCACCTTTATAAGCTATAGCAGCTTGATCATGAAAGTTGTCATGATAAGGATGAATAGAAGATGTAAGTAAAATGTTTACTACACTAAAAGATTACTAAAGAATGGATTTTTGAAAGAACACCAAACATTTGATGATGGTGATCCACCTCAAAGTGCAAGTCCAAAGGTATTAGTAGTTGACTATATACGCTTTGTACCATGTGTCATGTTGATGACACCACTATTGATGTTGATAGATTCTTTTAAAAGAAAAGAAATTGCTGAAAGAGAATCTATAAAATATTTGGCAGAAAATAAAAGGTTGGAGATGTCCAACTTAGGCATATAGAAGATATACATGTTATGGTTGTATTCCTTGCTTGTTAAACAATGTGGTTCTCCGGTATTGGATACCGAATTGGTTGGTATGAAGTGTCATACAGGACAACACAATTAATGAACTGCAATGGCCTAAGTAACTAGCAAGAGAAAATGTGATGATGTTCATCGAAAACAAACAAAGGGTTGTTGTGTTGCTCGTTAACATCAAAGCTTGCCTTCAAGATTTGTTTCAATAATTGTTATTTTGATCAGGTATTATGACGACAAAAGGTTGTTCAAATAATTACCGTATTCCATAATAGATGGATAATATACAAGTCTGGTAGGAGAAATAACGACCATAAAACTAATGCTAAAATTTCGCAAGACAAATGATTGAAAGATCACTTGTGAAGTGACATCGCCGTTTAAATTATATTGAAAGGATATATGAAGAAACTCCATGTTGATGGATTTTTGGAGTCTTTGATTTAGATCAAATGACGCTTGTGATACTTTCCTAGAGATAATTAAAACTCTGTTCGTAGGACAAAAGAGGAACGGACGACTAATTGATTGGAATTTGTACATATTGATGTATATAGTCCATTATGTGTAGTCGTGGGCGATGGATTTCAACTTCATATGCTTTCTCCAAAGATTTGAGTGAGTATATGTATATACTTACTCAATAAGGAAGAAGTGTGAAACATTTGAAAAATGTTCAAAGACTTTCAAGATGAAGTGGAAAATCATTGTAACAAGAAAATAAAAGAGTTTATGATTGGATCATAAAGAAAGATGTTTGAGTTACAAGTTTAGCAAAACACCTAAGATTTGAGGAATCGTTCCATGGATTTGCATTTCCCAAAACACCATAGGAGTATGGAGTGTTCAAGATATGTAATGAAACCTTGTTTGACATGGTAAGATCAAAGGTGTTATTTATAAAACTGCCATTATATATTAAAGATTAAAGCTTTAGTGACTACCGCTTTTACACTGAAAAGAGCTCCATCGTGATCCGTTGAAATGACACCATATAAGTCATGGTTTGGGATAAAACCCAGGTTGTCCTTTCTTAAATTTTTGGTATGCTAGGCATAAGTAAAATGTTTACAACCAAAGTCGGATAAGCACGTCTTTGTAGGTTATCCCAAAGAATTTGTTGGGAATTTCTCCATAACGCCGAGGACAAAAGAGTTTGTCACTTGGAACGTCAAGTTTCTTGAGAAAGAATTTTTCGTGAAAAGCTAAGTGGGAGGACAATAGAACTTTGATAAGGTTGTTGATCCTTAGCTATATGTGCTAAGTAGCGCAGCGCCGGAAAGTGTCCCGGTGGCGGCCACAATGCTCATGGCTCTCGTGATTACAAAAGGTGTGATCTCGGAGATTAGAGTTCCTATAGAACCGTGTGGGTCGGTAAGAATCAAATAGTAAGATTTGATAAGCGAGTCGTTATTGTTTTGACAATGATGAACCGACTACATGCAAAGAAGCGATGATGGGCCCTGACTCCATAAAATGACTAGAAGTCATGGAATCCGTGATAGTATCCATACACGAGAAATCAAGTTTCTGAACTTAGAAGACCCTCCGGAAAGGCGAGAAGCCTATCGGTCGTGTTTGGATCTCTAAAGAAATAGACATGGATGTTTCAAATCTATGAAATAGTCGACGTGTCGGAAAGAGTTTACGACAATGTTCAAGGAATTGACTATGATAAGATTTGATCTTTCATAGCGATATTTAGTCTGGACGGATTAATGTAGCAACCACTACATATATTTTGGTATATGGTAGTTGAACAAACAAAACAAGTTCTTCTAATAGAATGGTTACCTAGGACGTGTACATGACACGATCCAAAGGGTTTTGTTAATTCAAAGGATGCAAAAAGAGTATGCAAAACTTCAATGGTCGAAGTGAGCATCATGGAGTTGGAATCTTCACCGTGATGAAACTGTTAAAAGGTTTAATTTCATCAGAGACGATGAAGATGTTTGCATTTTGCAAGAAATTAAGTGGGAGCGCTAAGACATATTTCTAATACATTATGTGAAAGACATATTGTTGATTAGAAATAATGTATCTTTTATTGACACAGGTTAAGAATTTCATTTCGATGAAAGACTTAGGCATAACTCAAGAATTAGGCATCAATGTCTATATGGATAGATTGAGGCGCTAATATGGTTTTGCCAAATGTACATAGATAAGATGTTGAATGAGTTCAATATGGAAACAACAAGAAAGGTTCTTGACGCACGGAAAGGACTGAATCAAGATTCAAGTGTGTTGACACAAGATTCAAGTGTTTTGACACTTGGTGAAATCACAAGAATATTTTGATCAATCATTCTTTGAGATGTACACATCCAGATATGTCCTATGCTCTAAATGTTATGAGCATATACCAGAATGATTCATAAGATGATCATTGGACAATAGTAAAGATATTCTTATGAGCTTTGGAAGAACTAAGAATATATCATGTATAAGTGACAAATAGTTAAAGGTAGTCCATTGTAAAGTGTTTGTATTCGGGACGTCACGAGGAGCTCCGGAATTGTCCGGAGAATAAGATTCATATATTGGGGATCATTTTCTGAGTTAGGAAATGTTCCGGAGTATTTGTATGAGGATTATAGAAGGTTTCGGAATGTTCCGGAAGGTTCTGGAAGATTTCTTGGAGTTTGCTTGAAAACCAAGAAAGGGATCAAGGAGTCCTTGTAGGGCAAGACAAGGAGTCGTGGGGGAGGAGGACTCCTTCCCCCTCCCCAATCCGCCGGCCATAGGAAGCGAGGGGAGTCCTACTAGGACTCCCCCTCCCATGGCGCCTCCCCCCTTTAAATAGAGGGGTGGGGGCGCCACCTCCAAGCCCTCCTCCACAACTCCAAATCTCCGCCGCCTCTCTCCTCCTCCTTTCTTCTGCTCAGGCTTAGGTGAAGCCCTGCAAAATTCTCTACTCCACCACCACCACCACGCCGTCGTGCTGCTGGGATTCCATGGAGAAGATCTACTACCTCCGCTGCTCGCTGGAACGAGGAGAGGAAGGTCTGCTTCGACTCCACACGTGTGACCGACTGCGGAAGCGCTGCCGGAAAGCGGCGCCGGAAGGATCGTCTAGTCGATCTTGAGATCGGCAAGTGATCGACTACATCAACCACGAGATCTGAATCTCGTAACGCTTTCGGATCTACAAGGGTTAGTACAGATCTATCTCGTTGCACATGTCTAATAGATTAGATTTTGGCTTTTATCTAGATTAGATCTGGGTTTTGTTCATTCTTGCAGTAGAAATTTTTTTTTTCATGCTACGAACCCATCAGGTGGCCCCAGGAACCCCCTCGGCCCCTCTCTTCTCCTATAAGGAGCCTTCTGACCTAAAACCTTCGGGGGGTTCGACATTTTTTCAAAAGGAGTTCCGCTCCACCGCCACCACCAGATTCCACGAAACAGCATTAGAAACTCCGTTCTCGCACTCTGCCGGGACGGGGAATTGGAGGAGATCATCGCCATCATCATCACCATCGCTTCTCCATCGACCATCCATGTTTCCCCCATCTATGAGTGAGTAATCCCCCGCTGTAGGCTATGGGGATGGTAGGGATTGGATGAGATCGTTCATGTAATGGCATCAGATTGTTAGGGCATGGTGCCTAGTATCTTTTAATAGTGCTTTATGACTTTGTTGCGACTTGTTGTGCTTAATGCTTGTCACTAGGTCCCGAGTGCCATGATTTCAGATCTGAACATGTTATTGATTCATTATGATAGTATTGTTTATGGTCTTATCTACAAGTTGTATACACACGTTGTTGTCCGGAACCAATGGCCCCGAAGTGACAGTAATCGGGATAACCGGAGGGAATGGCTTTGATGTGAGGATCACGTGTGTTCACGGAGTGTTAATGATTTGCTCCGGTGCTCTATTAAAAGGAGCACCTTAATTGCCAGTAGTTCCCTCGAGGCCCCGCTGCAAACGGGCTGGCAGGACAGAAGATGTTGTGCAAGTTCTCATTGCGAGCATGTATGACTATATATGGGACACATGCCTAGGATTGTCTAGTACTTGGATGCTTTATCTTATTTATCTGCAATTACCCTATGTTCTGATTGCTATGTGAATTGTCTTGTCCATGCAACGCCCGTCCATCCATCCCTATGCCTACCGCACTCGAATCCCACTATTTACTGCTATTGTTACTGTTGTCTTTACTTTACTACTGTTGTTACTTTGCTATTCCTGCTACAAAACTGTTGCTACTGATAAACTGCTGTGAGCACGATTGTTTCCACGTGCAGCTGAATTGACAACTCAGTTGTTAAGGCTTATAAATATTCTTTGGCTCCCCTTGTGTCGAATCAATAAATTGGGTTTCACTTCCGTCGAAAATACTGCGATACACCCCCTATACTTGTGGGTCATCAAGACTATTTTCTGGCGCTGTTGCCGGGGAGCATAGCTTTATTTATCAAGTCCACTTGGAATCACTATTGTTCAAGCTAAGTTTATTTTCTCCTTGTTTGCTTGTTTCTTTATCAAAAATACAAAAAAAAATTGGTTCCTACTCTAGTTGTTATTTTCGTTGGTCTGTTATTGTCTTGCTTTATCATGCTTGTTGTCGATGGTTGGTTTCTTTGAAAATGAATCTTATTGGCAAGGTGGGTTCACGGAAGATGAAAAATATTATTATAAGGAACACCGCTTATCACAAAAAGGGAAACACTTATGGGAACAAATTGATAGATTGTATACCATTGCTAGAAATGTGTGCTCTACTTTAATGTTACTTATTGCCTTGATAAATCTTGTTGTTGTAGGAGGTACAAACACCTCCCTTTTCAATGTGAGTATAATGATAATGATACCATATCTTCCTATGTTAAGGGAAATTATGACCTTTATGATGTGGAACAAATTGAGGAATTTATTGCTTGGAAGGGAGCATTTGAACATGCTAGTTTGCTTGAAAATATTGATGATTCACCTTATAAGTATGAGGTTTATGGTATACTTAAATTTTGCTTTGATAATTACAAGGATGAAAATAGCTATATTCTTGAATATTTTAATAGATGCTTTCCACAAATGGAAGAGACTAATGCCTTGCAGGATCCTATGGAAGAAGAAATTGATGAACCTGAAATCTCATTAGATGAAAAAGAGGAGGAGAGTGACGAACAAAAGGAGGAAGAATGGATTAGCTACCCATTCCTACCTTCTAATGAGAGTAACTCTTTATCCCTTACATTATTTGATTGTCCCCCATGCTTACTAAAGGAGGATGAATGTTATGTTCCTGAGGATCCTTTTGAAAATGTTTATGATAAAGCTCTAGTGCTTGTAGATCATGAAAAGCATGCTTTATGTGATAGTTATATTGTTGAGTTTATTCATGAGGCTACTGAAAATTATTATGAGAGAGGAAAATATGGTTGTAGAAGTTTTCATGGTATTGAAACACCTCTCAATGTGCTGAAAGTTTTGAAGTTACTCTTGTTTTATCTTCCTATGCCTGTCACTTTGTTCTTTGCGAATTTATTTGCATACACGATTCCTATGCATAGGAAGTGGATTAGACTTAAATGTGTTTTGGATTTGCTTCTTGATGCTCTCTTTTACTTCACTTCATATTTCTTATGTGAGCATCCTCTCAAACTAATATGCCTGAAGATGATAATATGTCTATTATTCTTGGGAGACCTTTTCTTAATACTGCGGGAGCTGTTATTAATTGTAATCAAGGGAAGGTGACCTTCAATGTCAATGAAAAGGAACATACTATCTATTTCCCCAAGAATATTGATAGGACTTATGGTTCTGAATTCAATTGAACATGTTAAGGGCATTCAAGTTGGAGAAATATATTGTCCCATACCAAGAGAAACAATTGAAACTGTTATGATTCGGACCATTGCTATGAAGGTTGAGGTAACATAATCATTAGTGGAATACAAAGTTTTGTCTCATATGAAATTTTTTTGGTAACAAGACCTGATAAACCTTGTTAACAAAAGGATTTCATTAAACAAAACAATGTTTCACCATGATTATCTCCGCTTACTTCTATTCTATCCATTTTAGTTTTTCCTTATGCCTAACTTAAAGGCGTTAAAGAAAAGTACTTATTGGCAGATAACCCAAAAGTTTTACATGAGTCTTGGAAGTTATTACCTCAGTAATAACCGCTCTTTATCCTTTTTGTTTGATTTTTGTGCCAAGAGTAACCTCTAATGAGAGAGAAGTAATGATTGGGAAAGTTGATGTCCCGAAACAGATTTCTGTGCTTCACCGTAAAAATTCGTGTACAATCTCGGAACGTCTTTTTGAGGCATGAATTTTTGTGCTTCTGCCCCAGGTTGTTATACAACTTTCGTTAGTTCAACACTTTTTTATTTGAGCAACAGAAGGTCTTCGAAGAAATTCGTCTTTACCTGCTAGTCTGTTTTGACAGATTTCTGCCATTTTCTGCATTTGCTTCTTGTTGGTTCCTTTTTGAGTTCTTTTGGGGAATTGAGCTTTTTGAGGAAAGTGCTACAGTAGATAGTGTTTTAATTAAAGTTTATTGGTGTTAGAACTGAACCTAAAGACTTATTATCTTGAGTGCACTATTGTTGCTAATAAAGATTGTGTGAAGTTTTGTATGAAGGAAAAAATTTCAGGTGTATGGAAGGAATGAGTAATGAGATGAAGGATGGACTAAAGCTCAAGCTTGGGGATGCCACATGTGTCACCCCAAGAAATATCAAAGAAGTACAAGCGTCAAAGCTTGGAGATTCCCAAGGCATCCCCTTCTTCATCAATAAAAATCCCTGGTTTCTTCCAAACACTTCATTTTTATTGTTTCATGCACAGTTGTGTTGTTCTTGGAGCATCTTCTTTTTCGTTTTCATTTTTTTTTAGGTTGCGTGGTTTTCTTAGTTTGCAGAATAAATTGGTTGCACCTCCTCTTCCATGCATTGGTTTTCAAATAGTTTGGTTTGGTTTGGAAAAGAGTAGGCAAGTTCATGCTTAAGTGGTAAAAAGAGCTTGTTTTTTTACTGTGGCATATGCTTTGTCATGCCATGCTTGATATTGTTTTGGCTTTATGCTTAGTATTATTTGTTGTAGCATGACTTGTTATAAATAATTGAGATTGCTTAATGTGCCTTGGATGAATCATGCGTTGTTTTAGCATATTAAAGCATATTATAGTGGTATTCTCCTTTGATGCTTTATTTGGGTTGACTTGGCACATGCTCACACCATGTTATGACTATCCCAAGTCACCATAAGCCTTTATTATCCTTTAGTTTTCAACTTGTAGTATCACTTCATGCTTTGATTAATGATGTTTTGTCGCTCTGGATGATTATGACCATTATTGCCCTCTCGTTTGTCGCTCCCTTACTATTGCTAGCCTTCACTTTCACTGAGTATGTTTTACTCAAGTTTCCAACTCCCTAAACCAAATATTGCCAAAGTGTCCACCATACCTACCTATTAGCATCATTTGCTACTTCCGTGCATATTCAATATGCATTGTTTTCTTCTGAATAAAATGTTTGCTTGTTTTGAGAAAGTTAGTTAGTAAAGCTCTCACGAACTTGATGGCACACTTTATTTCCTGCACTTGATAAACCTAAACCATTGTGAACTCTCCATGAAAAGTTATATGCTTGCAAATTATAGGCTGGGGATTAGCAGAACCGTGTTGTCACGGGGAACGCTTTCAACACTTGTAAATATATACCCAGTTGATACCTTGCTCTTTTGTTTGCGGATGTCGTCGGTGTGAAATAAAAGGGGAGCTTGTAAGTCCATGGAGTTATGTATGTGTGTTAGAGAAACGTCTGGGCCGCTGGTCTAATCCATGCTGACATGGTGGAAACCTGCAGCGTAACCATAATGATATCTATGAAGCATTCTTCTTATAAAAAAAGAGAGATAGCTATTGAGAAAAAGAAAAAAAGAGAGATTTATGAAAAGAGGAAAGAGAGAAAAAAGCACCATTTTCCCATGGTAAATAAGAAGATTGCTGAGATACTCATTGTCTGCTTGCCTTGTCATTTTGATATGGGGACTCTTCCGTATCATCGGGCAAGGGGTACCCCGTTGGTGGTTCTCAATGATACGCACATACTTACGATGACAAGAACTTACCGGTAACTAAAGTTGAGTAGCATGAGGAGCGGCCCTCGTACTCAAGGGACTTGGGATTTTCAGTTTATAGTCTGTCAAGCATATAACTCAGATTGGACCTCACTTTCACCTTAACCACATTAAAGATGCTTATGATAGGGGCAATGAGAGCTCAAAGCTAATGAGTACCATACTTTCAGCATTTGTAAGCCTTTCAAACTATTCAAAACCTTTTCATTTCCTTGTTGAGTCTCCACACATTCTATGAGCACTTTCTTGAGAGCATAGTGGCCATTCTTAGTTCTATGTGCATTGTCCCAAGACTTGTTGATTGATGCATACCTTGATATTGCTTTTCTTTAACTATTTGTATCTAGTCACTCTTGTAAACTTTGAAGGTGTCCTATGCATTTATGTTTGCTACTCTATGCGAGACAAGCTGAATGCCACTATGCTATGCTTTCTTTATGTGAAACAAACAAACGTCTTGCAAGGCATTGTTATTCATGAATCTTTTGTTTATGCCTTTTCATGTTGCATCATAGTTTCTTTGTCTTATTGCTAGAACTTTGTATTTCATGTTATGATTGAAGTACTATGATCCCAGCTTTGAATGTTTTACAAATACTTTGATCAAGGTGCATGTCACCTCAAAAATTATTCTTTCTTTTTATCACTTACCTACTCGAGGACGAGCAGGAGTTAAGCTTGGGGATGTTGATACATTGCAAATTTATCTATAATTTTTGCTGCTCCATGCTTGGTTTTATCCACTTTCTTGTGTTTTGTCCACACTTTGGAGTACTTTTCATATGATTTCTTGGACTAACCTATTAACAAGAGCCATAGTGCCAGCTGCCTGTTTTCTGCTGTTTTTGGTTCCAGGAAAGTCAGAAAATGAATATTCTCGGAATTGGACGGGACAAAAGCCAAAGTGCCTATTTTTCCAGAAGAATCTAGGAGCCAGAATACGAGACGGGGGAGGGCCAAGGGCTGGCCACCCCCCCCCCCCCCCCCCAGGCGCGGGTTGGGCCTGGCCGCGCCAGGGCATGGTGTGGTGGCCCCAGGCACCCCCTCGGCCCCTCTCTTATCCTATAAGGAGCCTTCTGACCTAAAAACTTCGGGGGGTTCGACGTTTTTCCAGAAGGAGTTCCGCTCCGCCGCCACCACCAGATTCCACGAAACAGCATCAGAAACTCTGTTCTGGCACTCTGCCGGGACGGGGAATTGGAGGAGATCATCGCCATCATCATCACCATCGCTTCTCCATCGACCATCCATGTGTTCCCCATCTATGAGTGAGTAATCCCCCGCTGTAGGCTATGGGGATGGTAGGGATTGGATGAGATCGTTCATGTAATGGCATCAGATTGTTAGAGCATGGTGCCTAGTATCTTTTATTAGTGCTTTATGACTTTGTTGCGACTTGTTGTGCTTAATGCTTGTCACTAGGGACCGAGTGCCATGATTTCAGATCTGAACATGTTATTGATTCATTATGATAGTATTGTTTATGGTCTTATCTACAAGTTGTATACACACGTTGTTGTCCGGAACCAATGGCCCCGAAGTGACAGAAATCGGGATAACCGGAGGGAATCGCTTTGATGTGAGGATCACGTGTGTTCACGGAGTGTTAATGCTTTGCTCCGGTGCTCTATTAAAAGGAGCACCTTAATTGCTAGTAGTTCCGTTGAGGCCCCGCTGCAAACGGGCTGGCAGGACAGAAGATGTTATGCAAGTTCTCATTGCGAGCACGTATGACTATATATGGGACACATGCCTAGGATTGTCTAGTACTTGGATGCTTTATCTTATTTATCTGCAATTGCCCTATGTTCTAATTGCTATGTGAATTGTCTTGTCTATGTAACGCCCGCCCATCCATCCCTATGCCTACCGCACTCGAATCCCATTGTTTACTGCTATTGTTACTGCTGTCTTTACTTTACTACTGCTGTTACTTTGCTATTCCTACTACAAAACTGTTGCTACAGATAAACTGCTGTGAGCAAGATTGTTTCCAGGTGCAGCTGAATTGACAACTCAATTGTTAAGGCTTGTAAATATTCTTTGGCTCCCCTTGTGTCGAATCAATAAATTGGGTTTCACTTCCCTCGAAAATACTGCGATACACCCCATATACTTGTGGGTCATCACGCGGCAAGAAAGGAACTCCACGAAAGTTCTGGTAAACCTGTGAAAGCTGACGGACATAGTTGTAACATCCCAGCATTAGAACGTAGAAATAAGCTAAGCTCAGGTGTGTGCATTGCATTCATGCATAAGAAAATCCGAGGAATTTTCGTGCAAAACTAAAGAAGTTATAGAGGGATTGAGATCTCTCTTGCTCCAATGGAAACATCCGGGCAAGTGCGACAGATTTCGACATGACCTCTACTGCATCTTTGTGTTTGAGGGGAATCATTTCAAATCTGAAGATTCAAATGATACATTTGAAATCAAAAGAAAATTGAAATTGAATTATAAATAAAGAAATAAATTATAATAATAAAAGAATTGAATCCATGAATATGATATAAATATTACCAGATTTAAAGTGCAAAAAGAAAAAGATTTGAATTATTATATAATGGATACCACAATCACTAGTATCATTGAGTAAATTGAAATCGTTCAATACAAAGAAAGGATTATAATAACCAAATAAGAATGCCTTTATTACATAATATAATGATATTACACTATATTACATTGTTCTTTTACAATTTAAAGGAAATTCAAACAAATAAAAAACTTTGAACTTTTCTTAATTAATATTCCACAGATAAAAAGAATACAAGTAAATAAGAAGATATTACACAAGTGAATTATTACTAGTAAAGAAAAAGAAATTCCTTATTGGATAATATATATTACATTGTTCTTTATAACAAAAGAATAATAAAGAAGATTACAAAAAGGATTAAGAGAAATCCTAAATTAAATCTTTATTAGCTTCAGATCTTCTTATTCTTATTCTTCCTCCTGTCCACTTCTTTTGTCTCTAGTCTATTTCCTGTAAATAAAAGCAAGAAAACACAAGAATAAAGTAAAATTAAGACAAAGGGAAGTGTTTTAGTTAGTGTTACTCTCAGAATAGGCTTAGTGATGCTAAGCCAATATTTCATCATGGAGTAGTGAATCAGGGGCTAGGGTAGTAAACTATTCTTATCAGGCAATGCTTCAGACTTGTGCATCATTAGCTTATTAGCAAAATCCTCATTTGGCAAATCAAAGGAATAAGCCAAAGGTGGAGAAAATATATGTACACTCGAGCTGATCCACATGCACAAGAGTCAAAGGTTGAAACTTGCACCCTATGGAGCCCACATGTAAGCAGCTTAATCACTGCATGTAAGCTGTGTTTTACAACACAACAGCAGCAGCCAAGCGGTAGTATAGAAGGAGTGGAGCTGAAGCTCAGCCACCAAGAAGATAGGAATACTTCCTGCTCTTATCGGTCCATTACCAAAAAAATCACCACAACTCAACAGAGTTCATCAGGAAGGACAAGTTAGGATCACTAGGAGGAAAAGGCACCAGTAGCAAAGAGATCAAATACATGGACAAAGATAGCTGGCTAATTAAGCGCATCAACAGCAAGTTCTAGCAACTCACCCATCATTAGGTTATTCTCTATCCCCATGATCAACCATAGCATATGTTCTTATTAGCTTGCACCATCAGGATCAAAGGAAAATAAGGGGAAAGCATCCAAAATAATCAAATCCAACTACCCTGCAGCTAGAATATGTTTAGGAGGATAGGTGGATTATTTCTCTCAGAACTCCAAAGGGTTGCCATGCAAAATCATCACAGAGAATTTAAAATTCATCAAGTAATATCTGTTCTTAAATGAAATCTTGCCTCAGCCTATGCATCATTGTCAGGGTCATAGTGATGGCCCAAAATATATCGAGCTCATTGGGGAACCCCAAGAGGAAGCTATGATGAGCACAGCAGCAAGTTTTCCCTCAGTTATGAAACCAAGGTTATCAATCCAGTAGGAGCAAGGAAACACCCCAAAGGTGTAGCTAGCTGAACTTTGGCAGGGCGCACTACCGGTGCCAGCAGCAACGTGGAGACCTGCACAACACAACCACAGAACTCTGCCCCAACTTGCGATGAGGTTGTCAATCTCACCGGTTTTGCTAAAAACAAAAGGATTAAACTTATCGAGTGGAAGAAAGTAATAGTTTGCAGAAACTAAACACAAAGCAGTAAACAGTTGATTGTAGATTGATGGTAAAAGAAAGGACCAGGGTCCATAGTTCACTAGTGGTGGCTCTCCTTAAGATAGATGACATGTTGGGTGAACAAATTACAGCAGGGCAATTGACAAACATCGAGAAAGCAATACATGCATATACTACTCATCTTGAATCCTTTGATACTCAATTGGGCATTACAACATTATACATAGACCGCCATCCAACTGCATATATGACCAATAATCCACCATCAGGTTATCATCCGAACCCCCTCCAGTATTAAGTTGCAAGCAACGGATAATTTCATTACGAATTGCGTGTAAAGTAAACAATACGCTGGTTCTATGAACAAAGGATTGTTGTTTTCTCCCTAGTAGCAACAACACATCTAGTACCTTAGAGATTTCTGTCACTTCCCTAGATTACTAGAGGCATGAACCCACTATCAAGCATAAATACTAACTCTTGGAGTTGCTAGCATCTACTTGGGAAAGATAGCTACTAACAATGGAAAGCATGCAAGATCACAAATAACAAAGACATGATAGAATCAATAATCAATCTAAAATAGCATCTCAATATCCATCGGATCCCCGCAAACACAACATGTAGGAATTACAAATAGATGATCTTGATCATGAATGGAGCTCACAAGATCTAAACATGATAGCACAAAGGAGGAGAACCAGCCATCTAGCTACTACATGGACCCGTAGTCCAGAGATGAACTACTCACGCATCACACCGGAGGCTTGCATGATGATGAAGAAGGCCTCCAGGGTGAATTCTCCCCTCCGGCAGGGTGCCGGGAAGAGCTTTAGATCCCTCCCGATCTAGGGATGGAGACAACGGCGCCTACAGACTTGGGTACTTAGGGTTTCTGTATCGGAGGCATCTTATAGGCGGAAGGAGAGGCCGAGGGGGTGCCTGGGCTGGCCACACCACCCCCTGGCACGGGCCAAGCCTGGTCGCGCAGCCAGGTGGTGTGGCCGCCCTCTGGCCCCTCCCCTTCTCGTATTCTGGCTCCGGGTGTCCCTCGGTCAAAAACTGACTTTGGCTTTTGTCTTGTCCAATTCCAAGAATATTCATTTTCTGACTTTCCTGGAACCAAAAATAGCAGAAAACAGGCAGCTAGTAATGTGGCTCTTGTTAATAGGTTAGTCCAAGAAATCATATGAAAAGTACTCCAAAGTGTGGACAAAACACAAGAAAGTAGATAAAACCAAGCATGGAACATCAAAAATTATGGATATATTAGCAACGTATCAACATCCCCAAGCTTAACTCATGCTCGTCCTCGAGTAGGTAAGTGATAAAAAGAAAGGATAATTTTTTAGGTGACATGCACCATCATAAACTTGATCAAAGTATTTGTAAAACATTGACAGCTGGGATCATAGTATTTCAACATAGCATGAAAGATAAAGTTCTAACAATAAGACATAGCAACTATGTTGCAACATGAAAAGGCATAAACAAAAGATTCTTGAATAAAAATGCTTTACAAGACGTTTGTTTGTTTGACATAAATAAAACATAACATAGTGGCATTCAGCTTGTCCGTCATAGAGTAGCAAACATAAATGCATAGGACACCTTCAAAGTTCATAAGAGTGACTAGATACAAATAATTTAAAACAAGCAATATCAAAACTATGCATCAATCAACAAGTCTTGGGACAATGCACATAGAACTAAGAATGGCCACTATGCTCTCAAAGTAGGTGCATGAAGATAGAAGGTGGAGACTCAATGTAAAAGTAAAAGAAAGGCCTTCATAGAAGGAAGTAGGGATTCAAGTCTCATAAAGACCTTCCAAAAATTATGGTACTTATTAGCTTTCAGCTCTCATTGCCCCTATCATAAGAATCTTGAAGGTGATTAAGGTTAAAGTGACACAACTAAGAGGATATGCTTGACAAGTTATAAGCCGAAATCTCATGCCCCTTAATTACGAAGACCGAACCTCATGCTACTCAAATTTAGTCACAAGTAAGCTCTTGTCATTGTAAGTACATATGTATCATAGAGAACCGCCAACGGGTTACCCCTTGAACATGATACATGAGCTATCCCATAATCAAAATTACAAGGCAAGTAGACAATGAGCATCTCGGCGATCTTTTTATTTGCTATTTGCATAGGTTTTTATTGAGGATGCTTCATAGAGTGCTCATTATGTTTATGCTGCAAGTTTCCACCATGATTAGGCATGGCTTAGGCTAGCGGCCCAGGCGTTTCTCTAACACAAATATAAACTCCATGATCTTATAAGTTCCCCTTTTATTTCACACCGCCGGGATCCATAAGCAAAAGAACATGATATCAACGCGGTACAAAGTACAGGTGCAATGTTGAAAGCGTTCCCCATGATACATGGTTCTGCTAACTTGAACTTATAAAGAGCAAGCGTATACGCAACAAAGATGGACCGAATGGTTCAAGTTTATTAAATGCAGGAAAAGTAAAGTGTGCCATCAAGTTCGTGAGAGCTTTAATCACTAATTTTCACATAACAAGTTTAATTTGGAAGGTATACAAAAACATGAATATACTTGGAATAGCAAATGCTAATAGGTAGGTATGGTGGACTCTTTGGAATAACTTGGTTTTAGGAGTTGGATGCATGAGTAGAACTCATACTTGGTTTCGGAGGCTAGCAAAAGACTGGGAGCGGCCAACTAAGAGAGCGATAATGGCCATAATCATGCAGAGCAACAAAACATCATTGATCAAAGCATAAAGTGATACTACAAGTTGAAAACTAAATGATCATAAAGGCTATGGTGACTTGGGATAGTCATAACATGGTGTGAGCATGTGCCAAGTCAACCCAAATAAAGCATCAAAGGAGAATACCACAATACTATGCTTTAATATGCTAAAACAACGCATGATTCTTCCAAGGCATATTAAGCAATCTCAATTGTTTATAACAAGTCATGTTACAGAAAGGAATATACTAAGCATAAAGCCAAAACAATATCAAGCATTGCATGACAAAGCATGGGCCACAGTTAAAAACAAGCTCTCTTTACCAATTAAGCATGAACTTTCCTACTCTTTTCCAATCCGAACCAAACTATTTGAAAACCAATGTATGAAAGAGGGGGTCCAACCAATTTATTCAGCAAACTAAAAAAACAAAGCAAACGAAAAACCAAAACAAAAACGAAAAATAAGACGCTCCAAGAACAACACAATTGTGCATGAAACAATAAAAATGAATTGTTTCGAAGAAACCTGGAATTTTTATTGATGAAGAAGGGGATTCCTTGGGCATCCCCAAGCTTTGACGCTTGTACTTCTTGGATATTTCTTAGGATGACACGCGTGGCATCCCCAAGCTTGAGCTTTAGTCCATCCTTCATCTCATTACTCATTCCTTCCATACACCTGAAATTTTTCCTTCATACAAAACTTCACACAATCTTATTAGCAACATTAGTGCACTCAAGATAATAAGTCTTTAGGTTCAGTTCCAACACCAATAAAACTTCCATTAAAACACTAGCTACTGTAGCATGATGTCTACGCACTTCTATTCTTGTAGACAGTTGTTGGGCCTCCAAGTGCAGAGGTTTGTAGAACAGCAGCAAGTTTTCCCTTAAGTGGATCACCCAAGGTTTATCGAACTCAGGGAGGAAGTGGTCAAAGGTATTCCCTCTCAAGCAATCCCGCAATCAAGATACAAGAAGTATCTTGTGTCCCCAACACACCCAATACACTTGTCAGGTGTATAGGTGCACTAGTTCGGCGAAGAGATAGTAAAATACAAGTGGTATAGATAATTATAAGTGGTAACGGTGATAGAAGATAGCTTGATGGTGTGGAAAAGACTAAAGAAAAACTGAAATAAAGATAGAAGCAAGCAAACATGTAACAAATCAAATTGCAAACGGTGTATCAATGCTTATAAACAAGGCTTAGGGATCATACTTTCACTAGTGAACACTCTCATATAAATATCTTCTCTTTATGATACTACTCTGAACTACTCTCCGGTTGGACACTCTAATCGTTGGTAGGGCTATAACAGCACACCTCAAAGTTCATCTTTCCCATCTAGATAACCCCACACTGTCACCTTGAGTACTATATGAGTCCAACAAACACCACAATTTCATAAAGACATCCAACTCCAAATATAACTCATAACAAGTATTTGTAATCTCTAGCCTAAGTGCCACCATGGTGTGCACACTGTCAACTTCACACACATGGAGAGAGCAGAGATATATTAAAGCACTTAAGTAGTAAGGTAGATCTACTAGATTACAAAGCTCATGATCACAATATGATCATGCATAGAGAGAGAGAGAGATGAACACATAGCTACCGGTAGAACCCTTAGCCTCGAGAGAGAACTACTCCCTCCTCATCATGGGAATCAGCAACGGTGATGGAGATGACGGTGGGGATTGATGGAGGTGGCTCTGGGGCACTTCCCCGTCCTGGCAGGGTGCCAGAACAGAGACTTTCTGTCCCCCGAATCTCCCCTTCGGTGGCGGCGGCGTTGCGGAACTTTTCGTGGCTGGAGGCTTGACTCTTTAGGGTTTTCGCATCGGGAGGCTTCTTATAGGCGAAGAGGCAAGGTCGGTGGGCGGCCAGGGGTCCCACACCACCTGGTGGCGCGGCCAGGGCTACCCCGCGCCACCATATGGTGTGGCCAGGCCTTAGCCCTCCTCCGTCTCGTCTTCTGGCTCCGTGTCCCCCTTGGTAAAATATTGACTTTGGCTTTTGTCCCGTCCAATTCCGAGAATATTCATTTTCTGACTTTCCTGGAACCAAAAACACTAGAAAACAGGCAACTGGCACTGTGGCACTTATTAATAGGTTAGTCCAAGAAATCATATGAAAAGTATTCCAAAGTTTGGACAAAACACAAGAAAGTAGATAAAACCAAGCATGGAACATCAAAAATTATAGATACATTTGCAATGTATCAACATCCCCAAGCTTAACTCCTGCTCGTCCTCGAGTAGGTAAGTGATAAAAAGAAAGAATAAATTTTTAGGTGACATGCACCATCATAAACTTGATCAAACTATTTGCAAAACATTGATAGCTGGGATCATAGTACTTCAACATAGCATGAAAGACAAAGTTCTAACAATAAGACATAGCAACTATGTTGCAACATGAAAAGGCACAAACAAAAGATTCATGAATAACAATGCTTTGCAAGACGTTTGTTTGTTTCACATAAAGAAAACATAGCATAGTGGCATTCAGCTTGTCCCTCATAGAGTAGCAGATATAAATGCATAGGACACCTTCAAAGTTCATAAGAGTGACTAGATACAAATAGTTTGGAACAAGCAATATCAAGTTATGCATCAATCAAATAGTCTTGGGACAATGCTCATAGAACTAAGAATGGCCACTATGCTCTCAAAGTAGGTGCATAAAGGTAGAAGGTGGAGACTCAATATAATGGTGGAAGAAAGGCCTTCATAGAAGGAAGCAGAGATGCAAGTTTCATAAAGAGCTTCCAAAAATTATGGTACTTTTTGCTTTCATCTCTCATTGCCCCTATCATAAGCATCTTGAAGTGATTAAGGTTAAAGTGAACAAACTATGGTGTACACGCTTGACGAAGTATAAGTTAGAAATCTCATGTCCCTTGAATACGAGGGTCGCTCCTCATGCTACTCAAGTTAAGTCACCGGTAAGTTCTTGTCATCGTAAGTACATGTGTATCATAGAGAACCGCCAACGGGTACCCCTTGCCTGATGATACGGAAGAATCCCCATATCAAAATGACAAGGCAAGCAAACAACGAGCATCTCAGCAATCTTCTTATTTACCATGGGAATATGGTGCTTTTTTCTCTCTTTCCTCTTTTCATAATCTCTTTTTTTTGTTTTTCTCTTTTCCTCTTTTTTCTCAATATAGGACTCTTTTTTATAAGAAAAATGCTTCATAGACAGCTCATTATGGTTACGCTGCAGGTTTCCACCATGTCAACATGGATTAGACCAGCGGCCCAGGCGTTTCTCTAACACATATACATAACTCCATGGACTTACAAGCTCCCCTTTCATTTCACACCGACGACATCCATAGACAAAAGAGAATGATATCAACTAGGTACAAGTACCTGTGTAATGTTGAAAGTATTCCCCATGACAGCATGGTTCAGCTAATTCCCAACAAAAATAAGTGCAAGCATATACAACATAGACGACACAATGGTTCAAGTTTATTAAGGGCAAGAAAAGTAAAGTGTGCCATCAACTTCGTGAGAGCTTTAATCACTAGTTTTATCATAACAAGTTTAATTTGGAAGGTAAACAAAAGCATGAATATACTTGGAATAGCATAAGCTAGTAGGTAGGTATGATGGACTCTTTGGAATAACTTGGTTTAGGGAGTTGGATGCATGAGTGGAACTCATACTTGGTTGTGGAGGCTAGCAAAAGACTGGGAGCGACAAACTAAGAGAGCAGTAATGGCCATAATCATGCAAAGCGACAAAACATCATTAATAAAAGCATAAAGTGATACTACAAGTTGAAAACAAAAGGATCATAAAGGCTATGGTAACTTGGGATAGTCATAACATGGTGTGAGCATGCGTCAAGTCAACCCAAATAAAGCATCAAAGGAGAATACCACTATACTATGCTTTAATATGCTAAAACAACGCATGATTCATCCAAGACACATTAAGCAATCTCAATTGTTTATAACATGTCATGCTACAACAAAGAATACTAAGCATAAAGCCAAAACAATATCAAGCATGGCATGACAAAGCATAGGCCACAGTCAAAAACAAGCTCTCTTTACCACTTAAGCATGAACTTTCCTACACTTTTCCAATCCAAACCAAACTATTTGAAAACCAATGCATGAAAGAGGGGGTCCAACCAATTTTATTCAGCAAACTAAGCAAACCAAGAAAATGAAAAACCAAAATAAAAACGAAAAAGAAGACGCTCTAAGAACAACACAACTGTGCAAGAAACAATAAAAATGAAGTGTTTGGAACAAACCTGGGATTTTTATTGATGAAGAAGGGGATGCCTTGGGCATCCCCAAGCTTTGACGCTTGTACTTCTTAGATATTTCTTGGGGTGACACGCGTGTCATCCCCAAGCTTGAGCTTTAGTCCATTCTTCATATCATTAGTCATTCCTTCCATACACCTGAAATTTTTCCTTCATACAAAACTTCACACAATCTTTATTAGCGACATTAGTGCACTCAAGATAATAAGTCATTAGGTTCAGTTCCAACACCAATAAAACTTCCATTAAGACACTAGATACTATAGCACTTCCCTCAAAAAGCTCAATTCCCCAAAGAGAACCCAAAAAGGAACCAACAAGAAGCAAATGCAAATAATGGCAGAAATATGTCAAAACAGACCAGCAAGTAAAGACAATTTATATAGAAGACCTTCTATTTCTCAAATCAAAAAGTGTTGAACTAACGAACGTTAGATAACAACCTGGGCAGAAGCACAAAAATTCACGCCTCAAAAGGACGTACAGAGATTTTACACGAATTTGTACGGTGAAGCACAGAAATCTGTTTCGGGACAGCAACTTTCCCAATCATTACTTCTCTCTCATTAGAGGTGACTCTTGGCACAAAAAGCAAATAAAAAGGATAAGGAGCGGTTATTACAGAAGTAATAACTTCCAAGACTCATCTAAAACTTTTGGGTTATCGCCCAATAAGTACTTTTCTTTAACACCTTCAAGTTAGGCATGATAGTTTGAAAAGATGCTCACATAGGAAATATGAATTGAAGTAAAAGAGAGCATAAAGAAGCAAATTCAAAGCACATTTAAGTCTAACCCACTTCCTATGCATAGGAATCTTGTAAATAAACAAGTCATTAAAGCACAAAGCAACAAGCATAGTTAAGCAAAACAAGTGCAACTTCAAGACTTTCAACATAAAGAGGGGAAACTTAATATTATTGAGATACATAAAACCATGTTTCCCTCTCTCATAATAACATTCAGTAGCATCATGAATAAAATTAACAATATAACTATCACATAAAACATTCTTATCATGAGCCACATGCATGAAAGAATTAATACTCCCCACATAAACATAGTCATTCTTATTAATTGTAGTGGGAGCAAATTCAACAAAATAGCTATCATTATTATTCACATCACCATAATCATCAAATATAGGAGGCATATTGTAATCATAATTACTTTCCTCCTCAATAGTAGGTGGACTGAAAATATCATATTCATCATTGCAATCATCATATATTGGGGGTATAGTATCGTCATAAGCAATAGAATAGTTATCTTCCAAAGTGTGTTCATTTGTAAACATATCATCATTGGAAGGAACATGGATAGCATTAATAGTACAGCAATTATCATCATTTTCAGAATTGGTACCGAAGAGATTTTCAATATCAAAAGTAGTGTGCTTTTCCCAATCATGATCACTACTATAGGTAATAGGCATAGGAACATCATCGAGTTCAGACTCATCAAAAACTATAATAGGAGCAACATGCTTAGGGGAAAATACCGTTTCCTCTCTCCTTTTGCTCCTCCTCTTCTTCTTTCTCTTCTTCTCTTTAGGAGGGAGAGGCTTGAAAGGAAGCTTCTCCATATACCCTGGTTCATTATTAGAGACAATAGAAGAAACCTTGGAGGATTCCTTCTTTTCATTAATAAGATCAAAACACATATTAGTCCTATCATATTTTGGTAAAATCTCATCTTCTATAATATTTTGTATGTAAGTATTTGTGTGGCAATTATCAACACAATAAAGATGGCAACCATGCAGGACACTATTCATATCAAAAGAACCCATATCTACCAAAGAGGTTTTTCTTGATAACTCTTCACACCCCAAAAATAATGTAAGTTCATCATGCTGATTAGGAGTGATCATGTCATCACAATACAAACTTGCAGTACTCATTGGATTAGAAGGGTGATTATTATGGCCTAAGCATTGACAATTGAAATGACCCACTTCGAAGCAAAGTCACAAATAATAGGATAAAGGGCACAAACTTTTTTACCAAGATCATTTAAAGCCCTATACCACATTCTAGTTTTTTCATTCTTGTGGGTGATACAATATTCTTCTTCAATTTGATTATTCTCACAAGGTCTATGTATTCCACAAAAATTAACATGCTTATAAGAAATAGTACTTTTAGAGGTTTGAGCATGTTTATTGCTATCATTAACAACAATTTCATTTTCCATGCAAGTGTCTTTAAAAGGCTCATGATACATGTCCCACTTTTCTTTAGGAGCATTAATATGAGAAGCAAAGGTTTTAAAACAATCAATAAGAATTTGAGGATCAAGACCATATTTAGCACTAAGCTCTTGAAAATCAGCAGTTTCAGCAAAAGACTTAATGCAATCATACTCATAGTTTATACCTGGTTCTTTACCTTTGTTGTTATCCCAATCTTTGGTATTGCTTTGAATTGTTTCAAGAAGATCCAACTTAGCTTTGACCTCCTTACTCGTGAAGGATCCCTCTAAACAAGTATCTAGATAGTCCTTGTAATGTCCTGAAAGCCTTGCATAAATATTATTAATAACAATATTCCTGGGGAGCTCATGAATGGGACATTTGAACATTAGTGACTTCAATCTCCCCCATGCTTGGGCAATACTTTCTCCATCATGAGGATGAAAATTATAAATATAATTCCTATATTTATGATTTTCATGAGGAGGATAAAATTTAGAGTAAAAGAGAGATTCAAGTTCCTTCCACTCCAAATGATGAGGATCATCCAGTAGCTCATACCACTCCCTTGCTTTGCCCTTAAGTGTTAAAGAGAATAGCTTCCTCTTAACTTGGTTCATTGAAATACCTGCACACTTGAACAACCCGCATAATTCATGTATAAAGTGTAAATGATCACCAGGATGGACAGTTCCATCTCCAAAATAAGAGTTATTCATAACACATTCAACAATTTTTATAGGTATTTTAAAAGGGATGCTTTCAGTATGTGGATTTAAAATATCACAAGTGTCATTAGAATTACCACATATGGGAGATAAAGTATCATCAGAGCAAATTTTCTTCTTTAAAACTGGGGAAGTAAAAATATCATTTTCATAAAAACTAACTTCCCCAAGCTTAGCCGTTTCCATAGCATTAGTAACAAAGGTGTTCAAAAGATTCATACTAATAACATTGCTATTAGCATGCAAAGAAGGTTCCAAGGGTTTTTTAATTTTCTTTTCAAAGAATTCAAGTTCTAACTTAGGAAAAATACTAAAAAGCTCTCTAATTTTGTTGTTGTTGTTTTCCATTAAGCCTAACTAGTGAAAACAAGAAACAAAATGACAAAATTGCAGAATCTAAAGGAAATAACTTCGAGCACTCAGACCGGAGGATGTGAGTACCTTTTACCTTACCTCCCCGGCAATGGCGCTAGAAAATAGCTTGATGTCTACGCACTTCTATTCTTGTAGACAATTGTTGGGCCTCCAAGTGCAGAGGTTTGTAGAACAGCAGCAAGTTTTCTCTTAAGTGGATCACCCAAGGTTTATCAAACTCAGGGAGGAAGTGGTGAAAGGTATTCCCTCTCAAGCAATCCTGCAATCAAGATACAAGAAGTCTCTTGTGTCCCCAACACACCCAATACACTTGTCAGGTGTATAGGTGTACTAGTTCGGCGAAGAGATAGTGAAATACAAGTGGTATGGATAATTATAAGTGGTAAAAGTGCTAGAAAATAACTTGATGGTGTGGAAAGGACTAAAGGCAAACTGAAATAAAGAAGGAAGCAAGCAAACATGTAATAGATCTAATAGCAAACAGTGTATCAATGTTTAGAAACAAGGCCTAGGGATCATACTTTCACTAGTGAACACTCTCATATAAATATCTTCTCTTTATGATACTACTCTTAACAACTCTCCGGTTGGACACTCTAATCGATGGTAGGGCTATAACAGCACACCTCAAAGTAAGCCTTTCCCATCTAGATAACCCCACACTGTCACCTTGAGCACTAGATGGTTCCAACAAACACCACAATTACATAGAAACATCCAACTCCAAATATAACTCATAACAAGTATTTGTAATCTCTAGCCTAAGTGCCACCATGGTGAGCACGTTGTCACTTTCACACACATGGGGAGAGCAGAGATCTATTAAAGCACTTGAGTAGCAAGGTAGATCTATAGATTACAAGCTCATGGTCACAATATGATCATGCATAGAGAGAGAGATGAACACATAGCTACCGGTAGAACCCTTAGCCTCGAGAGAGAACTACTCCCTCCTCATCATGGGAATCAGCAATGCTGATGGAGATGGCAGTGGAGATCGATGGAGATGGCTCCGGCGACACTTCCCCGTCCCATCAGGGTGCTGGAACAGAGACTTTCTGTCCCCCGAATTTCCCCTGCGGTGGCGGCGGCGCTGCGGAACTTTTCGTGGATTTCTGATTGGGTACTTAGGGTTTACGTCCCGAGGGCATCTTATAGTCAGAAAGGGAGGCCGAGGGGGTGCCTGGGCTAGCCACACCACCCCCTGGCGCAGGCCAGGCCTGGCCGCACGGCCAGGTGGTGCGGCCGCCCTCTGGCCCCTCTCCGTCTCGTATTCTGGCACTTGATCACTTCCGGAAAAATAGGCACTTTAGCTTTTGTCCCGTCCAATTCCGAGAATATTCATTTTCTGACTTTCCTGGAACCAAAAACAGCAGAAACGGGCAGCTGGCACTGTGGCTCTTGTTAATAGGTTAGTCCAAGAAATCATATGAAAGTTAGAACAAAACACAAGAAAGTGGATAAAACCAAGCATGGAACATCAAAAATTATAGATACATTTGCAATGTATCAACATCCCCAAGCTTAACTCCTGCTCGTCCTCGAGTAGGTAAGTGATAAAAAGAAAGAATAATTTTTGAGGGGACATGCACCATCAAAGACTTGATCAAAGTATTTGTAAAACATTCAAAGCTGGGATCATAGTAATTCAATCATAGCATGAAAGAAAAAGTTCTAGCAATAAGCAAAGAAACTATGGTGCAACATGAAAAGGCACAAACAAAAGATTCATGAATAACAATGCTTTGCAAGACGTTTGTTTGTTTCACATAAAGAAAACATAGCATAATAGTATTCAGCTTGTCCCTCAATAGAGTAGCAAATATAAATGCATAGGACACCTTCAAAGTTCATAAGAGTGACTAGATACAATAGTTTAAAATAAGGAATATCAAAGTATGCAACAATCAACTAGTCTTGGGACAATGCACATAGAACTAAGAATGGCCACTATGCTCTGAAAGTAGGTGCATAAAGATAGAAGGTGGAGACTCAATGTAATGGTGGAAGAAAAGCCTTTGTAAAAGGAAGTAGGGATTCAAGTCTCATAAAGAGCTTCCAAAAATTATGGTACTTATAGCTTTCAGCTCTCATTGCCCCTATCATAAGCATCTTTAAGGTGATTAAGGTTAAAGTGACACAACTATGAGGATATGATTGACAAGTTCGGCGAAGAGATAGTGAAATACAAGTGGTATAGATAATTATAAGTGGTAACGGTGATAGAAGATAGCTTGATGGCGTGGAAAAGACTAAAGCAAAACTGAAATAAAGATAGAAGCAAGCAAACATGTAACAGATCTAATTGCAAACGGTGTATCAATGCTTAGAAACAAGGCTTAGGGATCATACTTTCACTAGTGAATACTCTCATATAAATATCTTCTCTTTATGATACTACTCTGAACTACTCTCTCGTTGGACACTCTAATCGTTGGTAGGGCTATAACAGCACACCTCAAAGTTCATCTTTCCCATCTAGATAACCCCACACTGTCACCTTGAGTACTAGATGAGTCCAACAAACACCACAATTTCATAAAGACATCCAACTCCAAATATAACTCATAACAAGTATTTGTAATCTCTAGCCTAAGTGCCACCATGGTGTGCACACTGTCAACTTCACACACATGGGGAGAGCAGAGATATATTAAAGCACTTGAGTATCAAGGTAGATCTACTAGATTACAAAGCTCATGATCACAATATGATTATGCATAGAGAGAGAGATGAACACATAGCTACCGGTAGAACCCTTAGCCTCGAGAGAGAACTACTCCCTCCTCATCATGGGAATCAGCAATGGTGATGGAGATGGCGGTGGAGATCGATGGAGATGGCTCTGGGGGCACTTCCCCGTTCCGGCAGGGTGCCGGAACAGAGACTTTCTGTCCCCCAAGTCTCCCCTTCGGTGGCGGCGGCGCTACGGAACTTTTCATGGCTAGAGGCTTGACTCTTTAGGGTTTTCGCATCAGGAGGCTTCTTATAGGCGAAGAGGCAAGGTCGGTAGGCGGCCAGGGGGCCCACACCACCTGGTGGCGCGGCCAGGGCTAGCCCGCGCCACCATATGGTGTGGCCAGGCCTTGGCCCTCCTCCATCTCGTCTTCTGGCTCCGTGTCCCCCTCGGTAAAATATTGACTTTAGCTTTTGTCCCGCCCAATTCCGAGAATATTCATTTTCTGACTTTCCTAGAACCAAAAAAAGTAGAAAATAGGCAACTAGCACTGTGGCACTTGTTAATTGGTTAGTCCAAGAAATCATATGAAAAGTACTCCAAAGTGTGGACAAAACACAAGAAAGTAGATAAAACCAAGAATGAAACATCAAAAATTATAGATACATTTGCAATGTATCATAGCACTTCCCTTAAAAAGCTCAATTCCCCAAAAGAACTCAAAAAGGAACCAACAAGAAGCAAATGCAAATAAAGGCAGAAATCTGTCAAAATAGACCAGCAGGTAAATACGAATTTTTTCGAAGACCTTATGTTGCTCAAATCAAAAAGTGTTGACTAACGAAAGTTAGATAACAACCTGGGGCAGAAGCACAAAAATTCACGCCTCAAAAGGACGTGCAGACATTTTACACGAATTTTTACGGTGAAGCACCGAAATCTGTTTCGAGACAGCAACTTTCCCAATCATTACTTCTCTCTCATTAGAGGTTACTCTTGGCACAAAAAGCAAATAAAAAAGATAAGGAGCGGTTATTACTGAAGTAATAACTTCCAAGACTCATCTAAAAAAATTGGGTTATCTCCCAATAAGTACTTTTCTTTAACGCCTTTAAGTTAGGCATAAGAAGCAAGAAAAAGGATCAAGTGTTCTCAAATGAAGAAGCATTAAAAGCAAATTTTGTTTTAATAGGAGAGGCAAAAGAAATATTCTCTCTCTTCTTAGGGAAGTGTTATATACCTTTCTTGAGTGGGAGTTGATATTTAATGATGCCTTCTTTCATATCAATAACGGCACCAACAATTCTAAGAAAAGGTCTTCCCACTGTAATAGGACAAGAAGCATTGCATTCAACATCCAAAACATAGAAATCAACGGGGACATAGGCATTGTTAACCATAATAAGAACATCATTAATACTCCCCATGAGTTTCTTTTTAGCATTATCATCAAGTGGGACATTCAAATAACAATCTTCAGGTGGTGGAAAATCAAGCATATCATAAATCTTTCTAGGGATAATGGAAACACTACTATTAAGATCACATAAGGCTTTAAAATCAAAATCATTCACTTTCATATTGATGATGGGTTCCCAACCATCTTCTCGTTTTATAGGAATAGAAGCTTTATGTTTCATCTTTTTTCTTAAATCTTTATGAGAGCATCAGTCATGTGTTTTGTAAAGGCCATATTCATAGCACTAGCATTAGGACTTTTAGCAAGCTTTTGTAGAAACTTAATAACTTCAGAGATGTTGGAACCATCAAGATCAAAATCATAATTATCATCTAAAGTAGTAGAGATATTACCAGCCTCAACACTAGTGGTAGTGATAGTAGAAACACTAATGTTTCTAGCAATTTCATCTTCTCTTTCCCACTTAGCATGCAATTCAGCTAATAGTCTAACATTTTCATCAATTCTAACTTGTATGGCATTAGTGGCAGCAAAGGGATTATCATTAGTTTCAGGTTTAGTAGCCATTTTATTTATCAAAGAGGATTGAGCTTCAGACCAAGATGATATATTTCTTTCAGCATTAGAAAGATTCAATTGCAAATTAGGAATTCCCCTATTCAAACTCTCAAGTTGATGACTAATATTCTTCAAAATGGTAGATTATTCCTACATAGTTTTAGTAAATAATTTGTTTTGTTCATATTGCATTTGCATGAAGTTTTTAGTGGCTCTTTCAACTTCTAAAATTCTTCCTTCACTAGGTGTTCCAGGTTTGCCATTAGAACCATAAGTATCATTAGGAGGGTAAGGCCTATAATTGTTATTACCATAAGCATTGTCGCCAAAATTATTATTTCTTATAAAGTTCACATCAACTTGCTCTTCTTGAGCAACCAAAGAGACTAAGGGAACATTATTTGCATCAATATGGGCTTTCCCATTAACAACCATAGACATAATACCATCAATTTTATCACTCAAGGAGGAGGTTTTTTCAGAATTTACCTTCTTATCTTGTGGAGGTCTCTCAGTATGCCATTCAGAATAGTTAACCATCATATTATCCAGAAGCTTTGTTGCAGCACCCAAAGTAATGGTCATAAAGGTACCTCCAGCAGCATAATCCAATAGATTTCTTGAAGAATAGTTCAATCCTGCATAAAAGGTTTGGATAATCATCCAAGCAGTCAGTCCATGAGTGGGACAATTCTTTACCAAAGATTTCATTCTTTCCCAAGATTGAGCAACATGTTCATTATCAGATTGTTTAAATTTCATTATTTCACTTCTCATAGATATAACTTTAGCAGAGGATAGTATTTTCCAATTAAATCATCTTTGCATTTAGTCCAAGAATCAATACTATTCCTAGTCAAGGAATTCAACCAGTCTTTAGCTTTTCCTCTCAAAGAGAAATGAAACAATTTAAGATTAATAATATCTCCATCTATATCACTATGCTTTTGCATCTCACAAAGTTCAACAAAGTTATTTAGATGGGCAGCAGCATCTTCATTACCAATACCAAAAATTGTTCTCTCATAACAAGATTGAGCAAAGCAGGTTTTATCTCAAAGAAAGTAGCTTTAGGAACAGGTGGAGCAATGGGTGTGCTCATAATATCATTGTTGTTGGTGCTAGTGAAGTCACACAACTTAGTGTTTTCAAGAGTAGTCATTTTTTGTGTTTTTAATAAAGAAGGCAAACTAGTAAGACTAATTTTTTGTGTTTTTGATAAAGAAACAAGCAAACAAAGCAAAATTAAAATAATAAAAACAAAAACAACAAAGTAAAGAGATTGGTTATGAGGGACTCCCCTTGTGAAGATGTCCTTGACTCCCTGGCAACAACGCTAGAAAAAGAGCTTGATGGCCCAGAATATATCGAGCTCGTTGGGGAACCCCAAGAGGAAGGTATGATGAGCACATCAGCAAGTTTTCCCTCAGTTATGAAACCAAGGTTATCAATCCAGTAGGAGCAAGGAAACACCCCAAAGGTGTAGCTAGCTAAACTTTGGCAGGGCGCACTACCGGTCCTAGCAGCAACGTGGAGACCTGCACAACACAACCATAGAACTCTGCCCCCAACTTGCGATGAGGTTGTCAATCTCACCGGTTTTGCTGAAAACAAAGGATTAAACGTATCGAGTGGAAGAAAGTAATAGTTTGCAGAAAGTAAACACAAAGCAGTAAATAGTTGATTGTAGATTAATGGTAAAAGAAAGGACCAGGGTCCATAGTTCACTAGTGGTGGCTCTCCTTAAGATAGATGACATGTTGGGTGAACAAATTACAGCAGGGCAATTGACAAACATCGAGAAAGCAATACATGCATATACTACTCATCTTGACTCCTTTGAGATTCGATTGGGCATTACAACATTATACATAGACCGCCATCCAACTGCATCTATGACTAATAATCCACCTTCAGGTTATCATCCGAACCCCCTCCAGTATTAAGTTGCAAGCAACGGATAATTGCATTACAAATTGCATGTAAATTAAACAATACGATTGTTCTATGAACAAAGGATTGTTGTTTTCTCCCTAGTGGCAACATCACATCTAGTACCTTAGAGATTTCAGTCACTTCCGCAGATTACTAGAGGCATGAACCCACTATCGAGCATAAATACTAACTCTTGGAGTTGCTAGCATCTACTTGGCCAAGATAGCTACTAACAACGGAAAGCATGCAAGATCACAAATAACAAAGACATGATAGAATCAATAATCAATGTAAAATAGCATCTCAATATCCATCGGATCGCCGCAAACACAACATGTAGGAATTACAAATAGATGATCTTGATCATGAACGGAGCTCACAAGATCTAAACATGAGAGCACAAAGGAGGAGAACCAGCCATCTAGCTACTACATGGACCCGTAGTCTGGAGATGAACTACTCACGCATCACACTAGAGGCTTGCATGATGATGAAGAAGGCCTCCAGGGTGAATTATCCCCTCCGGCAGGGTGCAGGGAAGAGCTTCAGATCCCTCCCGATCTAGGGATAGAGACGACGGGGGCTATAGACGCTTTCGTGGATTTTTGATCGGGTACTTAGGGTTTTTGTATCGGAGGCATCTTATAGGCGGAAGGAGAGGCCGAGGGGGTGCCTGGGCTGGCCACACCACCCCTGGCACGGGCCAAGCCTAGCCACGCGGCCAGGTGGTGTGGCCACCCTCTAGCCCCTCTCCGTATCGTATTCTGGTTCCGGGTATCCCTCGGTGAAAAACTAACTTTGGCTTTTGTCCCGTCCAATTCCAAGAATATTCATTTTTTGACTTTCCTGGAACGAAAAATAGCAGAAAACAGGCAGCTGACACTGTGTCTCTTGTTAATAGGTTAGTCCAAGAAATCATATGAAATGTACTCCAAAGTGTGGACAAAACATAAGAAAGTAGATAAAACCAAGCATGGAACATCAAAAATTATGGATACGTTAGCAACGTATCACATAGCAGCAGGTCATGCTTATTAGATCCACTGTTGTGCACTCACCTCAAGGGGGCACCACAGTAGTATATCTAATGACAGTAGAAGCCACTAAATTATTTAACACAGTAGCAAGATCCCAGCAATTGAAATCTCCATATCACATCATCTACACCAAGAGTCCTCTAACAAAATATAGCCATGATCAGGAACATCTCACGGGCATCTTGGTGACCATAAGATCACTGGGAATAGTAGAACTCAACTCAGGAATAAAATACTGTAGGCTTACAATAGCATGTATATCTTAAAAAGAAGGAACCACTGGAGCAATCACCTAAATACACATCAAACCAGCAATTTATAACACTCAAAACCATATGTAGAAGTGAAGGTACACATCTTAATGACACCCTATAGGAGTCTATGTAATTAGGGAAGCCATCTTTCATAAAGCTACAACTATAGCCTAGCTACAAATACTTAGTATTTATAATAAGAAAATCATCTAGCTAGGATAAGTATTCATTCAAGAGCACAGTAGCATCATCGTATGTACTAGGGATCGCTTTTGTCAGCTTCCTGTATCATGTAAATTATACCAAATAAAAAGCAGCCCTAAGTACAGGGTTCAGTTAAGAATATGTAGTACCACAGTGCAGTAGCACCTGGAATTAAGCCATGTCACTGCATTCTATAAGGCTAGCAGTGAACTAATGATTCAAGGAAACATTTGACTATAATTAAATCAACTAAATAGAAGCATGTTTTTTCACAAATTGGTAAGCCCTGACATTACACAACTACCACCTCAAGCATAATTCTTTCACACTCTTACATCTTCCTTGAAGAATACCACCTATTAATTCTTTTTTTTCAAAATCATGTATGCCACAGATGTACATGGGTATCTACTAGGCCAGACTAAAATGCATACATAAGCAAGAAGCTATAGATCAAAACACTAATCAGATAATCATTATGGAATGTATCAAAAGAGGACATACATCAGCCTATCACAATAATCAGTATAGCACATACACTAGGAGCAAATCATCATCACCATGTTGCACAAACCCATGGCTTATAGCCATTACATCACCATTGAACCCTAGTTTCAACCTGGGCAGCACATCAGTGCAAAGGCTGGTCACAAAGGGGCAGAACTTACCAAGGATGCCGAGCACCTGGAGCGTAGGCTTGACTGAGGCAAGGAGCAGTTCTTGTCTAACACTAGCACCGCACCAGAGGAAGCACTGAAGACACTGGGGTTGCGTTGTCAGCACCATCCCACTGGCATCAACTCGAGGAGGACATGATAGAGCAGGGGCTCGAGGCAGAGGATGGTGGCACGGGTGCAACAGCACAACAACACACCACGGCCAACCATGGAGGCGACAACCCAAAGCAGCCGCAATATTCACCACCATGGGGAAGATGGGCAAGCCATGTCGAGCATGAGCACTAGAGGTCGAGGTAGACGGATCGGGGCTCGTGGTCTTCCATGAGTAGCAGCCAGAGGTGCAGGCGCGGGAGCCGCATCGTGACCCTGAGTCATGGCGGCTAGGGTTTCAACCGAGCACGCGCGAGAGCGTGATTGAGCCAAATCGATAGGGTAAAAGAAAGAGGAGTAGGTGGCGAGGCAGCACCAATGATCTGATGCACCAGATGCGGCCGGCGACGACCGTAGTAGCGGTTGGCAGGCGCTGGCGGTGGCTGCTCGGTCGCATGCGAGGAATCGAGGGGAATGAGGAGATGGGGGTCGCCGTGATGTTCGCACGGTGTGCGAGATAAAGGGGCCGAGGTGCGGGTTTCATTCCAACTCAAGTTGGGCCGGATTAGTGGGCCAAAATCACTGGGTCCGATTGGACCAGGTCCATTACTCCTCAGCAAGGCCACAACCCAACTATTTATCCCCACAAAAAATTCGGGTTCCTATTTAATAAATTGCCAAAACATCCCTGAACTTATTTCAGCCCTAGAAAAATATATAGAAATCCTAAAAATAAATATAATATATCTAAATGATCACAAAAATAATATCTACCTAAGAAAAATATAAAACTACTTGTTTAAGTTACATAAAATACAAATAAATATTAACATCATTAAATCTTAAGTGAAATTTCATAAAATAAGTAAAAGTCCTAAAAATTAATAAAAAAACATTTTTGTATATAAAACAAATCTAATATTTTATAAAAATACTAACTCATTTTTTTACAAATAAAACTTGAAGCAAATTTATAAAGACATATAATCCTTTGTTGAATTTTATAAAAAATAAGGATATTACCTAAAAATCAATAAAATTCATTTTTAAGATCTTCAATAAATATATTTTACTAGAAAAATACTACATATGTTATTCCAAAAGTTTTTAAGATTTTAAAGTAATATATCCTTATCTATTTTATAAAAAAACTATTTTGTAAATTCTTAAGTTAAGAAATAATAACAATTCTATTTAAAACCATAACTCCAAATTAAACAAAACAATTTTGAGTAAATCTTAAACATCATTCATTTATAATAAAAGTGAATGATATTTATCTCTTAACCATTCTTAAACATGATTTCAAACTCTAATAGATTATTAAGATCATCCAAATTTGTTTTCCTTAATGAGTTAAATCATCTTCATAATAGCAAACCACATTTAAACTCAACATCTACTTCAACTGAGAGTGAATGATCTCACACTCTTGATCATACTTACCATAACCCTAGAAACTCAATAATAATATAGACACATCGCACCCTAAGTCTACTTATATTTTTATAGTTAACTTTGGTCTGTTCCAATTAGGTCATAAGGCATCTCAACTCCAAACATATCGAACAAACGCAAATGACATCGATAACATTCTATTAACCATAAAGATTGGTTAAACATTACCAAGTTATTCGTGTTGCCACTTCAAACAATAATCTCATAATAAGTTCTTCAACTCTTATCAACCTAAAACATAAACTTCCATAATGGTTACATAATACCAAATAACTCGAATCATGTGTTGTTATACTTACTTTGAATCATACATGTTAGTATTAAGTTCCTTGTATTTATATATTTGTTTGTAAAGTAAACTTATAGACAAACTAAATCTTAAAGAAATCACCTAAACTTAACCTATTCACCATATTGCGTATTACTCCAGGGTTTTCCAAAATGCATTATGATGTCTACGCACTTCTATTCTTGTAGACAGTTGTTGGGCCTCCAAGTGTAGAGGTTTGTAGAACAACAGCAAGTTTTCCCTTAAGTGGATCACCCAAGGTTTATCGAACTTAGGGACAGGGTCGGCCCATAGGCCGGGCAAAAGGTGCACCCGCACTGGGCCCCCGCGAGCCAAGGGCCCCGGACCAGGTATTAGTTCTACTACTTCTAGTTGAAATTTCTGGTTTTTGGTCTAAAAAAGGTCAAAGGCCCATGTTCAGCCCAAGGTCAGCACGCACGGAGCATAGCAATCGTTCCATTGCTCGGGTAAAACAACCAGTCGTTACAGTATGACGCTCTAAGCTCTCTTCTCCTCTAACCTCTCTTTCGCTCCACCAAATGAGATGGCACATCTGCTCATTCCCAAACGGCACGGTCACCATCGTGCCTTTCTGAAATTAATGAATGCGAAAGGCGCATCTCGATCGTTCCCCGAATTTCCCCCCTTCAATTTTCAGCGATTCTATTGTTTGTCGATCAAATAGCCGTTTGAGACAGCGATTCTATTGTTTGCCGATCAAATAGCCGTTTGAGACTAGATTCTAGACAGGTAAATTTGTGTCCACCCTTACCGCTGCTCCACAGACCTCAATCTTGTTAAATAGCTCCCATCAAGCAGTCACGAATCAAGGTCTCCATAGGCAAAACAAAAATCTATGGGGTGTGATTTTGATTGGATCTTAGAGGCTGAGAATGCTAACTGCTGAAGAGAAAAGGAAAGAATTCTTTATTTCACGAAGGTGTGGTCTTCTTGTTCATGCTACAGATCAAGTTTACATCTGAATCTAGCTAGGTGCTTCTGTTTCCTTTTTTTTATGCAACGTGTATTTTGGTGATATGTCTATTAGAAAGAAGTTATCTGGTTTCTTCCTTCCATGATTACTCCACTTGATCGAGATAAGTATTGTTATTTTAGAGTTAAAAGATTAGTTTGTGCTGTCATTTGAGAGTCAAAAAATCATGGATCTATGCTATGTACCGAATATTACTTTGTTATAATGAAATATGAAGTTTTTTAGCTTGAACTATATTATTTTAATACTTTTGTGTGTGAATAAGGGCCCTTGCTGTCATTTTGCACCTGGGCCCCGTATAAGTATGGGCCGGCCCTGCTTAGGGAGGAAGTGGTCAAAGGTATTCCCTCTCAAACAACCCTGCAATCAAGATACAAGAAGTCTCTTGTGTCCCCAACACACCCAATACACTTGTCAGGTGTATAGGTGCACTAGTTCGGCGAAGACATAGTGAAATACAAGTGGTACGGATATAAGACAACGGTGATAGAAGATAGCTTGATGGCGTGGAAGAGACTAATGGCAAACTAAAATAAAGAGGGAAGCAAGCAAACTTGTAACAGATCTAATTGCAAACGGTGTATCAATGCTTAGAAACAAGGCCTAGGGATCATACTTTCACTAGTGAACACTCTCATATAAATATATTCTTCTTTATGATACTATGCTTAACTACTCTCCGGTTGGACACTCTAATCGATGGTAGGGCTATAACAACACTCCTCAAAGTCCGCTTTCCCCATCTAGATAACCCCACACTGTCACCTTGAGCTCCAGATGGTTCCAACAAACACCACAATTTCATAAAGACATCCAACTCCAAATATAACTCATAACAAGTATTTGTAATCTCTAGCCTAAGTGCCACCATGGTGTGCACGCTGTCACTTTCACACACATGGGGAGAGCAGAGATCTAATAAAGCACTTGAGTAGAAAGGTAGATCTACTTGATTACAAAGCTCATGATCACAATATGATCATGCATAGAGAGAGAGATGAACACATAGCTACCGGTAGAACCCTTAGCCTCGAGGAAGAACTACTCCCTCCTCATCATGGGAATCAGAAATGGTGATGGAGATGGTGGTAGAGATCGTTGGAGATGGCTCCGGGGGCACTTCCCTGTCCCGGCAGGGTGCCGGAACAGAGACTTTCTGTCCCCCGAATCTCCCCTTCGGTGGCGGCGGCGCTGTGGAACTTTTTGTGGATTTCTGATTGACGATCTAGGGTTTATGCCTCGGGAGGCTTCTTATAGGCTAGAGGGCAAGGTCGGTGGGTGGCCAGGGGGCCCACACCATGCCCTGGCATGGCCTGGGGGTACCCGCGCCTTGGGGGTGTGGCCACCCTATGGCCCCTCTCCGACTCTCCTTCTGGCTCCGTGAGTCTTCCGAGAAAATAGGAACTTTGGCTTTTGTCCCGTCCAATTTCGAGAATATTCATTTTCTGACTTTCCTGGAACCAAAAACAGCAGAAAACAGGCAACTGGCATTGTGGCTCTTGTTAATAGGTTAGTCCAAGAAATCATATGAAAAGTACTCCAAAGTGTGGATAAAACATAAGAAAGTAGATAAAACCAAGCATGGAACATCAAAAATTATAGATACATTTGCAATGTATCACATTACATTACTTATGCATCATAGCATATTGCTTCTTTAAGCATTAGTCCTTACCGGACCAATGATGGTATTTACAGAATTTGGATCTTCTATTATCTCGAAGACCGTGAGTGCATAATCTTGCAATCACAAAAGGCAAGTTCACACTTGCTCATGTCCTTTGGTTATTTTCTATCAAATACTTGTAACTCAAATGTTGTCATCACCTGCATTTCAAAAAGGTCATAAACCACTATTTTCATAATGATATGATTATGGATTATTTACTAGATGGTAATAACCTACTGATACAGTTCTAGTGGTAAAGGAACATAAGATCTAGGACTTAACAACCAATGTTGCCAGTGATTCTAGCGTCGTATATTACGCGTTAACCATAAGACTTGGAATGGGACGAAAAAGTCAGTTGTATCTTCTTCCTTTCGCATGGATGGATGACCTTATCGTGAGGCTGTTGATTTCTCGTGGAGAATCCATCACATGGGTGGGACCCCTTAGTTCCCCGCGATTTTGGTGTCTAGACTATCTGTCAAGGGCTACTGGAGGTATAGTCGGTCCTTTATGGAGCTTGCCAGGGGCACAACCGGCTCATAGAGTCTTCGGGTGCCTACCAGAGTTATAGTCGGTCCTATATGGGGCTTAACAAAGGTGGGGCATGTCCTGGAGGGTCGTGTCATCATGCGGGGTCGCGGAGAGGGTAGTGATTGGCTTGGATCTTAGACTGGTCCCCATACCAAGGAAGTATGGACAAGCTCACGACTTGGATGTGCAACAAGGCTAAGGTCTCTTGTGGGAAAAGTAACGGACCTCTGCAGAGTGTAAGAACTATGACATGTTACTCCTTGTTCCGGGAAGGAGCTACGAACGCGGCAAGAAAGGAACCCCACGAAGGTTCTGGTCAACCTGTGAAGGTTGTCAGACATAGTTTTCAGAATAAAAGCAACTTTTGAAGAAATGTTTATGAAAACCTGCATTTCCTATGACCTTTGGTCTATGGCTGTAGAGATAGTGCATCTTTGATACGTCCATTTTGCATCACTATTCTATGTCATAATTCACTGTTATTCATTGATATATTTCGTATTGAGAGGTGATACTTATGTTATTTCATCTGTTTTTGCATGGTTGATGACTTTTGGAGCATGGACCGCTGCAGTCAGGATTCTGATGGAAAAGGTGTTGTTTGGAGGCAAAATTCACGAATATTAGAAAATTCGGGAAAATATACGGAAAATCCTATTTTTCCAGAAGACGAAGGAAGCCAGAAAGGGGGCTAGAGATGGGCCACAGGGGGCCCACACCACCCCCTGGCGCGGGCCAGCCTAGGCCGCGCCACCAGGTGGTGTGGCCGCCCTAGTCCACCCCTGGCACTCCCCTCTAGCGTATATATTCCTCCCGAAACCCTAAGACTCGGGGAGCGACCATAGAAAGATTTCGCCGCCTCTGCGGGGCAGAAAACACCGAGAGAGAAAGATCTCTCCGGCAGACAGATTTCTGCCAGGGGAATTCCTTCCTGGAGAGGGGAGATCGTCGCCATCAACACCACCATCAAGCTAGACTTCATCGGGATCATCATCATCACCACCACCATCATCACCATCAGCACCCTCATCACCATCTCCATATTGCTGTAACAATTGACTTGAACCTTGCATAGTTCATAGGGGAAACTTTCCCGGTGTTGATTACTCTTTGTAGTTGATGCTATCGAGTGAACCATTGAATTATTGTTTATGTTCAGATTGTTATACATCATTATTACATCTCTGATCATGATCCATATGATGTCTTGTGAGTAGTTCGTTTTGTTCTTGAGGACATGGGAGAAGTCATGTTTTTAGTAGTGGAATTGTGTTGAGAACGATTCAATAGTTTGATATTTAAGTTGTGGTGAACTTCTTCCAGTGGTGTCATGTGAAAACCGATTACATGACACTTCACCTATATGGGCCTAGGGGAATGCATTGTGTATTTGGCTACTAATCGTAGGGGTTGCCGGAGTGACAGAAACCTGAACCCCCATTAGGAAACCATTTCACAAGGGACGTAAGGGTCTTAGAGCTTAAAGTTGTGGTTAGGTTTCTACCTTAATTACTTTCTTGTACTTATGGATGTTTGCAAGGGGTATAATCACAAGTATGTATTAGTCCTAGGAAGGTCGGTACATTAGCACAGGTTCACCCACACAACACTTAGCAAGCTAAAGAAGATTAATCAACTATATGAAGCGAAAGCACTTGACGGTCTTCCCATGTGTCCTCGAGAACGTTTGGTCATCTTAAGTAATACAACCAGCTTGTCCTTTGCTGCATAAAGGATTGGGCCACCTGCTGCATTTATTCCTACTGTCTTTTATTTACTCGTACTTTGATTACTTGCTTTATCAAAAACCCCTAAAAATCCGTTTGCTAAGTATTTGCAGAGAATTCCTGATCCATACCACTAGCCAGCACCTTCTGCTCCTCGTTGGGTTCGACACTCTTACTTATCGAAAATACTGTGATACACCCCCTATACTTATGGGTCATCAAGATTATTTTCTGGCACCGTTGCCGGGGAGTGAAGCGATATTGGAGAGTGGAGCTGGTAAAGTAAACTTCTACTTTGAGTATTGTTTACTTCTGCAAGTTGCTTTATTTTCGTTATGGATAATTCGTTGAGTTTCTTATTTGGTAATGCTACTACCACTGCTAAGGTAGTAGATGAGCCACCACCTACTGAGAATGATGCTTTTAAAATACCTACAAGAATTATTGATCGTGTTATGGATAACTACTATGTTGGGGATGGAACTGTCCATCCCGGTGATCATTTACTCTTTATACACAAATTATGCGGGTTGTTCAAGTGTGCAGGTATTACTACAGAACGAGCTAAGAAGAAGTTATTCTCATTATCGCTGATAGGAAGAGCTGAGGAATGGTATAAGCTGCTGATGGTCAAGCTCTGGAATGGGAGGAAATAGTGCCTCTCTTTTATTCAAAGTTTTATCCTCCTAGTGAGATTCATAAAGATCAGAATCAAATATACAACTTTTCGCCTCTTGATGGAGAGAGTACAGCTCAAGCTTGGGGGAGATTTAAGTTACTAATGCTCAAATGTCCCATTCATGAGCTCCCCAACAATATTATTATCAATAACTTTTATGCAAGGCTCCCTCTACATGACAAGGATTTATTGGATGCTTCTTGTGCTGAATCATTCACTCGCATGGAAGAAGAAGCTAAATGGGATCTTCTGGACCGTATTCAAGACAATGCTGAAGCTTGGGAGAATGACAAAGGTAGAAAGTCAGGTATAAATTATGATTATGAATGCATTGAATCTTTTATGGGAACTGATGACTTTCAAAATATTAAAAATGCTTATGGTCTAGACTCTCAAGCTATTGCTTCTTATTTTAAGGCTTGTGCTTCCTACATTGAAGTGCCTAAAAAGAAGTGGAATAAGTATCATGAACCTTATAAAGATGTTGCTAAGAGTGTTCCTGCAAGAAATACTGAAGTTTATACTACTAATCATGTCTTACCTAAACCTTACTTTGAGAAAATGCCTTTCCCAGTTAAGATAAAGGAACATTCTATGATAGCTAGTATGGTTAATGAAAGTGCAAATAAAGCTGTTGAACCTGATAAACAAATGGTTGATGAATCTATAATAGCAAATGTGAAAGACTTTGTTACTAAATATGTAGAAGAGGGACACACTATCCTTTGTAAGGATACCTCTAATATTGTTTCACAAAGTAGTGTTATGAGAGCTAGTATTCCTGTGTTTTCTATTAGAACAAGTGATCATTGCTATGATGGTCCTTGTGATAGTTATATTGTTAAGTTTATGCATGATACTGAAATTTATTATGAGAGAGGGAAAATTGTTCTTATGTATCTCAATAATATCAAGTTTCCTCGTTTTATGCTGAAAGTTTTTATGTTGCACTTCTTTTGCCTTCTTATGCAAGTAGCCTCTGGTTTCAACAACTTGTTTGTTTACAAAATTCCCTTGCATAGGAAGTGGGTTAGACTTAAATGTGTGTGTGTTTTTGCTTCTTAATGCTCTCTTTCACTTCAATTCATATTCATGAGTGAGCATCTTCAAAATTATCATGCCCATCTTAATGGCTATAAAGAAAGAGCTTTTTGGGAGACAATCCAATTTGTTTTTGCTTTCAGTTTGTTTTTGTTTCTTAGAGTCTTGGAAGTTATTACTTTGGTAATAACCTCTCCTTATCCTTTTTGTTTGGTTTTTGTGTCAAGATCAACCTCTAATGAGAGATAAGTAATATTTGGGGAAGTTGCTGCCCCGAAACAGATTTTTGTGCATCACCGTAAAAAATCGTGAGAGATCTCTGTCTGTCGGATTGAGCTGTAATTTTGTGTTCTTCTGCCCCAGGTTGTTATTTAACTTTCGTTAGTTTTGCACTTTTTGATTTGAGCAACAGAAGAGTTTCTAAAAAATTGATCTTTACCTGCTGGTCTGTTTTGACAGATTTCGCTACTTTTGCATTTGCTTCTTTAATCGATTTCCTTTTTGAATTCTTTTTGGGTTTTTGGAAGGATTTGATACAGTAGCTTATGTTTTGATGGTTTTCAGTTGAAGTTGAACTCAAAAGGTTTTATCACTTCATTTATACTAATGTTGCTAATGAGAACTGTGTGAAGTTTTGTGTGAAAGAAATTTCCAGGTAGTGGAGATAATGGTGTAATAAGGAAGAGAAGGGTTTTATGACTCAATTAATAAGTGTATGAAGATGAAGATATCGATGATATTCAAGTGGTGACTCCGGAAGAACCTACTAGATACCAAATTCAGAAACCTGCAGAGCCCGCTTTCAAGTAGGTAACAGTTCTGGTAAGAAAAGTTCCGCGAAAATACTATCCAACTATATTTTTACAGTTTTCAGTCAATAAGGAAAGCTACAAAGCTAAAAAGGGACGGAAACGGAGCCAAGGTGGCTCACACCACCCTGTGGCGCGGTCCCACCCCTGGTCGCGCCACCAGGTGGTGAGTCCACCCCGGACTCTGCCTCCGACTTGTTTTCTCCTAGTACCTTCCTTTTGTCATGAAACTTCATAATATATAATCCCCCGGATCTCCCGAGGTTCATATATCGTGTTTTCGTCGTGTTTTCGTTTCGACTCTTTAAAGGTTTAGAAGCACAATGGTGCCCGCCAAGGATAAAGGGAAGGAGCCTATGGAGGAGGATCTCCAAGACCCCAAGCAGGGGCTGGTACCTTTAGTCTCGTGCCATGCATCAACGGAAGCCCTATGAGTCACTAAGGAGTTCTGCGATAAGTACCGAGACTTGCAGAGGAAGGTGGACATGCTTCAATGGGAGAATAATAGGCTTCACAAGATGCTGGAAGATTTCTTCACGTCAACTAAGAAAATATTACCACCACCAAAGGAGTAATTCGTCATCAGGTTTGGCATCCCCTTGGTTTGTTCCAAGCTTGGGGGAGTGTCGCGGAATCACATCACTATCTTCTATATTTTTACCTTTTTAGTAGAATCATATCATGAATAGAGAAGTTATTGTGTAGGATGGTTTGCATTATGGAAGTGTTCCCTCTCTCCTTAGATATGTATCCTTGGTGTGAGTTGCCGTTATGGATTATTAATGAGAAGTTCTATCATTTACTCTTTTGCATAGCTTATATTAGTTTCCAATTCGTGGTTATATGATTGATCTTGTTGTTAGTATTGGTATCACTTTGGGATCATTGAGTTAATTTAGTTGGTTTTGGCAAACCTGGCTCGGTCAGTAGCAACACTATTTTTGAGATTTGAAAGAAAAGATAAAAGTACTCTGAAGGAATATAATTTCATCATCTTTCTTTCTTGATTTGCTCATAAGTTTAGTATTCTCTAGTTAAGATCTTGTGTGCTTCCAAGGAAGATTGCATGTTTGTCTTTATCACTTGTATGTTTGTTTGTTTCCTTCAACTCTTATACTTGCTACCCAGCCTTGCTAGCCAAAAACCTGTACTGAGAGGGAATTCTTCTCGTGCATCCACTCCTTTAAACCAAAACCCATTCCATTTGTGTCCACCATACCTACCTATTAGCATTATTGCTATTCCAAGTAAATTCTTGTTTTATCTACCTCCCAAATTAAACTTGTTATGTGAAAATTAGTGATTAAAGCTCTCACGAACTTGATGGCACACTTTATTTTCCTGCATCTAATAAACTTGAACCAGTGGGTACTTCTTTGTTGCGTATATGCTTGCGCTTTATGAGTTAAAGTTAGCAGAACCATGCATCATGGGGAACATTTTCAACACTGCCATGGTACTTTGTACCTAGTTGATATCATGATTCTTTTGCCTATGGATCCCGGTGGTGTGAAATAAAAGTGGAACTTGTAAGATCATGGAGTTTATATGTGTGTTAGAGAAACGCCTGGGCCGCTAGCCTAAGCCATGCCTAATCATGGTGGAAACTTGCAGCATAACTATAGTGGGCATTCTATGAAGCATCCTCAATAAAAACTTATGCAAATAGCAAATAAAAAGATCGCTGAGATGCTCACTGTCTGCTTGCCTTGTCATTTTGATTATGGGATAGCTCCTATGTCATGTGCAAGGGGTACCCCGTTGGCGGTTCTCAATGATACACATGTATTTACAATGACAAGAGCTTACTCGTGACTGAAGTTGAGTAGCATGAGGTTTGGTACTCATAAGTAAGGGGCATGAGATTTCAACTTATAACTTGTCAAGCATATCCTCTTAGTTGTTAACTTTAACCTTAATCACCTAAAGATGCCTATGATAGGGGCAATGAGAGCTGAAAGCTAATAAGTATCATAATTTTGGGGAGCACTTTATGAAATTTGCAATCCCTGCTTCCCTCTGCGAAGGGCCTTTCGTTTACTTTGTAGTTGAGTCAGTAAACCTATTCCTTTCTATGTCAGCGAGTATTTTGAGTTGTTGTGTTTCATTCATTCATATGATGATTTATTCAATCATGTTTCTTATGTCCCTTGTTTTGCACATTGCTCTTATCTTGGTGTTTACTACTTTGAAAGCTATCTTTGAAAACCAGTTATTTGTGAACTCTAGCAAATTATCAACTATTCTTCGACCAAGAGCTAAGTTTGCCATTACCAATTATGATTCACTTTATGTATCTTTATTGTGTTTCCTTTGCTCATTCCAAGTTAAGTTATATAATAATAAGTTGTCTTCTATTATGATCTATGCATTGATGAATGTGATGCTTCTTGTCCGTATTCTTGTATCGAATCTTCACTCCATAAACCTGAGGCCATGTTTATTGAGCTCAGTTTTGCTTGGGGACAAGCAAAGTCTAAGCTTGGGGGGAGTTGATACGTCCATTTTGCTTCACTATTCTATGTCATAATTCACTGTTATTCATTGATAAATTTCGTATTGAGAGGTGATACTTATGTTACTTCATCTGTTTTTGCATGGTTGATGACTTTTGGAGCATGGACCGCTGCAGTCAGGATTCTGATGGAAAAGGTGCTGTTTGGAGGCAAAATTCGTGAAGATCAGAAAATCCGGGAAAATATACGGAAAATCCTATTTTTCCAGAAAACAAAGGAAGCCAGAAGGGGGCTGGAGATGGGCCATAGGGGGCCCACACCACCCCTTGGCACGGGCCAGCCTAGGCCGCACCACCAGGTGGTGTGGCCACCCTGGTCCACCCCTGTCACTCCCCTCTAGCGTATATATTCCTCCCGAAACCCTAAGACTCAGGGAGCGACCATAGAAAGATTCCGCTGCCTCTGCGGGGCAAAAACACCGAGAGAGAAAGATCTCTCCGGCAGACAGATTTCTGCCGGGGGAATTCCTTCCCAGAGAGGGGAGATCGTCGCCATCAACACCACCATCAAGCTGGACTTCATCGGGATAATCATCATCATCATCACCACCATCATCACCATCAGCACCCTCATCACCATCTCCATATTGCTGTAACAATTGAGTTGAATCTTGCATAGTTCATAGGGGAAACTTTCCCAGTGTTAATTACTCTTTGTAGTTGATGCTATTGAGTGAACCATTGAACTATTGTTTATGTTCAGATTGTTATACATCGTTATTCCATCTCTGATCATGATCCATATGATGTCTTGTGAGTAATTCGTTTTGTTCTTGAGGACATGGGAGAAGTCATGTTGTTAGTAGTGGAATTGTGTTGAGAAAGATTCAATAGTTTGATATTTAAGTTGTGGTGTACTTCTTATAGTGGTGTCATGTGAACGTCGACTACACGACACTTCACCTATATGGGCCTAGGGGAATGCATTGTGTATTTGGCTACTAATCGTAGGGGTTGCCAGAGTGACAGAAACCTGAACCACCGTTAGGAAACCATTGCACAAGGGATGTAAGGGTTTTAGAGCTTAAAGCTGTGGTTAGGTTTCTACCTTAACTACTTTCTTGTACTTACGGATGTTTGCAAGGGGTATAATCACAAGTATGTATTAGTCCTAGGAAGGTCGGTACATTAGCACAGGTTCACCCACACAACACTTAGCAAGCTAAAGAAGATTAATCAACTATATGAAGCGAAAGCACTTGACGGTCTTCCCATGTGTCCTCGAGAACGTTTGGTCATCTTAAGTAATACAACCGGCTTGTCCTTTTCTGCATAAAGGATTGGGCCACTTGCTACATTTATTCCTACTATCTTTTATTTACTCATACTTTGTTTACTTGCTTTATCAAAAAACCCTAAAAATCCGTTTGCTAAGTATTTGCAGAGAATTCCTGATCCATACCACTAGCCAGCACCTTCTTTTCCTCATTGGGTTCAACACTCTTACTTATCGAAAATACTGCGATACACCCCCTATACTTGTGGGTCATCAATCATACACTCCTTTTTAGTGAACTTTCTGAGTACGCTCGTACTCAACCGTACCTTCTTAACCCTTGCTAGGTTCTAAGCCGTTGAAGACGACGTCAACACCAACTTATGCTCAAGAAACCATCATCGACAACTCAAGTTCTTCAATAAAGTCAATGAAGTCCACATATACACCAACCGAAGTGAAGACGGAGTTCTATATTTGATAGGAGTAGATACTCTAGCCATAACACCTACTTCTGTAGAGCATTGCATTAGCAGCAATTGCAAGCCAAATAGCTTAGATGTTAGTTTTATTAGCCAGATAGTTCCGAGTTATTACTTCTGGTTCTTCTTTGTAAGAAGTTTCTTTCTCTCCCTTTAACCTAGAGTGTTCTCTGGATCTTTTGTAAAGAGTCGAGTTGTAATCTATAGTCATGTCTTAGACCTACTGTGTTTCTGTTGTACCACTCTGAGGGATGTAATACTAGTGAACGGTGTTTCATTGGTGTTATGTCAACGACTATAGTGTACTACAGCATGCAGTGGTATGCTGGGTCACTGCAATAGTTTTCAGAATAAAAGCAACATTTGAAGAAATGTTTACGAAAACCTGCATTGCCTACGAACTTTGGTCTATGGCTATAGAGATAGTGCATCATACACTCCTTTTTAGTGAACTTGCTAAGTATGCTCGTACTCAACCATACCTTCTTAATCCTTGCTAGGTTCTAAGTCATGGAAGACATCATCAACATCAACTTTGTGCTCAAGAAACCATCATCGACAGTTCAAGTTCTTCAACAAAGTCAATGAAGTCAACATATACATCAACCGAAGTGAAGATGAAGTTCTTGATTAGTTAGGAGTAGATACTCTAGACATAACACCTACTTCTGTAGAGCATTGCACCAGCAGCAATTGCAAGCCAGATAGTTTAGATACTAGTCTTTTGGCCAGATAGTTCTGAGTTATTATTTTCTGGTTCTTCTTTGTAAGAAGTTTATTTCTTCCTCTTTAACCTAGAGTGTTCTCTGGATCTTTTGTAAAGAGTCGAGTTATAATCGATAGTCATGTCTTGGACCTATTGTGTTTCTGTTGTACCACTCTGAGGGATGTAATACTAGTGAACAGTGTTTCATCGGTGTTATGTCAACGACTATAGTGTACTACATCATGCAGTGGTATGCTGAGTCACCGCAGCTGGTATCAGAGCATATGCTTTGACCTTAGGATTAAAACCCTTTTAGGAGATATGTAGGTTGGATAGTGACTATAGGAAGCCACCTTATCTAGGCCAAGAATTTTGGTGGGTATCCACTTGAGGATAACCTTGCCACACTTAAGTTGGATGCTTTTGTAATCTTTCTTAAGGATTAGTTATACGTCTTCTTTAGGGAAATGCCATTTTAGTGTAGCTCTAAATAGGTATAACACCACTAAGATGTCTTAAGTAAGTTAAAATATCAAAGAAGATTACGACTAAGTTTAGGATATAATGTGGAGTAGAATAGTGATGGAGTCTATAGTTAGAATCCCTATGAAGTAGCAGAATCTTACCACTAGTTGATACAACTATACCACTTAAGGTAGACCATTAGAGAATGTATAGATGTAATGGGAAGTAAATCATGTGGGATTCACTTGAGAATTCTACGTGAAGAAGTAGGATTTGGTTTAGAATCAACAATAGTAAGATAAAAATAAGAGTTATCATGGTGGGATTAGCTCCGTGACCATGATAAGTTTGTAATTATGACTAGTACTCAATAACAAATCTTGTAATAGCAGCAAGTAAAGGACAATGTAGGTCTATGATAGAAGTCATAGGTGTCATAACATTATGATAATTTTGGGATTAAGGTAGTAACTACAATTTTGTTAGTAGTTTTGAGAGATAATGTGAGGATAGTTTATGATAGAATGGAAAATGTGTAGTCTTTATAGTCCCGAAAGAAAGGTAAGAAGTTAGTCAGAACCAAAGTGAGACCACTTTGCTCAAAATTATCCTGTTGCAACTGAGAAATCTAGGTAAATGTTGAGACAAAGAGTAGTTTAACATCTAAGTGCTAAGTATCACGAGGTAAACCTATATTAGGAAGTGTCATATACTACACAGCTAAGCATGAATTCTTGAGGTATTATACTCAACTACTATATTCAAGGCTTAGAATGATGAGTGTTATATGTACCACATTTGGATTTTTGGTTTATCTTGGATCTTCTTGATTGACTAGATCTATACATGAAGTTTGACTTGATGTGCAAATGCATATTGCATCATCAAGTTATTACTTGATGTTATAGACCTAGATAGATAAGGGAATTCGTGTAAGGGAGTGACGAGTTCTGAAGATCAAGATGAAGACTTGCAGGAAGAAGGAAGCCAAATGTAAGGAGTATTAACACTATTTTGAAGGATGAATCAATCCCAACTCATTATGAGCTGGCAATAAGAAGGATTATTAGTGCAGAAAAAGGTGGAGAGCAACATGAAGGAATGGACTTAAGTTCACTCAAAGTAGGAAATGTTGCTTAGAAGCTAATGAAGTAGTTGTACCAAGTCCATGGAAGTAACTTGGAAGGGTGCAAAGAAGAAGTCTTGGAACACAGGTGGTATTCAAGCTCTAATAACTCAGAGAGAATTCCAATAAGAAGTAGAAAATCCGTAGGGTAATCCATACGCCTAGAAGGGTCCGTAGCTAGTATCCGTAGCTGGTATCCTAGCACTTTAGCTAATCGGGTCATATGTATATGACTTAAAGAGGATAAAACTTGGCCTAATATAAGTAAGACATAAAGGAGTATAAAATTAAAGTGATCGTCTTTCGAGACGCTTCGCGAAAACAGGTTTACCAACAAGAGAACGTCCAAAAGGATTGAAAGAAGGAAAAAGGATGTTGGAAGATTCATTTCGGAGATACACAATTGTGTGGGTGTACCGTAGACTCTTTCATGAAACTTTATAGAAGCAGAGTATGAGTTAGACAGAGACCAATATCCTTACTATTGAGTTAATAAGAATTATACATGTAGTTTATAGACCATTAGGAAACCCCAAGGGGGAGAGTAAACAATAAACACTAAAGTGTTGTTTTCTGACTTGCCAACTAAAGGATGAAGAAGATTTACTAGACTATGGTGAGAGTAAGCCTTATTCATATAAGGTTATAAGAAGTCATCTGTATAAGAGTACTCTCAAGAGTATTTCCAGATGAAAGATGAAGGAGATATAATAGACTAAACCTAGTGGATTAGTTCTTAAAGAAACAACTCCTAAGTTGTCCTTAAAGGGGGAATAAAGTACTCCAATATAGTCTAGTGTATAGTAGTAGGAAAACCTTATTGGAAGGGACAAAATGTCTCCACAACCAATTCTAAATAGGACTGTAAGGGCATAAACCCAAAGAGATATAGTAAAATGAACTATATGGTAAATTATAAACAATAGTGGATATTGTCGGAATGAAGAGGATTTAAGGAAAAAGATCTTGATACGGGATACTGTAATTATCCCCATTTGTGATCACAATGGAATTTGAGAAATGCGTGATCAATACAAGTCGACACCTCATTCCAAAACGTAAGAGAGTACGAAGTTTGGGGACAAAGTTTATTTTAAGGGGGGAGTCTGTAACATCCCAGCATTAGAGCTTAGAAATAAGTTGAGCTCAGGTGTGTGCATAGCATTCATGCATAGAAAATCTATAAATTTTCACGCTTTTAAATATAAACTTGTCAAAGTGATTGAAGCTTCTCTTAACTTTATGGAATTGAAGTAGATCATCAAGTTGATTGCGATAAGTTTCAATATGACCTTTGCTAAAACCTTATCTTTGGGTAATATAATTTGATCCATGGGTAGATCAAATAGAACCAAGCTAAAACGACAACATATTTATAAAGGATCTTATAGAGATCATATCTAGGTATTCATTATAACAACTCTTGAATACTCCATTAAGTTTATAACTTAAGCAAAGAATCTTAATAACTAAATCGTGAAACACTTGTTTGCCATAGTTATTCCTACCATGGGTATCATGGTAGTTCTTAAATACTAACTCTTGTCACACATAGAGAGAAAATAGAAGTTAATCCAGGACTATCCAGCACATACCCTTAATATCATATTAAGAGATGACATTCCTACTTAACTAAGTCCTATTGTTAGTTTATCATCAATGTTGAGTAACCAATTCCTAACCTAGAACTTATTGACCTATTCTATTAACCTCCCAAAGACCTTAAGTAAATTAGTAAGAAGAAGGAACTAGATATGGTAGAGTGTGCCATCATCAATGGAATGTGATCCTTAGTGGTGATCAAACCATTTGATGTTGGAGGAGTTAACTCACTCATGAGTTAACTAGAAGAAGTATCTACAACCAAGAAATAACTAGTGCTTGAGGAGCTATGAGAAGGCTAGTAGTATTAGTACATCAAATAATAATCTTGTTAAGTCAAGTGGGTATAAACTTAGAGTAAGCTTGCTTAACAAGATAATCCTATAATGAGACTAGTAAAAAACTATTACTTAGTTGATGATATATCTTAATTAGACAATTAGAAGCCTAAGCTTTGTATGATCAAAGGTTGGTGGTCATTATTCTCAAGTCATTAGAGAATGGATGACTAGGTGTTGAACAAGTGTTGTGAGTATACCAAATTAGGCAAAGCCTTAGAAAGCTGAATCATCTAGCTTGATCATGAGAAGTCAAGCTAGAGTATGATGAAGTATATAATATGAGTTGTATGGAGTAGTTGGAGGCATAGTAGTTTAACCAAGCTAATACAAGATAAAACTTGTATTATGGAGAGTAGTAACATACGTCTTCTAGGGGATAAATATCACGTGTAATATAGTGAGGATTGTAATCTTGCAAGCCTTGGAAGTAGATACAAGGTGGGTAAAGGAGTTAATAGATGAAGTTCGAACTATCTAGATGAATGACTTCCTCGAGGGTAGTTTAGCAAATGGAAGTTATATATATATACTAAGGGAAGAATGAAGGAGGAATATTGTTGAAGTGACATGACCATGTCATCATATGATGATGGATATGGTGGAGCCAAATGACTAGATCATTTAGACAGAAGAGATCTTAGTGAATCAGATGAGAGGTTCAAATAAAGTATATTTAGGAAAGGAATTCCTTAACTAAAAATAAGTTTAGTGAGGTATTAAGGTAGGGATGCTTTAGAAGCCTTAACCAAGATCATATCAAGTCATGACAAGATCCATGTCTACCTCTTTGTTTAAAACCCTAGAGTTAAGAGGGTAGTTAAACCAATCCTTATTTTTAGGCAATCAATGAATAATATCTCTTATTCAAATGAAGTGTCTAAGAGATAATTAGAATACCAGTTGAGAGAATGTATTGATAAGAGTCTTGCCCATTTTACACTTTAGACCTGATAAGAACCTAGTCTCAGGGAATCATCAAGCCCACATTAAGAAGTAATCTTTATAGCTAACTTTAAGTTGAGACATCATTTAGGATCAATCCTTAAACCTTAATCCCTAGCAACCTTCTCTAAAAAACTTGAGGGTAGTGCATCCTCTAGGGTCCATAGTAAGTGTGGTTTTAGAAAACCTAAGTAAATGTTGCTGAGCATTGAAATCACATGTGCCACATGAATGAGAATGGTTGTTCACCATTATATAATAGACTTCTATCAAAACATTAACCACACTTAACAAAGTAGTGAACAACTAGTTTAAGAAATGATGCAGGCTTATTTTGGGTACTAATAGGATGGTTATGAATAACATTTTAGTAGATTTTGATTAAAGGAAATTCCAAACTTCAAGAGCCCTAACAATTTAAACCATTAAATATAATGGTTGTTATTTATGCTAAATGACTTAACCAAAATTGTTCTATAGTAATTATAAACACTACAAATCAAGTAGAATTTGAATAGATGAAATCACCAAGTTTGGGGGATCATGAAATTCAATCCACCATATTATGAACCCTAAAATTTAATTCATCATAAGGTTTATACCTTAATTCTTGTATAAGACTAAGTTTGAATAGAGTTCTATATACATCATTAACCATCTTAAATAGTTACCACAACCAATATCATGGGAAAATGTAAATCATTTTCTATATAAGGAATAAATCTCTAAAACCCTAATTCTCAATAATATTTTCTAACAAAATAATCCTTTATATAATCATGATTAGTGTAAATACTAAAAAGAGAATGCCAAACCAATTATTACATTAACCATGTCAAACCCGTGTTGATTCGCTGAATTTTGGATATTTGAAACATTATAAGAATTCAAATTAAAAAGGATATTCTAAAACAGAAATAAAAACAGAAAAAGAAAAGGAGATAGAATAATCATTCGATACGGCCCACGGCCTATTTCCTTCTTCGCCTAACTACCGCTCGTGTGCACCAGCGCCGCTCTCCGCTCACTTTTCCAGTTCCCAACAACAACCCATCTCGGCCCGAGCCCATGTACCGTTTCGTTCTCTCACTGGCAGGTGGGACCGCGGGGGGGAGAACCGTCGTCTTTGTCTTCCTCTGCTAGACCGACACGCCGCCGGTGAGCCACGTCGCCACCGTCATTGTGAACTGCTCCGGACGCGATTGACCACCTCGGAACGTCACCCTATTTTTCTGAAGTCCGTGTCCACCTGTCCCATCAAGATTCATGCCCGAATCGAGCTCCACTCCACCGCCGCGTCTTGACCGTCCTCGCCGCCGTGTCGTCGTGTCCGAACCCCCAAGCCGTATAAAGCAGCCACGTAGAACCACATTAGTCTCCTGGTTCATCCTCATCCTCTCTATTCCTCTTCCTCGCTCTCAGTCACCCTTAATTTCACCGAAGCCGTCGGTGGCGAGCTCCGGCTAGCCATTCATAGAAGCCACATCGGAGACCATGGAGTAGTCTGGGAGAAGTGCCGTGCTTTGTAGATCCTCTGGGTGGAGTACAACAACAAGGGGAGGCCAGTGGAAGGTGAATTTCATCGTTCCCTTTCCTCGTTCTCCGCCGGATTTCTTGACGAAGAACTCATCTCCGGCCATGTCGGTCCTCGTCGACCTCGGTGCGAGCATCACGGTGAGCTTGCACATCTTCCCGTGCTCTCCAATCCCTCCCTCGCGCTTTGAATCACCGTACCACCGCATGACTGCCACCGTCGCCGTTGTCCGTCATCGTGGTCACTATTCCGGTGACCATTCTCAGGCGGCGCGGCCACTACCTGGTTCACTGCGTCATCCTATCTCCAACTAGCCTAAGCCTAAGCCCGGGTGCGCGGTGAATCCACGGATTCGATTTCAACTAAGAACAACCTACATTGATGATGTCACCATGACGTCATGGTGATGTCATAAATATATTCCTTTTATTTTATTTTCGATAATCATTTCTGTAATACATAAATTCTTGGAAATGACATGACATAGGTCCCACTAGTCAGTGGCTTAGGGTAGAATAGGTTGCGGTGTACAAAGATCTAACCCGCATGTGTGTGTCATGTTGACATCAGCCGTGACGCAATAAAATATTTAGATATTTTCCTTTAGAATTTCAGAAAATTATTAAATCTTATGAATTCATTATCTTTTGTTTATACCTCAGAAAAATATATATTATATATCAAAATATTTAAAAAAATCTATAATCTAAACCTATTAACAAATTTTATTTTCCAACTTAAATAAAATAATTAGTATTATTAGTAAATAAGCTATTAGGGATAAATCTTAAATAAATATACTCTATTATTTAAAATTTGTAAAAATAAGTATAATATATCAAAATTCTAAGAAAAACAAAATCTACTTTTACAAACTTGTTTCATATATATTTTATGTCACTTAACTAAGTATTTATTATTTATTTAGTATTTATAAAGTGATAAAACTTATAAAAATCACATCTTATTAATTAAAAATCATAAAAATACTTATAATATACCAAAATGATCACAAAATTAAAAAATACACATTAAAAGTATCCTCTTGCACATTTGAAGTCAAATAAAGGTAAAAGTTTAATAAGTCTTGATTAAAACTATTTTCTAATATCTTAATGAATTAAAAATACAAAAATCTTTACTTTACCTTTAACATTAATTGTTCAAAGTCTAAAAGTGAATAACAAGTTCCATTAATGTTTAAGTGGAGTTAAAATAGATCTAACTATTTTAAGATGTATTTAATAAAACTATCATCTAAACTTAAGTGTATCTTAATTTTCCTAAAAAGATTTTATCAATTATAAAATCACTTAAAATAGTATATTGTTTAGAAAAAGAATTTTATGTATTAAAAAATCACCAAGATGATATCTATTAATTCTCTTACTAGTCTACGAATCCAATTAAGAATCTAAACAAAGTTCTTAAGTAATTAAAGTAATACCTATTTTGTATTTATGAAGGATAACCTTAAGAAAACACCAATTCCATAAAAAGCAATACTACTTATATTTCCTCCTTATGAATCATTAAGAAGTAAACCACGTATAGGATGATGCCATATTCAAAATATATACGTCTCCACTTGCTAGTAGAATAGTTATTCAAAGATGCTAACTATTTTTTTAAAATACTTTTAGCTAATAAGAAACCCTAAAAGTATAACTTCAATATTGAAATGCTTTCACTTTGAAAAGTAACCTTTTCCTCGAAAGTAGTTCTTTTAAAGAAAATGCAAATGAACTATATCATTTGTCTTTAACTCTCTAAACTGTAACAAAAAGCTTGAATAGAAGAAACTTTGAATCATTCACCAACACGTGAGTGCTCTAGTATTAATACTACTTATTACTTTTACATATTGTTTCCCACGCACTCTCACAAGCGTTAATAAGAAGCACAAGTGTGAGATTGGTATAAAAGTGCAACACATTCCAAAGAACTCATCACAAGCTTCAAACCCTAGATCAGATACGATTAGTCCGGGGATTCGCGTTTATCAAATTGCATTACATTAATTGTGCATAATTGCATCTTGCTTCTTTAAACATTTGTCCTTACCAGATCAATGGTGCTATTTACAGAATTTGGATCTTCTATTGTCTCAAAGACCGTGAGTGCATAATCTTGCAATCACAAAAGGCAAGTGCACACTTGCTCATATCCTTTGGTTATTTTCTATCAAATACTTGTATCTCAAATGTTGTCATCACCTACATTTCAAAAAGGTCATAAAACACTATTTTCATAATAATATGATTATGGATTATTTACCAAATGGTAATAATCTATTGATACAGTTCCAGTGGTAAAGGAACATAATATCTAGGACTAAACAACCAATGTCGCCAGTGATTCTAGCGCCATATGTTATGCGTTAACTATGAGATTTGGAATGGGATGGATTAGTCAGCTATATATTCTTCCTTTCGCATGGACGGATGACTATCGTGAGGCTGTAGCTTCCTTGCGAGGACTCGGCAGATGGGTGGGACTCCTAGTTCCCCACGATATTGGTGTCTAGACTTTCCGTGAGGGGCTTTCGGAGATCTGCTCACTAGAGTCTCCAAGGGGTTCCCAGGGTTATATCTGCCTATATGGGGGTTAACAGAGGTATATCTGCTTGGGGAGGTCATGTCTTCATGCAGGGTCGCGGAGAGGGCAGTGATTGGCTTGGATCTTACCCGGGCCTCATACCAAGGAAGTGTGAACGGGAATGCGCGCCCGGATGTGCAACAAGGCTTAAGATCTCTCATGGGTAAAGTAATGCACCTCTGTAGTGTGTAAGAACTGTGACATGTTACCCCCTGTTCTGGGAAGGAGCTACGAACCCAGTAGGAAAGGAACTCCACGAAAGTTCTGGTAAACCTGTGAAGGCTGACGGACATAGTTTTCAGAATAAAAGCAACATTTGAAGAAATGTTTATGAAAAACTGCATTGCCTACGACCTTTGGTCTGTGGCTGTAGAGATAGTGCATCATATACTCCTTTTTAGTGAACTTGCTGAGTACGCTCGTACTCAATTGTACCTTCTTAACCTTTGCTAGGTTCTAAGTCAAGGAAGACGTCATCAACATCAACTTTGTGCTCAAGAAACCATCATCGACAGCTCAAGTTCTTCAATAAAGTCAATGAAGTCAAAATATACATCAACCGAAGTGAAGACGAAGTTCTTGATTAGTTAGGAGTATATACTCTAGCCATAACACCTACTTCTGTAGAGCATTGCACTAGCAGCAATTGCAAGCGAGATAGTTTAGATACTAGTCCTTTGGCAAGATAGTTCTGAGTTATTATTTTCTAGTTCTTCTCTGTAAGAAGTTTCTTTCTTCCTCTTTAACCTAGAGTGTTCTCTAGATCTTTTGTAAAGAGTTGAGTTGAAATCTATAGTCATGTCTTGTACCTGCTGTGTTTCTGTTGTACCACTCCGAGGGATGTAATACTAGTGAACGGTTTTCGTCGCTGTTATGTCAACGACTATAGTGTACTACATCATGCAGTGGTATGCTGGGTCACCGCATATGGTGTCCATCAAAATGATTCCAGCGCTTTCATAATCTTTCTCTGGAACATATTTGCTCTAAATGGTGTTGGTATCCCTTAGGTGTGTCACCCTACGATTCGCGAATAATGCAGACATGATCGAGAACCTCTCTGATTAATAATCAGCAGCGAGGCCTGGAGATCCATACTGACTCCCACACATTCAACGATGACTTCAGTAATCGTGAGAAACTTTAACTTGTAACTAAATACCTTTGTCTCGCAATATATTACATGTCCGAGATTTGATCATCGGTATCCCCATACCTAGTTTGATCTCGTTACCGACAAGTACTCTTTTCTCGTTCCCGTGATATAACATTCTAGTGATCTTATCACTTGTTTGCAAGCTATGTCAATGTGATATTACCGAGAGGGCCCATAGTATATGTCTCTGTCATCGAGATGGAAAAATCCCACTCTTGATCCATGAGCCTCTAAATAACACTTTTGGAGTATCTGAATCCACCTTTATTGTCACCCTGTTATGTTGTGACATTTGATGCTATTAAGTTACTCTTCCGATGTTAGTGATTAGCATGATCTCATTGTCTAAGGATTAAAGTTACTTCGCATGACGATATAGCAATGTAAACATAATGACTTTGATCGTATTACTATACTTCGAATGAATGTTTATCACATCATTACACCAATGTTGTGACCTCGTTATTAACAACATCTAATATCTATGATCAGAAAACCTTGATCATCTTGTTAATCAATGAGCTAGTTTATATGAGAGACATAACAAGGAACTCTTTATTTGTTTATTAAACAAACATGTATTAACGTTTCCAATTAACACAGTTATAGCATGAGAAATAAACATTTATCATAAACATGGAATAAGATAATAACCACTTTATTATTGCCTCTTGAGCATGTTCCCTTCAAAATGTTATAGCAGATGCCTTGCATAAAGGCTATTTCTAAATCCCCCTTTACGTCTTTATATTTCTCAAATTTAATTTCAGTTTTATTTTACTTCTGATACCGTTGGGTATAATTTCTGAGTATATCCACACCATGGGCTAGACACAAATATACAAGGGTGGTCTATTGGTGGTGAAGCTAGAGGCTCACTGGGTGGCCTAGTTGACGAGACGAGATGGAGGTTCATACGGTACATGTGTGCCTAGAGGATTTACCACCTCTAGCCTAGATGGTAGAAACTTGGAGAAGACTTAGCATTAGCCAACTTAGCCTACAATCTGTAACGTAGCCGAATATGATTCTACTTGTAAACTCTAGGTCGGATGACAAACCGTCATATGGGCAACCCTGGGGAACACACACAATAATCTCTATAACCTCAAGCTTATTATCGTTATAGTGAATTGTAGCAAGAGTAGGATCCGACCACTATCGTCGGGTCTGAAACTGGATAAACCGTGCGTCTCACCGTCCCGGACTTCCACCCGTTTTACGCTTCTCTGTTTACCTCGCCACGAGCACCCTCACTCATGGTGTACTTTCCCTCAATACGACGACATTGGTGTAATTGGAAAGCTACTAGGGAAGAATGTCATTTTCCATCCTACATTAGTGCACTATGTACAAAATCAAAACAACCAGGGTCACATTTGTTTTGTGTCCCCGTAGTGATTGTGTCAAGCATATATTGTGTGAAGCCTACTATGTGCGAAATCTTTCTAATATGCACTATATGAATGGTGTTCCAAAAGCACAAGCTTTTTAACTATGAAAAGCTAACTAAGCTCCTACGGGTTTTTAGTTTCTTTAAAAAAATAGTCCTAAGGTTTTATTAAACATCAGGTTGTTTTCCGACGAGAACAATCTAGGTTGTATTAGGTTTGCTTATCCAAAAATAACTAGGCCATTGGAAACATATATCAAAATTTTCTTTTTCCTACATGATACTTGATTAGGTTGTGTTCTATCTAACATACAACCAAGTTGTTCCATACCATATGTCATAGTTGCTTTTCCCCCAATTTAACCCAGTGAATTTTTTCCAAATACCTTTGTTGCTACTCTTTTTTTAACTAAGTCTGGGTTTTCCTCATATGGAGAGGATTATAGAACCAAAAGCTATCTAAAATCAACTTTTTAAAGTTGAATTGTCCGCTCAGAGCGGTGCTCCTAGGCTCCTGGAACAGGATGAGGGGTGAGGATGCTCATGATTTTTGTTCACGGGGTGGTCAGCACGCTTGGGGACAATGTGCAATGGGAGAAACCTGGTTGAAAGAGTGGCGACGCACATGATCGATTAGGGTTTCCGTTTCGTTGCTAGTTAAAGTTGAGGAATACTTTCTATTTTAGGCGATAGTTGGTTCGGACTAACCAGGGATAGCAAACAATCCTCCTATCGGAAACCTAGAACGTCCCGGCGATTCCAATAGCGTCCTACGCCGGACGGTTTGCATCTCTACTACTTATAAAGGAGAGAACAAGAAATTTTCTAGGTACACCCTGCAAACCACACGCGAACGGAGTAAAACCACTTGATCAGGCCCACTTAAGGAAAAACCAACGCATGTGATTACTCTAATCAGATCTTCGTGTGCACTTAGTATTTTACAATGACGGACCGAAACTTATCCCCGCACAGCTACAAACCGCGTCCACGCTGGTTTACAAAAAAAATCTGACCGGTCAAGTAAGGAATGAAACTGAACACGCAAGCAATCTCGCCATCACCGGCCGCCATCGCTGAGTTCCAGGGCTACACCCTCGTCGTCGCCCAAGTTGCGTCGAGAACCTGGCCGCCGTCCTACCCGCGCTGTTCCTGGACGACCGCCCTAGCCGTCGCCCGCGTCGTGCCGAGAACCTGGACGACGCCCTCGCTGCGGTGTTCTTGGACGACGCCCTCGCCCGCTCTACATCGCGTCGCACCGAGATCCTAGAGGTCGCCCTTGACGTTCCCAGACAACGCCCTCGCAGACGCAGGTGCCGCATCACGGAGCGCCGACAACCTGGACGCTCTCGCCGCGACTTTCCTAGACGACGCCCTCGTTGTTGCCCGCGTCGTCGCGCCGAGAACCTAGACAACACCCTCGCCATGTTGTTCCTGGACGACACCCTCCCCTACGTCGCGCCGAGAACCTGGACGACGCCCTCGCCGCTGCCATTCCTGGAGGCACCGTTGCTATCAGGTATATAACAACATAAATTCAAGAGATGGTTGCATTTCTAACATACACTTCCATGAGTGATGCCTCTGTTGTACCAGGCAGATTGACCCACTAGAGAAATGGTACATAGCTTACCATCAAGGCATCTGCCATAGCTGTGCATGCAGTCATATCAATTGAGAGAAGTGATGATTTCATCTCCACCACAATCTTCAATACTGAATGAAGAACTTGGCTATTTCCTAAACCCTGCAACATGCTTCGATAACTTGCACAATTAAAAAACAGTTAATTGTGATACTGAACACATAGAGCAACTAAACAAGCTGTCAGCCTACATAAGGAAATCATTGAATCACCTTATCGTTCGGTATTTTTCTATTTCTGTAGCTCTGGGGTCATGTGTGTAAGTAAGAGCTTTGCAATCTTTAATCCTCCCCTGAATATTATAGATATCTAATAATTTGTACAGCTGTATAATATTCGATATGGCAAAGTAAACTCATGCAATGTTGTGTAGAAACAAGACTACAAATAACAAGCACAAGATGTAGAAGTGGCCCTTTCCATCGGTCATGATTGACCTGTATCATTATAATGTCTGACAAATAATGACCCATTACACTATCTGAAAAAGGAATAGGTAAATCAGGGAAACATACAAGCTCATTGCAATTTCTATAGTGAAATAATCAATAGAGACCCGACAAACATGGTGTTCAGCTCACAAACAGGCAAGTGGACAAAAAGTATCTCTACTACTTATAAAGGAGAGAACAAGAATTTTTCTAGGTACACCCCGCAAACCACACGCGAACGGAGTAAAACCACTTGATCAGGCCCACTTAAGGAAAACCAACGCATGTGATTACTCTAATCAGATCTCCGTGTGCACTTAGTATTTTACAATGATGGACCGAAACTTATCCCCGTACAGCTACAAACCGTGTCCACGCTGGTTTCCAAAAATATCTGACCGGTCAAGTAAGGAAAACATGAAACTGAACACGCGAGCAATCTCGCCATCACCGGCCGCCGTCGCTGAGTTCCAGGGCGACACCCTCGCCGTCGCCTAAGTCGCGTCGAGAACCTGGTCGCCGTCCTACCTGCGTTGTTCCTGGACGACCGCCCTTGCCGTCGCCCACGTCATGCCGAGAACCTAGACGACGCCCTCGCCGCGGCGTTCCTGGACGACGCCCTCGCCCGCTTCGCATCGCGTCGCACCGAGATCCTAGAGGCCGCCCTTGACGTTCCCAGACGACGCCCTCGTAGTCGCAGGTGTCGCATCGCGGAGCGCCGACAACCTGGACGCCCTCGCCGCGACTTTCCTGGACGACGCCCTCGTTGTTGCCCGCGTCGTCGCGCCGAGAACCTGGACAACACCCTCGACACGTTGTTCCTGGACGACACCCTCGCCTGCGTCGCGCCGAGAACCTGGACGACGCCCTCGCCGCTGGCAGTCCTGGAGGCACCGTTGCTATCAGGTATATAACAACATAAATTCAAGAGATGGTTGCATTTCTAACATACACTTCCATGAGTGATGCCTTTGTTGTACGAGGCAGATTGACCCACTAGAAAAATGTTACATATCTTACCATCAAGGCATCTGCCATAGCTGTATCAATTGAGAGAAGTGATGATTTCATCTCCACCACAATCTTCAATACTGAGTAAAGACCTTGGCTATTTTCCAAACCCTGCAACATGCTTCGATAACTTGCACAATTAAAAAACAGTTAGTGCTCTGTTTAAAGATCACATGGTGGTTTGATGATTTGGTGACTTCCTAAAAAAACAGTTAATTGTGATACTGAACACATAGAGCAACTAAACAAGCTATCAGCCTACATAAGGAAATCATTGAATCACCTTATCGTTCGGTATTTTTCTATTTCTGTAGCTCTGGGGTCATGTGTGTAAGTAAGAGCTTTGCAATCTTTAATCCTCCCCTGAATATTATAGATATCTAATAATTTGTACAGCTCTATAATATTCGATATGGCAAAGTAAACTCATGCAATGTTGTGTAGAAACAAAACTACAAATAACAAGCACAAGATGTAGAAGTGGCCCTTTCCATCGGTCATGATTGACCTGTATCATTATAATGTCTGACAAATAATGACCCATTACACTATCTGAAAAAGGAATAGGTAAATCAGGGAAACACACAAGCTCATTGCAATGTCTATAGTGAAATAATCAATAGAGACCCGACAAACATGGTGTTCAGCTCACAAACAGGCAAGTGGACAAAAAGTATCTCGACTACTTATAAAGGAGAGAACAAGAATTTTTCTAGGTACACCCCGCAAACCACACGCGAACGGAGTAAAACCACTTGATCAGGCCCACTTAAGGAAAACCAACGCATGTGATTACTCTAATCAGATCTTCGTGTGCACTTAGTATTTTACAATGACGGACCGAAACTTATCCCCGTACAGCTACAAACCGTGTCCACGCTGGTTTCCAAAAAAATCTGACCGGTCAAGTAAGGAAAACATGAAACTGAACACGCGAGCAATCTCGCCATCACCGGCCGCCGTCGCTGAGTTCCAGGGCGACACCCTCGCCGTCGCCTAAGTCGCGTCGAGAACCTGGTCGCCGTCCTACCCGCGTTGTTCCTGGACGACCGCCCTTGCCGTCGCCCGCGTCATGCCGAGAACCTAGACGACGCCCTCGCCGCGGCATTCCTGGACGACGCCCTCGCCCGCTTCGCATCGCGTCGCACCGAGATCCTAGAGGCCGCCCTTGACATTCCCAGACGACGCCCTCGCAGTCGCAGGTGTCGCATCGCGGAGCGCCGACAACCTGGACGCCCTCGCCGCGACTTTCCTGGACGACGCCCTCGTTGTTGCCCGCGTCGTCGCGCCGAGAACCTGGACAACACCCTCGACACGTTGTTCCTGGATGACACCCTCGCCTGCGTCGCGCCGAGAACCTGGACGACGCCCTCGCCGCTGGCATTCCTGGAGGCACCGTTGCTATCAGGTATATAACAACATAAATTCAAGAGATGGTTGCATTTCTAACATACACTTCCATGAGTGATGCCTTTGTTGTACGAGGCAGATTGACCCACTAGAAAAATGTTACATATCTTACCATCAAGGCATCTGCCATAGCTGTATCAATTGAGAGAAGTGATGATTTCATCTCCACCACAATCTTCAATACTGAGTAAATAACTTGGCTATTTCCCAAACCCTGCAACATGCTTCGATAACTTGCACAATTAAAAAACAGTTAGTGCTTTGTTTAAAGATCACATGGTGGTTTGATGATTTGGTGACTTCCTAAAAAAAACAGTTAATTGTGATACTGAACACATAGAGCAACTAAACAAGCTGTCAGCCTACATAAGGAAATCATTGAATCACCTTATCGTTCGGTATTTTTCTATTTCTGTAGCTCTGGGGTCATGTGTGTAAGTAAGAGCTTTGCAATCTTTAATCCTCCCCTGAATATTATAGATATCTAATAATTTGTACAGCTGTATAATATTCGATATGGCAAAGTAAACTCATGCAATGTTGTGTAGAAACAAGACTACAAATAACAAGCACAAGATGTAGAAGTGGCCCTTTCCATCGGTCATGATTGACCTGTATCATTATAATGTCTGACAAATAATGACCCATTACACTATCTGAAAAAGGAATAGGTAAATCAGGGAAACACACAAGATCATTGCAATGTCTATAGTGAAATAATCAACAGAGACCCGACAAACATGGTGTTCCGCTCACAAACAGGCAAGTGGACAAAAAGTATCTCTACTACTTATAAAGGAGAGAACAAGAATTTTTCTAGGTACACCCCGCAAACCACACGCGAACGGAGTAAAACCACTTGATCAGGCCCACTTAAGGAAAACCAAGCATGTGATTACTCTAATCAGATCTCCGTGTGCACTTAGTATTTTACAATGATGGACCGAAACTTATCCCCGTACAGCTACAAACCGTGTCCACGCTGGTTTCCAAAAAAATCTGACCGGTCAAGTAAGGAAAACATGAAACTGAACACGCGAGCAATCTCGCCATCACCGGCCGCCGTCGCTGAGTTCCAGGGCGACACCCTCGCCGTCGCCTAAGTCGCGTCGAGAACCTGGTCGCCGTCCTACCCGCGTTGTTCCTGGAAGACCGCCCTTGCCGTCGCCCGCGTCATGCCGAGAACCTAGACGACGCCCTCGCCGCGGCGTTCCTGGACGACGCCCTCGCCCGCTTCGCATCGCGTCACACCGAGATCCTAGAGGCCGCCCTTGACGTTCCCAGACGACGCCCTCGCAGTCGCAGGTGTCGCATCGCGGAGCTCCGACAACCTGGACGCCCTCGCCGCGACTTTCCTGGACGACGCCCTCGTTGTTGCCCGCGTCGTCGCGCCGAGAACCTGGACAACACCCTCGACACGTTGTTCCTAGACGACACCCTCGCCTGCGCCGAGAACCTGGACGACGCCCTCGCCGCTGGCATTCCTGGAGGCACCGTTGCTATCAGATATATAACAACATAAATTCAAGAGATGGTTGCATTTCTAACATACACTTCCATGAGTGATGCCTTTGTTGTACAAGGCAGATTGACCCACTAGAAAAATGGTACATATTCTTACCATCAAGGCATCTGCCATAGCTATATCAATTGAGAGAAGTGATGATTTCATCTCCACCACAATCTTCAATACTGAGTAAAGAACTTGGCTATTTCCCAAACCCTGCAACATGCTTCGATAACTTGCACAATTAAAAAACAGTTAGTGCTCTGTTTAAAGATCACATGGTGGTTTGATGATTTGGTGACTTCCTAAAATAACAGTTAATTGTGATACTGAACACATAGAGCAACTAAACAAGCTGTCAGCCTACATAAGGAAATCATTGAATCACCTTATCGTTCGGTATTTTTCTATTTCTGTAGCTCTAGGGTCATGTGTGTAAGTAAGAGCTTTGTAATATTTAATCCTCCCCTGAATATTATAGATATCTAATAATTTGTACAGCTCTATAATATTCGATATGGCAAAGTAAACTCATGCAATGTTGTGTAGAAACAAAACTACAAATAACAAGCACAAGATGTAGAAGTGGCCCTTTCCATTGGTCATGATTGACCTGTATCATTATAATGTCTGACAAATAATGACCCATTACACTATCTGAAAAAGGAATAGGTAAATCAGGGAAACACACAAGATCATTGCAATGTCTATAATGAAATAATCAATAGAGACCCAACAAACATGGTGTTCAGCTCACAAACAGGCAAGTGGACAAAAAGTTTATGTGTCAAACAAGAAGCTTTTTGTGCCTCTAATGTAAAGTTGGAGATGCTTACATCCAGCTGATCAGAGAAATAACCTGAGAATAACAAAAGGTATACTGACATAACTGTATTGCATAAATAGTGGACATGCTTCTATAACAAAAAAGGGTCATGAGAAAACTTATGTACCAAACAGTGGACGGTGTTGGAAATTAAGTTGTGAACTAGGAACAAACCAAAACTGATTAAAAATTTAGCCAAACTCTATCTAATTTGATCAGATTGCAGTAGAACTGAAGTAAAATTATTTAGCCCGATTAAAACCAAAATTTTCAGATAATTCGGTGTTGGCCAAAATGTTTTGAAAAAAAAATGTAAACCATGATATGTACTCATGAACTGCAGTAACATAATTTGTATGCTCGGAAAATATTATGAAAGAGAACCCAGAGGAAGACATCTAGACTTGAAGTGCAGGATACTGATATTGAACACAATATGGCTTTGAACCTTGGAAAAGGTTATGGTGCTTATCATTTCTTATTTTCAGGCATGGGCGGGGCGTCGTGGAGGTGAAACTGGGCCACGCCCCCTCCCCCTTCCTAAAATTCAGTTTGTTTTTACTAGGTATGCGCAACGCTCTGGCCCAACCTGTTAAAAGATCAGCCTGTCTTTCTCCTCCCTTTATCGCAATTCGACTAGAAAGAAACAAAGGAAACCGAACAGGTCTGCCCTCCGTGCCCTCGATGCCTGATCCTCCCGTTCGATTGTCCTCGACCCTCAACGCTCCTCAACAATTTCATCTTCTGTGCGCCTCGATTCCATGCTGTGCGCCTGCTGCTACTGTTCTGCCCGGCGCTCCACTACGTCTCCTCCTAGATGAAGAAGTTTTTTGCGGGTAAGATGAAGAAGTTGCAGAACATACGTCTTCTCCTAATGCTCTTGCAGATAGCATGCCGCTACAAATAGAAAAGTAAATTGAGCATTGCTTGAGTATTCAGTGATCAGTGGCCGTGCAGATTTTCTTACAGATAGCATGCTGCTATAAATAAAACAGGAAATTGAATTAAAAAATTGGTTATGAAGATGTAATTGCAGATTTCGAAGTTTAGAAGAACCGATGAACATTTACTTTGTTACAAATGAGAAGTTTTTCCCCATGGTACTAGCAATGTACCTTTACTTTGTTATCGCAAGCTCCAGTAGTAATTAACCGGTTGAGCTCCGACCATGTGGATTAACATGAGCATGGCCATGTTCCGGTGCTGGAGTTCCTCCTGCTCGTGCTCGCTGATGGCAGTCCGGACCGCAGAGCACTCCCGCCACACCACTGTCCGCTCCACCGCCACATTGCCCGCAAAATCGCGACGAATCAGAACCGTGCAGAAGGTGGGAGAGGAATTTTGTCAGTATCGCTCACCGGATGCGGGTGCCGGAGGAGAAGGGATTCAGGGCCATGTCGGAGGTGAAGTCCTTGACGGTCTTCTCGACGGTATCCAGCTTGAGATCTCGGGTGGGCGCACGCGAACGCCGGTGCTGGGCAGAGGCCTACGCAGAGCCAGCCATCGAACGCTGGTGGGCGGTGGCCGCAACCGCGGACCCAATTGAGGTGAGGTCCAGCCCTCCGCCTCTGTTGCCGCCTCCCACCGGGTCACCTTGCTTCCCGGCCTTCAACGAGTTCCGCCTGGTCTCCGGACAGTGGCGGGAAGGCAGGGGAGCGGTGGTACGGTCACTGGCGACAGGAAGACACGGGAAGTGAGTGGGGATGAGTGAATTCTTTTTTATCTGGATGAGAGTGAGGCTGGCGTGGGAGAGAGACGACCTTCATTGGACTATTCGAGCGTGAGGAGAGACGACTTGGCCTCCGTGGGATTTCTTTTGGATACCACTTTGTTTAAAAATCCTTTTCTTTGTCCTGTATATGAGGTTCACAAAAAGTTACACGAGTTTAAAAAAAAATTAGGATCATTTGATTATACTGAAAGTCTTTTATTATCCGAAAAATGATTGTCCTTTACAAGTATCCGCCGTGGGACATGTCGAGTTAAAAAAAAGCCATCATGGTCATTGTATTTTATTGATAATGACATTTGTTTAAAAGTATATCATAAAATTATTAATCATGCAAGTCATTGTGTCGTATTTAGACGATTAAATTTCATGGAGTATTTTATGGGAAATGTTTTATCAGACACTCTTGATCAGGTATTTTGTTAGGTATTTTGTTACGTATCTTGATACTTATTATATGTTATATCATTATTTGGAAAGTCACTCTCACTACTACTTCTTAGGCTTATATGACACATTTTATAAGAAAATTCCTTGTCATTTTGGTGGATTCAGAATTGAATGATGATAATCAAGATTATGAAAAAGGATAACTCCACGGAAAATAGTTTTTTATAATAATATTGTATAATGAATATGTAGGATGATATTGAAGTTAGGAAGACGATTTTTGTTCATATTTTGAAGTACAAACAGAATGCTTTAAAGAATATACCAATCATGGAGGAAAGCCTTATAGAGCCCATAAATAGATGTACATTCATCATCAAAGACTAAATAGTAGATAATATTGTTATTGTTTCTTAAGTATTTTATAACTAATTAATAAATGGCTCGATAAAAAACTAACTAAAAGAGAAATAAGATTCACGATAATTGTTTAATTACAAATTATGAAGTGTGTGTTGCACGTGCGCACTTACTGGTTTCAGTAGCCCTCAAAGACCATAATTTGGCGGGACGCTGGAGACGCTGTACAGCTACAACGTTTGTCAGCGCGCGCCGCGGCCCCAAAGCCGAGCCTTCGAGGCACCGAGCCACTGAGCCACATCGGCAGACGCTTCGCACCGGCACCGCCTTTCCTTATTGTCAGGGGGTAGAATTGTCATGTTGTTGCAACAACCCACACACCTCGCGGCTCCTCCTGCCCCCTTTCCCTTCTCGGCTCGCAGCTCCGGAGGTCGGTCGCTCGCCCCGAGCCCGACGCCCGCATCCCTCCCCCGCCCGAACTCTAGTCCCGCTGCCGGCGGCCGCATCCCCGTCCCCGTCGACCCCGCGAGCACCATCCGGGTACGTCCCCGCCTCCCCCGTCCTCCCTTCCTCCGAGCCGAGCCAGGGCCGAAACCCTAACCAGCCCCCTCAGGCCGCAACGTCCCATTTCCTTCCACCCACCATAGCACCGCCGCTTGACGCCCAAGAGGAGGAAGCAGCCGCGTCGCGCGGACCGAACTCGCCTCCCGCCATCCGCCCCACCGGCGAGCCCGAAGAAGCGAAGGCGTCCTTTGCGGCCTCTCACCCGCGGGGCGAAGGATTCGGAGGGAACTTCCCGGAGGGCCCGCCCTCCGCGCAGACGACGGGACACTCAGGTTGGTTCCTCTCTCCCTCTCTGTCACTATCCGCTTAGGTGTCTGATCTATGATTCTAGGGCTTGGAAACAACCATGTCGCTCCGTCGTTTAGGGGATTGAATAATTGGGCATCTATCCTGGCAAAATTGGATCTTGTAGGGTTAGGTTAAGGAATCGGGCCTTCTATGCTGGTACATGTCTCAAGGGACAATTCAGCGTCTACCCTGGCATAATTTTATTGGATAATCCATTTAAGCTAGTTTTCTTAGGGCTGTCATATCGCGCGACCCAAGTGGCGGCGGCCATGGTCACCTGACATCAGCACTCCCAGTTATATAGACGTCACCGTCGTAACTTATCGGACGGTGCACAGCTGGTCACGCTAAAGGACCTCCTCCGCAAGTTCCTGCCACATTTTCCTGTTTTTTTCTTATAAGCAAATCAAACAACCTCGTGATTATACAATCTGATACCGTTGACAGAAAAACGACGATACCCAATCTCCCTGATACTGAGGAGCTTGATTACAGGCTTACAAGCTACAACCCTTGTATGAGGCAATGGCACATGGCATCTGCGCTGGCTATCTTGCTATATCTGTTAATTGTTCACATGTCCGTTGCTGTATATCTTGCTTCAACCAGACATCCTTTAGTTGAATTATTGTTATTTGCTACTTTATCAAATCTCTATTTGTGTTTTTTTAGAACTTTCAAGAAGCACTGAACGCTGAAGTAGTGAAAAATATTTTGCTCACAACTTAATTTGAAGCATGCGAAAGACACGCCTTTGTCCTTTTTCCTGCTTGTTATTTCTGTCACTGGAGCTAAAATTGTTCATAATTGTTAAGCATTGTTGTAAGCGTTAGTAAAGATTGATCCGAGTAACTTCAGAATTAAGTATTAATGTTGAGAGGCGAGTTCAAAATTTAGTATGATACCGATACGTAGCTACCATGAAAGTTGTTTTGGTGATACTAAAGTGATGTTTGTGCCAATGAAATTGTAAACATCGAATCATTACCATTTGTTTTGTTAGTTTGGAAAAAGAGTTGCCATAGCTTGCTCAGTTTTATCAATAACAGAACAAGAATAGTTTGGGGGCTTGGGCATTTGTTTTATTAACTTCTGATTACATTGCCTTGTGCAATCCCTGTCCCACATGTGTTAACTTGATCTGTATTTGCTTCTTAGGAACGAAATGGCTAAAAAGGAAATATGCCGAAATGGAATGTGGAGTTCCTTTACTGGGAAAGTTGTCTATGGGAAATATTTCATGCTTATCGAACATCTTTCCTACTTATAAAGTTTGGAGTGGTGGTCAGTTCACTCCTCTTCGTTCACAATCCATGTGGACCAATAACCTTGCAAAAGTTTCAATTCCAATAAACGAATGCACTTTCACTGACATGTGGGACCAACACACTTGTAAAAGACACAGAACCACAAATAAACAAGGGTAGGATCGGGAGTTCTGACCCAAACCATCTCTAGGTTTCATAATTCTTTGCCCAACCAACTCTCACAGTTTCATATCGTAGAATAAAGGAGCAAACAGCACTACCTACATACTCTAATGTGACAAAAATCTCGTCCTCCTACATGATTGTGGTCCTCATCCTTAATGCCCATCTTTCCGTGTTTCTATATTTTAAATGTTGTCCAGCTTCAAATCTTTCAATGGCCTTTCCATGGTAGCTTCAGGTGATCCAACTCCTCAGTGCCTATAACACGTCTTTTCGCTCTCTTCTATCACTGGAACTGAACAGCGTTCCTAGGACACCAACGTCTTTCAATGATCTTGCAAGCTGGTGTCCTAACTCGTCTTTTTACTGGCTTTGTAGCAATGCACTTTCACTATGCTAGTTAGCTTGAGAATAATAACTAGCTTTTTGAACGAAGCATGCAAGTAAGTGTACTTGAGGTATATCTTGATGTGCTTTATTCGGGTAAAAACTCACATAGGATACACCTCAAGTGTTCTTACTTGCATGTTACATTTACTGCATTCATTTGCTAGGACTGGCTATCTCCTGTTTTGTTTATAGTTGAGAAGATTGCGGAGGCATTGAGGGTGTGTTCGGTTTGAGCCCCATCTAGCCCAACCAAAAATTTTGTGGACTCCCACTCGCAAGCTTAGAGACAGTGATTTTGCGCTGCGGGCAACTGTGCAGCTTTTCTGCTTTTCTTCTTGCCTTTTATTCAACAGCAAAATGCAACAGTATCTGGTCACACCATCCCCTCCAACGAGCGTGTCATCCCACACTCAGGTGACCGGGTTTACAGGATCAAGATCGAGTCTAAATCTTATCTAAAACGAGCCTAGCAAATAGCTGAAAACTCTAACTGAAACTGACACGCTAACTGAACTTAGTTGACACCTGACAGATAGATTAGCCAACAAACTCCCCCTATCTAGGTGTTCTTCACCTTGACGATGCTGATGCGATTGCGCAGCTCCTGAAACTGCACATGCCTGAGGCATGACCAAAGCGAGGGTATGGCCAAAATTTTGGTGATTCACTGTTTGGATTGTAGCCACTGTGCCAACCAAAAATTTGGCAAAATTGCTAGGCCTTCATTTTGGGTGCGGCCAATTATCTTGGCAAACATTTGACAACTTGTATTAACTAGTACTGATTCTTCTGGTCATGTTAAGCAGCTTGCTTCTGACTGGATATTATGTTTCCAGCCCTGACTGAGAAGATGTGCTGTGTTGTGTGTGCCTATCAGAGAGGGCGTCACCAAGTCTGAAGTTATTGGTCATTTGTTGAGACTCAAGACCAGAAAGTAAGAATTGTAACCAGACACAATGACCACACAAGCCTGTAAGAGGAGGAGCTCAGTTTACATAAGCAGTGGATCAGAAGATTCTGGTACAGATTCAGAGGTTGAAGGAAGTAAACCGTCTCAGAAATCTAGATTGACGTCAATTTCTTCATGTGGGAATCAACCATCCTCTAACAACAAGGCTAAAAGCATGAACACTAGCAAGACGAGGGTGTGTAGAAGTGTTCTGGGGAAGCTCATGGATTACCCAGGTGGTTGGCTTTTTCATCAACCAGTTGACCCGGTCCTATTTGGGATCCCTGATTACTTTGACATTATCCGTAATCCAATGGACTTGGGCACTGTCAAGAAGAAACTCACAAACAAGAGCTATTTTGGCACTGATGAGTTTGCAGCAGATGTGAGGCTAACATTTTCAAATGCAATGAAGTATAATCCTCCCGGAAATCATGTTCACTCAGTAGCTGAACAACTGAATATAATGTTCAATTCCGAATGGAAATTATATGAAAGAAAATGGAGAGACAAAAATCTGGCGTCAGAACAGCTGCAGATGAAGGTAATTAAGGCTCGTACTGCTGTCAATTCAAAGCCAGTAGTTTCTAGAGGGCTGGTCTCATGCTCGAATTCACTTGCAAAGAAGACATTGACAGATGCAATATCCTCCAAAGTAAGATCACACGGAAGCTTCAATTACTTGATGATGTGTTATTTTGGTCCTTTTAACAGCAATATAATTTTAATTTACTGCTATATGTCGTGTGCACAGATAAAAATTAAGTTCTCTGTGCGGGGCTCGGGGCAGACCTTGTCCAATGGTGTTAATGGTGTGACTTTTTTCATCATGTGCCACAAACTTTTCTTGATTACACTCTTCTGCCAAGATTATTGATGTTTTATTTATTTATTTTCAATTCAGATAAACCTCAAGCAGCTGCTAGCAGAATGGGCTCCTTAAATCATTCTATCCCTTGCACGAAGGTTTTGACAATGATTTATTTTTATTTGGTTCATTTCTGTCTTAGTCTTATAGAACATTATTAATGAAGCAAATTCCCAGCTAGCCCTCCTAAGCCATGTTTTCTACCTTTAGGAGAGCGCTAAAATAACGAAGGTGCAGTCAAGTGAGCAGAGCTCTCAGTTGATTGGTATGTTCAGGAATTCCACATAATTTTATTCAATGCTATCTATCTTTGCTAACACGCATATCTGCTATCCTAGGAAATGAATCTCGGTCTTGCATTGATACTTCAACTTCACCTCTTGCATATGGGCAAGGTTCTTTTGGCTTGTTCTCTTTTCATTATATATGTTTATTTCATCTGGTCATTGTTTAATTCCTTACTTGTAGTGATAACATAACAGTCAGGAACTTGGAAATATCTTGTTGCCATATAATTTGGTGCTAATGTACTGCTTTGGGGGATGTGAATTTTAGGAGATGGAAGTTATATATATGATGAACCTCTGTCACCAACCAAAGCCCTTCGTAGAGCAATCCTTAAGAGACGTTTTGCTGGAACAATCGTGAAGGCACAGCAGAAGGCACTTCTGGACCATGTAATGTTTCTAAAATGCATGCTAAACTGTGTACATTGCATTTATGTTATTCACTTGCAGTAGGCAAGTCTTTCTCTGCACTCATGCAGCCCTAGCTGACATGCTGGTTTGATCTCCTAGGGGCAGAAAATAGACCCTGCAAAATTACAGATGGAAAAGGAGAGGCTGGAAAAAAGGCAGCAAGAAGGTACTAATTAACCCTGAGCTTCTAAAAGGCTATTATGTATAGGCTGGTTATGTTTTGTTGTCTGCCAGTATTGTGAGTTGGCTAAGGATCAAATGTGTGCACTGAGCTCTCTCGGACACAAAATAAGCTACACTTATCTGAATTCTCAAGGTTTGATAATTTCCGTTGTCCAAAATGGGTCTGGTGGATGTTGGAGAAGTGTCAGGAATCAAGTGTTCAGTATGGTCTTGTATACTGACATGGTAGATGGTATATTCACCTAGTATTTGAGCTAATTTTGAATTGATTGGTTACAGTTGGGAACTGGCTAGGAACTGTCCTTCGCATGCTATGGAGATGAGTTCTATGCCATCAACCTTTTCCACTTCTAAATTGGGTCGTTGATTAACCAAGTTTTTTGTTCTTTTTTTTCTGAAAGTAATTTTCCTTTTGATGAAAACATCCATGTGTCAACCAAATCTGGAAGGGTTGAACTCGGTTTGTAGTTACTTATCTGATGCCGGGAACAAGATAAAGACATAGATAGGTTAATAAATGTAAAATAGATATGCATTAGCAGTAATAATCAATTAGCTGTAGATAGTTGTATCTCAGTCAGTTAGGCAGCCAGTTTATAGCTTCTATGAAAAGACGACCTGTTTTTTTTTTTTCAGTGATCAAAGAAGGAAGAAGTTATAACATCTGGCGATAGTTTTTTTAAGCTGGGAGATAGTTGTTGGAAGAGTCCCTGTTGTTTGTTGATGTGTTAAGGAGATGGATTAGTCAGTCCTGTGAGTTTTTCCCTGCTCGTACTGTAGAATTCACTCGAAAATGTAAAATTGATGTGGTTGTGAGTACTAGGATCATTGTATTGTGATTATGGGTAGCTTAAATTCCTTTATTGAAAAATTGAGGCAGAAACTCTAGATCTGTATGGCTTGTTTTAGGCTGTACCTTTTAGTGTCACATTCAGATTGTGTTATGCCATTGCTGCGAATGCTGACCTTCCATTGCGTCTTTCTCCAAATTTATTCTTTACAGAGAAAGAAAGGATTGAGGCCCAGGTGAAGGCGGCTGAAGCCGCTGCACAGTTCAAGTTGGATGAAGAAATCAGGATAAAGAGGGATCAGGAAAGAGAGGCAGCACGCCTGGCACTACACATGGTACTGGCTGCTTGTCATCTTCTGACCAGAGAGTTTCTAAGCTTGATGTCTCAATCTCCTCTTTTTGTGTAGATGAAGAAGACTATTGATATTGACAACAGCGACATTCTAAAGGAACTGGAAAACATGAGCAAAAAGTGGGAGCTGAACCCCCCGGGCAAATTAATTGTGGATTTTGTCGACAGGACTGACCTTCCACCTGGCCTGGGAAGCCCGCTTGAGAGGCTTGGCCTTTTCATGAAGAAAGACCTTGAAGAAGATTTCGAGTATGAAATGGAGGACAGCATATCACCCTCCATGGATGTCGATGTGGAGGAAGGAGAGATTGGCTGCTGTGGGTAGCATATCTCTTAATCGTCCATTTTTATTCTTCCTTTGATTCTTAGATCATAGTCAATATGCTCGGCAGGGTTATAAGATTATGATCCTGTCCTGCAACCAGGCTGTCATAACCAGAGTAAAGAGTTCTTGTGGTTTGTGTGTCTAGCCAAGACCCACCATAATGTCTACACCAAACTATGAAATGGAGTGATTCTCGACCTTGTGGTTGTCAGCAACAATATGATGGCATTGTATATTGTAGGTGGTCTGAGTCTATTTATAGTGAGATCCTTGTATGAACATCCTGTAAAAACAAGAACGAAAAAAGAAAAAAAAAAGGATATATACATTGTAGTTGCTGAACGGATGCTTTGCGATGTTGGTGCGTTCTTGTCCCAGTGGAATTGTAATGATAAGCATCCTGCTAAGTGTCCATGGAGGTCTTTCATGAGGAAGTGGCGACCAGGTCAGTTGCTAAATAGAAGAATATTGGACATACAAACAACAAAGTGGCTGTAGTTTAGTGGTGAGAATTCCACGTTGTGGCCGTGGAGACCTGGGCTCGAATCCCAGCAGCCACATCTAGATTCTTTTTTTTGACATTTTAACCGTTCTGACCGCGGAAACTGTCTTTGGCACATAGACCTCACTTCACATTTATTTTGCGAAATTCCACCGATCTATTAATAAATCAACGGCAGTATAAAGAGATCCAAAAGTAATAAAAATTACAAATAGTTCATTAGACCACCTAACGATGACTACAAACACTAGCACGAGCCGAAGGCGCGCCGTCGTCCTCGCCCCTTCATCACCGGAGCCAAATAAAGCTTGTCGTAGTAGAGCTTGTTGTAGTAGACATACAAGAAGTCGTCGTGCTAAGGCCACAAAAGACCAATGCACTAAAGCAACAACCATCGCCAACGATGACAATCATAGATCGGAAGAGACTGTCCTGAAAACAAACCAACGAATACGAAAACGACAGAATCCCGGAAGATCCGCCGGACACAAGACTCCACACGCTCTCCATCGACGCTAAATGCACCACCGGAGCGAGGAGAGAGCGGGAAAACTTTATTCTGACTTCAAGGTCGTAGCCGTCTCAACATCCCGAAGAAGACACTAAAAACAGACTAAACAAAGGACGAAAAACCTCCTGCCGGCGAGAGGCCGTGGTCCGCCACACCTCCAAGGCCCTAAGGCCACCGGAGGTGGAGCAAACCGGCGATGTCACCGACGAGGGGTACGGAAACCCTAGATGGGTTTTCTAGGCCGGTCGCCTCTCCCTCATGGCCTCCGTACGTATCGGTTGACATTTGAAAATTTTAAAACCTCGAGCTTCTATGTCCTAAAAAATTATGGTGTTAACATCTAGATATTTTTTGTTGACATTTTAACCTTTCTGAATGCGGAAACTGTCTTTGGCACATATGCCTCACTTCACATTTAGACTTTTGAAAATTTCAAAATCTCGAGCTTCTATGTCTTTGAAAATTATGGTGTTTTTTTTTGACAAATCGAAAATTATGGTGTTAAATATATAGAAGGAGTGTACAAAAAAGTTTCATTAAAAAATACCGTTGTATTTTGGGGAATATAAAAAGAAATATTTCCGACAGTAAATAGTACTAGTAAAATGGTATATCTTTTTTTAGAAATTTGTCTTTTTTATTTTCCAAAACATAAAAAAAATTAACGAAACTTTTTGCGTACATTTCTCTTGTATATATCTATCTATATATTTAACGCTATAATTTTTGGAGACACATAAGCGCGAGGATTTTGAAATTTTAAAAATATTGAAAGTGTCCTCTCAAAAAAAAGTAAAGGGAGCATTGGTGCCCATGTGCACCAAATCCCTTCTCTTTTGAATGGTGGAAATTCCCTAATTCCAAGGGAAGTACTTTTATTTACATGAATTCCAAAGGAATTAAGTGCCAGCCCCAAAAAGGCACATCTAGAATCCTTTTTAGACATAACTTATTATTATTATTAACCTTTTGAATGCTGGAGTTATTATTTAACTAGAACAGTGGAAGTTCCCTAATTCCAAAGAAAGTAAGTGCTAACGCTAAAAACTACTCCCCACGATCCAAATTAATTGACTGGATTTGTCAAGATTATCCACGTATGTTTTAGTACTAGATACATTCAAATCGAGACAAATTCAAATCATTTAATTTTAATCTGAAGTACTACCTCCATCCCAAGGCTTAATTCCCATAATCTTTTGAAAAAGTCAAACTATGTAAAGTTTGATCAAGTTTTTTGAAAAAATATTAATATTTATAATATGAAATATATATCCTTGAATACATATTTTCATGTGATATGTATATAATATTATAGTTCTTGATAGTTTATTCAAAAAATTTGGTCAAACTTTCCGTAGCTTGACTTTCAAAAAAATGCCTTAAGAGTATCTCCACTCACCCCCCCCCATACGGGGTCCGGTGTTTGGCCTTATGGGGGGTGCTGACGTAGGTTCCTCCTATCGGGGGTCACCGCCTCCCAGCCGTCCCCACTAAAACAACCCCCCAAATCGTAATTAGAAATTCAAAGTTTCAAAAGGTCGCCCGAAAATAAAGCATAGTTTGCAAGTCCTTGAAGTAGGGGTCCAACAACCGCCGATCGTCGTACGCCGCCTTCACCCTCTTTCAATAGCAGTATGCGTTTTGTTTAGCGCCGGTGAAGGGGTCTATGCTGACGGTCTTCCAAGCCTCGGCGAGGCACTCATCCTCCCTCGATATCTACTTAGGGCCATATACACCGCCTCCTTTCTTCTTTTTCTCCCCATCTGCCTCCACGGCATTCTTCTTCCCTTTCAGGTCGACCGTGATAGTCACCGGTACCTCCACCACCTCATCCTCATCGTCGGCTACCTCTGCGTTCGTGTACACCTCGTCTTCCCATGGGCCGTCATCCTCCTCGTATGCAACGGCTTCCTCTTGCGTGAAAGCCTGAGCGAAGCTGCCGCCGTTGATCATGTCGTCCATGATGGTCTCGCCCGTGGCGCGTTCACCGTAGTGTGAGCCGTCGAACAGGTTGGGGGCTCCCTGGCTGGTGCCGGCGTCGAACAGGTTGTGGCTGCTACCAGCACCGAACATGTTGGGGGCGCTTGTTGGGCCACGCAGAGATAAACAAAACTTTTCCCCTACGTGGTACTCCCAAGATCCAGCTCAGGTGATAGGCCACGAGATTTACCACTAGACGCGCATGTGCGGATTATTGATGAAGCGTGTCAGTTGATGCTGCGCTGAACGATCCCCTACAGCACGTCCAGATCCCCACGGACCTCCTTCTCCTCAGCACCGCACGTGCAACGCCTCTACCGGTATCTACACGTACAGGAAGGAGCTCCAGGCAGAGGACTGCTAGATTCTGTCTAGCCCAAAATGGGAGTGGAGAAAGTGATGGCTAGGTTAGGGACAATCCCTTGTCACTCCACTTATATACACTCCTAGCTGGGCTCAACACTTGAGGCCCATCTAGGCCGTACCCCAATCTCCACATGGATCTAATCCACATGGACTCCTTACCCTTAAGTGTGTGACCCTGTAGATTTACGTACACTTGGACACGACACGGGTCACTACTCCGAGTCGATAGTTGGTAGCGGCCTCTAGCAAGATGTGCCAACTCGCAAGCACCGTAAAGTTAGAAGACAAACCTTTCTCAATATGACTTTCGTCCAAGTCCATTTGCTTCATGCTATATCTTGTCAAGTTATAGATGAGTTGTTGCCATCCCTTTAATAGCTCGACTCTCTCTTCTCGTTCCGTGATATACGATTCACTGGACTAACACTTAGTCCAACTCCTTGGTTAACACTTAACCAAGTCGCGCATGACCATGCTTCCGAATCATATCACACGAGATGGCCCAAATAATATCTCTCCATTACAGAGGGGCAAATCCTATCTTCGTAATCCATGTCATGCAGCTTGCTTCACAACCAACCCGAACCTTACCTTTATAACTGCCCATTTATGAAACAACATTTGATAGAACCTAAGCTGGCGATCCACAACTCGGATCATGCGATCATCTCAGGTCGAAGGATTCCATTGCTTGAGAATATAAATGACAACATGCTCGTTGCATCTCAACTGTGGGTCAGTCCGATTCGCTAAACTCTTTAGCTGAATCAGTGTAAGTCGTAATAGCAACCATGCCCATGACAAGTAGAACCGAGTCATCAGCCGACTTTCACATTAGTCTAAGTTGTGTGTCCAGCACAACCTCAACGATCAAGGACAATTAGTATGATCAAGATGAATATATAATTTCACAATCGAATCACATATTCAATGATACATATCAGTAGTTCATACATGGACAATAACTTTATGAATACATTGGGAATAACATCATACATGATTGCCTCTAGGGCATATTCCCAACGGCGCTTTTGCCTGTTGCCCGCGAGAAACTGAGCGAAGGCAGGCCTCTGCCTGTAAGCATGGAGGCGGCGATGGGCCAGTGAGGTGTTGTTAGCGAGGTTATTGGGGTCGAAGCCGCCAAGCGGGTCCAAGTCACCGTGCCCGGCGAGAAATGAGGAAGGTGTCGCGCTGTGTTCGGATGGTCGGAGGGCGACGCGCTGGACGAAAACGGCGACGAGGCGTTGCTCTGGCTCTCAAGGATGTGGACCCCAACGTTGTAGGCCAGTGTCGCCATCCCCGCCATGGCGGCCGCACACTGCGCCGCAAGAGCGGCCACACAGGTCTGTTCCGTCTGCGCATCCGCCACCCTACGCAGCCTCGAGTTCTTCTTCCTCAACCGGCTGCTGGTGTTCTCCACCTGCCGGCGCTGGATGTCGAACGCCCACTCCGTGTTGGTCATCCCCTCCAGCCGCTGCTTGTCGGCCTTCCCTTTCTTAGCTGGCGCCGACGCTCGGGGAGCTTGGTACCTCTTTGGTGGCATGGTGGTGGTGGCGGTGGCACACGGGAGGGGAGAGGTGGGTAGGGGAAATGGCGGGAATGGGCGACCTGGAGGGAAAAAGGGAGGGAAAAAGAGAGGGAAAAGGGGGCCAAATTTGGGTGTCCCGCCGACTTTTTCAAGCTGCGCCGGCACCCCTGATCGACCTCCCTCGCATTGGGTTCGGCCTGAGAGCGCCGGATGTTTGGTTGGACCGCGCCAACGCCATTTTGGTTTTGGGGTGACGGCTGGGCGGTTTTTTCTGCGCCGGCGCCCCCACTTTGCCATTAGGGGACCTTTGGAGGGGGCGAGTGGAGATGCTTTAAGCCTTGGGACGGAGGGAGTAGTAAAGAAGGAAATGCACAGGTTGTAGACAATGCATCCGATGTTTCAAGTCCGGATGGTTCCTCACATCAGAAAAAAACACGCTTAATGGCAATTAGCTGGTTCCGTAACTTTTGATTTATGGTGCAAAATGGTCCAAAATTGCAATAAGATATACACGTGGTGTATCTATTTTAGCGAAATATCCTCTCTATATTTTTTACCCTAATAGAGCCGTCTCATTTTTCTCTAATTCCGATAGAGCATGATAGTCGTACATCACCGTGACACTAAACACTTAGAGATGGGAGTTCGAAACCTTTAGAGCATCTCTAGCAGAGGCTTTAAAATGACGTTGGGCTAACAAAACATCAATTTAGTGCGTGGAGGACAAAAGTTCGCTCCAACAGAGGTTGTAAAGTAGAGCACTCGTCCGCAAAAATTTAGCGCATGCGGTATCCTGAGCGGGTATTTTGTGTGTCGGCTAGCGCACGCTGGAAAACTCTGTTGCTCGCGCGAAGAAAACAGCGAAGGAAACGTCCTCTTCCCGCTCGCGCCTGGACCTCCGGCCACCTGCGCCGGCGCTCTGCCGTCCACGCCCACCCCGGGCCGCTCTGCCTCCGACGCCCCCACCCGGCCGCCCGCGTGAAGCTCCTCTGCCCCGACCGATCCCAGACTTCTCCCTCCGCCCGGCCTGGACATGGCTGGCCTCCACCGGCTGTGCCAGGCCGCGCCCGGCTCTTCCCATGCCCCTCCCCGACCTGGACTCAGCTGCCTGGCCCCGCCCGGACATGGCCAGCCGCGCCCCGCCCCGCCCCAACCTGGCCTCCTCCCAGCCTTCCGCTGCCCCGCGCGCCAGAGCTCTGCGTCGCTACCGGCCGACTGCACCCAATTGATTTTTTTCCAGTGTGCTAGCTAGAGAAGATAAGGACCCAATTCCTTTTTTCCAACATGCTAGCAATTTTGTGTTTGATTTTCAGTCTAATTTTTTATCATGTTTGATTTTCTTTTAACACACATATCTGAAAAAAGATGTTTTTGGTGCTCTGTTTTAGAGCGTCAGGTGAAGTTACACTTTTATGCGCCATATTTAGAGCTTCCGATGAAGGTGTTGTGTGTCATGCGTGTTAAAAGTGGATAGAGCGCGCCCCAAACAAGTTTTACAGCGCCAAAATATAGAGCCTCTGTTGAAGATACTCTTAGGTACCATATTTTTTAGTCTAGAACAAACAAATGAACTAGATTTCTTAAAAAGTAGTGATCTACAAATTTTTTGTTTATTTCTTTGTACTAAAGAGGGTAGATGGTACCTAAGGGTTACCCACTTCCATCCTTAGACACTCGCCACCTCTGTCCATGAGGTCGGGCTCGCACAGGCAGCAGGCTTAACACGACTGTGTGACTCCCTAGCTTATTGACAACCAGCTTGCCAGAGATGGGATCATGACTTACCGTAGAATTAGGAACGACTTAGGCGACACGATGGCCATGCCGTCGCCGCGTCGGAAGTGGTGGCGACCAGGCGGCATGACCAGGTACCGCCACCTTTGAGATTTAGTTATGTTACTAGAAGAGCCTCGCGCGCTTTGCCGCGCCGTCTTTTGCTATCAGCATTTATTCCATGCTTTGCATAGTGACAGCATATTGCTTGGTGTCAGAGGGTTTTTCCTTGCGTGTTTGGCAACTTAGTACCTCTCTATTCATTCGCAATAAAATAGCATCTTTAATTAAGAGAGCTACATATGAGAAGGGGGCGGTGTATGATTATTATTTAGCCTAGGGTTTTACACTCATCTAAAACTTTCAAGCCATTGGACAAGACATCATTTTTAAAGTCCTTTCAGAAGCCTTTGATTAATAAGTTGACTGATATATAATGAAAAACTCTGTACATCGACACAAGAACATAAATAAACATATATTACAATTACGACAATGAAATAAAATCTGAGCAGAGTCCACCAATATTCCATTTTCTTATTAACAAGCCGTAGTGTACACTAGTAGCACTTGCTATATACATGTACAAAGCTTGGGAGTACTATGTCTGGTTTTAGAGTGCTCTCAATGTTATATGTTAATCCAAATTCTACAAAATAAAAGTCAACTTCTGACGGAGCGGAGCGAGGCCCATCGCCGGAGGCTTGGGCCGATGCAGATCGTTGATGACTAGGTTACCACCGCTATATATACTTCTTGTAAGCCGCCGGTTGGGATAAGTTGCATCTGTGAAATCCCCGGCGTTGTGTAAACACTCTCCGTTATAGTGAAGTTTTGCTGGCTGGCGCCCGTGGGTTTTCCCCTCTCTTTGTTGGAGAGGGTTTTCCACGTTAAATTTGTGTCCCCCTTGCTGCGATTTTATTTTCGTTCTTCGTTATTTACTTGTCGCAAAGCTAACAAGTGGTATCAGAGCCCCAGGTTCTAATCTAGGGTTTGCGACATGTCGTCATTGAAGTTTGATCTACCGCAGCTGGACTACTCCACAAGATTCTGCTTGTGGCAGGTGAAGATGCCGGCGATTCTCGCCCAAACTTCAGATCTGGATGATGCGCTGGATGGATTCGGGGAAAAGGATGCTAAGAGCTGGTCTGACGAAGAGAAGCGGAAGGACCGTAAGGCTTTGTCTATGATTCAACTTTATCTATCCAATAATATTTTGCAGAAAGTCTTGACAGAGAAATTTGCTGCTGCCCTTTGGGGGAAACTGGAATCGATCTACATGTCAAAGGATCTAACCAGTAAGATGCATGTGAAGATGAAGTTGTTCTCGCATAGATTGCAGGAAGGTGGATCGGTAATGAATCAATTATTTCTGATTGCAGGAAGGTGGATCGGTAATGAATCACTTATCTCTTTTCAGAGAGATTATATGACGATAAGGATCTAGCTCTATTACTCTTATGTTCGCTGCCTAGTTCTTATACTCACTTTCGTGATACAATGTTGTTGAGCCGTGATAAGATAACCCTTGATGAAGTGCAAGATGCCCTCAAACAGAGGGAAAAGATGAAATCTATGGTGCAGGCAGATGGGGCGTCTTCCAAGGCTGAAGCTCTGCAGGTTCGTGGCAGGATCGAGCAGAGATTTAACAACCATGGCAACCGAGATAAGAGCAAAGACGGCAGAAGTCGTTCGAAGTCCAAGGGAAAGGACAAGTTCTGCAGGTATTGTAAGAAATCTAATCATGTTATTGATGATTGTTGGAAGCTGCATAATAAGGAGAAAAGGAACGGTACTTACCAACCGAAAGATAAGGATCAAGGTAATGGTAAGGCTGCTGTTGTTTCTGGTGATAGTTCTGACGGTGAATGTTTAGCCGTTTTTGCTGCTTGTGCTTCTCGTGATGATGAATAGATACTTGATACTGCATGTTTGTTTCATATTTGTTGTAACAAAGATTGGTTCAGTTTATATGAGTCTGTGCAGACTGGAAATTTTGTACGTGTGAGGAATGACAACCCGTGCCATATTGTCGGAGTTGGATCTGTTAAGATCAAGACACATGATGGCGTGACGCGTACGTTGAATGAGGTGAAGCACATACCAAGCATGGCCAGAAATCTGATCTCCCTGAGTACCATGGACGTTGATGGATACAAGTACGCCGGTGGGCGTAGGTTGTTAAAGGTATCAAAAGGCTCTCTTATTCACATGATAGATGATATGAATTCTGCTAAGTTATATGTTCTTAGAGGTAGCACTTTGCCTGGTATTGCTGCTGTTACTTCTAATGATTCTGATGATTGTGGTAAAACAAATCTGTGGCATATGCGTCTTGGGCATATGAGCGAACATGGCATGACAGAGTTGGTTAAGAGAGAGTTGATTCATGGTTGTAACTTGGGTAAGTTTGAGTTCTGTGAGCACTGCATTTTCGGTAAGCATAAAAGAGTTAAATTCAATGCTTCTGTTCATACCACCAAAGGTATTTTAGATTATGTGCATGCTGATGTATAGGGGCCTTCCCGTAAGACATCTATTGGTGGTGCTAATTACATGCTTACTATTATTGATGACTACTCAAGAAAAGTGTGGCCATATTTTTTGAAACATAAATCTGATGTTTTTGATACTTTTAGGAAGTGGAAAGTTATGGTAGAAAAACAAACTGAAAAGAAGGTAAAGGTACTGCGTACTGACAATGGTATGGAATTCTGTTCTAATGAGTTTGAGGAGTTTTGCAGTAATGATGGTATGATCAGGCACCACACCATGCCTTACACTCCTCAGCAGAATGGCGTGGTTGAACGCATGAACATAACCATCATCTCGAGGGCTCGATGTATGTTGTCCAATGTAGGTATGCATAGACGTTTCTGGGCTGAAGCAGCCAACACAGCGTGTTACCTCATCAACATGTCACCTTCTATTCCACTTGAGAAGAAAACTCTTATTAAGGTATGGTCAGCTTCGCCTGCTGATTATTCACAGTTGAGAGTTTTTGGTTGCACTGCTTATGCTCATGTTGATAATGGAAAGTTAGAGCCTAGAGCTGTCAAGTGTATATTCCTTGGTTATGGTTCAGGAGTTAAGGCATATAAACTATGGAATCCTGAAACTAAAAGGATTTTGTTGAGTAGAAATGTTGTTTTCAATGAATCCGTTATGTATCATGACAGCTTGCCATCAGATCCCTCTCCTGTTGCTATTGGGGAGGAGGGAGTTCGTGTGCAGGTGGAGCACCTGCAGAAAACTGTTGATAATAATGCTGTTGTTGATGATACTCATGAGGAAAATATTGATGATGATGTTGTTCAGCACTCACCTACTATTTTGCAGCAGTCATAGGAATCTATTGCTGCTGATAGACCGAGGCGTAACATAGTTCTACCTCATCGTTTAATTGAAGAGTGTAATCTTGCTCATTATGCTTTGAGTTGTGCTGAACAGGTGAAGCATGATACTGAACCTGCTACATACAATGAGGCTGTTGCATCCATTGACCGCGAGAAGTGGGTTTCTGCTATGCAAGAATAGATGCAATCGCTTGATAAGAATGACACATGGGAAGTTGTGCGCTTGCCTAAAAAGAAGAAGGTCGTCCACTGTAAGTGGATATACAAGAGAAAGGAAGGTTTGTCTCCTAATGAGCCTCCAAGGTTAAGGCAAGGTTAGTAGCAAAAGGTTTCAGCCAGATTCCAGATATTGATTATAATGATGTTTTCTCTCCTGTTGTGAAGCATAGTTCTATTCGTGCTTTCTTTGGTATTGTTGCTATGCATGATCTTGAGCTTGAGCAGCTAGATGTAAAGACTGCTTTTCTGCATGGTGAACTGGAGGAGGAGATTTACATGGACCAACCTGAAGGGTTCATAGTTTCTAGAAAAGAGAATTTTGTGTGCAAATTGAAGAGGTCGCTTTATGGTTTGAAGCAATCTCCAAGACAGTGGTACAAAATGTTTGATTCATTTATGATCTCACAAGGTTTTAAGAGGTCTCAGTTTGATAGTTGTGTTTATATAAAGTTTGTTAATGGATTACCTATTTACTTGCTGTTATATGTTGATGATATGTTAATTGCTGCCAAGAGCATGAAAGAAATCACTACTTTGAAGGCACACCTAAGTAGTGAATTTGAGATGAAAGATCTTGGTGCTGCTAAGAAAATCCTAGGTATGGAAATTAAACGAGACAAAAAATCTAGGTTATTATTTCTTAGTCAGCAAAGTTACGTTGAGAAAGTTCTTCAACATTTTAATATGCATGATGCAAAGTCAGTTAGTACTCCTGTTGCTCCTCACTTTAAATTGTCAGCATTGCAATGTCCTAGTTCTGATGAAGATATTGAGTACATGTCTCGAGTTCCTTATTCTAGTGCTGTTGGTTCCTTGATGTATGCCATGGTTTGCTCTCGCCCTGATTTATCATATGCTATGAGTTTGGTGAGTCGTTACATGGCTAATCCTGGTAAAAAACATTGGAAAGTTGTTCAGTGGATTTTCAGGTACCTATGTGGCACATCCAACGTTTGCTTGAAATTTGACAAGACTGATGAGGGACTCGCAGGCTATGTGGATTCAGATTTTGCTGCCGACTTGGATAAGAGGAGGTCCCTCACATGTTATGTGTTCACAGTAGGTGGATGTGCCGTGAGTTGGAAGGCAACGCTGCAACCAGTTGTTGCTCTATCTACAACCGAAGCAGAATATATAAATGTTGTTGAAGCTTGCAAAGAATCTGTTTGGTTGAAATGTTTGTATGCTGAGCTTTGTCAAGATGATTCTTGCATTAACCTGTTCTGTGACAGTCAAAGTGCTATTTACCTTACTAAGGATCAGATGTTCCATGAGAGAACAAAGCACATTGATATCAAGTATCATTATGTTCGTGATGTTGTTGCACAAGGTACACTAAAGGTATGCAAGATAAGCACTCATGATAATCCTGCTGATATGATGACAAAGCTGTTCCTGTTGCTAAGTTTGAGCTATGGTCAAGCTTAGTTGGTATAACTGCTTAGCCCAAGTGGCTGTTGGCGCCGAAGGTGTTTTCTTTGTTTGTTCAGGGAGATGGTTACTGTTGATGCTACAAGAAGGAATTTGTCTCAAGGTGGAGTTTGTTATATGTTGATCCAAATTCTACAAAATAAAAGCCAACTTCTGACGGAGCGGAGCGAGGCCCGTCGCCGGAGGCTTGGACCGATGCGGATCGTTGATGACCTAGGTTACCACCGCTATATATACTTCTTGTAAGCCGCCGGTTGGGATAAGTTGCATCTGTGAAATCCCCGATGTATAAGCACTCTCCGTTATAGTGAAGTTTCGCTGGCTGGCGCCCATGGTTTTTCCCCTCTCTTTGTTGGAGAGATTTTTCCACATTAAATCTGTATCCCTCTTGCTACGATTTTATTTTCGTTCTTCGTTATTTACTTGTCGCAAAGCTAACACTGAATAAGTAAGTTCCACATGGAGGCACGTCGTTCGACTCCACAGCTGAGGGAGCTTGCCAGGAGCAAAATTATCCAACTATTCCCGGACACACTACGGTTTTCAAGACAGTGATGGAAGGCGGATTGGAAAAAAAAGAGACACGGGCTGCACAATATCGAGCACTAATTAGCGAATTACAATATGGACCCAACTATTTTCAAACTAACAGAAAGGAAATAAAAACAAAGAACAGGTTGATGCTATTCATATTTCTCACCAATTTTGTTGGCACAAATTAAGGTGAGAGGAGAGGTGCAACAAAATAAAAAGATCCAGCCTCTTGGTGGCTATTGCGGATACTCCTTGCAGCTCAGCACCGGCCAACTCCGCTTGGAAGCCCACCGTCAAAACTCAGCCACAACACCTCATACCAACCAACGCACCTGCACTAAAGCAGTGAGACCAGTCATCAAATGGCATTCTACAAACCAGTAACCAAATACTCCCTCCGTTTTAAAATATAAGATGTTTTAGCTTTGTGAATGGAATGTATCTAGACTGCTTCTAGTGTCTAGGTTCATTTAGATTTGAAGTAAACCTAGACACTAAAAGGGGTAAATACACTATTTTCACAAAGCTAAAACATCTTATATTTTGAAACGGAGGGAGTAGAAAGGAAGCGATTGAAGAGACGGGTAGTTCAACACAATATTTAGACACCACATATTTAGTTGAACTTGTGACACTCGGTAGATGAGAACTTAAAATATCTACTCCCTCTGTCTAGAAATATATGACGTTTTAGCTTTGTAAAACGAATGTATCTAAACAACTTTTGTGTATAGATTTGGAGTGGACCTATGCACTAAAAACCATCTAGATGTATTTGTTTCACAAAGCTAAAATGTCTTGTATTTCTGAACGAAGGGAGTATGTAGAAAGAGGGGTCCTAACACAACAGAGAAAGAGGGGTCCTATGTAAGGATTTAGAGTAAACCATGTGAGCTTCCCCTTGCTTGCATCACCTTTGAAAATCTACAGGCTTATGATTTAGTAAGAAAGGGAGATACTTTACATATGATGCAATACAAAATGTTCACTATTATGCGGTACTAGATGCAAAGGCTAATATGCTCTTATTTGATCATTACCCTGGTGACCATGATTTTCCTTGCACTTTAAAGTAGTAAGGCAAAGTTTATACCGGGCAGTTCAGCATTCAACAGTGAACAGGGTGTAAAGAAACTCAATAATATACATGTTTGTGCATTGTTTTCGAATATTCCTTAAAACTTCATACATTTTTTCAACCACTATCTAACATAACTCAGATGCAAAGGCATCATTTAGAATTATTATTTTTTGAACTTCAGGTTGTATTACATCACAACCGTGTTTTGATTACAATCACCCTTAGTCTAGTCCAAAACATCGGGAGGAGTTGCACCATCCAAAACAAGCTCTCGTACCTCACTTTCTTCCTAATATAGCTAGGTAGCTCATGGCAACCCTGTTACTAAAACGGTTCATTTTAGACACAATAAAAGCAAGGAACAAATGGAGGAGATTTCTAATCTCTGCAACTGTTCAGCAATAAAAGCTGAAAAGTCATTCACATCATGTACTTTCCCGGCGTAAACTGGCAAGATAGCACGGGCACTTAGCAGACCGCTGATCGATTCTGCCATTTCGGCAGATGGGCAGTTATCTATGAATCCCCTGGCAGACAGCGGAGTGTACCTGATTCACCATGAAGCATGGCACCCTAGTACCTTCTCTTTTCTTCATCAAAGAAGCCAATATTGAAGTTCATTTTTTCCCAGCCGGCGTCAATTTAACCCATGCACTTACAACTCCCTCACCTTGTTTCTTCTGTAATACGGCAAATAGACTTCTTTCCTTCAAGAAGATTGTTTGTTTGATTCCGCATGCATCATTGAGAATATGAATTAATGCTAGTCTATATAAAGATACCTAACTGTCTATGGGAATGGAACCATCAAGAACAAAAAATAAGATTTGTCACTGGCAAAAAAAAAAAGATGTTCCATCGCCAGAAAAAGATAAAATGAGCATTTAAAAGGAGAAAAACCTGAATAGATTCATGTTAGTCTACCGCAACTTATCTCTAAAACAAGATAATGGAGAAACACACATCGCCTTGGTAGCTACTATGACCTACCAAAGAAGACATTCTAGACACTAGCAGTTCATCCATTCTAGAATAGTTTTAGTTTAAATGTGCAACTATGACCTACCAAAGAAGACATGGGATCAATATGAGAAGAGACTACATTGAAGGCCAATGTGCCCATCCGTAGTGAAAGTTTGCAGACAACTCATATGAAGTTTGCAAGCTGGACTACAATTCGGTTGCACCAATAAACCCGAAAAGAACTTTTTACTCTATTTTACATACACACACATGATCTTTTTACTCTATTTTACACACACACATGAAGAACTTCATAACGGTTGGAACCCCAATTGGGACATGGAATATTAGCTTAGGACAAACAGATTGCATTCCTTTCATTCAAAAGCTTGTCAATCTAGACAGAACCATGAATAATCAAATGAGAGCATCATAAGAAGGAAATTACCTAAGCACCAGACCACCTGCTGTTTGCATTTTTGGTGTGTACTTCGCCCAAAACTAGCAAATCACCAGATATAACAAATGTATCTCTTTGACACTAAATACACAAATAAAGAAACCGGTGAAAATAAATGTCGAGAAAATTTGCGCACATACCACCAAGTACTCTCAATCAATTTTGATATCTCAGCTCTAGTTGTAAGTATTGCTGCCTCCACAACTCTAATTTCTCATTTTTTTAGGAAACTTAGCATAGACAAAAAGTATTCCTTCAGTGATAGCAAAAGGCATTCATTTATATGGGCCTACATAATCAGTCAATTGTAGAATTTATTTATGCTAGGTACTCTACATCTCATCTAGCCAGCTAGTGTATTATACCGAATGGAAATTTGTTAACTATTGTTCAGCACATCAAAATCTATGGTTATCAATGCTTATCTAGAAAATAATAAATAACTTAAGTACTGTTGAGAAGCATGTCTATGACCCACAGAATCCTTTTTATGTGTGAACTACTTTACATGGCTTAACAGAAAAAATTCAGAGCAGAGGTCAACAAGAAAAGCAGATTGCAGATAGTTCCATGGAAAATTAAGGAGTATATGTTCTATTAATCGTCTTATCAATCACAATGGTAGAACACCAAAACAATAAACCACCACATCACACAAGGCAACAGGGAAAAAACAAAAACATATAAACAACATGGGGGAAAGCAGTCTGCTTTACATCCAAAAAATATATACGAGCATGACGTCTAGGAAAATCGAATCATCGGTGCTATATAGAGTGAGAGGAGAGGGAAGGAGCGGCCACAACCTGCAAATGATCCGGCAGCTCCTAGGTTCATACTCTAAGCAAGCAAGATCAACATGAACAAGGCTGAGATAGGAACCGAGGAAGAGATGCTGACCTAGTCAAGAGCAATAGGATCGAGATAGTCAAGCAAGCATGGGAGGTAATGAATGTCCATGTCTAGGGCCTCCTCGCATTGTTGCAGCTCTAGCGCCATCTGCTCATCCAGGCTCTGGGACGTCCTTGTCGCCTATCAATGCCTTGTCACGGAAGAGGGAGGTGGTGATCTGGGTAAGAGCAAGTCCATGGGAAGAGGCCAATTTGACACTCCATCTTTATTCGGAGAGCTCTCTATAAAATTTGCTATATTTTCTATAACTAACAAATTTCTCTCACATAAACGCAAAAATTGGATACAACATAATCTTGACACAATAAAACAATTAACATAAACAAATCCCAATAATAGATAGCAATTAGCAGCTAGCAAAGCATGCACACATGAGCTAGCAATCAACATCAGCAGAGCAGGCACACAAGGTAGTGATCAGCAATAGCTAGAACAAAGCACGTACACAAGCTAGCCATCAGCAGAAGTAGAGCATACACGCAAGCTAGTAATCAGCAGCAGCTAGAACAGAGCACACACACCACATCGGCAGACCGTGGCCTTCCCTCTCTCCCGGATTTTCTGTTTATAAGTCTCTCCATGTATCTTGATCCATCTCCCTCTCTTAAATTCTAGTACAACCCATATCTTTTCCTCCGTGTGACATCTCTCTCCAGCGCCTCCCCTCCACATCTCCTCTTCCCTTCTCTACCTCTCCTCAACCGCCATTGCTCCTCCCCTCTCTCCCCAGCCCAACATCGGCCTCCCCTCCCCAATTCCCCATCCCTGCATCCCATCAGCACCACTGCTCCTCCTCGCATCCTCTGTTCCTCCCCTCACCTCCCCTCCCCTCCCCTCCATCCGCCCCTCTCTCTCTCCTCGGCGTGGGCACGCATCTGCTGCATGTGGGGGCGAATCGGGGAATAATGACACCCCAAATCCCTAATGTCTCCTCTCCCCTGCAGCGGTGGAGGACGCAACATATGAATGGCAAGCGGTCACGAGAAAAAAAAAGGAACCTATTGGACAAGCGGCAGAGCAAACCTTGTCGGCGCAGCTTCTAAGCCTGTCACGAAACTCTCTTGGTTGCCGATTGCCGTTGCTGAGTCTCCTGCAGGTTGACAAAAGTTGCGATTGAGGCGGTGGGAGCGGTGAGAACGGTGGTGGGCTTGCGGGTGTGGTATTGCCAACCTACCGTGTCCGTGTGGTGCGGTGTATGTGGTACTGGTCCCAAGTCGGTTTCAAGCCAACTTCAGTTGGATCGGACACGTGCAACTCAGATGGAACACGCAAGACCTGATGAGCACCTTCTTACAGAATGGTTAACTTTGAAAAAAAAAAGTCTGAGCTCCTCGCAAGCCTTTGTTTCTAGGGAGCTTAGAGCTCTTTAGGATGCATTCTAGTTCTTACAGAAAATAACAAATATGAATTTCGATACATTTTGCAAAAAAAGTTTTGGTAAAATGGTTTTAACTTTGGCATATGATATTGGATCAAAATAAATTATATGAAAAAACATCTACACGAAATTTACATCCGATTTTAACGGCCTTCGATATAGAATACTCAAATTCAAAAGGAAGATAGAGTTTTTAGACGTTTTAGATTTTGCTGCAAAAAAATATAATTAAAAATAATAAAAGAGAAAACTCTCAACAATTATGGAACTGCATAGCTATAGTATAAAAATATATTTTATAACGTATCTGATAAGATTGATTCAACATTATAATGGTCTATAGTTTCTTGTAAAAACTTAGTCAAACTTTGCACTGTTTGACTTCTGACTAAATTTATATACCTTGATTTGTGGAATAGATGAAGTATTATTTATTCAATAAATATTATTATTACTTACTCATCGTTGTTCATTTAAATAATTAATCATAATTCAAATAATAAAGACGTATGACAGCATGGCTTACTAGAATTGATAGGACACTGATATCAACACGGTATAACTTTTTTCTCGGAAGCTCATTCGAAAAGATCTCAGAACTTAAGCGTGCTTGACTCGGAGCAATGGAGGATGAGTGATCGATTGGGAAGTCATTTCTGGTGCCCACGAATGAGAACTTTAGCCTAAGGTTAAGCGTGCTTGGTTCAGTGCGATTTAAGGACTTTCCCGGTGTAGTTAAATGGTGAAACAATTCAAATATTTTGAATAGTTTAACCATTTACTTTGAATAATATTTTAACTTACTTCACTCAATTTATAAATATCAACAATGCTACCCGTGGCGCGTCACATATGATATATCTGATGCACCTCGTAGTGTGCCACAGGTTGTGTACCACGCGGTGTGTCATGGGTAATAATTACTAGTGGCGTGCTACCCGTGGTGTGCCACGGGTGACATTGTTGGTGTTTATAAATTGAGTGAAATAAGTTGAAATATTATTCAAATTAAATTGAGTGCAAAAATATCCACACTCAACATGATTTCTGGTCTAGATGCACAAAGATAGAGTAAGAATCAAATCATGGAACATTATACATTTTGATCCACTTCTTTACCATGAGTGTCTAGATTGAGGTCACATCTGGGGCAACCTTTCTGTTCATTGAATTTCATATTTAAACCCTCTCAAAAGGGATTGTCATCAATTATCGAAATGGGGGAGATTGAAAGGGCATGTATACCCTCATGTGTGGTTTTGGTAATTAATGATAATCTCTATGGACTAATGTGTAAATTAAGTTTTACTTCTAGGTTTGTCCATTGGCATCGTTTGGACCATGTGTTGGTCTCAAGTTTGAAAAAGAATAAGAAATGTCCAAGGGCTTTGTGCCTATTGGAATCTTGTTGAAGAAGAAGAAGAGGAAGATCAAGTATGCCTTGAAGAAGAAGATGATGAAGAAGATGGAGTTCCTTATGGCCATCTTCAAGACATCATCAAGAAATGAAGTGCAAGCTCAAGATGCACCATCTCTAGTAGATCTCATGCTTGAAGCTTTCCATCCTCCGCGATCATGGTGCGATGAAGACAAGTTCAAAGAAGAGGTTTTCCCATGGAGTGTGGGGGAGCATTTCACAAGTCTTCATCAAGCAAGAGCAATCAAGAAAGGCGATCCATCTTGAGAAGGACAAGATGGTCTACATCAAGCTTAAGTGGAATGCTCAAGGCAAAGGTATGATCTTAATAGGGTTTCTATTTTACCGATCTCTTGTAGTGTTGGGAGACCAGGTTTATGATAGATAGCCGTGCTATTAAGAGGGGCTATCGAGCGGGTGACTCGTTCGTATATTTCGAAGAGAGGTCAAACATTTGCATACATAACATGATATTTCTTGGTTGTTGTTTGGTTCTTGTCCATGTGAGGATCTAGAGCTTGTGGTTATCTTCATAACAAGTTCTAGTTCATCAAAAACGGATTTCCCTTGCATATCTTATTGCGTTTTTATCTTGCGGGTTTTCTGGCTCCACACCTTGGGAGATATCTCACATATATATTCATGATATTTTCTCCCTTAGATTCTATACATCGTTATATTTCCAACAAAATTGGTTTCATCTCTTTTGGAGTTCGGATGCGAAAGTTATTGCAGTTTTGGTTTCTGAAGATTCCTTGACCGGAAGTTTCAGCTCTCCACCAGTAGTACCGCTCATGTTTGCCGCCGGTAGTTCCGATGGAAGTTCTGGCCTTTGTTCCGATGCCCATGCGATGCGTTCAATAAGGTCTCTATTTTGGAATGCGCTATTTGACGGAACTTCAGTCAGATTTTCTAGCAATAGTACTGCCCCCGCCGAAAGTTCCGGTGGACGGTGGTAGTATCGGCCAGGTTCGCTTTTCTGTCTTCCGCGTCGCTATTTTCTGATTGTTGGTTGGGTGCCAGCGGTAGTATTGGCCGCCCACCGGTACTATCGGCCATGCACGAAAATGTGCATAACAGCCAGATCTAGGAGCCCTTTAGAAGGGGCTCCTCATCCCCTTCGTGGGGTTAGCTCTTTTTCTTGGTTTTGGCTTTCTCTCTCTCCTCCATTGTTGACCTTGAAGAGATTTCCCTCTCACCTTCCCCTTCTATGATTCTTGCATCTTTTTGAGGGATTTGAGAGAGGATCAAACCAAATCCATTCTTTGTGAAGGAATCCTTGGGATCTAGATCTTGGAGAGTTTTGTGTTCTCCTCTTGTGTTCTTCCTTTCTTATTATCCCAATAGCTTTTGTAGCTTTGGTGGAATTTAAGAGTTAAGGACTTGCCTCTTTCATTTGGTGCATAGGTTTGAGTTCTCCTCAGAGTTTCGGCGAGTTGAAGATCTTGGGCTTGTTTCTCTTGGGTTCTTGGAACCCTAGATGGTTGTGTGGAGTTGTGGTGTGTTCTTGAGGCCTCCAATTGAGTTGTGGATATTCTCCAAGCTTGTGGCCTATTGTGGCCTTGTGGAGCCTTTGTGGCGTTCCTTGGGAGCCCTCCAATTGAGTTGTGGAGATCGCCCCAAGCCTTGTACGGGTTCGGTGACCACCCTCAAGTGTCCCATAGTGGAACGTGAGTAGGACTTTGTGGCAAGATCACAGGAGAATAGGGTGAGCCTTTTGTGGTGTCGGTGAGTTGTGTTCCTTCACATCTTGAGGTGAGGCCTTGTGTGGCGTTGGGTGAGCATCGAGCCACCACACCTCAAGGTGAGCCATTTGTGGCGTTCGAAGTACATTGCGCCATCGCACCTCTCCAATAGAGACGTGGCTTCTTTGGAAGTGAACTTAGGGAAACAAATCATCATCTCCGCATGCATCGTTTATCTCTCAACCGAGCCCTTTACTTATGCAATTTACATTGTGATAGCCATCGTGCTTGAAGTATTATATTTTGCTATCACCTTGTTGCGTGTCTTGCTTAGCATAGGTTGTTGGTGCACTTAGTGAACCTAGTGAATATAGGTTTTGGCTTGATAAGTTAAACATTAAGTTTTATTTTGCATTTATTAGAGCCTAAACCATAATAATTTTTAAAACGCCTATTCACCCCCCTCTAGGCGACGTCCATTTCCCTTTCAGCCGGGATGCAGGAGACGTTTGGAGAGATTAATGAAGGGTATGTTTCTGAAGACACTTTAGATGAGTTGGATGGAGTTGACGCACTCTGGTTGAGTGATAACTCGAGCCCAGATACCTCAGATACGGAGTACATTCCATCCGAAAGGCCAGTAGCTTCACGGACTGCACGACGTGCCACACGTCGGCACGGTGGGACTCCGGGCATGTACGGCGAGCGTCACGGCTTCTGAGGAGGGAGACCACTTGAGATGGAGTTATCATAGTTTGGTAATGCATATTGTAGCGTTTGAGAGCTTGATGTATTTAAATAAGTGAGGTAGCGCTCACATGAGACCGTATTGTAGGGGTTTGTAATGTATAATGTACCAGCAATGTGTTTGTATTGTATAATATGTGATGCATATTTGTTTTTTATTTGGATTTGGATTTTGATTTCCATTGTGTGACTAGTGTTGTGCATGAAGTCAAGCTCCGAAACATGAGCATGGTGTAAATATGATATCTCGCTTTGTGTTACAGGACTAGGGGGTCATGGATACAGGAGTAGGAACCGAGTCTGACCAGCAGCGCGTGGAGCGTGAAACAAAGTAGAAGGCGGATGAAGATACCAAAGATCAAGGAAATTTATCACCACCACCACCAATGAGGCTGTTGATGGAACATAATTTCATGCAGTATATGCAAATGATGCAAGAATCCCATAATAAGTTTACGGAGGGGTTAATGGATTGAGTTAAACATCAGAGGGAACCTAAAGGTCGAGGTGTGAGTCTTTCTGATTTCCAGAATATCAGGCCATTACCTTTTGCATCAGCTCTATAACCAATGGATGCAAAGGATTGGTTGGCTGATACTGAAAGAAAGCTAAAGGCTGCAGGATGCAATGATGAGGAGAAGTTAAGGTATGCAACACATCTTTTTACTGGACCTGGAGCATCTTGGTGGGAGAATTAGCTAGCAATGCAACCTCCAGGTAGGGAGTATACTTGGGAGGAGTTCAAACAGAGATTCTGTGAATATCATGTTCTAGAAAGTGTTATTGAGCTGAAGCGTAGGGAGTTTGAAGAGCTGCAAGAAGGTTACTCTAGTGTCATGAAGTACATCTGGGAGTTTAGTGATTTGTCTCTTTACGCTGTTGACGAGGTAAGCACTAAGGAGAAGAGAAAGAAGCAGTTCATGTGTGGCCTGAATCCATTTGTGAAGATGCAGTTCAGGCTGGCCAATAAGCAAACTTTCCAACAGTTGCTTGATGCAGCTATTACTTTTGAAGATGACTACAAAAATGTTCAGGAAGATAGAAGGAAGAGGGCGAAGCAAGAAACCAAGAGAGTTCAAGCAAGTAAACCGAAACCTAACTTGGAGTTTAAATCCATAAATAGACCTTTCAACAACAACAATAACCCCACTTGTGGTGCAAAACCAACCGGGAGAAATGTCATATGTCACAATTGTAATCTTCCGGGGCACATTAGTAGGGATTGCCAGAAACTGGTGATCATATGCTATGGGTGTGGTCAAAAGGGCCACATGAAGCCTGATTGTCCCAATAAACCACTAGGTGGTTAGCCTACATCTGGCAGTAATCAAGTAAGAGGAGGAGGTGGACCGCCTAACAAGGGTGTAAATTATATCAAAAACAATAATGGCAAGCGGAGCAGGGCTACCGGAAATCTGAATTGTACAACCTTGGAGGAGGTGGATAACTCAGAGCACGCAGTGATACGTACGCTCAACATTCTCACCAACCCTAGAAAAGTTTTATTTGATACTGGTGCAACTACTTCATTCATATCTGAGCAATTATGTGATCAATTTGGGATTAGAAGGGCATTGTTAGAAAACCCAATGACCGTAATAACGGTAGGGGGTATCGTAGTTGTACACCACATTAAGCAAAACCAAGTTATCTCCATTTGTGGTTGTACCTATTTCGCGAATCTATATGTGATTCCGTTGAAAGGTATAGCAGTTGTTTTGGGGATGGATTGGATGACCGAACACAGAGCCCAGATAAATTGTGAGGATAAAATAGTTTCAATCAAGTCTCCAAGTGGAGGAAGGATAGTTTATCAAGAAGACAAACACACTCATATCATGGTGGACCTTCAACTAAACTCAATGAAGGAGGTCAAGTTAGAGGATATTCTTGTAGTAAATGAGTTTCAAGATGTTTTTCTAGCAGAATTACCAGGAATGCCACCTGATCGGGAGATAGAGTTCATTATTGACCTGATACCTGGTACAACACCTATTGCTCAAGCACCATATAAGATGGGTCCTAAAGAGTTGAAGGAGCTTAAAGAACAAATTGATGAGTTGGATAGTAAAGTTTTCATTCAAGAAAGCGTATCCCCATGGGGAACCCTAGTGATTTTTGTTGGTAAAAGAGATGGAGGACGACGAATGTGTGGAGATTACAGAAATCTCAACAATGTCACTATCAAAAACAAGTATCCATTGCCAAGAATTCAGGATTTATTTGATCAAGTCAAGGTAGATGGAGTATTTTCCAAGATTGATCTAAGATCAGGCTATCATCAAATTAAAATCAAACCGGACGATGTTCCAAAAATAGCATTTGTCTCATGGTATGGACATCATGAGTATCTAGTCGTACATTTTGGGTTGACTAATGCACCAACAATTTTCATGAACCTGATGAACAAGATCTTTATGCCATTTTTGGACAAGTTTGTCATAGTGTTCATTGATGGTATTTTGATAAATTCAAAGGATGAAGAAGCACATGCTGATCATTTAAAGATAGCATTGCAAATCCTGAGAGAATACAAGCCATATGCTAAGTTTAGTAAGTGTGAGTTCTGGTTGGACAAAGTTGAATTCCTTGGTCATGTTATCAGTAAGGAGGGAATTGTTGTAATCCATCCAAAGTTCAATCAGTGTTGGATTGGAATGCACCGACCAATGTTAAACAAATCAGAGGTTTCTTAGGAATGGCAGGTTACTATAGAAGATCCATTGAAGGTTTCTCCAAGAGATCTGGGCCAATGACCAAGTTGCTAAGAAAGAATACTCCATTTGTGTGGGATGATAAGTGCGAGGCCAGTTTTGAAGAGTTAAAGACAAGGTTAACTACATCACCAGTCTTAGCGGTTCCTGAAACTGGAAAAGATTACACATTATATTGTGATGCATCCAAAGAGCGATTAGGTTGTGTACTAATGCAAGATCGCAAGGTAATTGCTTATGGATCTAGACAACTCAAACCTCATGAAGTCAGCTACCCAACACATGATTTGGAATTAGAAGTAGTAGTATTTGCTTTAAAGAGTTGGAGGCATTTTCTGTACGGAGCAAAGTGTGAGCTATACACTGATCATAAAAGTCTCAAATATTTCTTCACTCAAAAGGAGTTGAACATGCAACAAAAGCATTGGTTGGAGTTGATTAAGGATTATGACTTAACAATCAACTATACTCCAGGAAAGGCCAATGTAGTAGCAGATGCTTTAAGCTAGAAGAGCACGAATACCTAACCAACAAATAAGGAGTTACTAAAGGAATTGCAAATGGATTTGGAAAGGTTAGAAATACATTTCTTAAGAACATAGGTTCGTGTAGGCTTAACTACCATGAGGGTTGTTGAAGAGCGAAGCAGTGATCTTCGTCATGAGATCTTTCGACATCAACTTGATGATCCATTCATTGCTGAAGAAATTCGAAGAACCTCCAAAGGTCAAACATCAGCTTTTCACCTAGGGGATTATGGATCTTTATGGTTTCAAAATCGTCTTTGTGTACCAGATGTACCTAAGATCATGGAGGTAATACTCCGAGAAGCACATGAGACACCATATTCAATTCATCCAGGAAGTACAAAGATGTACATGGATATTAAGGAACTATTTTGGTGGAACAACATGAAAATAGACATTGCAATGTATGTGTCTAAGTTCCATACCTGCCAGAGAGTGAAGGCAGAACATCAGAGTCCATTAGGACGACTATAACCACTAGAAATTCCAGAGTGGAAATGGGAGGAAATTGGAATGGATTTCATTACTGGATTACCAATGACTAAAAAGCACAAGGATATGATCTAGGTGATTGTTGATAGACTTACTAAAAGTGCACATTTCATTCAGTGAATCAAAAGGACAATGCTGAGAAACTAGTAGAGATATATGTTAAGGAGATTGCAAGTAAGCAAGGAGTACCTAAGAAGATTGTATCAGGTAGAGGGTCTATGTTTACTTCAGCATTTTGGAAGCAACTACATGATGCACTAGGGTCGAAAATGAATTTCAGTACAACCTATCATCCGGAAACCGGAGGACAGACAGAAATAACTAACCAAATCTTAGAAGATATACTAAGGGCATGTGCCTTAGATTTTGGATGTTCATGGGAAGATCATCTACGCTTGACAGAGTTTTCTTACAACAACAGCTATTAGAGTAGTCTGAAGGCAGCACCATATCAAGTACTGTATGGTAGGAAGTGCAGATCTCCAATATGTTGGTATGAACCTAGTAGTTGAGAGTTATGCCCTAGAGGCAAATAATAAAGTGTATTGTTTGATATATCTCCTATATGTTCATAATATGTTTCATACTGTGCTATAACTTTGTTAATACGAAACATTAATACACGTGTGGTATGTAAACACACTGTGTCTCTAATTATCTCTACCGAACTAGTTCATTGGTCATCAGGATGATCTGGGTTTCAGGATCATGGGCATTTATGCCAATTCACAATAAGGTCATGTCATTAGCTGAATGATGTGATAGACAAACATCCGACAATTATATCTTAACGAGATCTAGTTACAAAGTTCACCATTGATGATAAACACAAAAAACCTCGCAACCTGATCCTTTGACTATGAGGTAATGCAAATCACCATTCTGGAGGAAGCTTTGATGGTTATCAAGTATCATCTCGTAAAGAGGTGATCAAAAAGGTGCCACTCAGGTTTTCCAAAGGGACGCGTAGAGGAGTACATATCAAGACCAGGATTTGTCAAATCCATGTAACGGATAGATACATGTGGCCATCTCGGTGACGTTGCATTAACGAAGCTTGCAAGCATGTGACTTGGTCATGGAATGCAACGACATGGGAATGAGTAAACAAGTTCATCTGTAACGAGACCGAACTAAGGTATGGGGATATCGAAGATCAAGTCTCGGATGAATTAGGTATCAAATGACAAAGGGAACAGGAAACAACTATTTCACGGTTCGAGCGATTATATTCGTGAAACGCACGAGGGTCACATGGCCATCTAGGTCCCTCTGTTGATCATTGATGTGAGAGTAATCTCGATCATGTCTGGAGTGTTTACGAACCGAAGGATGTCACGCTTAAGGGTGGGGACGCTTAGGGTAGATGAGGTATCGTAGGAGAAATAGAGAAAGAGAAACCAGAATAGTTCCGGGTAACATCCGATGTAGATCAGAAGGGGTCCGGAAGGTGTTCTAGAGTGAAGGAATAAGATAATATGTGTATTTGAATGTTAATTGGAGAATTAATATTAATTATATATTTTATTTTATTATTAAAGGCAGCCCAATGCTAATGGGCCTCACCCGAAGGGGAGGCCTAAGGGGCAAGGCGCCTAGGGAGAGGGGGACAGCCGACCTAGCTTAGTGGGCTGCCCAAGTGGGGCCCACCTAGGGCTGGTGGCTGCCCCTAGGTGGCCGGCGGGGTGTGGGCATTAGTCCCACACCACCTGGCCCCTAGGTGGTGTGCCCCCTCCTACTATATATAGGGGTCTCCCCTCCCCCTTTGGAATCAACCCATTCTCCCATTCTCTCTCTCTCTCTCATCCATTGAGGACTTCTCCGTAGTATTAGAGAGGACCTCTTGGGTAGTGAGTTCTCCACTTTCACACCACTGTCATGTGATCATCGATTCGGCATCTACTTCTTCCGCTGCTCGGCTAGATCGGAATCCAGGAGACGTCACGTACACCAGACGTGTGACAAACTTCGGAGGCACCACACTTAAGGTGCTTCTCATCTTCATCAATATACGCCTTCCTGCGTAAGGAGTGCCTCGGTCTTCAAAGGTATGAATAATGTCTCTCTCTTCCGTTACTTATGTCTACATAATATAGATCCTAGTATTAGTGTTCGCTTAGTTAAATTTTTTTGGTTTTCTGCTATGGAACCCTACAGTGGTATCAGAGCGGGTGTATGGGTAGACATGTCGTACGGTTAGAACATATAGAAATATGTGGATATTTATTCTCTAGTTTCTACCCTCTTTTATGTTCTTGTTCATATAGCGACACTGTTTGATGAAGCTGACGGGAATATGCCCGAGAGGCAATAATAAAGTGGTTATTATCTTATTCCATGTTTATGATAAATGTTTATTTTGCATGCTATAATTGTATTAATTGGAAACATTAATACATGTGTGTTTAATAAACAAAATACAAAGTTCCTAGTAATGCTCTCATATAAACTAGCTCATTGATTAACAAGATGATCAAGGTTTCCTGATCATGGACATTGGATGTTGTTAATAACAAGGTCACAACATTGGTGGAATGATATGATGAACGTTCATCCGAAGTATAGCATTACGATCAAAGTTATTATGTTTATATTGCTATAACATCATACGAAGTAATCCTAGTCCTTAGACCATGAGATCATGTTAATCACTAACACCGGAAGAGTATCTTGATAACATCAAACGTCACACCATAACAGGGTGACTATAAAGGTGGGTTTAGTGCACGAAGGTGTTATGTAGAGGCTCATGGATCAAGAGTGGGATTTTTTTCATCCCGATGACGGATAGCTATACTCAGGGCCCTTTCGGTGATATCACATTGAAATAACTTGTAAGTAAGTGATGTGATCACTAGAATGTTATATCACGGGAATGAGAAAAGAGTGCATGTCGGCAACGAGATCAAACTAGGTATTGAGATACCGATGATCAAATCTCGGACATGTGATATATCGCGAGGCAAAGGGATTTAGTTGCGATGTTAAAGGTTCACACGATCACAAGAGTCATCATTGAATGTGTGGGAGTCAGTACGGATCTCCAGGTCCCGCTGCTGATTATTGATTAGAGAGGGGTCTCGATCATGTCTGCATTATTCAAGAACCGTAGGGTGACACACTTAAGGGATACTGACACCATTTGGAGCAAATATGTTTCAGATAAATATTTAAGAACGCGCCGAAATCATTTTGATGGAAACTAGAATTGTTTCAGGTGAAATTGTAGAAACTGGTTCTGCATATGATATTGAAATGTTGCAAGTTGTTTTATGTGAATGTTTGTTAATTAAATTAATTAACAAAATTCTGAATAAAATAGTTTTATTTAATGAGAGCTTGCATTAAATTTGGTGGAAATTTAATGCATGTGAGTGGACATGAGTGGAGGTGTATGTTTATGTGAGTGGGAGCTCCACTCACATGAATGAGGGAGAGGTGGGGGCACCCACCATGGCCGGTGCCATGCCCCTTTGTGCCGCCTGCTGGCACGTGGTTGACGTGGAATCTTCTTCTTCACTCCCAGGCAACGGCGCCAGTAAGTTGCTTGTTGACCCAAAATATCGAGCTCGTTGGGGAACCCCAAGACAAAGGTATGATGAGCACAGCAGCAAGTTTTCCCTCAGTTGTGAAACCAAGGTTATCGAACCAGTAGGAGCAAGGAAACACCTCCAAGGTGTTGTTTCCAACTTGGAATCATGCACAACACAACCACAGAACTTTGTCCCCAACTTACAGTGAGGTTGTAAATCTCACCGGTTTTGGTGAAAACAAAGGATTAAACATATTGTTTGGAAGAAAGTAATAGCTTGCAGAAAGTAAACAGAAAATAGTAAACAGTTGTAGATTGATGGTAAAAGAAAGGACCAGGGTCCATAGTTCACTAGTGGTGATTCTCCTTAAGATAGATGACATGTTGGGTGAACAAATTACAGCGGGGCAATTGACAAACATCGAGAAAGCATACATGCATATACTAATCATCTTGACTCCTTTGAGATTCGATTGGGCATTACAACATTAGACATAGACCGTAATCCAACTGCATCTAATACTAATAATCCACCTTCAGGTTATCAATCCGAACCACCTCCAGTATTAAGTTGCAAGCAACAGATAATTGCATTAAGCATTGCGTGTAAAGTAAACAATATGATTGTTCTATGAACAAAGGATTGCTGTTTTCTTCCTAGTAGCAACAACACATCTAGTACCTTAGAGATTTCTGTCACTTCCCTAGATTACTAGAGGCATGAACCCACTATCGAGCATAAATACTCCCTCTTGGAGTTGCTAGCATCTACTCGGCCAAGATATCTACTAACAACAAATAGCATGCAAGATCACAAATAACAAAGACATGATAGAATCAATAATCAATCTGAAATATCATCTCAATATCCATCGGATCCCCGCAAACACAACATGTATGATTACAAATAGATGATCTTGATCATGAACGGAGCTCACAAGATCTAAACATGATAGCACAAAGGATAAGAACCAACCATCTAGCTACTATATGGACCCGTAGTCCAAGGATGAACTACTCACGCATCACACCGGAGGCTTGCATGGTGATGAAGATGGCCTCCAGGGTGAATTCTCCCCTCTGGCAGGGTGCCGGGAAGAGCTTCAGATCCCTCCCGATCTAGGGATGGAGATGACGACAGCTACAAACTCTTTCGTGGAATTTTGATCGGGTACTTAGGGTTTCTGTATCGGAGGCATTATATATGCGAAAGGGGAGGCCAAGGGGGTGCCCTAGGCGGCCACACTACCCCTGGTGCGGGCTAGGCCTGGCCACGTGGCTAGGTGGTGTGGCCGGCCTCTGGCCCCTCTCTGTCTCGTCTTCTGGCTCCGTGTCCCCCTCGGTGAAATATTGACTTTGGCTTTTGTCCCGTCTAATTTCGAGAATATTCATTTTCTGACTTTCCTGGAACCAAAAGCAGTAGAAAATAGGTAGCTGGCACTGTGGCATCTTGTTAATAGCTTAGTCCAAGAAAGTGTATAAAAATACTCCAGTGTGGACAAAACATAAGAAAGTAGATATAAACCAAGCATGGAACATCAAAAATTATAGATACGTTAGCAACATATCACTGCCCCTTCCCCTATATAAGGATCACATCCTCCTCCACTCTCACACACCTCCTCGTGAAGGATCTCTCTCCCCTCTAGTTATTCCCCATGGTCTCGGATTAGCGAGATACATGTTCCCGGTGGCTTTATCTGGAAAGGAGTTGCTGCTTCCACTTCTTTGCTAGAGCGAGGGACGGAGGTTATTAGGATACCGGACGTCTGTGCGATCACGGATGCACTGTTGCTTTGCGGTGCTGGACTTGGTGGTGCCGGACTTGCTGGAGCTGGATCTGATGAACATGTTGGAGCTGGATCTGCTGGACTTGCTGGACTTCATCATGATCTTGAGATCAGCAAGTGTACGACTATATCATCCACGAGTTCCATCTCATTAACAAAGCTTTATTGTCTTCGAGGGTATGTTCTCTATGGATGTACATCCACCCGTTGCTTGTATCAAATAGATAGATCTTGGCATATAATAGTTCCCATCGTAGGATTTTTTTGTTTTGTATGCTACGAACCCAACAGTGGTATCAGAGCCTGATCTATGCGTAGGTGCTTTGCAAGGGTAGTACACATATGTTTATATGTGGGTGATGATGATCATGTTATTGCTTCTTTCATGTATTTTGGATATTAGTGGCATAGTGGGATGAAGCGGACCAGACCAACTTTACATGTCCTTGCACATGAGACCGGTTCCACGACTGACATGCAACTAATTTTGCATAAGTGGCTAGCGGGTATCTGTATCTCCTACTATAGTCAATATCTGATTTACAACGAGTTGCTAATGAATTAGTTATCATTGTTGTGGTTCCATGTTCTTAGGTAAGACTGGTTCTATCTCTGAAATCCCTAAGCCACGTAAAACTTGCAATGGATAAATTAAAGGCGTCTAGTTTAGATTATTGATGGATTGTAAGTTGATGCATAGTTGATACCCTTACAACACACCTAACGTGTAAGTTCCATAGACCTTGGCCTTACACACAAAGGAATGCTAGAGATCATACTACGATGCACATGATGGTGATCAAATGCATGGACCATATCATTCCACTTTACACATATGATGTTTGCATCTTATATTGCTAGTTTGGCATTTTAGTAGCATTATAAGATGATCCCTCATTTAGATATCAAGATAAAAATGTGTTCTCCCTTAAGTACACACCGTTTATGTTTTGCCGCTTCAAGACATCACATGATGATCGGGTGTACTTGAATCCACGATCATATTTCGGGTGTAAGATAGTTTTACACATGGGAGTACTAAGGTTCTTACTTGGCGAGTGATGGATCTGAAATATAGCCATCTACGTCCACATTTAAACTGGATATTAATCATATTTGTGATGAAATATCTCTCTAAACCCTACCACTAATGCTAATATTCAGAGGGGTATGCAATCCTTTGTTTTTGTATTTTTCTCGTGCAGATAATGACATCTAAAGGACGGAATCACTACATTAAAGTCAAAGATACGATATTTCCTTCAACCATAAGAAACCAAGAGCCGTCCGACGAAGGCATACACCGTAACGACCAACTATACGGCCGGAGCAAAAATTCTGACCATATAGCCCCGGTCGTATAGTTGGCGCTGCCACCGTTAGGTCAAACAAAACAACCTTCATGAAGGGACCCCTATATAAAGAAGCCTCAGGCGATGGGAAAACATCTCTCGCTGCGCCCCAGACCTCGAAGAAGCCATACCTCGCCAGAAAGCTGCCTCCAGATCTCCACATCCTTTTCCATCTCCATAGCCATACTCCACCACTTGTAATAGTAGATCTCTTCTCCGATTAGTGACATTGTAAGACTATTGCTATCAATCTTATGATTTTCATTACGATGTTTGTTATTGTTGATCTCATCTCTATGTGTGAGTAATTCTCCTTGGGCTAAGGGCTTCGGCCTAGCCATGTAGCAATTGTGCATATGATTTATCATAGATGGGATCATGTATTAGTTTGTATGACATGATGATTATTGTATCCTCTCTTGCCTAAATCCAAGGACTTGTCAGGTACCCAAGACCCTGAGGGTTGAGCCAAGTATAGGGAGTATGCGTGATGACTGATCTGCAGGTTGGGAACCCTAGTGACAAAAGGGGTAGTATGGCTGTATGTGAGGGATTTGCTTGGGATTAATGGTGACATCACTATGCATATCATTAGTTCTCTTTCTTCTATGGATGAGACTGGTAGGTTATTGCTATAAGCAGTTGCGGAGGCAATAGAAATTATGGATGCACTGCCCACATATAATTTATCTTGCTCAAACAAGTACACGCATACTTTATTTCTATCTTTTATTTCCATCAAATGTTTTTGCACAGCTACAGGTGAAACCGAACGCCCTAAGCCCTCTCTCTCCATCATCGACAACAACAAAAAGACGCAAGCTATTGGTCTGGTAAAAAGACAAAAGGAATAAAACTCCCGAAGGTCCATTAAAGTAACTTCACTACGCATTCGCTTCCCGTGGATTCGATAACCTAGGTCTACTAGGGAAAAAGAGCTATACTACATCCGTAATCCGGATCGAAGGAATATACCCTTTTTATAGCGCTGTTGCCGGGGAAGCAATAGCTACCCTGGTGAGGTTATTAGGAACCTTGCTAGGTTTAATTCTTGTTTTAGTTTTGTTAGTTTGCTTTCAGTCTTTATTGGATAAACCAAAAAAGTTTAGTTAGTCTTTAAATTCTTGTTTTTATTGTTATAATTTTTAATCTAAGAAAACCCCAAAACATAGGAAGTATGGATGAAAAGAAGCTTGGGGAGTTTGCTACTCCCAATAATGATTATTTGCGTACTCCTTTTACTTAGCCACCAATTGCTGCTGATCATTATGAAATTAAGCCCCATTACTTAAGTTTGGTTCAACAGAATCAATTTGGAGGCTATGTGTAACACCCCAGCATTAGAGCTTAGAAATAACCTAACATAGGTGTGTGCATTGCATTCATGCATAGAAAATCCGGATAATATTCGCGCGTTTAAATAAAACTTGTCAAAGTGATTGAAGCTTCTCTTAACTTGGTGGAAATGAAGTAGATCATCAAGTTGACTGCGATAAGTTTCAATATGACCTTTGCTAAAACCTTATCTTTGGGTAATATAATATGATCTACGGGTAGATCAAATGTAATAAAACTAAGTCAGAACACACTACTTAACAAGGAGTACTAGATCTCCTAGAGATCATTACGTGGTATTCCATACAACAACTCAAGGATGAATACTTAATATTCTAAATATGATATCAAGGTATTATCTACCACAGACCTTGAATAGCAAGTTAAGTATGTAACTTAAGTAAAGAAAACTCTATAACTAAATCTTGATACACTTGATTGCCATAGTGATACCTACCATGGGTATCATGGTAGTTCTTAAACATCAATTCTTATCACAAAGGAAGTATAATGGAAGACAAGCCAAGACCATGCATCTCATACCCTTAGTGTCATGTTAATAGTTGATAATCCTATTTAACCAAGTCCTAGGGATAATTGATCATCAAAGTTGAGTGATCAATTATTGACTTAGCACATATTGACCTTTAGCCTTAACCTATTATATTGACCTTCCAAAGCCCTGAAGTAAATTAATAAGAGGAAGGAACTATATATGGTTGAGTGTACCATCATCAATGGAATGTGATCCTTAGTGGAGATCAAACCATTGGATATTGGAGGAGTTAACTCACTCATGAGTTAACTAGAAGAAGTATTTAAACCCAAGAGTTTAGATAGTAATTATGGAGTTACAAGAAAGCTAGTAGTATTAGAATATCCAATGATAATCTTGTTAAGACAAGTGGATATAAACTTAGAGTAAGCTTGCTTAACAAGATAAGCCTATAGAGAGACTAGTACAATTCTACTACTTAGTTGAGTATAGATTTTGATCAGACAATTAGAAGCCTAGGCTTAGTTTGATAGGATTTAAACTAACATCTAATATGGTTATTAAAAGAGGTTAAATATACATATATTCCATGACTATCACTCACCATCATAAATCTTTAGCCTCTTAAACCACTACTAATACATTCTTTTAGTGGTAATACAAATCATTTCTATAAGATTTTCTTTTAGGAAGTAAACCCTAAAACCCTAAGTTATACTTACTTTATGAAATAAAGGAACCTTGCATATAATAACATATTTTGTATACACAACAAGAAATGTAGATAAATTGGTTATGATTCTCCTCTATCATATATCCCCAACTTATAAAATTTCTGGATATTTAAAATCCCTAAAGAAATTCATATTTAAAAAGGTTTTGTGTTGGGGATATACTTTCCGGGTATCCTCACAGTTCCTCACTGACCAGGGTGGCCCACTTCGGGTTAGAGCTTTGCTTCACGGGTGGCCTAGTCAGGGAGAGAAGACGGAGTCCAATCCGGCTACAGGAAGGCCCAGAAGACTTACCGACTTAGGCCCATAGTGTTACTTGTAGTTCAAGATGTACATTGTAACCAACTCTTAGTCGTAGCCGGATAGATCTCTCCTGTAAACCCTAGGCCGGATATCTATCTAAGCCATCCTAGGGAGATCCTTTAGGGTAACCCAATACTTTAGACCCTCAACTCGCACAGGCGAACCCTTGTAACCCATATTCCGGATCTGTCATATTACTAGATTGCTAGCAGGAGTATGATCCGTCCAAAGCCGGCGGATTCGAACCTGGGTAAACTTGTGTGCTCACTGTCCCGGAACACCGTACGTCTCACACCCCTCTCTTCCGCACGCCTCGAGGACCCCCTCATGGCGTACTTGTCATCAATCCGACGATAGTTGGCACCCACCGTGGGGCAAGTGAGCTTCGGATCTGCGTTCCGAGCGGAATTTGCAAGAATCGAAATCGGCGAGACTATTACCGTCGATCGCATCCTCTACGCCAGCGACGTCCCTCTCATCGTTCTCGATGAGACTTGGATTCCGGCTAGAGAGGCCGTGACTGCCTACACAATCATGTCTTTTGGCGAGATCGATGTTTACATCGGTTTCGCTGAACCTGCCCCACCCACCCCAGCGGTGATGATAGAGGTAGAAGAATCTTCTGGGTCCCCTTTGTCTGCGGAGGCGGCAGAGTTCCGGATCTCAGAAAACCCTAATCCCACCCAGCCCGCACCAGTTGCGGAGATAGTGGAGAAATCCAAGCCTGAAGAAGACCTAGCGGTCCAAGACGAATCTGGAGTGGATCTCCCTGGAGAAGCCGGATCCCAGATCGACCCACCCATGGAGGTCGAAATTCAGGAGGAGCATATCAACGACACTGATTCTGGCTCTGATGACGCCGGGACAGACAAGCCTTTCCCGAGGTACACACTACGACGTATGATACTGCAGGGCGCAAGCGCAGATGCAATTCTCGAGACCATCAGAAGTTTCGACATGGCTGATCGCGAAAGCCGCAGGTACCTTAGGAAGCACACATCGCACTTCGTCGGATATGTGGGATCCGGATCCGGCTCTGCCGATGCCAGAGAAAACACCGACTCTGTGCTGGAGGCAATTGGAACAAACGCCGACGTACCCGCATCCTTGGATGAATCGATGACGTCGGCAGATTTCCGAAAGTTCTCCATGGAATATGAAGAGGAGTATAACTCCAAAGCTGCAGAATAAGGAGAAACCATGGATAAAGGATCCTGGGAACACTCTCCCAAAGTGCAAGATGACATGGACGTCGGAGATAATCCCGAGGTCCAGATGTCCGAAAGTACCGATCAGAGCTTGACTCTGGGAAAGGGACCCAAAGCCGTCTTTACTACTGGCGTTGCCAAGAAGAAGAACAAGACCCCGACAAAAGACCCTCTGGCAGAAGAGGTGATTGCCGAGGAATACGAAGAACACTCGGATGGAGCACTTATCCCAGATGAGCCGAAAAAAGAATAATCGGTGGATGGACACGTGATCACCGAAGGTGCGTGTAAACTCATCGATGCTGCATTAACCACACCTATCCCTACAGCTGCAGAACTTACTGCTGAAGAGCTAGACGAAAGGGCCCAAGCCCTAGAAGCGCATCGTCAACAACTCCTGGATGAAGCCAAAAACATCGAGGAGGAGAAGAAACGCATGGCAACTAAGGACTACATGTGTCGGTTGCATCAGAAGATACGGAAGCGTCACACCAATGACGACCAATTCCCACACTTCTGTGCCGTCCTTTTCGGAGATGAGATGGGGAAACCACGGAAAGATAGCAAGGGAGATTGGGTATATCCAACCCCATTATAGAATACCGTGGTGGCCTGAGAAATTTTATCGGCTAATCTAGGACCAGAGGAGATCCGTTTGGGTATCAAACTACTCAACAAGGGACTGGAGCAACAAAAGGTCACCTTGTCCGGAAGTCAGAAACTGGTCTCGGATTCCTACCAGTGTTGCACAGATCCGGCATGGGCTGACGTAAGACCCCATAGCGTCCGGGAGCAGTATCATCGCCCCGAACGCCGGGAAGACAATTACTCAAGAACCGGATCGTCACGACAGCATCACAGAACTGTGCGTGACTGGAGCAACGTCGCCCCAGCGGCCGAAAAAGAGGCCATTGCTGTACTGAATCCGAGGAACCCTCCTCGACAAACTTCTAACGATCGAAGGGGAGAAGATAAAGAGAAACGTCGGGAGGAGGATCGTCAAAAAATGCCACCTCCTAGACATACAAGCCGTCCGGCTGACCCTCACCATGGTGGGAACAACGGACGAAGGAACGACGGAAACCATGCTGGCACGAGCCGGTAGGGGGCTCATCATAGTGAAGACTCTCCTCGGAACCGGAATAAAGATGCTCCAGACGGAGGCCGACGATCAGCGGGAAACAATTCAGCTGCCCCACCCTCTCCACCAAGCGGTCATCACAACGGCTCCCAAGGGGGACTAGGAGGACGACATGGCAGAGGAGGTGGTAGCAGAAGCCGAAGTCCGGCTCTAAGGCACCGCATCCACAACCGACATTCGGGACGGTCTCTATCCCCGAACGACGGAAGGCATAGGATCAACTCCAATATAGAGGCGCGGCGCTACAAAAACGATGATATCTACGTGGGCCCAAAATGCTTCGGACCACGCATCAGAGCGACAAGATTCCCGGAAGGATTTGCCATCTCAAGACATATCCAAGCCTACGACGGCATTGCTCGGCCAGATACCTGGCTACAGGATTTTTTCCAAGCTTGCTACATCGCCAAAGGCGGAAACAGCCTGGTCACAACCCGATATCTCCCACTTATGTTACGGAAGACGACACGATCATGGCTCAATGAACTTCCAGAGAACACCATGTATAACTGGTATGATATACAAAGCGCGTTCTTTTGGAGTTTGGAAGGCACATATCGGAGGCCCTATACGGTCGAAGACCTACAGCGTTGCACCCAGAAAGCCGGAGAAACTTGCCGGGATTACCTCGGATGATGGATCAACACCAAGAACTCCTGTGAAGGAGTAAACGATCAAACCGCGATTGAAGCTTTCATCGCAGGACTCCCAATTGGTCTACTACGTCACCGCTTGAAGTGTGACAAGGTCACTGTCTTGGGAGAAATGATAGAAACAGCGAGCAAATATGCAGATGCTGACGACGATGTAGAGGGATTACTCAATGCCCTAGCTGTGCCTCAGTCGAAAAAACAACCAAAGCAACAGGCTCAGAAGCGCAAAAATACCTCGGAAGAGAAACCCAACGCGGAAACAACGGTGGTTACTGCTACTTTCGGGTCTAGAGGACAAGGAGGACGTGGCGGAGGCCGCGGGTGCGGCCATGGGACATCAAGGGTCCAAGGTAGAGGAGACCAGCAACCAGGCAAAACCTACTCTTGGACCGACATAGCCAATAACCCATGTGTGCATCACCTAGACGCCAATGGGAGCTTGTCCCACACCAACACTGAATGTCGTTTCAATGACGACATCAAAAGAGATGACACCGCGGGCTACAAAGCTAAGCGGAAGAAGGGAAAGAAAAATCCCGAAAAAGACAAAGAGACCAAGGAAGATTCCGACATGGAGGAAGCTGATGCTTCAAATCCCAAGCCGGAAGGGAAGAAAACTTTTCCCAGCAAGAAGGACATTTACATCACTTTCCTCGGATCTCAACCAGCAAAGGTCAAGAAAGCAGTTCTACACGAGCTCAAAGCAACAGTTCCGGCTGTCCCCCAATACTTGGACTAGTCGGAAGTGGCAATCACATTTGACCGTGCTGATCATCCGCCCAAGTTGCACAGGCGAGGAAAATACGCCTTAATCGTCAACCCACTTATTGATGGTTATGGTTTCTCCAAGACCCTCATGGACGGTGGTAGCAGCATTAATATTCTCTATGTCGAAACGCTACGCCGAATGAAGATCTCGGAAACCCAGCTGAACCATAGCTCTGTGATCTTTCACGGAGTTGTCCCAGGAAGACAAGCTAATTCCCTGGGAGAGATTACTTTGGAGGTCACCTTTGGAACTCCAAAGAATTATCGGACGGAGGCACTTTCCTTCGAAGTGGTCCCGTTCAAGAGCGCGTACCACGCTATATTCGGACGTCCGGCTTACTTGGCTTTTATGGCTCGTCCGTGTTACATTTATAATATGATGAAAATTCTAGGTCCCAACAGCGTGATCACCATCAGGGGAGACCCGAAGAAAGCGCGAGAGTGCGAGGATGGAAATGCCACCTTTGCCGAAGCTGTGTTGCATGCCCAGGAGTACCAGGAGATCAAGAAGAGCATAGATCCATCCGAGATGCCCGCAACAAAGAAGGAGGTGACAAAGCCAAATCCGAAGTTCAAGGCATCAAAAGAGACGAAGAAGACGCCGTTGAAGGATGATCACCCCTCCAAGGTGACCCAGATAGGCATAGGCCTAGGTAGCGCATAGGAAAGCGCGCTCGTCAAGTTCCTCCAAGCAAATCAAGATATCTTCGCATGGCAGCCATCTGACATGACTGGAGTACCTAGGGAACTTTCCGAGCACTCTTTAAATGTAAACCCGGACGCTAAACCTGTCAAACAGTCCCTACGATGTTTTGGCGATGAAAAGCGTAAGGCAATAGCTAAGGAACTAGGACTGCTCGAGTTAGCCGGATTCATAGAAGAGGTCATCCACACTAAGTGGTCGGCCAATCCTGTAATGGTCCCTAAAAAGGACACCACTGATTTAAGGATGTGTGTTGATTATACTGCCTTGAACAAGGGTTGTCCAAAAGATCCATTCGCTCTGCCTAGAATTTATCAAGTTATCGATTCTACGGTAGGCTCGGAACTCCTCTGTTTTCTCGACGCATATTCTGGTTATCGCCAAATCCGGATGAAGGAATCTGACAAAGTCAAGACTTCATTCATAACCCCTTTTAGAACCTTCTGTTTTGTTACGATGCCCTTTGGGCTGAAGAACGTAGGAGCTACGTACCAACGCACGATGCAGCGTTGCCTCCACGACCAACTCGGATGCAACGTACATGCATACGTGGATGATATTGCGGTGATGTCCAAAAAGAAGGAAACACTGATTTCCGACTTGGAGGAAACGTTCGCCAATTTACGAAAATACAACATCATGCTTAACCCGAAGAAATGCTTCTTTGGAATACCAGTCGGAAAATTGTTAGGTTTTATCGTGTCTCAAAGAGGCATAGAGGTGAACCGAGACAAAATCAAGGCTATACTCAATATTTCCAGGCCAACTCGCCTGATGGACGTACAAAGATTAACTGGTTGCATCGCTGCGGTCAGTCGATTTGTCAGCCGGCTTGGTGAAAGAGCCGCACCATTATACAAGCTCCTGAAAAAGACCAAGGATTTTGTTTGGACTGACGAAGCTGAAGCTGCACTACAAGACCTGAAGAAAGTACTCTCATCTGCTCCTATCCTTGCAGCACCGGAACCTAAGGAACCGATGTTGCTCTATCTTGCTGCGACAAATAAGGTTGTTAGTATCGTCATGGTGGTGGAGAGACCAGAGAAAAATCAGGAACACCTGGTGCAGCATCCGGACAGAATCAAAACAGCGGTATCCGCACTATCAAAAGTTGGCTTATGGTGTTTTTCTAGCATCTCGTAAGTTACGACACTACTTTCATGAGCATCCAATTACCGTGTCGAGCACAGCTCCCATGAGAGATATAATCAATAACAGTGACGCCACAGGACTCGTTGCCAAATGGGGCATAGAGCTTTCATCTTTCGATATTGAGTATAAACCCCAGACAACAATCAAATCCCAAATTCTTGCTGACTTTGTCGCTGATTGGACAGAGACGAAGGAAAATATGATCCTCCCTGAGTCGGAATATTGGACCCTCTACATTGATGGGTCTAAGGCTCGCGGGGGCTCGGGGGCTGGCGTGGTGCTCAAATCACCCCAAGGAGATAAACTTCTATACATGTTGCAGATCCACTTCACAGCGACAAACAATATTGCCGAGTATGAAGCACTGCTACATGGAATCCGGATTGCTAAGGATATTGGCATCCGACGTTTGATGTGTTATGGACATTCGGATCTTGTTGCTCAACAAGTGTCGGATATTTGTAATGCAAATAAACACATGGCAGCATATAAAGCTGCCGTAGACGATCTATCTAAATCGTTCGAGGGGTTTGAGGTTCAACACATCCCTCGAGCAGAAAACAAAGAAGCTGATGCACTATCTCGGATAGGCTCTGCGCGGAAAGAAGTCCCGGATGGCGCTTTTTTAGAGCACCTCAAAGTTCCCTCAATAAAGAGAGTAGATGAGGAATATCCGACTAAATCCGACTCACCTCTAATAGCAGTTCTGGCTGTAATTCCTAGCTGGACTCAACCCTACCTAGATTATCTGGTAGATGGCAAGTTACCCGAAGACGAGGTTCTGAGCCGGCAGATTATCCGACGAGCAAAAGCCTATACTATTGTTAAAGGTGAGCTCCATAAACGGAGTGTGTCTGGGGTTTTTCAGCGCTACGTATCTCCGGAAGAAGGAGTGGAAATCTTAAGAGAAATCCACGAAGGCGAGTGTGGTCACCATGCTGCAGCCAAATCTTTAGTGGCAAAAGCTTTTAGACACAGATTTTTCTGGCTTACAGCTCAGGCAGATGCCGAACGATTAGTCAAGACGTGCAAAGGCTGCCAAAAGTACGCCAAGCAAGCTCATGTTCCGGCTGACCAGCTGCGAACAATACCTATAACATGGCCCTTTGCGGTCTGGGGGCTTGATATGGTAGGACCATTTAAACGAGCTCCAAGTGGATTTACTCATCTCTTAGTGATGGTGGATAAATTCACAAAATGGATTGAGGCTAAACCTGTCACTAGTTGTGATGGAGCAACAGCCAAAAGATTTGTCGAGGATGTCATAATCCGGTATGGTTATCCGCATAGTATTATCACGGACAACAGGAGTAATTTCTCTATGGGAGAACTTGCCGATTTCGCGAGTGAGTTTATCAAAACTCACGTTCACTTCAACGGCAACCTTCTCAGCGAGAGTGAGAGGGGTCACAGGAGCAGTTGGAAGCTCCCCGGACCTGATCCTCTCGTTGCAAAGAAGCACTTGTTCAAGAAGACTAGAGTGCTTGACGTCCTCTGCTTCTTGCGCTTCTTCTTTGGCAGATAAGGTACTTTTCTCCAAGCATTGCCTGGCTAGCCGCTGGATCTCTTCTGCTGATTTTCGGGAAAGGCCAAACTTGGCAAGTCCCGGATTGCTGAGAAGGTTTTCGGCGAAGGTTTCTGCCGAGGGATCATTACCCAAAGAGGGTTCACCCTTATCTAAACCTGACTCACCCATGGTGACGTTAGTTTGCGATTCAAGGATCGCAGGCTCCGTGGAAGGAGCCAGATCTTCTGCGACAGCCGGAGAAGGAATTATCACCGACATTGCGGAAGGCTGAGGAGAAGGAGTCGGAGGAGCCATGGTAGGAGAAGCCATGGTAAGCTTCGTCTGTCGCAGAGACTTCGAAGAAATCCCCTTCCCCTTGCCCTTGATGAGTTGTTTAGCTCTGAGAATGTGATAAAGCCGGAAACATTACATCTCGGAAGGAAATTCGAGTAAAGTACAAAGGCGGAAATTGTGATGGAAAGTTACCTTTTCACAACGGGCACCTCCTTTGTGCCAACGGCCACTGTCGAAGCTTTGCGCTTCTTGAGCGCAGCATCCGGCAATGGCACCACTTCTGTCTGCTGAGAAAACTCAGGAGGATATCCTTCGAGCAGTGAAAATTCCGACTCGGGGAGGTCAGCAAGCTGAAAAGAAGAAAACATATCAGTATTGCAATGTAACTTAAAAGATTGAGACATAAAAGGTTTACTGATAGAAGCTTACCGACACTACGGGGTTGTCTGCCGTATGCATCTCCAGAGAAATCTCCGGGATTCTCCTCTCTTTCCGCTCCCTTATCAACCATTTTATTTGTCTTATGTAGCCTTGCGTGGTGTAGGCTCTAGGACTGATCCGGAGGGAGTCATCTTTGGATGACATGATGGAGTGCATCAGTCGGTCTCCGTGGTACTGAAAGGGCTGGATCCGGCGTGAGATCCAACATTGGACCAAGTCGGATCCCTTCAGTCCTTTGTGTTTGATCAAGTATTCGATCCGCCTCTTAGCGAGGATCAGATCGTCGGTGAGAGCCGGAGCAGCCTCGTCCCAAGACGGTTGGGCCATGGCAGCTCCGTCAACAAAAGCCGGCAAAGCAGTAGCTTTGTCGGGAGCCGGAATATCCCTATGGTAAAAGAATGTGGCTGGCCATTGTTTGACCTAGTCACTAGCTAAGATCTTGGGATATGCATGCTCGCGTCTAAGCAAAAAGCTAATGGTACCGGTAATGTAAGGAACACCGGCAGTAATAGAGTTTCTCCGGACATGAAAATAGTACCGGAATAGAATCAAGCTCGGCCTAATGCCGAGAAAGCCCTCACACAAAGAGCGTAAGCGCTCATATCTAAGAGAGAGTTGGGAGGAAGATGATGGAGTTGAACTCCGAAATGATCAATCACCTTAGAGGAGAACTCCGAGGGAGGGAATGACAAACCTCTGTCGAGGTGGGTGCCGAAGTGGACCCTCTCGTCGGTGTGCGGGTTGGGGATGGTCTCACCGAAGCCGCTCTGCCAGTCGCCGTCGCGGAGGAGCCCTTCTGTCTCCACGCCGCGGAGCTTCTCGTCATCTAGCACGCAGGGGATCCAGACCCCATGGAAACTTTCCTTCTCCGCCACTGCTTCCGTCGCCGCCATCGCCGCCGCTGCCGCCAAGCCGGAAGAAGAAGAAGAAGCCATTTCTCGGGTGGCAGTTGACCTAAGATGGGCGGTGCTGGAGTTTTTTGGAGGAGGAACGGAGGAGCTCTATGCGCGTAGAGAGATTGGAAGGAGAGGAAAAGGCAAGGGACAGGTGAAGAGAAAATGAGAGAATCCTAACCCCTTATATTCACCTAACCGCGCCAAGATTCGTGCAAATGCTACAGTGTAACCGCCACGCGTCGTGGAAGGAACTGGGAAGGACCCACGCGATGATTACACCACCTCGATCTCCGCGCACGCATTGAAACGACGCCTCGGTTCCGCTAACCACGGACCCACCAACGGTCGTGCTGACAGGATGTTTGTCAGATGATGTGACTTGACCATGGCTTGTTGATACGTCCATTTTGCATCACTATTCTATGTCTTAATTCACTATTATTCATTGATATATTTCGTACTGAGAGGTGATACTTATGTTATTTCATCTATTTTTGCATGGTTGATGACTTTTGGAGCATGGACCGCTGCAGTCAGGATTCTGATGGAAAAGGTGCTGTTTGGAGGCAAAATTCGTGAAGATCAGAAAATCCGGGAAAATATACGGAAAATCCTATTTTTCCAGAAGACTAAGGATGCCAGAAGATGGAGTGGAGGTGGGCCACAGGGGGCCCACACCACCCCATGGCGCGGGCAGGCCTAGGCCGCGCCTGGAGGTGGTGTGGCCGCCCTGGCCCACTCCAGCCTCTCTCCTCTGGCGTATATCATCCTCCCGAATCCCTAAGACTTGGAGAGCGACCACAGAAAGATTTTGCCGCCTCTGCGGGGCGGAAAACACCGAGAGAGAAAGATCTCTCCGGCAGACAGATTTCTGCCGGGGGAATTCCTTCCCGGAGAGGGGAGATCATCGCCATCAACACCACCATCAAGCTGGACTTCATCGGGATCATCATCATCATCACCACCATCATCACCATCAGCACCCTCGTCACCATCTCCATATTGCTGTAACAATGGCGTTGAATCTTGCATAGTTCATAGGGGAAACTTTCCCGATGTTGATTACTCTTTGTAGTTGATGCTATTGAGTGAACCATTGAATTATTGTTTATGTTCAGATTGTTATACATCATTATTCCATCTCTGATCATGATCCATATGATTTCTTGTGAGTAGTTCATTTTGTTCTTGAGGACATGGGAGAAGTCTTGTTGTTAGTAGTGGAGTTGCGTTGAGAAAGATTCAATAGATTGTTATTTAAGTTTTGGCGTACTTCTTCTAGTGGTGTCATGTGAACGTCGACTACATGATACTTCAGCTATATGGGCCTAGGGGAATGCATTGTGTATTTGGCTACTGATCGTAGGGGCTGCCGGAGTGAGAGAAACCTGAACCCCCGTTAGGAAACCATTGCACAAGGGACGTAAGGGTCTTAGAGTTTAAAGCTGTGGTTGGGTTTCTACCTTAATTACTTTCTTGTACTTACGGATGTTTGCAAGGGGTATAATCACAAGTATGTATTAGTCTTGGATAGGGCGGTACATTAGCACAGGTTCACCCACACAACACTTAGAAAGCTAAAGAAGATTAATCGACTATATGAAGCGAAAGCACTTGATAGTCTTCCCATGTGTCCTCGAGAACGTTTGGTCATCTTAAGTAATACAACCGGCTTGTCCTTTGCTGCATAAAGGATTGGGCCACTTGCTGCATTAATTCCTACTGTCTTTTATTTACTCGTACTTTGTTTACTTGCTTTATCAAAAACCCCTAAAAATCCATTTGCTAAGTATTTGTAGAGAATTCCTGATCCACACCACTAGCCGGCATCTTCTGCTCCTCGTTGGGTTCGACACTCTTATTATCTAAAATACTGCGATACACCCCCTATACTTGTGGGTCATCACTTGTGTCAGGTGGCGTTAGAGACCAAGTTCCGACTTGGTTTGAAATCAAGATGGAAAATCCGAGTAACCTGTTGATAGGTCCGACTTATTTTTAAGATCCGGATCGTATTTTTTGTTGTGAAGTTTCAGGAACCCTTCAATATTCTGCAAGCCGAAGATCAAGCTAGACGAAGATAAATCCGACTTTGGATCTTGGAGGCCTCCGGGGGCTGATGTTGGGGATATACTTTCCGGGTATCCTCACAGTTCCTCACTGACCAGGGTGGCCCACTTCGGGTTAGAGCTTTGCTTCACGGACGGCCCAGTCAGGGAGAGAAGACGGAGTCTAGTCCGGCTATGGGAAGGCCCACAAGACTTACCGACTTAGGCCCATAGTGTTACTTGTAGTTCAAGATGTACTCTGTAACCAACTCTTAGTCGTAGCCAGATAGATCAATCCGACGACATTTTGTAAAAGAAGAGAAAACAGAAAATGAAATTGAAAAGGAAAAGGAATAGGAGCAGCGCTGTAGCCTGGCCCAGTAGTAGCCCACGGCCCATGGCCAAGGTCGTCTTCTCTCTAATATCCGCCCGTGGGCGTCCTCCAGAATTTCTCGCTCGCTCTGCATCGGCCCAGTAGCTGCCCAGCCCGGGTACCTTTTCGTTCTCTCTCTAGCAAGTGGGACCGCTCTAGAGAGCGAGCGTCTTCTCCCTCCTTCGCATGCTCGACAGCGCGCCGGCGAGCTCCACGTCACCGCCATCATCCGAGACTGCCCGGACGCGATTGACTCGCCCAGAGTCCCGTCTAAGTCGCCAGACATCCGTCAGCTGGACAAGTGCGCAACGATTTGTGCCCAAATCGAGCACATCACCTCCGCGGCATCTCGTCGGTCCTAGCCACCGTGCCGTCATGTTCGTGCCTGCCGAGCCATATAAATCAGTCGCCTAGGACCGCATCGCTCATATGATCGATCATCATCCTCTTCATTCATCTCTCTTGCTCTTTGTACTCCACAAATCCACCGAAGCCGCTGCCGGCGAGCTCTAGCTAGCCAATGATTTAGACCATCTTGAGGTCCAAGGAGTGGTCTAGGAGGAGCACCCTCGTGTGTTGATCATCTGGGATAAGTGCAAGGTCACGGGGAGCTCGGTGGAGGGTGAATTTCACCGTTTCTTCTCGTTGGTGTTCGCCGGAATTCGCGACGCTACGTTCATCTCTGCTCACCATCAACCTCACCGAGTCCACCGTCATGTTCAGGGTAATCTCACGCATCTCTGGACCTTCCTATTGCATCCTATAGTGGCCCGTAGCATGAGTTGGCTGTTGGCCGGAGTGCATCTCCGCAGTAGTGCTGACCGGAGCCAACTCCGGTGACCTTATCGGGGCGGCGTGACCATCGTTCGTAACCCCGTGCTCTACCGGTTCGAGCGGGTGGTCTCGCTGCTCCGCACGCTCCTAGGATTGCCGCCGGCGACCTCAAACCGGCGGTGCTGGTCGTGCTTGCGTCAGCATGATGTCGAGCCCACGTCATCCCTGCCCGCCAGTCGTGTTTGACTTGGTCCTTGCCCATGTGGCAAGTGACGTGGCCCTGGGGCCGCTTGTCATTGAACCTGGGTAGAAATAGGGTTAATAGCAAAAGTTATTTGACTGGTCTTCGCCAACGTGGCTTGATGAAGTGGCCCTGACCCCACTGGTCAGTGGCTGGGTCTAGTTTGGGTCCTGGTGTAAAAATATTATCTGTTTAGTAAAGAGATAAAACAAAATAAGTTTAACTATAAATATAATTTCCAGAAATTTAATAAAAGGATTAAATCTTGTTAATTCTATATCTTTTGTATTATAATTCAGAAAAATGTATATAATATATCAAAATGTTCAGAAAAATAAAATCTATCATTTAACTTTATTAACAAACATTATTGTATCAACTATTTAAATAATTATTATTCAATAAAGATTTTCTAAGTAATAATACTTTGAAAATTCATATTTTAATATTGGTAAATAAGAAAAATATAAATAATATACCAAAATTCTTATAAAAACAAAATCTACATTTACAAACTGGTTTCAACTATTTTTATATCACTTAAATAATATTTATTATTTATTTATTATTTATAAAGTGATAAAACTTTGAAAAATCATATCTTATTATTTAAAAATCACAAAAATACTTATAATATACCAAAATGGTCACAAAAATAAATTATACACATTAAAAATGTCATCTCTCACTTTTGAAGTAAAATAAAAGTTAAAGATCTAATAAATCTTGTTTAAACCCTTTTATTTTATTTTAATTCCTTAAAAATATTTTTTTTACTATTGCCTTTAGTATTATTTGTTTAAAGTCTAAAAGTGTAAAAAACAAGTTCAATTGATGTTTAAATGAAGTTAAAATAGGTCTAACTATTTTAAGAAATATTAAAAGTAATCCTTGCATATTTTTCTAAAAGCCCTAATTGATTCTTAATCTTGTTTAAGAAATATTTCAGATACCATGCTCCATTTGAATGTTTTAGTATTGCATTCTACTTATTATTGTCTCACAGACTCACAAGCCTTAATAAGAAGTACAAGTGTGAAGCAAGTATAAAAGTGCAACACATTCTAAAGTTATCACCACAAGCTTGCAAACCCTAGATCAGATACAATTATTCCAGGGATTCACGTTTATCAAACTACATTACATTACTTATGCATAATTGCATCTTGCTTCTTTAAATTTTTGTCCTTACCGGACCAATGATGCTATTTACAGAATTTGGATCTTCTAGTATCTCGAAGACCGTGAGTGCATAATCTTGCAATCACAAAAGGCAAGTTCACAACTTGCTCATGTCCTTTGATTATTTTCTATCAAATGCTTGTAACTCAAATATTGTCACCACCTGCATTTCAAAAAGGTCAGAAAACACTATTTTCATAATAATATGTTATGGATTATTTACCAAATGGTAATAATCTATTGATATAGTTCCAGTGGTAAAGGAACATAATATCTAGGACTTAACAACCAATGTCGCCAGTGATTCTAGCGCCGTATATTACGCGTCGACCAAAAGACTTGGAATGGGACGGGAAAGTCAGATGTATCTTCTCCCTTTCGCATGGACGGATAACCTTATCATGAGGCTGTTGATTTCTCGTGGAGTTCTAGAGAATCCAGCACATGGGTGGAACCCCTTAGTTCCCCGCGATCTTGGTGTCTAGATTATCTGTGCATCTTTGTCTGGGTCTGAGTTCACCACAACTGATGGTGACCGCCAAACAGAGCTACGTACGGACTCTCTGAGAGGCTACCCAAAGAGTAACCATGGTAGTTGTCTTGGGGTATCGTGTCTCATGCAGGGTCACGGAGAGGGCAGTACTGGCTTGGATCTTAGACTGGGCCCCATACAAGGAAGTGTGGATAAGCTCGCGGCTTGGTTGTGCAACAAGGCTAAGATCTCTTATGGGAAAAGTGACGAACCTCTGCAGAGTGTAAGAATTGTGACATGTTACTCCATCTTCCGGGAAGGAGCTATGAACGCGGCAGGAAAGGAACCCCACGAAGGTTCTGGTCAACCTGTGAAGGCTATCAGACATAGTTTTCAGAATAAAAGCAACCTTTGAAGAAATGTTTATGAAAACCTGCATTTTTGCCTATGACCTATGGTCTATGGTTGTAGAGATAGTGCATCATACACTCCTTTTTAGTGAACTTGCTGAGTACGCTCGTACTCAACCGTACCTTCTTAACCCTTGCTAGGTTCTAAGTTATTGAAGACGACGTCAACATCAATGTATGCTCAAGAAACCATCATCGACATCTCAAGTTCTTCAATAAAGTCAATGGAGTCACTAGATACATCGACTGAAGTGAAGACGAAGTCCCTGATCAGATAGGAGTAGTTACTCTAGCCATAAAACCTACTTCTGTAGAGCATTGCAATAGCAACAATGGAAAGCCTAATATTTTAGATGCTAGTCTTAGTTACTAGATAGTTCTGAGTTATTACTTCTGGTTCTTCTTTGTAAGAAGTTCTTTCTCTCTTTAACCTAGAGTGTTCTCTGGATCTTTTGTAAAGAGTTGAGTTGTAATCTATAGTCATGTCTTGGACCTGCTGTGTTTCTATTATACCACTCTGAGGGATGTAATACTAGTGAATTGTGTTTCATTGGTGTTATGTCAACGAATATAGTGTACTACATCATGCACTGGTATGCTGGGTCACCGCACTATGCTATTGAAGACGCATGTATGCACTTAAATATTTCACTAAAATATGTGATATGATGCGTATAAAAGACATTGACCCTGATGCGGTCAAATTACGTTTATTTCCTTTCTCTCTAAGAGGAAGAGCTAAAGAATGGTTGCTTTCTTTGCCTAAAAATACTATTACATCATGGGTGGGATGTACTTCTTTATTTATGACTAAAATTTTCCCACCTGCAAATACTATGCAACTCCGATCTAATATTACTGCTTTTAGACAGGAAGAGCGTGAGCCACTAGCGCTTGCATGGGAGAGGATGAAAGAATGCCTAAGAAACTATCCTAGTCATGGGATGGAAGATTGGTTAATACTCCATTTATTTTATAATGCTCTTAATCATGTGTCTAAGTCTATGCTTGATACTGCGGCTGGAGGAACATTCATGGGAAAACATATTACCGAAACAAAGAAGCTGCTAGACAATATGCAAGACAACCATGCCCAATGGCATGTTGAAAGATCAAACACGAAGAAGGTGAACTCTGTCTCACCACAAGAGAACGAAGATCTCCATGCTAAGTTGGATGTGCTCATACTAGCCGTAAAAGGTAAGGAAACTCAGGTAAGAGCTACCCTCAAAACAAATATAGAAGAAATATACTTCGTAGCTCGTAATGATTATAATCCTTCTTGGAAGAAGAGTTACAATCCTAATTTTCAGAAACATTATGCTAGTCCTACAAATAACTCTAATAATAATATGGGAACTAGTAATGGTAGTCTCCAAGAAACGTTTAAGTCTTTCGTAGACTCGCAAAATGAACAAAATAATATTCTAGTCAAAATTACGGAGAACCATGATGCTATGCTTGGTAAATTATCTAACCAAGTTGTTAGTTTGAGAAATGATTTACATGCCCTTCAAGAAAGAACAAGGATCATTGAGGCACATCTAGGTAAGATAACCGAGAGTCAAACTCTCATTCTAGCTAAATTTGCAGGTAAAGTTTAGCCCAATCCTAATGAAGAACTCAAAATGATGAGGATCCAAAGGGAGGAGCCTAAAGAACTTGATTATAGTAATTCCCCTTCACCAAGCTACACCATCGAAAATCTCGTAAAAAGGATCAACATCAAAATTCTAGTAAGTGAAGGTAATGATGATGCCATGTATCAACACTTTGTTACTCAAGTAGCAATTAAGGTACGCGAGCTTGAAGAGGAATACAAGAAAATCACCGAAAAGTTACCTGTTAAACTAGATGACATATTTGAGACTACTATTAAGATAAAGATTGGAACTAATGAGATAGCTGCACTTTGTGATCTAGGCGCAAGTGTCTCAATAATTCCAAAGAGTCTTTTTAAAAAGTTAAATCTTGGCTCCTTTGAACTGAATTAAAATTGCATCTAGCAGATTCTACCTACAAACAAGTTGTAGGAATTAAGGAGAACAATTTAGTTTACATAAAAGGCTATCCTACTCTCATTGATTTTGTTATTGTTGACATGCCTGAAGATACTGTTGCTCCTATAATACTAGGCCATCCTTTCTTAAGAACTATAAAAGTTTTAATTAACCTTCATGAAGGTAACGTGAAGTTGCAATTGCCTTCGCGGGATCCTTTTGTTATTCATTTCCCCAGGAAGAAGAAAGCCAAACATGATGAGAAGGAGGCCATCACTTTGAAGGCCAATTACTTTGGAGTGAGTGTTCCACTCATCTAGCCCAAGTGAGTATCATCAAGGTCAAGCTATTGACCACAAAAGAGCGCTCCATGGGAGGGAACCCATGTTAAATTAAGGTTTGAGTTAAGTTTTTAGTTTTGGTTTAAGTTCATATTCAATAAAGAGTGCTAGAAAACTCCATTTGAGGAGAAGAAATTTGGTAGTACTTGAACTTCTGCATTATTCATGTTATTGTTGGTCGACAATATTTTCTCTCAAAAACAAGGTATATCGCTAAGTTGCAGGAAAAGAAAGAGTTTCTGAAGAAACAGAATTTTTTTGATGCATATAGACAGTTTAACGACCAACTATATGGCGGGAATAAAAATTATGGCCGTATAGTTCCGGTCATATAGTTATCTTTGCCATCGAATTTTTTCTGCAATATGTACTGAGAGTTTAACAACCAACTATACGGCGGGAATAAAAATTCCGACCGTATAGCTCCGGTCGTATAGATATCAATGCCTTCGTACAATTTCTTTTCATATGTACTAAGAGTTTAACGACCAACTATACGGCGGGAATAAAAATTCAAGCCGTATAATTCCGGTCGTATAGATATCTATGCCTTTGTAAATTTTCTTTCGCATGGACAGATAGTTTAACGACCAACTATACGGGCGGAACATTTGTTCCGCCCGTATATTTGCTGTCGTATAGCTACACCGCCAGGAGGAAGACCTAATGTTTTGATAGAACACCAACTATACGGCCGAAATGCATGTTCCGCCCGTATAGTTGCGCCTGTATAGTTGCGCCCGACCACAAAATCGCACGGGAAGGTACTCCCAACTCCAAAATTTCAATCCTTTTTCTTTTTTCTACCTCCAAACTCTCTCAAAACCTCAAGGGATCTTCATCTCTACTCAATTTCGTTCGATTTCCTCGCACACAAGTGATCTACGGTATGTTTCTCCTCCGATCCTCCAATTACTTTTTGCAAATTCCTTCAATCTATTGTCATTATCAATCTAGGGTGAGACCTACTATGAACTAATTGCCATGATTTTCTTACCTAGATTATTATCTTGAGGAGATTCTTTAGTGTGCTTAGATGAGGAACATATTATACTTACCGTTGTTTGATCAAAAAGTTTTATTTATGCCTTTCTTCAATGTTTTAGAAAATGAACACAAGGAGCCAAACTCGTGCTCGTGCCACCGCTAGCGCTTATCGGGCGATCTCCTAGGAATGCATGGGGATACGGTTCAGGGATGAGGCTCATCGCGAACGCTTCAACAAGATCAAGAACCGTGAAGTGAAGGCCACCAAGTGGGCTTGCCCCCTTATATTGAACCAACCCGGTATTTTTGATGACTTCAATTTACTTTGCAATAGAGCAAGCCTGCAACACTTTGTGTACAATGATGTCCTACTTATCGCCGCTTAACCATTGAATTCCTAAGTTCATTGCAAAGCACTGTTAAACTGTGGCGATGATACTATTTCTTTTCGTCTGATGAACAACAACTACACCTTAACATTAGATGAATGGTGTGCATGTTTTAATTTGCCAAACAATGATGTTCATGCTCTACGCGCATCCTTTACTGGATTAATTTCTTCCCCCGATCAATGCTATAATGGAATGAGCTTCACTAGTAGAGTGAACAAGGGGAAGAATATTCAACATCCTACAATTCGCTATTTGTTCTATGTTATTGCTAACACCTTGCAGACACGCAATGAGTTCACGAGACTCAATGAGGAGGACATCCTAGTCCTTGCAAAGGCTGCTTACATCAACTGCAACTTGACACTCAACTTGGGCGCCATCCTTGTGCGCTACCTGGAGCAGCAAGCCTCCCAAAGCTAAGGGCCAATCGTAGGAGGAGGCTTCATCATCGTGCTTTCCACTGCCCTAGACATCGATCTAGGTGAGTTACAACCCGTACTAGGTGAGACGCGTGTTGGTTTCTCCATCTTGAGGGCCTGTTGAATGCTCACTAGGAGAGGTGGTGTTTATTATCTGCATATTGCTGGAGCTGGGAGTATCTACCCCTCTCCTTTGCCTAATGGTCTTTTCTCTATCGAGGAGGGACGTTTGCTATATGATGTGAAGGTTGAGAAGTACCAACCCGAGGAGGATATTCCTAAATAGGATGAGGACCAAGAGGAGGAGCAAGAAGCCCCTCATTAGGAGGAGCAGCCACAAACCCGGTTTGCAACGTACCAAGATTTCCAATGACTTGGAGGGACTGTGGAGAGGATGCAGAACCTCTCTTTGAACCTCCGAGAATCAACAAGTAACCTCTCCAATCAATTCGTGAACTGGAGTAATGACGTTTTCCCGCCACCACAATGATTTGAAGGGCTTGCAAAAGCCTAAGCTTGGGAAGTTTCCTCATGTACCTTTAAATTGGCATTTATTTGCTTTTATTTTTATTTCGAGTATACATTTTTATTTGAGTTTATAAGCACTCGTGTTGGTTTCCCCAACACTTTATCTTTAGTTCTTTCTATTTGCTTTTTGAAAATTTTCTAGCCGAGCTTTGCCGCCAATTTTCTATTCTTTATTTCCCTCTCTTAAAAATTACAAAAATATTTCTCCATTTCTCCATTTTTCCTTTTTCCCTCTTTCTTTTCTTTCCGCCTCGAGGTCTTCGTATGTTTGCAGGAGAGTGACCGACTTCGAGTTTCCAAGAAACAAATAAAAAAAGGAAGAGAGAAGTGGAACCAAACATGAGAGGTATGCCTAATGACTCCCCACTTTTGAAGTTTGAGAAACCCATGCTAGTTAGTAGTAAATGTTGAGATATTATATTGGTGGAGTGAGTCTTTGTATCATAGTAAGATTGTCGTTTGCATCGGTATTTAATTGGGCTCATTTTGTTCCAGCTCTCGTAATTAACTGAGTCTAGCCTAAAAATTGCTAAACAATTGTAATAAGAAAAAGTCTCACAATTGAAGGCTTGGGTGCTGTAGTGCTTAGTCTTTTCTAGAGAAACTTGACACCACTGAAAATGTTGATTGACTTAATAGCTCTCTTTGAAAGGATTTGTTCGATTGAATTAATGTTAACGGTTTTTGTGAGCATGCCAAAGTTTGACTTGTTAATCATATGAATGATATAGCTTTATGTGTGTCGAACTTCATGTGATGCCAACAACTCCGCTGTCCTACAGACGATCTTCATGGAGGAAACTCCTAGATTACGGTTATGAGTTGATTAAACATTTGTAGCAACAATGCTATAGTGGGTAAGATTCTTGGTACTCTCGGGTAGCTGTAATCATGATGGAATCACTCCTCTGGCTATTATGAGTAATCATTATGCAAAAGGAACAAAAACCTTAGTGATGCCATGAGTGTCCATCACAGCCCGATAAACTAATAAAAAGCTTTGGCATGCTCCCAATTACTTAAAAACTGAAATTCTTGAAGGACAATGAATAGAAAAGTAGTGCTTCAAAGTCTTGATTCATTGATGTGGGAGAATTGAGATACTCTAGTATATATGATTTTCATGACAACTCTCACACTCTTAATTTACATGATTATACTTTATTGTTCAAAGGCAAGCCTATGAGTTGATTACTTGACATGGAATAAAACTTACTCATTTGAATCATCCATGCTTACAATAACTTTGCTGCGCTATAAGGATGCATGAAACCCGTATGATATGCTTGCCACTACTCTATCTATGCTAAAGTTTTTCAGATTTATGAATTGGAGGAAACATGAGACTATTAATCATGAGTAAGATCACCATCTCGTTATTTCAGTTTAAATGCTGAGTTCCTTTTTGATTTTGGTTTTCTTGCTCGGGGCGATCAAGTTTAAGCTTGGGGAGGTAGATGGCTCTGAAATATAGCCATCTACGTCCATATTTAAACTGTATATTAATCGTATTTTTGATGAAATATCTCTCTAAACCCTGCCACTAATGCTAATATTCAGAGGGGTATGCAATCATTTGTTCTTGTATTTTTTTGCGCAGATAATGCCGTCTAAAGGAGAGAATCACTACACTAAAGTCAAAGATACGATATTTCCTTCAACCAGAAGAAACCAGGAGCCATCCAATGAAGGTAGACGCTGTAACGACCAACTATATGGCCGGAGCAAAAATGCCGACCATATAGCTCCGGTCGTATAGTTGGCGCTGCCACCGTTAGGTCAAACAGAACAACCTTCGTGAAGGGACCCCTATATAAAGAAGCCTCAGGCAACGGAAAAACATCTCTTGCTGCGCCCCAAACCCCGAAGAAGCCATACCTCGCCAGAAAGCCGCCTCCAGATCTCCACATCCTTTTCCATCTCCATAGCATACTCCACCACTCGTAATAGTAGATCTCTTCTCCGATTGGCAACATTGTAAGAATATTGCTATCAATCTTATGATTTTCACTATAATGTTTATGATTGTTGATCTCATCTCTATGTGTGAGTAATTCTCTTTGGGCTAAGGGCTTCAGCCTAGCCATGTAGCAATTGTGCATATGATTTATCATAGATGGGATCATGTATTAGTTTGTATGACATGATGATTATTGTATCCTCTCTTGCCTCAATCCAAGGACTTGTCAGGTACCTAAGACCCCGAGGGTTGAGCCAGGTATAGGGAGTATGAGTGATGATTGATCTGCATGTTGGGAACCCCAGTGACAGAAGGGGTAGTACGGCTGTATGTGAGGGATTTGCTTGGGATTAACGGTGACATCACTATGCATATCATTAGTTCTCTTTCTTCTATGGATGAGACTAGTAGGTTATTGCTATAAGCGGTTGCGGAGACAATAGCAATTATGGATGCACTGCCCACATATAATTTATCTTGCTCTAACAAGTACACTCATACTTTATTTCTATCTTTTATTTCCATCAGATGTTTTTGCACAGCTATAGGTGAAACCGAACGCCCTAGGCCCTCTCTCTCCATCATCGACAACAACAAAAAGACGCAAGCTATTGGTCCGGTAAAAACACAAAAGGAATTCTAAAACTCCCGAAGGTCCATTAAAGTAACTTCACTACGCATTCGCTTCCCGTGGATTCGATAACCTAGGTCTACTAGGGAAAAAGAGCTATACTACATCTGTAATCCGGATCGAAGGTATCAGCGAGCCTAGCATGTACAGACATGGCCTCGGAACACGGACCAAAAGGTTAAGCATGAGTCATATAGTTGATATGATGCCCATATTGATGCTTGCCATTGAAGCTACACCGACTCACATGATGATCGGACTTGGTGTAGTGGATTTGGTTCATGTAATCACCAAAAATACACAAGGGATGTTGTTTTTGAGTGGGAGTTTATTTCTAATTTGGATTAGCCGAACTCAATTTATCATAAACTAAAACAAAGTGAATTTGCATAATTTGTTGTAGTCATTGACATATGTTTACTACCTTATGATTAGTTTTAATTGAGATAATAGAACTATGGAATTCTGGATATTTACTTTACGAACTGGTATCGTATTGTTTTGAATGTCAATTTAAAGTTTATAAGTCATATTGCAAACTTTCAACAAACTCTATTTACTCCATGAGGTTTAATAAAGTAATATTAAACCGAGAGTAAGAATTCCAACGTTAGTATCTAAAGTATCATGTTTGCCTCCATGATTCTTGATATTCAAAAGTTTTTTTTAATATCGAGGGTATCTAGGAGCTGAAAGAATTGTTTCAGAAGCCATCATATGTGGAAGATATTTTGATATCTGAAACAATGTTTATGGTTGCAATATGATAGAGTATAATATAGCAAAATACATATTCTCACATTGTATGAGAATTTCCGAATGTTGGAGAGGCTAGACATCCTAATCTCCCAAAAGATTTTGGGAACTGACATAATACTCACAATTCGTCCTTATAAGCCATAGTAGCTTGATAATGAAAGTTGTCATGATAAGGGTGAATAGAAGATGTAAGTAAAATGTTTACTACACTAAAATATTACTAAATAATGGATTTTTGAAAGAACACCAAACATTTGATGATGGTGATCTACTTCAAAGTGCAAGTCCAAAGGTATTTGTATTTTACTATACATGCTTGTCATATGTATGGTGCAATTGTTGATGTTATTAGATTCTTTTAAAAGGAAAAGGAAATACTAAAAGAGAATCTATAAAATATTTGGCAGGAAATAAAATACTGGTAATGTCTAGCTGAGGTATATAGATGATATACATGTTATGGTTGTATTCTTTGCTTGTTAAACAATGTGGTTCTTGGGTATTGGATACCGAATTGGTTGGTATGAAATATCATACAGAATGACGCAATTCATGAACTACAATGGCCTAAGTAACTTGCAAAAGAATATGTGATGATGTTCATCGAAAACAAATAAGTGTTATTGTATTTCTCGTTGACATCAAAGCTTACCTTCAAGATTTGTTTAAATAATTGTTATTTTGTTCCGGTATAATGAGAACAATAATTGTTCAAATAATTACCGTATTCCATAGAAGATGGATGAACTTTTACAAGTCTAGTTGGAGAAATCACATCCATAAACTAATGCTAAAATGCCACAAGGCAAATGGTTGAAAGATCACTTACAAAGTGACATCGCCATTTAAATTATATAGGAAAGAGAACATGAAGAAACTCCATTTTGATGGATTTTTTGGAGTCTTTTGATTTTGATCAATTGACGCTTGTGAAACTTTCCTCGAGATAATTGAAACTCCGTTCATAGGCCAAAGAGGAATGGATGACTAACTTATTGGAAATTGTGCATGATGATGTGCATAGTCCATTATATGTAGCCATGTGCGGTGCATCTTTCAACTTCATATGCTTTCTCCGAAAATTTGAGTGAATATATCTATATATTTACTTAATAAGGAAGAAGTATGAAACATTTGAAAATTGTTCAAAGACTTTCAAGATGAAGTGGAAAATCATTGTAACAAGAAAATAAAGAGTTTATGATTTGATCATAAAGGAAGATATTTGAGTTACAGGTTTAGAAAAACACCTAATATTTCGGGAATTGTTCCATGGATTTGCATTTCCCGATAAACCACAGGAGTATGGTATGTTCGAGAGATCAAATCAAACCTTGTTTAACATGGTAAGATCAAAGGTGTCATTTATAAAACTGCCACTACGTTTAAAGATTAAAGCTTTAGAGACTACCGCTTTTACACTGAAAAGAGCACCATCATGATCCATCGAAATGACACCATATGAGTTATGGTTTGGGATAAAACCCGAATTGTCTTTTCTTAAATGTTGGTATGCTATGCATAAGTAAAATATTTACAACCAAAGTCAGATATGCACATATTTGTAGGTTATCCCAAAGAATTTGTTGGGAATTCCTCCATAACACCGAGGACAAAAGAGTTTGTCGCTTGGAACATTAAGTTTCTTGAAAGGAATTTTTCTCGAAAAGTTAAGTGGGGGGGACAATAGAACTTTGATAAGGTTATTGAACCTTAGCTATGTGTGCTAAGTAGCGCAGCGCCGGAAGGTGTCCCAGTGGCGGCCACAATGCTCATGGCTCCCGTGATTACAAAGGTTGTGATTTTGGAGATTAGAGTTCCTATTTGAACCGTATGCATCGGGTAACAATCAAATAGTGAGATTTGATAAACAAGTCGTTATTGTTTTGACAATAATGAACCGACTGCATGCAAAGAAGCGATGATGGGCCCTGACTCCATAGAATGACTAGAAGTCATAAAATCCTTGATAGTTCCATACACGAGAAATCAAGCTTTTGAACTTGGAAGACCCTCCGAAAAGGCATGACGCCTATCGATTGTGTTTGGATCTATAAAGAAATAGACATGGATGTTTCACATCTATGAAATAATCGACATGTCAAAAAGGAATTTACGACAATGGTCAAGGAGTTGACTATGACAAGATTTGATCTTTCATAGTGATATTTATTCTTGACGGATTAATCTAGCAAGCACTATATATAATTTGATGTATGATAGTTGAACAAACAAAACAATGTTCTTCTAATATAATGGTTACCTATGACGTGTACAAGACACGGTCTGAAGGGTTTTATTAATTCAAAGGGTGCTAAAAGAGCGTGCAAACTTCAATAGTTGAAGTGAGCATAGCGGAGTTGGAATCTTCACCGTGATGAAAATGTTAAAGGAGTTTACTTTCATCGGAGATGATGAAGATGCTTGCATTTGCAAGAAATTAAGTGGGAGCACTGAGACAAATTTCCAATACATTATGCAGAGTACATATTGTTGATTGGAAATGATGTATATTTTATTGACATGGGTTAATAATTTCATATTGATGAACAACTTGGGCAAAACCGGAATATTTGGCATCAATGTCTATATGGATAGATCGAAGCGCTAATATGGTTGTGCCAGACATACATATATGAGATATTGAAAGGGTTCAATATGGAAACAACAAGAAAGGTTCTTGCTGCATGGAAAGGATTGTATCAAGATTCAAGTGTTTCAACACTTGGTGAGTAAAATCACATGAAGATTTTGATCGATTATACCATGATATGTACATATCCAGATATGTTCAATGCTCTAAATGTTATGAGCATATACCAGAATGATTCATATGATGATCATTGGATGATAGTAAAGATATTCTTATGAGATTTGGAAGAACCAAGAATATATCATGTATAAGTGACAAATAGTTGAAAATACTTCATTGTAAAGTATTACATTGATACTAGTTTGTCACAAGATACAAATTAAATTTATCTCAATTTAAACTATGGGTGGCACAATATTATGGAAAGGAAATTCCATGATGGATTTGGATAAGTTCCAAAGTTAAGACATTGTGACAGATACTACAACAAAAGGCTAAGTATATGACTGCCATAGTAGCAGCAAAGGAGGGCATTTGTGTCAAGTAGTTTGTTATCAAATAGGTGTGGTTCACAGTGGGATGATACTATGAAGATATATTGTACGACAATACTATCGACATGTTTTAACCCAAAAAGAACTAAAGGTCTCACCAAAGGACTAAATTTATACAAAGCCATCTCATTAGAGAATGAGTGATGCGTAGAGACGCAAAGACATGCAAATACACACGGACCTGAAAGTGCCAGATCCGGAGATTATGTTAACCACTAGCAAACGCGTATATTCAACACCTAGGTGTTGTATATACAAGTTTACAAACTAGATTATTGACTCTAGTGCAAGTGGGAGACTGAAGGGAATATGCCTGAGAGGCAATAATAAAGTGGTTATTATCTTATTCCATGTTTATGATAAATTTTTATTTTGCATGCTATAATTGTATTAATTAGAAACATTAATACATGTGTGTTTAATAAAAAAAATACAAAGTTCCTAGTAATGCCTCTCATATAAACTAGCTCGTTGATTAACAAGATGATCAAGGTTTCCTGATCATGGACATTGGATGTTGTTAATAACGAGGTCACAGCATTAATGGAATGATTTGATGAACATTCATCCGAAGTATAGCATAACGACCAAAGTCATTATGTTTATATTGCTATAAAATCATACAAAGTAATCCTAGTCCTTAGACCATGAGATCATGTTAATCACTAACACCGGAAGAGTATCTTGATAACATCAAACGTCACACCGTAACAAGGTGACTATAAAGGTGGGTTCAGTGCTACGAAGGTGTTATGTAGAGGCTCATGGATCAAGAGGGGTATTTTTCCATCCCAATGACGGATAAATATACTCAGGGCCCTCTCGGTGATATCACATTGAAATAGCTTGCAAGCAAGTGATGTGATCACTAGAATGTTATATCACGGGAATGAGAAAAGAGTGCATGTCGGAAACAAGATCAAACTAGGTATTGAGATACCGATGATCGAATCTCGGACATGTAATATATTGCGAGACAAAGGGATTTAATTATGACGTTAAAGGTTCACACGATCACAAGATTCATCTTTGAATGTGTGGGAGTCAGTACGGATCCCCGGGTCCTGCTGCTGATTATTGATCAGAGTGGGGTCTTGATCATGTCTACATTATTCGTGAACCATAGGGTGACACACTTAAGGGATATCGACACCATTTGGAGAAAATATTTTTCATATAAAGATTTAAGAAAGAAGTGGAATCATTTCGATGGAAACTAGAATTGTTTCGGGTGAAATTGCAGAAACTAGTTCTGGATGTGATATTGAAATGTTGCATGGGGTTTTATGTGAATGTTTGTTAATTAAATTAATTAACAAAATTCTGAATAAAATAAATAAAGTAGTTTTATTTAATGAGAGCTTGCATTAAATTTGGTGGAAATTTAATGCATGTGAGTGGACATGAGTGGAGGTGTGTGTTTATGTGAGTGGACATGAGTGGAGGCGTGTGTTTATGTGAGTGGGAGCTCCACCCACATGAATGAGGGAGAGGTGGGGGCACCCACCATGGCCGGCGCCATGCCCCTTTGGGCTGCCCCCTCTCCTATATAAGGAGCACCTCCTCCTCCTCCACTCTCACACACCTCCTCATGAAGGATCTCTCTCCCCCTCTAGTTATTCCCCATGGTCTCAAATTAGCAAGATACATGTTCTTGGTGGATTTATCTAGAAAGGAGTTGCTTCTTCTGCTGCTTTGTTGGAGCAAGGGATGCAGGTTGTCGGGGTACCAGACATGTGTGTGATCACGGATGCACCGCTGCTTTGCGGTGCTGGACTTGGTGGTGCTGAACTTGCTGGAGCTAGATCTGATGGACGTGCTGGACCTGGATCTGCTGGACTTGCTAGACTTTATCATGATCTTGAGATCGGCAAGTGTACGACTACATCATCCACGAGTTCCATCTCGTTAACAAAGCTTTATTATCTTCGAGGAATGTTATCTATGGATGTATATCCACCCGTTGCTTGTATCTAATAGATAGATCTTGGCTTATAATAGTTCCCATCGTAGGAATTTTTTTGTTTTCTATGCTGCGAACCCAACAGAAGCGACCCCCAACCGACCTCACGTGGTGATTCACGAGACTGGTCCACGAATCAAAGTGGCTTGGGGGGTGTATGTCTCTTTGCGATAGTTCATACGGCATCGACATTGGAGGGCCCTAAAAAGGGAAGTAAAACGGAAATCATTGAATCCATGTTGTGGCTCCACGTTCATAGGTGGGAAGGGGGGCCCTAAAGCCGTGTAAAACTTGCAATAGATAATATAGAGGCGTCTATCTTTATTGTTGCATAGGGGCATGTGTTGAGACATGGTCATGACTTGTTTGCGAAACTTTCATTGAAGCTATTGATGATGATCAAGACGTTCTAACCACGTCATAACACTTTACTTTATGAAGTATTACTTATTATGCTAGTATAATAATATATTCGATGGTATCATAGTAAGATAATCCCTCACATTATTCTAGTTATTGTATTCCCCTTGTGTGTGCACCACCAAGAAAGTTCTTCTGTATGAGGCAGCGCTGTGATGATCGGGTGTCAGACATATCTACGTTTGCATACAGTGGGTGTAATCCATGTTGCACTAAGAATACACACAAGTTAGAACTGGTGATCCTAGCATGTGTAGACATGGCCTCCGAATACAAGCGACCGAAAGGTCGAGCATGAATCACATGGTTGGTGTGATCAACATTAGGGAATGTACACCTTTGAAAATACTTTACCGGCCGTGACGATCGGGGGTGGAGTAGTGAATTGGGATCATGTGATCACTAAACAAGTGGAGGGATGTTCGTTTGAGTGGGAGTTCTTTTTGTTTTAAGTATGATAGAGTAATTAAAACTTGAACTCATTATTATGAACATGGTCTAAACACTTTGCAAATCCATTGTAGACGTCTCGCCCACCCACCTTCAACCTTAGCACTTTCCTCGAGAAGGACAAGCTGAAAACTGATGGAACCAACTTCACCGCATGGTTCCGCAATCTTAGGATCCTCCTAGTCCCCTACAAGTTGACTTATGTCATCGAGGCTAAGCTTCCGGCTAAGCCTGCAGATTCCGCCTCCCAGGATGAAAAGAATGTCTAGCAGTCCAAGGCGGATGATTTCTCCCTCATCCAAAGTGTAATGCTCTATGCCATGGAGCCGGAGCTTCAAAGCGTTTTGAGAAGATGAATACTTTTGAGATCATTGAAGATCTCAAGGCTTTCTTTGCTCCACAGGCTCGTGCAGAGAGGTATGATGCTTCCAGTCTCTTCTTCTCTACTAAGATGGAAGAGCACAACAGCATTAGTGAGCATGTAGTCAAAATGTTTGGCTATGTTAAGCGCTTGAATGCTCTGGATTGCAAAATCCTAGAGGATCTCGCCATCGATAGGGTGTTGCACTCGCTGCCCCCTAGCTAGAAGAGCTTTGTGATGAACTACAACATGCAAGGAATGACTAAGACCCTTGCTGAGGTGTTCGCCATGCTCAAAACTGCTGAGGTAGAAATCAAGAAGGAGCACATGGTGTTGATGGTCAATAAGACCACCAACTTTAAGAAACCGGGGAACAAGGGAAAAGGCAAGGGCAAGAAGCCCAAGAAGGATGGCAAGTTTGTTGCCAGCACCTCTAAGACTGTCAAGCTTGTCCCTAAGCCCGGCACTACGTGCTACTAGTGCAAAGGGGATGGGCACTAGAAAAGCAACTGCCCCAAGTACCTTGAAGACAAGAAAGTCGGCAGGATAGCCGCCAAGGACAAAGGTATATGTGATATACATGTTATTGATGTGTTCCTTACTAGTGCCAAGAGTAACACCTAGGTATTTGATACCGGATCTGTTGCTCACATTTGTAACTCTCAGCATGAACTGTGGAGTAGGAGGCGCCTGAGGAAGGACGAAGTGACGATGCGCGTCGGCAATGGTTCGAGAGTCGAAGTGATGGTCGTTAGCACTCTACATATACGTCTACCATCAGGATTATTTTTGGTTTTGAATAAATGCTACTATGTACCTGCATTGAGTATGAATACTATGAGTGGGTCTTACTTGTTGCAAGATCATTATTCGTTTAAATCCGGAACAAATGGTTGGTCTATTTATATGAATGCTATTTTCTATGTTTCATGCGCGTGTGTGTAATGGTTTATTCTTACTTGATCTTTCTGGTGGTCTGGAGAAAGCAGCAATCAATAGGACTTTCCTAATCCTCCCTTCCTTTCAGGAGGAATGTAAAATTCTTTTTCCTTAAATGGGGGCAAAGTAGGTTTGAAAAAGGATGTTAGAGTGTCTAGATGATCTAACCGATTCATTGCTTGATTGGGAATCGAATAAAAAAGGTCACCGCTGACATAGAAGTTTTGAAAAAGAGAGGGTAGCGACGAACATCTTTAATCAAACTAGTGAATTACTAGCGCTTTTCAGAGTCGGGGATAATAGACCCATGATATCAATTCAAGTAGGCTGATAATAACTCTATTTTTTCCTAAAGGAAGCAAGAAAAGGATATTTTTTATATTATTCAAATTCTTATTTATTAATTGACAAACAAAATACAAACTCTCTTTCATTTTCTTTTGACTAAGGATAAGGGAACTGAGAAAAACTGGCTTGGCCCATGAGTGGTATGGCAATCTATATTTCCGGCTGAGGGGGAGTGACTTCTGTCCAATCGGTATAGCATTGGGCTCAGTAAGTCCTTAAATTTAAGAAACCTTACTCCCTTACACAAAACTATCATGTTGTTATGCTACTCCCAAGGGGTAAAAATTCATAATAGACATATAGAGATTATTATACACCAAGTAACATCAAAAGTGCGGGTTTCTAAAGATGGAATGTCTAATATTTTTTCACTTGGGGAATTAATCGTACTATTGCGAGCGGAAGTTCACAAAATAATTTCCAGCTGAATCCATTTCCTGTCCGTAATCCATCTTAATCCATTTGGAAATGAACGAGACCATCTGAATGAAGAGTGTAGGATCCAGCTAAATAGCAGCTGAAGCAACAACTTCAATATTTCCAGTTGCACACTCACAGATGCCAGCAAATGAGCTAGATACTCATGAGGAGGTCAATGCACATGAGTCAAATGCACAATCTGAAGGATCTTAGTCTAAGTAAGCTCATCCTAGCAATAGTGGCTGAAGCTGGTCTCGATCTCGAACTCAAACTGATGCCTAGCTACCTCCATCTCTGCTTTCTTCTACTACCAAGATGAAGTGGAAAGAAAGAGGATGCATTCAGGATCTCATACTTCAGCGAATCTAGGGGCTCAAAAGAGTGTCACCAACGACCGTAAATCGGTGGGCCAAACCAAATAAAGATTGTCAAGTGAGTTCCCCGTGTTATCCTTTTCATTCATGACCCAAGAAGTGGACATCTAGAGGCAGCTCATAGAATCTTGCAATCAAAAACAGAGCGAGAAAACACCTAAGGTTTCTCGTGAAATGTCGAGTAGGCACGAATTCCCCCAATTTGTGACCTACCATAGGATTTGTTATGTAAATAGGTATATGTTCCTTTCCATTATTTTATCTCCTAGCTCCCTAACCTAATGCGGCTGGACCGCATGGAACCTTAGCATGGGGGATGTCCTCCACACTGAATGGTAGCTCCTAGCTGACGCTGGCACTACGCCTTCAAAACAACCTAAAGGGAAAAGGCTTTCGAGTATAAGACCAAACCAACTGAGCTAAGTAGGACTTCCTGTAAATGGACAAGGGTCTCCTCCGAGACGCCGCTAACAATTTGGAAATCCCTGGTGGGCTAGGCCTAAAATACAAGTGTGTGTGGATTTCCACATCCTCGTCTTTACTTTAGGGGGGCTACTATCTACTTAACCGCTAGGCAAAGAGGGAGGACCAGTCTCTTTCTTTCAGCTTGGAGCTACCTGAAACTTCTCAAGTGCACCCTGTATTTTTCACGTCTCTAAGCTTCGACGTGCTGTTCCCGGAAGAGAGATATTCAGAAAACCCAATTTCCAGTCCTGTCTTAAGAACCCGACTCCAAAGAAAGAAAAAAAGAAAAGCGGACTAAAGGTATGGACCTGTAGTTTACCTATACACGGATTAGGCATAAAGCCATAATATTTTATTATGCCAATTAAAAGAAGGGGGGAGAGAATATCTATTAAGAGTCGTTCACTACTGCAAAAAAAGAGAGAGAATTCTAGTTAACGGTTCCAATTCATTGTGTGTTGACCACCGGGAAACGAATGGATTAAGATGAAGACGGATGGCGCAATTAGCAAAGGGCGCTGATGAAAAAACAATCATTTGATTAGTTTCTTGCTCTCCCTTAGCAGCGGGTCTGAGCCATGGGACAAGACCAAATTGGATCTGTAACATCCGCGGATAGAAGACCGTAGATTTCTCACTTTCCTTTCCCTACTCAGAGAGCACGTGTATGTAGTCTGCATGTATCTACTTATTCATTCGGAGAGTGCATGCGGTCGCGTTAGAAGAAGTTGTGTCCGTACCAGACATCTACAACGTCCGTGGCGGTTATATGCCACAAGGTCCCTATAGAAAAGGGTACAAGTGAATCATCGCTTTTGGGAAACGAAAAATGCGCACTATTCTCTCTTTTCTATCGAATCGGTCATAACCACTACCTACATTCCACAAAATAGTACACCACAAGTAGGAGCTAATGAATAGGCCTGCAATTCCGTAGAAAGACATCCCCTATGGTCTCTAACTGCTCAAATAGCAATGGTTTCCTGTTCCGCATTGACCCTAGGATTGGCGACTTGGCTTAAAGAATATGGGATTCTCTTTCCGGTGGAAAATGGCATCTGAAAATGAGACTGAGACCTACTTTTCAAATTATCTGAGGCTATGAGATCCACTTGCTTTTGGAAAGGAGAATGGAGAAGCTGCATTTCAAATATGTGAGGATGGACTCTAGACCCACTCGTTCTTATTCTGTGATTGCAATTTTGGCGAGCTAATCCACTTTGATCCAGGAGAAAGCCTAGTCGGCCACCTTTTTAGTGCAAGTTTTAATCAATTCAATGTGGAGAGATATCAATGTACTAATTTGATTCAAGTCAAGGCTTCAATGTTATCAAGAAACAAAGCACGCGTTCCCTCTTCCTCTGCGTGTAGAAAAGGGAGGAATAAATCAATCAAATTACGAGAAGCCACGTAATTCATTTAAGTAATCTGTTTAAGTAATCCCCGTTTCTAGAAATTGTTTAAGAACGTTCCACTTCATGGGGTTTGGAGCTTGCCACTCAACTGAATTGAGGCTTCCGTAAAGACAATGTGAGTAATCGTATGTGGGCTACCCATCAAGGTGTGTCTGCCTTCCGGGGCTTCGGTCACCGGCTTCCCTGTCATCAGTTCACCAACTTCCTTGACCTTCCAGCACTAAGCAGGCGTTAGCCCCTATACATGGTCTTACGACTTTACGGAAACCTGTGTTTTTGGTAAACAGTTGCCCGGGCCTGGTCACTATGACCTCCTTTTATGAAAAGAATAGAAGAAGCATCTGACACTTTCATGCATACTCCACTTGGCTCGGGGGATACAACTCAGTTGGTAGAGCTCCGCTCTTGCAATTGGGTCGTTGCATACACGGGTTGGCTGTCTAATTGTCCAGGCGGTAATGATAGTATCTTGCTGTGGTGCTAGACTAGAATAGGTCAGCCGCATGAAAGCGTAGCTACATTTTTTTAGCAAAGCCATGAGATCCTAGTCTTATGACTACTCCACTCATCTCAAATTAAGTACTATGCACATACTATTCTCTAATATGTGTTTCTGGTACAAAAGTTCCTATATCAATGGGAAATGCCCTACCTTTGAGTGCGGTTTGAAATATTGATTTACGTAATTGGAAGTAACTAATTAGGTTTACGACGAACCCTAGAAATTGATTACTGATCCAATTTGACTACCTCTATGGGATAGACCTCAAAATAAAATTGACAGATCAAACAGATTGTTATCAGAATGATTCGAACCGTTTCAAAGACCCAACATGCATTTTTTTGCATTGGGATCTTTCATAAACTGATTTCAAATTAGGGGGCAGGGTGTCATTCCCTTGACTCGTACTGATGAGAAGTTTTTTACTCCACGAGAAATTGAAGAAAAATCTGCCAAATTGGCCTATTTCTTGCGTGTACCAATTGACTACTTTGGTTTCTGTTCAGTCATCATATGATGTTTGACCTTTTGCATAGCGATCATGGATTATTCAGTCTTTCTTTAATCTCCTTCACTTCAACTAAGTGAGCTTATAATAGCTTAGCTTTTGGTCTCTATACATCCCAGCAGAATACAACAATACAACAGTGGAAGCAGTAGCTGGATCCAATCTATCTTACAATGCTGCTTTGGATGCGGCATCCTCTTTAATTCCCAATGAACAACATGCTTTTGAGCTATCATTTGTTCAGTTCTTGTCGGTTAAGCACCCTTTTCAAGGAAATAGAGAATAGCTGGAACATTTAAACAAGTGTGATTTTTTATCGGATCATAATAACCCACTTTTCGAAGATCTCTTCCCTCTCTTCGATTGTAAGGTGATTCATTCATAATATTTCTTATGTGCGGTTTCAAGATGCTCCAAAAGTATCTTTTTGAATCGGCTTTTGAGCTCCATTATGTGGACTTTCTCAATTTAGGAATTTGGGACTTGGTGGTAGTGTTCAATACTAATTGCACCGTCTAAATGCTCCATGACCAAGTTAGCGTACTCATCAGGGTTGAGTTGAGGGGGCAGCCCGTGCGCTAACTGGGCTTCAAGGTTGGTATACGCAAAAAAATCTCACTTTCTACTGAGGCATGTTATGTCCTAAACTGTTATAGAATGTTATTTGTTTCATAGGAAGATTCCAAAAGCACATTGATGCTGAAAGAATCTTCGAAACCGGTGGAGAGGCAAATAGACATGTCTGTGAAGATGCAGACTACCTGCACCTGGACAGAAAGACCCTATGAAGCTTTACTGTTCCCCCGGGATTGGCTTTAGGCCTTTCTTGCGCAGCTTAGGTGGAAGGTGAAGAAGGCCCCTCTCTTTCAAGAGGATTCGTGGCATGTCAAGCCCTAGTAAGGTTCTTCGCTTTACATCAAATTAAACCACATGCTCCACCGCTTGTGCAGGCCCCCGTCAATTCCTTTGAGTTTCATTCTTGCGAACGGCGATGTGCAGTGAAGTGAGAGAGATCTCTACTCTAGTAGACCAGATGAAATAACAACAATGACTAATGTTTGATTGGGAAGACAGAATACATACATTGACGTGCCCAGTTGAGCTACTTCTAGGTGGACAAAACGGATTCTTGATTCACCGAGTAAAAAAGAGAAGTTATGGATGAATTGACAATACTGAATTGAATTGAGTGGTTTAAGTTTCGCCTATTCCACATTAATGGGAGTACATTATGTTTCTGCTTCACGAATATGACATTTTTTGTAGGTTGACTTTGGATTGGACAAATAGGGGTTGCTCTTAGGCATCTAGAGACTAGACTGTTCCGTTCCCTTTGGGCTCTTAAAAAGAATATGTCGTTCTCTTTCCTCTTGCTATCGAATCAGCTATTTCAATTAGTTGCTTGCAAGTAGTTCTAGTTCAGGCTTCCATCTCAGAACAAAACGAATATTACATGGAGTTCCATTCCTCATTGGAGGACAGGGCAGCAGGAGCTGTGAGGTCCACAAAACTCTGATGCAACATCATTTCAGGCAGACTTTTTCTCATCTCTTCGCAGCACCTTGGGAACTAATCCTTTTCACATAGTAGGTTTTAGTGGGGAAGCAAGCATTGAGGGTTTATTTCTGTGAATCGAGGAATAGGTGGGACTATCCATAATAGTGCGGAAAGAAAGCCCAGAGGAAGAGTGGCCTTGAGTTTCTGCCCTTTGTCTTAGGATTCGTTAATTCTCTTTCTCGATGGGACGGGGAAGGGGTTTTCGATTTTTTCGAAAAAGAGAGGTTTGATGCTTCTGAATTCATTGTATTAATTCCACTTCCTACTCGCAGTATGCTCTTAATGATCCTGGCTCATGATTTAATTGCCATGCATTTAGCTATTGAGCTTCAAAGTTTATGTTTTTTATGTGATCACAGCATCAAAAAGAAAGTCTGAATTTTCCACGGAAGCCGGCTCAAAATATTTGATCTTAGGTGAATTTCCCTATGGAATATTATTGTTCGGGTGCGACCGGACTACTACCGATCAATTTTTTGGAACTTCTTTATAGACTTGTAGAGACCCTCTAAAGGTTCCTCCTTTCCGCAAGCAGTGGACGGGTAATCACAAAGCCTGCACATTCCAATTCGATCATAACATGACTAGTTTCCTAAGTTTAGCTGGCATGACTTATCTTCCCTTAATAGCAAGCATATCATAGCTAGATGTCATAGTGTGGTGGACTCGGTAGCCTCCCAAGATATCAGTAGCTCTAGTCAATATCAATGATCAGATGTCGGTGAATCGATTTAGAGGCCCAGCCTTGCAAAATATTTGGCCTATCTGATATTTGTGCGTAAACCATAAATCCAAATCGATTCTAGACTGTGTTCCAATCTACATGCTTGACTGAGGATGTGGCAGCTTTTGTTCACATCATATTCAAAGAGCTACAAAAGGTGTACCAGATTGATTCATATAGTAGGCTCAAATAGCGCTTTGACTGATATAGGTAACATGAACCATTTTCACGAGGAAAAAGAGGGTTCCAATGATTCCGAGGAAAAAAAGCACATTACGGCCATGAAATTCCTATTCTTCGAAATCTCACGACGTGGACTCGAACCACCACTTCTTCTTTTAGTAGATCGTGATATGTCGTCCTCCTTATTATAGTCCTTCTAGAATCCAAGGCATTTCGTAGCAATACATCCTGTATTTTCACCTTTGTAGTCCTATGCGCCTAGCCTTTCTCGTCTGATCTTAGATTTCACTGTTAGGAAATAGTGCATTACCTGTCACTCCGCTTTTCTAAGAATTCCTTTCGCTTAGTTGTCCTTTGGTGTATCAGGTAGTAGATGTGGCCCCTATTCCATGCGAGAGGAATTGCGCACATATAAGGGGGGAATCATGCATGCGTGTATATAGTAGCAGCAGCCGGATTCCCTAATAACTGGCATATGCGGATGCTTGGAAAGTACCTATTGCATTGATCCATCGGATCAATGAAGTAGTTTCTTTTCCTATTTCTTGATTGAGTTTTTGCCTTTTGTGGAGCATCTGTGTCTACTCTACTTTCCTGTCTAGGACTTCGATATACAAAATATGTACTACTGTGAAGCATATATTGCTGGCATCGAAGATAAAATATAGAGTACCAATATCCTTGTGGTTAGTGGAGAAGAGCCATCGAACTAGATTTGTCATTTTCTTTTCATTTTGGAGGACTAAAAATCCTCGTGTCATCAGTTCAAATCTGGTTCCTGACAGAGAAAAAATCTACCGAATAGGTATTGATACAAATACGTCGAACAGGTTCCAAATCCCGATCAATTCCCTTATCAAAACCTGCTGCAACAACTCGAACTCTTCCTGCATGCCACAAATGGCCGACAAAAAAGAAGAATCCTAGAACAAAATGAGAAGTCAATAACCAACTTCTAGGAGAGACATAATTAACTGCATTGATCTCAGTAGCTACGCCACCCATAGAATTTAAAGAGCCTTTTCAAGCACATGTGCATCTTTTTTATTGCAGGTACGAGAAGAAATATTACACAACCTTGAACGCTTGAAATGGAAGTTATTATAAGCCAGCGGGGAAAGAAGGAAGTTTGTCCTCTTTAACTCGAAAGCCGTTAGCTACAACCTTTGATCATGGTTTGGTATGCAGATAGGAAATTCTATCCAGTCCCTCGCTGCACTATTTAGACGGATTGAAACGGACACTGTTTGTCTTGGAAAACAAATATTTCTCGACGTAAGTTTTCTTTTGAAATTTATGAAACTGGTGTATTTGTTTTGAAGGTATAAGCTCCTATATGCATCTACTTTCCTTGAGCATAATATAGGGTTTTTTATTTTATTCTAAACTCCAAGATAACTCATTAGGATTATTAATAAGACAGTCCTGATATATTAGTAATATTTATATTGCCACTATTTTTTATTTTTATTCATTTTATTACTTCTATTCTGGACCCTATTCCTATGGTTTATCCTTATGAAATATCATATAAAATAGAAGGTAGAAGAAAGGGATATATAAAATTCTTGATTCGGTCTTACGACCTAACTTATTTGATTAATGGATCAATAACTAAACCAACCATTTTAAGAAAAATAAGGAGCGTGCTCTTATTCAAATTCAAAGTGTCTTTTTAAAAAAGCCACAACTCCACAACTAGCGAAATCCATGGCTCTTTCTTGATCAAGAAGAGAAATGATGTATCAAAGCATCATTGGAACGCGCTGCTCTTATAGAGAGAAAGGCGTTTTCCCATCTTCTTAACCCGAAATGAAGGGGTATTCCCGGGAAGAGATCCAGTGGAGATGGGTGGGCCAGTGTCGGTCCAGCAGAGTGCTTTCGTCGTTGGTGTTCTTTTCGATCTCAATGCATTTCACCGCTCCACTGAAAATTTCCTCTACCCTTACCATACTCTAGATGCAGGAATGAAATATGTTTTCCTCCACATTTGTTCAATTCAAGCTGGAATCCATGTTCCATATTTGAAGCAGGTTAACCCCGCGCTTCTCTCATGGTACAATCATCTTACTGCTGAGCCCCTTTCTCCTCGGTCCACAGACGGGGGTGTTGGAGATATGCCCAAGAGGCAATAATAAAGTGGTTATTATTATATCTTTATGTTTATAATAAATGTTTACATCCCATGCTATAATTGTATTAACCGGAAACATTAATACTTGTGTGTTTTGTAAACATAAAAGAGTCCCTAGTAAGCCTCTTGTTAAACTAGCTTGTTGATTAATGGATGATCATGGTTTCCTGATCATGGACAGCAAAGGAGGGCATTTGTGTTAAGTAGTTTGTTATCAAACTAGGTGTGGTTCAAAGTGGGCTAATACTATGAAGATATATTGTGTGACAATAATGTCAACATATTTTGAGCCGAAGGAACTAAAGGTCTCACCAAAGGACCAAATTTATACAATGCCATCTCATTGGAGAATGAGTAATGCGTGGAGATGCAAGGACATGCAAATACACATGGACCTGGAAGTGTCAGATCCGAAGATTATGTTTACCACTAGCAATAGTGTCTATACAACACCAGAAAGCCATAGGTGTTGAATGCACAAGTTTTTAACTAGATTATTGACTCTAGTGCAAGTGGGAGACTGTTGGAGATATGCCCAAGAGGCAATAATAAAGTGGTTATTATTATATCTTTATGTTTATGATAAATGTTTACATCCCATGCTATAATTGTATTAACCGGAAACATTAATACTTGTGTTTTTTGTAAACATAAAAGAGTCCCTAGTAAGCCTCTTGTTAAACTAGCTTGTTGATTAATGGATGATCATGGTTTCCTGATCATGGACATTGGATGTCATTAATAACGAGATCATATCATTAGGAGAATGATGTGATGGACACACACCCATAGTAAGCGTAGCATAAGATCAAGTCATTAAGTTCGTATTGCTGTAAGCTTTCAAATACATAGTAACCTAATCCTTCGACCATGAGGTTATGTTAATCACCATCATCGGATGGATACTTTGATGACATCAAACGCCGCTTCGTAACTGGGTGGTTATAAAAGTGTCATTGGGTATTCTGAAAGTATGTGTTGAAGCGCATGAACCAAGATTGGGATTTGTCCATCCATATGACGGATAGATATGCTCTGGACCCTCTCGGTGGAATGTCATCTAGTTAGCTTGCAAGCATGTGACTAGGTCACAAGGGATGACATATCACGGAATGAGTAAAGAGTACTTATCAGTAACAAGGAAGAACTAGGTATGGAGATACCGACGATCAAACCTCGGATAAGTATAGTATCGCGTGACAAAGGGAATTGGTTTCGTATGTAAGTGGTTCAATCGATTGCGAAGTCATCGTTGAGTATGTGGGAGCCATTATAGATCTCCAGGTCCTGCTGATGGTTATTGATAGGAGATATGTCTCTGTCATGTCTACATATTCACGAACCGTAGGGTGACACACTTAAGGTTCGAAGTTGTTTTAAGTAGATATGGAATGTGCGTTGGAGACCGAATGTTGTTTGGAGTCTCGGAATGGATCCGGGACATCACGAGGAGATCCGGAATGGTCCGGAGAATGAGATTCATATATTGGGGATCATTTTCTAAGTTAGGAAATGTTCCGGAGTGTTTGTAAGGAGATTCTAGAAGGTTTCGGAATGTTCTGGAAGGTTCTAGAGGATTTCTTGGAGTTTGCTTGAAAACCAAGAAAGCGTAAAAGGAAACCTAGTGGGGCAAGACACGGATTCGTGGGGGAGGAGGACTCCTTCCCCCTCCCCAATCCGCCGGCCCTAGAGGAAGGGGAGTCCTACAAGGACTCCCCTCCCATGGCGCCTCACCCCCTTAAATAGAAGGGCAGGGGCGCCCCCTCCAAGCTCTCTCTCACAACTCCCAATCTCTGCCGCCTCTCTCCTCCACCTTTCTTCTGCACAGGCATAGGCGAAGCCCTGCAGAATTCTCTACTCCACCACCTCCACCACGCCGTCGTGCTGCTGGGATTCCGTGGAGAAGATCTACTACCTCCGCTGATCGCTGGAACGGGGAGAGGAAGGTCTGCTTCGACTCCGCACGTGTGACCGACTGCGGAAGCGCTGCCGGAACGCGACGCCGGAAGGATCGTCCACACGATCTTGAGATCGGCAAGTGATCGACTACATCAACCACGAGATCCAATCTCGTAACGCTTTCGGATCTACAAGGGTTAGTACCGATCTATCTCGTTGCACATGTCTAATAGATTAGATCTTGGCTGTTGTCTAGATTAGATCTGGGTTTTGTTCGTTCTTGCGGTAGAAATTTTTTGTTTTCCATGCTACGAACCCATCAGTGGTATCAGAGCCGTATCTATGCGTAGATCTGTTGCACGAGTAGAACACAATGTTTTTGTGGGCTTTGATGCTTTTGTTGTCGGTGTCTTAGCGTGTACTTTGCATCTTGCGGCATGGTGGGATGAAGCGGCTCGGGCTAACATTACATGTCATCGCACATGAGACTTGCTCCACGCTTGACGTGCAACTTGCATTGCACAAGTGGCTTTGCGGGTGTCTGTCTCTCCCACCATAGTTAAGATTCAATTCACAATGAGCATCTGACAACACTTGTATCAACGTTGTGGTCCTTGTTCATAGGTAAGATCGGTCTTATGCGAAAGCCCCAAACCACGTAAAACATGCAAAGAAAATTAGAGGCGTCTAACTTGTTTTTGCAGGGGTTTTGTGATGTGATATGGCCATCATGTGATTGTGATTGTATTTGATGTATGCAATGATCCTTGTTGTAATATGGCAACCGGCAGGAGCCTAATGGTTGTCTTTAATTCTGTTAAGACCTGCGTGTCTATTTCATCATGTAATAGCTTTATTCCAAGTAGTTGTAATAGTTGTTGGTGGTGATGGACAACCATGAAGCGGCGCCACGGACCTTGACACCACGCTGGTGATGATGGAGATCTTGTCCATGCTTTGGAGATGGAGATCAAAGGCACAAGAAGAAAGGCCATATCATATCACATATTATGAATTGCCTGTGATGTTAATCCTTTATGCATCTTGTATTGCTTAGATCGCGACGGTAGCATTATAAGATGACCCCTCTCACTAAATATCAAGTAATAAAGTGTTCGTCCTTAGTTGGCACCGTTGCTAAGAATCGTCGTTTCGAAGCATATCGTGATGATCGGGTGTGATAGACTCTACGTGTGCATACAACGGGTGCAAGCCAGATTTGCACATGCGGAAACTAAGGTTAACCTTGACGAGCCTAGCATGTACAGACATGGTCTCGGAACACGGAATACCGAAAGGTAAAGCATGAGTCATATGGATGATATGATGAACATGTTGATTGTTCGCCTTTAAAGCTACATCATCTCACGTGATGATCGGACTTGGTGTAGTGGATTTGGTTCGTGTAATCACTAAAACAACTCGAGGGATGTTGTTTTGAGTGGGAGTTCATTTGTAATTTGGATTAGTCGAACTCAATTTATCATAAACACAATCAAAGTGAATTTGCATAGTTTGTTGTAGTCATTGGCATCCGTTCACCACCTTACGCTTAGTCATAGTTGAGATAGTAGAACTATAGAAATTCTGGATATTTACTTTACGAACTGGTATCGTATTGTTTTGAATGTCAATTTAAAGTTTATAAGTCCTATTGCAAACTTTCAGCAAACTCTATTTGCTCCATGAAGTTTAATAAGTAGTATTAAATCAAGAGTAACAATTCTAGTGTTAGTATCTAATGTATCATGTTTGCCTCCATGATTCTTGATACTCAAAAGATTGTTTTTAAATATCAAGTTTATCTAAGAGCTGAAAGCAATGTTTCAGAAACCATCATATGTAAAAGGTATTGTGATATCTAAAACAATGTGTTGGTTACAACATGATAGAGTATACGTCCTCATATTTGATGAGAATTTGTGAAGGTTGGAGACGCTAGTCGTCCTAATCCTCCAAAAGGTTTTGAAAAAGAAACATTATACTCGCAATTCACCTTTATAAGCTATAGCAGCTTGATCATGAAAGTTGTCATGATAAGGATGAATAGAAGATGTAAGTAAAATGTTTACTACACTAAAAGATTACTAAAGAATGGATTTTTGAAAGAACACCAAACATTTGATGATGGTGATCCACCTCAAATTGCAAGTCCAAAGGTATTAGTAGTTGACTATATACGCTTTGTACCATGTGTCATGTTGATGACACCACTGTTGATGTTGATAAATTCTTTTAAAAGAAAAGGAATTGCTGAAAGAGAATCTATAAAATATTTGGCAGAAAATAAAAGGTTGGAGATGTCCAACTTAGGCATATAGAAGATATACATGTTATGGTTGTATTCCTTGCTTGTTAAACAATGTGGTTCTCCGGTATTGGATACCTAATTGGTTGGTATGAAGTGTCATACAGGACAACACAATTCATGAACTGCAATGGCCTAAGTAACTAGCAAGAGAATATGTGATGATGTTCATCGAAAACAAACAAAGGGCTGTTGTGTTGCTCGTTAACATCAAAGCTTCTCTTCAAGATTTGTTTCAATAATTATTATTTTGATCAGGTATTATGATGACAAAAAGTTGTTTAAATAATTACCGTATTCCATAATAGATGGATAATATACAAGTCTGGTAGGAGAAATAACGGCCACAAAACTAATGCTAAAATGTCGCAAGACAAATGATTGAAAGATCACTTGCGAAGTGACATCGCCATTTAAATTATATTGAAAGGGATACATGAAGAAACTCCATGTTGATGGATTTTTGGAGTCTTTGATTTTGATCAAATGACGCTTGTGATACTTTCCTGGAGATAATTAAAACTCTGTTCGTAGGCCAAAAGAGGAACGGACGACTAACTGATTGGAATTTGTACATATTGATGTATATAGTCCATTATGTGTAGTCGTGGGCGATGGATTTCAACTTCATATGCTTTCTCCGAAAATTTGAGTGAATATATCTATATATTTACTTAATAAGGAGGAAGTATGAAAACATTTGAAAGTTGTTCAAAGACTTTCAAGATGAAGTTGAAAATCATTGTAACAAGAAAATAAAGAGTTTATGATTCGATCATAAAGAAAGATGTTTGAGTTACAAGTTTAGCAAAACACCTAAGATTTAAGGAACCGTTCCATGGATTTACATTTCTCAAAACACCATAGGAGTATGGAGTGTTCAAGATATGTAATGAAACCTTGTTTGACATGGTAAGATCAAAGGTGTCATTTATAAAACTGCCATTATATATTAAAGATTAAAGCTTTAAGTGACTACCGCTTTTACACTGAAAAGAGCTCCATCATGATCCATTGAAATGACACCATATAAGTCATGGTTTGGGATAAAACCCAAATTGTCTTTTCTTAAATTTTGGTATGCTATGCATAAGTAAAATATTTACAACCAAAGTCGGATAAGCACGTCTTTGTAGGTTATTCCAAAGAATTTGTTGGGAATTTCTCCATAACACTGAGGACAAAAGAGTTTGTTACTTGGAACGTCAAGTTTCTTGAGAAGGAATTTTTCGTGAAAAGTTAAGTGGGAGGACAATAGAACTTTGATAAGGTTGTTGAACCTTAGCTATATGTGCTAAGTAGCGCAGCGCCAGAAAGTGTCCCGGTGACGGCCACAATGCTCATGGCTCTCGTGATTACAAAAGGTGTGATCTCGGAGATTAGAGTTCCTATAGAACCATGTGAGTCGGTAAGAATCAAATAGTAAGATTTGATAAGCAAGTCGTTATTGTTTTGACAATGATGAACCGACTACATGCAAAGAAGCGATGATGGGCCCTGACTCCATAAAAAATGACTAGAAGTCATGGAATCCGTGATAGTATCCATACACGAGAAATCAAGTTTCTGAACTTTGAAGACCCTCCGGAAAGGCGTGAAGCCTATCGGTCGTGTTTGGATCTATAAAGAAATAGACATGGATGTTTCAAATCTATGAAATAGTCGACATGTCAAAAAGAGTTTACGACAATGTTCAAGGGATTGACTATGATAAGATTTGATCTTTCATAGCGATATTTAGTCTGGACGGATTAATGTAGCAACCACTACATATACTTTTGTATATGGTAGTTGAACAAACAAAACAAGTTCTTCTAATAGAACGGTTACCTAGGACGTGTACATGACACGATCCAAAGGGTTTTGTTGATTCAAAGGATGCTAAAAGAGTATGCAAAACTTCAATGGTTGAAGTAAGCATAGCGGAGTTGGAATCTTCACCATGATGAAACTGTTAAAAGAGTTTAAATTCATCGGAGATGATGAAGATGCTTGCATTTGCAAGAAATTAAGTGGGAGCGCTGAGACATATTTCTAATACATTATGTAGAGGACATATTGTTGATTGGAAATGATGTATCTTGTATTGACACAGGTTAAGAATTTCATTTCGATGAAAGACTTAGGCATAACCCAAGAATTAGGCATCAATGTCTATATGAATAGATTGAGGCGCTAATATGGTTTTGCCAAATGTACATAGATAAGATGTTGAATGAGTTCAATATGGAAACAACAAGAAAGGTTCTTGACGCACGGAAAGGACTGAATCAAGATTCGAGTGTGTTGACACGAGATTCAAGTGTTTTGACACTTGGTGAAATCACAAGAATATTTTGATCAATCATTCTTTGAGATGTACACATCCAGATATGTCCTATGCTCTAAATGTTATGAGCATATACCAGAATGATTCATAAGATGATCATTGGACAATAGTAAAGATATTCTTATGAGCTTTGGAAGAACTAAGAATATACCATGTATAAGTAACAAATAGTTAAAGGTAGTTCATTGTAAAGTGTTACATTGATACTAGTTTTGTCACAAGATACAAATTAAATTTATCTCCATTTAGACTATGGGTAGCACAATGTAATGGAAAGGATGTTCCATGATGGATTTGGATGAGTTCCAAAGTTGAGACATTGTGACGGATACTACAACAAAAGGCTAAGTATATAACTGTTGTAGTAGCAGCAAAGGAGGGCATTTGTGTTAAGTAGTTTGTTATCAAACTAGGTGTGGTTCAAAGTGGGCTAATACTATGAAGATATATTGTGTGACAATAATGTCAACATATTTTGAGCCGAAGGAACTAAAGGTCTCACCAAAGGACCAAATTTATACAATGCCATCTCATTGGAGAATGAGTAATGCGTGGAGATGCAAGGACATGCAAATACACATGGACCTGGAAGTGTCAGATCCGAAGATTATGTTTACCACTAGCAATAGTGTCTATACAACACCAGAAAGCCATAGGTGTTGAATGCACAAGTTTTTAACTAGATTATTGACTCTAGTGCAAGTGGGAGACTGTTGGAGATATGCCCAAGAGGCAATAATAAAGTGGTTATTATTATATCTTTATGTTTATGATAAATGTTTACATCCCATGCTATAATTGTATTAACCGGAAACATTAATACTTGTGTTTTTTGTAAACATAAAAGAGTCCCTAGTAAGCCTCTTGTTAAACTAGCTTGTTGATTAATGGATGATCATGGTTTCCTGATCATGGACATTGGATGTCGTTAATAACGAGATCATATCATTAGGAGAATGATGTGATGGACACACACCCATAGTAAGCGTAGCATAAGATCAAGTCATTAAGTTCGTATTGCTGTAAGCTTTCAAATACATAGTAACCTAATCCTTCGACCATGAGGTTATGTTAATCACCATCACCGGATGGATACTTTGATGACATCAAACGCCGCTTCGTAACTGGGTGGTTATAAAAGTGTCATTAGGTATTCTGAAAGTATGTGTTGAAGCGCATGAACCAAGATTGGGATTTTTCCATCCATATGACGGATAGATATGCTCTGGGCCCTCTCGGTGGAATGTCATCTAGTTAGCTTGCAAGCATGTGACTAGGTCACAAGGGATGACATATCACGGAACGAGTAAAAAGTACTTATCAGTAACGAGGAAGAACTAGGTATGGAGATACCGACGATCAAACCTCGGATAAGTATAGTATCGCGTGACAAAGGGATTTGGTTTCGTATGTAAGTGGTTCAATCGATTGCGAAGTCATCGTTGAGTATGTGGGAGCCATTATGGATCTCCAGGTCCCGCTGATGGTTATTGATAGGAGATATGTCTCTGTCATGTCTACATATTCACGAACCGTAGGGTGACACACTTAAGGTTCGAAGTTGTTTTAAGTAGATATGGAATGTGCGTTGGAGACCGAATGTTGTTCGGAGTCTCGGAATGGATCCGGGACATCACGAGGAGATCCGGAATGGTCCGGAGAATGAGATTCATATATTGGGATCATTTTCTAAGTTAGGAAATGTTCCGGAGTGTTTGTAAGGAGATTCTAGAAGGTTTCGGAATGTTCTGGAAGGTTCTAGAGGATTTCTTGGAGTTTGCTTGAAAACCAAGAAAGCGTAAAAGGAAACCTAGTGGGGCAAGACACGGATTCGTGGGGGAGGAGGACTCCTTCCCCCTCCCCAATCCGCCGGCCCTAGAGGAAGGGGAGTCCTACAAGGACTCCCCTCCCATGGCGCCTCACCCCCTTAAATAGAAGGGCAGGGGCGCCCCCTCCAAGCTCTCTCTCACAACTCCCAATCTCTGCCGCCTCTCTCCTCCACCTTTCTTCTGCACAGGCATAGGCGAAGCCCTGCAGAATTCTCTACTCCACCACCTCCACCACGCCGTCGTGCTGCTGGGATTCCGTGGAGAAGATCTACTACCTCCGCTGCTCGCTGGAACGGGGAGAGGAAGGTCTGCTTCGACTCCGCACGTGTGACCGACTGCGGAAGCGCTGCCGGAACGCGGCGCCGGAAGGATCGTCCACACGATCTTTGAGATCGGCAAGTGATCGACTACATCAACCACGAGATCCAATCTCGTAACGCTTTTGGATCGACAAGGGTTAGTACCGATCTATCTCGTTGCACATGTCTAATAGATTAGATCTTGGCTGTTGTCTAGATTAGATCTGGGTTTTGTTCGTTCTTGCGGTAGAATTTTTTGTTTTCCATGCTACGAACCCATCAGGGGACCACTCCTTTTATGGGAGTCGCAATGGCTCTATTCTCTATATTCCTATCTATCATTTTAGAAATTTATAATTCTTCTGTTTTACTGGATGGAAATTTAATCAATTAGGTTTCTACTAATCTAAAAAAGAGAAGCGCCCTTAGCATGGGGGCAATAGAAACTAAACTAGTAAGGGAAGAAACACCTAGTGAGGAAGACCATACTTTGTCTTGCTTTACCCTTGTACCTCTAGGAATAGCTCTAGCGTATCCTGTGGTTAAAGAGAGAAATATTTCTCGGAAGCTGTTGTTAAGGGGGTAAGTGCACTCATACTAATGGGGGTGAAATTACTTGGATTTATTTGCTTTGCCCGCCCTGCCTTCGTATCTACAACTGGATAATTGATTTACCGAGGAATAGTATTATTTAATTCATTTGAGTCGTGCCCTTGTTGGAAAGAAAAGGAATCTGGCCACACACAAAAGAAGTCGGTGGAAGGTATGAAATTTCTCGGCGGGAGGTCAGAAAAAAAGCAATCGCCACGAGGTACTGTCATTGAGATACTGGAGGAAGGTGGGGATGACGTCAAGTCCGCATGGCCCTTATGGGCTGGGCCACACACATGCTACAATGGCAATGACAATAGGAAGCAAGGTCGTAAGACAGAGCTGGACCTGTTATAGTTTAGGGGGAGCAGATGCAAGATTTTTCTTTCCATAGCCGGCCAAATGACCACCGGATCATCGGTCTACTTGAATTAGATCGAGCTGCTTTGAAATCAGATGGTGTTTTTCGCAGCAGTCCAAGGGGTTGGTTCACTTTTGGTCATGCGGCCCTAACTATAACGGTCCTAAGGCAGGCGCGGGCCCACCTCAATTCAAGGGTGTTCAAGTGAATAACCAAAAACTAGTCATTTGTAGTATATAACATGTATATACATGAAAAGAAAGGAAAAAAAAACAGTGTAATGAGTGAATCAGCCCAACAGCCCAGTTTCCTCCACGGCTCCACGTTGCTTCCTACTCTAAGTGGCCAGATATTCTGACCCCATCCCACTTTTTGTTGTTTGTTAGGTCGGGTCGGCTCCAACGGGCAGTGCCCACCTCATGCGAAAAAGCCCCCTCAGCCCTGCCCAGTTGGGAAGCTGGAATCGAGCTTCGCTACCGGGTAGTGTCGAGTCCGTCCCACGCAGCGCTCCAGCCCGACAGGGGTCGACGGCCCGCACCCTCATTTGTCCCCTCCTCGCACGATGTGCAGACCCTTCCGGACTCAAGCTCCACCGTCCTCGTCCGAGCTCGCCCCCATCCCCGTCCCCGTCCGAGCTCCACCGCCCTGGTCGTCGTTCCCGACGAGCTCCAGCGCCCTCGTCGCCGTCCCCGTCGAGGTCCTAGTGGTGCTCGTGGCCCCTCCTTGCATCGTCCCCTCCGGACATGTCGAGCTCCTGGCGGGGTGTGTCCTCGTCGGAGCTTGGTCTCCTGGCGGCGGGGAAGGAGGAGCTCGGTCTCCTGGCAGCGTCTGCGCGCAGCGACGCCGGCGAAGGCATGTAGCGGCAGCTCCTATCACTGGAGAAGATCGGCATCCCGGCCGCATCGGCTCCAGCGACGACCCATTGACGCGGAGCTCGACCACGACCTCCCGACGGCGGCCCGTTGACGAGGAATTGGACCGTGACCTCCCGTTGACAAGGAGTTCGACCGCGACCTCCCGGCGGCGGCCCATTGACGAGGAGTTCGACCTCCTAGAGCGCCGGCGGTGGCTTCCAAAGGACCCGATTGCTTTTTTTTTATCTAGGAACCCCATTGCTTTTTATTTTTATATGGCTAGGCTCAACTGATCCGACCTACCAAACAAAGTCTCAGTTGTGCTCATCTCAACTGACCCGACCTACCAAACGCAACACAATAATGCAACTTGTATGAGGTCCACGTTGCTATACCTAGCATGTATGAGATAAGAAAGCACATCCGGACTACCAAACACACCCTATATTTCCGAGCTGGTCGCTCGCACCAGGCACATGAGTACGCGACTAGTGATTAGCGAAAGACGTCCGTTGGGCGCCGCTATTCCCCTTCCCCAACCCTCAATCAATCAATTCATGTTTCCCCGGACTGAACGAGACCTAGCGACGACGGGCAACACGGAACGGCGCAGTCCCAGGATCCCGGCGCTGACGCGGTCATCTTCCATCTCTGAACCTCGAATCGGCTCGAATCTTCTCGCCCCTGACCCACGTACCACCTGCAGCAGTGCAGCCTGCTCCTGTCGACGAGGACATCCGCGGCGGCTGGGCTGATTGATTCTTCATCGCCGACGGCCGACCATCGCTCCTCCTCCCTGCCGTAGTTTCCCTGCTCCGGCTTATCAGATCATTACGTTTTGCAATTGTAGAGGATTTGAGTTGAGGTACTGTATGTATGTATTACATAGGAATTCAGAAAAATTATCGTAGAAGCTGTGCGAAATTCAGGTGAAATAAAGTTTTGTTTTGTTTTGTTTTTTCAGATTGCATCGGTTAGTTTTGGACAGAAACATGAAGAGAAAGAATGGCCCTGTTGTAGATTTGAAGGCATTCTTGGAAAGAGCTGCTGCAAAGAAGAGATAAACTGAAAACCAATCTGAAAGTCAGAGCAATCAAATGCAATTGGTGTTATTCCAAGGGCAAACTGGCAATGGGACAAGCACTCCATCTAAACCTGAACTAGTTCTGCCTGTTGCAACTGATGGTGTTGAGAGGGTCTTTTCTTGAATGAGCTTTATCAAAAACCAGTTAAGAAGCAAGATGAGCCAAAGGTTCTTGAATGGTTGCTTAGTTACATTCATTGGTAGGGATTTTTTTCTTCCAAGTTAAGGACGAGGACATCATCACAAGTTTTCAAGCTTTGAAGGCCTCTATAAGGCTATAACTTGTAAGTTTTACTTTCATTTTGCCATTTTTGTCTTCTATATATTCAGATGTTTCTTCTTTGTTATATTGAACAATTCAAACTTATATAGGTTAATCAATTTCATTTTATGACCTATTCTATGAATTTGTGATATTATGCTCAAATATTTTGCATATCTTCTATGTACTATACCGTCAGACTATATGATGCTATAATCATAGTATAAATGCCAGAAAAACTAGGTTTTAGACTGTAAAAGAATTTTTTTTATAACCTCAAAATTTTGAATACATAGTCTCAAAATTCTAGGCCCACCGCTGTCCTAAGGTAGCAAAATTCCTTGTCGGGTAAGTTTTGACCCGCACGAAAGGCGTAATGATCTGGGCACTGTCTCGGAGAGAGGCTCGGTGACATAGACATGTCTATGAAGATGCGGACTACCTGCACCTGGACAGAAAGACCCTATGAAGCTTTACTGTTCCCGGGGATTGGCTTTGGGCCTTTCCTGCGCAGCTTAGGTGGAAGGCGAAGAAAGCCCCCTACCAGCAAGCACCCCCACTAACTCACACGTCATTCTTGCATCTCACTGACACTGGGCCCGCTTTTTCTTCCTTCCCTCGGTCTACCCAACTATCTCTATAATGGGGCAGAGAAGGATAAGCAAAGTAGGCGCACTAATATTTATTAATTCATAGTTTTTGAGACTTCATACTCTTTTTTGTTTTGACTCTTGGTCCGGTACAGGTTGAGATCAAGAGTGATTTGCGCTATACCCGTGTGAAGGAAGGAACAGACTTCACTCATAAACATCTTCGGCAATGGAACCAGTCCTAGTTCTCATCTTGAACATAAAGAGGGCAGGCAAGAAGAACCTCCACCAAGTTTTTGATTCTTGGTGATTTGACGGTATCAATGTCCCTCTCCCTTTTGGGGACTGGGATGGCGTTCTTTGAACTACGCGACCAATATTCTCAACCCCTACTTTCCTATTATATTGTTCAATACATTCGCGGAGAATTTTATGAATTTCTGCTACCACTTCTAGGGAAAAACTAGAACTCCTAACTCAAAAAATCGGCAATTCGTAATGCTCTCTTCCTTTCCATACCCCTTTTCAGGAGCGGGCGTGACTCGATGAAATTCCACCCATGACTTATGTGTACCACTAGTGCCACAAAGGCCTTTGGTGGTCTTATTGGCGATAGCACGGTTTGCTCTTTTTATGGCATTTCTTGAATCACCTAAAGGCTTAGGAAAATCAACTACTATCGTTAGGCTAGGAGAAAGATCAATCCTTCGTTCGGGGACAACCCTAGAAGTTCTTATTTCTGAAGAGTATGGGACCACATATCTACACACATTAAGGTCACGAGAAGGCCTTTCAACCCTCGCTTTCGCGGTTGCTTCCCTCTAAGGTGCAGATGCCGTTCTAGCAGGTACAAGAACTCCCGTTCAGTAGGTGTCTGCTTTAGCAATGTCTTTGATCCTTGATCAACAATTTGAGGAAGACGAGACAGAAGCCTTTGGATGAAACTAATGAATCTTCCAAACGGGTGTTGAGATGCCTATGCCTAAGAGAGATAAGCGGAGGACGTATGATAGCCGAGAGGATGTCAGTAAATGACGGAGTGAGCCGTGCGAGATGAAAGTCTCATGCACGGTTTTGCATGAGAGAAAGAAGCAAGGAATCCTCTTTTCGACTCTGACTCCCCCACTCCAGGGTGGGTCATATAGTCTTGGGGAAGTAGGTCAGAGTTTATGTTTAAGCTTGTCTTCTCGGGCTTACAACATAAGCTGATTATAGAATAGATCTCGAGTAGATACAAGAAGACAGCATGCTAAAGCGATCGAAATGGTTCTACATGACTAGTCGTCTCCTGCAGGGCGCGGAACTGAAAATCCTCTTTTGCTAGGCCGTTTGGACTCCAAATACAAACATGGTTCAGCATCTACTAATTCGGAACTTAATTTGAAAGCCATATTTCGACTCGGACGCTCTTCTAATAATCAACGAATGGCAAGTGCTCTTCCTTGTTTAGATCCTATTTCAATCGGAACTTTCTGCGTCGATCCTTTTTTTATTACGTCTTGGTGGAAAGCAATATCAATCTGGTGAATGATATTTTGATCAATGCTAGCTGTCTCTAAGGACAGGTAATTTCCCACAAACTTTCTTCTTGAAGTTGATGACCCAAGGGAACCTCAATCTAGCCAACATATCTTTGTTACACTTTCTTGATCATGATTCAAGGCATCTTGAAGAATTGCCATGACGGTGACATTGAGTTGATTGTTTATCTCCTCCATAGGCTCCATGTTGTAGGGGTTGTGATATTTGAATCCATATTCCATAATCCTCCATATATGAACACTTGAGCTTTTGAAATGAGAATGCAATAGATATTGCCAATTGGCAAAATTAGATTCATCTAGCTTAGGAGGTGAGCCATGATGGTTTATATGAGGCGTAGGGAGGGTAGTAGATTGATATCTAAGTGGTGGGGGTACACTTCCCATAGGCTTTCCTTTTTCCTTGTTGCCATATGTATCGGTGTTAGAGTCCTTGAGAGGATATTCCACCGGTTTGGTGCTGCTTGTTGATTGAGTATCAATGGTTTTGGAAATGACAACTTTCTTTTTCCCAAGGTATAACTCAAACATGGCTCTCATCACTTGTCAGACTGAATCCATATATTCGACAAGTTATTTCCTAGAGATGAGAGTCACCTCGAAAACTTGGGCAAGTTTATCACCGTACTTACTCGGGTCTCCCATACTCTCTTAGGCGGTAAGTAAGAGCTGAGGCTGTGATACCAATTGAAAGATCGATATAAGCGACTAGAGGAAGTGAATAGGTGCTACTCAATTTTTAGCTTCTTTTCAAATTAAGTCTTGACACAAAGTAAGTTCTCTAGATACGCAACTATGTGAACCTATATGACAAGCAAGCAAGCAACAATAATAGTGAGCAAAGGACAGGGATAACTGAGTAATGGACATGAAGGTCTATTCCCGAAGTTCCTTACTTTTGAGAGGGGGAGTATGTCTCCGTTGGAGGGTGGGCGGTACTAAGACCACCAACACCACGAAAGGACTAACCCTATTCTCTCGCGCACCCGTCACAACGCAAGCACACGATCCACTATGTGGTTGTAGGGCTCCCAGATTAGCCATCCGAGAATACCTTATGCATTCATCCACGATTCCCATGATTAGTGTGTCGTGGCGCATAATTGACAGGTTTCAAAGTAAACATTCATTGAATAATCAGATACAAGTCATACCTCAAGGTCAGTATGGCTACACCTTACATAGGCCTTGACGGGCGAGCATCAATCACCAGCAGCTGAACTTTATTGAAGCGTCGAGCTCAAGTCACGCATTAAATCCTACATGAAACGGATGTAACATCCTAGTGTTTAGTAACCAACTGAAGGGTTCCGTAGCAGACTAAAAAATTCCTACGTTGAAACTCCCTAACGCCCAAGATCAATCTATGTAGTAATGTAGTAACGGCCGGAGCGTATAGAATACATACCCTTGTAGACCGTACGCGGTTAACATTCCGAGGGAAACGTGGTTGAAGTAGTCAAACTTGTAAACGACCTCAAGGTCGTGAAGCTCCTCGCAAGTCATCCCTTGCTCCTTCTTCATCGTGTAGCAGCTCCAGATCACGACATCCAAGGTGCATCAAGTGAGGCCCCTCGTGGTTTCGTACACATACGGTGTACGTTGACGACCTCCGACTCCTTGATCCCTGCCAGGAGTACGGAAGTAGATCTCTGGCTTGGAATCCTTGCAGCGCAACGGCGTGTTATAGGTGCGCTGTCTTTTGCGCGAATAATCCTTTCTTGGGACCGTGCCAACGCGTGGAGACAACTATGTAGAGAGAGGGAGGAATTTTCTAAGGAAAATTCCTTAGATAACATCTCAAATTGTGTTGTGTTTATTCCCACCCATGGGCACCCGTTTATATAGGAGGAGGGGGTGTGCCCTCCCCTTTGGTTTTCCCATGTGGCTAAATAAGGGAGAGAGGGGGGAGGCTCCATGGGCCCTAGGGATTCATGGGCCGGCCGACCAGGGGTGGGCCCACCCCGCGGACAACCCTAGGCTGGCCGGGTGGGCCCCCTTGAGGCGGCTAGGCCTTGGCCCTTGGCCCTTCCCTCTTGTGGTTTTCCCTCATGGGTCCTTTTTTTCTAGGAAGTTTGGCCCATTAGTGGAATACCCCTTCAAATTAGATTTTAATATTATATTTAATATTAATTACATTAATTAATATGTAAATACATATTACAAAATCCAATTTGACCCGAAACACCTTTCGGTTCCCTTTCGATTTCCTCCGAACGACTTCGGAACTTTCCCGAAACGATTCTGGTTCTCTCACGGAACATTTTCGATTTCCTTTTCTCTTTCATATGGTGATTCCAACTTACAGATGATCTCTAGCCCATCGTACCCTTAAGTGTATTTCCCCACGGCTCGGGAATGGCACAGACATGATCTCCATCAATGATCAATAGCGGGACCGGGATGCCCATAATGACCCCTGTGCATTCCACGATGATAATGTCGTTTGAACTGTAAATGTCGTTTCCCATTCCCTTTGCCACTTTATACCTAGTTCACCTGAGATTTGATCTACGGTATCTCCATACCTTCGTTCGATCTCGTTACCGATGAACTTGTTTTCTCATTCCCATGGCGTTGCATTCCATGACCTAGTCACACGCTTGCAAGCTTCATTAATGCAACGTCACGATATGGACACAAATGTATCTGTCTGTTACATTGACATAGGTATGATTATTCGGGTGCTTATGATTCGCTACCCTATGATTGGATGAAGGCTTACAGCCCATGAAGGTTTCAGATGACAACCCAAGGAAGCAACCGACAAAGGCTTTGATTGTATTAGGAAAGAGACTATGAACCGACATTGTGTTGGTATTGTAATTACGCGTGTATGAAATCTATCCGCATACAGCTTTGAGACCCGTCCTATTATATATAGGACGGGAGAAGCCCAAGCGAGGGTACCAAAACCTAGAATACAACTTGTAATAGTGTAATTACTCAATATTCAGGCGACTTTGATTCCATTGTTTCCCTCACATCTAACGAAATCCCTAGCGTTCTCTTTTCCGCGAAACCCCAAGTCCATTACTATGGGCATTGTCGAGGTTACCCCTCGTCAATTGGTGCCGTCTGTGGGAAACCTGAACACTCGAAATAAGGATTCGGCGGAACGCTCTCCACCAAGCATCAACTTGACAAAAGCAGCTCCACACCCGCCCACCCATAAAGCTACGCTGACAGAAGTACCGAAACCTTCCATCGGATCCTCAATTGAAGTCGAAGCACAGATCGAAGCAGGCGACGAAAGCGAGCAAATCGAGATGAATCTGGGGGATCTTAACGGTCTTTATGACAATCTCTCCTTCGGATCAGACCCACAGTTAACCCCACCATGTGAAGCAAGCCCCATGAATTCGGAACTCGAAGAAAGCAGGGAAAGCATTGACTTCGGAATTCGGATGGCGGAAATCTATGAAGAACAAAAACTGATGGACTTCACTGGCTCATCCGATAGTGTCTCCATCGGTGCAAACGATGACGTTACCAGTCCATATGCGACTCAGCACCAAGTATGCGTGACCATCGGAGACGCCACGACCTAGCAAGACTCCAATGGTAACCCAATTTTTAATCCCGATGTTATACTTTCAAACCATAATGCAAGAAGTCACGACAATGAAGGAAGCCAAGGAAACAGGGGAGACCCAACAACTAATCGTGCAAATCAGGAGGAAGAGCAACCGCGCAGGGGCGAGAGGCAAACTCTCAGCTTACTAGCTAGTGCATGGGAGAAAGCAAGAGCAGCAATTTCGGGTGCAGTTCCAGTGACAATAGATGCTACCCACGAAGACCTATTGGCATACCAATATCTGCTTCATTGCAAAAAGAGAGATTTACTCAGGATACAGAGGCAACTCGACGAAAGTAAAAGGGTCGCCGACGAATCTAGCATACGACGAGCGCAGCTAAGCTCCACCCGAGGATCAAGGAGCATAAGAGGAGGAGCATCGCCTAGGAGAGGGACGTCCAGGTTGCGGGATATCCCCAAAGAAGAGAGGAGCGGACTAATCCGAGACCTTGATCTATCATTCATGTCCATAGACCAAGCTGGAAATATCAAGGCAAAAACAGCCCAGGAAGCCATTGTAGCCACGCAAACATATCTAATTACAACGCAGCCCGCACCCGATGATCCTCGCGCGGCCCTTCACCGCTCCGCACTGATAAATCTCGGCATGGTAGGAGAGTCTCTCGCGCAAGTAGATAAAGGAACCACGCGATAACTCGATAGATCCCCAAGCCATCGCAGTAGCCCTCGACACGGAGGTCATACCCGACGATCACGATCACCACATTGGGTCCACTTTCCAGAATCAGAACCGCAAAACGACACAAGAAACAACATCACCCAGTGATGGATCGACAGATCCAAAGAAGAACGCAGTACCCGAAGATACCATGATGGTGAAAGCGAGGAAGAACAAGAATTATGCGGAGCTAGTTGCTTTACCCGATGGGTTCGCAAAACTCTAGTACCAAAAGATTTTAAGTTACCCTAAGATTGCCAAAAGTACGATGGTCTTCAAGAAACCGAAGCTTGGCTGACAGATTACCTGGCAACCGTCAGACTACAAGGCGGATCCAAAGCTATAGCAATGCAAAGCTTGTAGCTGCACCTAACTGGTGCAGCATGCTCCTGGCTAAAACAACTACACGAAGAGTCTGTCAGCAGCTGGAACGATCTTGAGGACAAGTTTATCAGGAATTTCCATTCCACATTCAAGCGACACGCGTCTTTGGAGCAATTACGGGCCTACAAGCAAAAATCGGGGGAGTCAATACGGGCTTTCATCCAACGGTTGAACATCATAAAAAATTCGGCTGGAGCCATATCCGATGAAAGAGCAATTGACGCCTTCAACGATGGACTTCGTTGACAAGAGTTCATTGAAGAACTAGGACGGATCAAGCCAAAGACAATTTCACAGCTGATGGACATAGCCAATGGATGGGCTGATGGGGAGGACATAGTACACAACAAAAGAGCCCGCTCACCCGAAGACGATAGAGACGCAATAATGATCGATGACGATGAACCAATGATGGATATCATACACCTAGCTATGTTGCAGCAAGCTTCTCTAGAGGGGACAATCGACGAAGTAACAATCAAAACAATGGATATCACAGCAATAGGGACAACATCAGTGGAAGCCAGTCGCAACAACGATATCAGACGGCAAATCGAGATCCATCTATGTCAGAGGAACAAATACTGGAAGGACCCTACAATATGCACTACTACGTCGACTCAACGGGGAAAAGGCGATCAAATCATCTCTTAAAGGATTGCCGAGCTTTCTTGAAAATGCAAGAAATATGCAACGCAAGGGCACCTAAAGCAGCAAACCGAGTCTACACCACCGCACCTGGCACTTTGGCCATCGGCGCGCCACCGCCACCATAGGGGCATCCGCCAGCAGGGCAGCCACAAAGTACAACGCACCAAGATGACGAGTATCCCAGGTCGAAAGGAGCAATGTCAATGATCTAGAAGGGACCACCCTCTAACAAAACACAGAAGCTGATTACTAGGCAAGTAAACATGGCAGTAATAAAGCCACTTCCCACACCGGAGTACCTCCACTGGTCAGAATAAGAAATTATCTTCAGCAGAGCTGATCATCCATTGCGGGTCCCCCAACCAGGCCAATCGGCACTAATAGTTGAAGCGCAAATCGGTGGGTTCGATATGAGCAAGGTTTTTTTGGATGCCGGAAGCAGCATAAACCTGATTTATGCCAAAACTCTATGGGGCATGAATTGGTCAATGACGAATCTAGCATCCACAGACACGACTTTCCATGGGATAGTCCCAGGGAAGCCGAAATTCCATTGGGTAAAGTCCATCTCAACTTAGTCTTCGGGTCAAAAAATAACTTAGACGAGAAAACTAGAATTTGAAGTTATGGATTGGCCATCTCAATACCACACGATCCTCGGACGACCAGCTTTCGCTAGGTTCATGGCAGTACCTCATTACGCATATCTAGTGTTAAAAATGTCAGCCCCCAATGGGGTCATAACAGTCAAAGGAAGTTTTAGGCTCGCGGACAACTGCGATCGAGAGTTCAACAAAATCTCAGAATCTTTCGGGATGGAGGCAGGACTTGGACAGTTGAAAATAGCAGACGAGGAGCCGATATACAAAGGACACATCCGCAAAAAGAAAATGGCGGAAGAGCAAGTGCGCAACAGTCTCGCAAAAGTAGCGTATGCAGCCTCCAACATAGGTCCCGCATAAGAAGACCCACTAATCAACAAGACAAGAGCACCACGACACGGAACATGATGAAGATCCCCAAGAACAGAAGCCGAAGTTCCTTAAAAAAACCTCCATTTAGACGTACTTTATATTCAATAAAGGCCAACGGCCAGGAGATCACGCCCTCGCAATGTAGTCCTATCCATGATTATCAATAAATAAGGAAAATATTCCGCGACATACAAACTTCTATGGCACGCGAACATTAGTTCGTCGGGTCCTCAAATTAAAATAATACAGCATGCAATCAAAATCAAACATATGACCTTTTTGATAAATGTCTATACAATCCTTCAGTTATACAGTACAAGGCTGCACAAACAGGCAGTCAGATCTCAAAGTTAACAAAAAATTCTTCGTCTGCTTCTAAGCATTTACGCACGATCCTAATGGCGGGTCTACGAGCGACGGTGTAATGAGGTGCCATATAAACAAGGCCGCCATCGGGAGGAGGAGGCAGATCTGAAGATATAACATCTAGATCTAACGTCGGATGATGTGCATGCACCCACGAAAGTGCAAGCTTGGAACCCGCCACAAGTTGAAGCTTCACATAATGGTGAATCCTTTCACCTTGTCGAAACTTTGCAACAAACTCCGCCAAGGTATGGGGCTGAGGATCTCGAGAAAACATGGCATTGTAAACAATGGCCAAAGATTTGCGGTAGCACTCGACGAACTGCTCCAACTCCGATAGGCGATCCTGAAGCAACACCACAGTATAGGCACAACGATGATCAATCCAGAAATCTGTGTCATAATTTTGGGAGGCGGACGCAAGGGCGTGCATTCGGTTGCGCAAACGTTGGCTCTCCTCCCTCTCGCACAATCGAATGCCTACAAAGACGGGAAGACAATGTCAAATTCCTGCAAATCAGAAAAAGGACCCGAGGAAAAAGGAGAAATACTCACATAACAGCTTTTCGCTCGCCCTGGAAACTTCCTCCAAGAGAAAAGCCTCGCGGTTGAGGGATTGGCGTGTTTTCGATTGGGAAACATCCACCATCGATTGAACAACCCGAAGTTTTCCTTCAAGTTTTTTCACCTGCTCTATCTTTTCATCATACAATGGCGGATCCATAATACGCACGATAGTGGAACTGGCCACACCTATTATAGAGGAGGAAGGAGCAGCATTCGACAGTTGCGCGGAGCCAGAAGGAGCTGGTGGATCATTCAAAATCTGGAAAAGCAAAAAGATATGAAACGTTCAGTATGCAAAAGCAAGCTCATACACATATATTCAAAAGTTGCCTTCTTGTAAAAAGAAGCAAGGGAGAACTGGGTAAATTCAAGCTTCATTACAATAGCAGCAAGGGGGACACGATAAAAGTTAAAAAACAAAGCCTACGAAGTCGTGCCCTTCAAAGACAGGGTGGCACTAGCAAAAGGGGCACTAGCTACAAGAGCAGCAGAGGTAGCCGAAGAACGAGCGCCCGTCGTTGTAGGGGTAGCCGAAAAAGGGGCAGCCAGGTTCTTCGAACCTGAGCCCAGACCTAGGAGCAGCCGAGAATATTTTTTGACCCTCTTAATATATGGCTTCAGGTCAACTGCTTGGCCATTGGGGGTGACTGGGACAAAGGAGCTAACCTTCTCCCAATCGACCTTCTCGTCGTGCGCCATCGCCAGAGCCATCGAAGTTTCGGGACCACTTCTCGACTGCGTCAAACTATAACCAACAAGGGGGCCGGGATCAGCATCGAAGATAGCGACAAGATCATTCAGGTTGTTCGGCACATCCTTGGTTGGAAATATCTTGGCATGAAAATTCTTGAAGGCACGGCGGGAGCGGACAAGAAGGTTGCACCGACGAATGTTGTTGGCCTCCTAGGTGCTAACAACATCCGACAATGGATCAACCTTCTTATCTTCATTCAGCGTCAGGTTATGGCCACTCAGTTCTGAAAACAAAAAGGGAAGAAAGGATTGGTAACCAAAGAAAAGAAATAAAATGAAGATGCACAAGACAAAAACTTACGGGTCAACGAATCATTGAGGGCCTCCAAGCGTTGTCGTAGATTTACATGTCGAACAGTGGCTTGCCTGGCCACTTCTTCGGCATCAACTTTCTCCTTCCGATTGGTCTCCTCCAAAGCCTCTTCAGCGGCTCGAAGTCTAACCTCAAGATCATCAACGCGCTTCATCGCCTCATCCCGAATAACTCCAGATTGCTTGGCAGCGATTGTGTGAATAAATAATGAAAAAATGAGGAAGAACATTTCACAAAGAGATTACGAAGATGACCAGCACATACCCTTCAGTTCTTCGGCTTCATCACGAATTATTATAAAACGAGAGACCATACCGACCATCTCACGCATCAAAGGTTGAGCAAAGAAACATCACAACAAAAGGATATGAAGGCAAAAAAAGAGGCTACAAGAAGAAATATTCTGAAATAGAAAGTGACTTACATCCTTCATATCCACATCAACAGGCTCTTCAGATATCACCACCCCTTTACCCGCGGTTTTCTTCCTTTTTTGCAGCGGTGGCTTGGATGAAGTGGCAGCATCTTTCTAGATGACCTTCTCCACAGGAGACAGGAGTTTTTCTTTCGGCTCTGCCGATGGCGGAGGAGATTTCTTTGCAGAGCAGCCCACGGATGTGCGAAGAGGAGATGTGGGAGGATCTTCGTCATCACTGCAAAATAACAACACAAGTGGAACAAGCATCAACAGTAAAAACCACCCGGTAAAATGGAAAAAGAAGCAAGTGAATATTTACAAAGACACATCCTGCGCAAGGCGGAACAAATTCACCTAGGCGGGAGCAGCCACGATCGGAGAAGTACCAAAAGGCTTGGAAGAAGTCGAGTCATCCGAGTCCTCGACCCTTTCCATAGCATAAGGGCGCTTCCTCTTTTTGCCAGCACGCTCTACGCGGAAATCTCTAGAGCCAGCTAAAGGAAGAGATTGCGTCTTCGAAGAAGAATCAGATGCAGAGAACTCCCCTTCCTCATCCGCAGCAGTCCCAGTCAGAGGGAGATCATCGAATGCAGAGGGATGGACATGGGGCTCACCACTTCCAGGAAGAGAAGGAAGGGAGCTGAGATGATCAAAATCCTACACAAAGAGGAAGACATAAAGAAAGGAAAAAGTACATCTGCAAACAGAAGAAAGGAAAAGATGAAGGCAAAGGAAATTTACCTTAGGGAGCCGGTTTTTCTTGCCAAAAGGCTCGACAAGACAGATTGAAGCAACCGGGCTATTCTTGGTCAGAGTGGTGAAGCTCCGGACCCTTTTCTCATACACCTTGAGGGCAAGGTCTTCCGAGGAAATCCTCATCGGGTCCTTCCTCCCGGTGTACGCCCACATGCCAGAAAGCTGAGCCTGAAGCGGCTGGATGCGAATCCGCAAAAAGTATGCCAGGACCTAGAGAGCCAACAATTCTTTGCCAACCTCATGCCATAGCTTTAAAATACGATCGACAAAGGGCTAGATTTCCGCCATTTCTTCGGCAGAAGGATGCTGATCCCAGGAGTCAAGTTTACGGCAGGGTTTCCTAGGATCAAAGGGGGCTAACCCGAAAGATTGGCCTTCGAGTGGCTGATCCTTGACATAAAACCACTTGGACTTCCAACCTTGGATAGAATCAGTTATTTTGAAGTCCAAGTAATCAACATCGGATCGGACAAAAAAATGGCGCCACCAACATCATGGACAATGGTGTCAGTGGCGTTACGATGAACATATAAGAAGTGCTTCCAAAGGCCCCAATGGGGATGAATCCCAAGAAAACACTCACAAAGAGTGACGAAACAAGCGACGTGGAGAATAGAGTTGGGCGTGAGCTGATACAGCTGCACGCCATAAACAAACAAAAGGCCACGAAGAAATTCATGGACAGGAAGAGAAAGACCGTGAAAGAGGAAAGGGAGGAACATTACCCTCCAGCCAGGCTCGGGGATGAGAGCAGCCTCATCTCCAGGGAGCTTAAAGGAACCCTCCGTCAGATGGCCGGGATTTCGTGCCTCACGGAGTTCCCGGGTCGTGCACTTGGTGGGAGCCCATCCGAGGGCCCTCTTCCTGGTGGCCTTCGTGGCGGCAGCAGAAGTTCCAGCAGCCTTGCTTCTGCCCATGGTGGCAAAAAGGGAATACGAGCACAAGAACCAGAGTTTTGCAGGGGATCAAGAGTAGGAGTTTGCAAGGGGGCAAGAGAGCAAGGAAGAAGATGAAGCAAGGGGAGGTGAGGTAAAATAGTAAAACACACCTCCCCTCCCTTATAAAAATCAAAGATGTGAGGTCTGAACCGTTCGATGCTTCTATCAACCCGATAGAAGGTCGCACGATGGTGACACGTGTTATAAAGATTCCGTAAAGGAAAATTTTAAAGAAAGTTATGGCTGCGGTAAAAACAGAGAACAACACGTGACGCCTCGATTCTCGCGCGGAGAGGGGGCGTGCAGTCAAAAATCTCCACTGAATACGCTATCACGCGTCATCATTATTGCTGCATGGGCCCATGTTCGACACGTCCCATCAGGGCGTGTTCTTCTGAAAATCAACAGCATAAAATACGTCATCACTGATGTCACAGGGGAGGAGTTGCAGAAATTGCGGCTCACCATTGAAAATATGACCCGAAAAAACAAAAATCGGAGTCGAAGTAAATTCCTCCAAAGAGAGATCTGAGACTACAGCCGAATATACAATATTACGATTGTAGCCTCGAGGGATACTCCTATCGGGAGCACTTGTCATGCACCCGACAAAAATTATAGAAGCACTGCGCCATAGACATAAGTTTTCGAGCCTATGTTTTGATACATATATCTAAACATAGCATCGGGGGCTACTCCTATCAGGAGCGCTGGCGCGCACCTGATAAGGACAAACAAAGAAAACATTTGTCAACAAGATACTCCTAGCAGGAGTAGTTGCAAAAAGCAAAAAGTTCTTCAGTCGCTGCAAAACAAAAAACTTTCGGATCGCACCCAACGCGATAAAAATCTGAATGCCATGTTCAGAAGCATGAAGGTAAGACCCCAAGATTCATCCTGTGTGGCCTAGTAATCGCACAAGAATGCGCTTTGCCAGTAAAATATCCGTATCAAGGATACGATGCAAAATCCCAACAGACGTGTTGGGTACCCGATAAAAATAGAAAACTGGAATTCAGTATTCGATAAGATCTTAGTGGCTCGAACTGGATTACGCCAGTAGCAAATTCCGGATTCGAGCCTAGGGACTTGAATTTGATGTAGGACAACCTTGTTTTTGCCCAGGAGCAATTAACTGATTCCCGATCCGTCGGAAGCATCAGACTCGTTGTACCAAAATCCCTACAAAGATAAAAAGGAAAAGGAAACTTTGAGACTCAACCTGAAACTATGATTCAAATAGAGTCTCGGGGGCTACTGACATAGGTATGATTACTCGGGTGCTTATGGTTCGCTACCCTATGATTGGATGAAGGCTTACAGCCCATGAAGGTTTCAGATGATAACCCATGGAAGCAACCGACAAAGGCTTTGATTGTATTCGGAAAGAGAATATGAACCGACATTGTGTTAGTATTGTAATTACGCATGTATGAAACCTATCCGCATACAACTTTGAGACCTGGCCTATTATATATAGGACGGGAGAAGCCCAAGCGAGGGTACTGAAACCTAGAAGACAACTTGTAATAGTGCAATTACTCAGTATTCAGGCGACTTTGATTCCATTGTTTCCCTGACATCCAATGAAATCCCCAGCATTCTCTTTTCCATGAAACCCCAAGTCCATTACTATGGGCATTGCCGAGGTTACCCCTCGTCATACATGGATGGGCAAATCCTGGTCTTGATATGTACTCCTTGTTGGAAATATGCCCTAGAGACAAATAGTAGTAAGGACTATTATCATATTACATATAGTTTATGATTAAGTTTTATATCATGCTATAATTGTATTGAGTGGAAACATCAATACACGTGTGATATACAAACAACCAGCGGTTCCTAGTGAAACTCTAGTCACTGGTTCATTGGTCAACATATGATCATGTTTCCTGATCATGTGGCATTTATGCCAGTTGGAAATGGAGTCATCTCATTCCGAGAATAGGATGATGAACCAATACCCAACCTAAACATCATGACCCAATCATGTCATGAAGTTCAAGTTATGATGATTAGAAATGTATCCTCGTAGACTATTCCTTAGACCATGAGGCTATATCAATCACCATCTCCCGAGAGTGCTTAGATAGCATCAAACACCACTCGGTAATACAGTGGTTATAAAGGCGTGTTCAGGTACTCGGAGGAAACCGTAGAGACAATATATGTCAAGAGCGGGATTTGTTCGTCCATGTGACGGGAAGATACTTAAAGGGCCCATTCGGAGAAGTTATATCCAATAGCTGCGCAACGTGTGATTTGATCACGGGGATATCACTTGTCGGAATGATTCAAATGGCATTGTTCAGTAACGAGATTGAACACGACATGGTGATGTCATTGATCAGATCTCGGGCAATGCAAGTATTGAGTGACAAAGGGAATAAGACACGACTATCTCGGTTCAAACGACAAAAGATCTTCGTGGAACCCACAGGGGTCACATGGCCATCTAGGTCCCTCTGTCGATCATTGGTGCGGGAGTGTCCCGACCATGTCTGGAGTGTTCCCGAACCGTGGGGTATCACGCTTAAGGGATTGATGATGCTTAGAGAGTGTTTATAGGATCAGTAGAATCACCGAAGAATAGTAGAGAGAAAAACCAGAAGGGTTTCGGTAAGTCTGGAGGATGTCCGGAGTGGAGGTGGAAGGTGTTCCATAGCCACGGAGATTGAATAATGTATGAATGAATGTTAAATGTTGATTATCATTTATTCATAATTATTTAATAAAGAGAAAATCAATTAAAATTGTCAAAGGCTTAATGGGCCAATTTCTGGAGGGAGAGGGCCCATTAAGGGAAAGGAGAGAGGGAGAAGGGGCAAGGGGGTGGCTAGCTAGGCCTATCCCCCTGGGGCCCACTAGGGTGGCCGGCGGCCACCCCTCCCCCTCCTCTCCTTTAGTCCCACCCCGGGACTTTGAGGGAGGTAGTACCTCCCCTCCCCCTATATATAGTGGGGGTATTTGGCCAAATTAAACACACCAATAATCAATAAAGGTCTTCTCACTTTTGGGAGGACCTCCATTTCATATTTTCTCTCTCCCCCCCTCTCTCTCTCGTGACCGTGGTCCCAAGTCTGGACTGTGCGAGCGAGAGACATCTTCACCGCGGAGCGCCGTCGCGCTGCGAGATTCGGATCCGGGAGCTCTACTTCTGCAACTGCTGCTGGATCGAGGAAGCGGGAGTCGTTGGAGCCAAGGAGCGCAAGGACTTCATCACGACCTTGAGGTCGGCTTCGGCTCGTCTACATCAACCACGCTCTCCTGAGCGTTGACAACGCTTTTCGGTCTTCAAGGGTAAGCTCGCGAAAAGCCCCTCCCGTTACTGTATTACTAATAGATAGGTCCTGGCAGCTTCAGGGGTTCATGGGCGTAGGATAAAATTTATTGTTTTCATACGCGGAACCCCTACAGTGGTATCAGAGCTAGATCTATGCGTATAATGCTAGTACGGGTAGAACACACGAGATGTAGCGTGTGGGCGTTGATCTTTTAGTTGTTACCCTCCCACGTGTACTTGTGTATACCGAAGTAATGCTTGATGAAGTGGCCCCCAACCGACTTTACGCGTTCATTCGCGAGACTGGTCCATGCTTGACATACGGCTTGTACCATATAAAGTGGCTTAGGGGGTGTCTGTCTCTCTCGCATTAGTTGGTATACCATTTGCAATGGAGGGCCCGAAAGGGGTGTAGTAGAGACAACTACTTGATCAGCGTTGTGTTGAAAGTTTGTAGGTAAGAACGGTTCTTGTGCGAAAGCCCATTCAGCCACGTAAAACATGCAAAGATAAAGTAGAGGCGTCTAACTTTGTTTTGCAGGGGGGAGTTGCTTTGTAATATGGTTGTGGCAAAGGTAAAGTGATTACCTTTTGTTACATAGTAGTAGACAGTCACGAAGGTGACGGACTACCATGCCGAATGACACCGGTACCCCGGTGTCAACGGCGCCGGAACCCGGTGACGACGGATGGAGATCACGACGTGAAGGTCCATATCACATCGCATTTACATTCAATGTTATTGTTTGTATATCTTATTGTGTGCTAGTATTAGATACTCGACGGTAGCCTAATAAGATGATCCCTGTTAAAATTAACAACAATTGTGTTCCCCCTTAGTGTGCACCAGCAAGAAAGTTCTTCGGTATGAGGCAGGCCGTGATGATCGGGTGTCAGACATATCTACGTTCGCATACAGTGGGTGTAAACCATGTTGCACAGCGAATACACTAAGGTTGAGTTGGCGATCCTAGCATGTACAGACATGGCCTCGAAACACGGATGGTCAAAAGATCGAGCACGAGTCGCATGAATGATGTGACCGACGTTCAGCGTCCACCCTTGAACCCACATTGATGGCTGTGATGATCGGGGGAGATGTGGCTGATAGGGGTCGTGTTATCACTAGGAACCCTTCTAGGGGTATGTGCTTCTGAGTGGAGTTACTATTAACTCATTTAATTATAAACTTAGTCTAAATTCCTTTTGCAATTATAAATGTAGATGGCACCTTTCGTGTTGACGGTTGATTGGTTAGAAGGAGAGAAGCTCAAATTAGATGGATCGAACTTCTCCATATGGGTTGCGCGTCTCCACGTTCTCCTTAGCGAGAATGACGTGGTCAACTACTGATGACCCACAAGTATAGGGGGTGTATCGCAGTATTTTCGAGGGAAGTGAAACCGAATTTATTGATTCGACACAAGGGGAGCCAAAGAATATTTGTAAGCCTTAACAACTGAGTTGTCAATTCAGCTGCACCTGGAAACAATCTTGCTCACAACAGTTTATCAGTAGCAACAGTTTTGTAGTAGGAATAGTAAAGTAACAACTGTAGTAAAGCAAAGACAGTAGTAACAAAAGCAGTAAACAGTGGGATTCGAGTGCGGTACGCATAGGGATGGATGGACGGGCGTTGCATGGACAAGCCAATTCAAATAGCAATCAGAACATAGGGCAATTACAGATAAATAAGATAAAGCATCCAAGTACTAGACAATCCTAGGCATGTGTTCCATATATAGTCATACGTGCTCGCAATGAGAACTTGCACAACATCTTTTGTCCTCAGCCCGTTTGCAGCGGGGCCTCTAGGGAACTACTGGCAATTAAGGTGCTCCTTTTAATAGAGCATCGGAGCAAAGCATTAACACTCCGTGAACACATGTGATCCTCACATCAAAGCAATTCCCTTCCGGTTATCCCGATTTTTGTCACTTCGGGGCCATAGGTTCCGGACAATAACATGTGTATACAACTTGCAGATAAGACCAAAAACAATACTATCATAATGAATCAATAACATGTTCCGATCTGAAACCATGGCACTTGGGCCCTACTGACAAGCATTAAGCACAACAAGTCACAACAAAGTCATAAAGCACTAATAAAAGATATTAGGCACCATGCCCTAACAATCTGATGCCATTACATGAACGATCTCATCCAATCCCTACCATCCCCATAGCCTACAGCGGATGGTTGATGGAGAAGCGATGGTGATGATGATGGCGATGATCTCCTCTAATTCCCTGTCCCGGCAGGGTGCCAGAACGGAGTTTCTGGTGCTGTTTCGTGGAATCTGGTGGTGGCGGCGGAGCGGAACTCCTTCTGGAAAAACGTCGAATCCCCCGAAGTTTCTAGGTCAGAAGGCTCCTTATAGGCGAAGAGAGAGGCCGAGGGGGTGCCTAGGGGGCCCACACCACCCCCTGGCGCGGCCTGGCCTGGCCCGTGCCACCAGGTGGTGTGGCCACCCTGGCGCTTCTCCGTCTCGTATTCTGGCTCCTGAAGTCTTCGGGTGAAATAGGATTTTTGGCATATTTTCCAGCATTTTTCCTGATAGTTGGTTTTCTGCACAAAAAGTAGACACCAAGGCAATTCTGCTGAAAACAGCGTCAGTCCGCGTTAGTTGCATTCAAATCACACAAGTTTAGAGGAGAAACAATAGCAAAAGTGTTTGGGAAAGTAGATACGTTTTGGACGTATCAACTCCCACCAAGCTTAGCTTATTGCTTGTCCTCAAGCAATTCAGTTGAAAACTGAGTGCGATAAAAGAACTTTCACGAACACATTTGCTTCATATGATGTAAATATTCTCAGCAATGTGATCAACTACTTGGACAATTCATGATAAAGAGTACGCAACCAAGTCTATTTAATAGTCTTTGCAAGCTATGAAGAGATTCCAACTCAAGAATAATAAGTAGTATGAAGCACAAACATAAGCAACATTACAATGCTCATAAAAAGGTATGATAGAGTGGTATCTCGCTTGCCTTTGATTAAATGCCAATGCACCTCTGAAGTTCAAGTGATGACTAGAAGTAAATATATCAAGGTGCTCAAGTAATGGAACAAACACAAATAATCAAGTAATGGAACAAACACAAAGAATGACAACTATGCTCTCAAGAAGGTGCTCAAAGAATATATGGAGACTCAACAAGTAGAAGAAAAGGTTTTGAATAATTTGAAAGGCTTCCAAATGCTAAAAGTATGGTACTCGTTAGCTTTGAGCTCTCATTGCCCCTATCATAAGCATCTTTAATGTGGTTAAGGTGAAAGTGACACAACTAAGAGGATATTCTTGACAAGTTATAAATCGAAGTCTCATGCCCCTTACTTACGAAGACCGATCCTCATGCTACTCAACTTCAGTCACAAGTAAGCTCTTGTCATTGTAAGTATATACGTATCATAGAGAACCGCCAACGGGGTACCCCTTGCACATGACACGGGAGCTATCCCATAATCAAAATAACAAGGCAAGCAGACAATGAGCATCTCGGCGATCTTTTTATTTACTATGTGCATAGATTTTTATTGAGGATGCTTCATAGAATGCTCATTATGGTTATGCTGCAAGTTTCCACCATGATTAGGCATGACTTAGGCTAGCGGCCCATGCGTTTCTCTAACATACATACAAACTCCATGATCTTACAAGTTTCACTTTTATTTCACACCGCCGGGATCCATAAGCAAAAGAACATGATATCAACTAGGTACAAAGTACCTATGAAGTGTTGAAAGCGGTCCCCATGATACATGGTTCTGCTAACTTCAACTCATAAAGCGCAAGCATATGCGCAACAAAGAAGGACACAATGGTTCAGGTTTATTAAGTGCAAGAAAATAAAGTGTGCCATCAAGTTCGTGAGAGCTTTACTAACTAACTTTCTCATAACAGGCAAACATTTTATTCGGAAGAAAACAAGGCATATTGAATATGCACGGAGGTAGCAAATGATGCTAATGGGTAGGTATGGTGGACACTTTGGAAATATTTGGTTTAGGGAATTGGGAACTTGAGTAAGACATACTAAGTGAAAGTGAAGGCTACCAATAGTAAGGGAGCGACAAACGAGAGATCAATAGCTGTCATTATCATGCTTGCAACAAAACAGGACTACTCATGGCATAAAAGTGATTCAAGATCCTCAAGGCAAAATAATTCATCAAGGCTTAACTGATTATCACAGTCATGTGCATGCGTGAGCATGTGCCAAGTCAATTCAAATGAAACATTCAGAGGAGGATATCGCGGTGTCATACCAATTTATGAATAGTGCAATGCAAGCAAACATTCATAAGACATGCTACAAACTATTAGCGAGCTGGAGCTAATCATAAGAAAGCAAGAACTAATAAGCATCCAAAGTTAACATACACCCTACTTGAACGGACTAAGCAAGCTCACAATGATGAGTATATGTACAAAATGAAAACAAATAGAGTTCGTTACCAGCCTCTTACCATGCCTCAAGTTGTCATTGATCCTCATTATTGCTCTTCACTTGTGTGGCTTGAATAATAATATGAAACCAATATCCACTGAGGACTACCGAACCCTGTAGCAAACTCGCAAAAACCAAAGAAGAACGACAAATATTTTTGGTGTTTTCGATTTTTAAACAAGAACCAAAAGGGAAAAACAAGCAAAGCAAAATCTTTTTGGGTTTTTCGAATAGTTCAAACAAAGCAAAAAGGGAACCAAGGCAAAAAGAAGAAGCAAACCAAAGAGAAACAACAGAAATATTTTTGGTCTTTTTGTGTTTTTAGAAAGCAAAAGCAAAGAAGAACAAAAACTAAAAAGAGAACGAAAACATGAATATACAAAGTACCGACGCAACATGATACGGAGATGAGTGCGGTGTCGGTGTACCTCTCCCCAAGCTTAGGCTTTTAGCCTAAGTGGGTATCAATCCATGTACGAATAGGGGTTCCAAGCGGGCGGATCTTGGTAAGAATGGTCGTAGCTGGGCCCATGAGAAGAAGAAGAAGCTCCCCAATCATAAGCGGGCTGCTGATATGAAGACTCTCCCTCATTCGAGGGCTGGACCGAATCATCCGTGACCTCCCTTCTAGTGTCCTGCTCCTGTTGGGAGAGCTCTCCCAAGTACGTGTTAAGCTCCTCCTCAGTGAGGGACCATCCTTACCTGTTATCAAGGTTAAACAAAACAGGTGTAGGCAAAAGAACAACACGCTCGGACTTGCTCTTTCTCCAACCAGCTTTGAGAAAGGTTATTTCATAGGATAACTCACTCATACTAGCCCACGAGGAAACAATTTATGTTGTATCATGGAATTAAGATCAAGCCTCTCTATGGGAAACTGTAGGTCTAGATGATGAGGCACTAAACCATGTAATGCTAGTAAACGAGAAGCAATGAGGCCTCCACAAATTCCACCTTTCTCACGGTTAGCAGCAAGACGGAAAGCTATTAAAGCACCCAAGTTGTAAGACCTATCTCGTCTAAGAGCAGCAAAGATAAATGCTAGATCAAACAAAGATAACTTATTGGCAGTTTTCCTAGCAAGAACACACTTGGCAATAAAGTAGGCAAAGTAGCGAATGGAGGGAAAATGAATGTTACGGATTTTTCCACTCTCCATCGAGAAGCTACTTCCTTGGCAAATTTCTGCGTATAAATCCATGAGGGATTCAGGTCTCTCCTTAATTTTTCTACATGATCCCCATTGAGGTACCTTAATAGCTGCACAAAAATCATCAAGAGAAAGGTCGACAGCTATATTGTAAATTTTGTAATGGACCATGGGGTTAGGAAAAGAGTGACTAAATTGGAAGTCCTGCACCACAAACATGGTTAGCTTCACAAATTGACAAGGTTCATCTTCCAAAAAGTGCTCTAACCCTGCATTAGAAACCAAAGTGTGGAAATCTTGTAGAAATCCTGCAACTCTCATGAACTCAGAGCATGGATAAACTGAGGGAAAAACTTCCTCCTCTCAGTGGACCTTCATGACCTCAGGCACCCAAAGCTCATGTTGGTTTAGGTGGTGTTCACTCATCTTCTATTCTGAAATTTAAACACTTATTAAACAAGTGATTACAAAGTAAATAATGAAGGATTCTACTCATAGGGACTTGCAAGATGCCTAAACATGCATCAAAACTATATCTCTAAGCATCAAACAAGCTTACAAGCCCTCATAACCAGTCACCTACAGCAGCAAAATACTCAACATATAATCCACTAAACACAAATCTACTTGGACAAGGGGAGGAGTCACATACCAGGGAATAAATGCTCCAAATTTCAGCAAGAAGGATGGGCTGAGCAAAGAGATCGAAAAAAATGAGAGCAAGCACAGCAAGAACGCGATTTTGAGATATGAACTGGAGCTTACTCGGGAGAGAGAAGAAAGTGGCAGGTGAGAGAGTTAGTGATGGGCCAGGGGTGGCCCACACTAGGGCATGGCGCCACCCAAGGCTGGCCGCGCCACCATGTGGTGTGCCTGCCTGGTGGGCCCCCCTGGTACCTCCCAGGTACTCCTCTGCCCCTTTTTTCACGTAAAAATTTAATGTGAATTTTCTGGAATTTTTCGGGACACTTTATTTTTGGGCAATTTTTAGAAATAGAAGAATGATTTTTCTGACAGATAGATTTTTTTCTTTTGGAAACATGATGCAAGGACAAAACCAAGGCTAGAACTACAGAAGTTCTAACATGGAAGCAACTAACAACAAAAAGAAAACTAAACGAAAGCAAGAACTAAAATGCAAAGGATAGAAATAAATGGAGATAATCATAATGAAAACATTGTTTTCTTCAATGGAATCCTTTTGTTAACAAGGTTTATCAAGTCTTGCTACCAAAACAATTGCATATGAGACAAAACTTTGTACTCCACTAATTATTATGTTACCTCAACCTTGATAGCAATGGTCCCAATCATAATAGTTTCAAATTTTTCTCTTGGTATGGGACAATATATTTCTCCAACTTGAATGCCTTCAACATGTTTAATTGAATTCAAACTATAAGTCCTTTTAGTCTTCTTGGGGAAATAGACAGTATGTTCCTTGTCATTAACATTGAAGGTCACCTTTCCTTGATTATAATTAATAACATCTCCTGCAGTATTAAGAAAAGGTCTCCCAAGAATAATAAATATATTATCATCTTCAGGCATTTCAAGCACAACAAAATCAGTTAATATCAAGCAACTGTGCGACACCTGAACAGGTACATCCTCACATATACCCACATGAATAGTGGTAGATTTATCAGCCATTTGCAAAGATATATTAGTTGGTATTAATTTTTCAAGTGGAAGCCTCTTATAGAGAGAGAAAGGCATAACACTAACTCCAGCTCCCAAATCACACAAAGTAGTTCTAACATAACTGTTCTTAATAGAGCAAGGGATAGTTGGAATCCCTGGGTCTCCAAGTTTCTTAGGAACCTTACCATTGAAGGAATAATTAGCAAGCAAAGTGGAAATTTCTTCATTAGGGATCTTCCTTTTATTCGAGACAATGTCCTTCATATACTTTGAGTAAGGAGGCAATTTAATAGCATCAGTCAAAGGAATTTGCAAGAATAAAGGCTTCATCCACTCACAAAACTTATTATAGTGTTCATCTTCCTTTGACTTGTGTTTCTTATCAAGGAAAGGCATAGGTTTTTGGACCCAAGGTTCTCTTTCACTACCATGTTTCTTAGCAATAAAATCCTCTTTGGTGTATTTAGTATTCTTAGTGTGGTTTTCAGGTTCTTCCTCAACTTTCTCTTCATTAGGAACAACATTTTCTTCATTACCACTTTCAGTTTCAGCATCAGAGATAGATATACTATTAGGATCTATAGCAGGTTCAGAGGGTTCTACAACAATTTTATGTTTCTTTTTCCTTTTCTTACGAGTAGAACCACTATTTTCAGCTTGTTGAGAATCCTGCTCAATTCTTTTGGGATGCGCCTCAGGATATAGAGGATCCTGGGTAGCAGCTCCACTTCTAGTTCTAATTTCATAAGCATGTTTTTCTTTAGCAGCATTAACTAGCAAGTCGTTTTGCACTTTAACGAGTTGATCTATTTGAGTTTGAACCATTTGAAAGTGTTTAACAATCATTTTAACATCATTAGAGGTTCTTTCCACAATATCTTTCAACTCAACAATAGCTCTAGTGTTTTCCATTATATGATTTTGCACCCTTTTATTAAAATTATCTTGCTTAACAATAAAGATATCGAATTTTCTAAGCATTGATCAGGAGGTTTAGAGTAAGGGATATCACCTTCATCAAAGTGTTGGAGAGAGTGTACCTCAATAGTGGATGAGTAGGAAATAGGCTTACATAATTCTTCTATAGGAGGTAAATTCTTGACATCTGCAGCTTTAATTCCCTTCTCCTTAAGACATTTCTTAGCTTCCTTCATCACTTCATCATTTAATTCAATAACTCCCCTCTTCTTTAATGTTGGAATAGGCACGGGAATAGATGGTTCAGGTATAATTACTTCAGGTATAGCTTGTTTAGGAGGAGTCCAATCTTCATAATTCTTGCTTATTTTAGCCATTAATTCCTCAGCTTCCTTAGGAGTCCTATTCCTGAAAACACAATCAGCACAACTATCTAGGTATGTCTTAGATTCTTCGGTTAGTCCATTATAAAATATATCAAGAAGCTCATTCTTAGGTAATGGACTTCCAGCATGTGCATGAATCAAAGCACAAAACCTTGCCCAAGATTCGGGCAATACCTCTTTTTCTCCCTATTTAAAATCAAAAAGTTCCTGCAAAATAGCATGTCTAGCATCGGGAGGAAAATATTTCTGCAGGAAAGTACTAATCAAGCACTCAGGGCTATCAATAGATCTAGGAGGTAAATTACTAAACTAAGTTTTAGCTTCTCCTTTTAGTGAAAAGGGAAAAATCTTAGCAACAAAGTATTTACGCATCTTAATATCATTAGAAAACAAGCCACTCATGGTAGAATGTTCATTCATATGTGCTACCGCACTTTCATTCTTAGTCCCACAAAAAGGTTCTTTCTCGACAATAGCTATGTAAGATAGATCGAGAGAGAAATCATAATATTCATCTATAATGTTTATGGGAGAAGCAGCAAACTTAGCAATAGGAGACAATTTGGGTCTAATAGTACGCCTCTCAAGGAGACTCTTAGCAGCGCTCCTATCATGGGTGTTCTTACATTCTTTAATAAACTCATCGGTCATCTCAACATAACCATCTTCAATACCATAACTCTCACTAGACTCAGGTGAGCAAACAGGTGTGGTAGTGTCTTCATTAGGAGTTTCGGTATTTCCAGCTATAGTTCTAGCAATCGTAGCATCTAGGAAAGGACCTAATGAACCACTCTTATCAAGCACAGTAGAAGCAACATCATAAGCATCAGAAGTTTCAGATTCAGCAATAGTAGCAGTGTGTGTAGCATGTGTATGTGGTGGTGTAAGGAACTTACTCATAATAGACGGTGAATCAAGAGCAGCAGAGGTGTTTAGAACCGTACCTCTTCTTGTAGTGGATGGTAAAATAGGAACTTTGCCATCACGAGACTTACCCATGATGGATGGATAGCTGCGAACAATAGAGAATCCAAGTGAACTTGATAAATAAAGCTATGCTCCCCGGCAACGGCGCCAGAAAATAGCCTTGATGACCCACAAGTATAGGGGGTGTATCGCAGTATTTTCGAGGGAAGTGAAACCCAATTTATTGATTCGACACAAGGGGAGCCAAAGAATATTTATCAGCCTTAACAACTGAGTTGTCAATTCAGCTGCACCTGGAAACAATCTTGCTCACATCAGTTTATCAGTAGCAACAGTTTTGTAGTAGGAATAGTAAAGTAACAGCAGTAGTAAAGCAAAGACAGTAGTAACAAAAGCAGTAAACAGTGGGATTCGAGTGCGGTAGGCATATGGATGGATGGACGGGCGTTGCATGGACAAGACAATTCAAATAGCAATCAGAACATAGGGGAATTGCAGATAAATAAGATAAAGCATCCAAGTACTAGACAATCCTAGGCATGTGTTCCATATATAGTCATACGTGCTCGCAATGAGAACTTGCACAACATCTTTTGTCCTGCCAGCCCGTTTGCAGCGGGGCCTCTAGGGAACTACTAGCAATTAAGGTGCTCCTTTTAATAGAGCACCAGCGCAAAGCATTAACACTCCGTGAACACATGTGAACCTCACATCAAAGCCATTCCCTTCCGGTTATCCCGATTTTTGTCACTTCGGGGCCATAGGTTCCGGACAACAACGTGTGTATACAACTTGCAGATAATACCAAAACAATACTATCATAATGAATCAATAACATGGTCAGATCTGAAATCATGGCACTCGGGCCCTAGTGACAAGCATTAAGCACAACAAGTCGCAACAAAGTCATAAAGCACTAAGAAAAGATACTAGGCACCATGCCCTAACAATCTGATGCCATTACATGAACGATCTCATCCAATCCCTACCATCCCCATAGCCTACAGCGGTGGATTACTCACTCCAAGATGGGGGAAACATGGATGGTCGATGGAGAAGCGATGGTGATGATGATGGCGATGATCTCCTCCAATTCCCCGTCCTGGCAGGGTGCCAGAACAGAGTTTCTGGTGCTGTTTCGTGGAATCAAGTGGTGGCGGCAGAGCGGAACTCCTTCTGGAAAAACGTCGACCCCCCCCCCGAAGTTTTTAGGTCAGAAGGCTCCTTATAGGCGAAGAGAGAGGCCGAGGGGGTGCTTGGGGGGCCCACACCACCCCCTGGCGCGGCCTGGCCTGGCCCGCGCTGCCAGGTGGTGTGGCCACCCCTGGCTCTTCTCCGTCTCGTATTCTGGCTCCTGGAGTCTTCGGGTGAAATAGGATTTTTGGCATATTTTCCCGGATTTTTCCCGATAGTTGTTTTTCTGCACAAAAAGTAGACACCAAGGCAATTCTGCTGAAAACAACGTCAGTCCATGTTAGTTGCATTCAAATCACACAAGTTTAGAGGAGAAACAATAGCAAAAGTGTTCGGGAAAGTAGATACGTTTTGGACGTATCAACTACATACTCGACGGGATGGATTTGGATCAGCCTACTGACCTAGAGACCCAGAGCAGCGGAAATACCGCTATCTCCGTCGTGAGATGGCCTCCTTCATTTCAGTTACCATGCGTTTCGGAATGGTGGATGAGCTGTGGCCTTTCGTGGGTGATGTCGACCCTCGTTCGGTGATGCTATAGCTTAGGACACATTTCGTGGAACAAGTACACATATGGGAGCATGAGCTGATGGGAGACTTCCTCTCCATTAAGATGGAGGAGTACTCATCACTCGACGACCACTTGGAGCGCATGCATGATGTGTACATGAGGCCTGCATACTTCCTAGATAGCTGGATGACGGGCTCTTTCGCAAACGGTGTTGTGTTGCGGTCGCTGCCACAAAGCTACCAAGCACAAGTCAGGACTTGCGTAATGAGGGGCGACGCTGAAACAATGGAGTTCCACTGGTTCGTGACACATCTCAGGATTGTGTTGGTTGAGCCAGATGTCGCTCAGGTCATCAATGACAAAGGTATATATTTGATATACAGTTTTATAAATGTTATAATCTTGCAAACACAATTGCAGTGTTAAGTATATCTGATACTTGTTCTGTTTTGCTGAAAATAGGTCCTTCTGCATGAGAGGTGCTTGCTGGAGAGGAGGTGACGTTGCGTGTTGATGGCGAGCATGATGATGATGGCCGACGACACTCTCCCTCAACATTTATCATTTAGTTTGTGTTTTAGGATGATTATTGTAATCAAGAGATTGTGAACTTCTTTAGTGTGTCTCACATTTTGTGAGACGGTTATTCATATGAGTTTGTAACAAACAGTTGTTCCACTTTTATGAATGATTTCTATTCCTATTCATATGTTGTTTGATTATGTGTGAATTATCCTTGTTGTTTGAAACTAATTGATAATGCATGAACATTTGTAAAACATTGCAATGCCTTGAAAATACCCAATTTAATGATAATTCATTATTGAATGAAAACCATTGTTTAAATAAAAAGTTATGTATTATATGTGAAAGTCATTCGATTTCTTATCACATATAAATCATGCCTAAGTTTGGCAAAATAACTTGAACACCGTGTATTACTTGAATACAAAGTGTATAATGAAATGTTAAAAGTAAATACATGTTCGATGTATTGTGTTTTAAGGTTCTTGCTAACACTTTCGCAGGTCGAGAGGTCGAGAGCCACACTACCTCACGGAGATAATGTATAAAAGCAGGGGTTTCCCAATCCAGTGCTCCTGGGCTTTTCCAATCTCTCTTCTGATCTCTCCAATAGTGGCTTTCGAAAATGGTAATTATCATTATATGATTGTTTAAATGTGTAAAGAAGTTTACCAAAGCAAACATGAATATGAAACTGTTTGATTTGATCAAAGAGTTTCATCAATAAAAAGGGTATAAATATAAAAGAGAATCTAATCACTATGATTTGATCAATAGTAATGAAATTCGAATTTATAAGAATGGCATAAAAGTAACTGTGAAATGCAAAGTGTTTTGAAAAATGCAAAGCATCACAATGTGAAATTAGATATCAAAGTGGGTAAATAGAAGACACCAAATAAATCATTGTAGTGTAGATGTAGAGACCATTAGTTAGAAATAGTTAGCACTCAATTAAAATGTAGTGAACCATTTGAATTCGTGAAAGTTTTGGGGTTATTTGATATAACCAAAACAATAGTGAATAAGTCCTTGTATCGTATTCGTTGGAAACTTTGAATACGAAATCCATAGCTGAAACCAAAAGAGAAGCAAAATTCGTACTGCTTGGATTTTGGTGCATTCTTGAGAAAGCTCACTTTTAGTGATATTTCTCGATTATGGAGCAAATGGAAATTAGTGAAAAACACGATGAGGATTCATATCCCTGCATCAGAGTGTTGAGAAGCGTAACAAACAACGTTCCTGAACGATTCTCTTCATAGAAGGAAAGAATCAATGATATTGATCATTGTGTTTTCCCCACTAGTGTTTTCACTACATAAAGTAGGATTCAAAATGTAATCCATATCTTGTATGGAGACATTTGTGAATCATTTGTCATGATTCTTGGAATATGACGTACCTACGAACTACTAAGGAAATAATGGTAAAGTAGAATTATGAGAAATCCTAAAAGCAAAATTCCCTTGAGATTTTATGAGAAATCCTAAAAGGGGGTGAATGACAAAAGCACAATTTATCAAGTATTGGACAAATTCAAATGAATTTGATTCAAGTGTGCTGAATGTCTAGAGGATTCAGAACTAGTAACAGTACTAGTATATCATAGAAAATCTCCAAGTTTGATATTTGATCAAAGGATTTTGAAGTTGTTCAAAATAGTGAATGGATATGCAATTTTCATGAAATTGAGTGGGAGCTATGAAAGTCTTCCTAAAACAATATTTGATTGACATATTTTTGAGTGGGAGCTTATAGGAGCAATTCTTAATTGTTTTAAGAATGAAAGCGCAAATACTTATAAATAATGATTTAGAAGATGTATAAGTTGATAATAGGTGTATTATGATATTGTGTAGTATTCCTTAAGGGATTCTGAAAGGGGTTTCAGAATAGAAGTTAATTAAGGAACTGGTCCTTAATAACTCAAATTAGGAATAGTATTAAGTTGAACATCAATGGTTGAAATAAAGAAAAGGATGATCGTCATCCACTATGTTGAGAGATAGGTTCTATCTTAGTAAACCATGATGATAACTTAGCATAATATGTGACCCAAATAAGGAACGTTTGAAAGTGATTAAGTTCAAATCATAGAACGTTGAGCTGAGTTTTGTCCGCAGTGTCTAGTAGAGAACTGCAGACATGTTTTCCAAATCCGAAAAGGATGACATATCTTAAAACATAAAGAGTTATGTTATAAGGGCATATGTTGGAAACTCCTGTAATACTAATTAGAGTCAAGTAGGAAGCGAGGTGAACTAAAACATCGAAAGTTTCACAGAGTGCACTAGTGTTTCGACGAATACATTTATAATAATAGATAAGGGTACCATCTAAAGTGTTGTATAATGTTATGGCAGGGCTAGTTTGCTTTTAACATAGAATGATGTGTCCTAGGGCATAGTGCCCATGAGAAAGCCCTCGAGGTTGATCTAAAGTCACTGTAGGCTCCTAGAATTAGGCCTCGTTCTACTACCATAGCGACGATGCATACACACAGATGTTATCGTGTGATGATAAAGTATTAATGTCAATCAAGGTGAAATTAGTAAGTTGCAAAGGGTTTGGGATTGTAAAGTACAGACCCAAGACTCAACCTCTTCCATGAGCAAGCATGTTTAGGGTACCGGATATATGGTGTCAATGATTGAGAACAAATGCAGCTAGTGTATTTGTACTCTAGTGCAAGTGGGAGACTGTTGGAAATATGCCCTAGAGACAAATATTAGTAAGGACTATTATCATATTTCATATAGTTTATGATTAAGTTTTATATCATGCTATAATTGTATTGAGTGGAAACATCAATACACGTGTGATATACAAACAACCAGGGGTTCCCAGTGAAACTCTAGTCACTGGTTCATTGGTCAACACATGATCATGTTTCCTGATCATGTGGCATTTGTGCCAGTTCTAAATGGAGTCATCTCATTCGGAGAATGAGATGATGAACCAATACCCAACCTAAACATCGTGACCTGATCATGTCACGAAGTTCAAGTTACGATGATTAGAAATGGATCCTCGTAGACTATTCCTTAGACCGTGAGGCTATATCAATCACTGTCTCCCGAGAGTGCTTAGATAGCATCAGACGCCACTCGGTAATATAGTGGTTATAAAGGTGCGTTCAGGTACTCGGAGGAAACCGTAGAGACAATATATGTCAAGAGCGGGATTTGTTCGTCCATGTGACGGGAAGATACTTAAAGGGCCCACTCGGAGAAGTTATATCCAATAGCTGCGCAACGTGTGATTTGATCACGGGGATATCACTTGTCAGAATGATTCAAATGGCATTGTTCAATAACGAGATTGAACACGACATGGTGATGTCATTGATCAGATCTCGGGCAATGCAAGTATCGAGTGACAAAGGGAATAAGACACGACTATCTCGGTTCAAACGACAAAAGATCTTCGTGGAACCCACAGGGGTCACATGGCCATCTAGGTCCCTCTGTCGATCATTGGTGCGGGAGTGTCCCGACCATGTCTGGAGTGTTCCCGAACCGTGGGGTATCACGCTTAAGGGATTGATGATGCTTAGAGAGTTTTTATAGGATCAGTAGAATCAACGAAGAATAGTAGAGAGAAAAACCAGAAGGGTTTCGGTAAGTCTGGAGGATGTCCGGAGTGGAGGTGGAAGGTGTTCCATAGCCACGGAGATTGAATAATGTATGAATGAATGTTAAATGTTGATTTAATCATTTATTCATAATTATTAAATAAAGAGAAAATCAATGAAAATGGTAAAAGGCTTAATGGGCCAATTTCTGGAGGGAGAGGCCCCACTAGGGGAAAGGAGAGAGGGAGAAGGGGAAAGGGGTGGCCGGCTGGGCTTAGCCCCACCATGCGGGGCCCACTAGGGTGGACGGCAGCCACCCCTCCCCCTCCTCTCCTTTAGTCCCACCCTGGGACTTTGAGGGAGGTAGTACCTCCCCTCCCCCTATATATAGTGGGGGTATTTGGCCAAATTAAACACACCAATAATCAATAAAGGTCTTCTCACTTTTGGGAGGACCTCCAGTTGATATTTTCTCTCTCCCACTCTCTCTCTCGTGACCGTGGTCCCAAGTCTGGACTGCGCGAGCGAGAGACATCTTCACCGCGGAGCCCCGTCGTGCTGCGGGATTCGGATCCGGGAGCTCTACTTCCGCAACTGCTGCTGGATCGGGGAAGCGGGAGTCATCGTCAGGCACCGGACGTGTGTAACTCCCCGCGAGGTGTCGCACTTGAGGCACTCAAGTCTCTTTGAGCCAAGGAGCGCAAGGACTTCATCACGACCTTGAGGTCGGCTTCGACTCGTCTACATCAACCACGCTCTCCTGAGCGTTGACAACGCTTTTCGGTCTTCAAGGGTAAGTTCGCGAAAATCCCCTCCCGTTACTGTATTACTAATAGATAGGTCCTAGCAGCTTTAGGGGTTCAGGGGCGTAGGATAAAATTTATTGTTTTCATACGCGGAATCCCTACACTCCTCTACACACCCCTTTGGGAAACCTGAGTGGCACCTTTTTGATCATCCAGTCACGGAATGATACTTGATAACCATCTAAGCTCCCTCTAGAACGGTGATTTGCATTATCTCACAGTCTAAGGATTAGGTTGCGAGATTTCCTTAGTTTATCATTAAAGGTGAACCTTGTAACTAGATCTCATTATGATACAACTTGTTGGGATGTTTGTCTATCACATCATTCAACTAATGACATGACCTCATTGTCAATTGGCATAAATGCCCATGATCTCGAAACCCTAGATCATCCTCATGACCAATGAACTAGTTCACTAGAGGTAACTAGAGACTTGGTTTGTTTACATACCACACGTGTATTAATGTTTCATATTAATACAGTTATAGCACAGTATGAAACTATTATGAACTAATTGAGATATGACAATGAAAACCTATTTATTATTTGCCTCTAGGGCATATCTCCTTCAGTCTCCCACTTGCACTAGAGTACAAATAATCTAGCTCGCATTTTACTCATCATAAACCATATAACATATGTGTTTATTGATCATGCACGCTTATGGAAAATGTCTTGTCCATGTTCTGTTTTACTAGATCATTATGTCTTTGCAAATCATTAATGTCTTCCTAACTTTGGCATTCATACCATTATATCATAATGGGTTGAAGTATTCGTTTCATGACAAAGTGAGACTTTGTTTTTAGTGTTTACCATGATGGTCGCTTTCACTATTGTCACGTAAACTTTGAAACATACTTCGCACTCCTTTGTGTGTGTATATATAGCAGTTATGGCAACAGAGTGAGGTCTGTATCTAGGAGCCAACAGTGACGTTAGATCAGCTACAATAGGATTTCTCATGGGCACTGTGTCCTAGGATGCAACCTCTACGTAAAGACGAACTAGTTCTGCCACAACAATATACATCATCTCAGATGGAGCCCTTATACTTCTATATCATGTAGATCCTAGTGCATGAAATTCAACTATGCGCCTTACTTTGCTTCTTGCCATTTAAGGACAAACTTAATTCTGGTTCAGTGATTAACTTAGGAAGCACTTCAAGACATGTTATTACAGTTAAGAGCTTGTTCTTCCAACCAGAACCTCGGGTCACATTACGTCGAGTATACAATATGGTTGTATGGAAGAACCTCTGACTGAGGCATAGGAGATGCAACACATCTCTTTCTTTCTTTTAACCATGGTTGTAATACTAAGACTAACTCAATGCTTCATACAAGTAAGAATTACTTCAGAATCTTATCTTGGATATTCTGAACATATTCAAAATCAAGTCCAGGAAGCATTCGACTATGATGTTTATTAAACTTACCAATCTATCTCGATAGATCTCATTGTTTAATAACTTAGTTATCAATACCAATCACATCATTCATATATGTTTTCCACATATCTCAAAATTATTTCACGCTCCCACTCAAATATGGCATCCATATATGAGATCCAGGGATTTCACTTAGCTCCCACTCAAAATATTGTTGGGTTCGCAGCATAGTAAACAAAAAAATTCCTATGATGGGAACTATACGCCAAGATCTATCTACTAGATACAAGCAACGGGTGGATATACATCCATAGAGAACTTACCCTCGAAGACAACAAAGCTTTGTTAACGAGTTTGAACTCATGGACGATGTAGTCGAACGCTTGCAGATCTCAAGATCGTGTGGAAGTCCTAGCGCCGCAAATTAGCAGCGCATCCGTCCTCGCACACACGTTCAAGCCACCAAACAACCTCCACCTCCTCACTCCAGCGAATCAGCGGAAGCATCAACTCCTTCCGGACGAAATGCCACCTGTAACATGTATCTCGCTAATCCGAGACCATGGGAAATATATCTAGAGGGGGAGAGAGATCCTTCACGAGGAGGTGTAGTTTGTGAGGAAGGAGAGGGGGGCTACTCCCCTCCCCATGGCCGGCACCCAAGGGGGGGGGGGTTCCCCCACCTCTTCCTCGTTCATTCGGTGGAAGCTCCACTCACATAAACATGCCTCCACTCACACATCCACTCACATGCATTATTTCCACCAAATTTAATGCAACTCGCATTTAATAAATCTATTTTATTTATTTTATTCAGAGTTTTGTTAATTACTTTAATTAACAAACATTCACATAAAACCCCCTACAATATTTCAGTATCACATGCAGAACCAATTTCAACAATTTCACCTGAAACAATTCTGGTGTCCATTGAAATAATTCCAGAACTTTGCAATTCTTTCATTTGAAACATATATGCTCCAAATGGTGTTTGGCAACCCTTAAGTGTGTTACCCTACAGTTCGCGAATAATGTAGACATGATTGAGACTCCTCTCAGATCAATAATCAAAAGCGGGACCTGGAGATCCATTCTGACTACTGCACATTCAACGATGACTTATGTGATCGTGAGAACCTTTAACGCTAGTGACTTAATCCCTTTGTCTCGCGATAGATTACATGTCCGAGATTTGATCATTGGTATCCAAATACCTATTTTGATCTCATTACCGACAGGCACTCTTTTCTCGTTCCCGTGATATAACATTCTAGTGATCACATCACTTGCTTGCAAGCTATTCTCAATGTGATATCACCGAAAGGGCCCAGAGTATATCTATCCGTCATCGGGATGGACAAATCCCAATCTTGATCCATGAGCCTCTACATAACACGTTCGTAGCACTGAACCCACCTTTATAGTCACCCTTTTACGGTGTGACATTTGATGTTATCAAGATACTCTTCCGATGTTACTGATTAACATGATCTCATGGTCTAAGGACTAGGATTACTTCGTATGATGTTATAGCAATATAACTCAATGACTTTGATCATAATGCTATACTTCGGATGAATGTTCATCACACCATTTCACACATGTTGTGACCTCATTATTAAGACATCCAATGTCCATGATCAGGAAACTTTGATCATCTTGTTAATCAACGAGCTAGTTTAAAAGAGGCATAACTAGGAACTTTCGATTTGTTTATTACACACACATGTATTTGCGTTTCCATATTAATATAATTATAGCATTAAAATAAACATCTATCATATACTTGGAATACACATAATAACAACTTTATTATTGCCTCTCAGCGCATATTCCCTTCAGTCTCCCACTTGCACTAGACACAATAATCTAGTTACATAGTGATAAATCTAATACCCATGGAGTTCTGGTGTTGATGATGTTCTGCCCTAGGGATAACTTTAGTCAATGGATCTGCAACATTGAGATCCGTGTGTACTTTACAAATCGTATATCTCCATCCTTGACATGCTCTCGGATGGACTAAAATCGGCGCTTAATATGCTTGGAATTCTTGTGAGACCTTGGTTCCTTGGCGTTGGTTGTGGCTCCATTGTTGTCACAATAGATAACCAATGGGTCCAACGCACTAGGAACCACACCTAGTTTGGTTATGAACTCCTTCAACCAAACCGCCTCCTACGCCGCTTCTGAAGCAGCAACATATTCCACCTCCATCGTTGAACCAGCCACCACAGGTTGTTTGGAACTCCTCCAACTAGCTGCTGCTCCATTCAAGAGAAATACGTATCCGGATTGAGACTTAGAGTCATCCGGATCGGTGGCAAAGCTAGCATCGATAACACTTAGCGACCAGCTCTTCTTCACCTTCGTATACAAGAAACATATCCTTAGTTCTTCTTAAGTACTTAAGGATATTCTTGACCGCTATCCAGTGTTCCGTACCTGGATCAGATTGGTACCTACTAGTTAAACTAATAGCATGTGCCACATCCGGTCTTATACATAGCGTGGCATACATTATAGAGCCTATAGCCGAAGCATAGGGGATTTTATCCATTATCTCTCTTTCTTCCGCCGTAGTCGGACTTTGAGTCTTACGCAATGTCTTGCCTTGCATCATTGGTAAGAACCCCTTCTCACTTCCGTCCATTTTAAACTTCTTTAAAATCTTATCAAGGTATGTACTTTGTGATAGCCCTATTGGGCGCCTTGATCTATCTCTATAGATCTTTATGCCTAATATGTATGACGCTTTACCTAGGTCCTTCATCGAAAATTTGTTGTTTAGATAACTTTTAACACTTTTTAAAAGATCTATATCATTTCCAATCAACCATATGTCGTCCACATATAATATTATAAATGCCACATTGCCACTCACTTTCTTGTAAATACAAGCCTCTCCATAAGTTTGGATAAATCGAAACTCATTGATCACCTCATCAAAGAAGAGATTCCAACTCTGTGATGCTTGCTTTAGTCCATAGATGGATTGCTGAAGCTTACACACCTTGTCAGCATCCTTAGGATTGACAAAACCCTTTGGTTGTATCATATACAACTCTTCATAAATATTACCATTGAGGAATGTAGTTTTGACATCCATCTACAATATCTCATAATTGAAATAAGCAGCAATTGCTAACATAATCCTAGCCGACTTTAGCATCTCTACGGGAGAGAATGTCTCATCATAGTCAACCCCTTGAATTTGTGGAAACCCCTTTGCGACAAGTCGAGCTTTATAGATGGTTACATTACCATCAGCATCATTTTTTTTGAAAATCCATTTATTCTCAACGGCCTTTCGGTCGTGAGGTAAGTCCACAAAAGTCCAAACCTGGTTTTCGTACATGGATTCCATCTCGGATTTCATGGCTTCTAGCCATTTGTTGGAATCTGGGCTCATCATCGCTTCTTCATACATCGTCGGGTCATCTATTTCATCAACCATGAAATTCATAACAGGATTTCCATACAGTTTAGGAGTTGCACGTGTCTTGCTTGACCTGCGAGGTTCGGTAGTGTCCTCTTTCGGAGCTTCATGATCATTATCATTACTTCCCTCTTCATTCGGTGAAGTCAACTCCGGAACAATTTCCAGTGCTACGCTACTCGTCGTTGTATGAAGAGAAAGTTCAATAACCTCTTCGAGTTCTACCTTCCGACTACACACACCTTTCGCGAGAACCTCTTTCTCTAGAAAGGATCCATTCTTGGCAACGAAAACCTTGCCCTCGGATCTGTGATAGAAGGAATACCCAATAGATTCCTTATGGTATCCTATGAAGATGTATTTTTCCGCTTTGGGTTCGAGTTTATCCGGTTGAAGTTTCTTAACATAAATATCGCAACCCCAAACTTTAAAAAATGACAACTTAGGTTTGTTTCCAAACCACAATTCATACGGTGTCTTTTCAACGGATTTACATGGTGCTCGATTTAAAGTGAATGTAGCAGTTTTCGGTGCATAACCCCAAAATGATAGTGGCAAGTCAGTCAGAGACATCATAGATTGAACCATGTCTAATAAAGTACGATTATGACGTTCTGACACACCATTATGTTGTGGTGTTCCGGCAGGTGTGAGTTGTGAAACTATTCCACACTCTTTCGTATGTGTGTTAAACTCGTAACTTAGATACTCACCTCCACGGTCAAATCGTAGAAATTTGATCTTTCTATTGCGATGATTTTCCACTTCAATCTGAAATTCCTTGAACTTTTCAAAGGTTCCAGATTTGTGTTTCATCAAATAGATATACCCGTATCTACTCAAATCATCCGTGAAAGTAACAAAATAATGATAACCACCTCGCGCCGACACACTCATTGGACCGCATACATCAGTATGTATGATTTCCAATAAATCTGTCGTCCGTTCCATTGAACCGGAAAATGGCATTCTAGTCATCTTGCCCATAAGGCATGGCTCACATGTATCAAATGATTCAAAGTCAAGTGATTACAAAAGTCCATCAGAATGGAGTTTCTTCATGCGGTTAACACCAATATGACCTAGACGGCAGTGCCACATATATGCAGATATATCGACATTAAGTTTAATCCTTTTGGCATCAACATTATGAATATGTGTAACACTATTATCGAGATCCAACAGAAATAAACCATTCATCGCAGGTGCATGACCATAAAAGATATCATTCATATAAATCGAACAACCATTGTTTTCCGGATTTAAACAAATAACCACATCGCATTAAACAAGATCTAGATATAATGTTCATGCTCAGTGCAGGCACCAAATAACAATTATTTCAGTTTATAACTAATCCCGACGGCAGTTGGAGAGGCAACGTTCCAACGGCGATCACATCAACTCTTGATCCGTTGCCGACACGCATCTTGACCTCACTCGTTGCTAGTGGTCGCTTGTTCCGTAGCCCCTGATTCGAGTTACGTATATTAGCAACCGATCCAGTATCAAATACCCAGGTGCTACTGCGAGTACTAGTCAAGTACACACTGATAACATGTATATCATATATACCTTTGTTTTCCTTACCGGCCTTCTTGTCTCCAAAGTACTTGGGGCAGTTGCGCTTCCAATGGTTGGTCCCCTTGCAATAGTAGCACTCAGTATCAGACTTACGGTCAGCTCGGGATTTCTTTTCAGGTGCGGCAACAGATTTGTCGCCCTTCTTTCCCTTCTGCTTACCCTTCTTGTCTTTCTTGAAACCGGTGATCTTATTGATCATCAACACTTGATGTTTTTTCTTTATCTCCACCTCTGCAGTCTTAAGCATTGATATAAGCTCGGGGAGAGACTTCTTCATGCCCTGCATATTGTAGTTCATCATGAAGCTCTTGTAGCTAGGTGGGAGAGATTGGAGAACATGATGTATGCCTAAGTCAACGGGAATCGTTATTCCCAAGGACACAAGCCTATTTGTCAAGTATTCCCAAGGACACAAGTCACGGTGTATGCCTAAGTCGGAAGGTAGAACAATTTCCGGTGCTACGCTACTTGTCGTTGTATGAAGAGAAGGTTCAATAACCTCTTCGAGTTCTACCTTCCGACTACATACACCTTTCGCGAGAACCTCTTTCTCTAGAAAGGATCCATTCTTGGCAACGAAAACCACGATGTATGCCTAAGTCAACGGGAATCATTATTCCCAAGGACACAAGCCTATCGGCATACCCAGACATTTTGAGTACGTGCTCGCTAACGGAGTTGTTCTCTTCCATCACGCAGCTAAAGAACTTTTCAGAAGCATTATAACTCTCTACGACAGCATGGGTAACAAAAATCATTTTCAATTTTCCCATGGTATCAAAGGCATTGCCGTTTTCGAAACGCTTTCGAAGTTCTGGCTCTAGCCCATACAGTATGCCGCAATGAACTAAAATGTGGTCCTCTTGATGAGTCAGATAATCATTCTTTTCCTTGTCAGGGGCATCAGGAGCTGGTGGGGGGCCTAGCGGCGCTTCTAGCTCAGACAGCTTGTGTGCAACATTGAGGAGAATCCTCAAGTTCATGGCCTAGTCGGTAAAGTTGCTACCATTCGTTGCAAGTTTGTCGTTCTCCATGAACACATTGAAATTAAAAGCAGGTGGTCCATCTACAACAGAATTTGTAAAGTTTAGACTAAGTTTACAATAGATTGAGTTCAACTAATCCAAATTACAAATGAACTCCCACTCAAAAACAACATCCCTTGTGTCTTTTTAGTGATTACATGAACAAAATCACTACACCAAGTCCGGTCGTCACGTGAGTCGATGTAGTTTCAAAGGAGAGCATCAATATGGGCATCATATCAACTATATGACTCATGCTTAACCTTTTGTTCTGTGTTCCGAGGCCATGTCTGTACATGCTAGGCTCGCCAAGTAAGAACCTTAATGTTCGCGTGTGTAAAACTATCTTACACCCGAAATATGATTGTGGATTCAAGTACACCCGGTCATCACGTGATGTCTTGAAGCGGCGAAACATAAATGGTGCATACTTAAGGAAGAAAACATTTTTATCTTTATATCTAAATGAGGGATCATCTTATAATGCTACTAAAAACGCCAAACTAGCAATATAAGATGCAAACATCATATGTGTAAAGTGGAATGATATGGTCCATGCATTTGATCAACATCATGTGCATCGTGGTATGATCTCTATCATTCCTTTGTGTGTAAGGCCAAGGTCTATGGAACTTACATGTTAAGTGTGTTGTAAGGGTATCTACTATACATCAACTTACAACATTACCATATCATGACACTAGCCCAGCAACAATCTAAACTAGACGCCTCTAATTTATCCATTGCAAGTTTTATGTGGCTTAGGGCTTTCGGAGATAGAACCGGTCTTACCTACCAACATGGAACCACAACGAGGATAACCAAGTTATTAGCAACTCGTTGTTAACCAGATATTGACTACAGTAGGAGAGACAGACACCCGCCAGCCACTTATGCAAAACTAGTTGCATGTCAGTCGTGGAGCCGGTCTCATGTGCGAGGACATGTAAAGTTGGCCCGGGCCGCTTCATCCCACTATGCCATCAATATCCAAAATACATGAAAGAAGCAATAACATGATCATCATCGCCCATATATAAACATATGTGTACTACCCGTGCAAAGCACCTATGCATAGATCATGCTCTGATACCACTATTGGGTTCGCAGCATAGAAAACAAAAAAATTCCTACAATGGGAACTATATGCCAAGATATATCTACTAGATACAAGCAACGATTGAATATACATCCATAGAGAACTTACCCTCGAAGACAACAAAGCTTTTTGAACGAGTTGGAACTCGTGGATGATGTAGTCGAACGCTTGCCGATCTCAAGATCGTGTGGAAGTCCTAGTGCCACAAATCAGCAGCGCATCCGTCCTCGCACACTCGTTCAGGCCACCGAACAACCTCCACCTCCTCGCTCTAGTGAATCAGCGGAAGCAGCAACTCCTTCCAGACGAAATGCCATCGAGAACATGTATCTCGCAAATCCGAGACCATGGGGGAATATATCTAGAGGGGGAGAGAGATCCTTCACGAGGAGGTGTAGTTTGTGAGGGAGGAGAGGGGGGCTACTCCCTCCCCATGTCCGGAGCCCAAGGGGGGTGCCCCCACCACCTCTTCCTCATTCATGTGGTGGAAGCTCCACTCAGATAAACATGCCTCCACTCACACATCCACTCACATGCATTAAATTTCCACCAAATTTAATGCAACTCTCATTTAATAAAACTCTTTTATTTATTTTATTCGGAATTTTCTTAATTACTTTAATTAACAAACATTCACATAAAACCCCCTACAATATTTCAATATCACATGTAGAACCAATTTCAGCAATTTCACCTAAAACAATTCTGATGTCCATTGAAATAATTCTAGCGCTTTGCAATTCTTTCGTCTGAAACATATATGATCCAAATGGTGTTTGGCAAACGTTAAGTGTGTCACCCTATGGTTCGTGAATAATGCAGACATGATCGAGACTCCTCTCAGATCAATAATCAGAAGCAGGACCAGGAGATCCATTCTGACTCCTGCATATTCAACGATGACTTCTGTGATCGTGAGAACATTTAGTGCTAGTAACTTAATCCCTTTGTCTCGTGCTATATTTCATGTCCGAGATTCGATCATTGGTATCCAAATACCTAGTTTGATCGTGTTACCGACATACACTCTTTTCTCGTTCCTGTGATATAACATTCTAGTGATCACATCACTTGCTTGCAAGCTATTCTCAATGTTATATCACCGAGAGGGCCTAGAGTATATCTATCCATCATAGAGATGGACACATCCCACTCTTGATCCAAGAGCCTCTACATAACACCTTCGTAGCACTGAACCCACCTTTATAGTCACCCTTTTACGGTGTGACGTTTGATGTTATCAAGATACTCTTCCGGTGTTAGTGATTAACGTGATCTCATGGTCTAAGGACTAGGATTACTTCGTATGATGTTATAGCAATATAAACTCAATGACTTTGATTGTAATGCTATACTTTAGATGAATGTTCATCACACCATTTCACAAATGTTGTGACCTTGTTATTAACGACATCCAATGTCGATTACAAGGAAACTTTGATCATCTTGTTAATCAACGAGCTAGTTTAAAAGAGGCATAACTAGGTACTTTCCTTTTGTTTATTAAACACACATGTATTAACATTTCCATATTAATACAATTATAGCATGCAAAATAAACATCTATCATATACTTGGAATACACATAATAACAACTTTATTATTGCCTCTTAGGGCATATTCCCTTCAAATATGTCTACTACATATTAAGATTTGGCCAAGCTACTTAGCTCCCACTCAAATGCATGTCCTCTCGATAATCTTGGACATTCCAAAATTCTTTGATCATCAAATTGACAAATTCTAGCTACGAGATTCCAATATCCATATATTGTAGGTGTAAATCCAATAGACTGAAGCATCGCCACATTTGTAGTCAACTCCTTGAATTTCTCCACACTTTGTGACAAATCGAGCTTTACGTCTCCATTAAGTTTCATTTCCATCTTATGACTTTGAAGTCATTCATAAATATCAAGTACTTCTTTACTTAATAAGATTAAGTAACATATTACTTTACAATCTTAAATGTGATTTAATATATGATTTTATGACTTCTAGTCATTTCTCGCACTTAGGTCCAGCACGCTTCTTTGTAATTCGTAGGAATGTCTTATTCATAAACATGACAAGTGAATCAATAATATAATTCTGCAAACTTGTAGAATATATATCGTTGAATCCTACTTTCTTTAGTAAAAACATTCACTAAAACTTAATGATCAGTATCATCAGTTTCTCCTCTAGTTGTAGAGTTCGGTTTCACGAAACAAATTTCACTATGCTACTCAACAATCAGGAGGTAAGGTTAAATACCTTGTTTTGATCTTGTACTCTCTTCCACCTGTATCTTCATCAAGATTCAAACTTTGGACAACAATAGGTTTGCCCCTTATGGAACATGTATTCATAGTTTCCGAAGAATACGCTAAAAAGACTTGTTTATTTTCCACGATTTCGAATTATCAAAACCTCTAGAAACTCGAACATGCCATAACTCTTATGGTGTTGTTTCCACGAATCTTTAGATATTCCTTTGTATTTCAACCGAGTGTTTGCTCATCTCAATCTCTAACTCTAAACGATAACTATAACCCCGATAACAGATAATATTATACCATATGTATCTAATACATAATGATTAAGATATTTAGACATTGTTAATACACTTTGAATTCACCCTATTATCATAATTTGTGAAACCTCTTTCACATGTCCTTTTATGCTAAAATTAAAATAAATACTTTAGTCATGTCGATCAAATTGAAGAGACTTTTGTCTTCTTGTTAATTCAATATCCTTCTTCACTTTGAAATCTTTTGAAAATTTAAAATAGTTTCAAACTTATGTTTCATTAAGTAAATACTCATATTCACTTAAATCCATAATAAAGTATGTAATGATTTCCACTATTTGTTGAAAATACGATACATCACTATGTATAAATTTCAACATGAAGTATAAATAATGATTTCCACTATTTGTTGAAAATATGATACATCATTATGTATAAAGTTCAACATTTCGCATATCACCGTTTTACCAGAATGCGGATTTTTAGTCATTCTACCCAACGAGGCATGGTTTTGCAAAGTCTCTAGATTAAGCATCTAAGACCCCGATCTTCATTTATAATCAAGAACATGCAATAAACAAAATGACTTAAACTATAGTGTCATGTCATCATTAAACTTTGGATATCTTTTAGCATTCTAATCCTTTATAAATGTGCAAACTATTATCATTAACATAGTGATGAGAATAACTCATTTATAATCGTAATGTGACCATAAGGGTATTATTCATAAGAACAGTACAACTAGCTTGTAACTTATTCATATGAACAATCGTCTCGCCAAAAGCAAGACACACAAACAAGGATTACAAAATTATATTCAAGTCCACTAATCCAACCGATAAACCTTTGAGGAAAGATGTCAGCCATCAATTGTTTTTCTTGCCATCGTCAAGCTACATTGCCTTAATTCCAGTAATTCTCAAGCAGACCATCCTGTTTTCACAAAATGGGACAAGTATACAATACTTATATAAACTGCAACGAGTTTTGCAAGAATTGCATTTATAACTTTGTATATCTAACATATACCATTTTTCATTCATGACCTCCATTGCAGTCAAGCCCTTCTGAGAGTTCATAACTCTAATACAAGATTGCTAAGTGTCTCTCCAAATATTCTCTTTTTCATCTGATACGTCCAAAATGTATCTACTTTCCCGAACACTTTTGCTATTGTTTCTCCTCTAAACTTGTGTGATTTGGATGCAACTAATGCGGATTGACGCTGTTTTCAGCAGAATTGCCTTGGTGTCTACTTTTTGTGCAGAAAATCAACTATCAGGAAAAATCCTGGAAAATATGCCAAAAATCCTATTTCACCCGAAATCTCCAGGAGCCAGAATACGAGACGGAGAAGAGCCCTGGGGTGGCCACACCACCTGGTGGCGCGGGCCAGGCCAGGCCGCGCCAGGGGGTGGTGTGGGCCCCCCAGGCACCCCCTCGGCCTCTCTCTTCGCCTATAAGGAGCCTTTTGACCTAAAAACTTCAGGGGGTTCGATGTTTTTCAAGAAGGAGTTCCGCTCCGCCGCCACCACCAGATGCCACGAAACAGCACCAGAAACTCCGTTCTGGCACCCTGCCGGGACGGGGAATTGGAGGAGATCATCGCCATCATCATCACCACCGCTTCTCCATCGACCATCCATGTTTCCCCCATCTATGAGTGAGTAATCCCCCGCTGTAGGCTATGTGCATGGTAGGGATTGGATGAGATTGTTCATGTAATGGCATCAGATTGTTAGGGCATGGTGCCTAGTATCTTTTATTAGTGCTTTATGACTTTGTTGCAACTTGTTGTGCTTAATGCTTGTCACTAGGGCCTGAGTGCCATGATTTAAGATCTGAACATGTTATTGATTCATTATGATAGTATTGTTCTTGGTCGTATCTACAAGTTGTATACACACGTTGTTGTCCGGAACCTATGGCCCCGAAGTGACAGAAATCGGGATAACCGGAAGGGAAAGGCTTTGATGTGAGGATCACATGTGTTCACGGAGTGTTAATGCTTTGCTCCGGTGCTCTATTAAAAGGAGCACCTTAATTGTCAGTAGTTCCCTAGAGGCCCCACTGCAAACGGGGTGGCGGGACAAAAGATGTTGTGCAAGTTCTCATTGCGAGCACGTATGACTATATATGAACACATGCCTAGGATTGTCTAGTACTTGGGTGCTTTATTTTATTTATCTGCAATTGCCCTATGTTCTGATTGCTATGTGAATTGTCTTATCCATGCAACGCCCGCCCATCCATCCCTATGCCTACCGCACTCGAATCCCAGTGTTTACTACTTTCTTTACTACTGTGTTTGCTTTGCTACTGCTATTACTTTGCTATTCCTACTACAAAACTGTTGCTACTGATAAACTGCTGTGAGCAAGATTGTTTCCAGGTGCAGCTGAATTGACAACTTAGTTGTTAAGGCTGATAAATATTCTTTGGCTCCCCTTGTGTCGAATCAATAAATTGGTTTTCACTTCCCTCGAAAATACTGCGATACACCCCCTATACTTGTGGGTCATCAAGACTATTTTCTGGCACCGTTGCCAGGGAGCATAGCTTTATTTATCAAGTTCACTTGGATTCTCTATTGTTCGTTGCTATCCATCCATCATGGGTAAGTCTCGTGATGGCAAGGTTCCTATTTTACCATCCACTACAAGAAGAGGTACGGTTCTAAACACCTCTACTGCTCTTGATTCACCATCTGTTATAAGTAAGCTCGTTACACCACCACATACACATGCTACACGCACTACTACTGCTGAATCTGAAACTTCTGATGCTTATGATGCTACTTCTACTGTTCTTGATAAGAGTGGTTCATTAGGTCCTTTCCTAGATGCTACAATTGCTAGAACTATAGCTGGAAATACCGAAACTCCTAAAGAAGACACTACCACACCTGTTAGCTCACCTGATTCTAGTGAGAGTTATGATACTGAAGAAGATTATGTTGAGATGACCGATGAGTTTATTGAAGAATGTAAGAACACCCATGATAGGAGCGCTGCTAAGATTCTCCTTGAGAGGCGTACTATTAGACCCAAATTATCTCCTACTGCTAAGTTTGCTGCTTCTCCCATAAACATTATAGATGAAGATTATGATTTCTCTCTCGATCTATATAACATAGCTATTGTTGAGAAAGAACCTTTTTGTGGGACTAAGAATGAAAGTGTGGTAGCACATATGAATGAACTTTCTACCATGAGTGGGTTGTTTTCTGATGATATTAAGATGCGTACTTACTTTGTTGCTAAGATTTTTCCTTTTTCACTGAAAGGAGAAGCTAAAACTTGGTTTAGGAATTTACCTCCTAGATCTATTGATAGCCCTGAGTGCTTGATTAGTACTTTCCTGCAGAAATATTTTCCTCCCAGTGCTAGACATTCTATTTTGCACGAACTTTTTGATTTTAAACAGGGAGAAAAAGAGGTATTGCCCAAATCTTGGGCATGGTTTTGTGCTTTGATTCATGCACAGGTTGGAAGTCCATTACCTAAGAATGAGCTTCTTGATATATTTTATAATGGACTAACCGAGGAATCTAGGACATACCTAGATAGTTGTGCTGATTGTGTTTTCAGGAATAGGACTCCTAAGGAAGCTGAGGAATTAATGGCTAAAATAAGCAAGAATTATGAAGATTGGACTCCTCCTAAACAAGGTACACCTGAAGTAATTGTACCTGAACCATCTATTCCTGTGCCTATTCCAACATCAAAGAAGAGGGGAGTTATTGAATTAAATGATGAAGTGATGAAGGAAGCTAAGAAATGTCTTAAGGAGAAGGGAATTAAAGCTGCAGATGTCAAGAATTTACCTCCTATAGAAGAATTCTGTAAGCCTATTCCGTACTCACCCAGTATTGAGGTACACTCTCTCCAACACTTTGATGAAGGTGATATCCCTTACTTGAAACCTCCTGATCAATGCTTAGAAGAATTTGATATCTTTATTGTTAAGCAAGATAACTTTAATAAAAGGGTGCAAAATCATCTAATGGAAAACACTAGAGCTATTGTTGAGTTGAAAGATATTGTGGAAAGAACCTCTAATGATGTTAAAATGATTGTTAAACACTTTCAAATGGTTCAAACTCAAATAGATCAACTCGTTAAAGTGCAAAACGACTTGCTAGTTAATGCTGCTAAAGAAAAACATGCTTATGAAATTAGAACTAGAAGTGGAGTTGCTACCCAGGATCCTCTATATCCTGAGGGGCATCCCAAAAGAATTGAGCAGGATTCTCAACAAGCTGAACATAGTGGTTCTACTCATAAGAAAAGGAAAAAGAAATATAAAACTGTTGTAGAACCCTCTGAACCTGCTATGGATCCTAATAGTATATCTATCTCTGATGCTGAAACTGAAAGTGGTAATGAAGAAAATGAAGTTCCTAATGAAGAAAAAGTTGAAGAAGAACCTGAAAACCACACTAAGAATACTAAATACACTAAAGAAGATTTTATTGCTAAAAAACATGGTAATGAAAGAGAACCTTGGGTCCAAAAACCTATGCCTTTCCCTGATAAGAAACAGAAGTCAAAGGAAGATGAACACTATAATAAGTTTTGTAAGTGGATGAAGCCTTTATTCTTGCAAATTCCTTTGACTGATGCTATTAAATTGCCTCCTTACTCAAAGTATATGAAGGACATTGTCTCGAATAAAAGGAAGATCCCTAATGAAGAAATTTCTACTTTGCTTGCTAATTATTCCTTCAATGGTAAGGTTCCTAAGAAACTTGGAGACCCAGGGATTCCAACTATCCCTTGCTCTATTAAGAACAGTTATGTTAGAACTGCTTTGTGTGATTTGGGAGCTGGAGTTAGTGTTATGCCTTTCTCTCTCTATAAGAGGCTTCAGCTTGAAAATTTGATACCAACTGATATATCTTTGCAAATGGCTAATAAATCTACCACTATTCATGTGGGTATATGTGAGGATGTACCTGTTCAGGTGGCTCACAATTGCTTGATATTAACTGATTTTGTTGTACTTGAAATTCCTGAAGATGATAATATGTCTATTATTCTTGGGAGACCTTTTCTTAATACTGCAGGAGCTGTTATTAATTGTAATCAAGGAAAGGTGACCTTCAATGTCAATGACAAGGAACATACTGTCTATTTCCCCAAGAAGATTGAAAGGACTTATGGTCTAAATTCAATTGAACATGTTGAAGGCATTCAAGTTGGAGAAATATATTGTCCCATACCAAGAGAAATTTGAAACTATTATGATTGGGACAATTGCTATCAAGGTTGAGGTAACATAATCATTAGTGGAGTACAAAGTTTTGTCTCATATGCAATTGTTTTGGTAGAAAGACTTGATCAACCTTGCTAACAAAAGGATTCCATTGAACAAAACAATGTTTTCATTATGATTATCTCCGTTTATTTCTATCCTTTGCATTTTAGTTTTTGCTTTCGTTTAGTTTTCTTTGTGTTGTTAGTTGCTTGCATGCTAGAACTTCTGTAGTCCTAGCCTTGTTTTGTCCTTGCATCATGTTTCCAAAAAAGAAAAAAAATCTGTCTGTCAAAAAAATCATTCTTCTATTTCTGAAAAATGCCCAAAAATAAAGTGTCTCGAAAAATTCCTGAAAATTCATATTAAATTTTTACGTGAAAAAAGGGGCAGAGGAGTACCTGGTAGGTACCAGGGGGGCCCACCAGGCAGGCACACCATGTGGTGGCGTGGCCAGCCCTGGGTGGCGCCATGCCCTGGTGTGGGCCACCCCTGGCCCTCCACTAACTCTCTCCCCTGCCACTTTCTTCTCTCTCCCGAGTAAGCTCCAGTTCATAGCTCAAAATCGCGTTCTTTCTGTGCTTGCTCTCGATTTCTTCGATCTCCTGGCTCAGCCCATCTTTCTTGCTGAAATTTGGAGCATTTGTTCCCTAAATACCAAGCATGAACAACCATACTTTTGGAGAGATATTTGAGAGTGATGCACCTAGGAGGTCGAGGCCCTCAAGAACAGCCTCTCAAGCTAGGCCATCATACAATGAAGACCTCATTGCAACACGCATTGGCAGTGAAAGGGATGATGGAGATGCTCACCCATCCTCTTTTCCTTGTTTTACTTTCTTGCAAGCTGCAGGTATTCTTGATGATTTCTTGCTACTTATTGAGAGGGTTGGTTTGTGTCAACACCCAGATTTTTAATCCCAGATGCCCGTTATGCCATACCTCGCAATCCCAGGATTACCATTTTTGTGAGACATAATGGATTGGATATCACAGTACATCATCCATTACAAACCATACATAAGGTCTTACACAAATAAGGATCTCATGATCTAGTCTTAAGACAACAAGCAGCGGAAATAAAAGATAGCATAGCGGTGGGTTCCATCTTCAGGGGCACAGGCAATGCTGACGAAGGCAGATAGTCCTAGTTATCATAGCCGTCCTGCTGACCATCATCTTGATAATCTCCTTCATAGTCTGGCCATGATAATAGCCAGGGACAAAAGCCATGAGTACTCTTTAAGTACTCGCAAACTACCACTAACAAGTAGTAGAAATCTAAGTTAAAATACTAGATCTAAGTTAAACTATAAAGATAAGTTTGAAACCTAAGTTGAGTTCTGAAGCAAAGAAAAATAAAGTAAAGTTCTAGAGTCACTTAAGTTGGGAAACCATTGTCATAAACACCACCCTATTGTGGTCAAGTCACGATTCATCATTCATTTCAAAGTATCTAGAAAACATCTGACAACGAAACAGTATGGCCATTCCAACTGTCCATCACCGCGGACGCAGCTATTTGAATAGTTTGACACTCTGCAGAGGTAGTACACTTTCACCACAAGATTCGATACATCTGTCAGGGATAACCCTGAATCATCATACTTAGTATGCAGATAATCAAACTTAACCTTCCCTTTACACACCCTAGTATAAGCACCTCTCCTATGAGCATGGCCTCCCAACCATGACCATCAGTCATCTTGGGAACTGCATAGGTGGACAACATTGAGAGGTAGCCTCAGCTCAAACCTCTCCCGTGAGGGAACTAATACTAATGCATATAAATTTCTAGCTAAGCCTTACCCAATTCAGGTAATGTGGTTGTACGGTAAATTTGGAATGGTATCGCATCCGAATCCAACCATCAGTTTTATAAAAAGGTTAAGGCTCATGCCTCAACATTTTCCTCATCATCAACCATTTGTGTTTCTCAACACATGTCAAAACATCTCAATAGAATGACTCATCATTCCAAGGTTTTCTCAATTCATTTTCACCAAGTGTTCCCATCTAAAATGACTCAAGTTTTTGATCTACTCTAAACTACTAAGTTAAGAGTGTTCACTAAGGTGGAACGGATGGGTTCAATCTCATGCCATAAAATGACATCTAAAGGGTTCTAAATAGGTCAAGATTTATAATTTTTATGCTACCTTCAAATCAAGTAAAGGACTTTGTATAACCTAAGAAGGGTAAAACTTGTAACTAAGACTTGGGGTATTAATAGTCAAAAGGGAGTGTGATCAAAGCATGCTTAGGGCATCTTTGCTAAGCCATCTAGTTTGATTCTAGTTTGTTAAGTACTACACTTGCAAGTACTAATTTGCAAGGGTTAATCTTGGATAGTGTTAGCTTGCTAAATAGTAGCTTGCCTTGGTTGGTGCAGTGGTTGAAGTTTTCTTCTTCTTCTTCTTCTTCTTCTTCTTCTTCTTCTTCTTCTTCTTCTTCTTGGTAGAACTCCTCCTCCTCGAGAGCTTGGTCGGTACTAGCGTCTATAAATACATAGGGAGTGCACAATCACCAAAAAATACTTAACTAGGCTAAATAGTATTATAAGACACACATTTGATGATCTATTATCATCGCAACATCACAAGTTTAAATTTCAATAGCTTCATCCTTTTTTATTTTAGAAAAGTAATTTCTACTCATTGAAATATTAACTACAATTTAATATTCACCACCAAAATATGGGATCATGTGGACACATGTCCTCACCACATATTCTAACATGTGGGAATGAAATTTAAAGGTTCGATCAACATTACTTTGGTTCAAGTTCATTAGTAAATGATTTAAAGTGACTAGAAATGCCTATATAGCATTGTTTTCGTACTAGTCCATAGTCACTGCATGTAAACCTTAATATTATTACATATTTGGATAGATATGGTGAAATGTGAATTTTTAGAGTTGGAATCAACTCAAAAGCTAACTTGGTTGATTTTATAAAAATGTTGCAAGTTGCAAAAGCTTTTGTCTTCTTATTTTTATTAGGAGAGATCTATAACTCTAAATGAATTAAACCCAACGGGCTTAGATAGATCATCTTAATACCTTTCAGGCAAAATTTGTTTCATGCAATTTTAATTTGTAAAACTCACAGAATTAAATTTTGAAATACTGGACAGAAACTACATTTAACTAAAAAGAAAAATCCAGATTTGAATGGGTGGGCTAGGGCGGGAAAAGAAATGGGCCGGCCTAGTGGCGCTCCGCGGCGCGGGCTCAGCTGACAGGGGGTCCCGCTTGTCAACGGCACTTAACACGCGAAACGGTACGCGCGTTGTGGGTCGTAGGATTAGAAGCGAGATCTACGGCTGAGGGTCGTCGTCGACGACGAACAGGTCGCCGGCAAGCTCGAACCCTAGTGGCTCGGTGGGGGTCTGCTGGGGGCGTACCAGGGCTCCTGCGGGGTCGGCGAGGTGGGCAAACGACGTGGAAGACAACGGCGAGGCGAGGCGTGGTCGCGACGGAGCTTGGGGTGGTCGCAATCAACGGCGCCCTTCTCCTCCTGCCGCGGCTGCTCCGGCTCCAATCTCGGCGAGGCAGAGCTCGCCTTGCTCCGGCTAGAGGTTGGGAAGGTTCAGAGAGGTGAGGGGAGTGGAATAGTGTGGAGTGGAGAGGCTGGGGAGGGCTCCTTTTATAGGCCCGACGGTGAGACCGAGCGGGATGGGCTGTCGACGGTGGCGACATGGCTACGGCGAGGTAGAGGCATGGCTGGGGGTGGCGATCGATGGGCGGTTCCCTGGCGGTGCTCTAGAACTTAAATGCGGCCGTAGGGGCGGTGGCACGCGGTCGGGGCAAGGTGGCGCTCTGCGCGGTAGAAGCGGCGGTGTCCACGGCGAGCGGCGGCTGTGAGGCGTTGGGCGGCGAACGGGGATTTCTAGGGTGTTCTCCAGGTCGAGGCGGAGCGGTGGGCGCGGGCTGGTGCCAAGGGGCGGTCTGTGCAAGCGGGGACAGGGCGTGCTCTGGGGGCAGCGTCAGCATGCTCGACCAGCTCCGGGCGTGGCGGTTCCTCACCGCTCTGCCCTCTGTCTCTGTCCTGGGGCTGGTTGGGCGGTGGAGGTGGACCACAAGCAAGTTTCTAGACATGAGGAGAGAGGCTGGAGAGGGCTGCTGCTGCGAGTGCACTGTCGATCGGCGAGGTGGTGCTCGGCATGGCATGGCAGTGCAGCTAGGGGGTAGGGAGATGCTGGTTTGGCTCTGGTTAGATCAAGAGGGGACAAGGGGATTAAATGGGGATCAATTGGGGGCAAAACCCTGTAGTAAACAGTGAGCTAGGATTAGAGGAGAGATTATGCATGCCAAGTGTTTGATTAAATGGCCGCATGAAAGAAAGTTTTAAATTTTGGTTTCAATTTTTTTGAGTGATCTCCACTAGTGATAGGTAGTCTCTGGTTGCAAGGGTTTTGAAAGTGGAGCTCAAAAAGATGGGTTTTGAAATAGGGGTGATCTATGCATATGCATTAGATTCAATTTTAAACTGTCATTTAAAATAGTTAACAGAATGTTTTTAGCATATCAAAAGATGGGCCTTAGTACCTCATTATGTGTACTAGCAAGGGGTACAAAGATCAAGAATTTTTTCTGTTAAGTTTTGAGTACTAGGAATAGCCAAAGTAGGCATGAGAGTTAAATTTGCCAAAATGACCATTCCTCCTTTTTAATTCTTTTTGAAATGATTTTCTTTAGGCAAAGTTTGGGAATGATGTAGATGATGTTTAAATCACCTAAGAAACAGTTTACAAGCATTGGATCACTCAATCATGGCAATTCAAACAAGTCATATTTTAAATGCACACATATATGGATGCTTTCATATTAAATTTGGAAAAGTTTTTGTTAACCCCATTTTTAGTTGATTTGATCTTTGATAAACTTGGATTGAAGTTTTGGGATGTTACAGTTTGACCTCTTATATGCAGGATGAGAGTGCACAATACGCTATGCTCACCAAAACTTTTGTTGAGAGCTTCTCATTTACTAACACACCCTATCAATCTACTGTCTCCTTTAAAATCTATGATATGCCCTTCACCATGCCTTTGGAGAGATTTTGCAGTATTGTAGGTGTGCGTATGACAGGGACCGTGAAGAAAATTCAAGGGCGACCCGCTGATTTGTTAGAGCTTTACCGAGGGGTGACCAATGATGATGACCGCGTGGCGCAACACGGAAAGATAAGAAATATCCAACTCCTTGCTCTTAGATACTTTGCATATTATCTTGCTACTAGTGTATTGGGTAGGCAGAACACTAGTAATATCTCCAACTATCACTTAGCTTTCCTTGCTGCTGTGCTCAACAATGATACTCGATACAATCTTGGCTCGCTTATTGCTCGTCGCCTAGCTGCTAGGGGGCCTATCTATGGGGGCATCATTGCATCGCGCATGGTTAATGTATTAGGTCTTTCAGTGGATCCCGATGATGCTATGTTGGCACCACAGAGGCTTGACCTTGTTGCCATGAAAACTCATCACTTTGTCACTGCTACCTCTGATTTGAACAATCTAGTATATAGGATGCTTTTCACTGACGCGGATGAGAGGGAGATCCTTTTGCCACAGCCTGCTTTGTTTAGTGTTCACAGGAGACTGTGGTCGCGCTCCAAGGAGGAGGTGGACGAGCAGCTTCGCTTGCTGGGTTTCCACGAGCAGCACCAGGAGGATGTTGCCCTCCTATGATTACTCCGCGCACTACGGAGGGACGTACTCGAGCTTGCACCAGGACGAGGGTACTTCCTCGTCATACCACGGTGACACTTCATCCTAGCCAGCTTGGGATTGATACCCACTTAGGCCAAAAGCCTAAGCTTGGGGGGAGGTACGCCGACACCGCACTCATCTCCATATCATGTTGCGTCGGTACTTTGTACATTCATGTTTTCGTTCTTCTTTGCTTTTTCTTTCTAAAAACACAAAAAGACCAAAAATATTTCTATTGTTTCTCTTTGGTTTGCCTCTTCTTTTTGCCTTGGTTTGTTTTTCCCTTTTTGCTTTGTTTGAACTATTTGAAAAATCCAAAAAGATTTTGCTTTGTTTTTCCCTTTTGGTTCTTATTTAAAAAATCGAAAACACCAAAAATATTTGCCGTTCTTCTTTGGTTTTTGCGAGTTTGCTTCAGGGTTTGGCAGTCCTTAGTGGATATTGGTTTCATATTATTATTCAAGCCACACAAGTGAAGAGCAATAATGAGGATCAATGACAACTTGAGGCGTGGTAAGAGGCTGGTAACGAACCCTATTTGTTTTCATTTTTGTACATATACTCCTCACTGTGGGCATGCTTAGTCCATTCTTGTAGAGTGTATGTTTTCTTTGGATGCTTAGTAGTTGTTGCCTTCTTATGATTAGCTCCAGCTCGCTAATAGTTTGTAGCATGTCTCATGAATGTTTGCTTGCATTACTCTATTCATAAATTAGTATGACACCGTGGTATCCTCCTCTGAATGTTTCATTTGAATTGACTTGGCACATGATCATGCATGCACATGACTGTAATAATCAGTTAAGCCTCGATGAATTATTTTGCCTTGAGGATCTCGAATCACTTTCGTTCCATGAGTAGTCCTGTTTTGTTGCAAGCATGATAATGACAACTATTGCTCTCTCGTTTGTCGCTCCCTTACTATTGCTAGCCTTCACTTCCACTGAGTGTTTTACTCATGTTTCCAACTCCCTAAACCAAATATTTCCCAAGTGTCCACCATACCTACCTATTAGCATCATTTGCTACTTTCGTGCATATTCAATATGCCTTCTTTTCTTCCGAATAAAATGTTTGCTTGTTATGAGAAATTTAGTTAGTAAAGCTCTCACGAACTTGATGGCACACTTTATTTTCTTGCACTTAATAAACCTGAACCATTGCGTCCTTCTTTGTTGTGCATATGCTTGTGCTTTATGAGTTGAAGTTAGCAGAACCATGTATCATGGGGACCGCTTTCAACGCTTCATAGGTATTTTGTACCTAGTTGATATCATGTTCTTTTGCTTATGGATCCCGGCGGTGTGAAATAAAAGTGGAACTTATAAGATCATGGAGTTTGTATGTATGTTAGAGAAACGCCTGGGCCGCTAGCCTAAGCCATGCCTAATCATGGTGGAAATTTGCAGCATAACCATAATGAGCATTCTATGAAGCATCCTCAATAAAAATCTATGCACATAGTAAATAAAAAGATCACTGAGATGCTCATTGTCTGCTTGCCTTGTCATTTTGATTATGGGATAGCTCTTGTATCATGTGCAAGGGGTACCCCGTTGGCGGTTCTCTATGATACGTATATACTTACAATGACAAGAGCTTACACGTGACTGAAGTTGAGTAGCATGAGGATCGGTCTTCGTAAGTAAGGGGCATGAGACTTTGATTTATAACTTGTCAAGCATATCCTCTTAGTTGTGTCACTTTCACCTTAACCACATTAAAGATGCTTATGATAGGGGAAATGAGAGCTCAAAGCTAATGAGTACCATACTTTCAGCATTTGGAAGCTTTTCAAATTATTCAAAACCTTCTCTTCTACTTGTTGAGTCTCCGCATATTCTTTGAGCACCTTCTTGAGAGCATAGTTGTCATTCTTTGTGTTTGTCCCATTACTTGATTATTTGTGTTATGACTTTGATGCTTGTATCCTTGATGTCTTTACTTCTAGTCATCACTTGAACTTCAGACGTGCCTTGGCATTTATAATCAAAGGCAAGCGAGATACCACTCTATCATACCTTTCTATGAGCATTGTAATGTTGCTTATGTTTGTGCTTCATGCTACTTATTATTCTTGAGTTGGAATCTCTTCATAGCTCGCAATGACTATTAAGTAGACTCAGTTGCATACTCTTTATTATGAACTTTCTAAGTAGTTGATCACATTGCTGAGAATATTTACATCATATGAAGCAAATGTGTTCCTGAAAGTTCTTTTATCGCACTCAGTTTTGAACTGAATTTCTTGAGGACAAGCAATAAGCTAAGCTTGGGGGGACTTGATACGTCCAAAACGTATCAACTTTCCCGAACACTTTTGCTATTGTTTCTCCTCTAAACTTGTGTGATTTGGATGCAACTAATGCGGACTGACGCTGTTTTCAGCAGAATTGCCTTGGTGTCTACTTTTTGTGCAGAAAATCATCTATCAGGAAAAATCCCGGAAAATATGCCAAAAATCCTATTTCACCCGAAGACTCCAGGAGCCAGAATACGAGACGGAGAAGAGCCCTGGGGTGGCCACACCACCTGGTGGCGCGGGCCAGGCCAGGCTGCGCCAGGGGGTGGTGTGGGCCCCCAGGCACCCCCTCGGCCTCTCTCTTCGCCTATAAGGAGCCTTTTGACCTAAAAACTTCGGGGGGTTCGACGATTTTCCAGAAGGAGTTCCGCTTCGCCGCCACCACTAGATTCCACGAAACAGCCCCAAAAACTCCTTTCTGGCACCCTGCCGGGAGGGGAATTGGAGGAGATCATTGCCATCATCATCACCACCACTTCTCCATCGACCATCCATGTTTCCCCCATCTATGAGTAAGTAATCCCCGTTGTATGCTATGGGGATGGTAGGGATTGGATGAGATCGTTCATGTAATGGCATCGGATTGTTAGGGCATGATGCCTAGTATCTTTTATTAGTGCTTTATGACTTTGTTGCAACTTGTTGTGCTTAATGCTTGTCACTAGGGCCCGAGTGCCATGATTTCAGATCTGAACATGTTATTGATTCATTATGATAGTATTGTTCTTGGTCTTATCTACAAGTTGTATACACACATTGATGTCCAGAACCTATGGCCCTATTAAAAGGAGCACCTTAATTGTCAGTAGTTCCCTAGAGGCCCCACTGCAAACGGGGTGGCGGGACAAAAGATGTTGTGCAAGTTCTCATTGCGAGCACGTATGACTATATATGAACACATGCCTAGGATTGTCTAGTACTTGGGTGCTTTATTTTATTTATCTGCAATTGCCCTATGTTCTGATTGCTATGTGAATTGTCTTGTCCATGCAACGCCCGTCCATCCATCCCTATGCCTATCGCACTTGAATCCCACTGTTTACTGCTTTCGTTACTACTTTCTTTGCTTTGCTACTGCTGTTACTTTGCTATTCCTACTACAAAACTGTTGCTACTGATAAACTGCTGTGAGCAAGATTGTTTCCAGGTGCAGTTGAATTGACAACTCAGTTGTTAAGGCTGATAAATATTCTTTGGCTCCCCTTGTGTCGAATCAATAAATTGGGTTTCACTTCTCTCGAAAATACTACGATACACCCCCTATACTTGCGGGTCATCATCATCCATCATGGAAGAAAACTCATCCAATGGCTCATACTTTATGTGCATGATCTTGCAGAATACAAGATTGTAATCCAACTCTCCATCGAGTGGAGAATGGCTTATTGGATGATTATGGAGAACACACCAACATTGCGGAGTCATCGGATTATCTTCTAATGGTCATTGTGTCAAGGATGGAAGATCACCTTTTACGAGGATATCCCTCAAGCGTGGGTATTAATCTATGAAGTTGGACCCTTTTGCTAAGTTCCATATCAAGCAATAGATTTCCCATGGTCTTAAAAGACCTTAATGGGATAGGCCATGATGTACTAAGATATTTGCAAACAAACATCTAGACTAAGTTCATAATATGAGTTCAATCCTAATTGAGCTCCCACTAAAATTGTCATCCCCTGGACGATTTTAGCGGTCACACGATCCCAATCCACTACACCACCCCCGATCGTGAAGGAGATCAATTGTAGTACTTTTAAATAAAGAAAGGTTTTACAACCCACGAGGAGTTGAAGGTATTGGTTAGCAAATTTTACAAAGGCAATAATAGTAAATGCAGTAGATTTGGTGTTTTGGGGTTTGCAGTTTTGCAAGAATGTAAAATATTGAAAGTAAATAGTAATAAGTGAATGCTCTCGATGAGAGAAAGCCCAATCCTCTAGCATCAAGAGGACAAGCTCAAGTGTGTGTGTGTACTTATATGTGACAAGCGTTCCCGAGGGCGACATGGATTTACTTAGCATAAAGATTTCTACACAATATGGTGAATATGTTGTCAAGTTTTATTCCCTTAGGGCGGAGCCTAATTAGGTGGAGCCATAGGTATGGACTAAATACACCACTTATGATGGGTCCTAGATCCATTTACATAAACATCTAGGAATCATTAAGACATACATGTCCCACCATAGCAATAGGTTCATTGGTCCCCGACATATAATCCCTCCAATGCAACTTAAAGAATTGGAAAACGATTTTTGTCAATTCCATCCCTTCCAACCCCTATCATTGCATCAAAGTATTCTCCTATGGGCCAATGTAGGTGAAGTAATATGTAGTCAAGATTCACATAAAACCATCATAGAACAATATAAAAGATAGAAAACTGGACCACATACTCATTGCATATATATGGAAAGCATAGCCAATTCATCCTATGCCCTCACGAACATGGGGATCTACTCACAAGTGCCAAACATGATATGGACCAGTAGCATATGGATTACAACACAATCTAAAAATATAATCTCTCCACCAAATAAAGACAACATGCCAATCACAAACATGTAAATAGCCCTTAAAACAATATTCGGGGTTCAATCAATCACAAACTATGAGGGAGATGAGATGGATCTTGGAGATGGTGATGATGATGGTGTTGATGGAGAGGCCTCCCCCTATGCCTAGGAGGAGTGGTGATGATGATGGCATCGATTTCCCCCTCACCGGAGGCTCCGACACGACATGATTAGCCCCCTCCCGGAGTAGGAGAGGACTTTCGCCTCCGCTGATGCCTGTGTAAATCATGGGAAAATGTGGCGTAGGTTTTCTAGTGATACCGAGGCATCTGTGAAAAGGAGGAGTCGAGATGACGCTCGAGGGCCGAAAGAGCCCATCTGGAACGCCTAGGGGGGTGGGCGCGCCACCTTCCCGCTTTCATGCCTCGTGGCTCCCCTTACTTCATTCTTTGGTCCAAGTTGGTTCTCCTGGTGAAAAACTTATTAGGTATTTTTTGCTTTGATTTCTTGACGTCTAGAAGGTCCTGAAACATCAAAAACATGAAAAAGGAGGTTTTTTGCCTCCCAGAAATTAAATACTAATGAAAGGGACTCTATAGGGAAGTCTCGTAAATCATCTAAATATGCATAAATAATGATGAATCAAGGTAAATATGATTCTGAACAATGCATAGAGGTCCTAAAAATGATGATGCAAAATGCAAGTATCAAAGTCATTCTTTGGAACTTCAAAATTTATATACATATCAACATTAGACTCATCATAATATAAAGCTCTATATAAGACCAATGAGTTTTGAGTTTGAGATTTACTATCATCGCAACGATGGCCCACAGTGACTTAGCGTGGCCCAGTGGAGAAGCAGAATGTGCAGCCGGCTCCTGTTACGCGATGAAGCACAATCGGTCCATAGTAGATGGAACAGAACACATCAAACGAGGACCAGTAGTAGAACGATGCACCAATGGAGTCACATGTCTGGAAAAATGATGAGGAGACAACAAAATAGTCCTAGGTCTTTGAAACAAAATCGAGATGCTCGCACTGTCTCCACGATTTCTTTACCACAAGGGGTCTATGTGTTTGTATTGAACAGGGTGACTGCGAAAGCAGGCAAAGACAAAAGGTTTGTCGTGGTGGTGTCACGACAGATGCCATGGATAGGCTAAAGGTGGGGACTAAACGCACTAGGGGAATCCAGGGAGGGATAGTGTGGTGATTCCACACACGGTAGCTTTGTATTTGGTTCACCTTCACATATTACAAGTGCTCCTTGAGCTGTATTGGGGAGAGAGGAAAAAGAACTCTCTTACTCTCACCACTAGCAAAACACAACTCTCTAGGAGACAACTGGTACAAACTAATCCATCAGAGCTCAACCCCTTCTTCCAGAGGCCCTATCCCCCTTATATAGGAGTGGCTAGGTCTCCACTTAGGGCATACGTGGAGGCATATTCCATGGAATATGCCTCCTCCCAAAATAGTAAGCCGACCGGGTCACTTTAACCCCGCGTCATCCATGCAGAGGCTACGTGAGCCTCTGCGGCGCCTGCGTCATCCGACATAGGCTTCGTCACCTTTGTCGGCCACGCCTCGGTGGTCATGCCTCTGTCCGCTTCGCTCATGCTCTGCTCATAGTGGTCGCCTTTGACCAGCGAGATACCTTCCTTTCTTACAAGCTTGATATAACCCGGATCCTATATAGTTGATCCAGCCACACCTGTTCCTGCATACAAGTTAGATACACCTTACCGACTTACGGTATAAGTCGGCTGAGACCCAGTTAGGTGGACGTCCCCTGGTCCGGGTTACTCCGTGATTCGGCCTTCCTTGAGGTGACTCGGCCAGCACTTGCTTTGACCTTGCCGTACCTCGGCTAACTAGGCCTTTATACCCCGGCGTGACCCTACCCGGGGGTATCCCCCCAACATTAGTCCCCGAAGCTGGTGCGGTCTTAGCTGCCTTAGCCGCTAAGGCCACAACAGGTTCAATTTTACTGAGCCTCTTGCTCCTTCTCCGAGTTACCTCATAATCTGGATTCCATAGGTTTATTTTCCCTTGGCACATTCCAAGTTTTTACTTGCTGGCCGGGTTACCTCGTACTCATCCGGGTCATTCTTCCTTCTCTTGTACGCTTCCCCACGTGCAGGCTAATCATTATGTTGCCTCATTTTAAAGGCCTGCTATAGTAACCGCCGCAGTTATTGTCAGAAGTTACTGTGGCACACGTCACGTCATGTCTGCCTCCTCGTTAACTGTATCACAACGTCGCGTCGAACGATCCGCTGTGCCCTGTGGCCCTTCCTGTGGCTTGTCGCTGATTGGTCAATCCGGATCATACACGGCCACACGGTGTGGCCCGCCCGCAAAATGCGATCCCACTACCCCCTTAAGGGAATGGTTAAATAGGGGAGGGGCGCGCCCCTTGGGTCATTTCCCCCCTCCGCGCCCCTCTGCCTCTGCTCTTTCCTCATCTTCTCCATCGACAGTGCCGCCGCCACCGCACTGCTTCCACGCGCTCCAGCGCCGCCGCCACCGCACTGCTTCCACGCGCTCCAGCGCCGCCGCCACCTCCGCTCATCCTCTCCGCCATGGGTCCCCACCAGTCTAGGCCGCTGCCTCCCTCCGCCGCTAGCGCAAGTGATGTCGGGGGGATGATCCCCAGGTACCCAAACCGGACAAGAAACCAGGCAGTTAGATCGTGTCTGGCTGACCAGATGTAGCCAGACAGGGTAGGACGGGCCGGCTATCACCCGGTAGCCGGATCAGCAAGAGACAGCTGGATACGACGACGTAGCTGGACCCAATCAGTGAGACAGGACGACGTGCGTATCAGTGCATGGTACGCCCTGTACGATGACAAGACTGGCCACCACCCGACCATACCGAAGACTTTGCGAGGATGACAAAGGAACAGTGGCCTGTGCTGACGACGGGCTCGCACGGCGTCCACTGTGCCTACGACAGCCATACGGCTCATGCTCCGATAAGACATACCATACCAGACACTGTGGATGACCAGCCGGCTGGGGCCTGCGTGTGGGGCCCACCAGTCGGATTGGCCAAGGAGACCGTTGCCTCTTTGCCTATATAAGGAGAGGCAAGGCCTCAGTAGAAAGGGTTGGTGATATAGCATTTAAGGCAGTAGCTAGCAGATACAGCTCGAGGAGCACTTGTAGTTCGTGTATTCCACATAGTCAGAACCGGCAGGAGTAGGGGTTTTACCTCATCACGAGGGCCCCGAACCTGGGTACTTCTGGCGTCCCGCTACGCTCGCTTGTATCCAATCTCGCCTACGGACGCCATCGATAGCTTCCCTGCTAGTCCCCACACCTCTATCTAACCTCCTCAGGTACTGCCGTTCCCAATACAATGACAGTTGGCGCCCACCGTGGGGCAAGATGGCTTCGACCGGAGTCACGTTCCGCACGGGACCCCGCACTTCAGCCGGTGAGCGCATGGCCTCCGGGCTGGTGCTCATGCTTGGCAAGTTCGACTGCATCATCGACAACGCCTCCTGCTTCGCCGGAACCTCCTTCCCGGCGAACGGCACCGTCCTGCTATTCGGCGATCTCCCCGTCTACGTCGCCACCGTCCGGAGCGTTTCCCTAGGGAAATCGTCTCTGTCGCGGAGCTGCCGCGCTCAGGCGGCAGCGCCTCCGCCGCATCCCGTGGCGTGGAGGTCATGATGGCCGGTTCCAACTCCCATCCCCGCCAGCCGCGGGAGCGATGCGCGGACGAGGTCGGAAATTCCGCTCCCCCGCAGCCTCGGGACCCGGTGGAGGATGCCATTGATCGGCTCCTGAGGCCGGTTAACCTCGGGGATAACCCGGAGGAAGCGGAGGCCAACTTCACCATGGAGAGACAGATCCTCCTCCAGGAGGCCATGGAGCTGGCGGCAGCCCGCAAGCAACTCGAGATCACCTGGCGCGAGTACGACCGCGCGCACGGCCTTACTCCGGCTACCGCGGAGCCGAGCCGGCGCGGCCAGGTACGGCGTCGGGGTGGCGAGCTGGGCGGTAGAATGGAAAAGGATGGGGAACCGGATGCCATGCCTGCCCTCACACGGCCCACCTACAACACGCCCATCAAGAACCTACGTGCGGCGCGAGCCGCGGCAGAGGAACTACCCAGCCTGGAGGGCGAGGAGCGGCCCCGCCAGCACGCTCGCGTGCAGGAGCTCCTCCGCGTCGCGGACGAGTAGGCCTGCGCCAACCGGCAGATGCAGGAAGACCTCAGCTACTCCAGGGGAGCAAGCTACCTGCCAATAGCAGTGGCGCGCCACGTGACACCCAACAAGCGTCCTCCCCTCAGCCGCCCAGGGCCCGCAGCAGGCGTTGCAGCTCTGGCAATAGGGGCCAGCCGTGCCAGGAGCAGACGATGAACAGCAACCCGCCACCTCCCCCTCCGCCAGCCGGAGCGCCCAGACCAGCCGGTTCCCGTCTATCGGGCCGGGTGGGAGCGCCCAACCCGGATTGTCCGGATGCCCGCGACCGCATCGAGCTCCTCGCTCAAGCGCGCGTCACGGAGGAGGAAGATTCGACCGGCCCGGTTTGTTTCAGACCCCACATCCTAAACGAGCCGTTTCCGGATAAATTCTCCCTGCCCAGGGACACCCCCAAGTACGACAGCAGCATGAAGCTGGAAGACTAGTTGACCGACTACGCTACGGCAGTTGGCATCGCCCACGGGAACAAGCGCACAGCTGTGCGCTACGCCCCCCTCATGCTAACCGGGTCGGCAAGGACATGGCTCAATAGCCTTGCGCCCAATAGCATCAACGCCTGGCCTGACTTCGAGAAGGTGTTCGTCCGCAACTTCAACGGCGCGTACAAACGTCCAGGGCGCCCGCGCGACCTGGCCTTGTGCGTCTAGGGCGACCACGAGACCAACCGCGAGTACCTCGCCAAGTGGACGGAGCTGCGCAATACTTGCGAGGGCATCTTGGAGAGCCAAGCCATCGGTTTCTTCATCGAAGGTTGCCGAGAGGGCACCATGCTTCGCCACCGGCTACTGTGTGACAAGCCGAAAACCATGGCGGAGCTCATGACGGTTGCGGACCAGTACACCACAGCGGATGCCGCCATGAAGAAGCCCCTCCGAGTAAACGCGGACGGCCGTCCGACTCCCATGGAGCCGGCTCGTGACCGACTAAGCAACCCGGCAGGAGAAGACGGATCCTCCAGACGCCACGGCAACGACAACCGGTTCCATGGGGACCGCCAGGCCGGACAGCAGAAGCCTCGCTACCACGCGTGGCAGGTCAATGCTGTGGAGGGTGCGCCCGATGCACCGGCTAATGAGGCAAGAAGGCAGAAGCCACAGCTCACCTTCGACCAGATGTTTGACGCCCCATGCAAGTGGCATAGCGGTCCCTTGAAACCGGCTACGCACACCACCCGGAACTGCAGCTGGACCCGCCAGCTAAAGGACCAGGGCAACCAGCCTCGTCCCTCGCCTCCCCCACCGGGTGGACCTCCACCACCGGCTAGGGGAGCCGGTAATGATGGTAACGGCAGCAACGGCGGCAAGAACAACAACGGCTACCCCCAGCCGCACGCCGCCTACCACATCTTCGAGACGGAGCAGGACGACAAGCACAGCCGCAGGCGATGCTCCAAGGAGGTCAATGCCATCGTCTCTCCGGTCCCCCAGTACCTGAACTGGTTGGAAACCTCCATCACCTGGAGCCGGGCGGATCAGCCTGAGCATCTGCCGACTCCCGAGGGCTACGCCATGGTGCTCGACCCTCTCATCATCTCCAACGCACGCACCTGCCGATTCTCGCGCGTCCTCATCGACGGAGGCAGCAGCCTCAACCTCCTCTACCAGTCCTTGCTGGAGAAGCTGGGCATTCACGAAAGCGACATGCGCTCGACTACCACGACGTTCCACGACATACTGCCGGGGCCAACCTGCGCCCCGCTGGGGAAAATCCAGCTGGACGTCATCTTCGGGACTGAGGAGAACTTCCGCCGTGAACCAATCTGGTTCGAGGTGGTAAATCTAACGAGCTCCTACCATGCTCTCCTCGGGCGCCCCGCCCTTGCCAAGTTCATGGCCATCCCCCACTACGCATACCTCAAGACGAAGATGCCGGGACCCCACGGCGTGATCACCGTCGCCGGCTGCTTCAGGCGGTCGATGGAGTGCGCCTTAGCCGGTTCCAAACTGGCAGAGGCCCTCATCATAGCCGAAGAAAAACGCGTGATCATGCGCAATGTGGCCATGGCCTAGCAGGACATTCCGGCTAGCAGAAAAACGGCTGGAGAAGGAGCTTTCCAGCCGGCAAAGGAGACAAGGAGAATCCTGCTCAACCCCTCCAATCCGACTAAGTTCGTCACCATTGGTGCCGGCTTGGACAGCAAATAGGAAGGCACGCTCATCGACTTCCACCATGAGAATCGGGACATCTTCGCATGGTCCCCCAAGGACATGCCGGGTGTGCCGAGGGAGTTCGCCGAGCACTCACTTCATGTGCGTCCGGATGCCAAGCCAGTCAAGCAACCTCTGCGCCGGTTCGCAGAGGAGAAGAGAAAGATAATCGCTGATGAGATCACCCGGCTCATTGCAGCCGAGTTCATCATGGAAGTGTACCACCCGGACTGGTTGGCGAACCCAGTCTTGGTGCTGAAGAAGAACAAGACCTGGCGCATGTGTATCGACTACACCAGCCTGAACAAGGCGTGCCCGAAAGACCCCTTCGCCTTGCCCTGTATCGATCAAGTCATCGATTCCATGGCCGGCTATGATTTGTTGTCTTTTCTAGATTGCTATTCCGGGTACAATCAGATCCGGCTAAACCCGGCTGATCAGATTAAGACATCATTTATCACCCCCTACGGGGCTTTCTGCTATGTAACCATGCCTTTCGGCCTAAAGAACGCAGGCGCCACCTATCAGCGATGTATGCAGAAATGCTTGCACTCGCAGATAGGCCCAAACATGCACGCTTATGTGGATGACGTGGTCATCAAGACCAAGGAGAAGCACACCCTCCTCGAGGATCTGGGAGAGACATTTGGCAACCTCCGCCAATACCGGATGAAGCTGAACCCAGAAAAGTGCGTCTTCGGGGTGCCGTCCGGCCAGCTCCTCGGTTTCCTCATATCACAACGAGGTATCGAGGTGAATCCAGAGAAGATCGCGGCCATCGAGAGGATGCAGCCGCCCAGGAACCTGCTTGGGGTCTAGAAGTTCACCGGATGCCTGGCTTCCCTCAGTCGCTTCGTCAGCCGGCTGGGGGAGAAGGCACTCCCGTTGTACCAGCTGATGAAGAAGACGGACAAGTTCTCCTGGACTTCGCAAGCCGACACCGCGTTTCACGCCGTCAAGCGCATGCTATCCACAACACTGGTTCTAGCCACGCCGGCTAGCAAGGAACCGATGTTGCTCTATATAGCAGCCATCAGCCGGGTCGTCAGCGTCGTCTTGGTGGTGGAGCGCCTCGAGGAAGGCAAGGCTCAGCCGGTTCAGAGACCCGTCTACTACCTCAGCGAGGTTCTCTCCCTCTCTAAGCAGAATTACCCCCACTACCAAAAGATGTGCTACGGTGTGTACCTGGCATGCAAGAAGCTCAAGCACTACTTCTAGGAGCACCCGATTAAGGTCGTGTGCACTGCACCCCTTTCGGAAATCATCAGCAACAAGGACGCCACCGGCCGAGTCGCCAAGTGGGCCATTGAGCTCGCTGCCTACTCCATCCAGTACGAGCCCCGGCTCACGATCAAGTCGCAGGCGTTGGCGGACTTCCTCGTCGACTGGGCCGAGACCCAGTATCTCCCACCGGTTCCAGATTCGGACCACTGGCGGATGCACTTCGACGGGTCGAAGATGCTCGGGGGCTTGGGAGTCGGCATCATGCTCACCTCGCCCAAAGGAGACCGGCTAGAGTACGTGCTGCAGATCCACTTCAAGGCCTCCAACACCGTAGCCGAGTACGAGGCACCGGCGCACGGGCTCCGGCTGGCCAAGGAGATCGGTGTCAACCGGATCCTGTGCTTCGGTGATTCGGACTTGGTGGTGCAGCAGGTGTCCGGAGAATGGGACGCCAGAGATGCAAACATGGATCTCTACCGATTCCACATCCAGAAGCTCAGCGCCTCCTTTGACGGGTGCGAGTTTCACCACATCCCCCGCATCAACAACGAGGCAGCCGATGCGCTCTCCAAGATCGGATCCACCAGGCAGGCCATCCCACCAGGGGTCTCCTTGGAGCACCTGCGCAAGCCATCCATCAACCCGTCACCAGAATCAGACTCCATCGTCTGGGCAGGAGGCGTTCCGGCTGACGGAACGGCAGAAGCGGAGCCGACAGAACCACCGAAGAAGAAGAACCGCACCAACTCCGGCCAGGCAGTGCCTTCCGGCTCGCAAGACCCGGGGGCTGCCGTCCCGGGTACGCCACCCGGACGACCCCCCGACATCCGTCAGCCGGAGGATAGGAGCGTCCTCGTCATTCGGGAAGTGCCATCCTGGGCACAGCCCTTCATGAGCTACATCGCCAATGGAGAACTCCCGGACGACGAGGTGGAGGCCAGGAAAATCCGGCGCCGCGTGCACACGTACACCATCACAAACGGCGAGTTGTACAAGCGCAGCGTATCCGGTATCTTCCAAAGATGTGTCGATGTGGACACGGGCTACCGGCTACTCAAGGATATCCACCAGGGCGAGTGCGGGCACCACGCTTCGTCAAGGGCGATAGTCGCCAAGGCTTTCGGCCATGGTTTCTATTGGCCCACCGCCCTTGAGGACTATGAGCAGCTGGTCCGCGCATGCAATGGGTGCCAACGCTTCGGGCAGCTCAGGCACATGCCAACTTCGGTACTCAAGACCATACCGATCACCTGGCCCTTCGCAGTTTGGGGCCTCGACATGGTCGGTCCTTTCAAGCGAGCACGCGCGGGCATGACCCACCTACTGGTAGCGGTGGACAAGTTCACAAAGTGGATCGAGGCCAAGCCTATCCAGAAGCTGGATGGAGCGACGGTTGTTACCTTCTTCACCGACATCATCAACCGCTTCGGCTACCCCAACAACATCATCACCGACAACGGCACGAACTTCACCAAGGGGGCCTTCGCCCGGTTTTGCAACAACAAGGGCATCCGACTGGACCTTGCCTCCGTCGCGCACCCGCAATCCAACTGGCAAGTCGAAAGAGCAAACGGCTTGGTGCTAGCCGGCATCAAGCCACGCCTCATCGAGCCGTTAGAGCAGTCACTCGGATGTTGGATCGAAGAACTTCCGGCTATGCTATGGAGCCTCCGCACCACGCCAAATAGGTCAACCGGCTACACGCCATTCTTCCTGGTCTACGGATCGGAAGCTGTCCTCTCCGCCGACATCGAGTTCGACTCCCCTCGCAAGCTCATGTACGACGAAAAAGCCAACAGGGAGGCACGGGAGGACGGAGTGGACCTTCTAGAGGAGGCCAGCGAGCTGGCCCTGTCCAGATCAGCCCTGTACCAGCAGCGACTACGTCGCTACCATTCAAGCCGGATTCGCCCAGTCGCATTCCGCGAGGGCGACCTAGTTCTCCGGCTAGTGCAAGACACGAAGGGCATGCACAAGCTATCACCACCCTGGGAGGGCCCCTTCATCATCAGCCGGGCGCTGCCCAACGACTCCTACTACCTCATCGACGCGCAGCAGCCGCGCAAGAACAAGATGGACAAATCAGACAAGGAGACCAAGCGTCCCTGGAACGCGGCCCTGCTGCGCCCGTTTTACACCTAGTCGCCAGGCAGTGTATGTATCCTGAAAACCCCATGAATGAAAATGTGGACCCCCACGAGAATCTCGGGGGCTCCTTACTAGAAATGTGTGTGCACCTGTTTTCCGGTTCAAATTTTCTGGCTCCGGCAACCCCTACCTGGGGGCTCGCCGGCTAGCTCGTCCTGCTAAGTCAACAAACTGGCTGAGTAGTGTGTGCCGATGTCAAATTCCCACTCTTCGTCTCAGCTACAAACCGCAACCCGGCTGTCCGGCTAGCAAGAGCAAAAGCCCGAGGCATCCCACACGAAAAACGGGGAGGAGACACAGCAGACCGAGCGTCCCGGCCCTGCGACTGATTCAAACCAATCCAGCTGCTAAGCCATTAGTACCATGTGCAATGTACTGTCAGCTCCCTTCGATTCCGGCTGCAAACCGCAACCCGGCTGCCCGGCAAGGACGCATCGAAAACAGCAGAGCACACGGGAAAGCGACTAAGTGTCTAGAAAGGGACAAGCCAGTTTTCGAAAAAACAAGCCGTTTTCCGGCTACAATTTGACAGACTAACCTACTAACCTATGTGGACATGTGTGTATGCGTATGTACATTATTGTCCGACTACCCGAGTCAGAATTCAGGAGAAGGAAAGAAGATTCGAAGTCCTTGCCTTCATCAAGCACTCCAAATCTTGGGGGCTACACCCACTGGGTGCACTCGCGCACCCCCAGTGGAGCCTGGTAGTCCCTGACCGGCTAAGGGCGTTTAGCCGGCCGATTCGGGGCCCAGGTGAGGGCAAGGGAAGGAGCAAAGAAAAATAAGGAAGATTCGAAGCACCTGGCTACGCCAGCTACTCCGAATCTCGAGGGATACACCCAGTGGGTGCGCTCGCGCGCCCCCACTGGAATGTTAGTCCCCCCCGGCTGAAGGCGTTCAGCCGACGAAAGCAGCCGACTAGGACGAGGCTAGTCGGATAAAGTTAGAAGACTTGGGAAAAATAAGGAAGATTCGAAGCACCTGGCTACGCCAGCTACTCCGAATCTCGGGGGCTACAACCAGTGGGTGCGCTAGCGCGCCCCCACTGGAGGTGTAGTTCGTCCGGCTAAGAGTGTGTAGCCGGCAAAATATCAAAAGGAAACTTAGCGCACAAGTTAAGGGAGACTCAAGAATTTCAACGTTAACAAACAAAGGGGATACGAAGCTCCCATAAGTTACCCGGCATCAAAGACAGCCGGTACAAACAGACAAGGTTCGTGAACATGCAAGACAAGACAAATACACCTGGCATCCCGGGGCAATAACTAGACGGTAGGACCCTTGCCGTGAGGGGGAACTTGGCTGGCAGAAGCTTCGGGCGGAGGAGGAGGCGCAGAGCTTGATCCAGTTCCGGCGCCTGCGGGCGGTGGCTTCAGGCCCTCCACGTCGGGAGTACCGACAGACTCCGAGTCGGTGAGCGCCTCATCGGGATCCACGTAGTCAGCAATCTTGATGGCGGATCCGTGGAGCTCTGGATGGGCTCGGCGGATGGCGGCAAGATCAGCTCCGGCACGGAAGCCACCGTCGATCTTCTCGACTCGGGCATCCTTGTACCAGAAGAGCATGAGGGCTAGAGACATCTCCGCTCCGGCCCGTGCCGCCAACTCCCGCAGCCGGTCCATCGCAGCCGGCACTTCTCCCACCTTCGCGGCCAACTGTGCCATCGTCTCTGGAACCGGAGCTTCCGGCCACATGAAGGAGAAGACGTCTAGCACCGCTTGACGAAGCTTGGCGGCCTCTTCGCCAAGAAGGACGACGGGCTCCTGGGCCGTCGCTGCGCTCCCGGCCAGTTCTCCTGCAGCCAGTTGTAGGCCAGTAGGTCTATGCCAGGGTAAAAGGCTGTCAGAAAAGAGGGGTCAGATCCGGCTACCGAATCTGGAAAGAAAGGAAGACGGGAAAAGGAACTCACCCTTGGCAGTGTGGCCGACCTGCATTAGCTCCTCCACTAGGGCCTTCTCCTTGATCGCTAGCCGTTTGATCTCCTTCTCTTGGTCCTTATTCTGGGCCTCGAGAAGGGTGAAGGCTTTGGCCTGGCTAGCGAGCGAGGCGTCGTGCTCCTTGATGGTGGCCTCCAGACCGTCTACCCTCGTGTGCCAATCCTTGTTCTGCAGCCGCGGAGTGGAATTGGACTTGCTCAGCTGGTCGTTCGCTTTCTTCAAGCGATCGATCTCGCACTGAGCGCACACGAGGATGGCTGCGGAAATTTCGGCTATCAAAAAAAAGCAGGTCAAGAGAAGCGAGCTTACTCTGGGAAGTCCCGTTGGCGGCAGCAAGCTTCTGCTCCAACGTCCGGTTCCTGCCGGCTGTGGCCTCCAGCAGCCGGATCTCCTTCACCGCCAGCTCGAGCGTGGCGGCAAGGTCCGACAGCGAGGTGGTGGAGGAAGCGTCGTCATCCACGGTGTTGACAGCCAAGGACTCCTTCGCTTCGACCACCACCGTTCGCCATTCCTCCCCGGGCTCCTCGTCAGAGTTCTCATCGCCAACAACGACGAGCTCCTTGCCGGCAGCCCCCAGCGCGCTCGGCGGAGGAGCCTTCCGGCTAGGAGGGCTCCGCTTCCGGCTAGGGACCTTCCGGCTGGGCGGAGGCGGTCGGCTCAGCTCGAGGGGGAGGCGCTGCGCCTCACAAGAAGGAGGAGCGCCGGTTGGCGCAGTCGGGGCACAGGGCGGCGACCCGGCCGACGCTCGTGCCAGGCTCGCGGCTCCGAAAGAGACCAGGGTGCAAAGAGAAGGAGGAGAAGGCAAAGGCAAAATAAACCAAAGTTAGAAAAAGAAGAAAAAAGGGCAAGTAGACGGAGGGTTCCAAAAGAAAAAGGGGGAAGAAAGAACGTACCCCGGCACAACTGGGGGCGGCCCCTTCTTCCGACCAAGACGGCTTGGCGGCAGGGCGCCGGATCGACTCCTCTTGGGAGTCGGCTCCTCCGCCGCAGGCCGGCGGGAACCGGAACGACTGGAGCCGCTCCCGCCTGCCTCGCCGTCCGTCGTGGAGCGCGTCGCCGGGTCCACGGTCGGCGCGGCCTCTTCCTCCTCGTGCACCTCCGCGTGCGGGTCGGCAGTCGGCTCGTCATTCTGGCTGGGGAAGGCATCGCCGTCCCCGTCCGATTCCTCGCCGAACCGCCGAGCGCGCTGCTCGGGCAAGTCAGGCGTGAATACCTCAGGGGAGCCTCGCCCTCCTCGCGAAGGATGCAAGCGAAGATCTGCCGAATACAAGAAGTCAGTCAGACAGAATAGGGAAACAACACAAAAAGAGCAAATAAAGTTTCTAGCTAGAGCAATTTACCCGAGGCGTGCGGTTCTCCCGGCTGTAGGGCGCCAGACTGAACTTCCAATTCTCCGGCAGCCGCTCCTTGCTGATCGTCCACACCCACTCCTTCAAGTTGTGGTAACGGGGATCACGGCGCGACAGCCGGGTCGGGTCCAGCCGGCCGGAGTAATAGCACATCTTGTGCGCCCGCTGCTGCATCGGCATCATCAGCCGGGACATCCAGCTAAGAGTGATGTCCAGGTCGGTTAGCCGGCAGGTGACGAGGGAGCGCATGCGCTGCAGCATCGCGTCCGTCTCCGCCTTGTCACCGTGGAACTTCAAGTCCCAGTTCTGCCGGCTGGACTCGACATCCTGGAAGGCCGGAAGATTTATCCAGTCGACGTTGGTGACGTTCTTGATGTAGAAGTACGACTACTGCCACAGCCGTACCGTGTCCTGAAGCAAGAACTTGGGGTAGCCGGATTGGGAGCGGGAGTAGATAGAGGCGCCGCCACAGACGACTAGCAGCCCCTTCGTGTACTGCACCTATGGCCGGACTCGGAAGAGCCGGCAGAAGAGCCCGAGATCCGGCTGGATCCCGAGATAGCTCTTGCAGAACGCCATGAAGTGCGCCAGCGTCCCGATGGCGTTGGCGCCGAGGTGGTGAAGACGGAGGTCAAAGAAGGCGAGAAACGTCAAGAGGAAGGGATGCACCGGAAGGGCGAACCCGCGCGCCAGATGGGAGAGGAAGATGACACGCTCCCCCTCTGCCGGGTGCGGCGACACCTCTCCCGCCGGCGCCAACCGCACCGCCACCTCCTCCTCCGACGGGAGAACGCGGGTGGCGCGGTACTTCTGAATCTGGTCTTCGGTGATGGAGGAGCCGCACCAAGCCCCGCGATTGGTGGACATTTCCGGCTGGTGGAGAGGAGTAGCGACAGAAGAGTGACGGTGGCCCGTAGCATCGACGACGGCGAGCGGGCGACGCAGCGGGCTACGGTGCAGAAGACAGGAGCGCAGAGGCAGGAGCACGCAGGGGAGAAGGAGACTGTAGCGGGGGAGCGAAGGAAAGGAACTGCCTCCCCCGCGGCGTCCCTTTAAAGGGCGGAAGGGCAACCGTCGACGGGGCCGCGTGGCGCGCATCCAGACAACCCACACCCCAACTGCCGCCCAGGATCCGGTGTGCCGAAGCAGGATGCGCAGAAGATCCCGGAGCAGGAACCGAAGCGCCGGACAGCGGTTTCCCGAGGCGACGTGCGACGGGACGTTACGCTGCCCGCCGCAGAGCAATGATGGCGCGTGCGCGCGTGGCCGGCGTCAGCACTGACGTCACGGGTAGCGCAACCGCCAAGCTCAGCCGGACACAAATTCAAAAACAAGAAGGAGCGCACGCACATTTCACCTAAGGGCGGAATCCACACGCGCTCGGGGGCTAGTGTCGGGGGGATGATCCCCAGTTACCCAAACCGGACAAGAAACCAGGCAGTCAGATCGCGTCCGGCTGACCAGATGCAGCCAGACAGGGTAGGACGGGCTGGCTATCACCCGGTAGCCGGATCAGCAAGAGACAGCCGGATACGGCGACGTAGCCGGACCCAATCAGTGAGACAGGACGACGTGCGTATCAGTGCACGGTACGCCCTGTACGATGACAAGACTGGCCACCACCCGGCCATACCGAAGACTTTGCGAGGATGACGCAGGAATAGTGGCATGTGCTGACGACGGGCTCGCACGGCGTCCACTATGCCTACGACAGCCATACCGCTCGTGCTCCGATAAGACATACCATACCGGACACTGTGGATGACCAGCCGGCTGGGGCCCGCGTGTGGGGCCCGCCAGTCGGATTGGCCAAGGAGACCGGTGCCTCTTTGCCTATATAAGGAGAGGCAAGGCCTCAGTAGAAAGGGTTGGTGATATAGCATTTAAGGCAGTAGCTAGCAGATACAGCTCGAGGAGCACTTGTAGTTCGTGTATTCCACATAGTCAGAACCGGCAGGAGTAGGGGTTTTACCTCATCACGAGGGCCCCGAACCTGGGTACTTCTTGCGTCCCGCTATGCTCGCTTGTATCCAATCTCGCCTGCGGACGCCGTCGATAGCTTCCCTGCTAGTCCCCACACCTCTATCTAACCTCCTCAGGTACTACCGTTCCCAATACAACGACAAGTGAGGGGAGCAACCTTGAGATGACTGAGGAGGAACTCACCGTCGCCGAGTAGGAGATGGAAGAAGACGCGGCGCATGGGCCGGATCCTGGGTCTGCCAGCATGACCTGGATTGGCTCTATCGCACCAGGCGCATCCCGGAGGGCGTCGCTGTGCGCCTTGCTTCCACCGAACTTGCCCCCTCACCCAATCCGGGTGAGTATGTGGTGTTCCTTTCTCATTTCCAACGCGGATTTGGTCTTCCAGTCAGTGAATTTTTCCACGACTGGCTAAACACTTACGAGCTTCAGCCGCACCAGCTTCCGGCTAATGCCATCACATCTCTCTCCGCCTTCGCCTCCACCATCGAAGGTTATGCCAGACTATGGCCCACGAAGGAGCCCTGGATCCGGTTCTTCGGCCTTCGCCGGAATGTGATTCCGAACGTAGAGCTAGATCCGGAGGACAAACAGCTCACGCAGTTCGGCGCTGCGTCAATCTCTCCTCGGAAGCAGTCCATCTTCCCCCAAGTCACGGGGCTTGACTCCTGCAAGGGATGGGCTTGGACTTTCTTCTATGTCTGGAACAGCACCACCGAAGATCTGATCTGGCTGCGCCCCTATACTCCTTGTCCTCCTAACCCGGATGTGTGGGATGTTATCCCAAGAAGCCCACCGTCCTGGCAAACCAAGTTAACAAGAGGTTCAAGGAGCTGAAGGATCTCGGATTGCGCAATGAGGATGCCATGATCACATTTGTTCGCAACCGGATCTCCCCACCAGAAGCGCACACATAAGCTCTGTCATATGAGCTGGGGCCGCGACCCTAACCGGACCTCGTCTTTCGGGTTGAGCAACACAGAGATCTACCGTCGGGTCAAGGCCCTCTTCACCACCCACAAGGACTTCTCCTCAGAGTGGACATGGGGAATTGAACACTTTTGCCGAGATGGGCTCCCTCCTGCGGTATGTCTCGTGCGCCAATTTTTTTCTGAATTAAATCATATGTCGGTCCTTGTTGTAGGTTCAATATTGTTGCCTTTTCTTTCCCTTAGATGTTTCTTCAGCAAACCATCGAGGATGGCACCGAGCCTTCCCTCAAATGGGCGCCTGACCGGGATACCTCGGATGAGGAGGAACCGGATCAGTAGAAGTTCCTTTCGATGGCAGATGCGACCAAGTGACCCACCGGTAAACTCTCTTCCATTAGAGATTGGCCCGACGATGAAGATGATTCGGATGTTGAGGTGATGGAAGCATTTGACACTGTCCCCCTTTCTTATTCTTTTCCGGCATCAGCTAACCCCAGTGGGCAGATTCATGAAGACCCTCCCCTTGCCGTGGGTGAGCCTGTTCCGGTCGCGCCGAAGAAGAAGAGGGGAGATGCATCAACTTCTTCCTCTGGACCTTCTCAGCCAGCCAAAAGGCGAAAGAAGTCCAGGGACAAAACTGCCACCAAGCCTGCAACCAAGGCCATAGCTCGGAGGGCTCGGAAGCCCAAGGAGCCTCTGACCTCGGATGAGTAAGCCTCTTCTCCCTTTGCTATTTACTTGTTCTTCTTTGATTATAGTTTCTCATCATACATTATTTGATTCGGCAGGGCCACGGTGGAGGTCCCACAGAGTGGATCCGGCATTGCCTCACTGCTCCGACACGGCCCTTCTCCCCCTCGTGGCGATGATTCACGCCCGTTGAGCCCCATTCAGGAGGGTTCAGCGGCTGCTCCGGGTTCTAGCCCACCTCGTCAAGAGGAGGGCAACCCTGGAGCGGGGGAGACTAGATCTGCCGAGGCAGCAACAACCACCACTTCGGCTCCGCCGCAAACAACTTCGTCCGTGAAACCCACAGTACCCCCACCGAAACGAAAATTAGCACCAGCACCATCTTCGGCTCCAGCACCAGCAGCAAAGGCACCAAGCCCCTCCGCCTCGTCCGAGTCTTCCAAGGCTCGGCGAGAAGACCCCAGCAGCACTAAGGGAAGCACCAAGGCAGCTCCTAAGGGCAAATCTGCTGCAGCAACTTCCACCTCACAGCAGCAACCCAAAGGCAAGAAGGCTCCTGATGCCGCCAAGGCAACGTCCGTCGAGGCTAGACAGCGCACCCTCGCGTCCATGCTTTCAAAGAAAACTCCACCACCGAAGGACGCCCCTGTTGAGCCAGCTAATGCGCATTTTGTTTTGCACACCAGCCCCACCATTACCCAAGTTGAGAGAAGGGAAGCGCATGCCAAGGGTTTAGTGGCACCCCATATGCTTAGCGGCGAACGATACCCTCCGACCTTGATCGAGTTTGTAAATAACTGGAACAAGGCGGAGTTTGTCTACAACGACGATCTCCTAGAGAAGTTCGGTCCCGCCGAATTTTCTGCGCAGATGAATACTGCCACCAAGGCAATTAATCTTGTGGGTCGGATGATGGAGGTACGTCACTTCGTTTTTTCCTTAACATGCAATAGACATTAGTGATATAACCACTAGTCCCCGAGCCTCCGGGGGAGTAACTTGTTACTCGGCCAGATGCTCCTTAGAGAATTAACGTAGCTCCTTAATAACTTCGAATATGCACACACCTAGAGCCGGGTTAAGTTCCACTTGGCCCGGATTTTGTACACTTCGAATATGCACACACCTAGAGTCGGGTTAAGTTCCACTTGGCCTGGAGTTTGTACACTTCGAATATGCACACACCTAGAGCCGGGTTAAGTTCCACTTGGCCCGAATTTTGTACACTTCGAATATGCACACACCCAGAGCCGGGTTAAGTTCCACTTGGCCTGGATTTTGTACACTTCGAATATGCACACACCTAGCGCCGGGTTAAGTTCCACTTGACCCAGATTTTGTACACTTCGAATATGCACACACCTAGAGCCGGGTTAAGTTCCACTTGGCCTGGATTTTGTACACTTCGAATATGCACACACCTAGAGCCGGGTTAAGTTCCACTTGGCTTGTCTTTTTGTACTCTTTTCAGGTGACCAGCAATCGCCGGAGCGCCGAGTTTCAGGGTCTCCTGGACACTCACAAGATGCCGCGTGCAAAACATACCGCACTTCTCGCTGAACACGAGAAAAAGTGTAAGTTTCTTCCTTGGTATTTTTCCATTTTCCTTCATCTTTTTCTGCCGAACTAACCCATCATTCGGTTTTTCGCAGCTGGGGTGGAAGCTGAGAATACCATCACGAGGAAAAACTTGGAGCAAATCAAGGGTGAGTCATTTTTGCTCAATCTCTCTCTCTGCGCCCTATCCTCTTTTCTTCTTGGCTCAGCAAATATTCATACCTCGGCTTTGCCGGGTCAACAAACTATTTTAGCTTCTCTTAAAGATAGTGTGCCCGTGCCTGACATGATGCTGCATTTTCTCGAACAAGTAGGGCAACACCAAGCTGAACTCAAAAAGAAAGATGATGAGCTTGCCCTCCTCCCAACCAAAGATGATGAGATTGCCAAGCTCAAGGCAGATATGAAGAAATTGAAAGCACAGCACCAATCCGAACTTCAAAAAGCTGTCCAGGACTTTACTAAAGAGCGCGAGCGCCTCAACCTCCAGATTGCCAAGGACCAAGAACTTCTCCAAGAGGCCGACGTCAAGCTTGAGTCGGCAAATACTGAACTTGCGCAACTTCACAAAAGGCATGATGACTGTACTAAGGAGCTGACCCGGGTCCACAGCCACATCTCTCGTAAGTTCCTTTCCTTAAACCGGCATGAATATCTCTGGGTCAACTTCTTGTACTCATTTTACTTGTCCTGTTTTCAGACAAGTTTCTAGAGGGTGATGCCATTGCATCCAATGCTGTTACCAACTTCCGCCAGCAGAGAGGTACTCCGTCTGGTTCTCGTGCCATTCCTCTTGATCTGGAGGACCTGCTTGTCAGCTTGTCCTCTAGAGTTGAAATCATGAAGAATCACGGCAAGGATATTCTAAGCGCAGCAGTCCGGGTCTTTAATGCCCTTTGGCCTAGCGAAGATACTCCAGAGGGTTCCGCTGCCCTAATTAACAAGCTGATGGAGTGCAAGACCCAGCTAGACCTCTGGAGGGAATCCGCCGGACGTGCCGGAGCTAAGACCGTTCTCCACTATGTGCTCACATGGTACGAGAAAATCAATCTCGATCTTCTCGAGCGCATGCGCACCGGGTCAAGGTGGTCCACCGATCTGGATTGTGTAGCTCGTCGCAAGGCTTGTGCCCATAACCTCATTCAATATGCCCCCATCCATCAATGGAACGAGGGACCAAGCTTCCTCGATGTCGTTGACGAAGAATACATCGAAGATGGTTCGGGGGAAGATGATGAGAGCGAAGCCTCAGACGTTGAAGAAGATGAAGCTGAAGCCGAGGCTGGGGCTGCACCCGCTGGCACCGAAGTACCTCCTCCTGCTGCTCCTTGAGCGAAAAAACTTTGAAATTTATCAGATCCCCGGTATTGCCGGGTGCAATTGTATCTAAGCACATCAGTTATATTTTGCTACTAAGTTTTTATGCCGAATTAACTTGGGCGTAGTCCCCGAGTTTCATTTTCTTGTTCCTCCAATTTCTTGGCTCGGCTCATGTCCACCTTAGTTCGGTTTTATGACTTATGAGTCCGAGTTTCAAAATTGATTTAACAATACTTAGAAACTTTAGGATGAGCTCAAAATAATTCGGCGTAATAAATTATAAGTAAGCACAAGGTTAGTCCGAAAAACAAACGTCAGCTCGATTAAGTTTCTTTCCTTAGTCGTTTTTCATGTGTTACGCAATTCCAAACTTGTTCTCTTGCTTACCATGAAGCCAATTCTTGTTGGACAGCAGCAATTCGAAGAGTTAGGTTTTTGGTGCTCACACACTACTAATCCGGCTTAAGTAGAAGCACTTTATGCCAGCCGACATATAAATAATAAATACAGAAGACAAGCAATATTATTAAGGCAGTCCCCGAGTTACTGCTCGAGGTGCCAAGGTTTCATTGATAAGCTCATTGCCGGCATACATACCGACATATGAGAGACTCGGATACATACACTTCTCTGCTAAGTGTAGAAAGGACGAAGTAGAGCTACATTCCATGGACGCTTGGATTCCTCGCCAGACCTGTCTGCCTTGTTCTTCTCCTGTGGCTTTGCATTGATAAGATAATAAGAATCATTGTGCAATGCTTTGCTCACAATGAATGGCCCTTCCCATGGGGGGATAATTTATGCATGCCAGCAGTACGTTGTACCAATCGGAGTACCAGGTCACCTTCCTAGAAAATTCGGGGGCTTACTTTCCGGCTATGATAGCATCGGTTATTTTGCTGATATATGGCGGATCTGGACAATGCCAATTCTCTCGCTTCTTCCAGCAGATCAACATCATTTTGCCGGGCCTCTTGCACTTCGGCTTCTGTGTATTGGGTGACCCTAGGCGAGCCATGCTCTATGTCGGCTGGTAATACAGCTTCTGCCCCATATACCAGAAAGAATGGTGTATAGCCTGTTGATCGATTCGGAGTTGTTCTTAAACTCCACAGTACTGCTGGTAGTTCTTCTATCCAGCACCCCGCTGATCTTTGCAGCGGCTCAATGAGCCGGGGTTTTATCCTGGATAACACCAATCCGTTGGGTCTCTCCACTTGCCGTTCGATGCGGGGTGTGCTACCGAGGCAATGTCCAGCCGGATCTTTTTATCCTGGCAAAAACGTGCAAATGCTCCTTCAGCAAAATTTGTGCCATTATCCGTTATGATACTATGAGGATAACCGTATCTCAAGATGATGTCTTTGAGGAAAGTTACGGCAGTAGCTCCATCACATTTTCTTATCGCCTTCACTTCAATCCATTTCGTAAATTTGTCAACCATGACCAGGATGTGGGTCATGTTCCCCCTTGCTGGTTTGAACGGGCCAACCATATCCAAGCACCATACGGCAAATGGCCATGTAATTGGTATGGTCTTGAGCTCCGACATTGGCATATGTGTCTTTGTCGCATATCTCTGATAGCCATTGCATTTTCTCACCAGATCTTCTGCTTGTTCCAAGGCGCTTGGCCAATAAAACCCATGGCGGAAAGCTTTTGCTACCAAGGCACTAGACGAGGCATGATGCCCACATTCCCCCTTATGTATATCTCGGAGGATGTCAAGTCCTTACTCCGGGTCAACACATCGCTGGAGGACATTAGTCACACTCCTTTTCTATAGCTCGGAATTGATGATCGTGTATGCTTTTGCTCTCCTCTAAGTTTGCCTGGAGAGTACCTCCTCAGCGGGTAAGGTTCCATCCTTTAGGAATTAGAATATGGGCAAGGCCCAAACTGGTACAGCTCTCACTAGGAACACATCCTCATTAATTTCCATCTGATCCACCGGCATAACTTCTACGGATCATGCTGTGCAGTCCCTGGGTTTGTCATGGAAGTCCCCGGGTTTGCCAAGGCAGTCCCCGGGTTTCGCAAACCATTCCCCACATCAATGTCCATGGGCACAACCTCTGATTCCGGATTTGCCGGGATAAAAATTGAGTCGGACTCCGGAGATAGCCTGATAGATGGTTTTCTGAGGTGCTCTAATGCTACGCCCGGTGGAATTGCTTGTCAGGTTGATATGAGCTTCGACAATACGTCGGCAGCCTCATTTTCCACCCGGGGTATATGATGAAATTCGCATCCCTCAAAGTAACCAAATATCTTCTGTACATGAAATCTGTACAATGCCATGTTTTCATCCAAAGCATACCATTGTCCTGAGACTTGTTGGACTACGAGATCCAAGTCACCGAAGCATTGGATCCGACGTATTCCAATCTCCTTCGCCACTTTGAGCCCATGTACAAGTGCCTCATATTCTGCAACATTGTTTGACGTAGTGAAGTGGATTTGCAGCACATACTTCAGTTGGTCCTTCTTTGGTGAGGTAAGCACAACTCCGGCACCTAGCCCGGTTTTTGTTTTTGACCCGTCAAAGTGCATTTTCCAGTAGTTCGGATCTGGCAATGGTGGCTCATATTGCACCTCGGCCCAATCCACAAAAAAGTCCGCCACAGCCTGAGACTTGATCGCTTCTCTTCTGTCATATTGTGGCGCATAAGGAGCTAGCTCAATTTCCCATTTTGCAATCTTGTCACTTGCATCCTTATTGCTCATTATCTCGGATATGGGGGCTTCACATATGACCTTGATTGGGTGCTCCTCAAAATAGTGCTTCAGCTTCTTAGCTGCCATATACACGCCATATGCCACCTTCTGATAGTGAGGATAGTTCTGCTTTGAGGCTGATAATACCTCGCTCAGGTAATATACTGGCCTTTGCACTGACTTACCCTCTTTGTTACGCTCTACCACAATTACTGCACTTACAACTCGGTTGGTTGCGGCTATATAGAGCAACATTGGCTCCTTTGATAGTGGAGAGGCTAACACTGGTGCAGTGGCTAACCTCTTTTTTAGTTGGATAAAGGCTTCATTGGCCTGCGGTGTCCAAATGAACTTGTCCGATTTTTTCATGAGTTGATAGAGAGGCAGTGCCTTTTCTCCCAACCGACATACAAACCGACTTAAGGATGCCAGGCAACCAGTGAACTTCTAGACATCGTTAAGACACTTCGGCAGTTCCATTCATTCTATGGCCCAGATTATAGTTGGATTGACCTCGATACCTCGGACGGAGATGAGAAATCCGAGTAATTTTCCAGCCGGGACACCGAAGGTGCATTTTTCCGGATTAAGCTTCATTCGGAACCTCCTTAGGTTCGCAAACGTCTGTCTGATATCGTCAAGGAGCATTTTTCTTTCCTTGGTCTTTATCACAACATCATCCACATACACCTGCACATTTTGACCAATTTGGTCATGCAAACATTTTTGCATGCATCTTTGGTACGTTGCCCCTGCATTACGTAAACCAAAAGGCATGGTGCGATAGCAATAAGCCCCATACGAGGTGATAAACGCAGTCTTTATTTGATCACTTGGGTTCAGAGGTATCTGGTGGAAACCAAAATATGCATCAATGAACAACAACAACTCACACCTAGCAGTGGAATCTATGACTTGGTATATCCTTGGCAGCGGGAATGGATCTTTTGGACATGCCTTATTCAGGTTCATGTAATCGATACACATACGCCAAACCACTGCCACGTTCGGGTCATCCTTCTTCTTCTCCACCAGCACCAGATTAGACAGCCAATCCGGGTAAAGCACTTCCATGATAAATCATGCAGCCAACAAACGAGCTATCTCATCTCCTATGACTTTTCTCCTGTCTTCGGCGAAGCGGCGGAGAGGTTGCTTCACCGGCTTTGCTCCGGGCCTGACATTCAAAGAGTGTTTGGCCAACTCCCTCGGAACACCTTGCAAGTCCTGCGTGGACCAAGCAAAAATATCCCGATTCTCACGGAGGAAGTTGACGAGCTCGCTTTCCTATTTGTCATTTAACCTGATACCAATTGTTACGGTACGCTCGGGGAACATGTCATCAATAGGCACCTTCTTCGTATCTTTTGTCGCTTGGAATGAGACGCTACCATGCGGTTTACTCAGCGGCGGCATATATTTCTATGCGGACTGAGCCAATGCCGCCACTTCTTGGATCTTTCTCTTTTCTTGCGCAATCACGAGTGACTCGACCAGGTTAGACCCGGTGGATGCACACACAATGGAACGTCGGAAATCACCAGCGATGGTAATCACACCATTTGGCCCGAGCAGCTTCATATACAAGTAACTAATGTGGCAACTTGCCATGAATTTGTTCAGAGCTGGCCTGCCGAGCAACGCGTGATATGCGCTTTCCAAGTTTACAACCTCGAACTCCAGATTCTCAGTCCGGCAGTTATCTCTTGTGCCAAACAATACGTCAACCCGAACCTTGCCTATGGGCTCACAGGAGATACCTGGCACAATGCCATGGAAATTTGTCCTTGTAGCCTGGAGCATATTCTCCGAGATACCCAACTTGCGCATCGTGTCCGCATACATGATGTTGATGCTACTGCCATTATCAATTAGCACCTTTGAGAACCTCACATTGATGTTAGGTCCAATGAGTGTTGGATCCAACACCAGTGCATACGAACTAGGGCTTGGCATGAGCTTTGGATGATCCTTGATGCTCCAGGTAATATCCTGATCCGACCAAGGCATATACCTCGTCACGGCCGGCATAACGGCATTGACCTCCATATGTCGGCGTTGCAAGCTCTTTCTGTCTGTCTCTTCCGTAGTGAACACACAATAACTCTGATGATGCTCTTTGTACTCATTTCTCCCCTTGTTTCCGGGGTACCTCTGATCCTGTTGGTTTTGGTCCTCCACATGATGCACTGCATCCCTTCTCTCATGGTTGTCATACCTCGGCGGAGGGGGAGGCAACATTAACTGTTGCGTTTTCGCTCCGGAGAGCAATTGCTACCGGGGTAACTCCTGCCGAGGTTGATCATTCCGAGGTGCCTGAGCATTCCCTGAACCACTTTGTTCTATCTTTCGCATCCATTCACACTGTCTGGTTGTGTGACCCGCTGGGTTACTCGGATTAGGCGTGTGAAACTTACACGGCTGATCCAGCATTGCCTCATAGGTGTATCTCGGATGGTCCTTCTTTTCTTGCCACTGTTTTTCTACTCTTGCATCCAAGTTCCCTTCCCATCATTCCTCAGCGTCCATTGATGCCCTCCAGTTTTCTGACGTTGACTGCCTCTTGCTCCGGGTTGATCCTGATTCACAACTACAACTTGTTGCGAACTGTACCAGTAATCCGGTCTGTCATCCCCTCTTTTACCTTGGTAATCATTTCTCCGGGATGACCCGGCCCCATCTCACTGACAATACTCCTCGCTTGACTCGTTTGACGTGAGTCTAGGTTGCGTCGGATCACCCAAGGCATATGAATCAGCAATTCGGATTGTTTCTGCCAAGGTAGTTGGCATATCCCTTTGCAACCTTTGCCATAGCATGCTTGCATATCTGCATCCTTGCGCAAACCAAGCTATGGCATGTGACTCAATCACACCCTCACACGAGTTTCGCACAGTGCACCAATGGGTTAAGAACTCCCGGTATGTCTCATTCGGTCTCTGCCAGCACATTGCTAGGGTCTATGGCCTGTTGGGCCTTTGATACGTACTTGAGAAGTTGCTAACAAACATCTCCTCAAAATCGATCCAATAGTTAATACTTCCAGGTGGCAAATTGTTTAGTCATACCCTTGATGTCCCCTCCAGCATCTGGGGTACATATCTCACAGCCCATCTCAAGTTGCCCGTGGCAATTTTTACAGCAGTTGCATAGTTAATCAACCAATCTTCCGGCTTAGTGCTGCCGTCATACGTCTTTGTGCCTCTAGGTAATTGGAAGTTAGGTACCGGAGGTTCCTTCATGATCCGGGGCCCAAAACAAGCTGGACCCAAAGGACCTTGACACTCAATTTGCTCCGACCTATATAGCCGATCTAGTTTTAGCCTAGCGTCATCAGGCATCAAGTTCCTGCCTCCCAATCTTGACTCTATCACGTGATAGTCCGGTCTGGGATAGCCGGCATTCACCATCTCCGAATCACCATCATTGTATCTATCTTGCTCCTGTGGAGCTGCTCTCTGTTGCATACCTTGGTCGGCATTGCGCTCTTGCCGTGGTATATTCCGTTGCTGTGGTTGACCTGCACCTACTGAATTACGCTATCCGGCATTGCCTCGATCCTCATTTCTTTGCACTTCTTTTCCTTTCCCTGCCCTTACTGGGTCATATGGGACTATCTGCTTATTCCTCCTGGCCGAAGTTACAACTTCCTCTCTCCTAGGACCACCATGAGGAGACGATGCGGCTCCAGCGGATTTCTCCGGGTTACCCACCGCCGAATGAACGATGTTTGAGGCCCTAGCTCTCTCCGGGTTAGCCCTGAGAAACTCCTCGTTTTGCCTGTTCGCGATCCGAACCAACTCATTGACTCTTTCGCGATCTGAACCAACCTGCTTCACCCGTCAGACCCTCTAACTCGGACGCAGCTGCATCCGCTGCCCTGAGGTTCTTTGCCGGGGTACTATACTTCGGCAGCCCCACGGACAAACAGTTTTCTGATTCCTCAATCCTAGTATCACCTTCTCTATTCATTTCACTCATGAGATTTCTCCCCTTCACTTTTACAGCATCTACTTTATTTGCCTTTGCGTACTCACGCAGTGTCATATTCAATGACTGCTGAGCCGCGGCTATCTTTTTTGCACCCTCTAGTATTTTTTGCCTAGTCTCCTCTAGCTCGGCCTGTGCCTGAGCCGGATCTACTGCTGCTGCTACCGGGTTTGCCAAGCTATCCATCGCCTGCTGCAGCACATTCTCAGGCCTCTCTAGCGGAGGACCTCTACTTTTCCTCGGTGCCTTAGGTGTTACCTCCGGATCTGGTGCCGGATCCTTGCTTGCGCTAGCGCCAGGCGCGGTCATCATCACCTCTGCATGGTCCGGGGAGCGAGTGATACGCGCCCCGCGAGCCGCACTAAGGGGTGGCTCGCCTCCTTCAACGACGTGTCGCGGATGAACGCACGACACATCGACAGCAACGTAGATCTTGTGCGCACCGAGCTTGACGAAGAGGCCGTTGCGCGGGAGAGGACGCTTGCTGAAGCAACCAGCATTGTCGCTGACAAAGTCCAGCGCTCCAAAGCACTGAACGAGCCCGGAGACGATGCGTTCGCCGGTGCCGATGAAGTTTCCCGTCCGGATCTTCACCCCTGCTAGCGCTGCTAGCCCCAAGGTGGGCGCCAACTATCGTGGTGGTGTCATGGCAGATGCCATGGATAGGCTAAAGGTGGGGACTAAACGCACTAGGGGAATCAAGGGAGGGATAGTGTGGTGATTCCACACACGGTAGCTTTGTATTTGGTTCACCTTCACAGATTACAAGTGCTCCTTGAGCTGTATTGGGGAGAGGAGGAAGAAGAACTCTCTTACTTTCACCACTAGCAATACACAACTCTCTAGGAGACAACAGGTCCAAACTAATCCATCAGAGCTCAACCCCTTCCATAGAGGCCCTAGCCCCCCTTATATAGGAGTGGCTAGGTCTCCACTTATGGCATACGTGGAGGCATATTCCATGGAATATGCCTCCTTCCAAAATAGTAAGCCGACCTGGTCACTTTAACCCCGCATCATCCATGCATAGGCTACGTGAGCCTCTGCAGCGTCATCCGACATAGGCTTCGTCACCTTTGTCAGCCACGCCTCGGTGGTCCTGCCTCTGTCCGCTTCGCTCACGCTCTGCGCACAGTGGTCACCTTTGACCAGCGAGATACCTTCCTTCTCTTACAGGCTTGATATAACCTGGATCCTATATAGTTGATCCGGCCACACCTGTTCCTGCATACAAGTTAGATACACCTTACCGACTTACGGTATAAGTCGGCTAAGACCCAGTTAGGTGGACATCCCCTGGTCCGGGTTACTCCGTGATTCGGCCTGCCTTGAGGTGACTCGGCCAGCACTTGCTTTGACCTTGCCGTACCTCTGCTAACTAGGCCTTTATACCCCGGCATGACCCTACCCGGGGGTATCCCCCCAACAAGGTTGTTGCGTTGTGGACCTACATTGGATGACTGATTTATAGAAGCATCCACCTCCATATTAGTCTCCTGGGATCGAACATCTCCTTCTCTAGTAGAAGGATCCTTCTCCCTCTAGCCAACGACATCATCATCAGAATCGTCTCCCACGCGCCTCCAAAAGAAAGGCGTAAAGCCAAGATCAGGAACAAAATCCACTATCTCTTGGTGAAACACAAAATCAAAACCCTTCAGCTTCAGAATAGCCATGGTTCCAATGTATGTCCCCTTCTCATCCACACATTTTTGTAATGCCTTGTGATTCATCACGGCCACACAGACACGAATTCAACATTGTGACTATACAATGTAGGTAAATCAACATCCAGGGTTGTCCTAGTAAAGTACCAACAACCCTCAAACCATGAAAATGACACATAGTATGGGGACCCCTTCCACATGTACCCAAAGTTGAGGAAGAACAAACTTGGGTGGGATATCCTGCACCTCCCACACACTGACAATAATCTAAGCATTATGAGAATGCACCGACATCTGAATACCATCAACTCACCGTAGGTCCTCGAAGGAGGGAAATCTCACCAGAAAAGCACCATCTCTGTGTGGAAGAGCCTTCCACTTCCACTGAGAACCGTGGGGACTTATTCGAGTCATCTACACCTCAATAACAGCAGCAGACACTAACGGTCCAACAATCAATACTTTCGCCATAGGAGAACACTTGGGTGCAAGCTGAGCCTTATAAATACAATCAGACAGCTGATTAAAAGGAGTATCATCAGTACCATTTTCAACCACAATCATGGAAGGCTTATGCAACTTTAGTGTAGGGTATCTATTAGTAGGATGAGCCGACTATGACCAGCCACTGTGAAGATAATAACTTAGTCTAAGTTATTCCTGACTACAGCCAACAAAAGGAAAAAGTTTTTCGCACTATCTTAGTTTGCCCCTAGATAGCTAATGAGGGAAGACCTAGGGCTCAGGCGACAGGGCGACTAGGGTTTATCGCCTCCGAAACCAATCTTGGTGAGGAGTTAGATCCCTACTCATCTTCCAACCCAAATTCCCTCTATCTCTTCGGGGTTTAGGAGTATTTTGCCTCCCGCTTGTCCGCTTTTCCTGATATCTCTCGGTCCCTGACCTGCATTAGGGTTTTTGGCAGAACTTCTTCAAGATCACTCTTGATGGCGGCTTCGTCATCGCACTCTAGCAATTGGTCAGGGGATCAGGATCGAAAAAAGAAGAAAACATTGATGATCTTCTGAAACAATTGGGTATTGCAGAAGGTGACTTCAACCATCTAGTTTTTGAGGATGTCAAAGGTGTTCCAAAATAAAGCATCAAGTGGATGGCTCTTTCCCGTGTTCACACCACGAATTTCTTTAGCCCAACAACGTTTGAACAACACATGCGAGTAGCATGGAGTAGCGAAAGAGGTACAATTCCAACATCTGGAAGGTAATCTTTTTACTATCCAGTGTTTTTGTTTGGGTGACTAGCTGAAGGTTGAGCAGGGTGTTCCGTGGCTTTTTAGACAATCGATTGTGTGCATTGAGCCCTATGATGGCTTGTCTGATGTTGACCAGATCGATCTGAAGTTCTTTACTACATGGATTCAAGTTCATAAAGGTCTAGTAGGATATCGTGATAAAATCCTATTGAAAAACCTGATAGAGAAACAGGTGGGAGAGGTAGCAGAAGTTCAGACTGATGTTCAAGGCGCTGGTAACTTCATCCGTGCCCGTGTGAGATTGCATGGTAGGGGTGTGGCTGCTATGAGAGGTGGTGGATGCAATAGAGGAGGAAGAACATCTGATTTCTTTAATGGGGAAGAGGAAGAGAACTTGCTGGCCGAGGAGGCCAAAAAATTTAGAGCTGGAGGTACAAGGTGATACGTCGTAAACACATCTATAATTTTTTGATGTTCCATGCTTGTTTTATATCTACTTTCTTATGTTTTGTTCACACTTTGACATATTTTTATACATTTTCTAGAACTAACCTATTAACAAGATGCCACAGTGCTAGTTGCCTGTTTTCTGCTGTTTTTGGTTTCAGAAAGGCTAGTAAGGAAATATTCTCGGAATTAGACGGGACAAAAGCCAAAGTAAATATTTTACCCAAAGCAACATGGAGTCTAGAGGGGAGACGAAGTGGCGCACCAGGGCGGCCACACCTGGTGGCGTCATGGCCTGGGGGGCGCCACCAGGGGTGTGGCCCCCCTGGTGCTCCACCGACCTTCCCCTTTCGCCTATAAAAGCCTCCCGGGACAAAAACCCGAAGTACCTGATCAGAGACCCAATCAGAAATCCACGAAAGAGTCAGTAGTCGCCGCCATCTCCGTCCCTAGATTAGGGGGATGCGAAGCTCTTCCCAGCACCCTGCTGAAGGGGATAGATCACCCAGGAGGCCTTCTTCATCACCATGCCTGCCTCCGGTGTGATACGTGACTAGTTCATCCTTGGACTATGGGTCCATGTAGTAGCTAGATGGTTGGTTCTCCTCCTTTGTGCTATCATGTTTAGATCTTGTGAGCTCCGTTCATGATCAAGATCATCTATTTGTAATCTTACATGCTGTGTTTGTGGGGATCCGATGGATATTGAGATGCTATGTCAGATTGATTATTGATTCTATCATGTCTGATCTTGCATGCTCTCCGTTGCTAGTAACTATCTTGGCCAAGTAGATGCTTGCAACTCCAAGAGGGAGTATTAATGCTTGATAGTAGGTTCATGCCTCTAGTAATCTGGGGAAGTGACAGGAATCTCTAAGGTTGTAGATGTGTTATTGCTACTAGGGAGAAAACAACAATCCTTTGTCCATGGGGCAATCGTATTGTTTAATTTACACACTTTGCTTAATGCAATTACATGTTACTTGCAACTTAATACTAGAAGGGGTTCGGATGATAACCTGAAGGTGGATTATTATTCATAGATGCAGTTGGATTATGGTCTATGTATTATGTTGTAATGCCCAATCAAATCTCATAGGAGTCAAGATGTCTAGTATATCCATTGTATGCTTTCTCAAATCTGTCAATTGCCCCGCTGTAATTTGTTCACCCAAAATGCTATTTATCTTAAGGAGAATCACCTCTAGTTAACTATGGACCCCAGTCCATTATTTTGCAATTAATCTACCATCTACTGTTTACCGTTTACTGTTTACTTTAAGCAAGCAATTACTATCTTCCACACTATACGTTTAATCCTTTGTTTTCAGCAAAACCGGTGAGATTGACAGCCTCACTGTAAGTTGGGGCAAAATTTTGTGGTTGTGTTGTGCAGGATTCCAAGTTGGTAGCAACACCTTGGAGTTGTTTCCTTGCTCCTACTGGTTTGATAACCTTGGTTTCATAACTGAGGGAAACTTGTTGTTGTGCTCATCATACCTTCCTCTTGGGGTTCCCAACGAGCTCGAGATATCTTGAGCCATGAAGCCTTTTTCTGGCACCGTTGCCGGGGATTTAAGGACAACTTCACAAGGAGAGTCTCTCACAACCAATCTCTTTACTTTGTTTTTTGTTTTGCTTAGTTTATTTTTGCTTTGTCTGCTTGTTTCTTTTTATCAAAAATACAAAAAAAAATAGTTCCTACTATAGTTGTTATTTTCATTGGTCTGTTATTGTCTTGCTTTATCATGCTCTCTATAAATGGTTGGTTTCTTTGAAACTATATCTTATTGGCAAGGTGGGTTCACGGAAGAACAAAAATATTATTATAAGGAACACCGCTTGTCACAAAAAGGGAAACACTTATGGGAACAAATTAATAAATTGTATACCATTGCTAGAAACGTGTGCTCTACTTATAATGTTACTTATTTCTTTGATAAATCTTGTTGTTGTAGGAGGTATAAACACCTCCCTTTTTAATGTGAGTATAATGATGATGTTAGCATATCTTCTTATGTTAAGGGAAATTATGACTTTTATGATGTGGAACATATTGAAGAATTTATTGCTTGGAAGGGTGCATTAGAACTTGCTTATTTTCTTGAAAATACTAATGATGCACCTTATAAATATGAGGTTTATGATATACTTAAATTTTGCTTTGATAATTACAAGGAAGAAAATAGCATTATTCTTAAATATCTTAATAGATGCTCTACACCAACGGAAGAGACTAATGCCTTGCAGGAGCCTATGGAAAAAGAAATTTTTGAACTTGAAAGCTCATTGGATGAAAAGGAGGAGGAGAGTGATGATCAAGAGGAGGAAGAATGGAGCAGCTACCCATGTCTACCTCCCAATAAGAGTAACTCCTTAACTAATACCTTATTTGATCGCCCTCCATGCTTACCAAAGGAGGATGAGTGTGATATTTATATTGTTGAGTTTGTTCATGATGCTACTGAAAATCATTATGAGAGAGTAAAATATGGATGTTGGAATTATCATGTTACTAAAACACCTCTCTTTATATTGAAAGTTCCAAAGTTGCTCTTGTTTTTTCTACCCATTATTGTTACTATGTGCTTCTTTGATTTAGTTTTTACAAGATTCCTATGCATAGGAAGTGGGTTAGAATTAAATGTGTATCATATTTTCTCCTTGATGTACTTTTTTGCTTCAATTCATATTTCTTATGTGAGCATCTTCTCAAATTACTGAGCGTAGCTCAAAGGCGTTAAAAAAAGCACTATTGGGAGATAATCCAAATTTCTATTCAGTAAGTTTTCCTTTTGTCGAGTCTTGGAAGTTATTGCCTCAGTAATAACCTCTCCTTATCCTTTTTGTGTGGTTTTATGCCAATAATAACCTCTAATGAGAGAGAAGTGAGACTTGGGAAAGTTGTTGTCTCGAAACAGATTTTTGTGCTTCACTGTAAAAAATTGTGAAAACTCCCTGTACGTCGGATTGAGATGTAATGTTTTGTGCTTCTGCCCCAGGTTGTTATCTAACTTTCGTTAGTTTATCACTCTTCGATTTGAGCAACAGAAGGTCTTCTAAAAAATCGGTTTTTACCTGCTGGTCTGTTTTGACAGATTTCTGCCATTATTTGCATTTGCCTCTTTATCTCTTTCTCTTTGAGTTCTCTTTGATCACTTGAGCTTTTAGAAGGAATTGCTACAGTAGCATGTGTTTTAATGGAAGTTTTACTTGTGTTGAAACCAAACACAAGGACTTATTATGTTGAATACACTAATGTTGCTAATGAAGACTGTGTGAAGTTTTGTATGAAGGAAATTTTAAAGTGTAGGGAAGAATAATGTGATGAGATGAATAATAGACAAAAGCTCGAGCTTGGGGATGCCACCCATGTCATCCCAAGAAATATTCAAGAAGTACAAGCGTCAAAGCTTGGGGATGCCCAAGGCATCCCCTTCTTCATCAATAAAAATCTCAGGTTTTCTTCCAAGCACTTCATTTTTATTGTTTCATGCACAATTGTGTTGTTCTTGGAGCGTCTTTGTTTTTTAGTTTTTAGTTTTATTTTGTTTGGTTTTCTTAAATAAATTGGTTGGACCCCTGCATTCATACATAGTTTCAAATAAGTTGATTTGTTTTGGAAAAGAGTAGGAAGTTTCATGCTTATAAGTGGTACAAAAGGAGCTTGTTTTGACTATGGATTAGACTTTATCATGTCATGTTTGATGTTGCTTTGACTTTATGCTTGGTGATTATTGTTGTAGCATGACTTGTTCCAAACAATTGAGATTGCTTAATGTGCCTTGAAAGAATCATGCGCTATTTTAGCATACAAAAGCATAATATTGTGGTATTCTCCTTTGATGCTTTATTTGGGTTGACTTGGCGCATACTTACACCATGTTAAGACTATACCAGTTACCATAGCCTCTATGATCATTTAGTTTTTGACTTGTAATATCACTGTATGCTTTAATTAGTAATGTTTTGTCGCTTTGCATGATTATAGCCATTATTGCTTTCTTAGTTGGTCGCTCCCAGTCTTTTGCTAGCCTCCACATGTACCAAGTATGAGTTCCACTCATGCATCCAACTCTAAATGAAACCAAGTTATTCCAAAGAGTCCACCATACCTACCTATTAGCATTTTTTCTATTCCAAGTATATTCATGTTTTTATGTACCTTCCGAATTAGACTTGTTATGTGAAAATTAGTGACTAAAACTCTAACAAACTTGATGGCACACTTTACTTTCTTGTACTTAATAAACTTGAACCATTGTGTCCATCTATGTTGCGTATATTCTTGCGCTTTATAAGTTGTGAATTAGCAGAACCATGTACCATGGGAAACGCTTTCAACATTGCACTTATTACTCAGTTGATATCATGTTCTTTTGTTTATGGATCCCGACGGTGTGAAATAAAAGGGGAGCTTGTAAGCTCATGGAGTTTGTATGTGTGTTAGAGAAACGCCTGGGCAGCTAGCCTAAGCCATGCCTAATCATGGTGGAAACTTGTAGCATAACCATAGTGAGCATTATATGAAGCATCCTCAATAAAAACCTAAGCAAATAGCAAATAAAAAGATTGCTGAGATGCTCATTGTCTATTGCCTTGTCATTTTGATATGGTATAGCTCATGTATGATGGGGCAAGGGGTACCCCGTTGGCGGTTCTCTATGGTACACATGTACTTACAATGACAAGAACTTACTCATGACTAAAGTTGAGTAGCATGGATTTCGGTACTCGTAAGCAAGGGGCATGATATTTTCAACTTATAACTTGTCAAGCATATCCTCATATTTGTGTCACTTTAACCTTAATCACCTAAAGATGCTTATGGTAGGGGCAATGAGAGCTGAAAGCTAAAAGGGACCATCATTTTTGGAAGCTCTTTATGAGACTTGAATCCTTGCTTCCTTCTATGAAGGGTTTTTATTTTTTACTTTTATGTTGAGTCTCCATCTTCTATCTTTATGCACCTGTTGAGAGAGCAAGTGGTCATTCTTAGTTTAATCTGCATTGTCCCAAAACTTGTTGTCAACACCCGGATTTTTAATCCCAGATGCCTGTTATGCCATACCTTGCAATCCCAGGATTACCATTTTTGCGAGACATAACAGAATTGGTACCACTGTACATCATCCATTACAAACCATAATAAATGTCTTACAAATAGACGATCTCATGATCCAGTCTTAATACAATCAAAGAAGAGGGAATTAAACGTAGTAGGGGCTCCATCTTTACAGTCACAGGCAATGCTGACGATGGGAGATAATCCTAGTTATCGTAGACCTCCTGCTGTCCATCATCCTAGTAGTCCTCCTCATAGTCTGGCCACGGGAATAGCCAGGAACAAAGCCATAAGTACTCTTTAAGTACTCGCAAACTATCACTAACAAGTAAGGTAGTTCTAGTGGGAATCTTAAGCTCTAGGTTTATTTGCAAAAAGGCAGGTTTATCTCAAACTGAGTTTAGAAGTAAAGAAAACTAATTTAATGTTCTACATCACTTAAGTGGGAATCTAGTTTTCATGTCCACACTCATGTGTGGTCAAGTCAAAGTCATAGTTCAATTCACAAGTCATTTTTTTGAAAACATCTAACAACGGAACAGTATGCCCACTCCAACTGTCCATGGACGTGGACGCGGCTATTCGAATAGTTTGACACTCTGCAGAGGTGGTACACTTTCACCACAAAATTCGATACGTCTGTCAGGGATAACCTTGAATCATCATAACCTTTCAATTACACACCCTAGTATAGGCACCTCCCCTATGAGCATGGCCTCCCAGCCATGGCCATCTGCCATCCTGGGCACTACATAGGTGGACATTCATCACGAGGTAGCCTCAGCTCAACCTCTTCCACAAGGGAACCGATACTAAGGCATATAAACTTCCAGTTAAGCCCTACCCAATTCATGTATTGTGGTTGTACGGTAAAATTGGAATGGTATCGCATCTGAACCCAACCATCAGTTATTATAAAAGGTCCAAGGATCATGCCTCAAAATTTTCATCATCAATCACTGTGTTTCTCAACACATGTCAAAACAATTCAATAGAATGAATCATCATTCCAAGGTTTTCATGATCATTTTCACCAAGTATTCCCATCTAAAGTGATCAACTTTTATGCTTAGCACTAGCCACTAAAGGTGAGCGTATTCACTAATAAGGGGTGCTAATCAAGTGTAGCTATCCATCTCTAGTTTTATGCCTTTTGATGACATCTAAGTATAACTAGTTAGGCCTAGTTTTATACTTTGTATGGTATCTAACCTATTTGTCCAATACTCTTAAATCACTAACTAAAGGTAAAGAACTTTGGTAAAAAATAAAAGAATAAAGCTTGCAAGTAAAACTTGGGATTGGTATAATCAAGGTTGCATAACCAAAGCATGCATAATGCATCTTGCATAGGTTATAAAGTTGGCAAGTGTTAACTTGCTTAGTTCACTTGTAGTGCTGGGCTTGCCTTGAGTAGTGTAGTGGTTGGAGTTCTCTTCTGCTTCTTCTTCGTAGTACTCCTCCTCCTCGTATCCCGGGTCGGTACTATTGTCTATAAATGAATACGAGGTACACAATCACCAAACAATACTTAACTACTTCTATTTAGCACACTAAGGCTCACACTTGATGATCTAGCATCATCACAATCATCACATGAAATAAAGACCTAGTCTTGTTTATCTTATTTTGGAAAAGTAATTTCTACTCATTGAAAATACTTAGGATTTAATATTCTCCAATTAAAATATGGGATCATTTTGACACATGTCATCACCACATATTCTAATACATGGGAATGTGATTTAAAGTGTTGGTCATATTTTATAAAGTTTAAGATTATTATTTAATAAAATTAAAGTGACTAGAAATGCTTATATAGCATTCTTTTAGTACTAGTCCAAGATCACTTCATGTAAGACTAGATATTTTTACATATTCAGATAGATATTGGCAAATGTGATTTTTGAGAGTTGGAATCAACTCAAAACCATTTATTATTGATTTTTGAAAAATGTTTGAAGTTGAAAAAGTATTTGTCTTGTTATTTTTGGTATAGGTGATCTATAATTTCAAATGGTTTGAATCCAACAGGCTTGGATATATAATTTGAATACCTTTCTCAAAAAATTGGAATCATCCAATTTTGTTCAGTGAATCTCTTTGAATTGTTTTTTGAATCTACTGACCAAATCTGGTTTTAACTAAAAAGGAAAAAGATTATTTGAATCGACGGGCTCTGCGCGGGAAACTAAACCGGCCGGCCCAACTGCATTGTGCTGGTGCAGCGGGCTGCTGACAGGGGGTCCCACTAGTCAGTGGCTCATCTAACCCAAAACGGTATGTTTCAACCTAGGCCGTGTGATTAGACTAGGATCTAATGGCTGACATTCATCGTCTACGTCGAACAGCTCCGGCGAGAAATTAAACCTAACGCGGCGGTGGGGGTCGTGTGAGGCTCACCAGGGCTCCAGCTAGGGTCGGTGATGGGGGCGAATGGTCTTGTCGTCGATGGTGGTTCGAGGTGCGGTCACGGCAGCTCCTGGGGTGGCTCCAATCGACGACTCCCTTCTTCCTCTGCAGTGGTAGCCTAGGCGCGGCGGTTTTCCAGTGGTCCACGGCTCGCCTGCTGTTGAGGGTTGGACAGGGGTTGGCGGTGGACGGTGGCATGTCTTATGTACATCGTGGGATAGGGCAGTGTGGTCTGTCGTGAGCTATCCATGGTAGGCCAGCGCGGCGAGCCTCGAGAGACGGTGCGCTGGCGCAACGGCAAAGAGGGGGTGCGTGTCTGGCGCTACTAGACACTGGGGAGACAGGGGAGTGAAATGGGGGCAAATGGGTGAGTGATCACTTCTCCAAACAGTGAAGTTAGGCAGTGGTTTAACCTGTGTCTGCAATGTGTTCGACCAAATGGCCGCATGAACTCAAGTTTGAAATTTTTGAATGAAATTTGGTGAGTGATCTAATCTTAAGCTTGGTAGTCTCTAGTTGCTTGGGTTTGCCAAGGTGAATTGATTTTAGTGGTTTTTGCAAAATGGTGATCTTAGTACATACACTTGATTCAATTTTGAATTGTCCTTTAAATAGATTTGAAAATAGTTTATGTGAGTTTTTAAAGTGGGCTTCGATTCACTTTTACTTGGTCTAGCAAGGGGTGAAAAGGATTGGAAATGTTTTTGTTAGAATTTTTTTACTAGGAACAGTCGAAGTGGTCCAGTGGTTAACTTTGGTCAAAATGACCATTTAATCATATGCTTATTATTTGAATTTCTTTTCTTTGATTTGATTTTTAATTGGCCTAGATGATGTAGTAATCATATTTAAACCATTTCTTATCATTTGTAGCAATCAAACATGGCAATTGCAATCATTCCTACACTAATGCAAATCACACATACACTCATATTCAATTTAATAATAAAAGTTTTTGTTAACCCTAAACTTGGGTGATTAGAACTTGCTAATCTTGCTTAATATTTTTGGGGTGTTACAAACATTCCCTCCTTAAACAAAATCTCGTCCCGAGATTTAAGAAAAACTAGGAACTAAAGAGATCTGGAAATTCAGTCCTAATGTAACCTTCTCGCTCCCAAGTAGCTTCTTATTCAGTATGGTTGCTCCAGTAGATCTTGAGAAACTTGATACTCCGGGTCCTGGTGGTTATAAAGGCTTCTTCCAAAATATGAATGGGTACTTCACGATACGTCAGATCCTTGTTGATATCTATGGCTTGGTGATCAATGTTCTTGAACACTTTGGTCTTCACAGGAACTTCTAGGCATTTGCGAAGTAACGAGATATGGAACATATCATGTATGGATGACATCTCCTCTGGCAGTTCCAGTTGATATGATACTTCTCCTCAGCGATTCAAAATCTCGAAGGGTCCAATATATCTGGGGGATAATTTTCCTTTCAAATGAAACGATGCAGTCCTTTCAAGGGTGATACTTTGAGATACACAAAATCTCCGACATTGAAGGTCAGGTCTTGACGTCTCTTGTCAGCATAACTCTTCTGTCTGGATTGGGCAGTCTTGAGGTGCTCACGGACTTTGTGAACCTTCTCGTCGGCTTCTCGTAGGATGTCGGTCCGAAGATCTGACTCTCTCCTACTTGTGACCAATTCAAAGGGGTATGGCACTTCCTTCCATACAGAAATTCAAAGGGGGGCATTTGCAAACTAGCTTGATAACTATTGTTGTATGAGAATTCTGCGAAAGGCAGACAATCTTCCCATTTTGATCCATATTCTAGCACACAAGCTCTCAACATATCTTCTAAGATTTGGTTGACTCTTTCATTTTTTCCATCGGTCTGCGGGTGATAAGCTATGCTGAAGTTCAGCTTGGTTCCTAATCCTTCTTGGACTTTCTACCAAAATCTTGAGGTAAAGTGGGTTCCTCGATCCGACACTATGGTCTTAGGGGTTCCATGCAAACTGACTATTCTAGCAATGTACAGCTCTGCTAGATTCGAACTCTGGTAGGTGGTCTTGACAGGTATAAAATGGGCTACCTTGGATAGTCTATCAACTATGAGCCAAATAGAGTCATTCCCCCTACTAGATGTAGGCAAACCGGTGATGAAGTCCATTCTGATAGAATCCCATTTCCATTCCGGAATCTGCAATGGTTGCAAAAGTCCTGCAGGTCTCTGGTGTTCCACTTTGACTCTCTGACAGATATCACACTTGGCTATGTAGCTTCCGATTTCTCTCTTAATCTTGTGCCACCAAAATTGCTCCTTCAAATCATGATACATCTTCATTCCTCCGGGATGGATAGAATAAAGAGTATCATGAGCTTCCTGCATTATGACTTGCTTTAGCTCGGAATCTGCTAGTACACAGATACGTCCTTTGTACCACAAAACTCCTTCTTCATCTTCGGTGAACCCGGGTACCTTCCTTGTACCAATACGACGCTTGATTGCGTCAATACTTGCATTTCCTTTATGCGCTTCCTTGATCTGACTGATCAAAGTGGGTTGAAGTTCTATGCTAGCTAAAAATCCTTTGCTAACTAGCTCTGTTCTAAACTGCCCCAACTCTTCATGCAAACTTGGCTGGGCTTCTTTAATCATGGTGTTTAATCTACACGACAATTTGCTAAGAGCATCCGCTACCATATTGGCTTTGCCGGGGTGATAGTGAATGTCAAGGTCATAATCCTTGATTAACTCTATCCATCTCCTTTACCTCATATTCAGCTCCTTCTAAGTGAAAATATACTTCAGACTCTTGTGATCCGAATAAATCTCACAGCGGTTACCCATAAGGTAATGACGCCAGGTCTTCAAGGCTAAAACTACGGCTGCTAGTTTCAGGTCATGGGTAGGGTAGTTTTGCTCATGTTGCTTTAGTTGTCGAGACAGATATGCTATAACCTTGCCTTCTTGCATTAACACACATCCGAGACCAATCTTGGATGCATCACAATAAACATCAAAAGGCTTATTGATATCTGGCATAATCAGAATTGGGGATGAAATCAATCTCTTCTTGAGCTCTTGAAAACTCGCTTCACATTTGTCCGTCCATTCAAACTTCTTGTCATTCTTCAACAACTGGGTCATCGGTCTTGCAATGCTTGAAAATCCTTCTACGAACTTGCGGTAATATCCCGCTAATCTGAGAAATGTGCAGACTTGGGTTTGAGTGGTTGGGGCTTTCCATTCTTCAACATCTTTGATCTTGGCGGGATCGATAGTGACTCCTCCTGCCGACACAATATGTCCTAGGAATCTTACTTCCTTCAACCAGAACTCACATTTGCTAAACTTGGCATACAACTGATGTTCTCTAAGGGTTTCAAGGATGGTTCTCAGGTATAGCTCATGATCTTATTCTGACTTGGAATAGATCAGAATATCATCGATAAAAACAATGGCAAACTTATCCAGAAAGTTCATAAAAATCTTATTCATGAGATTCATGAAATAAGCAGGGGCATTGGTTAATCCAAAAGGCATGACAGTGTACTCATACAATCCATATCTGGTGGTAAAGGCGGTCTTTGGGATATCCGTTGCGTGAATCTTGAGTTGATGATAACTAGTTCTAAGATCAATCTTAGAAAACACTCTAGACCAGTCAACTGGTCAAACATATCTTCTATCTTCAGCAATGGGTAGTTGTTCTTGATGGTGACGTCATTCAGCTTCTGGTAATCCATGCACAGATGGTTACCTCCATCTTTCATATCCACAAACAAACAGGTGATCTCCATGGCGATGCGCTTGGTTGAATCAGACCTTTCTCCAGCATACCATCAAGTTGTTTCTTCAGCTCCACTAATTCAGATGGGTTCATACTATAAGGTCTCTGAGCTATGGGTCATGTTCCAAGAATTAGCTCAATGATGAACTTGATATCCCGATCTGGGGGCATACCGGGCAATTCATCTGGGAACACGTAAGGGTATTCATAGACTACTCTGACTTGGTCTAGGGTTGGTTTGGCTAGACCCTTGTTGCACTTGAATTGACGGGGCAGAGTCTCAGATACATGCTCTACTGATACTCCAGTGCTACTGGTCATGGTTATGGCTTTCTTGGCGTCGATTAATCCTTTATGTTTTGACATCCAATCCATTCCTAGTACTACTTCCAAACCTTTGGTTCCAAATACTATCAGATTAGCATAAAAATCTATGCCATGGATTCTAATAGGTACCGCCTTACAAATTTTTCTAGCTTTGGTGGTTGAACCAAGTATTTGAACTATCATAACATGCTTCAATTTTGTTGGTTGAATCTTACTAGTGCATTCAAATTCTTCTGTAACAAATGAGTGCGATGCTCCAGAATCAAACAACACTCTTGCAAGTACTGAGTTAATAGAAAACATACCCAGCATGACATCTGGTGCTGCCTGGGCTTCGTCAGCATTCATGTGGAACAGACGGCCGTGTTGGTTGAGCGAGTTCCCTGGGGCAAATCTCCTTCTAGGCTGAACACGGCGTTGTTGCTAAGCGGGTGCATTCACATTTGTGGCTGCTGTCAGCTTCTTGGGGCACTCGTTGGAGTAGTGACCCTTGACTCCGCATTCAAAGCAAGTAATCTGGGACTTGTCTTTTCCTGCAACAGGCACAACATTTCTTCTAGTCCTTGGGGCAGTATTGTTGTTGTTGTTGTTATTGGACTTGGGTGCTACATGGTTGAATTTATTGGAGTTTCCGGGGTTGTTGTTGTGGTTTCCTCCAGAATTCAAATTTCCTCCACTACGATTGGGATAGTTTGGATGGGACATAGGGGGTCTATTGTTTCTTGGGGCATATCCTACAGACGGGTGGGGGCGATACTTCTGGGTATGGTGGGATGGCTGGTGCATCATCCTGCACTTGCGATTGTCATTGGCTTGGTTTATCTTCCCTTCCATCTGAATGGCAGAGTCCACAAGTTCTTCTAGATCCGCAAAATGGAATTTGACTAACACTGTTTGCATCTCATCATATAATCCATTCAAGAACCTTTCCTTCTTCTTTGCTTTACTGTTAATCTCATCAGGGGCATATCTAGCTAAAGATAAGAATTTGTCACGGTATTTGATACATTGCAAATGTATCTATAATTTTTGATGTTCCATGCTTGGTTTTATCTACTTTCTTATGTTTTGTCCACACTTTGGAGTACTTTTCATGTGATTTCTTGGACTAACCTATTAACAAGATGCCACAGTGACAGTTGCTTGTTTTCTGCTTTTTTTGGTTCCAGGAAAGTCAGAAAATGAATATTCTTAGAATTGGACGGGACAAAAGCCAAAGTTCCTATTTTACAGGAAGACTCACGGAGCCAGAATACAAGACGGAGGAGGGCCAGGGCCTGGCCACATGCCCCCAGGTGCGGGTACACCCAGGTCGCGCCAGGGCATGGTGTGGGCCCCCTGGCTGGCCACCGACCATGCCTCCTTCGCCTATATATTCCTCCCAAGGCAGAAACCCTAAGTAGTCAATCAGAAATCCACGAAAAGTTCCGCAGCGCCGCCGCCACCGAAGGGGAGATTCGGGGGACGGAAAGTCTCTGTTCCGGCACCCTGCCAGGACGGGGAAGTGCCCCCAGAGCCATCTCCATCGATCTCCATCACCATTGTTGATTCCCATGATGAGGAGGGAGTAGTTCTCTCTCGAGGCTAAGGGTTCTACTAGTAGCTATGTGTTCATCTCTCTCTTTATGCATGATCTTATTGTGATCATGAGCTCGTAATCTATAGATCTACCTTGCTACTCAAGTGCTTTAATAGATCTATGCTCTCCCCATGTGTGTGAAAGTGACAGTGTGCACACCATGGTGGCACTTAGGCTAGAGATTACAAATACTTGTTATGAGTTATATTTGGAGTTGGATGTTTCTATGAAATTGTGGTGTTTGTTGGACTCATCTAGTACTCAAGGTGATAGTGTGGGGTTTTCTAGATGGGAAAGATGAACTTTGAGGTGTGCTGTTATAGCCCTACCAACGATTAGAGTGTCCAACCAGAGAGTAGTTCAGCGTAGTATCATAAAGAAGAATATATTTATATGAGAGTGTTCACTAGTGAAAGTATGATCCCTAGGCCTTGTTTCTTAGCACTGAAACACCGTTTGCTATTAGATCTATTACATGTTTGCTTGCTTCTATCTTTATTTCAGTTTTACTTTAGTCTATTCCATGCCAGCAAGCTATTTTCGAGCACCGTTACCACTTATAATTATCTAGACCACTTGTATTTCACTATCTCTTCGCCAAACTAGTGCACCTATACACCTGACAAGTGTATTAGGTGTGTTGGGGACACAAGAGACTTCTTGTATCTTGAATGCAGGATTGCTTGAGAGGGAATACCTTTGACCACTTCCTCCTTGAGTTCAATAAACCTTGGGTAATCCACTTAAGGGAAAACTTGCTGCTGTTCTACAAACCTCTGCACTTCGAGGCCCAACAACTGTCTATAAGAATAGAAGTGCGTAGACATCCAGCTATTTTCTGGCATCGTTACCGGGGAGGTAAGGTAAAAGGTATTCACACCGGAGGATTAAAGAAGAAGAACCTCCCACGGCAAACGCCTATTTTATGGTGCCGTTGCCGGGGAGGTAAGGTAAAAGGTACTCACATCCTTCGGTGTGAGTGCTCGAAGTTATTTCCTTTAGACTCTGTAATTTTGTCTTTTTGTTTCTTGTTTTCACTAGTTAGGCTTAATGGAAAACAAAAAAAATAGAGAGCTTTATAGTATTTATCTTGAGTTAGGACATGAAGTGTTTGAAGAGAAAATTAAAAAACCTATGGAACTTTATTTGCATGCTAATAGCAATGTTATTAGTATGAATCTTTTGAACACCTTTGTTACTAATGCTATGGAAACGTCTAAGCTTGGGGAAGTTAGTTTTCATGAAAATGATCTTTTTAGTTCCCTAGATTTAAAGAAGAAAACTTGCTCTGATGATACTTTATCTCCCATATGTGGTAATTCTAATGATACTTGTGATATTTCAAGTCCACATACTGAAAGCATCTCTTTTAAAATACCTATAAAAATTGTTGAACGTGTTATGAACAACTGTTATTTGGGAGATGGAACTGTCCATCCTGGTGATGTCAATGAACCAAGTTAAGAGGAAGCTATTCCCTTTGTCACTTAAGGGCAAAGCAAGGGAATGGTATGAGCTACTAGATGATCCTCATCATTTGGAGTGGAAGGAACTTGAATCTCTCTTTTACTCTAAATTTTATCCTCCTCATGAAATTCATAAAGGTAGGAATTACATTTATAATTTTCATCCACATGATGGATAAAGTATTGCCCAAGCATGGGGAGATTGAAGTCACTAATGCTCAAATGTCCCATTCATGAGCTCCCCAGTAATATTGTTATTAATAATTTCTATGCAAGGGTTTCGGGACATTACAAGGACTATCTAGATACTTGTTTAGAGGGATACTTCACAAGTAAGGAGGTCAAAGCTAAGTGGGACCTTCTTGAAACAATTCAAAGCAAAACCGAAGATTGGGATAACAACAAAGGTAAAGAACCAGGTATAAACTATGAGTATGATTGCATTAAGTCTTTCGCCGAAACTGCTAATTTTCAAGAGCTTAATGCTAAATATGGTCTTAATCCTCAAATTCTTGTTGATTGTTATAGAACCTTTGCTTCTCGTATTAATGCTCCTAAAGAAAAATGGGACATGTATCATGAGCCTTTTAAAGACACTTGCATGGAAAATGAAACTGTTATTAATGATAGACAAACATGCTCAAACTTCTGAAAGTACTATTTCTTATAAGCATGTTAATTTTTGTGGAATACATAGACCTTGTGAGAATAATCAAATTGAAGAAGAATATTGTATCACCCACAGGAATGAAAAAACTAGAACGTGGTATAGGTCTCTAGATGATCTTGGTAAAAAATGTTTGTGCCCTGTATCCTTTTATTTGTGAACTTTGCTTTGAAGTGGGTCATTTAAATTTTCAATGCTCAGGCCATAATAATAGCCCTTCTAATCCAATGAGTACTGCAAGTTTGTATTGTGATGACATGATCACTCCTAATCAGCATGATGAACTTACATTATTTTCGGGATGTGAAGAGTTATCAAGAAAAACCTCTTTGGTAGATATGGGTGCTTTTGATATGAATAGTGTCCTGCATGGTTGTCATCTTTATTGTGTTGATAATTGCCACACAAATACTTACATACAAAATATTACAAAAGATGAGGTTTTACCAAAATATGATAGGACTAATATGTGTTTTGTTCTTATTAATGAAAAGGAGGAATCCTCCAAAGTTTCTTCTATTGTCTCTAACAATGAACCAGGGTATATGGAGAAGCTTCCTTTCAAGCCTCTCCCTCCTAAAGAGAGGAAGAAAAAGAAGAAGAGGAGGAGTAAAAGAAGAGAGGAAACGGTATTTCCCCCTAAGCATGTTGCTCCTATTATAGTTTTTGAGGAGTCTGAACTCGATGATGTTCCTATGCCTATTACCTATAGTAGTGATCATGATTGGGAAAAGCACTCTACCTTTGATATTGAGAATCTCTTCGGTACCAATTCTGAAAATGATGATATTAATAATTGCTATACTATTAGTGCTATCCATGATCCTTCCAATGATGATATGTTTACAAATGAACACACTTTGGAAGATAACTATTCTATTACTTATGATGATACTATACCTCCAATATATGATGATTGCAACGATGATTATGATATTTTCATTCCACCTACTATTGAGGAGGAAATTAATTATGATTACAATATGCCTCCTGTATTTGATGATTATGGTGATGAAAATAATGATGATAGCTATTTTGTTGAATTTGCTCCCACTACAATCAATAAGAATGACTATGTTTATGTGGGGAGTATTAATTCTTTTATGCATGTGGCTCATGATAAGAATGTTTCTTGTGATAGTTATATTGTTAATTTTATTCATGATGCTACTGAAAGTTATTATGAGAGAGGGAAACATGGTTTTATGTGTCTAAACAATATTAAGTTTCCCCTCTTTATGTTGAAAGTCTTGAAGTTGCACTTGTTTTGCTCAACTATGCTTATTGCTTTGTGCTTTCATGACTTGTTTCTTTACAAAATTCCTATGCATAGGAAGTGGGTTAGACTTAAATGTGCTTTGAATTTGCTTCTTGATGCTCTCTTTTACTTCAATTCATATTTCTTATGTGAGCATCTTCTCAAAAACTATCATACCTAACTTAAAGGCGTTAAAGAAAAGTACTTATTGGGAGATAACCCAAAAGTTTTAGATGAGTCTTGGAAGTTATTACCTCTGTAATGACCGCTCCTTATCCTTTTTATTTGCTTTTTGTGCCAAGAATAACCTCTAATGAGAGATAAGTAATGCTTGGGAAAGTTGCTGTCCCGAAACAGATTTCTGTGCTTCACCGTAAAAATTCGTGTAAAATCTCTGTACGTCCTTTTAAGGCGTGAATTTTTGTGCTTATGCCCCAGGTTGTTATATAACTTTCCTTAGTTCATCACTTTTTGATTTGAGCAACAGAAGATCTTCGAAAAAATTCGTATTTACCTGCTGGTCTGTTTTGACAAATTTATGCCATTTCCTGCATTTGCTTCTTGTTGTTCCTTTTTGAGTTCTTTTGAAGAATTGAGCTTTTTGAGGGAAGTGCTACAGTAGCTAGTGTTTTAATGGAAGTTTAATTGGTGTTATAACTGAACCTTAAAGACCTATTATCTTGAGTGCACTAATGTTGCTAATAAAGATTGTGTGAAGTTTTGTATGAAGGAAAAATTGCAGGTGTATGGAAGAAATGAGTAATGAGATGAATGTTGGACTAAATCTCAAGCTTGGGGATGCCACGCGTGTCACCCCAAGAAATATCTAAGAAGTACAAGCGTCAAAGTTTGGGGATGCCCAAGGCATCCCCTTCTTCATCAATAAAAATCCCAGGTTTCTTCCAAACGCTTCATTTTTATTGTTTCATGCACAATTGTGTTGTTCTTGGAGCGTCTTCTTTTTTGTTTCCATTTTGGTTTTTCATTTTCTTTGTTTTCTTAGTTTGCTGAATAAATTGGTTGGACCCCCTCTTTCATACATTGGTTTTCAAATAGTTTGGTTTGGATTGGAAAAGAGTAGGAAAGTTCATGCTTAAATGGTAAAGAGAGCTTGTTTTTGACTGTGGCCTATGCTTTGTCATGCCATGCTTGATATTGTTTTGGATTTATGATTAGTATTCTTTGTTGTAGCATGACTTGTTATAAACAATTGAGATTGCTTAATGTGTCTTGGATGAATCATGCGTTGTTTTAGCATATTAAAGCATAGTATTGTGGTATTCTCCTTTGATGCATTATTTGGGTTGACTTGGCTCATGCTCACACCATGTTATGACTATCCCAAGTCACCATAGCCTTTATGATCCTTTAGTTTTCAACTTGTAGTATCACTTTATGCTTTGATCAATGATGTTTTGTGGCTCTGCATGATTATGGCCATCATTGCTCTCTTAATCGGTCGCTCCCAGTCTTTTGCTAGCCTCCATAACCAAGTATGAGTTCCACTCATGCATCCAACTCCTAAACCCAAGTTATTCCAAAAGAGTCCACCATACCTACCTACTAGCATATGCTATTCCAAGTATATTCATGTTTTTATCTACCTTCCGAATTAAACTTGTTATGAGAAAACTAGTGATTAAAGCTCTCACGAACTTCATGGCACACTTTACTTTTCTTGCCCTTAATAAACTTGAACCATTGTGTCGTATATGTTGTATATGCTTGCACTTATTTGTTGGGGATTAGCAGAACCATGATGTCATGGGGAACGCTTTCAACATTGCATGTGTACTTTGTACCTAGTTGATATCATGCTCTTTTGTCTATGGATGTCGTCGGTGTGAAATGAAAGGGTAGCTTGTAAGTCCATGGAGTTATGTATATGTGTTAGAGAAACGCCTATGCCGCTGGTCTAATCCATGCCATCATGGTGGAAACCTACAGCGTAACCATAATGAGATGTCTATGAAGCATTCTTCTTATAAAAAAAGAGTCAGATATTGAGAAAAAGGAGAAAAAGGAAAAAAAGAGATTATGAAAAGAGGAAAGAGAGAAAAGAGAGAAAAGGCACCATATTCCCATGGTAAATAAGAAGATTGCTGAGATGCTCGTTGTCTGCTTGCCTTGTCATTTTGATATGGGGATTCTTCCGTATCACTGGGCAAGGGGTACCCCGTTGGCGGTTCTCTATGATACACATGTACTTACGATGACAAGAGCTTACCGGTGACTAAACTTGAGTAGCATGAGGAGCGACCCTCGTATTCAAGGGACATGAGATTTCTAACTTATACTTCGTCAATCATGTACACCATAGTTTGTTCACTTTAACCTTAATCACTTCAAGATGCTTATGATAGGGGCAATGAGAGCTGAAAGCTATAAGTACCATAATTTTTGGAAGCTCTTTATGAAACTTGAATCTCTGCTTCCTTCTATGAAGGCCTTTCTTCCACCATTATATTGAGTCTCCACCTTCTACCTTTATGCACCTACTTTGAGAGCATACTGGCCATTCTTAGTTCTATGTGCATTGTCCCAAGACTTGTTGATTGATGCATACCTTGATATTGCTTGTTTTAAACTATTTGTATCTAGTCACTCTTATGAACTTTGAAGGTGTCCTATGCATTTATGTTTGCTACTCTATGAGGGACAAGCTGAATACTACTATGCTATGTTTTCTTTATGTGAAACAAACAAACTTCTTGCAAAGCATTGTTATTCATGAATCTTTTGTTTGTACCTTTTCATGTTGCAACATAGTTTCTTTGTCTTATTGCTAGAACTTTGTCTTTCATGTTATGATTGAAGTACTATGATCCCAGCTTTCAATGTTTTACAAATAGTTTGATCAAGTATATGATGGTACATGTCACCTCAAAAATTATTCTTTCTTTTTATCACTTACCTACTCGAGGACGAGCAGGAGTTAAGCTTGGGGATGTTGATACATTGCAAATGTATCTATAATTTTTTATGTTCCATGCCTGGTTTTATCTACTTTCTTATGTTTTGTCCACACTTTGGAGTACTTTTCATATGATTTCTTGGACTAACCTATTACAAGATGCCACAGTGCCAGTTGCCTGTTTTCTGCTGTTTTTGGTTCTAGGAAAGTCAGAAAATGAATATTCTCAGAATTGGACGGGACAAAAGCCAAAGTTCCTATTTTACCGAAAGACTCACGAAGCCAGAATATGAGACGAAGGAGGGCCACCCCCCCAGGCGCAGGTACCCCCAGGCCGCGCCAGGGCATGGTGTGGGCCCCCTGGCTGGCCACCGACCTTGCCTCCTTCGCCTATATATTCCTCCCGAGGCAGAAACCCTAAGTAGTCAATCAGAAATCCACGAAAAGTTCCGTAGTGCCGCCGCCACCGAAGGGGAGATTCGGGGACAGAAAGTCTCTATTCCGGCACCCTACCGGGATGGGGAAGTGCCACCGGAGCCATCTCCATCGATCTCCACCACCATCTCCATCACCATTGCTGATTCCCATGATGAGGAGGGAGTAGTTCTCTCTCGAGGCTAAGGGTTCTACCGGTAGCTATGTGTTCATCTCTCTCTCTCTATGCATGATCTTATTGTGATCATGAGCTTGTAATCTATAGATATACCTTGCTACTCAAGTGCTTTAATAGATCTCTGCTCTCCCCATGTGTGTGAAAGTGACAGCGTGCACACCATGGTGGCACTTAGGCTAGAGATTACAAATACTTGTTATGAGTTATATTTGGAGTTGGATGTTTCTATGAAATTGTGGTGTTTGTTGGACTCATCTAGTACTCAAGGTGACAGTGTGGGGTTTTCTAGATGGGAAATATGAACTTTGAGGTGTGTTGTTATAGCCCTACCAACGATTAGAGTGTCCAACCGGAGAGTAGTTCAGCGTAGTATCATAAAGAAGAATATATTTATATGAGTGTTCACTAGTGAAAGTATGATCCCTAGGCCTTGTTTCTTAGCACTGAAACACCATTTTCTATTAGATCTATTACATGTTTGTTTGCTTCTATCTTTATTTCAGTTTTACTTTAGTCTTTTCCATGCCAGCAAGCTATTTTCTAGCACCGTTACCACTTATAATTATCTATACCACTTGTATTTCACTATCTCTTCGCCGAACTAGTGCACCTATACACCTGACAAGTGTATTGGGTGTGTTGGGGACACAAGAGACTTCTTGTATCTTGATTGCAGGATTGCTTGAGAGGGAATACCTTTGACCACTTCCTCTCTGAGTTCGATAAACCTTGGGTAATCCACTTAAGGGAAAACTTGTTGGTGTTCTACAAACCTCTGCACTTGGAGGCCCAACAACTGTCTACAAGAATAGAAGTACGTAGACATCAGTATTCAACTACCTTCATCCTTCCTTGCTTTAGTTCCCTTAATTCATCCCTCATCCTAGTGACCAAACCTTGGGGCACATGGGTCCGGCTGAACTTGATCTTGAATGCTTCCCAAGTCATCATTTGACCATCGTTCATGGTACGGGTGCTATTCCACCAGGCTCTTGCATCTCCTACTAGATAGTGGGTGGCAAACAATACTTTCGCATTGTCTTCAACTCCTGCGACCTCCAAATTGTCTCCATGGTTTGCAACTAGTCATCAACATCTAAGGGATCCTCAGACTTACTAAATATAGGTGGGTTGGTATTCTGAAAGTTCTTGAGCTTGGATCCATGGTTATCCTGGTTTCCATGCCTTGATTATTGTGGGCCATCTGAGCTATTTGTTGAAGAGTGGATAAGTTGGCTTGGCGTTCGGCTCTACTAGCTTCACGGTCAGAAACTAACATTTGCAGAATCTACAACATTGGGTCCTGAGATGAACTGCTTTCTCCGGGGTTTCCACGAGTCATCTGAAGATTGAGATAGATAATGATATAAGAGGGAAATATCTAAGGTTCATGGTTTTGTTTCAAAAGCTTTAAACTTTGAATTTGACTCGGGTTTTGCAAATTAACAACTTTCTCGCATTCATTCATTCAAAGCACACAATACAAACACACACCACCACACAAATGGAAAACAGATGGTTTTAAGAACCATTTTGTGAAACGACGATACAGTGGGACCGGTACAACTCATTTCTACGGTAGTGCTCAAGTGTATCTAATCATCATCAATGAAGGCGGAATCATCATCATCAGTGTGGAACTCCATGGAATCATCCTACAGATAGTCGTTATCATCACTGAGGTAGGAATAGAGATCTCCTTGGATATCTTCACCTTCCTCCTCCTTCGCTTCCAGTTGGATTTCCTGTTCACGGATGGTCTTCTCGAGAGTGGCCACCTTCTTGCGAAGACGATCGATGATGTGATCCTTCTTGTCACGCTGACGACAAAGTGATTGGAGCTCCTTGGCAAGAATGGCGAGGGTCTGGTCCTTCTTGACCGCAATGGCATGGTTGTGGTTGGCGTAGGCATGAGCATTGTACAACTCCTTCTGCCTATTATACAACATGAAGTCAAGATTGTCCACCTAGTGCTTCAACTCCGGGTGTCCTGGCATCTCCAAGGGCATTTCCATAGAATCACGCCTTGCGTAGTGAGCAAAGCAAGTTCCCTAGATCTGGTTGATGTTTTGTCCACAAAGACGGGCAAGAGATTCATGCATAGCCCTGGCTAATCCATCTAGTCAGTTGTTCTCCCGCAAGGTGAATTGGATCATCTCCGAAGTGGGTGCTTCCATCTTTCCTCTGAGATCTACAACTATCAGCCATTGTAGATCTCCTCCTACGTGATTGTTGAGTTGTGCCCCGAAGAACTCCGGGTGCGAGCGCTCCAGATACTCTGGCAGTGCATCTAGATCCCTCTCAAAGATCAGGTAGCCTCGGTTCCCCAGCTGGTAGAACTTGCAATATCGGACCTTCCTGACTGGTGTATTAACGAGCTCGTTGGGGAACCCCAAGAGGAAGGTATGATAAGCACAGCAGTAAGTTTTCCCTCAGTTATGAAACCAAGGTTATCGAACCAGTAGGAGCAAGGAAACACCTCCAAGGTGTTGCTAGCTGGCCTTTGGCAGGGCGCACTACCGGTGCTAGCAGCAACGTGGAAACCTACACAACATAACCACATAACTTTGCCCCCAACTTACAGTGAGGTTGTCAATCTCACTGTTTTGCTGAAAACAAAGGATTAACCATATTGTGTGGAAGAAAGCTTGCAGAAAGTAAACAGAAAACAGTAAACAGTTGTAGATTGATGATAAAAGAAAGGACCGGGGTCCATAGTACACTAGTGGTGGCTCTCCTTGAGATAGATAACATGTTGGGTGAACAAATTACAGCGGGGCAATTGACAAACATCGAGAAAGAAAACATGCATATACTAATCATCTTGACTCCTTTGAGATTCGATTGGGCATTACAACATTATACATAGACTATAATCCAACTGCATCTATGACTAATAATCCACCTTCAGGTTATCATCCGAACCCGCTCCAGTATTAAGTTGCAAACAACAGATAAATGCATTACGCATTGCATGTAAAGTAAACAATACGATTGTTCTATGAACAAAGGATTGCTGTTTTCTCCCTAGTAGCAACAACACATCTAGTACCTTAGAAATTTCTGTCACTCCCCAGATTACTAGAGGCATGAACCCACTATCGAGCATAAATACTAACTCTTGGAGTTGCTAGCATCTACTTGGCCAAGATAGCTACTAACAACGGAAAGCATATAAGATCACAAATAACAAAGACATGATAGAATAAATAATCAATCTGAAATAGCATCTCAATATCCATCGGATCCCCGCAAACACAACATGTATAATTACAAATAGATGATCTTGATAATGAACGGAGCTCACAAGATCTAAACATGAGAGCACAAATGAGAAGAACAAGCCATCTAGCTACTACATGGACCTGTAGTCCAAGGATTAACTACTCACACATCACACCGGAGGCTTGCATGGTGATAAAGAAGGCCTCTAGGGTGAATTCTCCCCTCTGGCAGGGTCCCGGGAAGAGCTTCAGATCCCTCCCAATCTAGGGATGGAGATGATGGCGGCTATAGACTCTTTCGTGGAATTTTGATCGGGTCCTTAGGGTTTCTATATCAGAGGCATCTTATAGGCGAAAGGGGAGGCCAAGGGGGTGCCTAGGGTGGCCACACCACCCCCTGGTGTGGCCAGGCCTGGCCCGTGCCGCCAGGTGGTGTGGCGGCCCTCTGGCCCCTCTCCATCTCGTATTCTGGCTCTGTTTCCCCCTCGGTGGAAAACTGACTTTGGCTTTTGTCTCGTCCAATTCCTAGAATATTCATTTTATGACTTTCCTGGAACCAAAAACAGCAGAAAACAGGTAGCTGGCACTGTGGCATCTTGTTAATAGGTTAGTCCAAGAAAGTGTATAAAAAGTACTCCAAAGTTGGAACAAAACATAAGAAAGTAGATAAAACCAAGCATGGAACATCAAAAATTATAGATACGTTAGCAACGTATCAACATCCCCAAGCTTAACTCATGCTCGTCCTCGAGTAGGTAAGTGATAAAAAAAAAGAATAATTTTTGAGGTGACTGATGGCCCAAAATATATTGAGCTCGTAGGGGAACCCCAAGAGGAAGGTATGATGAGCACAGTAGCAAGTTTTCCCTCAGTTATGAAACCAAGGTTTATCGAACCAGTAGGAACAACGAAACACCTCCAAGGTGTTGCAAGCTGGCCTTGGTAGGGCGCACTACCGGTGCTAGCAGCAACGTGGAAACCTGCACAACACAACCACATAACTTTGCCCCCAACTTACAGTGAGGTTGTCAATCTCACCAGTTTTGCTGAAAACAAAGGATTAAACGTATCGAGTGGAAGAAAGTAAAAGCTTGCAGAAAGTAAACTGAAAATAGTAAACAGTTGTAGATTGATGATAAAGGAAAGGACCGGGGTCCATAGTTCTCTAGTGGTGGCTCTCCTTAATATAGATAACATGTTGGGTGAACAAATTGCAGCGGGGAAATTAACAAACATCGAGAAAGCAAACATGCATATACAAATCATCTTGACTCCTTTGAGATTCGATTGGGCATTACAACATTATACATAGACCGTAATCCAACTACATCTATGACTAATAATCCACCTTCAGGTTATCATTCGAACCCCCTCCAGTAATAAGTTGTAAACAACAGATAATTGCATTACGCATTGCGTGTAAAGTAAACAATAAGATTGTTTTATGAACAAAGGATTGTTGTTTTCTCCCTAGTAGCAACATCACATCTAGTACCTTAGAGATTTCTGTCACTTCCCCAGATTACTAGAGGCATGAACCCACTATCGAGCATAAATACTATCTCTTGGAGTTGCTAGCATCTACTTGGCCAAGATAGCTACTAACAACGGAAAGCATGCAAGATCACAAATAACAAAGACATGATAGAATCAATAATCAATCTGAAATAGCATCTCAATATCCATTGAATCCCTGCAAACACAACATGTCTGATTACAAATAAATGATCTTGATCATGAACGGAGCTCACAAGATCTAAACATGATAGCACAAAGGAGAAGAACCAGCCATCTAGATACTACATGGACCCGTAGTCCAAGGATGAACTACTCACGCATTACACCGTAGGTTTGCATGGTGATGAAGAAGGCCTCCAGGGTAAATTCTCCCCTCCAGCAAGGTGCCGGGAAGAGCTTCAGATCCCTCCCGATCTAGGGATGGAGATGACGGCGGCTACAGACTCTTTCATGGAATTTTGATCAGGTACTTAGGGTTTCTGTATCAGAGGCATCTTATAGTCGGAAGGGGAGGCCGAGGGGGTGCCCTAGGCGGCCACACCACCCCCTGGCGTGGCCAGGACTGGCCCGCGCGGCCAGGTGTTGTGGCGGCCCTCTGGCCCCTCTCCGTATCGTATTCTGGCTCCGTGTCCCCCTTCGGTGAAAAACTGACTTTGGCTTTTGTCCCGTCCAATTCCGAGAATATTCATTTTCTGACTTCCTGGAACCAAAAACAGCAGAAAACACGCAGCTGGCACTGTGGCATCTTGTTAATAGGTTAGTCCAAGAAAGTCTATGAAAAGTACTCCAAAGTTGGAACAAAACATAAGAAAGTAGATAAAACCAAGCATGGAACATCAAAAATTATGGATACATGAGCAACGTATCAGTGACATGCACCATCATAAACTTATTCAAAGTATTTGTAAAACATGGATAGCTGGGATCATAGTACTTCAACATAGCATGAAAGACAAAGTTCTAATAATAAGGCATAACAACTATGTTGCAACATGAAAAGGCACAAACAAAAGATTCATGAATAACAATGCTCTGCAAGACGTTTGTTTGTTTCACATAAAGAAAACATAGCATAGTGGCATTCAGCTTGTCCCTCATAGAGTAGCAAACATAAATGCATAGGACACCTTCAAAGTTCATAAGAGTGACTAGATACAAATAGTTTAAGAACAAGCAATATCAAGTTATGCATCAATCAACAAGTCTTGGGATAATGCACATAGAACTAAGAATGGCCACTTTGCTCTCAAAGTAGGTGCATAAAGATAGAAGGTGGAGACTCAACATAAAAGTAAAAGAAAGGCCTTCATAGAAGGAAGCAGAGATTCAAGTTTCATAAAGAGCTTCCAAAAATCATGGTACTTATTAGCTTTCAGCTCTCATTGCCCCTATCATAAGCATCTTTAGGTGATTAAGGTTAAAGTGACACAACTAAGAGGATATGCTTGACAAGTTATAAGCTGAAATCTCATGCCCCTTACTTACGAAGACCGAACCTCATGCTACTCAACTTCAGTCACAGGTAAGCTCTTGTCATTGTAAGTACATATGTATCATAGAGAACCGCCAACGGGGTACCCCTTGCACATGATACAGGACATATCCCATAATCATAATGACAAGGCAAGCAGAAAATGAGCATCTCAGTGATCTTTTTATTTGCTATTTGCATAGGTTTTTATTGAGGATGCTTCATAGAGTGCTCATTATGGTTATGCTGCAAGTTTCCACCATGATTAGGCATGGCTTAGGCTAGCGACCCAGGCGTTTCTCTAACACACATACAAACTCCATGATCTTACAAGTTCCCCTTTTGTTTCACACCGCCGTGATCCATAAACAAAAGAACATGATATCAACGGGGTACAATGTACAAGTGCAATGTTGAAAGCGTTCCCCATGATACATGGTTCTGCTAATTTCAACTTATAAAGAGCAAGCATATATGCAACAAAGATGGCCACAATGGTTCAAGTTTATTAATGCAAGAAAGTAAAGTGTGCCATCAAGTTCGTGAGAGCTTTAATCACTAATTTTCACATACAAGTTTTATTCGGAAGGTAAATAAAAACATGAATATACTTGGAATAGCAAGTGCTAATAGGTAGGTATGGTGGACTCTTTAGAATAACTTGGTTTTGGGAGTTGGATGCATAAGTGGAACTCATACTTGGTTATGGAGGCTAGCAAAAGACTGGGAGCGGCCAACTAAGAGAGCAATAATGGCCATAATCATGCAGAGCGACAAAACATCATTAATCAAAGCAAAAAGTGATATTACAAGTTGAAAACTAAAGGATCATAAAGGCTATGGTGACTTTGGATAGTCATAACATGGTGTGAGCATGCGCCAAGTCAACCCAAATAAAGCATCAAAGGAGAATACCACAATACTATGCTTTAATATGCTAAAGCAACGCATGATTCTTCCAAGGCACATTAAGCAATATCAATTGTTTATAACATGTCATGCTACATCAAAGATTACTAAGCATAAAGCCAAAACATTATCAAGCATGGAATGACAAAGCATCGGCCACAGTCAAAAATAAGCTCTCTTTACCACTTAAGCATGAACTTTCCTACTCTTTTCCAATCTAAACCAAACTATTTGAAAACCAATGCATGAAAGAGGGGGTCCAACCAATTTATTCAGAAAACTAAGAAAACCAAGCAAACGAAAAACCAAAAAGAAAACAAAAAATAATACGCTCCAAGAACAACACAACTATGCATGAAACAATAAAAATAAAATATTTGGAAGAAACCTCGGATTTTTATTGATGAAGAGGGGGATGCCTTGGGCATCCCCAAGCTTTGATGCTTGTACTTCTTAGATATTTCTTGGGGTGACACGCGTGGCATCCCCAAGCTTGATCTTTAGTCCATCTTTCATCTCATTACTCATTCCTTCCATACACCTGAAATTTTTTCTTCATACAAAACTTCACACAATCTTTATTAGCAACATTAGTGCACTCAAGATAATAAGTCTTTAGGTTCAGTTCCAAAACCAATAAAACTTTCATTAAAACACTAGATACTGTAGCTCTTCCCTCAAAAAGCTCAATTCCCCAAAAGAACTCAAAAAGGAACCAACAAGAAGCAAATGCAGAAAATGGCTGAAATCTGTCAAAACAGACCAGTAGGTAAAGACGAATTGTTTTGAAGACCTTCTGTTGCTCAAATCAAAAAGTGTTGAACTAATGAAAGTTAGATAACAACCTGGGGCAGAAGCACAAAAATTCACGCCTCAAAAGGACGTACAGGGATTTTACACGAATTTTTACAGTGAAGCACAGAAATCTGTTTCGGGATAGCAACTTTCCCAAGCATTACTTCTCTCTCATTAGATGTTACTCTTGGCACAAAAAGCAAATAAAAAGGATAAGGAGTGGTTATTACAGAAGTAATAACTTCCAAGACTCATTTAAAACTTTTGGGTTATCTCCCAATAAGTACTTTTCTTTAACGCCTTTAAGTTAGGCATAAGAAGCAAGAAAAAGAATCAAGTGTTCTCAAATGAAGAAGCATTAAGATTGATACCAGAAATATCTTCAACAAGGCAAGGTATCTCATCCAAATAAGTTATAGAGGATCCTTTCTCAATGCTCTTGGGTTCACTATTTTCATCAAATGGTTTTTTAGGAACAATCCAATCAAGATTCTTTTCTATGGCTTCATGCATTGCTACAAGTTTGAAAGGTATTGGTGTCTGAATTTCCTCCCCATTAGGTTTGGTTTTGTTCATCTTTTCTCATGTACCAACAACATATACACATGAGCCTAGCATATTAAAACGTTCAAAGACTTTTCTAGCTTCCTTAGCAACATCATAAAATTGCTTAAGCAAAGTTTCCAGAATAAAATCTCTCTTTTCAGGGTCCTCAATTTTCTTAAGTTTAAGAAACATTACTTGCATTAAGGGGTTAAGGTTAACAAACCTAGCTTCAATCATGTGAACTAAAGAATCTGCAGCAATTTCATAATTTGGAGCAAGTTCTGCAAGGGATCTATCCTCAATATCCTCGTGCATACTAACACAATTAAAGAACTCTTCAATATTATCTTTCCCAATTATAGAGACACTACCTATTGAAAGGTCTTTCAAGGTGAGTTTAGGGATCAACATGGTCAGATAAGAAAGAGGTAACAACTATAGAAAGACTGAATTTTTTTGTGTTTTTAATAAAGAAAGCAAAACTAGTAAAACTATTTTTTTGTGTTTTTGATAAAGAAACAAGCAAACAAAGCCAAAATAAACTAAGCAAAACAAAAACAACAAAGTAAAGAGATTGGTTATGAGGGACTCCCCTTGTGAAGATGTCCTTGACTCCCCGGCAACGGCGCCAGAAAATATACTTGCTGACTCGTGTATTAACGAGCTCGTTGGGGAACCCCAAGAGGAAGGTATGATGAGCACAGCAGTAAGTTTTCCCTCAGTTATGAAACCAAGGTTATCGAACCAGTAGGAGCAAGGAAACACCTCCAAGATGTTGCTAGCTGGCCTTTGGCAGGGCGCACTACCGGTGCTAGCAGCAACGTGGAAACCTGCACAACACAACCACAGAACTTTGCCCCCAACTTACATTGAGGTTGCCAATCTCACCAGTTTTGCTGAAAACAAAGGATTAAACGTATTGTGTGGAAGAAAGCTTGTAGAAAGTAAACATAAAACAATAAACAGTTGTAGATTGATGATAAAAGAAAGGATCGGGGTCCATAGTTCACTAGTGGTGGCTCTCCTTAAGATAGATAACATGTTGGGTGAATAAATTACAGCAGTGCAATTGACAAACATCGAGAAAGCAAACATGCATATACTAATCATCTTGGGTCCTTTGAGATTTGATTGGGCATTACAACATTATACATAGACCGTAATCCAACTACATCTATGACTAATAATCCACCTTCAGGTTATCATTCGAACCCCCTCCAGTATTAAGTTGCAAACAACAGATAATTGCATTACGCATTGCGTGTAAAGTAAACAATACGATTGTTCTATGAACAAAGGATTGTTGTTTTCTCCCTAGTAGCAACATCACATCTAGTACCTTAGAGATTTCTGTCACTTCCCCGGATTACTAGAGGCATGAACCCACTATCGAGCATAAATACTAACTCTTGGAGTTGCTAGCATCTACTTGGCCAAGATAGATACTAACAACGGAAAGCATGCAAGATCACAAATAACAAAGACATGATAGAATCAATAATCAATCTGAAATAGCATCTCAATATCCATCGGATCCCCGCAAACACAACATGTATAATTACAAATAGATTATCTTGATCATGAATGGAGCTCACAAGATCTAAACATGATACCACAAAGGAGAAGAACCAGCCATCTAGATACTACATGGACCCGTGGTCCAAGGATGAACTACTCACGCATCACACCGGAGGCTTGCATGGTGATGAAGAAGGCCTCCAAGGTGAATTCTCCCCTCCTGCAGGGTGTAGGGAAGAGCTTCAGATCCCTCCTGATCTAGGGATAGAGATGACGGCGGCTACATACTCTTTCGTGGAATTTTGATCGGGTACTTAGGGTTTCTGTATCGGAGGCATCTTATAGGCGAAAGGGGAGGCCGGGGGGGTGCCCAGGGTGGCCACACCACCTCCTGGTGCGGCCAAGCCTAGCCCGCGTAGCCAGGTGGTGCGGCGGTCCTCTAGCCCCTCTCCGTCTTGTATTCTGGCTCCATGTCCCCCTCGGTGAAAAACCGACTTTGGCTTTTGTCCCATCCAATTCCGAGAATATTCATTTTCTGACTTTCCTGGAACCAAAAACAGCAGAAAACAGACAACCAGCACTGTGGCATCTTGTTAATAGGTTAGTCCAAGAAAGTGTATAAAAAGTACTCCAAAGTTGGAACAAACCATAAGAAAGTAGATAAAACCAAGCATGGAACATCAAAAATTATAGATACGTTAGCAACGTATCAGACCTCCATCTATAAGAATTTAGGGTGAGTAAGTTAGTGAGGTGATCAAGTGTGTCAAATTTTATATAGAATTGCAAGAATTTTTGAGTAATGTGATTTTTTGGAAGAATCTCAAGGATAAGAGTGGGAATAGGTTTTCATAAATACTCACTTCTTTTCTTTGAAACTAATTTTTTGTTCGGACGTCCATTCTAACTAGGGTGTCCTTTGGTCAGGATGGCTCTGATACCAACTTGTCAACACCCGGATTTTTAATCCCAGATGCCTATTATGCCATACCTCGCAATCCCAAGATTTCCATTTTTGCGAGACATAACAGAATTATTACCACAGTACATCATCCATTACAAACCATAATAAAGGTCTTACAAATAGAGGATCTCATGATCCAGTCTTAATACAATCAAAGCAGCGGAAATTAAACGTAGTGGGGGCTCCATCTTCAGAGTCACAGGCAATGCTGACGATGGGAGATGATCCTAGTTGTCGTAGACCTCCCGTTGTCCATCATCCTAGTAGTCCTCCTCATAGTCTGGCCACGGGAATAGTCAGGTACAAAGCCATGAGTACTCTTTAAGTACTCACAAACTATCACTAACAAGTAAGGTAGTTCTAGTGGGAATCGTAAGCACTAGGTTTATTTACAAAAAGCTAGGTTTATCTCAAACTGAGTTTAGAAGTAAAGAAAACTAATTTAATGTTCTACATCACTTAAGTGGGAATCTAGTTTTCATGTCCACACTCCTGTGTGGTCAAGTCAAAGTCATAGTTCAATTCATAAGTCATTTTTTGAAAACATCTGACAACGGAACAGTATGGGCACTCCAACTGTCCATGAACATGGACGCGGCTATTCGAATAGTTTGACACTCTGTAGAGGTGGTCCACTTTCACCACAAAATCCGATACATCCGTCAGGGATAACCCAGAATCATCATACTTAGTATGCGGATAATCATTCATAACCTTTCAATTACACACCCTAGTATAGGCACCTCCCCTATGAGCTTGGCCTCCCATCCATGGCCATCTGCCATCCTGGGCACTACATAGGTGGACATTCATCACGAGGTAGCCTCAGCTCAACCTCTTCCGCAAGGGAACCCATACTAACGCATATAAACTTCCAGTTAAGCCCTACCCAATTCAGGTATTGTGGTTGTACGGTAAAATTGGAATGGTATCGCATCCGAACCCAACCATCAGTTTTTATAAAAGGGCCAAGGCTTATGCCTCAACATTTTCATCATTAATCATTGTGATTCTCAACACATGTCAAAACATTTCAATAGAATGAATCATCATTCCAAGGTTTTCATAATAATCATTTTCACCAAGTATTCCCATCTAAAGTGATCAACTTTTATGCTTAGCACTAGCCACTAAAGTTGAGGGTATTCACTAATAACGGGTGCTAATCAAGTGTAGCTATCCATCTCTAGTTTTATGCCTTTTGATTACATCTAAGTATAACTAGTTAGGCCTACTTTTATACTATGTATGGTATCTATCCTATTTGTCCAATACTCTTAAATCACTAACTAAAGGTAAAGAACTTTGGTGAAAAATAAAAGAATAGAGCTTGCAAGTAAAACTTGGGATTGGTATAATCAAGGTTGCATAACTGATGGGGATATGCCGAAGGGGGTATGCCCAGCAGGACATTCCGGTTGGGCCAAAGGGCTTGTGAGTGGGCCTGAAGGACGGCGACTGGAGTGCAACGAAAGGAAAGGCCTGGCGACTGGGGACTGAAGGCCCAGAAGCGTACTTGAAGCCCAGTCGGATTAGGTCAAAAGCCTCTGAGTCCGTATCTTGCTCGCTTGTAACTTGTAAACCCTAGTGAGGTGAGTCCTATATAAACCTCCCTAGGGTATCCTTAGGACTTACATTCCGTCATACACCCCCTCAAGCGACTCGCTGCTTAAACGCCGAGCTCGCCACCCCTGTAACTCGCTCTCCATCAAACCAATCTAGCAGGAGTAGGTCTTTACCCTCCGGGGGGCGAACCTGGGTAAACCATGTGCATCCGCCCCCATCTCGCACTGTAGATGGTCGCCATCTCTTCCTCACGTTACAATCAATTGCTGCCAGTAGCAGCGACTGCCGTGGCCATTTCCACGATAGTGGCGCCCACCGTGGGGCATAACAGGACTGGCCTGAGTTCTCCGGCGAGACCCTATTCGCCGATCGACCGACTGCTCGCCACCGGCCGCATGATCGCCATAGGTGGGATCTTACAGATCCTGCCCAGCACCTACATCCCGGCATCACGCCCGGTCACTCACGGCGTGGTGATGCCAGTCGGCTCCATCAACCTCTTCGTCGTCTTCACCGGCGCGGTCAACCCAGCTGCAACGGTGATCATTGGCGGATCGTCGCCGCACCGCGATCTGCTCTCGGAGGAGTAGGTCCACTCCATCAGGAGCCTCCTCACCGAGTACGACTCGGCCGCTAGCGACAAGGCCGAGACCAACGCCGCCACCAACGACAAGGCCCTAAACGACGACGCCGACTTTGCGACCCCTGCCTTGGTCGACGGATCTATCACCGCCGCATCACGAGAGGACTCCATCACGCAAGGCTCCAACCCGGAGGATTTCGAGGACCCTTCCATCCTCGGGATTTTCGATTCCGATTCCGGCTCAGAGTCGCCTAAAGACTTCCGTGCCAGATCCAATCACTTTAACGCGATCTACATAGCAGGCAGCACGGCTGCCCCACCAGATCCGTTCTCCACGCCGATCCCGCCGACCGCTACGACCATAGAGGTGGAGGAAGCCCGCCTGCGACTCGCGGAGGCGCAACGCAACAAACTCGCCGAGCGCGAGAAATACTGCCTCGAGCGGGAAACAGCGGGAGCTATCGCTCTATCACCAGCGCCGCATCAGGACCCGCCTGAACTCCAATGTCCAGGGCCGCGTCCTGAACTTCAACGACGAAAGCGACCCCGCACGCATGGCCGAGCGCGAATACTGTGAGAACGCACCGCTAGGCGAAAGCAACCCCACAAGACCACCACTCGGCGCACCGGCGACTGGAGCCCCTCCACCACCCATCGGTCGCACGCCCCCGCCGGGCCAACCGCGGATCATCATCTCGGCTCAAGCCTGCGACGCCAACGGACTACCACTCTACTCCACCCCGATGGACAACGTCGTCGCGGACGACGCCGCGGTCGCCAACCTCGACGTCCAAGGTGACAGCGCACTGCAGATCCAGTACACCAAGGCCCTACTCGCCAGGGTCGTCGAGCAACAAGCTACGGGAGTCGACCCGCGGGGACGGATGTATTCCTGTTCCTCAGCAAGCAGAGTGGCATCAAGCGGTCACCCCACCATCGCCAACGCATTGACCTGTCCACCACCGCATCCCCTAGCCAATCAACCATGGGCCGCCAACCCCGCGTTGTCCACCAACGAGCCGCGACTGGCGAATAACACGGTCGCCGCCAACGGGCAGCCCATTGATGCCCGAATGCACATCGTCAACAACCAGGCGTGCGGGCGCGCCAGCCCAACGACTTGAGGCACACCCTCAACAACCACGGTGACCCGGAACCAAGAGGCTCGCTCAGTCGAGTCGGTCCGCAATGCTTCGGGCCCATGATCAGTGGGGAAAAATACCCCGCCAACTTCAAGGCTCCCAAGGAGATCGAAAAGTACGATCCGACGTACGATCCTGCTGTCTGGCTGGACACATACCTCAAGGCAATGGGAATCGCCGGCCACACCGACCTGCTCGCCGCCTGCTACCTCCCCCTGAGGATGGAAGGTGCGACTCGGCAATGGATCAACACCCTCCCCGCCGACAACATCGATTCCTGGGAAAAAATGCGGGACGCCTTCATCAGGCACTTCGAGGGCTCCTACACCCGCGCCACCACCATAGAAGACCTGGAGCAATGCATCCAGGGACAACGTGAGTTGACTCGCCGCTGGATCCAAAGATGGCAAGAACTATGGAACAACGCCTCCGGCATCCACCCAGATACGGCGATACATTGCTTCAAGAATGCGTGTCGGTATGAACCCCTGGTTGCTAAGATCAAGAGGGCCTACCAGACGCTCGACAACGTCCCCGACCTCCTCGAGATCGCCAAGCGCTACGTGGAGGAGGACCCCAACCAAGACTCCGACGACAAGTCGGGAGGAAGATGCCAAACCAGCATCCACGATAGCGGGCGCCTACACGACATGCGCTACAGCAACACCCGCATCACCGGCAAGCGCCGCACGGACGGGCGAGTCGACTTCGTCGCCAACGCCGGCTACGGTCAACGCGACCCCAAGAACTACCGCCGCGACGGAGGAAATTACCGTGACAGCGGAAACTATCGCTCCAACAATACAGCAAGGCCGAAATTCGACCCCACTGCCCTGCTCAATCAGCTCTGAATCTACCACAGCAGGGAGGGAAAACCCTCCACCCACACCACTGCGGATTGCCACTCTCTCAAAGAGATTGAAAAGGCGAGGCGAGCAAGGGAGGACCCCAACAACAACCCACCACAGGACAACATAAACACTGGTGGCTTCGGCAACGCCGTTGGCTCGCTACACACCTTCACCGGACTTGGCACCCAGCGCGAGAAGAAGGTGCTCGCCTGCACGGTCGCCGTCAACACGGTGACCTAAGTCGACATCCCTCGCTTCCTCAACTGGTCCGAGCAGAGCATCACCTGGAGTCGCCAGGACCACGCGCCAAGAATTGAATACCCAGGGTGAGTCGCCCTGGTAGTCAGGCCCAAGGTGGCCGACTACTGGCTACCTAATACACTAATGGACCGTGGGAGCTCCATTAAGATCATGTACCTAGACACGTTCAAGAGGCTCCAGCTCCTAGAAGAAGCCATCGAGCCAACCCTGACGACCTTCCACGGTATCGTCCCCGGTCGAAAGGCGTACCCGATCGGAAAAGTGACGCTGTCGGTCACCTTCGGCACTTCGATAAACTACCACACGGAGAGGATCGTATTCGAGCTAGTGAGCTTCCGCAGCCCCTACCACTGCATCCTGGGCCGCCAGGCATTCGCAAAATTCATGGCGATCCCACACTACGCCTACAACATGATGAAGCTCCCAGGGCCAAGCGGCATCATCACCATCCACGGCGACCCTGACATGGCCGTGGAATCCGAGGACAAAGGAGCCAAGCTCGCCGACGTCATCATCGCTGCGGAGACCGACCACGCGGAGGAGCTCGCGAAATATGCGGGCAACATCAACAAGGACGATCCCACCATCCTGAAGAAACCAATCGCCGTGAACTCCACGTTCGAGGCGACCACGCACACCCGCACCGTCGAGCTCGTCCCAGGCGACTCCAGCCAGAGGGTCACCATCGGGGCGCACATGAGCCCTGCATAGGAAAGCGTGCTCATCGGGTTCCTCCGTGAGAATCGCGACATCTTTGCATGGAAGCCATCTGACATGCCAGGTGTCTCGAGGGAACTCGCTGAGCACAAACTCAACACCGACCCCAAAGCGCGACCAGAAAAGCAGTCGCTACGGCCCTTCAATGAAGAGCACCGACGAGCAATCGCCGAAGAAGTACAACGCCTGCTAGCCACAGGCTCCATTCGGCCAATCAAATACTCCAAGTGGCTGCAAACCCAGTCCTGGTTCTGAAAAAGAACAACACATGGAGAATGTGTATCGACTACACCAACCTCAATAGCGCCTGCCCGAAGGAGGAGTTTGTCCTACCGTGTGACGATCAGATCATCGATTCGACCGCAGGATCAGAGTCGCTGTGCTTCCTCGACGCTTACTCTGGTTACAACCAGATCAAGATGGCGGTCGAGGATGAGGAGAAGACGGCGTTCATCATGCCATTTGGCGCCTTCTGCTACACGACCATGACGTTCGGCCTCAAGAACGCCGGCACCACATACCAGAGATGCATGCAGGAGTGCCTAGCGAGCCAAATTGGCCGCAACATTCACATCTACATCGACGACGTGGTGGTAAAATCCACCCGCGAGGACGACCTGCTCGCCGACCTAGCCGAAACCTTCGCAAACCTGCGGAGGTACAACATCAAGCTGAACCCCGGAAAATGCACCTTCGGCGTCCCCACCGGACAGCTCCTGGGATATGTAGTCTCCAAGCGAGGCATCGAAGCCAACCCCACCAAGATCGACACCATCGCGCGACTCGGGAAACCCGAGTGCCTGCGCAATGTCCAGAAGTTGGCAGGGCGAGTCGCGACCCTCGGCCACTTCATCCCCCGAATAGGTGAGAAGGCAATGCCCCTCTACCGCCTGATGCGCAAGAACCCCACGTTCCAGTGGGACGCTGAGGCCGATGATGCACTCAAAGCACTCAAAGAAGTGCTACTCGCGGCCCCACTCCTTGCCTCTCCACTCGACAAAGAGCCAATGCTCGTCTACGTCGCAGCCTCCACTCGAGTCGTCAGCGTCGTGATGGTCATCGAACGACCGGAGGAGGGCAAGGAGCGCCTCATACAGCGTCATGTCTACTAGATTAGTGAAGTCCTGGCGGATTCATGACAGCTTTACCCCCAAAAACTGGTATACGCGGTATTCCGAGCTAAGCGGCGACTCCTGCACTATTTCCAGGAGCACCCGATCACGGTGGTCTCCTCCGCACCCCTGCAAGACATAATACGCAATCGCGAAGTGACCGGGCGAGTCGCCAAGTGGGCCGTCAAAATCGGCGTCCATAACATCAAATATGAGCCCCGCAAAGCGATCAAGTCACAAGCCCTAGCTGATTTCCTCGCAGATTGGGTAGAAGCACTGTGAGACCAGGCACATGGCTTAATAGGATTGATAGAATACTCATACCAACAAGTTGCAACTTCTTTTCCGGAAGCTCATTCGAAAAGAACTCTAAGGTTAAGCATGCTTGGCCTAGAGCAATTCTAGGATGGGTGACCGACCGGGAAGTGGGTAACCGGGTGCGCACGAGTGAGGACAAAGTGCGCAGAAAAGACTAGTGTTGGTCTGTGGGGCCAGTCTAGATATCCTATTAAGCTACCAGGAGTGACACCCCCCGGGCCCAGGAGTGGACGGGGTGTTACAAAGTGGTATTAGAGCCGACCCTTGTGATTACATGGGTGTGTGCGGGTTAGTGGCGGGACATGTGGAGCATGGTGCGTGTGGCCCAGAGTGGACACGGCATGGCACATGTGCCGGCACTGGACGCACAGACGCGTGCCAAGAGGGAACGTTCATGGGGTGTGCTTGATCGATGAGGGCATAGATCTTCTAAAGGGTGGGTGTATGTGAGACCATGCACATGGCTTAATAGGATTGATAGAATACTCATACCACCAAGTTGCAACTTCTTTTCCGGAAGCTCATTCGAAAAGAACTCTAAGGTTAAGCGTGCTTGGCCTAGAGCAATTCTAGGATGGGTGACCGACCGGGAAGTGGGTAACCGGGTGCGCACGAGTGAGGACAAAGTGCGCAGAAAAGACTAGTGTTGGTCTGTGGGGCCAGTCTAGATATCTTATTAAGCTACCAGGAGTGACACCCCCCGGGCCCAGGAGTGGGCGGGGTGTTACAAGCACAGCAGCCGGAGAAGCTCACGTACCTCCACTTTGACGGCTCCAAGAACGCCGACGGCGCAGGGTCCGGGGTCATACTAACCTCTCCCAAAGGAGACAAGCTCCGCGATGTGCTCCACTTTAACTTCAAGCCCTGCACCAACAACATGGCAGAATACAAGGGACCTCCTTCACGGCATGAGAGCCGCTAAGGAGATGAACGTCAACCGCTTACGATGCTATGGCGACTCTGACCTAGTCGTCAGCCAGGTAGCCGAGACTTGCGACGCCGTCTCTCCAACAATGATCGCGTATTGCCAAGCGGTAGACCAGCTGGGAGGACACTTTGACGGCTATTCCGTCGAGTGGATCGACAGACGCAAGAACGAGGAGGCTGACGCACTCTCCCGCATCGGATCGGCCCGACAAGCGCCACCAGCAGGCGTCTTCCTTGACATCATCCACAAACCTTCAGTCAGCCCACCAAAGGAGATTGACGTTGGGATACCACCACAACCAGAGCCGGCCCTAGTCGCCGTGGTTGTGGAGCCTAGCGATTGGACAGCACCATACATCGCCTTCCTGGAGCACAAGATCCTACCAAGCAATGAGACGGAGGCGCGAATGATCGTGCGCCGCTGCAAGTCCTTCGTCATCATCAACGGCGAGCTCCACAGGCGCAGCGTGACCGGCGTGTTCCAGCGCTGTGTACAGCCAGAAGAAGGCCGCAAGATCCTCCAGGACATTCACGCCGGCGCCAAGTCGCTAGTCGCCAAGGCCATGCGGCACGGTTTCTACTGGCTCACCACACACGCCGACGCCATCAACATCGTCCAGCGATGCGTCGGGTGCCAAAAGTACGCCAACCAGACGCACCTCCCTGGTTCGGCACTTAAGACCATCCCCATTACATGGCCATTCGTCGTATGGGGCATGGACATGGTAGGCCCGTTCAAGAAGGCCCCATCTGGTTTCACCCATCTCCTGGTCACGGTTGACAAGTTCACCAAATGGGTCGAGGCCAAGCCAATCAAAAAGTGTGACGGCAAGACGGCCACCAAGTTCTTACGCGAGCTCATTTATCGATACGGCTACCCACACAACATCATAACGGACAACGGCACCAATTTCGCCAAGGGAGCCATGGCGGAATTCTGTGAAGAACATGGCATACGACTCGACCTCGCTTCAGTCGCCCACCCGGAGTCGAACGGCCAAGCAGAACGTGCCAAGCGGAGCGTCCTCCACGGGCTCAAGCCGCGACTCCAGGTGCCCCTCGAGCACACCCCAGGATGCTGGGTCGACGAGCTCCCCTCCGTAATATGGGGGATCCGCACGTCCGTCAATCGCTCCACCGGGTTCACACCCTTCTTCATGGTGTATGGCGCCCAGGCCGTAATGCCAACTAACCTGGAACACGATTCACCTCGAGTCGCCAACTATGTCGAGGCGACCAACGAGGTTGCCCGCAAGGACAGCGTCGATCAACTCGGCGAGGAACGCGACCTGGCCCGCTCCCGCACCGCCATCTACCAGCAAGGACTCCGTCGTTACCATAGCCGCCGAGTCCAGACTCGCACCTTCCAGGAAGGCAACCTGGTCCTACAACTAGACCAAGACAAGAAAGGCATGCACAAACTCTCCCCCCCATGGGAGGGGACATTCGCCATAGGGCGAGTCCTCGGCAACGATGCCTACTACCTCATCGACATACAGGGTGACGGCCAGCTCGAGGTCGGAAGGCCATGGAATGTAAACCTTCTCAGAAAGTTCTATACATAGAACCTCAAATTGTACTCAGCCGGCACATATAATGAAATTCATTCAGATCACAAAAATTGTGTCTACTCGGCATATTCGTGTGCCACTCGCACTCGTACAAATCAGCAATACGCTACTCACGGAAGTCAACCTTTGGTCGCGCGACCGGCACGGCTAAGTAGTGCGGCACAAGGGCACCAGAAATACTCGGGCCTTGGGACGTCCACGAAAACGCCAACCCAGAGCCGCCATTGGAGTTGCCTAGCTCGACTGGCCCACCAGGCCAAGACAACCGGTATACGCTTCTCACAACGACATGTCCCTCCCATCCTCGCGCAAAGCGACTCGAATGGTTAAGTACCACGCACGGGGACTCCTGATACATTGCAAATGTATCTATAATTTTTGATGTGCCATGCTTGGTTTTATCCACTTTCTTGTGTTTTGTCCACACTTTGGAGTACTTTTCATATGATTTCTTGAACTAACCTATTAACAAGAGCCACAGTGCCAGCTGCCTGTTTTCTGCTGTTTTTGGTTCCAGGAAAGTCAGAAAATCAATATTCTTGGAATTGGACCGAACAAAAGCCAAAGTTGATATTTTCCCAGAAGACTCACGGAGCCAGAAGGAGAGTCGGAGAGGGTCCACAGGGTGGCCACACCACCCCATGGCGTGGGTCCCCCTAGGCCGCGCCAGGGCATGGTGTGGGCCCCCTGGCTGGCCACCGACCTTGCCTCCTTTGCCTATAAGAGCCTCCCGATACCAAAACCCTAGATGGTCAACCAGAAATCCACGAAAAGTTCTACAGCGCCGTCGCCACCGAAGGGGAGATTCAAGGGACAGAAAGTCTCTGTTCCGGCACCCTGCCAGGACGGGGAAGTGCCCCCGGAGCCATATCCATCGATCTCCACCACCATCTCCATCACCATTGCTGATTCCCATGATGAGGAGGGAGTAGTTCTCTCTCGAGGCTAAGGGTTCTACCGGTTACTATGTGTTCATCTCTCTCTCTATGCATGATCTTATTGAGATCATGAGCTTGTAATCTATATATCTACCTTGCTACTCAAGTGCTTTAATAGATCTCTGCTCTCCCCATGTGTGTGAAAGTGACAGTGTGCGGACCATGGTGGCACTTAGGCTAGAGATTACAAATACTTGTTATGAGTTATATTTGGAGTTGGATGTCTTTATGAAATTGTGGTGTTTGTTGGACTCATCTAGTACTCAAGGTGACGGTGTGGGGTTTTCTAGATGGGAAAGGCTTACTTTGAGGTGTGCTGTTATAGCCCTACCAATGATTAGAGTGTCCAACCGGAGAGTAGTTAACAGTAGTATCATAAAGAGAGGATATTTATATGAGAGAGTGTTCACTAGTGAAAGTATGATCCCTAGGCCTTGTTTCTAAGCTTTGATACACCGTTTGTAATTAGATTTGTTACATGTTTGCTTGCTTCCATCTTTGTTTCAGTTTGCTTTTAGTCTCTTCCACACCATCAAGTTATCTTCTATCACCGTTACCACTTATAATTATTCATAGCACTTGTATTTCACTATCTCTTCGCTGAACTAGTGCACATATACACCTGACAAGTGTATTGGGTGTGTTGGGGACACAAGTATATTTGATGATTATGGTGATGAGAATAATAATGGTAGCTATTTTGTTGAATTTGCTCCCACTACAATTAATAAGAATGACTATGTTTATGTGGAGAGTATTAATCCTTTTATGCATGTGGCTCATGATAAGAATGTTTTATGTGATAGTTATATTGTTAATTTTATTCATGATGCTACTGAAAGTTATTATGAGAGAGGGAAACATGGTTTTATGCATCTCAATAATATTAAGTTTCCCCTCTTTATGTTGAAAGTCTTGAAGTTGCACTTGTTTTGCTTTCCTATGCTTGTTGCTTTGTGCTTTCATGACTTGTTTCTTTACAAGATTCCTATGCATAGGAAGAGGGTAAGACTTAAATGTGCTTTGAATTTGCTTCTTGATGCTCTCTTTTACTTCAATTCATATTTCTTATGTGAGCATCTTCTCAAACTATCATGCCTAACTTAAAGGCGTTAAAGAAACGTACTTATTGGGAGATAACCCAAAAGTTTTAGATGAGTCTTGGAAGTTATTACTTTTGTAATAACCACTCCTTATCCTTTTTATTTGCTTTTTGTGCCAAGATTAACCTCTAATGAGAGAGAAGTAATGCTTGGGAAAGTTGCTGTCCCGAAACAGATTTCTGTGCTTCACCGTAAAACTTCGTGTAAAATCTCTGTACGTTTTTTTGAGGCGTGAATTTTTGTGCTTCTGTCCCAGGTTGTTATCTAACTTTCGTTAGTTCAACACTTTTTGATTTGAGCAACATAAGGTATTCAAAAAAATTCGTCTTTACCTGCTGGTCTGTTTTGACAGATTTCTGCCATTTTCCGCATTTGCTTCTTGTTGGTTCCTTTTTGAGTTCTTTTGGGGAATTAAGCTTTCTGAGGGAAGTACTATAGTAGCTAGTGTTCTAATGGAAGTTTATTTGGTGTTAGAACTGAAACTTGAGACTTATTTATCTTAAGTGCACTAATGTTGGCAATAAAGATTGTGTGAAGTTTTGTATGAAGGAAAAATTTCAGGTGTATGGAAGGAATGAGTAATGAGATGAATGATGGATTAAAGCTCAAGATTGGGGATTCTACGCGTGTCACCCCAAGAAATATCCAAGAAGTACAAGCGTCAAATCTTGGGGATGCCCAAGGCATCCCCTCCTTCATCAATAAAAATCCCAGGTTCTTCCAAACGCTTCATTTTTATTGTTTCATGCACAGTTGTGTTGTTCTTGGAGCGTCTTCTTTTTTGTTTTCGTTTTGTTTTTTTGTTTTCTTGGTTTTCTTAGTTTTCTGAATAAATTGGTTGGACCCCCCTCTTTCATACATTGGTTTGCAAATAGTTTGGTTTGGTTTGGAAAAGAGTAGGAAAGTTCATACTTATGTAGTAAAAAGAGCTTGTTTTTGACTGTGGCATATGCTTTGTCATGCCATGCTTGATATTGTTTTGGCTTTATGGTTAGTATTCTTTGCTTTAGCATGACTTGTTATAAACAATTGAGATTGCTTAATGTGCCTTGGATGAATCATGTGTTGTTTTAGCATATTAAAGCATAGTATAGTGGTATTCTCCTTTGATGATTTATTTGGGTTGACTTGACACATGCTCACACCATGTTATGACTATCCAAAGTCACCATAGCCTTTATGATCCTTTAGTTTTCAACTTGTAGTATCACTCTGCAGAGGCGGTACACTTTCACCACAAAATTTGATACATCTGTCAGGGATAACCCTGAATCATCATACTTAGTATGCGGATAATCAATCATAACCTTTCAATTACACACCCTAGTATAGGCACCTCCCCTATGAGCATGGCCTCCCAGCCATGGCCATCTGCCATCCTGGGCACTTCATAGGTGGACATTCATCACGTGGTAGCCTCGGCTCAACCTCTTCCGCAAGGGAACCCATACTAAGGCATATAAACTTCCAGTTAAGCCCTACCCAATTAATGTATTGTGGTTGTACGGTAAAATTGGAATGGTATCGCATCCGAACCCAACCATGAGTTTTTATAAAAGGGCCAAGGATCATGCCTCAAAATTTTCATCATCAATCACTGTGTTTCTCAACACATGTCAAAACAATTCAATAGAATGAATCATCATTCCAAGGTTTTCATAATCATTTTCACCAAGTATTCCCATCTAAAGTGATCAACTTTTATGCTTAGCACTAGCCACTAAAGGTGAGGGTATTCACTAATAAGGGGTGCTAATCAAGTGTAGCTATCCATCTCTAGTTTTATGCCTTTTGATGACATCTAAGTATAACTAGTTAGGCCTAGTTTTATACTCTGTATGGTATCTATCCTATTTGTCCAATACTCTTAAATCACTAACTAAAGGTAAAGAACTTTGGTAAAAAATAAAAGAATAAAGCTTGCAAGTAAAACTTGGGATTGGTATAATCAAGGTTGCATAACCAAAGCATGCATAATGCATCTTGCATAGGTTATAAAGTTGGCAAGTGTTAACTTGCTTAGTTCACTTGTAGTGTTGGGCTTGCCTTGAGTAGTGTAGTGGTTGGAGTTCTCTTCTGCTTCTTCTTCGTAGTACTCCTCCTCCTCGTATCCCGGGTCGGTACTATTGTCTATAAATGAATACGAGGTACACAATCACCAAACAATACTTAACTACTTCTATTTAGCACACTAAGGCTCACACTTGATGATCTAGCATCATCACAATCATCACATGAAATAAAGATCTAGTCTTGTTTATCTTATTTTGGAAAAGTAATTTCTACTCATTGAAAATACTTAGGATTTAATATTCTCCAATTAAAATATGGGATCATGTTGACACATGTCATCACCGCATATTCTAATACATGGGAATGTGATTTAAAGTGTTGGTCATATTTTATAAAGTTTAAGATTATTATTTAATAAAATTAAAGTGACTAGAAATGCCTATATAGCATTCTTTTAGTACTAGTCCAAGATCACTTCATATAAGACTAGATATTTTTACATATTCAGATAGATATTGGCAAATGTGATTTTTGAGAGTTGGAATCAACTCAAAACCATTTATTATTGATTTTTGAAAAATGTTTGAAGTTGAAAAAGTATTTGTCTTGTTATTTTTGGTATAGGTGATCTATAATTTCAAATGGTTTGAATCCAACAGGCTTGGATAGATAATTTGAATACCTTTCTAAAAAAATGGAATCATCCAATTTGGTTCAGTGAATCTCTTTGAATTGATTTTTGAATCTACTGACCAAATCTGGTTTTAACTAAAAAGGAAAAAGATTATTCGAATCGACGGGCTCTGCGCGGGAAACTAAACGGGTCGGCCCAACTGCATTGTGCTGGTGCAGCGGGCTGCTGACAGGGGGTCCCACTAGTCAGTGGCTCATCTAACCCAAAACGGTACGTTTCAACCTAGGCTGTGTGATTAGACTAGGAACTAACGACTGACATTCATCATCTACGTCGAACAGCTCCGGCGAGAAATTAAACCTAACGCGGCGGTGGGGGGTCGTGTGAGGCTCACCAAGGCTCCAGCTAGGGTCGGTGATGGGGGCGAATGGGGTTGTCGTCGATGGCGGTTCAAGGTGCGGTCACGGCAGCTCTTGGGGTGGCTCCAATCGACGACTCCCTTCTTCCTCTACAGCGGTAGCCTAGGCGCGGCGATTTTTCGGTGGTCCACGCCTCGCCTGCTGTTGAGGGTTGGACAGGGGTTGGCGGTGGACGGTGGCATGTCTTCTGTACATCGTGGGATAGGGCAGTGTGGTCTGTGGTGAGCTATCCATGGTCGGCTAGCGCGGCAAGCCTCGAGCAACGGCGCGCTGGCGCAACGGCAAAGAGAGGGTGCGTGTCTGGCGCTACTAGACACTAGGGGAGACAGGGGAGTGAAATGGGGGCAAATGGGTGAGTGATCACTGCTCCAAACAGTGAAGTTAGGCAGTGGTTTAATCTGTGTCTGCAATGTGTTCGACCAAATGGCCGCATGAACTCAGTTTGAAATTTCTGAATGAAAATTGGTGAGTGATCTAATCTTAAGCTTGGTAGTCTCTAGTTGCTTGGGTTTGGCAAGGTGAATTGATTTTAGTGGTTTTTGCAAAATGGTGATCTTAGTACATACACTTGATTCAATTTTGAATTGTCCTTTAAATAGATTTGAAAATAGTTTCTGTGAGTTTTTAAAGTGGGCTTCGATTAACTTTTACTTGGTCTAGCAAGGGGTGAAAAGGATTGGAAATGTTTCTGTTAGAATTTTTTTTACTACGAACACTCAAAGTGGTCTAGTGGTTAACTTTGGTCAAAATGACCATTTGATCATATGCTTATTATTTGAATTTCTTTTCTTTGATTTGATTTTTAATTGGCCTAGATGATGTAGTAATCATATTTAAACCATTTCTTATCATTTCTAGCAATCATACATGGCAATTACAATCATTCCTACACTAATGCAAATCACACATACACTCATATTCAATTTAATAATAAAAGTTTTTGTTAACCCTAAACTTGGGTGATTAGAACTTTCTAATCTTGCTTAATATTTTTGGGGTGTTACAAACATTCCCTCCTTAAACAAAATCACGTCCCGAGATTTAAGAAAAACTAGGAACTAAAGAGATCTGGAAATTCAGTCCTAATGTAACCTTCTCGCTCCCAAGTAGCTTCTTATTCAGTATGGTTGCTCCAGTAGATATTGAGAAACTTGATACTCCGGGTCCTAGTGGTTATAAAGGCTTCTTCCAAAATACGAATTGGTACTTCACGATACGTTATATCCTTTTTGATATCTATGGCTTGGTGATCAATGTTCTTGAACACTTTGGTCTTAACAGGAACTTCTAGGCATTTGCGAAGTAACGAGATATGGAACACATCATGTATGGATGACATCTCCTCTGGCAGTTCCAGTTGATATGATACTTCTCCTCAGCGATTCAAAATCTCGAAGGGTCCAATATATCTGGGGATAATTTTCCTTTCAAATGAAAACGATGCATTCCTTTCAAGGGTGATACTTTGAGATACACAAAATCTCCGACATTGAAGGTCAGGTCTCGACGTCTCTTGTCAGCATAACTCTTTTGTCTGGATTGGGCAGTCTTGAGGTGCTCACGGACTTTGTGAACCTTCTCGTCGGCTTCTCGTAGGATGTCGGTCCAAAGATCTGACTCTCTCCTACTTGCGACCAATTCAAAGGGGTATGTCACTTCCTTCCATACAGAAATTCAAAGGAGGGCATTTGCAAACTAGCTTGATAACTATTGTTGTATGAGAATTCTGCGAAAGGCAGACAATCTTCCCATTTTGATCCATATTCTAGCACACAAGCTCTCAACATATCTTCTAAGATTTGGTTGACTCTTTCAGTTTGTCCATTGGTCTGTGGGTGATAAGCTATGCTGAAGTTCAGCTTGGTTCCTAATCCTTCTTGGACTTTATACCAAAATCTTGAGGTAAACTGGGTTCCTCGATCCGACACTATGGTCTTAGGGGTTCCATGCAAACTGACTATTCTAGCAATGTACAGCTCTGCTAGCTTCGAACTCTGGTAGGTGGTCTTGACAGGTATAAAATGGGCTACCTTGGATAGCCTATCAACTATGACCCAAATAGAGTCATTCCCCTACTAGATGTAGGCAAAACGGTGATGAAATCCATTCCAATAGAATCCCATTTCCATTCCGGAATCTGCAATGGTTGCAAAAGTCCTGCAGGTCTCTGGTGTTCCACTTTGACTCTCTGACAGATATCACACTTGGCTATGTAGCTTCCGATTTCTCTCTTAATCTTGTGCCACCAAAATTGCTCCTTCAAATCATGATACATCTTCATTCCTCCGGGATGGATAGAATAAAGAGTATCATGAGCTTCCTGCATTATGACTTGCTTTAGCTCGGAATCTGCTAGTACACAGATACGTCCTTTGTACCACAAAACTCCTTCTTCATCTTCGGTGAACCCGGGTACCTTCCTTGTACCAATACGACGCTTGATTGCGTCAATACTTGCATTTCCTTTATGCGCTTCCTTGATCTGACTGATCAAAGTGGGTTGAAGTTCTATGCTAGCTAAAAATCCTTTGCTAACTAGCTCTGTTCTAAACTGCCCCAACTCTTCATGCAAACTCGGCTGGGCTTCTTTAATCATGGTGTTTAATCTACACGACAATTTGCTAAGAGCATCCGCTACCATATTGGCTTTGCCGGGGTGATAGTGAATGTCAAGGTCATAATCCTTGATTAACTCTATCCATCTCCTTTACCTCATATTCAGCTCCTTCTAAGTGAAAATATACTTCAGACTCTTGTGATCCGAATAAATCTCACAGCGGTTACCCATAAGGTAATGACGCCAGGTCTTCAAGGCTAAAACTACGGCTGCTAGTTCCAGGTCATGGGTAGGGTAGTTTTGCTCATGTTGCTTTAGTTGTCGAGACAGATATGCTATAACCTTGCCTTCTTGCATTAACACACATCCGAGACCAATCTTGGATGCATCACAATACACATCAAAAGGCTTATTGATATCTGGCATAATCAGAATTGGGGATGAAATCAATCTCTTCTTGAGCTCTTGAAAACTCGCTTCACATTTGTCCATCCATTCAAACTTCTTATCTTTCTTCAACAACTGGGTCATCGGTCTTGCGATGCTTGAAAATCCTTCTACGAACTTACGGTAATATCCCGCTAATCCGAGAAATGTGCGGACTTGGGTTTGAGTGGTTGGGGCTTTCCATTCTTCAACATCTTTGATCTTGGCGGGATCGATAGTGACTCCTCCTACCAACACAATATGTCCTAGGAATCTTACTTCCTTCAACCAGAACTCACATTTGCTAAACTTGGCATACAACTGATGTTCTCTAAGGGTTTCAAGGATGGTTCTCAAGTGTAGCTCATGATCTTATTCTGACTTGGAATAGATCAGAATATCATCGATAAAAACAATGGCAAACTTATCCATAAAGTTCATAAAAATCTTATTCATGAGATTCATGAAATAAGCGGGGGCATTGGTTAATCCAAAAGGCATGACAGTGTACTCATACAATCCATATCTGGTGGTAAAGGCGGTCTTTGGGATATCCGTTGCGTGAATCTTGAGTTGATGATAACTAGTTCTAAGATCAATCTTAGAAAACACTCTAGACCAGTCAACTGGTCAAACATATCTTCTATCTTCAGCAATGGGTAGTTGTTCTTGATGGTGACGTCATTCAGCTTCTGGTAATCCATGCACAGATGGTTACCTCCATCTTTCATATCCACAAACAAAACAGGTGATCTCCATGGCGATGCGCTTGGTTGAATCAGACCTTTCTCCAGCATACCATCAAGTTGTTTCTTCAGCTCCACTAATTCAGATGGGTTCATACTATAAGGTCTCTGAGCTATGGGTCCTGTTCCAAGAATTAGCTCAATGATGAACTTGATATCCCGATCTGGGGGCATACCGGGCAATTCATCTGGGAACACGTAAGGGTATTCATAGACTACTCTGACTTGGTCTAGGGTTGGTTTGGCTAGACCCTTGTTGCACTTGAATTGACGGGGCAGAGTCTCAGATACATGCTCTACTGATACTCCAGTGCTACTAGTCATGGTTATGGCTTTCTTGGCATAGTCGATTAATCCTTTATGTTTTGACATCCAATCCATTCCTAGTACTACTTCCAAACCTTTGGTTCCAAATACTATCAGATTAGCATAAAAATCTATGCCATGGATTCTGATAGGTACCGCCTTACAATTTTTTCTAGTTTTGGTGGTTGAACCAAGTATTTGAACTATCATAACATGCTTCAATTTTGTTGGTTGAATCTTACTAGTGCATGCAAATTCTTTTGTAACAAATGAGTGCGATGCTCCAGAATCAAACAACACTCTTGCAAGTACTGAGTTAACAGAAAACATACCCAGCATGACATCTAGCGCTACCTGGGCTTCGTCAGCATTCATGTGGAACAGACGGCCGTTGCGGTTGAGCGAGTTCCCTAGGGCAAATCTCCTTCTAGGCTGAACACGGCGTTGCTGCTAAACGGGTGCATTCACATGTGTGGTTGCTGCCAGCTTCTTGGGGCACTCGTTGGAGTAGTGACCCTTGACTCCGCATTCAAAGCAAGTAATCTGGGACTTGTCTTTTCCTGCAACAGGCACAACATTTCTTCTAGTCCTTGGGGTAGTATTGTTGTTGTTTTTGTTGTTGTTGTTATTAGACTTGGGTGCTACATGGTTGAAGTTATTGGAGTTGTCGGGGTTGTTGTTGTGGTTTCCTCCAGACTTCAAATTTCCTCCGCTACGATTGGGATAGTTTGGATGGGACATAGGGGGTCTATTGTTTCTTGGGGCATATCCTACAGAAGGGTGGGGGCGATACTTCTGGGTATGGTGGGATGGCTGGTACATCATCCTGCACTTGCGATTGTCATTGGCTTAGTTTATCTTCCCTTCCATCTGAATGGCAGAGTCCACAAGTTCTTCTAGATCCGCAAAACGGAATTTGACTAACACTGTCTGCATCTCATCATATAATCCATTCAAGAACCTTTCCTTCTTCTTTGCATTGGTGTTAATCTCATCAGGGGCATATCTAGCTAAAGATAAGAATTTGTCACGGTATTTGATACATTGCAAATGTATCTATAATTTTTGATGTTCCATGCTTGGTTTTATCTACTTTCTTATGTTTTGTCCACACTTAGGAGTACTTTTCATGTGATTTCTTGGACTAACCTATTAACAAGATTCCACAGTGACACTTGCTTGTTTTCTGCTATTTTTGGTTCTAGGAAAGTCAGAAAATGAATATTCTTAGAATTGGACGGGACAAAAGCCAAAGTTCCTATTTTACAGGAAGACTCATGGAGCCAGAATACGAGACGGAGGAGGGCCAGGGCCTGGCCACACGCCCCCAGGTGCGGGTACCCCTAGGCCGCGCCAGGGCATGGTGTGGGCCCCCTGGCTGGCCACCGACCTTGCCTCCTTCGCCTATATATTTCTCCCGAGGCAGAAACCCTAAGTAGTCAATCAGAAATCCACGAAAAGTTCCGTAGCGCCGCCGCCACCGAAGGGGAGATTCGGGGGACAGAAAGTCTCTGTTCCGGCACCCTGCCAGGACGGGGAAGTGCCCCCGGAGCCATCTCCATCGATCTCCACCACCATCTCCATCACCATTGCTGATTCCCATGATGAGGAGGGAGTAGTTCTCTCTCGAGGCTAAGGGTTCTACTGGTAGCTATGTGTTCATCTCTCTCTCTATGCATGATCTTATTGTGATCATGAGCTCGTAATCTATAGATCTACCTTGCTACTCAAGTGATTTAATAGATCTTTGCTCTCCCCATGTGTGTGAAAGTGACCGCGTGCACACCATGGTGGCACTTAGGCTAGAGATTACAAATACTTGTTACGAGTTATATTTGGAGTTGGATGTTTCTATAAAATTGTGGTGTTTGTTGGACTCATCTAGTACTCAAGGTGATAGTGTGGTGTTTTCTAGATGGAAAAGATGAACTTTGAGTGTGCTGTTATAGCCCTACCAACGATTAGAGTGTCCAATCGGAGAGTAGTTCAGCGTAGTATCATAAAGAAGAATATATTTATATGAGTGTTCACTAGTGAAAGTATGATCCCTAGGCCTTGTTTCTTAGCACTGAAACACCGTTTGCTATTGGATCTATTACATGTTTGCTTGCTTCTATCTTTATTTCAGTTTTACTTTAGTCTTTTCCACGCCAGCAAGTTATTTTCTAGCACCGTTACCACTTATAATTATCTAGACCACTTGTATTTCACTATCTCTTCGCCAAACTAGTGCACCTATACACCTGACAAGTGTATTAGGTGTGTTGGGGACACAAGAGACTTCTTGTATCTTGAATGCAGGATTGCTTGAGAGGGAATACCTTTGACCACTTCCTCCTTGAGTTCAATAAACCTTGGGTAATCCACTTAAGGGAAAACTTGCTGCTGTTCTACAAACCTCTACACTTCGAGGCCCAACAACTGTCTACAAGAATAGAAGTGCGTAGACATCTAGCTATTTTCTGGCATCGTTACCGGGGAGGTAAGGTAAAAGGTATTCACACCGGAGGATTAAAGAAGAAGAACCTCCCACGGCAAACGCCTATTTTCTGGCGCCGTTGCCGGGGAGGTAAGGTAAAAGGTACTCACATCCTTCGGTGTGAGTGCTCGAAGTTATTTCCTTTAGACTCTGTAATTTTGTCTTTTTGTTTCTTGTTTTCACTAGTTAGGCTTAATGGAAAACAAAAAAATAGAGAGCTTTATAGTATTTATCTTGAGTTAGGACATGAAGTGTTTGAAGAGAAAATTAAAAAACCTATGGAACTTTATTTGCATGCTAATAGCAATGTTATTAGTATGAATCTTTTGAACACCTTTGTTACTAATGCTATGGAAACGTCTAAGCTTGGGGAAGTTAGTTTTTATGAAAATGATCTTTTTAGTTCCCTAGCTTTAAAGAAGAAAATTTGCTCTGATGATACTTTATCTCCCATATGTGGTAATTCTAATGATACTTGTGATATTTCAAGTCCACATACTGAAAGCATCTCTTTTAAAATACCTATAAAAATTGTTGAACGTGTTATGAACAACTGTTATTTGGGAGATGGAACTGTCCATCCTGGTGATCATTTACTCTTTATACATGAATTATGCGAGTTGTTCAAGTGTGCAGGTATGTCAATGAACCAAGTTAAGAGGAAGCTATTCCCTTTGTCACTTAAGGGCAAAGCAAGGGAATGCTATGAGCTACTAGATGATCCTCATCATTTGGAGTGGAAGGAACTTGAATCTCTCTTTTAGTCTAAATTTTATCCTCCTCATGAAATTCATAAAGGTAGGAATTACATTTATAATTTTCATCCACATGATGGAGAAAGTATTGCCCAAGCATGGGGAGATTGAAGTCACTAATGCTCAAATGTCCAATTCATGAGCTCCCCAGTAATATTGTTATTAATAATTTCTATGCAAGGGTTTCGGGACATTACAAGGATTATCTAGATACTTGTTTAGAGGGATCCTTCACAAGTAAGGAGGTCAAAGCTAAGTGGGATCTTCTTGAAACAATTCAAAGCAATACCGAAGATTGGGATAACAACAAAGGTAAAGAACCAGGTATAAACTATGAGTATGATTGCATTAAGTCTTTCGCTGAAACTGCTAATTTTCAAGAGCTTAATGCTAAATATGGTCTTAATCCTCAAATTCTTGTTGATTGTTATAGAACCTTTGCTTCTCGTATTAATGCTCCTAAAGAAAAATGGGACATGTATCATGAGCCTTTTAAAGACACTTGCATGGAAAATGAAACTGTTATTAATGATAGCAATAAACATGCTCAAACTTCTGAAAGTACTATTTCTTATAAGCATGTTAATTTTTGTGGAATACATAGACCTTGTGAGAATAATCAAATTGAAGAAGAATATTATATCACCCATAGGAATGAAAAAACTAGAACGTGGTATAGGGCTCTAGATGATCTTGGTAAAAAAGGTTTGTGCCATGTATCCTTTTATTTGTGAACTTTGCTTTGAAGTGGGTCATTTCAATTTTCAATGCTCAGGCCATAATAATAGCCCTTCTAATCCAATGAGTACTGCAAGTTTGTATTGTGATGACATGATCACTCCTAATCAGCATGATGAACTTACATTATTTTTGGGATGTGAAGAGTTATCAAGAAAAACCTCTTTGGTAGATATGGGTGCTTTTGATATGAATAGTGTCCTGCATGGTTGTCATATTTATTGTGTTGATAATTGCCACACAAATACTTACATACAAAATATTATAAAAGATGAGGTTTTACCAAAATATGACAGGACTAATATGTGTTTTGTTCTTATTAATGAAAAGGAGGAATCCTCCAAAGTTTATTCGATTGTCTCTAATAATGAACCAGGGTATATGGAGAAGCTTCCTTTCAAGCCTCTCCCTCCTAAAGAGAGGAAGAAAAATAAGAAGAGGGGGAGTAAAAGAAGAGAGGAAACGGTATTTTCCCCTAAGCATGTTGCTCCTATTATAGTTTTTGAGGAGTCTGAACTCGATGATGTTCCTATGCCTATTACCTATAGTAGTGATCATGATTGGGAAAAGCACTCTACCTTTGATATTGAGAATCTCTTCGGTACCAATTCTGAAAATGATGATATTAATAATTGCTATACTATTAGTGTTATCCATGATCCTTCCAATGATGATATGTTTACAAATGAACACACTTTGGAAGATAACTATTCTATTACTTATGATGATACTATACCTCCAATATATGATGATTGCAATGATGATTATGATATTTTCAGTCCACCTACTATTGAGGAGGAAATTAATTATGATTAGAATATGCCTCCTATATTTGATGATTATGGTGATGAAAATAATAATGATAGCTATTTTGTTGAATTTTCTCCCACTACAATCAATAAGAATGACTATGTTTATGTGGGGAGTATTAATTCTTTTATGCATGTGGCTCATGATAAGAATGTTTCTTGTGATAGTTATATTGTTAATTTTATCCATGATGCTACTAAAAGTTATTATGAGAGAGGGAAACATGGTTTTATGTGTCTCAACAATATTAAGTTTCCCTCTTTATGTTGAAAGTCTTGAAGTTGCACTTGTTTTGCTTTACTATGCTTATTGCTTTGTGCTTTCATGACTTGTTTCTTTACAAAATTCCTATGCATAGGAAGTGGGTTAGACTTAGATGTGCTTTGAATTTGCTTCTTGATGCTCTCTTTTACTTCAATTCATATTTCTTATGTGAGCATCTTCTCAAAAACTATCATGCCTAGCTTAAAGGCGTTAAAGAAAAGTACTTATCGGGAGATAACCCAAAAGTTTTAGATGAGTCTTGGAAGTTATTACCTATGTAATAACCGCTCCTTATCCTTTTTATTTGCTTTTTGTGCCAAGAATAACCTCTAATGAGAGATAAGTAATGCTTGGGAAAGTTGTTGTCCCGAAACAGATTTCTGTGCTTCACCATAAAACTTCGTGTAAAATCTCTGTACGTCCTTTTGAGGCATGATTTTTGTGCTTCTGCCCCAGGTTGTTATATAACTTTCCTTATTTCAACACTTTTTGATTTGAGCAACAGAAGATCTTCGAAAAAATTCGTCTTACCTGCTGTCTGTTTTGACAAATTTCTGCCATTTCCTGCATTTGCTTCTTGTTGGTTCCTTTTTGAGTTCTTTTGGAGAATTGAGCTTTTTGAGGGAAGTGGTACAGTAGCTAGTGTTTTAATGGAAGTTTAATTGGTGTTATAACTGAACCTTAAAGACCTATTATCTTGAGTGCACTAATGTTGCTAATAAAGATTGTGTGAAGTTTTGTATGAAGGAAAAATTTCAGGTGTATGGAAGAAATGAGTAATGAGATGAATGATGGACTAAAGCTCAAGCTTGGGGATGCCACGCGTGTCACCCCAAGAAATATCTAAGAAGTACAAGTGTCAAAGCTTGGGGATGCCCAAGGCCTCCCCTTCTTCATCAATAAAAATCTCAGGTTTCTTCCAAAGGCTTCATTTTTATTGTTTCATGCACAGTTGTGTTGTTCTTGGAGCGTCTTCTTTTTCGTTTCCGTTTTGGTTTTTCATTTGCTTTGTTTTCTTAGTTTGCTGAATAAATTGGTTGGACCCCCTCTTTCATACATTGGTTTTCAAATAGTTTGGTTTGGATTGGAAAAGAGTAGGAAAGTTCATGCTTAAGTGGTAAAGAGAGCTTATTTTTGACTGTGGCCTATGCTTTGTCATGCCATGCTTGATATTGTTTTGGCTTTATGATTAGTATTATTTGTTGTAGCATGACTTGTTATAAAAAATTGAGATTGCTTAATGTGCTTTGGATGAATCATGCATTGTTTTAGCATATTAAAGCATAATATTGTGGTATTCTCCTTTGATACACTATTTGGGTTGACTTGGCTCATGCTCACACCATGTTATGACTATCCCAAGTCACCATAGCCTTTATGATCCTTTAGTTTTCAACTTGTAGTATCACTTTATGCTTTGATCAATGATGTTTTGTCGCTCTGCATGATTATGGCCATTATTGCTCTCTTAGTTTGTCGCTCCTAGTCTTTTGCTAGCCTCCACAACAAAGTATGAGTTCCACTCATGCATCCAACTCCCTAAACCAAGTTATTCCAAAGAGTCCACCATACCTACCTATTAGCTTATGCTATTCCAAGTACATTCATGTTTTTGTTTACCTTCCACTTGTTATGAGAAAACTAGTGATTAAAGCTCTCACGAACTTGATGGCACACTTTACTTTTATTGCCCTTAATAAACTTGAACCATTGTGTCTTCTATGTTGTATATGCTTGCACTTATTTGTCGGGAATTAGCAGAACCATGCTTTCATGGGGAACGCTTCCAACATTGCACTTGGTACTTGTACCTAGTTGATATCATGCTCTTTTGTATATGGATGTCGTCGGTGTGAAATGAAAGGGGAGCTTGTAAGTCCATGGAGTTATGTATATGTGTTAGAGAAACGCCTGGGCCGCTGGTCTAATCCATGCTGACATGGTGGAAACCTGCAGCGTAACCATAATGAGCTGTCTATGAAGCATTCTTCTTACAAAAAAAGAGTCTTATATTGAGAAAAAAGAGAAAAGAGAAAAAAATGAGATTATGAAAAGAGGAAAGTGAGAAAAAAGCACCATATTCCCATGGTAAATAAGAAGATTGTTGAGATGCTCATTGTCTGCTTGCCTTGTCATTTTGATATGGGGATTCTTCCGAATCATCGGGCAAGGGGTACCCGTTGGCGGTTCTCTATGATACACATGTACTTACAATGACAAGAACTTACCGGTGACTAAACTTGAGTAGCATGAGGAGCGACCCTCGTATTCAAGGGATATGAGATTCCTAACTTATACTTCGTCAAGCATGTACACCATAGTTTGTTCACTTTAACCTTAATCACCTTCAAGATGCTTATGATAGGGGCAATGAGAGCTGAAAGCTATAAGTACCATAATTTTTGGAAGCTCTTTATGAGAGTTGAATCCCTGCTTCCTTCTATGAAGGCCTTTCGTCCACTTATATATGGAGTCTCCACCTTCTACCTTTATGCACCTACTTTGAGAGCATAGTGGCCATTCTTAGTTCTATGTGTATTGTCCCAAGACTAGTTGATTGATGCATAACTTGATATTGCTTGTTTTAAACTATTTGTATCTAGTCACTCTTATAAAGTTTGAAGGTGTCCTATGCATTTATATTTGCTACTCTATTGAGGGACAAGTTGAATACTAGTATGCCATGTTTTCTTTATGTGAAACAAACAAACGTCTTGCAAAGCATTGTTATTCATGAATCTTTTGTTTGTGCCTTTTCATGATGCATCATAGTTTCTTTGTCTTATTGCTAGAACTTTGTCTTTCATGTTATGATTGAAGTACTATGATCCCAGCTTTGAATGTTTTACAAATACTTTGATCAAGTCTTTGATGGTGCATGTCACCTCAAAAATTATTCTTTTTTATCACTTACCTACTCGAGGACGAGCAGGAGTTAAGCTTGGGGATGTTGATACATTGCAAATGTATCTATAATTTTTGATGTTCCATGCTTGGTTTTATCCACTTTCTTGTGTTTTGTCCACACTTTGGAGTACTTTCCATATGATTTCTTGGACTAACCTATTAACAAGAGCCATAGTCAGCTGCCTGTTTTATGCTATTTTTGGTTCCAGGAAAGTCAGAAAATCAATATTCTCGGAATTGGACTGAACAAAAGCCAAAGTTGATATTTTCCTGGAAAACTCACGGAGCCAGAAGGAGAGTCGGAGAGGGGCCACATGGTGGCCACACCACCCCATGGCGCGGGTCCCCCTAGGCCGCGCCAGGGCATGGTGTGGGCCCCCTGGCTGGCCATCGACCTTGCCTCCTTCGCATATAAGAGCCTCCCGATACCAAAACCCTAGATGGTCAATCAGAAATCCATGAAAAGTTCCGCAGCGCCGCCGCCACCGAAGGGGAGATTCGGGGGACAGAAAGTCTTTGTTCCGGCACCCTGCCAGGATGGGGAAGTGCCCCCGGAGCCATCTCCATCGATCTCCACCACCATCTCCATCACCATTGCTGATTCCCATGATGAGGAGGGAGTAGTTCTCTCTCGAGGCTAAGGGTTCTACTGGTAGCTATGTGTTCATCTCTCTCTCTCTATGCATGATCTTATTGTGATCATGAGCTCGTAATCTATAGATCTACCTTGCTACTCAAGTGCTTTAATAGATCTCTGCTCTCCCCATGTGTGTGAAAGTGACAGTGTGCGCACCATGGTGGCACTTAGGCTAGAGATTACAAATACTTGTTATGAGTTATATTTGGAGTTGGATGTCTTTATGAAATTGTGGTGTTTGTTGGACTCATCTAGTACTCAAGGTGATAGTGTGGGGTTTTCTAGATGGGAAAGGCTTACTTTGAGGTGTGCTGTTATAGCCCTACCAATGATTAAAGTGTCCAACCGGAGAGTAGTTAAGAGTAGTATCATAAAGAGAAGATATTTATATGAGAGATGTTCACTAGTGAAAGTATGATCCCTAGGCCTTGTTTCTAATCTTTGATACATCGTTTGCAATTAGATCTGTTACATGTTTGCTTGCTTCCATCTTTGTTTCAGTTTGCTTTTTGTCTCTTCCACACCATCAAGTTATCTTCTATCACCGTTACCACTTATAGTTATACATACCACTTGTATTTCACTATCTCTTCGCCGAACTAGTGCACCTATACACCTGACAAGTGTATTGGGTGTGTTGGGGACACAAGAGACTTCTTGTATCTTAATTGCAGGGTTGCTTGAGAGGGGATACCTTTGACCACTTCCTCCCTGAGTTCGATAAACCTTGGGTATTCCACTTAAGGGAAAACTTGCTGCTGTTCTACAAACCTCTGCACTTGGAGGCCCAACAACTATCTACAAGAATAGAAGTGCGTAGACATCAACTCCGCAAAACGGAAATCCCCACGCGGCTCGGGAACACACCAAGTAAGAGAGCTGCCTTGGACTCGCCCAGCGACTGGCTCTCCGAGCCAGGGGAAGAGACGTGTTACAAAAAATGCATTAACAACCTGCAACAGGAACGCGCCCGACATGGTTGAGCACCACGCTCGGGGACTCGCCTACAAAACAATCCCACTTGCGCTCGGGGACTCGCCCCTCAGAAGACGCGAGAGATAAAACAATGCACAGCCGAAATAAAACACAAAAGTATACAATCGAGTTATACCCCATTAAAGGGCGGACGCGCTCGGGGACTCGCTCAATCAAAAATAAACACACCACACAATCCTGGTCGCAATACGAGTCGATTGACTCCCCTTGGCATATATTACAAAATGTTGATCACATTACAACAGTCGCCACTTGACATACATTACAAACTGCTCAACTACATTGTCTATTCCACAGGTCCTGACGAAGAAGCACCACCACCCCCCTTGACACGAACAAAAGGCTGCCACGGGTTCGACGAGAAGGTCGTCAGCGACTTCGACAACGCCGACCGGAAGGGCTGCTCCGACTTCATGCCGTGATGCTCCAGCTCGGGGTCGCCAGGTGCCAACATCGTCTCCTGGTATGGCAGAAGATCCCCCATCGCCAAGACCCGATCGGCAAAAGGGGCGGTCTTTGCAGTCAGTTTCAGTACCTCCGACATCTCCACCGTGCCAGTCGCCAATGGGTAGCCACTGGTCATGTTGTCAAGGTCGAAGTCGTCGGGGAAGTGGGCGAGACCCAAGATCAATGCCGTGGTGGCCCCGCGCCTGAACGCCGAGTGCGCCATCCACTCCACGACGACAGGCGCCTCCTCTAGATAGTGCCACACCTCCATAAGCCCCCTAGGAATAACCTCGGTGGGGGACATGCCTTGAAGAACCACTTGGACACATAACGCCGAAGCCGTGGCAGCATTCACCACGGCAGTCACGCGCTAGGAAGCGTTGAAGGTCTGCACCACTAGGTCGCTTTGGCCTATCACAGCTGCAAAAGCAGACGTCAGTGAAACTATGGACTTCCCCAATCAGGGACTCACCAAACAAGTCACGCAAAGACGGAGACTCACCGAGGAGTTTGCGGCAGTTCTCCGTGACATGGTTCTCCAAGGTGGCATGATCATTGTGCAGCCCCACAATGATCGAATCCGCAGCCTTGCGTTCCTCCTCAGCCACAGCGACAGCAGCCTTCGCTTGGTCTTCAGAAGAAACTGAGGCCGCTCTCGCCTCCTCCAAGTCTTGGATCAGCGAGGCAATTCGCCCATTCGCCCCGTCCAGCTCGGCGACTGGAACATACCCTTCATGGGCCTTGGAAATTGCAGCCGGGAGACCATTTGAAAGAGAAATCATCAGCGCGTCATACACCAACAGTTCACATCTGAGAGAGAAAAGGAAAGAAAAGCAGGTACTTACCAATAGCTTCCTAAAGTCGCTGGTTCGCCTCCTGCACTTCGAGCAGATCCCGCTCCAAGCGCTCCCTTGCGGCCTGCCGATCAGTTGATTCCCTTTGCAAACCCTGCAAACAAACAACACAATTCAACACTTACCAAAATCAACATCCAGTTCCTAGCCGCTAAAATTCAGCGACTAAGAACTCGGGGACTGGAAAGTAGAAAAAGTTCAGTTCCTAGCCGCCGAAATTCAACGACTAAGAACTCGGGGACTGGACATACCTGAATAGCGGCGCCAAGCATCCTGTGGAGTTCTCCGGCGTCAGTCGACGAGATCATGAAGGAAGTGCGCCCATGACGGGACCTGATGTCTGCATCCACAATCTCCGGACTCTGTGGAGACTGGGTGTCCGCCACGCTTGGAAACCCCCTAGCCATGAAGCGCGGGAACGTCGTCGACGCTCTAGCGGCCGCACTGGTTGTCTGGGCCGGCGCCTCCGTCGCAAGCGCAACCACGACTGGCTCCGACCGCGCCGCCACGACTTCTTTAGTAACTGCCACAAAATCGGATTCCACGGCGCCGTCCATAGCTGTGGCGTTGTCAGTGCCCCCCTTCTGCTTCTTCGCACCTTCCGCGGTTGCCGCATCTCCGGCGGGTTTTCTCTTCTTGGGGAGGTCACCCTCTCCCACGATGACGACCGGCGGAATCTTTTCCACCAAAGGACGGCCAATCTTCTTGGCCCCAGATCTGCCCAAATTTCCACGATCAATACAACGACAATACAGAAACAAGAAGCGAGTCAGAATGAAGAAGCAACACTTACTTAGCGACCGGGAGAACGCGCAGCCCGGTGCTGATGTGGGCAGGCTTATCCTTCTAGACCCAGCTTGCGAGTGAGCCCCTTCTGAAAGACGTCTGAAGCCCACGACACCGCGGGCTTCCTCGACGACGAAGCCACGGTCGCCGGAATCTCTGGCTCCGAAGACGCAGCCGCTCTTGATGGCTGCGGCGACTTAGACGCCGCCGCCCCAACCGCTTCCTGGCTTGGAACCCCCGAAACCGTCGGCGCAATCACCGCCAAGGGAACCTCTACCGCCGCCTCGGTGTCCTCGCCCTCCAACCCCTTCGTCGAGATCGCATCCTCTAGGGCCTTGTAAGAGATCTCGGGGGTGTCTTCATCGTTAGAGTCGTCATCTGACTCAAACACCACCGCTGACTTGGACGGTAACATTGGCTTCTTCGCTGGTGACCTGGGCTTGCGCGCGGGCTTCGACGGTGTGGCCGTACGCCGCTGGTGACCTGGGCTTGCGCGCGGGCTTCGACGGTGTGGCCGTACGCCGGGACGTGTGCTCCTGCGCGACCTCGTCGCCTCCTTCGTGTTCTTTGAGGCTGCGACTCGCCTCGAACTAGCGTTGTTTCTGCATACGACTCTTGCGAGCCACAGGCGCTGGGGGAGGGGCCTCCTCCTCCTCGTCGCTGTCGGAGGAGTCTCCTTCGGAGGTCTCCTCAAGCTCCCAGGGAACCTCCTCATCGAGCGGAGGAAGCCAACCCTCCAACACCTGAAACAGCTAAGAACCACCACGAATATGTACCAAATGATGCGACTGTGAATCGAGATGTGGAAATGGCGACTGAGGAGAAAACTTACTGTGGGGGCTTCATTCTTCACGGGAGTGTATGGGGCGAGCCCGGCCGACACGGTGGTGAATTCCGCGTCAGTGATCTTCTTTAGCGCGGCCTTGTGGTCCTCGGCCTCCCACGATTCATTGCTGGTTCAGGAGGGGTCGTGCTTCCCGCTATACTCGTACATCCAGTGCGGGCGAGCCGCTAGCGGAACCAGGCGCCGCCCGAGCCAGCAATTGTAAAGATTGATCGAGGTCAATCCCTGGTCCTTCAACTTCTGGATCTGGTCCATCATCTCCGCGACGACCATCCTCTGGTCTTCAGGGAGCTTCTTCAGTGCCAACCGGCGAGGCTCGCTCCTCTCGGCGACGAACTCGAGAAGTACCACTTCGCCGGAGGGAGTAGATTCTTTCACATAGAACCAACTCTTCTTCCACTCGTTGGCGGCTTTCTTTGGCAAAAGGAGCTTGATGAAGTTCGCCTTCGGCTTCAATTGGAACGTGACGCCGCCTGCAGCCAATATCAAGCCGCCTGACGCCTCGCGCCCGATGTGGCCGTGGAAAAGCTCCAACCACAGCGGAAAGTACGGCCTGCAGCCGAGGTAGCACTCGCAGAAGGCGACGAAGATCGCCAGTTGCTCGATGTTGTGCAGGCCGAGATCCGAGGGCTTGATCGCGTAATACGCGCAGAAGCGTCGGAAGAAGAGCGAGGTGGGGAACCCCAAACCTCTTTCTAGATGGCTGGGGAAATAGATGAATTCGCTGGCTCCGGTTTCGGCTCGGTCTCGGAGGAGGGGGAACCCGCCAGTTCCCCTTGCGGAGGATTCCGGCGTCCTCAAAGGACTTGAGCTGGGTTGTGGTGCACTTGGATTTTCCCCATGAGCCTTTGGGAGGCGCCATCAGGAAGGATGTGGAATCGCACGGCATGGAAGGATCGAATCGGAGGAAGGCAGGAAAAGTGAAGGCGGGAAGAGTGAATGTGGGAGAATGAAGAATGTGGGGAAGGATCTGTAGAGCTGATTCGCCACTCCCCTTATAGGGGAACGCTACCCGCCAAATTCGGGGTAGCCGTTACCCGCGGTAATTACGCCGAAGTTACCATTGGGATTTCCAACGGATAGTTTGACCAGAATTGACGGTCCAACTCTTCCATTCCACTTGCTACCCGCTAGTCCTCTTCATTCGCCGAGGCATCGACTTGGCAGCAGTGACATTCTCGTGGGTGTCGAATGAAAGCCTGGGGAAAATTTCCTCGGTTTTGATAGAGTCCATCGCTGACTCGACTGGGCGTCCAAATTGGGCTCGCCTACTTCGACCGCCAAAGGGACACCTGCGCTTGAATCAACGACGGCCTCGGGGACTACTAATGGGGATATGCCGAAGGGGGTATGCCTAGCAGGACGTTCCGGTTGGGCCAAAGGGCCTGGGAGTGGGCCTGAAGGACGGCGACTCGAGTGCAACGGAAGGAAAGGCCTGGCGACTGGGGACTAAAGGCCCAGAAGCGTACTTGAAGACCAGTCGGATTAGGTCAAAAGCCTCCGAGTCCGTATCTTGCTCGGTTGTAACTTGTAAACCCTAGCGAGGTGACTCCTATGTAAACCTCCCTAGGGTATCCTTAGGACTTACGTTCCGTCATACACCCCCTCAAGCAACTCGTTTCTTAGACGTCGAGCTCGCCACCCCTGTAAATCGCTCTCCATCAATCCAATCTAGCAAGAGTAGGTCTTTACCCTCCGGGGGGCGAACCTGTGTAAACCATGTGCATCAGCCCCCATCTCGCACCGCGGATGGCCGCCAGCTCTTCCTCACGTTACAATCAATCGCTGCCAGTAGCAGCGACTGTTGTGGCCATTTCCACGACAATAACCAAAGCATGCATAATGCATCTTGCATAGGTTATAAAGTTGGCAAGTGTTAACTTGCTTAGTTCACTTGTAGTGCTAGGCTTGCCTTGAGTAGTGTAGTGGTTGGAGTTCTCTTCTACTCCTTCTTCATAGTACTCCTCCTCGTATCCCGGGTTGGTACTATTGTCCATATATGAACACGAGGTACGTAATCACCAAACAATACTTAACTACTTTTATTTAGCACACTAAGTCTCACACTTGATGATCTAGCATCATCACAATCATCACATGAAATAAAGACCTAGTCTTGTTTATCTTATTTTGGAAAAGTAATTTCTACTCATTGAAAATACTTAGGATTTAATATTCTCCAATTAAAATATGGGATCATGTTGACACATGTCATCACCACATATTCTAATACATGGGAATATGATTTAAAGTATTGGTCATATTTTATAAAGTTTAAGATTATTATTTAATAAAATTAAAGTGACTAGAAATGCCTATATAGCATTCTTTTAGTACTAGTCCAAGATCACTGCATGTAAACCTAGATATTTTTACATATTCAGATAGATCTTGTCAAATGTGATTTTTGAGAGTTAGAATCAACTTAAAAGCATTTATGGTTGATTTTTGAAAAATGTTTGAAGTTGAAAAGGTATTTGTCTTGTTATTTTTGGTATAGGTGATCTATAATATCAAATGGTTTTAATCCAACAGGCTTGGATAGATAATTTGAATACCTTTCTAACAAAACTGGAATCATACAATTTGGTTTAGTGAATGTCTTTGAATTGATTTTTGAATCTACTGACAGAATCTGGTTTTAACTAAAAAGGAAAAAGATTATTTAAATCGACGGGCTCTACGCGAGAAACTAAACGGGCCGGCCCAACTGCATTGTGCTAGCGCAACGGGCTGCTGACAGGGGGGTCCCACTAGTCAGTGGCTCATCTAACCCAAAACGGTACGTTTCAACCTAGGCCGTGCGATTAGACTAGGATCTAACGGCTTACATTCATCGTCTACGTCGAACAGCTCCGGCCAGAAATTAAACCTAACGCGGCGGTGGGGGTCGTGTGAGGTTCACCAGGGCTCCAGCTAGGGTCGGCGATGGGGGTGATTGGGGTTGTTTTCAACGGCGGTTCGAGGCGCAGTCATGGCAGCTCCTAGGGTGGCTCCAATCGACGGCTCCCTTCTTCCTCTGGAGCGGCGGACTCTGGCTAAATTTCGGCGGACTGGTGCTCTCCTTGCTCCGGGGAAGGGTGTGGGAGGTTCTGTGAGGAGCGGGGAGTGAGGTGGTGTGGAGAATGGAGGCTGGGACTGCCTCTATTTATACACCAGCGAAGGGACAGAGCGGGACGGCTCAGGCTCGTCGGTGATGATGATACATGGGTCTAGCAGCGTGGCTGGGGATAGGGGCGACGCGGTGCTTCCTGGCGGTTGTCACATGCTTAAAGACGCGGAAAGGGGCGGTCGATATTGGTCGGGCGCGGGCGGTGTTCTACGCAGGAGCGACGGTGTTCGAGACGGCGTACAGGGGCTACGGGTCGCGCAACAGTGAACGGGCATATCTTGGAGGTAGCTAGGGTCATGGCGAGTGTGTGCACGCGCGGAGAGGGCGAGGCGCGACGTGTGCGTGCTGGTCGGCTGCAACGCTCTGGCGTGCTCTCAGCATGGCACAGAGAAAATGGGTGTGGCGGTTTTCCGGTGGTCCACGGCTTGCCTGCTGTCGAGGGTTGGATAGGGGTTGGCGGTGGACGGTGGCCTGTCTTCTGGACATCGTGGGATAGGGTGGCATGGTCTGTGGTGAGCTGTCCATGGTCTGCCGGCGCGGTGAGCCTCGGGCGGCGACGCACTAGCGCAACGGTGAAGAGGGGGTGTGTGTCTGGCGCTGCTAGACACTGGGGGAGACATGGGAGTAAAATGGGGGCAAATGGGTGAGTGATCACTGGTCCAAACAGTGAAGTTAGGCAATGGTTTAATATGTGTCTGCAATGTGTTCGACCAAATGGCCGCATGAACTCAAGTTTGAAATTTTTGAATGAAATTTGGTGAGTGATCTAATCTTAAGCTTGGTAGTCTCTCGTTGCTTGGGTTTGTCAAGGTGAATTTATTCGAGTGGTTTTTGCAAAATGGTGATCTTAGTACATACACTTGATTCAATTTTGAATTGTCCTTTAAATAGATTTAAAAATAGTTTCTGTGAGTTTTTAAAGTGGGCTTGGATTCACTTTTACTTGGTCTAGCAAGGGGTGAAAAGGATTGGAAATGTTTCTGTTAGAAATCTTTTACTAGGAACACTCAAAGTGGTCTAGTGGTTAACTTTGGTCAAAATGACCATTTGATCATATGGTTATTATTTGAATTTCTTATATTTTGATTTGGTTTGTAATTGGCCTAGATGATGTAGTAATCATCTTTAAACCATTTATTATCATTTATAGCAATCAAACATGGCAATTGCAATCATTCCTACACTAATGCAAATCACACATACACTCATATTCAATTTAATAATAAAAGTTTTTGTTAACCCTAAACTTGGGTGATTAGAACTTGCTAATCTTGCTTAATATTTTTGGGGTGTTACACTTATTGATTGATTCATAACTTTGATATTGCTTGTTCTTAAATTATTTGTATCTAGTCACCCTTATTAACTTTGAAGGTGTCATATGCATTTATGTTTTGCTATACCATGAGGGACAAGCTGAATACCATTCTTATTATGTTTTCTATATGTGAAACAAACAAACGTCTTTCAAAGCATTGTTATTCATGAATCTTTTGTTTGTACCTTTTCATGTTACAACATAGTTGCTATGTCTTATTGTTAGAACTATATCTTTCATGTCTAAGTTAGAGTACTATGATCCCAACTATCAATGTTTTACAAATATCTTGATCAAGATTGTGATGGTGCATGTCACCTTAAAAATTATTATTTTTATCACTTACCTACTCGAGGAAGAGCAGGAGTTAAGCTTGGGTATGCTTGATACGTCGTAAACATATCTATAATTTTTGATGTTCCATGGTTGTTTTATATCTACTTTCTTATGTTTTGTTCACACTTTGAGGTATTTTTATACATTTTCTGGAACTAACCTATTAACAAGATGCCATATTGCCCGTTTTCTGCTATTTTTGGTTTCAGAAAAGCTAGTAAGGAAATATTCTCGGAATTGGACGGGACAATAGCCAAAGTCAATATTTTACCCGAAGCAACACGGAGTCCGGAGGGGAGACGAAGTGGCGCACCAGGGCGGCCACACCTGGTGGCGGTGCGGCCTGGGGGGCGCCACCAGGGGTGTGGGCCCCCTGGTGCTCCACCGACCTTGCCCTTTCGCCTATAAAAGCCTCCCGGGACAAAAACCCTAAGTACCCGATTAGAGACCCAATCAGAAATCCACGAAAGAGTCTGTAGTCACTTCCATCTCCATCCCTAGATCGGGGGGATCCGACGCTCTTCCCAGCACCTTGTCGGAGGGGAGAGATCACCCTGGAGGCCTTCTTCATCACCATGCCTGCCTCTGGTGTGATGCGTGTGTAGTTCATCCTTGGACTATGGGTCCATGTAGTAGATAGATGCTTGATTCTCCTCCTTTGTGCTATCATGTTTAGATCTTGTGAGCTCCGTTCATGATCAAGATCATCTATTTGTAATCTTACATGCTGTGTTTGTGGGGATCCGATGGATATTGAGATGCTATTTCAGATTGATTATTGATTCTATCATGTCTATGTTATTTTTGATCTTGCATGCTCTCCGTTGTTAGTAACTATCTTGGCCAAGTAGATGCTTGCAACTCCAAGAGGGAGTATTAATGCTCGATAGTAGGTTCATGCCTTTAGTAATCTGGGGAAGTGACAGGAATCTCTAAGGTTGTAGATGTGTTGTTGCTACTAGGGAGAAAACAACAATCCTTTATCCATGGGGCAATCATATTATTTACTTTACACACTTTGCTTAATGCAATTATTTGTTGCTTACAACCTAATACTGGAAGGGGTTCACATGATAACCTGAAGGTGGATTATTAGTCATAGATGCAGTTGGATTACGGTCTATGTATTATGTTGTAATGCCCAATCAAATCTCATAGGAGTCAAGATGTCTAGTATATGCATTGTATACTTTCTCAAATCTGTCAATTGCCCCGCTGTAATTTGTTCACCCAACATGCCATTTATCTTAAGGAGAATCACCTCTAGTGGACTATGGACCCTAGTCCATTCTTTTACAATTAATCTACCAGATACTATTTCTCGTTTACTTTCTGCAAGCAATTACTATCTTCCACACTATACGTTTAATTCTTTGTTTTCAGCAAAACCGGTGAGATTGACAACCTCACTATAAGTTGGGGCAAAGTTTTGTGGTTGTGTTGTGCAGGATTCCAAGTTGGTAGCAACACCTTGGAGTTGTTTCCGTGCTCCTACTGGTTCGATAACCTTGGTTTCATAACTGAAGCAAACTTGATGTTGTGCTCATCATACCTTCCTCTTGGGGTTCCCAACGGGCTCGAGATATCTTGAGCCATCAAGCTTTTTTCTGGCGCCGTTGTCGAGGAGTTAAGGACAACTTCACAAGGGGAGTCTCTCACAACCAATCTCTTTACTTTGTTTTGTTTTTCTTAGTTTATTTTTGCTTTGTTTGCTTGTTTCTTTTTATCAAAAATACAAAAAAAATCAGTTCCTACTATAGTTGTTATTTTCGTTGGTTTGTTATTGTCTTGCTTTATCATGCTCTCTATCAATGGTTGGTTTCTTTCAAACTAGATCTTATTGGCAAGGTGGGTTCACGGAAGAACAAAAAAATTATTATAAGGAACACCACTTGTCACAAAAAGGGAAACACTTATGGGAAAAAAATAATAAATTGTATACCATTGCTAGAAATGTGTGCTCTACTTATAATGTTACTTATTGCTTTGATAAATCTTGTTGCTGTAGGAGGTATAAACACCTCCCTTTTCAATGTGAGTATAATGATGATGTTACCATATCTTCTTATGTTAAGGGAAATTATGACTTTTATGATGTGGAACAAATTGAAGAATTTATTGCTTGGAAGGGTGCATTCGAACTTGCTTATTTTCTTGAAAATACCGATGATGCACCTTATAAATATGAGGTTTCTGATATACTTAAATTTTGCTTTGATAATTACAAGGAAGAAAATGGCTATATTCTTAAATATATTAATAGATGCTCTACACCAACGGAAGAGACTAATGTCTTGCAGGAGCCTATGGAAGAAGAAATTGCTGAAACTGGAAGCTCATTGGATGAAAAGGAGGAGGAGAGTGATGACCAAGAGGAGGAAGAATGGAGCACCTACCCATGTCTACCTCCCGATAAGAGTAACTCTTTAATTAATACCTTATTTGATCGCCCTCCATGCTTACCAAAGGAGGATGAGTGTGATATTTACATTGTTGAGTTTGTTCATGATGCTACTGAAAATCATTATGAGAGAGGAAAATATGGTTGTTGGAATTCTCATGTTACTAAAACACCTCTCTTTATATTGAAAGTTCCAAAGTTGCTCTTGTTTTATCTACCCATTCTTGTTACTATGTGCTTCTTTGATTTATTTTCTTCCAAGATTCCTATGCATAGGAAGTGGGTTGGACTTAAATGTGTATCATATTTGCTCCTTGATGCTCTTTTTTGCTTCAATTCATATTTCTTATGTGAGCATCTTCTCAAATTACTAAGCCTAGCTCAAAGGCGTTAAAAAGCACTATTGGGAGATAACCCAAATTTCTATTCAGTAAGTTTTTATTTTGTGGAGTCTTAGAAGTTATTGCCTCAGTAATAACTTCTCCTTATCCTTTTTTTGTGGTTTTTGTGCCAAGAATAACCTCTAATGAGAGAGAAGTAAGACTTGGGAAAGTTGCTGTCCCGAAACAGAATTTTGTGCTTCACTGTAAAAGATCTTGAAAATTCCCTGTACGTCGGATAGAGCTGTAATTGTTTGTGCTTCTGCCCCAGGTTGTTATATAACTTTCGTTAGTTTATCACTTTCCGATTTGAGCAACAGAAGGTCTTAGAAAAAATCGGTTTTTACCTATTGGTCTGTTTTGATAGATTTCTACCATTATCCTCATTTGCCTCTTAATCTCTTTCTCTTTGAGTTCTCTTTGATCACTTGAGCTTTTAGAAGGAATTACTATAGTAGAATGTGTTTCAATGGAATTTTTACTTGTGTTGACACCAAACCCAAGGACTTATTATCTTGAATACACTAATGTTGCTAATGAAGATTGTGTGAAGTTTTGTATGAAGGAAATTTTAAAGTGTAGGGAAGAATAATGTGATGAGATGAAGAATGGACAAAAGCTCAAGCTTGGGGATGCCACCCATGTCACCTCAAGAAATATTCAAGAAGTACAAGCGTCAAAGCTTGGGGATGCCCAAGGCATCCCCTTCTTCATCAATAATAATCTCAGGTTTTCTCTTTGTAATGTGGTCTATAAAATTATTTCTAAAATGCTGGCTGCAAGATTGAAACTTTTACTACCATAAATCATATCACCAACACAAACCGCCTTTGTTCCGGGGAGGTTGATCACGGATAATGTTCTTGTGGCTTATGAATGTATTCATAAAATAAAGAATAAGAGGAAAGGAAAAACTGGGTTGTGTGCGGTGAAACTTGACATGCACAAAGCCTATGACAGAATTGAATGGAATTTCCTCAAAGAAATGATGTTGAGGATGGGATTTCAAAGCCAGTGGGTGGAGATGATTATGGAGTGTGTTACTTCTGTCACATATTCCGTTAGAGTGAATTCAGAACTGACTGAAGAATTTAAACCTACCCGAGGTATTAGACAGGGAGATTCTCTCTCCCCTTACTTGTTCCTTTTATGTGTAGAAGTCCTTTCAAGTTGCTTGTGACACGCGGAGGAGATTGGTGGCATTGATGTTGGGTCTGCAGCATAGAAAACAAAAAAATTCCTATGGTGTGAACTACACGCCAAGATCTATCTACTAGGTACAAAGCAACGGGTGACAACGAGTTTTGTTAACGAGTAGGAACTCGTGGTTGATGTAGTCGTACACTTGCCGATCTCAAGATCGTGAGGAAGTCCGAGCGCCGCAACTCAGCAGCACATCCGCACTCGCACACACGTTCAAGCCATCGGACAACCTCCACCTCCTCGCTCCAGCGATCCAGCGGAAGCAGCAATTCCTTCCAGACGAAATGCCATCGGGAACATGTATCTCGCTAATCTGAGACCATGGGGGAATAATTCTAGAGGGGGAGAGAGATCCTTCACAAGGAGGTGTGAGGATGAAGGAGGGAATGGGTGGCCTTTTATAGGAGGATGGGGGTGCCCCTCCTCTCCATGGCCGGCGCATGGGGGGTGACCCCTCACCTCCCCCATTCATGTGTTGGTAACCCCTCCACATTAAAATGCCTCTTCACATTCCCTTTTAAAGTATCCACTTTAAATGCATTAAAATTCTCCAAGTTTAATGCTCTCTCATTTAATAAAACTCTTTTATTAAATTTATTCAGAATTTTGTTAATTACTTTAATTAACAAACATTCACATATAGCCCCTTGCAATATTTCAATATCACATGCAGAACTACTTTCTGCAATTTCACCCGAAACAATTTCCGGTTTCTATTGAAACAATTCCTGCGCTTTGCAATTCTTTCGTCTGAAACATATGTGCTCCAAAATGGTGTCCGGTAACTCTTAAGTGTGTCACCCTGCGGTTCGCGAATAATGCAGACATGATCGAGACCCTTTTCCGATCAATAATCAGCAGCGGGACCTGGAGATCCGTACTGACTCCTACACATTCAACGATGACTTCTGTGATCGTGAGAACCTTTAACGCTTGTAACTAAATCCCTTTTTCTCGTGATATATTACATGTCCGAGATTCGATCATCGGTATGTCCATACCTAGTTTGATCTCGTTACCGATATGCACTCTTTTCTCGTTCCCGTGATATAACATTCTAGTGATCACATCACTTACTTGCAAGCTATCTCAATGTGATATCGCCGAGAGGGTCCAGAGTATATCTATCCGTCATCGGGATTGACAAATTCCACTCTTGATCCATGAGCCTCAACATAACACCTTCATAGTACTGAACCCATATTTATAGTCACCCTGTTACGGTGTGACGTTTGATGTTATCAAGATACTCTTCAAGTGTTAGCAATTAACATGATCTCATGGTCTAAGGATAAAGATTACTTCGTATGATGTTATAGCAATATAAACATAATGACTTGATCGTAATGCTATACTTCGAATGAATGTTCATCACATCATTCCACCAATGGTGTGACCTTGTTATTAACAACATCCAATGTCCATGATCAGGAAACCTTGATCATCTTGTTAATCAACAAGCTAGTCTATAAGAGAGGCATAACTAGGAACCCTTTTTGTTTATTAAACACACATGTATTGATGTTTCCGATCAATACAATTCTAGCATGCAAAATAAACATCTATCATATATAAGGAATACATAATAACAACTTTATTATTGCCTCTCAGGGCATATTTCCTTCAGTCTCCCACGTGCACTAGAGACAATAATCTAGTTCACATAGTGATAAATCTAACACCCATGGAGTTCTAGTGTTGATCATGTTTTGCCCTAGGGAGAGCTTTAGTCAACGGATCTGCTACATTTAGGTCCATGTGTACTTTACAAATCTTTATATTTCGATCCTTGACATGCTCGCAGATGGAGTGAAAACGGCGCTTAATATGCTTGGAATTCTTGTGAGACCTCGGTTCCTTTGTGTTGGCTATGGCTCCATTGTTGTCATAATAGATCACCATTGGGTCCAATGCACTAGGAACCACACCTAGTTTCGTAATGAACTCTTTCATCCAAACCGCTTCCTGCGCCGCTTCTGAAGCAGCAACATATTCCGCCTCCGTCGTTGATCTAGCCACCACAGGTTGTTTGGAACTCCTCCAACTAACTGTTGCTCCGTTCAAGAGAAATACGTATCCGGATTGAGACTTAGAGTCATCCGGATCGGTGTTAAAGCTAGCATCGACATAACACTTAGCGACTAGCTCTTCTTCACCTCCGTATATAAGAAACATATCCCTAGTTCTTCTCAAGTACTTGAGGATGTTCTTTACCGCTATCCAGTGTTCCGAACCTGGATCAGATTGGTACCTACTAGTCAAACTAATAGCATGTGCCACATCCGGTCTTGTACATAGCATGGCATACATAATAGAGCCTATGGCCGAGGCATAGGGGATCTTATCCATCATCTCTCTTTCTTCCGCCCTAGCCGGACTTTGAGTCTTACTCAATGTCTTGCCTTGCAACATAGGTAAGAACCCCTTCTTACTTTCGTCCATATTAAACTTCTTTAATATCTTATCAAGGTATGTACTCTGTGATAGCCGAATTAGGCGCCTTGATCTATCTCTATAGATTTTAATTCCTAATATATATGACGCTTCACCAAGGTCTTTCATCGAAAATTTGCTGTTTAGATAACTTTTAACACTGTTTAAAAGATCTATATCATTTCCAATCAATAATATGTCATCCACATATAATATCAGAAATGCCACATTGCTCCCACTCACTTTCTTGTAAATACAAGCCTCTCCATAAGTTTGGACAAATCCAAACTCTTTGATCACCTCATCAAAGCGGAGATTCCAACTCCGGGATGCTTGCTTCAGTCCATAGATGGATCGCTGAAGTTTGCATACCTTATTAGCATCCTTAGAATCGACAAAACCCTTAGGTTGTATCATATACGACTCTTCTTCAATATTACCATTGAGGAACGCAGTTTTGACATCCATCTGCCATATTTCATAATCGAAATATGCAGCAATTGCTAACATAATCCTAACTGACTTAAGCATCGCTACGAGAGAGAATGTCTCATCGTAGTCAACTCCTTGAATTTGTCGAAACCCCTTTGCGACAAGTCGAGCCTTATAGATGGTCACATTACCATCAGCATCAGTTTTTCTTTTGAAAATCCATTTATTCTCAACGGCCTTTCGATCGTGAGGTAAGTCCATCAAGGTCCAAATTTGGTTCTCGTACATGGATTCCATCTCGGATTTTATGGCTTCTAGCCATTTGTTGGAATCCAGGCTCATCATCGCTTCTTCATACGTTGCAGGGTCATCCATTTCATCAACCATGAAATTCACAACAGGACTGCCGTATAGTTCAGGAGCTGCACGTGTCCTGCTTGACCTGCGAGGTTCGGTAGTTTCCTCTTTCGGAGTTTCATGATCAATATCATTAGCTCTCTCTTCATTAGGTGAAGTCAACTCCGAAACAACTTCCGGTGCTGCGCCACTCGCCATTTCATGAAGAGAAGGTTCAATAACCTCTTCGAGTTCTACCTTCCGACTACTCACACCTTTCGCGAGAAATCCTTCTCAAAAAAGGATCTATTCTTGGCAACAAAAACCTTGCCCTCGGATCTGTGATAGAAGGTATACCCAATCGTTTCCTTAGGGTATCCTATGAAGACGCATTTTTCCTCTTTGGGTTCGAGTTTATCCGGTTGAAGTTTCTTCACATAAATATCGCATCCCCAAACTTTAAGAAATGACAACTTAGGTTTGTTTCCAAACCATAATTCATACGATATCGTTTCAACGGATTTAGATGGTGCCCGATTTAAAGTGAATGCAGCTGTTTCTAGTGCATAACCCCAAAATGACAGTGGCAAGTCAGTCAGAGACATCATAGATCGAACCATATCCAATAAAGTACGATTACGACGTTCCGACACACCATTACATTGTGGTGTTCCGGCAGACGTGAGTTGTGAAACTATTCCACACTCTTTCATGTGTGTGCTAAACTCGTAACTTAGATACTCTCCTCCACGGTCAAACCGTAGAAATTTGATCTTTCTATTACGATGATTTTCCACTTCATTCTGAAATTCCTTAAACTTTTCAAAAGTTTCAGACTTGTGTTTCATCAAATAGATATACCCGTATCTACTCAAATCATCCGTGAAAGTAACAAAATAACGATATCCACCTCGCACCGACACACTCATTGGTCCACACACATCAGTATGTATTTCCAATAGATCTGTCGCCCGTTCCATTGAACCGGAAAACGGCATTCTAGTCATCTTGCCCATAAGGCATGGTTCACATGTATCAAATGATTCAAAATCAAGTGATTACAAAAGTCCATCAGAATGGAGTTTCTTCATGCGTTTAACGCCAATATGACCTAGACGGCAGTGTCACATATATGCAGATATATCATCATCAAGTTTAATATTTTTAGCATTAATATTATGAATGAGTGTAATATTACTATCGAGATCCATGAGAAATAAACCATTCAACATAGGTGCATGACCATAAAAGATATTATCCATATAAATCGAACAACCATTGTTTTCAGATTTAAATGAATAACCACTTTGGATCAAACATGATCCAGATACAATGTTCATGCTAAGTGCAGGCACCAAATAACAATTATTTAGGTTTATGACTAATCCCGATGGCATATGGAGAGTCAGCGTTCCGACGACGATCGCATCAACTCTTGATCCATTGTCGACCCGCATTGTGACCTCATCCCTTGCTAATTATCGCTTGTTTTGCAGCCCCTGAATCGAGTTACATATATTAGCAACTGATCCCGTATCAAATACCTAGGTGCTATTGCGAGTACTAGTCAAGTACACATCAATAACATGTATATCACGTATACCTTTGTTTGCCTTGCTGGACTTCTTGTCCGCCAAATACTTGGGGCAGTTGCGCTTCCAATGGCCAGTCCCCTTGCAATAGTAGCACTCGGTATCGGACTTAGGGCCAGCTCGGGGTTTCTTTTCAGGCACGGCAATAGATTTGCCATCCTTCTTTCCCTTGTGCTTGCCTTTCTTGTCCTTCTTGAAACCGGTGGTCCTATTGATCATCAACACTTGATGTTCTTTCCTAATCTCCACTTCTGCAGTCTTAAGCATTGACAGAAGCTCGGGAAGAGTCTTCTTCATGCCCTGCATATTATACTTCATCACGAAGCTCCTGTAGCTAGGTGGTAGAGATTGGAGAACACGATGTATGCCTAAGTCATTGGGAATCATTATTCCCAAGGACACAAGCTTATCAGCGTGCCCAGCCATTTTGAGTACGTGTTCACTAACGGAGCTATTTTCCTCCATTTTGCAGCTGAAGAACTTTTCAGAAGCATTATAACTCTCTACGGCAGCATGGGTATCGAAAATCATTTTCAATTCTCCCATGGTATCAAAGGCGTTGCCATTTTCGAAACGATTTCGAAGTTCTGGCTCTAGCCCATACAGTATGCCGCAATGAACTAAGTTGTGGTCCTCCTGACGAGTCACATAGATATTCTTTTCCTCGTCAGGGGCATCAGGAGCTGGTGGGGGGCCTAGCGGCGCATCTAGCACATATTGCTTTTGTGCAGCAGTGAGGAGAATCCTCAAATTCATAGCCTAGTTGGTGAAGTTGCTACCATTCGTAGCAAGTTTCTCTTTCTCCATGAACACATTGAAATTAAAAGCAGGTGGTGCCATCTACAACAGAATTTGTAAAGTTTATTTAGACTAATTTTATGATAGATTGAGTTCAACTAATCCAAATTACTAATGAACTCCCACTCAAAAACGACATCCCTCGTGCCTTTTTGGTGATTACATGAACCAAATCCACTACACCAAGTCCGATCATCACGTGAGTCGGTGTAGCTTCAAAGGCGAGCATCTATATGGGCATCATATCAACCATATGACTCATGCTTAACCTTTCGGTCCGTGTTCCGAGGCCATGTCTGTACATGCTAGGCTCGCCAAGTAAGAACCTTAGTACTCGCGTGTGTAAAACTGTCTTACACCCGTTGTATGAAAGCGTAGAGTCGAGTACACCCGATCATCACGTGATGTCTCGAAACACGATCCATAGAACGGTGCATACTCAAGGAAGAACACATTTTATCTTGATATCTAAATGAGGGATCATCTTACAATGCTACCAAAAGCGCCAAACTAGCAGTATAAGATACTAACATCTAATGTGTAAAGTGAGATGATATGGTCCATGCATTTGATCTCTAATATTTGCATCGTGGTATGATCTCTATCATTCCTTTGTGTGTAAGGCCAAGGTCTATGGAACTTACACGTTGAATGTGTTGTAAGAGTATCTATCATACATCTACTTACAACAATACCATATCAATACACAAGCCCAACAACGATCTAAACTAGACGCCTCTAATTTATCAATTGCAAGTTTTACGTGGCTTAGGGATTTCGGAGATAGAACCGTTCTCACCTACGAACATGAACCACAACGAGGATAACTAAGTTATTAGCAACTCGTTGTAAATCAGATATTGACTATAGTAGGAGAGACAGACACCCGCCAGCCACTTATGCAAAACAAGTTGCATGTCAGTCGTGGAACCGGTCTCATGTACGATGACATGTAAGGTTGGTCCGGGCCGCTTCATCCCACTATGCCACCAATATCCAAAATACATAGAATATGCAATAACATGATCATCATCGCCCATATATAAACATATGTGTACTACCCGTGCAAAGCACCTACGTATAGATTAGGCTCTGATACCACTATTGGGTCTACAACATAGAAAACAAAAAAATTCCTACGGTGTGAACTACACGCCAAGATCTATCTACTAGGTACAAAGCAACAGGTGGACATACATCCAACGAGAACTTACCCTCAAAGACAAAGAGTTTTGTTAACGAGTAGGAACTCGTGGTTGATGTAGTCGTACACTTATCGATCTCAAGATCGTGAGGAAGTCCGAGCGCCGCAACTCAGCACCGCATCCACACTCGCACACACGTTAAAGCCACCGGAAAACCTCCACCTCCTCGCTCCAGCGATCCAGCGGAAGCAGTAACTCTTTCTAGACAAAATGCCACCGGAAACATGTATCTCGCTAATCCGAGACCATGGGGAAATAATTCTAGAGGGGGAGAGAGATCCTTTACAAGGAGGTGTGAGGATGAATGAGGGAATGGGTGGCCTTTTATAGGAGGAGGGGGTGCCCCTCCTCTCCATGGCCGACGCATGGGAGGGGTGACCCCTCACCTCCCCCATTCATGTGGTGGTAACCCCTCCACATTAAAATGCCTCTTCACATTCCCTTTTAAAGTCTCCACTTTAAATGCATTAAAATTCTCCAAGTTTAATGCTCTCTCATTTAATAAAACTCTTTTATTAAATTTATTCAGAATTTTGTTAATTACTTTAATTAACAAACATTCACATATAGCCCCTTGCAATATTTCAATATCACATGCAGAACTACTTTCTGCAATTTCACCCGAAACAATTTCCGGTTTCTATTGAAACAATTCCTGCGCTTTGCAATTCTTTCGTCTGAAACATATGTGCTCCAAAATGGTGTCCGGTAACTCTTAAGTGTGTCACCCTGCGGTTCGCGAATAATGCAGACATGATCGAGACCCTTTTCCGATCAATAATCAGCAGCGGGACCTGGAGATCCGTACTGACTCCTACACATTCAACGATGACTTCTGTGATCGTGAGAACCTTTAACGCTTGTAACTAAATCCCTTTGTCTCGCGATATATTACATGTCCGAGATTCGATCATCGGTATGTCCATACCTAGTTTGATCTCGTTATCGATATGCACTCTTTTCTCGTTCCCGTGATATAACATTCTAGTGATCACATCACTTACTTGCAAGCTATCTCAATGTGATATCACCGAGAGGGTCCAGAGTATATCTATCCATCATCGGGATTGACAAATTCCACTCTTGATCCATGAGCCTCAACATAACACCTTCGTAGTACTGAACCCATCTTTATAGTCACCCTGTTACGGTGTGACGTTTGATGTTATCAAGATACTCTTCAAGTGTTAGCAATTAACATGATCTCATGGTCTAAGGATAAAGATTACTTCGTATGATGTTATAGCAATATAAACATAATGACTTGATCGTAATGCTATACTTCAGATGAATGTTCATCACATCATTCCACCAATGGTGTGACTTTGTTATTGATGTTTATTAACAAGCTAGTCTATAAGAGAGGCATAACTAGGAACCCTTTTTGTTTATTAAACACACATGTATTGATGTTTCTGATCAATACAATTCTAGCATGCAAAATAAACATCTATCATATATAAGGAATACATAATAACAACTTTATTATTGCCTCTCAGGGCATATTTCCTTCAATTGAAGGGGTCAAAGTGTGTAGAAATGCACCATCAGTATAACACCTATTATTTGCTGATGATTCTTTGATTCTCTTGAAAGCTGATATGAGTAATGCAATCTCGTTAAAACAAGTTCTTGATGACTATTGTGCAAACTCAGGACAGATGATTAGTGTGGCTAAGTCTAGTATCTTTTTAGCCCTAATACAAATGTGGACAGTCGGGCTGAGATATGTAATGTTCTCAATATAAATACTGAAGCTTTATCAGACAAATATCTAGGACTCCCAGCTTTGGTGGGAGCTAATCGCAGCGACAATTTCCTTCATTTTGTTGAAAGAGTAATGCAACAGATTAAAGGATGGATGGAAAAGTTACTCTCCATTGGTGGAAAAGAAATACTTTTGAAAGCAGTGGCTCAATCAATCCCGGTCTATGCAATGTCGGTATTTTTGTTACCCAAAAATATATGCAAAAAGATAACAAATGTCATAGCCCAATATTGGTGGGTGACAATGCATAAGGAAAGAAAATGCATTGGTATTCGTGGTGGAAGCTCTGTTTTCCGAAGAGTGAAGGAGGTATGGGTTTTCGCGATTTGCATTCCTTTAATCTAGCAATGCTAGCAAAGCAAGTCTGGAGGCTTATTGATGCGCCAAATACTCTATGTGCTCAAATTATGCGAGCAAAATATTATCCGGATGGTGACATTCTGAAAGCTAGACCAAAATCTGGCTTATCCTTCACCTGGCAGAGCTTATGTGCAGGTATCCAAACTTTTAAGCGTGGCTACATTTGGCGAATTGGTAGTAGGAAATCTGTTGAAATATGGAAGGATCCGTGGATCCCCTCAAGCCCTGATCGTAGAGTCGTGTCTCCACATGATGGGTGCATCCTAACAAAGGTGTCTCAATTAATTGATCAAGTGATGGGGTCATGGGATGAAAACCTGATCCGTTCAAATTTCCACCAGATTGATATTGATAGGATTTAGAAATACCTCTGAATCAGCATGCCTTTGAAGACTTTATTGCTTGGCATCACACTAAAACTGGTATGTTTACGGTACGATCGGCCTACCATATCGAATGGAAGGAACAATTCAATGGAGTGACTTGTAGATCTCTGATCTCTGGGAACTCTCTCAATAATCCAACTTGGAAAATCTTTTGGAAGTTAGATGTACCAGCAAAGGTGAAAATTTTATGTTAGAGGGTTTTGCATGGTGTTCTTCCGTTGAAAGTTGTACTATTCAGACGTCATATTGGCACATATGCTATCTGCCCTCTATGTAACAATGAATCTGAGGATTTTATGCACATGATCTTTAAATGTGCAGGAGTAGAGAAGATATGGAGAGGTTTGGGCGTTCAGGAGACGATCCAACATAAAATGCTTCCCGGTATGTCGGGTCCAAAACTTCTAGAGGCCATTTTGAATTCTCCATCGACTACCCTACCTGGTTATGATACAATCAAACTACATGATATGATAGTTGTGACGACATGGTACATCTGGTGGATGCGTCGGCAACAGACCCATGGTGAGCGTGTGCCACCAATCTCAACTTGCTTAAATTCAATTAAGTCTATCATGGCAAATGCAGCGAAGGCTAGTATGATATCTAATGATCATGGAAAGAAGTGGATTAAGCCCCTTGCATGGTCAGTTAAGGTGAATGTGGATGCGGCTTTTGACTCCACTAGCAGGTCTGGATCGACTGGTGTTGTAATTCGGAACTGCCAAGGCGAGTTTATCGCGGCCTCCTCTACGTTAACATCACATGTGGCCTCGGCATCTTCAAATGAGAGATGACAATGCTACATGGACTCATGTTGGCTAATTCTTTGGGTTACTCGGACGTTATAGCAGAATGAGACTCAACCGAGGTAATTGATTAATGTTCAGGCACAAACCATATGTGGAGTCAAGCAACAACTATTTATGTAGATATACTAGCTTAAGCTAGAGGAATTGGGAAGGTCGAATTCACACATTGTCCGAGAGATGCAAATAAAGTGACTCATGCACTAGCTAGGGATTGTTTTCTTTCTACAACTTCTTGTACTTGGGGACGATGATCCCCTAGTTTTATCTTGTAACCTCTGCTAGATGATGTAACTATTTGAACTCAGCGACAAGTTTCTTTACGCACACTTTTTCTTACCAGGGTATCTAAGGGGACATGAAGGTTTTTAATAAGGCGACTTGCTTGCTTAATATAATGTGATTTGATAAAAAAAATGTTTTGGTGCGGCTAGAGCACCAGCGTGCAAAACGTTTCTGACAGGCGGGGACGGGTGCTCCTCCACGTCATCACGCATCACGTCACTGCCTGCGCGGGTTTGCACTGCCATAGACGAGGGCAAAACCGTCATACCAGAATACCACCCACCCCTTCTCTTCTCCCAGGCCAGGCCCGAGACCCGCACACCCATCTCGCGTCCTCCTCTTTCCCCTCTCGACTCGCAGCTTCGCAAGTCGGTCGCTGCATCCCCTTCTTCCCCTCTTCAAGTCCCCCCTCCCCGCAAACCCTAGCCCCCTCGATCGATCCGAGTCCCATTCCGGTACGCCCCGATCGGCCTCGCCTCCCCTTCCTCCTCGAAATTTGCCGTATTTTCTGCGTTTTCCCCCTGATTTTTCCTTCTTTTCCTGGGGTGGTGGTGTCGAGCAGGCAGGCGGGAGGAGCCGGCAGGATGTTCTTCTCCGGCGACCCGACCTCGCGGAAGCGGGTGGACATGGGCGGGCGGAGCAACAAGGAACGGGACCGCCAGGTGCTGCTCGAGCAGACACGCGAGGAGCGCCGCCGCCGCGGAGCGCTGCGCCTCCAGAACTCCTCCGCCACCAAGATCCAGGTATGTTTGGAACGTCATGGCGGGTGGCCCGTGGCTCGTGATCGCGAGGTGGGGTCATGGGGTCGCAACGTGCTTTTAAATTAGCGCCAGAGTCGAGGGAGGGTTTATGAGTTATGTACTGTGTTTAGAGTTCATACCTGAGATCCAGACTTTGAGCTTTTCAGCATTGTGTCATTGTGTGAAGTTTTAGGTTGAATAGTTCTAGTGGAAGAATTACACCGTCATTGTTTTGTGCTTGTATGTTCATGTGTATGATGAAGTCGGTAGCCGGCATGTTTTGTTTAGCTTGGTAAATGTGGTTGAAAATATTTACTTATTTTGGCATGATGCGGCAGGGACATGGGGGATTTCAGGTTGGGTAGTCTGGTCGAGAAGTTATAGTGATTCCTATTGGTTCTCTGGTGTGACGAGGCAAATCGAGTGTTTGAAGTTGATATGCACGTATGCTCCTCCTGGGGTCACGAGGGTGGAGAGCTGAGAAGCTTTAATGATTCCACTTTTTGGTTTGCTGGGTGTTACGAGGTGTGCGTTGGAAAAGTTCATGTGTGTCGTGATGGACTACGGCATAACAGATGACCTAATGTTTTATTAAACCGCCGTCCTGTTTCTCGTGACAAACTGTTGCGTCCAGAATTGCTTGAGCTTCCCATGTGTGAGCCTAGATGCATATATTTCATGTTACCATAAATGGAATTTGACTAATTATAAGCTGCAGAAATGCTTCAGAGGGAGGAGGGCATTCAAATTGGCACGCTCGGAAGTTCAAGAAATCTTTTGTTCTACTTTTGGGGAGCACTGCCAGAGGGTAGATAGGTAAGCATTACACCATAGATTAAATTATACTTCTCTTGTCTTCTCTCTCTCTGACCATCTTGGTACTAAATCAGGAACTGCTTCGGCGCTGATTCTGACTTTCTTCGTCAACTGTTGTTCTTCTTCAATGCAAGTAAAGACAACGATATTGCTATACTTTCTCAAGTCTGCAACTTACTTCTGCAGTATGCTAAAAATGGTATGCTCCATCCTACAGTTTAGCAATGTTCTGCTATTTTATGCACTGTATGCGTAGTTTGATCCTAGTGCTATTAGGGTATTTAGCCTCCCCCTTCATAATATTCACCAGAGATGCTTTTATCATATTCCAGCTAGTGTATTTCCATCCCTGTATGATACTGTCACACTGGTACTTATTCTCAATTTAGAGCCTTTATTCACTGACCTAGTTAGCATTGCCTGTTTTCCTAGTTGCAAACACCTACTTCTTGGTTACTATGCTTTACATGTGACATTCCACTGATGCCAAGAACTTGCAAACCTATGCCAATAAAGTTAATTCTCTGTAAACTTTGATATTATCGGCTCATTGCGAACTTCCTAGGCATTATTAGACATTTCTAGGTAGTATAATGTTTTTGTATGGACTGCGAAGAACTCGCAAACCTATGCCAAGAAAGTTAATTCTGTAAACTTTGATATTATCGATGCATTGCGAACTTCCTAGGCATTATTAGACATTTCTAGGTAGTATAATGTTTTGTATGGACTGCATGGCATTGGCTATATTTAATTTTTTGCCTTTTGGTTGTAGGAGATGTTGTAAGTCTCTTTGCTGGCCTAAATTACTCCTCAGTGGAAGCTCTTGTGATTCATAGGGTAAAAAAACTCGCATTCATCTGTGTGTATGCTGTCCATCAGAAGAGGTGAGTTCAAATATTGGTAGCTGATGTTTCAAATATTCTTTTTTATCTGTTCTTACTGATCAGTGATCACATGATGCACAAATATTTTTTTTCATCCCAAGTGGAAGTAAAATACCCTCTGAAGTTCTATTTCTGTGCATTACTAGGTTCCACTCAAAGTAGAGTGAAATTTCATTAATGGAACATATACTCAACTCTCGTTTTATTGTGTCTCGTCAGTACAGGAAAATTGTATTGGATATAGTTGCTTTGTTGATATTTCCTTCCAAGTTGGTATTTTATGGTCTGCTTCTTTTTCTTGCTGTACTTGTGTAGCTGATGTGCATCCTCTAGCTGGTGCTATTTTTCTACATTAATAATGAAATGAATAACACTGCATTTGACATGCTTATTGTGTTTTAATAGGTATGATTGGAGTAACCAACTTCTGATGACAGTGGAAAGCACATCAATGCCCTTTGTCCAATTATTTGAAGCTGTGGCATGTTTGTTAAATCCTAAACTACCGTGGAATTGCAAATTAGTTGGGTATCTTCAGCACAAAAGGATATATTGCTTATTTCGGGGGATTATTATTGCAGTTCCGGTATGTTCTATTTCTATACTAAGGTTTATTTGTTGTTACCAGTGTCTCTACTTTCTTAGTTGGCTCCTTGACCAAATATATTCACGAATAAAGTCTACTTTCACTTGAGGACATATGTCTGTATCAGTTTAGTTCTTCGAATCTGATTTTCATGATCTAATTAGTGCCATATGCTTCAGAATTCTTTATCACTCACATCTATCTGTATATTATATCTTACAACCAGGTGTTGTTACTCCTATGACATGCCATCTAAACAAAGATAATATTCTCCTTCACCACTTTGGCTATACTCATCTAGTAATTCTAAGATTCTAAAAGCAATAGCACGACAATGACTCTTGAATATAACTAGCAGAGTGCCCGTGCGTTGCAACGGCCCATCACATTTTTTCTCGCTTACACATGTAAACATAATACATGTGAAAAAATCACGTGTATGAAAGGACAATCAAATATTATTTTAAAAACATTAAGATTTCACTTCGTTTAAAATACATTGAGATATTGTCTTCTTTGCATTGCACTGTAGTAGGTATATCAAAAAAATATTCGCCGTGTCATAACCATCCTGCGATCACTCGTTTCCAGAGGCGATATCCCGAAGCCTGATTCTCGCTTTACATATATTGGGCAAGAAATTTAACTTTAAATTTACAGTAGCGCAGGTTAATTACACAGCGTGAAAATAAAACTGATTCCTAAATATCGTATAGTAGGGCTTCTATTGTTTAATTTTCACTTCTGTGCCATGACAAACAAAGCCACAGTAACAAAGCAATGGAGTAAGGTAAGACACAGAGCACGCGAATCTGACTATTTCTGTGTGTAGACTGACCAAGCAATGTAGCTAACAACCTGGTATAAAAATTTCATTGATGGATAGAACCGTTCGTCCAAAACAATCGAGGAGATCCAGATCAAACCGAAGGGTCCCCTTCTTTCAACCAAAATCCTCCTTCTCCGTGACCAGTCTCAGGCCGGATGGAAAGAGCTGCAGCATTGGCGCCCTTGCCCCTCCTCGGCACCATGGCTGCAGCGTCGAACTTGGAGATGTGGCAGCTTCCCCAACCCCTCCTGTCACCATGACTGCAGGGGTAGACCTGTGGTGGCGGCCCCTCCCCTTCCCTAGAGCTACACACCAACTACTCGTCCGTGCATGGTCGGCCGCGATGGCCGCACGGCCGTTCACTCCCTTATTGATGAGCCCAAGGACAGATACGGACAGGAAGGAGATGGCCGGCCGTAGAGGTGCGTGGGGCTGGCCAGGGCATCAAGCATGAGCGTGGAGGCGGCCGCCTCGGGCAGCGCGGGGGCAGGAGCTGGCCGGCAGGAGTGGCGCGAGGGTCCGGTCTGTGGGAATTTTTCTCCGGCAGCGTGGGGGAAGGAGCTGGCCGGCAGGGGCAGCACGAGGGTCCAGTCCGTGGGATTTTTTCTCCGGGTGGTGCGGGGGCAGGAGCTAGCCGTCAGGGGCGCACAAGGGACCGGTATGTGTTTTTTTTCAGCTGGGACCCGACCGCGGGTTAATGTGCTGGTTTTTAGGTGCTAAATTGCAAAACTGCAGGCACACCAACCATACCAGCTTCAGTTTAATACAGTAACAAAAATTATATAAAAATCACAAGTTCAGTTTCCATTTTAGTTGCTTTCTTGGTGCATCAAACATAAAAAAATTGATGGTTCAACAATAGCAGCTAAGTATCGACTTGGACACTTGGTTTTGATTAGCATCTGTTGGTAGGTACTAGGCAATGTGGAATTGTCCAGTGCAGTGACCCTTGCTCTCAGTATTCAGTTATTTGTTGGAAGAAGCATTGAATTGATCATTACGGGAATAGTTAATCTTCAATGGTTTGCTTTGTGATGTTTTTGATGGGTCTGATGACTCTGATCATTGTTCAGCAAAATGCGAGAAATTTGGAGCACCACCATAATACATCTACGCTGGAGCAAGTTCTCATGCTTGTTGCTTCACATGTTGGTGATGATCCATGCTGTTGTCCAATTGTCGATCCAAAATGGAGTTTTTCCTCACAACTTCTATCCATCCCTTTCCTCTGGCATCGTCTGCCACACTTCAAGAAGGTGAGCTGTTTACATAATTTCATGTTTGATTAATTCAAGTTTTTTAAAGTAAACTGCACAATATTTTACTTGTTATAATCTGAAACAGAAGGTCTCAGAATACAAAGCTTTATTATGATTTGAATCGTTTCTCCATTTAAAAAATCAATTTGTTTGAGTTTATTTGAGGAATCTTGTATATTTGACTATTTTACTGCTTATTTACTTCAGGTTTTCTCTGCCAATGGGCTCAGCAAATATTATATCCATCAGATAGCTTGCTATTTGCCTAGTTGTGCTGATGTTCTTCCAAAGGACATATCAGCTAATCATCCAGGATATGCGTGTGTTCTTGCAAATGTACTTGAAGCCGCAACCTGGATTTTGTCTGAACCAAAGTTCGCATATGATAGAGTAGGTGTTCTTCTTCTACCTTTCAATTTAGTACATCATTATTTTTATCTACTATGTAGCTTGCAATATTCAACAAGGATGAGATGCATGGGAAAAGATTTGGTTTATGTACTAAAAAAAATTAACTGCAAGTGCCTGTGCTCTGGTTTCTGTACTCAAAAAGTATTCATTGCAAGTGCCTGTGCTCTTAGAAAAGAGCATCTTAGGTCCCTTATCAAATGACAACATTTGGCGGTTAGGCCCCATCTTTGTTTTGGCACATTTTGTTTATCCTTATATCCAGTTTTTTAGCTGAACTGAGAAGGTTGAGTTGGTATCCAGTTTTGTTTAGTCTATAGCAGTTCTTTGCACAACAAACCTCTGCTAATTATGGTTATTCTTGGGTTGTTATTTATGGTAATGACTATGGTCTATGTTGCATGTGTGTACATACATTTTGCATGTTACATATGTTTTTTCCTACCTCTTAACTTGTCATCCTACAAGTGGGATTGATGTGATGGAAAAAGTGCGAAATTGTAAAAGCTTCGGCATATCTAGAAGTTATATATACCATAGCCATGCCCTGAATTGTTTATGTCAAAGAATTGCTGCAAGGTGTTTGTAGCTTCTTACTGCTTCCTTCATGTCACCAGTTAAGCCTGTATTATGTCGCAAACCATCGCAAAGATGTATTCTGTTCCTTGGATGTATCCTGATGTTCAAAATTCTTCTGTCATTTCTTGTGTTGGTTCTCCTGAATTATGTGATCTCAACAGAGAAAAAGAGTATTTATTTGTGTCAAACGGTTCACAAGCAAATGTACTTTTCTGCTTCTTGTGATGCTAAACATGTATGCATATATTGCTTTATGGTTGTCTTCCTATCTGATACTGAAATCATCTTGGTCATGCAAATAGTTGTATATGCATGTATCATTATATTGTTGACTTTGCATATATCTATTCATCTTGGTTGTCGAAATAGCTCTCTTTTTTCCATCTTGTTGGATGTTCTTCTGTGTATAATTTTAAATATTGATGCACCTTAGTAATCGTGAGTCATAAGTATCTTTTTTGTATGTGTTCTTCCCGAACCAGGCAGCCGACATCATTGCTGTTTCTACGTCATTGCTGGACTCGTTGCCAACGATCACATCACCTGCTGAAAGTAAGTTACTAGCCAGTAAATTGAACAAGCTTCTATCTTTCGGTAGTATAGCTTGCTAGTATTTATGTAGCATTCTGTGTTATTCATTTGTATAGGTCCTTGTCACAGCGATGAATGCTTGCAAACTGCACATTTACGTGAAAAATGTTGGAAAAAACCTTTTTGGTGCTTTGAGGTTGTCATGGTAATTTAGTGAGTGCAAAAGAAGTCATAATACAAATATGCTAAGATGTAATTTGGCTTGAGCATCTCAAATAGGTAAACATTGCGGAGTTCTGTAACAGGGCTGGTTAAAGCGAATATTAGGCTGCATAAACATACTATATGCTCCCCATTTATGTGTCTAGTTGAGTAAAAGGAGTCCTTGTTATGCAGATAAAAGGGCTGATTACCATTACAACACTTTTTAATCTCTTGATGTAAATGGAAAATATCTCTGTCCTTCAATGAATTGATCCTTTTTGCAGCATATGCCTGTAGTTGATATATCAGGCTTTATTTTGCATCTGTATGAATGTCTGTATAATTCTAATTTCTTATGCGGTATACTTGTTACAAATTTGGATTGTCGATTTGTAGAGCGTCGATATACTTCTGACATATTACTTACTCAGTTCTTGCCTCACCATGCGCACAAGCCAAGAAAAATATACTAAATGACTAAATCTAAGAGAAACCTAAGTTGAAATGACTATGAATAAACCTGTTAAGTGACATACTACAAGCACTTAATGATTTCCAAATCATTTAAGTAGGGCGAGAGAGTGATCCTACAACTTACACTCTTAAATCCCGATTCCCTAAATGGACAGACAGTTTGGAACAGAGTTTTCTGAGGCCATGGGAAATTATAGCTAACTGGAGGGTGTATCAGTTGAGATCTGACGTGCAGTAATGAAGAATGGATCTTGTGGCACCCTATATCGATATCGTTAGAAATTCGAGTATTAGACCCTACAGAACACCGAACACATTAAGTCGGGCCTGACTTTTTGAGAATATGAAGACACAGCTCTAAATTAGCAGTATTCTGGTCCTCTTTGTGGCTTGTGGTTTATTCCTACTGGGCGTCTCCTTAACATCAAATCTCTTTATGTGATGGAGTCTTATGCGAGTTGTATTCTTATTAAACTATGAACAGGAGTAGATGACGACGATGACGTGCCCATGGATGTTGATATTAAAGATGGTATTGATGCTGATTTGCAGAAACAGATAACTGCAGCATTTGATTCAAATACAAGATTACTCGAACATTTGGTATGCTGAACACCTGTACAAAAGTTATTCTCTGTCAAGATTATTGGGCTCTATATTTTGCTTTCTCCTGTTTGACTCTAGACTGTATCATGCATAGGTGAATGCCCTGTTCAGAGGCACATTAAGCACAAACTATTCTGATCTATCTGGACCTTCAGATGCTGAAGTGGAGGCCGTAGGGTCCATTTGTGCTTTTCTTCATGTCATGTTTAACACGTTGCCTCTAGATGTTACTATGACTGTCCTAGCCTACCGTACCGAAATTGTTCCTGCACTATGGAATTTTATAAAGCGATGCCATGTAAACCAAAGATGGCCCTATTTTTCCAAGTATATCTCTCCTTTGCCAGCAGATGCCCCTGGTTGGCTACTTCCAGTGTCTGTATTCTGTCCCATATACAAGTAAGGCTGCTATTTCAAATTGCCACGAACTGTTGTTGGCTAATTCTTATTTAATCTGGTTTTTGTATTTTTTTTCTTGTCAATTAATTGAACTGTAGACAAATATTCATTTCTTTTCTCAGAACACATGTTATTTATGCCTAGATATTTTACCCTGTACCAGGTACATGTTAAAGATTGTTGATAACGAGGAATTCTATGAACAAGAGAAACCTCTTTCACTTAAGGATTTGAAGTCACTGATTCTCATTTTAAAGCAGGTATACATGAACACTATCATCACTGTGCTATTACTCCCTCCGTCCCGGTTTATTAGGCACGCATGTAGTTTAAGGAAACGTTTGACCATCAATTTTAGCCAATAAAATATACAATATGTGTCTCAAAAAATATACCATTGGAAACTTCTTTCGAAGATGAATCCGATGGTATAATTTTTGTGACATATTATGTAAAATTTCTTGACAAAAATTAATGGTCAAAGTTGTCCTTAAACTACGTGCGTGCCTAATAAACCGGGACGGAGGGAGTATTAGTCATCCATTTTTTAATTTATAATACTTGAAACATCAGAGCTGTTGCTGTGACATACTCATGTTGGTGTTACATTGATATGATTTCAACTTCAATCTGCAGGCTTTATGGCAACTTCTTTGGATTATTCCTTCACACACTTCTCATACTCAGAAATCATTACCTAATCCTTTAGGCCTTAAGAAAATGTCGATTGATAATCTCAAGAGCCGGGCTAGGACTGGGTTATCTGAATTACTCATACAGGTAGATATTCTACCTATATATCATGTTATTGTTTCTTCTATTTAGTGATTTCGATTTTCAATTTCTGTATCATGACAGTGCTTTGAACTGTAATGCTCATATTGAGGCGTAGAGATAATACTATTGATTAGAAGATTTCACTTGTATGAATCACTAGTAGTTTGATACAAATAATGATACTGTAGTTCGCTACTCATTACATTCTGGCGTACTTTTGGGCAAAGCAGACATGATTATTGTTGGTTAGGAACTTAGGATAACCTTAAGAAGCTGTTCTTGCTTTCTGAATTTAAAATTTCAGTCTTTTGCATTGGCAGTAGATGGTTTTTGAGCTGCAAGGATTGTTACTGTATGAACATTGGTTTTTTCCTTATCAAATGCAACTCGAATTTTCTTTTGTTTATCAAACACAACTGTTTCTAGTTTATATACCAAATTGTTTGATATGAAATATGTGAATTAGTTTTTATGGACAATGGACAATGTAGCTGTTTAACATCTGTTACTTATTTGCCAGAAGGGGTTGCTACTTTATTAATTGTTCTTTGGAGGAAGTACATAATGTGAACTAAATTGTGTACCCAATTGCAGTTACAAGACTGGAACAACCGACTCCCATTCACTTCTGATAGTGATTTTTATTCTCAAGAAGCAACAAACGAAAATTTTGTCTCTCAGGTAGAGGACCTATGTGCTGCTTGAATTATTGATACATATTTAATAAGAACATCTCTTCAACACCGCCTACATGTTTTTCAGGCAATACTTGGCAACACTCGAGCATCGGAGATTATAAAGCTTGCTCCCTTTTTGGCGCCTTTTACCATCAGAGTCAAAATATTTACTGTATGTTAGTACTTATTTGTTGTGTACCATTGAATAAGGCTCATGCATATTTAAGGATAATATCTTAGATTTATTTTTTCAAACAGTCACAATTGGCAAATTCTAAACAATCGATGACTTCCCATTCTGCCTTGACAAGACACCGGTTCAAAATAAGAAGAAGCCGACTTCTGGAAGATGCTTTTGATCAGCTAAGCTTGCTCTCTGAAGAAGATCTTAAAGGACCAGTATGATGATAATCTTTACTTGTTGATGTAAGACATGTTCTCTTAATATACATGAAACCAGTGTTCTTACTTTTCAATGAAATCTTTATGCTTGTAGATTCGAGTATCATTTGTTAATGAACACGGTGTGGAAGAAGCAGGAATTGATGGAGGCGGAATTTTCAAAGATTTCATGGAAAATATCACCCGTGCTGCTTTTGATGTGCAGTATGGCCTATTCAAGGTATCTGCTCTTTTATTCTATATAATTGGCCCAATACAATTCAGTCAGTTATGGTCATGGACTCGCAATCTTATTAATGTGTGTTTAGGCTTGATGCTTATATATTTGTGGTAGCATGCTGGTAGCCTGGTATAAGCTAGATAAAAACTGGCAAAAAAACTATATGGCAGCATTTTGCTTATCCAGTTATGCTACATCACATTTTTTTGTATCCTGTTTGTTTTCCCTTGTGTAGGAAACAGTCGATCATCTTTTGTACCCCAACCCTGGATCTGGATTGGTTCACGAACAGCATCTGCAGTATTTCCATTTTCTTGGAAGTCTCCTCGGGAAGGTGCTTTGATTGTTTATCTTCTCTTTGTCATCTCTGAGCACATGTTCAACCTGTTAGAGGTTATTATAAGAAACTTGTAGATCCTGTATGTCTGATATTCTTACATTTTCTAAGACATGCAAGTATTTTGATGATACTATCCCAGCATTTCCTGAACTTCTGTTCTTTATTGGATGCATGTTGTGTTTTCTTTTATGGATGTGTATTGAGCTTGAAGTTGTTGGTGTAATCTCTATTATCCGGGTTGCTGTATGGTAGATAGCATTGATGTAAATTGTTATATATACCTGGCATTTGGCTGCTGATAGGTTTAAGATCAGATGGCTTTTCCTGTGATATGCCCCGCGTATTTGAGTACTCAACTGCTAGAGAGAACATAATGAGTATGCCTGATATTGATATCGTGAAATTCTGTTATTTAGGTTCAATATCTGGAAACATTTTCATGGCATCTTCATGGCTTGCACATTCTGAATAATCCTTGACATGCTGCACAGTTGCTCTAGAGTGATCTGCTCATGTTGATTAATTGTATTATTGGCAGCATATGTCACTGGGGTTCTGTATAATTGTTTGCTCTTCCAATTTTTTTTTACTTGAACTAGTTGCCTTTGGAGTTTGGACACATGTCTGTAGAGTGTACAAAAAAGTCATAGATATGCTAATTATGTCCATCAGTTTGAAAGTTGGTAATGCAGTCTACATTAGACATTAGCCTTGTTAATTTTCTAACTATTTTTGTTCCTAATATCTATCAAGGCAACCACATAAGTTCTGCATCTCTAGGTAACTATTTGCCAAGATAATTGGGATATCATCTGAGGTGTTGTGCTTGATTCATGTCTTTCAGGCAATGTATGAGGGAATACTTGTTGAGTTGCCATTTGCTACCTTCTTCTTGAGCAAGCTGAAACAGAAGTATATATCTCCCTCTCCCTCCCTTAAGCAAGTTGCAATAAAAATACTTCTTCTGATTGTGTTGGTTCATTTATTATGAGATTTGATTTAGTTCAGAACTTGCCAATGAATGGATAAAATTTGCTTCTAGGTAATTTAGTTCAAGTATAGGAGGATGTAGTTGGGGCCCTTGCAGTGTTGTGGATTTTGACGTATGGGACAATGGAATGACTCATGATTTTTCTCTTCTACAAATCTGTTAACAAATCATTATGTCTCATTTGGAATTCCATTATGCTGTTTGTGTTCTATTTTTAATAATGAGTTTAACATCCACATCTCCTTTTCTGCACCAATCAGGTCCAACTTCTTGAATGATCTGCCTTCATTGGATCCAGAACTGTATCGTCATCTTCTGTTTTTAAAGGTTTGATCCTAATTACATCAGTGTGTGGAGAAGAAAATAGTGATCTTTCCAAATGTTGTGTGCAGTTGAGCTGATGCTTTAAAGCACAGCAGATGAAGTATTTATCTTTTGTTTTCAGTTTTGTCAAATGTGGCATGTGAAACTATCATAAGTTCAACACTTGAGATAAAGAAAAAATTACCAAGTTAATATATGACCAAGAAAAAAAATCTGCTTCAACCACGGAGGCTGTAATCCAGATATTATTAGGTATTGTTTCTTTGTAGCTGACATATATAGCCATATGGGGATACAATATCTTTGTGAAGCTTTTTTGTCATCTGATGTTCATCTTGCTGTGCTCTGATCTCCTTTTCTTCATATGCTCAGCATTACCAAGGCGACCTCTCAGATTTGGAGCTGTACTTTGTTATTGTGAATAATGAATATGGTGAACAATCAGAAGAAGAGCTGCTTCCTGGCGGGAGAGAAATGCGTGTTACTAATCAGAATGTTATTATGTTTATCCACCTTGTTGCCAACCATCGATTAAACTATCAGATTCGTGGACAAAGTACGCATTTTTTGAGAGGGTTTCAACAACTTATACCAAAGGAATGGATCGATATGTTCAGTGAACATGAAATTCAGGTGCTTCGACTTACATGGTTGCATAAACATTACATATACAAAAATATAACTTTTACTACATCTTGTAAAAAATGTGTATAAGTAAATGCATTCGGACTTTCACTTTCCTCTAGATAGCAAACATCATGTGGACCCTGTGGTTAAGATAAAGATGTTACTACCTCCATTCCAAGTCAAACAGTGTAAAGTCTGACCAAACTTACAGAATAAACTATCAATATTTACAAGACCAAACAGACATATTATGAAAGTTCATTGCAAGATATATCTAATGATATTAATTTTGTATTATACACGTTGATAATATTTCTATAAAGTTGGTCAAACTTCATGTTGTTTGACTTCTAGAAAATTTTATATGCCTTCATTTTTGGAATGGAGATAGTACATTCTATGTGTTACTGTAGTTGTTGGATTACCTTATGTTGTGCATGTTTACTGTTTTCAAATCGTACTTTTTCCTAGCATCACCATACATATTCATTTCTTAGTTTTCTCATGTTCTCTTGCGTATTTTGCTCCGGCAGCTTCTCATATCTGGCTCTCTGGAAAGTTTGGACATTGATGACTTGCGTTTGAACACCAACTATTCTGGAGGTTATCATCCGGTATGTTTGCTTGTTATGTTGGAAAGGCCATCCTTTCATTACTCAAGAATGCAGCTAGCTGTCATATCCTATGTTCCATAATGTAGTATGTTAGCATACTAAATTAGTTTGCCAAAACGTACTACATTATGGAACAGATGGAGATAGTTGTGACATGTTATACTTTCATCTGCACTCATGTGGGCTACCCCCTCAATGTTTAATAATTTGTAGTTGTGGTATGAGAGCATTCTTGCTTTATATTTTATAAAATGCATACTCTAGGATCAATCTCAGTGATGGATCAGCTTTGAATATTAACATCAATTTAAATACAAAAAACTAGCTAGTTCAGGCAATGTCCCAGTCCCAGCTTAAAAATAATTTATATGCATAATGTAAAATATTTATATTCGCCAGATCCAGTGGTACTAGTATTGAATCATCAGCTCTTTATGTTATATATATATCTATGTTACTATTTTGAATAGTGAATTATATTGCATCTTCTTATTTTAGAGTGGGATTAATTATGCTTTCCTTTCAGGACCATGAGATTATTGATATGCTCTGGGAGGTTTTAAAGAGCTTCAGCTCGGATAATCAGAAAAAGTTTCTCAAGTATGTTACTCTCCTTTTCACGGCATGGGTAGTAGTTTTGTAGAACTTAATTACCTCTCCCAGTCTTCTACTTTTATTGGTTCTTGTTAATCCTTGATTCCTAGGAATAAAGATACCACTTACTACCCTGCAAAAAAAAGATACCACTTACTTAAGTTATTCTGACATGATCGTGAATGTTTAGATTCATCTCTTTCCTTTGGACTTCTCGGTTTACACATGTTTTCTTTTTTGAAAGATACATAAGCCTGAGTCGTGATTATTTCAAACATGCTCAATCTTTTATATCAAATCAATGTTTTTCTTGATCCCATTACACTGATGACAATAAATGCACAGGTTTGTGACTGGATGTTCTCGTGGACCACTCCTTGGATTTGAGTACCTTGATCCAAAATTCTGCATTCAAAGGTTTGATGCCCCTGAGTATAAATATGTTTCGAGTTTCGCCTCTTGCTCTGTTCGGTATTTTGATCTTAAAACTCCTTTTGGATGCAGAGCTGGTGTCCCTGGCATAGAGGAGCATGGTGACCGCTTGCCCACCTCAGCTACTTGCATGAACCTTCTGAAGCTCCCTCCATACAAAACGTCAGTAAACTATAGTAGCCACATTTATACATCTGGGCAATCCATGAGTTCTGCTCACTGGTTCATTTCAGCACGACTAACTGTTTCCCTCGTTTGTGTTGAACAGCAAGGAGCAGTTGCAAACCAAATTGTTGTACGCAATAAACTCGGAAGCCGGTTTCGACCTGAGCTAATTGCCTCGTGGATTCAGAAATTGTGCAGTGTAGATAGTTTTTCTAGATAATAGCTTAAAAGGCACCCAGGGCCAAAGCACCAACCATTTGGCTGAATTTGAAGCCCCACAAACAAAGAACAGAGGTTTCTTAGAGTTGCTGGGAGGAATTGAGGGGAGGCACCTGCAATAGGTTGATAGATAGAGCTTTGGCCGCAAGGCGGTAAAAAGCAAGCAAGCGCGGATGCTGTTGTAAGCGGTCATAAACATGTACATATGTATTTTAACCGGTGTGGTTCAGTGGCCGCATTGTGGAATAATAATATAAGGTCAGATGAAACTGGTCGCTCGAAGTTGGTTCGATTTGTGAGTTGTGCCAGTTAGTCGACTGTTTAGAGTAGCTGCTACCATGTACAGTATGTTAACTATGTGGGAGCGAGACTGACACAGCTCAGGTGCCCCTCTTGGCCCGGCCTGGTGGTTATTTTGTCCTGTTTTTCATCGCCCTTATTCACCTTACAATCGGCCTCTTTGGTTTGAAAACCCCATTAATCAGAAGTAGATGTCAGGTTGTACCATAGAAAAGCATTTTGTATATAGATCGGTATACTAGAGGGCAAGTGAAGTCTTGCTTGGGAATATTTGCAAGAGGTCTAACCTCTTGCTAGGGTCTAATGGAACTGTAGTGTAGGAAAGAAATTTATTAGAATTTTGGAATTCATTTGTTTAAACCAAATAGACTTTGAGGGCAGCTAAAAAAAGACTTTAAAGGGGAGTTTCTATGGACTGGAATTCTATAAAGTTCATCTGAAAATCCTTTGAACCAAAGAGACCCACGATGCCATTACGAGGTATCATAGAAAAATGACTTGGTATGTTCTTAAGCAGTTCCTACAAATAAATGAGATTTGCTCGTTGTAGCGCCCGCAGCTATGATGTTACTCACTTGTCTAGAGTGGAGATTCGGTACACCTTTATTGCAGACGAGTGAACACCGAAGCTCAGGAGGCAAAAATGACTTTCCGCCCCTAGGGTAAGTTAGGTTGTATAACAAAAGCATACTCTGTATGAGAAAGTTATGCTTATTTTAGTAAATACTACGCAAAACCGATTTTAAACCATAAGAAATGATTGTGGTTCTTGATATTATTTTGCGAAATTCGCATGATCGATGTTTTCTAAATTCTTGTAGCTCCTCGTCGTTCACGTAGTTTTCCGTATTGCATTCTTTTTTTGAATAACAGCAGGAGAGCTGTTGTACTTCATTGCATTAGTGAAAGAGCTGGGTATCCCTAGAAAAAAGGAGACCTTCGTAAAGGTCTATTTGAGGAGCACGCATGCTCCCAAAAAGCGCCATGTGTCGCGCATAGGAAAAAGTTTGTTCTCGTGAACACAAGAGTACTAATACAAAGTACATGTGTACCCGCAACCAAAGTACGCGAAAACACGAGTTTACTCACAGGCAAAGTACGAAAGTACAACTGTACTGAGAGACAAAGTACAAGTTTACTCACAACGAAAGTACACAAAACGTACAAATTTACTCACAACCGAAGTACGAAAGTGCAACTGTACTAAGAGCCAAAGTACAAGTTTACTCACTGCAAAAAGGTACAAGTTTACTCACAGCGTAAGTACATGAAAAATACAAGTTTAATCATAGCCGAAGTACGAAAGTACAACTGTACTGAGAGCCAAAGTACAGAAAAGTACAAGTGTATTCGATGTCAAAGTACGCGAAAATACAAGTGTGTAGCAACTCAGGTACAAAGTACACTAAGAATCCAAAGTACAGAATTAAAGTAATCTAAAGTACAAACACAACGGTGTTGAAAGTACAAAAAAATTGTTCAAAACCTATCAACATGAGATCTAGTTTTAAATCTCTCGGTACGAGGAGCTCAAAAATAAAAACGGTTCGTAATTTAGACAAACGGTTCTCAAGATATTTCATTTTGAATCATTGGATTTGAAAAAATAAAAGGGAAAATATGTACGCTAGCTTCTCTATCTTCCTCTCTCTCTTATCCTAATCCCACTTTCATTCTGGTTGCGACACTTGCAAACATGCGGAACCCACTAGGAGGATCACGTGAAGGAGAAGACGCCACTTGACGCGACGACAACGCGCGGGATGGACTTTTGCGAAGGTCGGCCTTTTTTTTTAGGATTCTCGGGAAGAGTTTTACAAGAGGATTTTTTAGGTGGGCCGAAAGGTGACCAGCCTATAAAAGAGTTACATATTATTCTACTCTTTAATCTTGGTCGCATTCAGCTACTCTCAGGACATCTGCCGCGCATGCTATAGTTGCCGGTGGGTCCATGGCGTTAGGTGTCGTTGCCTACGGGCCAGGGAGGCCGGTCTTCGCATGCCCGCAACAACTCGTCTTCCTCTCTTTCCCTAGAAAAAATTGGTATTCTTCTCTCTTTCCAACGCGATCCCGTGCCCACCGCCTCTCTCTAACCCCATCGCCCCCACGCCATTCTCTCCGCCTCTCCCTCTCTTTGCTTCAGAGCCCACCACCGACACTTCCAATCACTGGCCACAACGACGGGTGGCTATGCTCCTTCTCTCCCTGGACCGGACCTGTGCCCACTTTACGGAGTGGTGAGTCTATACCTAATGCGGTGGATTGGTTTCTTCCGTAAATCCACAATGCGGTGGTGGGCTCGGGTTACACGGTACCCACACTATTGCAGCCATCGGCAATCGTCGCTCGACGCATCACAAACCATTGCATGTAAAAAATACACAAACCACCGACAACGCCAACGCAACGGTTGCTCTTTTAGATGTACACGTGTCATCCTGGCTGCGTCGCAGATCAAAGAACATGTGATTGTACCAAACAGGCCACGAGGTGCGATAACGGTAGGCAAGCGGTGCGACAAAACGTGCTTGTTGTCTAGTTTCTATTTAACCTGGGTCGAAGGGTGCGCCTCCAGACTGGTCGACCAATAGTATGGGCACTCCTACTAATCTCCAGGCATTGGCTTCATCCAGAATTTTCACGATTAGGGCATGCTGTGATAGAAGTTTTTTATTGGAAAATGATCATGTTCCCCCGCACGATCGTGTCATCCCGTCGTCCTGGTCGCGCGCCTTCGGATTGGACGCGATCCAACTGTCCCCCGCGCGCCACATCCCCTACCCCTTGAACCCCCAAACCCTCCCCCGGGTTTGTTGCACTCAGTTACCGTGCGCGTCAGTGTCGGTTACCGGAAGTAGAGAGGGGCGACGGAGGCAGAGATGGCGGTGACCGTGGAGCAGAGCCACTTGACGATGGTGAGTGCTGCTTCCGGGGATGGTGCCGCTCGGGCACAGGTCTTCCGATTCGTCCTATCGCTCTCCTCTCACCTCTGGCTTCTCTCCAAGCCGTGCGCGCCGATTTCCTCCCCAACTCGCTAATCCTAGGTATCCATCGTGTGATGCAGGAAGAAATCAATGGTGATGACGATGAAGAAGACCGCTGGAAAGGGGAAGAGCATCGGCGCCGCCTTAGCCATGGCGGTGAGTTCATCTCCTTCATCAGCAGTTAGGGTTTTTAGCAATTTTTGTCCATTTTTGCTGTGTTCCCTTGCTTGAGGTTCCCATATATTGTGCTCAGTAGGATTGTTGTCCTAGTCTTTGTGCTGAATACGTTAATTTGCTAGGTTTTGCTCCTGCAGCAAAAAAATCTACAATCAACACTAGTAACATCAACATAACTAGTTTTGGTAATTTTGCTACAATATTGGTTGATCTAGTCTACTTTTGAATTGTGATTTTGCTACAATGTTGCTTGATCTGGTGCCCTATTGAATTAGTTTTGCTACATTATGCATATGCCCTCCCCTTTAACTTGTTTCAGTAGCTTTTCAAGGTAGAGTTTTCATTAGTTTTTGTTTTTGCTACAATGCATCTATCTATTTTTTTCTTCAATGAAGCTGGTACATTGTATATTTTTGTGAGTTTTTTTGTTGTGTTTGATGTTGTGCAAGAGGATAGGGTGAAGACTTGGATGGCAAAAATGGTCTATCTACGAAGCGTTTGGGAACCCTGGCTAACGGTCTTAATCCTAAAAAGAGAGCAGATATTGTTGAGAAGAGTGCGTTCATAGCCTATTTAGATGTGTCACCATTTAGGATTCCTAGTGGGTTGGTTGATTACATTGCACTGAACACCAATCCCCATATGTGGGAGTATAAAACACAAAAGAACATGATGGTTTTCATAAGAGATATGGTGAAGAAGGTGTTCAGAATTCGCCGCGGCAACAAGCCTATAGAGTTGCTGAATAAAAGTGACCACTTCGAGCTTCAGGACATGTACAAAGCTGGAGGCAACATGGTTGAGATAGCTAGTGCAATAGCTTTTATCAAATCGTGTACCAACATGGATGAGGCAACGATAATCCGGACATGGGACCTCCTTTGCTTGGCTCTCGTGGTTGCTCCTAAAAGCTCCAACAACATTAGCATTGAATATCTTGCCTCCATGGTCGACCCCACCAAGACCGGCGAGTATGCTTGGGATGAACACCTTCTGGATTTAGCTATGGCACATGTGGAACATATTTGGAAGCAAAAGTACACGCCACTCAATCTCACCGAGGGAGAGACACAATTTGAGTTCTGGATCACCAGCCCAATTGCCTTCTTTGGATCACTGCGGCCATGTATTCGACAAGTCCCTGCCAAGACTATGCTTCGTGAAAAACAATGACTTCAATTTTGTTGTGGAACACGACCTTAAGCTAAATATATTGAACAGTACTACAGTTTTCGGTTGGCGCCCGGTATGACATTTGGAAGCATTGAACGTATACCTTTTGTTGTCTTTTGTGTTTGTTTATCCTCTCACTATATCTTCTTTATGTGTAGTTCCTCCTGCATTCGGAAACTCTGTACTATACTGGTCCTATCAATGATCAAGAAAACCAAGCTCCTCCTGCTCCTCCCGTCGATGAATCTGAAGTCAACCCTTCCACCTCATTGAATGAATGGCTTGTGTTTCTCTATAAAATCTGCTACAGTATTGTTCCAGTATTGCTACATTACCTTAGATAGGTTGCTAACTTTGGCTAAATATATTGATGCCATGTATGCAACACCTGGTTATAGTAACTTGTTTTTAGTAACATTGAAGCTACAATACTGTTTCAGTCTTGCTACATTAGGTTTTATAGTTTGCTACATTAGGTTCCTGTAATTGCCAGCATGTTCCACATTCAATGTTTGAAGGGGTAGCATAAGGTGTTAGGGTACCGAGGCTGACTCGCCTGTACGCCGCGGCAGCGGCGATGGGCGACTGCTGACTTGTGTAATAACGAGCTCGTTGGGGAACCCCAAGAGGAAGGTATGATGAGCACCATAGTAAGTTTTCCCTTAGTTATGAAACCAAGGTTATCGAACCAGTAGGAGCAAGGAAACACCTCCATGGTGTTGTTTCCAACTTGGAATCCTGCACAACACAACTACAGAACTTTGCCCCCAACTTACAGTGAGGTTGTCAATCTCACCGGTTTTGCTGAAAACAAAGGATTAGACGTATTATGTGGAAGAAAGTAAAAGCTTGCAGAAAGTAAATAGGAAGCAGTAAACAGTTGTAGATTGATGGTAAAAGAAAGGACCGGGGTCCATAGTTCACTAGTGGCGGTTCTCCTTAAGATAGATAACATGTTGGGTGAACAAATTACAGCGGGGCAATTGACAAACATCGAGAAAGCATACATGCATATACTAATCATCTTGACTCCTTTGAGATTCGATTGGGCATTACAACATTATACAAAGACCGTAATCCAACTGCATCTATGACTAAAAATCCACCTTCATGTTATCATCCGAACCCCCTCTAGTATTAAGTTGCAAGCAACAGATAATTGCATTACGCATTGCGTGTAAAGTAAACAATATGATTGTTCTATGAACAAAGGATTGCTGTTTTCTCCCTAGTAGAAACATCACATCTAGTACCTTAGAGATTTTTGTCACTTCCCCAGATTACTAGAGGCACGAACCCACTATCGAGCATAAATACTAACTCTTGGACTTGCTAGCATCTACTTGGCCAAGATAGCTACTAACAACGGAAAGCATGCAAGTTCACAAATAACAAAGACATGATAGAATCAATAATCAATCTGAAATAGCATCTCAATATCCATCGGATCCCTGCAAACACAACATGTAGGATTACAAATATATGATCTTGATCATGAACGGAGCTCACAAGATCTAAACATGATAGCACAAAGGAGAAGAACCAACCATCTAGCTACTACATGGACCCGTAGTCCAAGGATGAACTACTCACGCATCACACCGGAGGCTTGCATGGTGATGAAGAAGGCCTCCATGGTGAATTCCCCTCTCCGACAGGGTGCCGGGAAGAGCTTCATATCCCTCCCGATCTAGGGATGGAGATGATGGCGGCTACAGACTCTTTCGTGGAATTTTTGATCGGGTACTTAGGGTTTCTGTATCGGAGGCATCTTATAGTCGGAAGGGGAGGCCCAGGGGGTGCCCTAGGCGGCCACACCACCCCCTGGTGTGGGCCAGGCCTGGACGCACGACCAGGTGGTGTGGCGGCCCTCTGTTCCCTCTATGTCTCGTATTTTGGCTCCGTGTCCCCCTCAGTGAAAAACTAACTTTGGCTTTTGTCCCGTCCAATTCCGAGAATATTCATTTTCTGACTTTCCTGGAACCAAAAACAATAGAAAACAGGCAACTGGCACTGTGGCAACTTGTTAATAGGTTAGTCCAAGAAAGTGTATAAAAATACTCCAAAGTTGGAACAAAACATAAGAAAGTAGATAAAAACCAAGCATGGAACATCAAAAATTATAGATACGTTAGCAACGTATCAACATCCCCAAGCTTAACTCCTGCTCGTCCTCGAGTAGGCAAGTGATAAAAAGAAAGAATATTTTTTTAGGTGACATGCACCATCATAAACTTGATCAAAGTATTTGTAAAACATTGAAAGCTAGGATCATAGTACTTCAACATAGCATGAAAGATAAAGTTCTAACAATAAGACATAGCAACTATGTTGTAACATGAAAAGGCACAAACAAAAGATTCATGAATAACAATGCTTTGCAAGACGTTTGTTTGTTTCACATAAAGAAAACATAGCATAGTGGCATTTAGCTTGTCCCTCATAGAGTAGCAAAACATAAATGCATAGGACACCTTCAAAGTTCATAAGGGTGACTAGATACAAATAGTTTAAGAAAAGCAATATCAAAGTTATGCATCAATCAACAAGTCTTGGGACAATGCACATTATACTAAGAATGGCCACTATGCTCTCTCAATAGGTGCATAAAGATAGAAGATGGAGACTCAACATAAAAGTAAAAGAAAGGCCTTCATAGAAGGAAGGAGGGATTCAAGTCTCATAAAGAGCTTCCAAAAATTATGGTACTTATTAGCTTTCAGCTCTCATTGCCCCTATCATAAGCATCTTTAGGTGATTAAGGTTAAAGTGACACAACTAAGAGGATATGCTTGACAAGTTATAAGCCAAAATCTCATTTCCCTTACTTACGAAGACCGAACCTCATGCTACTCAACTTTAGTCACAAGTAAGCTCTTGTCATTGTAAGTACATATGTATCATAGAGAACCGCCAACATGGTACCCCTTGCACATGATACATGAGCTATCCCATAATCAAAATGATAAGGCAAGAAGACAATGATCATCTCAGCGATCTTTTTATTTGCTATTTGCATAGGTTTTTATTGAGGATGCTTCATAGAGTGCTCATTATGGTTATGCTGCAAGTTTCCACCATGATTAGGCATGGCTTAGGCTAGAGGCCCAAGCGTTTCTCTAACACACATAAAAACTCCATGATCATACAAGTTCCACTTTTATTTCACACCGCCGGGATCCATAAGCAAAAGAATCATGATATCAACGGGGCACAATGTACAAGTGCAATGTTGAAAGTGTTCCCCATGATACATGGTTCTACTAATTTCAACTTATAAAACACAAGCATATACGCAACAAATATGGACACAATGGTTCAAGTTTATTAAGTGCAAGAAAAGTAAAGTGTGCCATCAAGTTCGTGAGAGCTTTAATCACTAATTTTCACATAACAAGTTTAATTCAGAAGGTAGATAAAAACATGAATATACTTGGAATAGCAAATGCTAATAGGTAGGTATGGTGGAATATTTGGAATAACTTGGTTTAATGGAGTTGGATGCATGAGTGAGACTCATACTTGGTTCTGGAGGCTAGCAAAAGACTGGGAGCGACCAACTAAGAGAGCAATAATGGCTATAATCATGCAAAGCAACAAAACATCATTAATTAAAGCATAAAGTGATATTACAAGTCGAAAACCAAAGGATCATAATGGCTATGGTGACTTTGGATAGTCATAACATGGTGTGAGCATGCACCAAGCCAACCCAAATAAAGCATCAAAGGAAAATACCACAATACTATGCTTTAATATGCTAAAACAACGCATGATTCTTCCAAGGCACATTAAGCAATCTCAATTGTTTATAACAAGTCATGCTACAACAAAAATCACTAAGCATAAAGCCAAAACAATACCAAGCATGACATGACAAAGCATAGGTCACAGTAAAAAACAAGCTCCTTTTACCACTTAAGCATGAACTTTTCCTACTCTTTTCCAATCCAAACCAAACTATTTGAAAACTAATGTATGAAAGAGGGGGTCCAACCAATTTATTAAAGCAAACTAAGAAAACCAAGCAAACGAAAACCAAAACAAAAACGAAAAAGAAGACGCTCTAGGAACAACACAACTGTGCATGAAACAATAAAAATGAAGTGTTTGGAAGAAACCTGGGATTTTTATTGATGAAGAAGGGGATGCCTTGGGCATCCCCAAGCGTTGACGCTTGTACTTCTTGGATATTTCTTGGGGTGACACGCGTGGCATCTCCAACCTTGAGCTTTATTCCATTCTTCATCTCATTACATCATTCCTTCCATACACCTGAAAATTTTCCTTCATACAAAACTTCACACAATCTTTATTGGCAACATTAGTGTACTCAAGATAATAAGTTTTTAGGTTCAGTTTCAACACAAATAAAACTTCCATTAAAACACAATCTACTGTAGCACTTCCCTCAAAAAGCTCAATTCCCAAAAGAACTCAAAAAGGAATCAACAAGAAGCAAATGAAAATAATGGAAGAAATCTGTCAAAACAGACCAGCAGGTAAAAACCAATTTTTTCGAACACCTTATGTTGCTCAAATCAAAAAGTTCTGATCTAACGAAAGTTAGAGAACAACCTGGGTCAGAAGCACAAAAAATTCACGCTCAAACCGACGTACATAGATTTTACATGAATTTTTATGGTGAAGAACAAAAATCTGTTTCGGGACAGCAACTTTCGCAAGCATTACTTCTCTCTCATTAGAGGTTACTCTTGGCACAAAAAGCAAATAAAAAAGATAAGGAGAGGTTATTACAGAGTTAATAACTTCCAAGACTCATCTAAAACTTTTGGGTTATCTCCCAATAAGTAATGTTTTTAACGCCTTTAAGTTAGGCATAAGAAGCAAGAAAGGAATCAAGTGTTCTCAAATGAAGAAGCATTAAAAGCAAATTTTGTTTTCATAGGAGAAACAAAAGAGATCTTCTCTCTCTTCTTAGGGAAGTTTTCTATACCTTTGTTGAGTGGGAGTTGATATTTAATGGTGCCTTCTTTCATGTCAATAATGGCACCAACAGTTCTAAGAAAAGGTCTTCCCAAAGTAATAGGGCAAGACACATTGCATTCAACATCCAAAAAATAGAAATCAATGAGGACATAGGCATTGTTAACCATAATAAGAACATCATTAATACTCCCCATGAGTTTTTTAGCATTATCATCAAGTGAGACATTTAAATAACAATCTTCCAATGGTGGCAAATCAAGCATATCATAAATCTTTCTAGGCATAATAGAAACACTACTGTCAAGATCACATAAAGCTTTGAAATCAAAATCATGCATTTTCATATTAATGATGGGTTACCAACCATCTTCTTGTTTCATAGGAATAGAAGTTTTATGTTTCATCTTTTCTTCTTTAACTTTTATGAGAGCATCAGTAATGTGTTTTGTAAAGGACATATTCATAGCACTAGCATTAGGACTTTTAGCAAGCTTTTGTAGGAACTTAATTAGTTCAGAGATATTGCAACCATCAAGATCAAAATCATAATTATCATCTAAAGTAGTAGAGCTATTGTGTCCCATGTTTTGAAGAATTTCAGCATTTTTATTAGAAAAGGTTCCATTGGGTGTATTAGCTTCAACATTAATGGTAGTGATGGTAGAAACACTAATATTTCTAGCAATTTCATCTTCTCTTTCCCACTTAGCATGCAATTCAGCTAATAGTAACATTTTCATCAATTCTCACTTGTATGGCATTAGTAGCAGCAAAGGGATTCTCAATAGTTTCAGGTTTAGCAGCCATTTTATTAATCAAAGAAGATTGTGCTTCAGACAAAGATGATATATTTCTTTCAGCACTAGATAGTTTTAATTGCAAGCTAGGAAAAACTCTCAAGTTGATGACTAATATTTTTCAGAATACTAGATTGTTCCTCCATAGTTTTAGTAAATAATTTATTCTGCTCATATTGCATTTGCATGAAGTTTTTAGTGGCTCTTTCGACTTCTACCATTCTCTCTTCACTAGGTATCCCAGGTTTACCATGATAACCATAAGTATTATTAGGAGGGTAAGGCCTATAATTGTTATTACCATAAGCATTGTTGCCAAAATTATTATTTCTCATAAAGTTCACATCAACTTGCTCTTCTTGAGCAACCAAAGAGGCTAAGGGAACATGATTTGGATCAATATGAGCTTTCCCATTAACAAGCATATACATAATAACATCAATTTTATCACTCAAGGAGGAGGTTTCTTCAACAGAATTTACCTTCTGACCTTGTGGAGCTCTCTCAGTGTGCCATTGAGAATAGTTAACCATCATATTATCCAGAAGCTTTGTTGCAGCACCCAAAGTGATGGTCATAAAGGTACCTCCAGCAGCAGAATCCAATAGGTTTCTTGAAGAATAATTCAATCCTGCATAAAAAGTTTGGATAATCATCCAAGCAGTTAGTCCATGAGTGGGACAATTCTTTACCAAAGATTTCATTCTTTCCCAAGATTGACCAACATGTTCATTATCAGATTGTTTAAATTTCATTATTTCACTTCTTATGGATATAATCTTAGCAGGAGGATAGTATTTTCCAACGAAAGCATCTTTGCATTTAGTCCAAGAATCAATACTATTTCTAGTTAGGGATTGCAACCATTCTTTAGCTTTTCCTCTCAAAGAGAAAGGAAACAATTTAAGCTTAATAATATCCCCATCTATATCCCTATGCTTTTGCATCTCACAAAGTTCAACAAAGTTATTTAGATGAGCAGTAGCATCTTTAGTACCAATACCAGAAAATTGTTCCCTCATAACAAGATTGAGTAAAGCAGGTTTAATTTCAAAGAAAGTAGCTTCAGGAATAGGTGGAGCAATAGGTGTGCACATGAAATCATTGTTGTTGGTGCTAGTGAAGTCACACAACTTAGTATTTTCATGAGTAGTCATTTTTTGTGTTTTCAATAAAGAAAGCAAATTCAGTACCACTAATTTTTTGTGTTTTGATAAAGAAACAAGCAAACAAAACAAAAAATAAACTAAGCAAAACAAAAACAACAAAGTAAAGAGATTGGTTATGAGGGACTCCCCTTGTGAAGATGTCCTTGACTCCCCGGCAACGACGCCAGAAAAAGTACTTGCTGACTCGTGTAATAACGAGCTCGTTGGGGAACCCCAAGAGGAAGGTATGATGAGCACAACAGTAAGTTTTCCCTTAGTTATGAAACCAAGGTTATCGAACCAGTAGGAGCAAGGAAACACCTCCAAGGTGTTGTTCCCAACTTGGAATCCTGCACAACACAACCACAGAACTTTGCCCCCAACTTATAGTGAGGTTGTCAATCTCACCGGTTTTGCTGAAAACAAAGGATTAAACGTATTGTGTGGAAGAAAGTAAAAGCTTGCAGAAAGTAAACAGAAAGCAGTAAATAGTTGTAGATTGATGGTAAAAGAAAGGACCGGGGTCCATAGTTCACTAGTGGCGGTTCTCCTTAAGATAGATAACATGTTGGGTGAACAAATTACAGTGGGGAAATTGACAAACATCGAGAAAGCATACATGCATATACTAATCATCTTGACTCCTTTGAGATTCGATTGGGCATTACAACATTATACATAGACCGTAATCCAACTGCATCTATGACTAAAAATCCACCTCCATGTTATCATCTAAACCCCCTCTAGTATGAAGTTGCAAGCAACATATAATTGCATTACGCATTGCGTGTAAAGTAAACAATACGATTGATGAACAAAGGATTGCTGTTTTCTCCCTAGTAGCAATAGCACATCTAGTACCTTAGAGATTTCTGTCACTTCCCCAGATTACTAGAGGCATGAACCCGCTATCGAGCATAAATACTAACTCTTGGAGTTGCTAGCATCTACTTGGCCAAGATAGCTACTAACAACGGAAAGCATGCAAGATCACAAATAACAAAGACATGATAGAATCAATAATCAATCTGAAATAGCATCTCAATATCCATCGGATCCCCGCAAACACAACATGTAGGATTACAAATAGATGATCTTGATCATGAACGGAGCTCACAAGATCTAAACATGATAGCACAAAGGAGAATAACCAACCATCTAGCTACTACATGGACCCGTAGTCCAAGGATGAACTACTCACGCATCACATCGGAGGCTTGCATGGTGATGAAGAAGGCCTCCAGGGTGAATTCCCCTCTCCGACAGGGTGTCAGGAAGAGCTTCAGATCCCTCCCGATCTAGGGATGGAGATGACGGCGGCTACAGACTCTTTCGTGTAATTTTTGATCGAGTACTTAGGTTTTCTGTATGGGAGGCATCTTATAGTCGGAAGGGGAGGCGGAGGGGGTGCCCTAGGCGGCCACACCACCCCCTTGCGTGGGCCAGGCCTAGCCGCGCGGTGGCCCTCTGGCCCCTCTCCGTCTCGTATGCTGGCTCCGTGTCCCCCTCGGTGAAAAACCGACTTTGGCTTTTGTCTCGTCCAATTCCGAGAATATTCACTTTTTGACTTTCCTGGAACCAAAAACAGTAGAAAATAGGCAACTAGCACTGTGGCATCTTGTTAATAGGTTAGTCCAAGAAAGTGTATAAAAATACTCCAAAGTTGGAAAAAAACATAAGAAAGTAGATAAAAACCAAGCACGGAACATAAAAATTTATAGATACGTTAGCAACGTATCAACAACGAAGCTGAGCCACTGGACTAGTGATTCAAGTTATATGAACACCAAACGATACGTTGTGTTAAATGATTTGTTTACTATTTTCTTTGCTGCCACGCTTATGTTTTGTTTATGATGTTTTGTGTATACCAACAAGTACCTGCTTGGCACTTGGATGCGAATCATAAGGCCTTTTGGGCATTTGATGTTGAAACAACAGTCAAGAATCTTGCTGTTGGGTTGAACCACATGCATTCCCATCGCATTGAAGGGTTTGCAGCATAGAAAACAAAATTTTTCCTATGATGAGAACTAGACGCCAAGATCTATCTACTAGATACAAGCAACGGGTGGATATACATCCATGGAGAACTTACCCTCGAAGAAAACAAAGTTTTATTAACGAGTAGGAACTCATGGATGATGTAGTCGTACGCTTGCCGATCTCAAGATCGTGTGGAAGTCCTAGTGCCGCAAACCAGCAGCACATCCGCACTCGCACACACGTTCAGGCCACCGAAAAACCTCTTCCTCCTCGCTCCAGCGATGAAGCGGAAGTAGTAACTCCTTCTAGACGAAATGCCACCAGGAACATGTATCTTGCTAATCCAAGACCATGGGGGAATAATTCTAGAGGGGGAGAGAGATCCTTCACGAGGAGGAGTGAGGAAGAAGGGTGAGCGGGGTGGACTTTTATAGGAGGAGGGGGGTACCCCTCCCCATGGCCGGTGCCCCATGGGGGGTGACCCCTCACCTCCCGCATTCATGTGGTGATAACCCCCTCCACATAAAAGTGTCCCTTAACATTCGTCTTTAAAGTCTTTACTTTAAATGCATTAAATTTCTCCAAATTTAATGCTCACTCATTTAATAAAACTCTCTAATTAAATTTATTCAGAATTTTGTTAATTACTTTAATTAACAAACATTCACATAAAACCCCCTGCAACATTTCAATATTACATGCTGAAAGGATCGTATGGGCACCTAGAGGGGGGAGGGGGGTGAATAGGTACTACTTCAAATTTTACTCCTTTTCAATTTAGGGTTTGGCATGAAAGGTAAATTCTCTAGAATATGCAACTATGGTGAATTTATCTATATGTCATCTAGCACAAACACTAAGCAATAACTAGATAAGTAAAGTGCAGTAAAGGATAGAAGTAACCAAAGTGGAGCACACGGAGACACAAGGATTTGTTTACCGTAGTTCCTTCCTTTTGAGGGGAAGTACGTCTACGTTTGGAGAGGGGGTGGTTTCAAACCACCAATGCCACGAGAGGCCTCCCTTGTTCTCCGATGAACCTCACCCTAACGGGTTCGATTCACCTCTTCCACTATACGGCAACCTTCAAGGTGGAAGCCGACACCTTTACAACAAGTTTGGGGCACACATCCACAACTTAATTGGAGGCTCCCAAGTACAAGCTAGCTGTAAAACAATCAAAGACAAGCTAGTAAGGACCAAATCACAAGCTAGGGTTTCCAATGAAACACTAGAGCAAGGGGCCCTCAAGTGAATGAGGGGGACATGAAGATTTCTCTTGGTGAAGATGTAGATCAAGGCCTCCTCCTTCAATTCTCCAAAGATCAAAGACTTTGGATGGTTGAGTGGGGAGATCTTGTGGATTTGGTGGCTCAAATGGTGCAGGAGTTCTTGAGGTGGACGAGCAGCTTCCAAGGTAGAAGAAGGGGGTCTTTATTTAGGCCCCCCCCCCCCCCGAAATTAGAGCCATTGGAGTCACTTACCCCGGACAGTCCGGCCACAATCAGCTGGACAGTCCGGGTCAGCCGGACACTCCGGTCGGGATCAGCCAGACACTCTGGCCTAGCAAAGTTTCCGGCCAGTATCCGGACAGTGTCCGGGTAGAGTCCAAACAGGGACACAGAATGTCCATCGAAGTTGCCCACATCCTAGGAGCGGACAGTCTGCCCGGATCCAGCCAGACAGTCCGGCCGGGGGCGGACACTCCGGCTGAAATCAGCCGGACAGTCCGGCTGGGACCTGTTTCTTGCACAAATAAAATCCTGTGGTGCACTTTTCCATTATTGCAAAAAACACGAGAGCAACAGGAATCTCCTGAAACATTTAACAGATGATTAAACTTATCCAAGTGTTGTCACCAAACATCAAAATAATAGGAAGGGCATAAATGCCCTTTCAATCTCCCCCTTTTTGGTGTTTGATGACAACCCAAGGATTTGCAAAAAGGATAGCTATAAATGTCCATAGGAGGAGATATAGAAAATATAGTGAGGCTCCCCTAGATGTGTGACCAATTTTAACTTTGCATTTGAATACAAGATCACACTCCCTAGGATTACATCATCTCTAGATTTTGTAGCTAACAAGTTATGGCATGATATATAATAACAACTAGATCAATAAGCTAGGCATAGGCATAACATAGTCATTAACACAACCGGGTAAGCATGTCACAACATAGAGTTCAACACAACATAGTACTCAACAAGTAGGATAAAGATAAATACACGAAGCTTCAAAGAGGCAAATCGAAATAACGTGAAGCTCGTGTACCCATGCAAATCCCCGGTAGCAACCTAATAAAGGGGCTACTTCTCCCCCTTTGGCATTGAGACGCCAAAAAGCGAAAAGAGCACAACTAAAGCGTCCCAAGGCCAACTCTAGCCACTATAGTCGACGTCCTCATCCTCCTCCTCCTCATCCTCATCCTCGTCCTCGCCATCCCGATCCTCCTGAGTAGAACTCTAGCCGTGAGGGCGAGAAGAATAAGACATGTCCTCAAACATGGACCAGTCCACATGTCCTTGACTCCAGTGACCATATGAAAGTGTGCCATCAGACGCCTGCTGCTGGGGAGGATCAACATCCATGGGTTGGTTGATCCGCTTGAGCTCCTTCATCACATTTCTGTTTGTCTTACATGCATCGTATTGGCCACGGTGAATGTCAATGTTCTGGCAAAGAAGAAGCTTCTTCCACCAGGAGGCCTTCTTCACCTTCTTGTGCACTTCCTCCTTGGAGGAGGAGAGGCGATAAGCATTGCTGGCATGCTTCATGCGAGGGCCACGGGTCACAGCCACAGGAACCTCCTCCGAATCATCATCACTATCAGAGGCATCTATCTCATCATCCTCAAATATGTCCTGAGTAGGGGGTAGCCACGAGGTGCCTTGGAGGTGGGGGCACCCTTCCTCTGTAACTTGGCAGGAATGTCAACACCCGGATTTTTAATCCCAGATGCCTGTTATGCCATACCTCGCAATCCCAGGATTACCATTTTTGCGAGACATAACAGATTGGATATCATAGTACATCATCCATTACAAACCATAATAAGGTCTTACAACAAATAAAGGATCTCAGGATCCAGTCTTAGTACAATCAAGTAGCAGAATAAATAGCGTAGCGGTGGGGTCCATCTTTAGAGTCACATGAAATGCTGACGATGGAAGATAATCCTAGTTATCATAGCCGTCCTGCTGTCCTTCATCTTGGTAGTCTCCTTTATAGTCTGGCCATAGGAATATCCAGGGACAAAAGCCATGAGTACTCTTTAAGTACTCGCAAACTATCACTAACAAGTAAGGTAATTCGAGGTAGAGAAGGCTAAATCTAAGTTTATTTGTAGAGTTAAGTTTGAAACCTAAGCTGAGTTCTGAAACAAAGAAAGATAAAAGAAGTTTGAAAACACCTAATTGGGAACTTAATCATCATAGTCACAACTCTGTTGTGGTCAAGTCATGTCACAATTCATTTCATAAGTTATTTTGAAACATCTGACAACAGAACAATATGGCCACTCCAACTGTCCATAACCGCATACGCGGCTATTCGAATAGTTTGACACTCTATAGAGGTGGTACACTTTCACCACAAGATTCGATACATCTATCAGGGATAACCCTGAATCATCATACTTAGTCTGCAGATAATCAAACATAACCCTTCCTTTACACACCCTAGTATAAGCACCTCTCCTATGAGAATGGCCTCCCAACCATGACCATTTGTCATCTTGGGCACTGCATAGGTGGACAACATCGAGAGGTAGCCTCAGCTCAAACCTCTCCCGCGAGGGAACTAATACTAATGCATGTAAACTTCCGGCTAAGCCTTACCCAATTCAGGTATTGTGGTTGTACGGTAAAATTGGAATGGTATCACATCCGAACCCAATCATCAGTTTTATAAAAGGGCTAAGGCTCATGCCTCAACATTTTCATCATCATAAACCATTTGTGTTTCCCAACACATGTCAAAACATCTCAATAGAATGACTCATCATTCCAAGGTTTTCACAAATCATTTTCACCAAGTATTCCCATCTAAAGTGACTCAAGTTTTGATTTAGCTCTAAACTACTAAGTTAAGAGTGTTCACTAAGGTGGGATGCGAATCTCAATCTCATGCCATAGAATGACATCTAAGTATAACTAGATAAGTCAAGTTTTATACTCTTTATGCTACCTTCAAACCAGTAAAGGACTTTAGTAAAGTAAAGAAAGCAAAACTTTGTAAATAAAACTGGGAGTAGGTATAAGTCAACATGGTGTAACCAAAGCATGCCTAATGCATCTTGCTTAGGTTATCTTGTTTAATTCTAGATTGCTAACAATAGCTTGCATTGTTAATGATGGCTTGCCTTATGCAATGCAGTGGTTGAAGTTTTCTTCCTCCTCCTCGAAAGCTTGGTCGGTACTATCATGTATAAATACATACGGGATACACAATCACCAAACAATACTTAACTAGTCTACTTAGCACACTAAGGCACACATTTGATGATCTATTATCATCACAAGCATCACAAGGTTTAATTCACTAGCGTCATTCTTTTTATTTGAGAAAAGTAATTTCTACTCATTGAAATTAACTAAGATTTAATATTCTCCACTTAAAATACGGGATCATGTGGACACATGTCATCACCACATATTCTAACATATGGGAATGTGAGTTAAAGGTTGGATCACATTTTATTAAGTTTAAGTTTAATAATTAATGATTTAAAGTGACTAGAAATGCCTATATAGCATTATTTTGATACTAGTCCAAAGTCACTGCGTGTAAACCTTAATATTATTACATATTCAGATAGCTATGGTTACATGTGATTTTTGAGAGTTGGAATCAACTCAAAAGCTATTAGGGTTGATTTTATAAAAATGTTTGAATGTGCAAAAACTTCTGTCTTGTTATTTTTACTAGGAGAGATATCTAACTCTAAATGATTTAAATCCAACGGGCTTGGATAGAACTTTTCAGTGGCTTTCTAACAAAATTGGAATCACTCAATTTGGTTTAGTAAATCTTCCTAAATTGATTTTTAAACTAAGGGACATAATTGATTCTAAATCTAAATAGAAAAATCTAATTTGAATCACAGGGCCAGCCCGGGAAAATAAATGGGCCGGCCAAGTGGTGCTCTGCGGCGCAGAGGGCTGCTGACAGGGGGTCTCGCCTGTTAGTGACTCTTTAAACGCGAAGTAGTACGGGACGATCTGGGCGCTACGATTAAAACATAGATCAACGGTCCATAGTCGTCGTCGATGACAGACTCGTCGCTGGCGAGACCGAACCCTAAACGGCCGGTGGGGGTCTACTAGGGACGTACCAGGGCTCCAGCTAGTGCGGCGAAGCGGGCTATCGAACTGGACGGTGATGGCGAGCTTAGGCGAAGTCACGGCAGGGGCTGAGGTGGACGAAATCGACGGCAGCGTGTCCTCCTCTATAGCGGCCTCCTCCGGTGCAATTTCGGCGAACAGCGAGCTCGAGCGGCTCCAGCGAGAGAGGGGAAATGGCCAGTGGAGAAAGGGAGTGGAATGGTGTGAAGAGATGGTGCTGGGGTGGCCTCCTTATATAGGCTCGACGGTGAGACCGAGAGGCATGGGCGCGGCTCGTCGGTGACGACAAAACAGGGGGGCTACCAGTGTGGCGAGGTAGGCGGACGGTGAGCGGTCTGATGGCAGTCAGCTACGGCGCAATGGCGCAGCTAGGGGCGGTGGCATATGGTTGGGAGCTTCCGTCGCTCTGGGAGACAGAGGCGGTGCTCGACGCGGCTCCCGGCGACTGTGGGTCGCGCGGTGGTGCACAGCCGTGTCTGGCAGGGTGTGGGTGTCGAGGCAGAGCGGCGTGCGTGATTTGGTGTCGAGGCGCAGTCTGCTACGTGTTGGCGGTGATCGCGCTCTGGCGTGCGCTGCGCATGGTGCAGAGATAAAGGGCAGCGCGGTGCTGAGGTGGTCCAGGGGCTAGGGTTGATCGAGGGGTGGACCGTGGGCGGCGGTAGGGTTGGGAGGAGCTAGTGGGCACGCTGGAATGGTGCGGCTTGGTCTCTGGTGTGCTGCCCGCGTTTGGCCGACGGTAACCTCATTTGGGCGGCACTGCACTGGCGCCGCGGGGAAGGGGGGGTGCTGGTCTGGGCTTGGTTAGATGCTAGGAGGACAGGGGAGTGCAGAGAGGGTTCAGACGGGGACAAGGGCTTAAGTAGCAACAGTAATAGTTAGGCCACTTGTTATCTGCCTGCCAGGTGTTCGACACAATGGCCGCATCAAGAAAATATTTGAATTTTTGGGAGATTTTTGGTGGAGTGATTCATCTTATGCTTAAGCATCTAGGTTTGCTTGGGATTTAAAAATGGAGTTCATTTGAGTGGTTTTTGAATAAGTGTGATCTATACATATGAACTACATTCAATTTTGAAATGTCATTTAAATTTAGTGTTTGAAAGTTTTTGGGATGAAACAGTGGGCCTTGGCACATCACTACTTGTACTAGCAAGGGGTGCAAAGAACCACAATTGTTTCTGTTAAGATTTGAGTGCTAGGAATAGCCAAAGTTGGCTATGTGATTAAAATGGCAAAAGTGACCATTTGCTTAATTAATTCTTTTTTGATTTCTTTTTCTTTGGGATTTATTTGGGAATGATCTAGATGAAGTTTAATTCACCTTAGAATCATTTTACAACCAATGGATCACTCAAACATGGCAATTCAAACAACTCCTATTTTAAATGCACACCCTTATGAATGCTTAATCATTTTAAAAGGAAAAGTTTTTGTTACCCCTAAATTGGCTAGATTTGATCTTGATTAACTTTGGATTAAGTTTTGGGATGTTACAAGGAAGGTGTGCAACAAGGTCAATGTAGAGCAGTGGAGTGACTGGAGCCTAAGCAACAATGAGCTTCATCACATATGGAGCAAACAGGGGACACTTCTTGTCAGTGATGCACTTGTACATATCCTGGTAGATGAAGTCCATGACATCTATGGCACCACCTGGGTGAGCTGGACCACGAACATACACAGAGTGGGCATGGGCCATAAGATTGATCTCAGCACCCCTCATCTCATCCTTGTTTCCCGCCTTGGGAGTGAGAGTGTGGCGAAACATGCGGAGCAAGATGTTGTAGATGAGCTCGATGTTGGTGGTTTGGCCAACCACACCATTTTGACAGTAGATAGGAGACAAGAGCTTCTTGTCACATGCATCCGGCGACCACTGGGAGTATTGGCGTCGAAAGGCACTCCAAGGAGGTGGGAAAACTGAGCCATGCTGGAGCGATACCTGGTAGTGCCAGAGATCCACTCAAGGGGAATGTCAAGAGTCTCCCCAAAAACCACAGTGGCATAGAACTGCTGTACCGACTCAATATTGTAGTCTTCTCTAGTTTGAAAGATGGTGTGCAGCCCCATCTTCTTAGTTACCCAGAGAGCGTCCTCAAAATATCTGTGTGCTTGGAGCTTCGGAATATCCAACCACTGCATGGGACACACAAGAGTCCTGAAAGCCGAGAACACCTCAGAGAAGAGTAGAGCCTGCTCATTCCTCTAGAAGCGATCATCCTCAGAAGTGCACTGCAGAGAATATAATTGCTGAACACGCATCTCCACAAACTCTTCGGTGCCCAAATCTGCCAAAGTGGTTAGTGACTCAAACTTCATCCGCTTGGCTTCATCCCTTTTTAGTTTCCCGACCTTCTCCTGCTTTGCTGCAACTCGGTCATGAGCAGCCTGCCTGACCATGTTTGGATCCATATGAACCTCATTCTCTTCATCACGGTACCTACGAGGACGAGCTTTCTGAGCGGCCCTAGAGCGACGAGGACGGGATCCACCTGTGAATTCAGAGTAGAAAGGTAGCAACTGGGTAAGCACATTTGTGCAGGAGGTGAAAGCACATAGTAGTAGTGAAAGGAACGCCAGATCAAAACAGATTGAGGAAACCCGGACTGTCTGGCAAAATCGAGCCGGACACTCCGCTAGGGGCGAACAGTCCGACGCATACAGGCTGGACACTCCGGTCGGGCCAGAGTGTCCGCCTTGTACACACCGGGCAGTCCGGCAGGAGATCTGGTGATTTTTTGGGCAGCGCGAATGTACTCAACCAGAGCAGATCGGGATTGCTAGGACTACTACTATGTCGCCATATGCACGCAATGTGATGAATCCATGGATCAAGATAGGTCATTGCCTCCAAAAATGCATCTAGAGGAAACCCTAGAGATGTAGAAGAGGGGGGAGGCAAATACCAACATCCATGGGGCCTTCACCGGAGGGGAACGGGTCCCAGCGGCAAAGGGGAGGCAATGGTCGGCGGCAACAGTCGATCCGGGGTGGAGAGACCCTCTCGGTGAAGATTCTGTTCGGGGGCAGCAGGCTGTGGAGAGAAGAGAGTCGGGGGGAAGAAGGAGGACTGAACCGTCCACTTCTCCCCGACCCCTTTTACAGGACTGAAACCGTTGGGGCCGGACTATCCGGGCGAAATTAGCCGAAGTGTCCGGCCCGGCCGGAGTGTCCGGGCTGTATCAAGCGAAGTGTCTAGCCTGGACGGACTCTCCGGTCGGTACAGTGCAGACATTCCGGCCCCCACGACCAGAAAAACTCCAGGTACAATAGTTGGACAAATGTGTGGCAAGAGGAGCATGGTTAGGGATGAGTATAGGCGATGTACTATGAATAACCAAAAACCATAGATAGTCAAAAGATAGCAAATTAAGATCCAATCCACACAAGTCAAGAACCAACTCTTCAAATATGAAGAGGGCGGTGGCCGAAGCCACCATGTAAGAGATTGTGGCATGACACCGTGAAGAATTATCCTTGGGTTCATTGCCACTACTCTTCAATGAAGCTCACATATCACTAAATTATATTAAGAGAATTGAATTTCTTAATGTTGTCATTATGGGGGGAGGGATAGTCCAATGTATTAGAACCGCATTCCCCCTATCTCCATGCCTGCACCTACACCAAATATGAGTCAAGACATAGGTGAGTATGCAAGGTAATCAAGTCAAGCTCCTAGAATCTACGATATTTAGTTCATTCCTCAAATAGAAAAAAAATGCTTCATCAAGTGGCTTCGTGAAAATGTCGGCAAGTTGGTCTTTGGTTGACACATAGGATAACTCAATATCACCTCGAGCAACATGATCTCTAAGGAAGTGATGGCGGATTTCAATATGCTTTGTCCTTGTATGATCCACTGGGTTATAGGCAATCTTGATAGCACTTTCATTGTCACATAGAAGAGGCACTTTGTCACAATGGACAACATATTCCTTTAAAGTTTGCCTCATCCATAGCAATTGTGTATAAGCACTAGCAGGTGCCACTTAGTCGGCTTCGGTGATGGAGAGAGATATACAATTTTGCTTCTTAGAAGACCAACACACCAACGGCCTCCCAAGGAATTGGCAAGCCCCGGAGGTTGATTTCCTATCATCCTTGTCACCACCCCAATCCGAATCCGTTTATCCACAAAGAGAGAAAGTTGAGCCCCTAGGATACCAAATACCATAGTTTGGGGTATGAACCAAATATCGAAAGATTCTCTTGACTTCCATCAAATGGCTTTCTTTAGGAGCCGCTTGATATCTTGCACACACTCCTACACTCAGCACAATATCGGGTCTAGATGCACAAAGGTAAAGCAAAGAGCCAATCATGGACCGGTATACCTTTTGATCCACATCTTTACCATTTGGGTTTAGTTCAAGATGAGTCTTTGTTGCCATGGGAGTGGGAGCTCCATTTAGGTCTTTCGTGTTGAATCTTTTGAGCATATCTTGAGTATACTTGGCTCGGTTGAAGAATGTTCCTCCTCTCACTTGCTTGATCTCAAAACCAAGAAATACTCTCAATTCTCCCATCATGGACATCCTGAACCTGTCAGTCATAAGCTTTGAGAATTCATCATTAAAAGTTTTGTTAGATGAGCCAAAGATAATATCATCTACATAAAGTTGGCATACAAAAAGTTCCCCATCGACCTTCTTAGTAAAAAGAGTGGGATCGATTTACCCAGCCTCAAATCCACGATCTAACAACTCTCTAAGGTGCTCATACCATGTGCGTGGGGCTTGTTTCAACCCATAGAGTGCCTTATCGAGTTTGTAGACGTGGTTTGGAAAGTTCGGATCCTGAAACCCCGGGGGTTGCTTCACATATACCAACTCATGCAATGGACCATTAAGAAATGCACTTTCTACATCCACTTGTTGTAATTTAATTTATGATGTGCCGCATAAGCAAGAAGGATACAGATGGACTCAAGGCGAGCCACGGGTGCATAAGTCTCTCCATAATCAATGCCTTCAATTTGAGAGAACCCTTGTGCAAACAATCTTGCCTTGTTCCTCACCACAATTCCATGCTCATCTTGCTTGTTCTTGAAAATCCACTTGGTGCCTATAACACTGCAGCAATCTTTTGGCTTTTCAACTAACTTCCATACTTTGTTTCTCTCAAAGTTGTTGAGCTCTTTGTGCATTACATCCAACCAATCCGAATCTTGAAGAGCTTCCCATACTTTCTTTGGTTCCACCATGGAAATGTGTACTTGGTGCTCATTAAAGTTCTTCAGTTGAGCTCGAGTAGATATCCCTCTTCTTAGATCTCCTACGACATTCTCAAGAGTGTGGTCTATTAATTCCAATATTCTATCCATTCTAGCTTGGCGACGAGTTTCGATCTCCTTGTTGTTTCTTGGGGGGATCACTTCATCATTTTGGTCCTCGTCTTGACCATCAACTTGACCTTGATCATCATTGGAATTATTCTCTTCTGCAAGACGCAAAGATTGACCTTGGTCTTGATCAAGCATACTTCTATACAGGCATTGAGCTTTCCTTATGGCAGTTTCTATAGATCTTCCTTGTGCAATAGACTTAGCACCACTGGACATTCTGGCAAACGGAGACTCTAGTAACTCCCAGCTAGAGGTTTCTTCTTGATCAGAAGGTTAAGGGTCCAAAACTTGTCTTTGGCATGGGTCATTGTCCTCCTCGATAGGAGCTTGTTGATGTTGTGAAGATGAGGGCTCCACTTGAGTGGAGCATAGTTCTTCTCGATCCGCCATAAGGGGTTCCTCAACAGGGCGGATGAAACCCGCACCCATTCTTCCTATGGCATCCTGAGGCATTTCATCAAGTACATCACAAACATCAACACGCCCCGCTTGGGGACCATCATATTCTTCAAACACCACACTACAAGATTCTATGACGGTTCCAGAGAGCTTGTCATAGATTCTTTAAGTGTGGGATTCGAGACCATAACCAACAAAAATACCCTCTAATGCTTTGGAATCAAACTTGGACAAACGAATACCCTTAATGCGACAGAAGCACTTACAATCGAACACCCGAAAGTAAGAAACATTGGGCTTGTTACCAGTAAGAATTTCATATGGAGTCTTGATCAATTCTTTGCGGAGGTAGAGACGGTTTGATGCATGGCATGCGGTTGAGATAGCTTCAGCCCAAAAATTGTATGGAGATTTAAATTCCGCCAACATAGTCCTTGCCATATCAATAAGAGTCCGGTTCTTCCTCTCAGCTACACCATTTTGTTGAGGGGTATATGTAGCGGAATATTGATGTTTTATTCCCTCATCACTAAGAAATCCATTTAATGTGTAGTTCTTGAACTCGGTACCATTGTCACTTCTTATTGTCAATACTGGTACATTGTGTTGAGGTTGAGCCATGTTGATGAAGTGAATGAAGTTCTCTTGTGTCTCACTTTTTAGCTTGAAAAAATATACCCAAGTGTATCTTGAGTAGTCATTAACAATCACCAAACAATATTTCTTCCCAACAAGACTTGCATGAGAAGGAGGACCAAAGAGATCCACATGAAGGAGCTCCAAGATCCTCTTTGACTTGATGTAGTTCTTTGGCTTGTGGGGAGAATCATGCATATTTCCTTCAACACATGCCCTGCAAACAAGATCTTTGGCAAAGCAAACATTTTCTTTTAGTCCAACAATATGACCATCCTTGTGGAGGCTTTGCAAAGTTCTCATGTTGACATGGGCTAGACGACGATGCCATAGCCAACCCACATCGGCCTTTCCGAATAAGCACATCAGACTTGTAGTGGTTTTCCCCGAGAAGTCCACCACATACAAGTCATTCTCGACGTACCCAACGAAAGCGACCTTTAGAGACTTGCTCCACACGAGGATCACAATATCATTATCAATAAAGACGGCAAAGCCCATCTTTCCAAGAGCACGGACGGAAAGTAAATTATAACCAAGGGTCTCAACAAGCATGACGTCCACGAGAGTGATATCGTGTGCAACCACAACTTTATCGAAACCCAGATATTTGATCAACATTTGGTGTCAACTCCTTGACACTAGACGCGCTTCCGGTCATATGACTTGTGCATCCACTATCAAGCACCCATTTTGACCCTCCGGAAGCATAGGTCGATCAAACTAGTTTTTAGGTACCCATTTTCAATGGGTCCTCTTTTGTTAGCAACAAGGGTCTTGGCAACCCAAATAGACCATGCAATATAACCATCAAATGGGCCAACATATTGTGCATACACATCACCATAATAATCACGCATTAAAACATAGTGAGGGTTAGCACTACCCGGAAAATCATCATGTGACATAGTTTTGCCACTTGTGGTCTTACTTCCCACAATGACCTTGTTCTTTTCTTGAGCGGGGTTGGCCTTCTTCTTCTTGTTTATTCTTCTTGACTTTAGAGATAACGCCAATGCCCCCTTTTTCACCATTTGACCTTTGCTTGATTAGGAGATCATCAATAGGCTTGTTTCCTTTTGGAAAGGAGGTCTCAGCTAGATCCCCCTTCAACCTAGCATGTCCTTCAAGTGTATTTGTAAAACTAGAAGGAATGAACGTACTAGGTGAGGGAGTATTGATCAATTGAGTTTGAAGCTTTTCACGAGACTTTGTGAGTGACAAGAGTTCACTTTCCAAGGCCTTGTGAGCCTTGTCAAGTGTCCTAAGTCCTCGACAAGTTTTTCATGAACAACATCAAACTCAATCTTGTCCTTTTTAGCCTTTTTATATTTAGCAATAGCATGATCACGTTCCTTGTTGAGTTTATTAATAATGAGATCATTTGCTTCATCAAGACCCTCTAGTTTAGTTTCAAGAGATATTCTAGTTTCTTGTTCTTCTTCTAGAGCATTATTTAGAGCTTCTACCTCAATCACGTGCTCTCTTCCTAATTGACATCTCTCATCTAGAAGTTCTTGTGTGTGTGCAAGTTGATTTAAGAGGTCCACAACATGTTTCTTGTGTTCCCCTTGCAAGTTGTTCATGAACACATCAAAAGCAACTAATTCCTTTTTGACCTCAAGAGACAACTCATCATCAAAATCATCATTGATTAAGGAGGTGGAGTGCGATGATGATAATACCTCCATTCCTCTTGCCATAAGGCAAGTGACGTTCTTGTTGGAGATATTCTCATTTGGAGAACCGAAGAGTGAGAATGACAGGGTAGAGGTAGTGGCAAGAGCCGCCACACCACTTGATGTATCCTCTTCTTCTTCATCATCATCATCAGAGGAGGAGAACTCTTCATGTGTGATCAAGACAATTTCTCACGGCTTCTTATTGGTTGAGTTCCTTTTGATGAAGGGTTTCTTGTAGGGAGCTTTCGAGGTCTTCTTCAACACAAGTTTACCCCCATGATCTTTTCTTTTCTCATAGGGACAAGCTACCACGAAGTGATAGCGGTCACCACAATTGAAACAAGTTCTCAACTTGGACCCATTATCTCTTCTCCCATTGGGGTTGCTTCTTCATTGCATTTCCATCTTAGCCTTGGCAGGATCTTTCTAAAAGTTTCTTGCATAGAAGGCCATGTATTCACCATGAGCAACCTTGACATCTTCAGGGTGGCTCATTGAAAGTCCCTCATCACTTCCTTCATCTTCATCATACTCCCCAACCTTGGCCTTCAAGGCAAGATTGACACCACTACTCATTCCAATGGCACGAGCACGGGCGTCTTTGGCATTCTTGGCAGCAACCTTGAAGGCGACCATCTCTTGCATCACTTCATTGGAGGTCATGAGATGGTAGTTGTGTCTTCCTTAGAGACTCTTCAAGTCAGTAGGATCGAAAGGCATGAGTGCACTCACATACTTCCTCTTGATCCAAGCATCATCAATGTGAGAGGCACCAACATTCCTGAAGGCGGTGGCTATGGATTTGAGTCTTCGATACATGTCTTCATGATCCTCACCATCCTTCATGAAGAAACCTTTGGCCTCATTGCTTAAGGCATCATATCTATTTCTTCTCATACTCTCATTGCAAACAAACAAGTCAATGAGAGCATCCCAAGCTTCCTTGGCGGTGTTGTAGTGCTCAATGTGGGGAAATCCTTTGGCCCCACTCCAAGTTGGATCATGTGCAGGGCAGTCGCATTGAGTTGGCTATTGACCACTTCTCTTCTAGTCAAGTTGGTTGGATCCTCAATTTTGAGTCCTTCTTCAATAATGTTCCACAAATCAATGCAAGAGCTGCGCACATGAGATTTCATTAAAACTTGCCATTGAGCAAAAGTATGTGCAGCTAACTTAGGTGGGTCGCCTCTATTATTTATATGTGGTTGAGGGATAGGAGGGTCGGGAGAGTACCATCCGAGAACCGCATGGTGCTCTTCCTTCCCATCACCCTTTTTGGTGGTGGAGTTAGTGGAATTATGTTCATCTCCTGCCACTTCCTCCAAAGGCTTAGCCGGAGCATTAGCCTTTGGGTTAGGTGGTGTTTCCTCTTGAGAGGGAGGAGGTGAGGTTTGCTTATCCCTAACAACTTGCTCAACGAGTTGACGCTACTGTTGGATTTTGTTGCCCAAGGTAGAGATCAAGGTTGTTTCCAACTTCTTGAGATCTACCATGGTCACCGAATGGCTAGCATCACTTTCTCCCTCCTCTTTGTTGCCCATAATCTCTTAGGAGGTTAAGCCCGAATAAAGAGCCGAGGCTCTGATACCAATTGAAAGGATCGTATGGGAACCTAGAGGGGGGGGGGGTGAATAGGTGCTACTTCAAATTTTACTCCTTTTCAATTTAGGGTTTGGCATGAAAGGTAAATTCTCTAGAATATGCAACTATGGTGAATTTAACTATATGTCAATCTAGCACAAACACTAGGCAATATCTAGATAAGTAAAGTGCGGTAAAGGATAGAAGTAACCAAAGTGGAGCATGCAAAGACACAAGGATTTGTTTCCCGTAGTTCCTTCCTTTTGAGGGGAAGTACGTCTACATTTGGAGAGGGGGTGGTTTCAAACCACCAACTCCACGAGAGGTCTCCCTTGTTCTCCGATGAACCTCACCCCAACAGGTTCGATTCACCTCTTCCACTATACGGCAACCTTCGAGGTGGAAGCCGACACCTTTACAACGAGTTTGGGGCACACATCCACAACTTAATTGGAGGCTCCCAAGTACAAGCTAGTTGTCAAACAATCAAAGACAAGCTAGTAAGAACCAAATCACAAGCTAGGGTTTCCAATGAAACACTAGAGCAAGGGGACCTCAAGTGAATGAGGGGAAAATGAAGATTTCTCTTGGTGAAGATGTAGATCAAGGCCTCCTCCTTCAATTCTCCAAAAATCAAAGACTTTGGATGGTTGAGTGGGGAGATCTTGTTGATTTGGTGGCTCAAATGGTGCAGGGGTTCTTGAGGTGGACGAGCAGCTTCCAAGGTAGAAGAAGGGGGTATTTATATAGGCCCCCTGAAATTAGAGCTATTGGAGTCACTTACCCCGGACAGTCCGGCCACAATCAGCCAGACAGTTCGGGTCTGCCGAACACTCCGGTCGGGATCAGCCGGACACTCCCGCCTGGCAAAGTTTCCGGCCAGTATCCGGATAATGTCCGGGTAGAGTCTCAACAGGGGCACAAAATGTCCATCGAATTGCCCACATCCTAGGAGCGGACAGTCCGGCCGGATCTAGATGGACAGTCTGACCGAGGGTGGACACTCCGGCTGAAATCAGCCGGACAGTCCGGCTGGGACCTATTTCCTGCACAAATAAAATCATGTGGTGCACTTTTCCTTTATTGCAAAAAACATGAGAGCAGCAAGAATCTCCTGAAACATTTAATAGACGATTAAACTTATCCAAGTGTTGTCACCAAACATCAAAATAATAGGAAGGGCATAAATGCCCTTTCACATGTAGAATCAATTTTTGCAATTTCACCCAGAACGGTTTCGGTGTCTATTGAAATTCCAGCGCTTTGAAATTCATTCGTCTAAAACATATTTGCTCCAAATGGTGTTGGTGTACCTTAAGTGTGTCACCCTACGGTTCGTGAATAATGCAGACATGATCGAGACCCCTCTCAGATCAATAACCAGAAGCGAGACCTGGAGATCCATACTGACTCCTACACATTCTACGTTGACTTCTGTGATCGTGAGAACTTTTACATTAGTAACTAAATCCCTTTGTCTCGTGATTATTACATGTCCAAGATTCAATAATTGGTATCTCCATACCTAGTTTGATCTTGTTACTGACATGTACTCTTTTCTCATTCCCGTGATATAACATTCTAGTGATCTTATCACTTGCTTGCAAGCTAACCAATGTGATATCACCGAGAGGGCCCAAAGTATATCTATCTGTCATCGGGATGGACAAATCGCACTCTTGATCCATGAGCTTCTACATAACACTTTCGTAGCATTGAACCCACCTTTATAATCACCCTTTCACGATGTGACGTTTTATGTTATCAAGATACTCTTCTAGTGTTAGTGATTAATATGATCTCATGGTCTAAGGACTAGGATTATTTTGTTAGATGTTATAGCAATATAAACACAATGACTTTGATCGTAATGCTATACTTCGGATGAATGCCCATCACATCATTCCACTAATATTGTGACCTAGTTATTAACAACATCCAATGTCCATGATCAGGAAACCTTGATCATCTTATTAATCAACGAGCTAGTTTATAAGAGAGGCATAACTAGGAACTTTCCTTTTGTTTATTAAACACACATGTATTAAAGTTTCCAAATTAATACAATTATAGCATGCAAAATAAACATCTATCATATACTTGGAATATGTATAATAACAACTTTATTATTGCCTCTCAAGGCATATTCCCTTCAGTCTCCCACTTGCACTAGAGACAATAATCTAGTTACGTGGTGATAAATCTAACACCCATGGAGTTCTGGTGTTGATCATGTTTTGCTCTAGGGAGAGTTTTAGTCAATGGATCTGCTACATTGAGATCCGTATGTACTTTACAGATCTTTATATCTCCATCCTTGACATGCTCACGGATGGAGTGAAACCGACGCTTAATATGTTTGGAATTCTTATGAGACCTTGGTTCCTTTGTGTTGGCTATGGATCCATTGTTGTCACAATAGATCACCATTGGATCCAACGCACTAGGAACCACACCCAGTTCGGTAATGAAATCCTTCATCCAAACTACTTCCTGTGCTGCTTCTGAAGCAGCAATATATTCCGCCTCCATTGTTGACCTTGTTACCACGGGTTGTTTGGAGATCCTCCAACTAGTGTAGTGAAGCCAGTTGAAACATGTATGTTCCTTTATCCCTTGTAGCAATTTTTGTCTTTATGTAGTGCTTTGCAAACTTTTTTTCTACATTTTTTTCCTGCTGGTCTTCCTTACATATGTCGTCCGTAAAAACATCGACTTGTTTTTGGCTTGCAAGGTGTTGTGACCGTTGATGCTAATGCTAAGGGTGATGGAAGCTTCAGGATGGTGACACACAAGAATAAGACGAGGTTCAAGAGGGCAGCAAAGGATGAACTTACACCTCTGAATATTAAGAAGATCAAGGTCTCTAAAGATCAGGATGCAATCTATTCCAAGTTTGTCACAAATGGAAGGACATTCAAGAGGCTGACAAAGAATAGGAAGGAGGAGGGTCAGGGGCAGTGAGATTTTTGCCATCTATCGAATTTTGCTTCAATAACTCTTGAATTCTGCTACAATTGTTTAACTTTTAGCTCACCATCTGTATATATTGGTTACTACACCGATTAGATGTCTTGTATTATTTCCTGTATTTTTCTAAAGATGCTTTATTAGTATTTTATTTCTGCTACAATTGTGTTATCTAGTAGCTTATCTACTCTAAAGTAGTTGCAACAATGTTTTTTGTCAATTGTGTCCCTTTCATGTTTTTTAATATACTTCAGTACCTTTTTATTTTACTACAGTTGTGTTAGTCAGTAGCTTGTTTAGCGCATATTAGTTACTACATGGCTATCCTATCTTGTGTTCTTCCTTCAAATTGTACAACATCTTTACTAGGCTCAAATTATTGTTGTGCTTCAAATGATGACTTTTTTTTGCTTGATTGTAGGAGATGTTTCGAGCAAATTGGATGCTACTTTAGCACATACAAGGCTTCAAAGAATCTCTAAAGCCACGAGAATTTCTTAGTACTGAGTTGGTGGACATGTGGATTGAGAAGTTCAACCACGAGGCTCTGATTATCTACACCAAAGAAGGAGATATGCGTTCACGCATCATATTGTGGTGAGTAAGTCCCTGAATAGTACGTTTTGGTTCATTTTGTTTTGCTTCGCCATCTAACTCTGTTTTTTGCTACCCTGGATAACAGGACAAACTTATTGTTGATCCCAAGGCATTCGATGCAGCAGTTTGTACATTCACATTGGTGCTCACATGGATGGGAAAAAAGCGTAAAGATTAAGATGCGGGGAGATGGATTTCGAAACCCACAAACAAACGATCCCTGGTATCAAATATACAAAATGAACAACAATAGACAATGACAAAGCCCACTTTGAGAAAAGTAGACTTGTGCATTGGTAATAGACGGACGACAATGATATCGTTAACAAAAGACCATTACTAGACGACATTGGGATATTGCAGGATTAAAAGATAGCAATATCGAATGGGGAAATCCGCATGCACAACTAGCATGGTGGGTAGTAAATCCATGTTGATGTTAGTCTAGGACACTATAACCAATTCAGCTAGGACTCTCTATGTAACCCTAAGTTCTAGATCCTTTATAAGCCGGCTCGTGGAAGCCTACGGGCACAACTTACACACAATCCTTGTGATCTTTGGCAACTCGTGTTACAATCTTGTTCTGGTTGCTTTTCGTCTAGTACCCTGGTACTCTAAACTCGCCGTTAGGACCCCCAAATGGAGTACTCGTCGATAGAACCACGACATGGTGCATCTTTAATTTCCTTATGATATGATGAAATTCAATTATGTTGAGATATTTATAGATGCATCTTATGCTCTCGCCCTATTTGCATATACTAGATTTAGGGGTGTGTCTTGGCGCACAACCCCGTGGCTCCCGCAACAGTTTTTGTTTTGTATAACGTTGATAAAAAACATGCTGGAAAATGATGTTGTGTATGAATTGTAGTTTTTTGTGTTTTTACAAAATGGAAGTAATCCATAGCCACCTAGCCAGTCGGCAGGGTCCCACGTCACCCAACCATGCAATCAGTCATCCCAATGTCTCACTAATAAAGACTCCATTCGTTTCAAAATATAAGATGTTTTAGCTTTGTGAAATGAGTGCATTTCACTAAGCTAAAACATCTTATATTTTGAAATGGAGGGAGTAGTGTATAAAACGCTAAATATGTGGGGCCCCCGGATTAATCCTCCAAGAATCCCTGTTATGCATACCACCACGATCCCATGATCAGTTAGTCGTGGCACATAACCGACAAGTATCAAAGTAAACATCCAAAATTTCCACAGATACAAGTCATACCTTAGCTTCCATTATGGCTAGATCAACATAATCAGCGGAACTTGTAAGAAGCGTAGAGCCCGAGCCATGCCTTAACCTACAAGCAACTGACTGGGAGAACGTCCTAGCTCACATAATCGCCATCATCACCGTCGTCTCGAAATCTGGCCAAGTTAATAGCCAGGGACAATGCCATTGAGTACTTTGAATGTACTCGCAAACCACCTTAAGAGAGTAATAAAAACAAGGAGATATGTAATATGGCTGTGGTAGTAGGAGGGCTCCAAGAGGGTTCTTTTCTTAAATAGTTTTCTCTTGTAGATATGGCATCTCCATATCTTTGTGAAAAACTTTTTGTAAAACATTTTGGAAACCTTTTTGAAAAGTTTTGTAGAACACTAGGATTGGGTCAACCATTTGTTCCCTTCTTCCGGTCGTCTCACGAACAAACTCCTTTCCTTCCCCTTCCAAGCATCCCCTGGTTAAAACCATCCTTCTTTATGACCATCCCATGGTCAAAACATTTTCAAAGCCCTTGCTTTTCCGAATTCCTTTTTGAAAACAAAACCAGCACTGCTCTACAGCAACCTTCCCAACCGTCCATGACCGCGAACACGGCTATTCGAATAGATTTACACTCTGTAGAGGTTGTACACTTTAGCCACACCATCCGGCTACCCTGCCCTGATCTACACCGATCGTGGGTCGAGTAACCGATCAAGACTCTCCAAAATCCCACTCTAGTATAAGTGCCTACCCTATGAGTGTTATCCCCCTCAACACCAGGACGCCCTATATAGTTCACAACCAACCGAAGCGCTTTTTCCACTTCTCGAGTGTGTGTTTTCAATGAGGGGCTCATAGTAACGCGTGGAGGTCCGTAGACCCTTCGTTCCTTCTCCCGGTCGATGTTTTACATGGACCGTTGTCCAGAGAAGGCCCACCCTCTGGGGATTTGCATCCCCTCTAGTTGTTGCGAGGCAGCTTACACCAGAATAAACAATCTTCAAATCTAGCCCTGTCCCATTTCAGGGTAATGTGGTTACACGGGTTAATTGTTCTAGCAAACTGCAAAGAACTGGGTGTGTTTTTGTAAACCTTTTTCCTCTGGTTTCCTCCAGTATTTTGTAGAACAAAATCTTTTTCTTTCTCAACAACTCTTGGGATGTCTCAATTCCCCAACATTTTATCATAAAACATTTAGTAACACTTTTCCCTGGGGTTTTCCCATCCTCTAGTTTTGCTTCGGCTAAAATAGGGTCTCCAAAGGGTTATGGTGTTATGCACCATCTATTCTACTAGGCGCCAGTAGGTGTCATCAAGGGGGTTGTACTTAGCAGTACAATGGTGTAATAGTTTGGAGGAGCCAAACCACTACCATATATACATCAACATATAGTAAAGCAGTGCATTTTTAATAAACAGAATATAAAACATGCATAAATAAAATAGTAGGACAAGGCTTATGAGAAAGAAGGTCACTTGCCTGTGATTATAAGTATGGCATATATATGTCCCTGTACTTATTCTTAGAATACCATAATACCAATAATAATTATCACTTCTTCTGCTCTGCGATTTCATGGCAACTATCGTCGTCCAGACAACACATGCAAACAAACCAAACCACAATCAACACAAGGCATACAAGCATCAATAAAATACAACAAACTAGTGAACACTACAAGTTTAAGATTCAGGAGGTTTTGAGAGGATTGGATTTAGAAGATGGAGATGGCCTTGGAGACATGGAGGAACATCCCTTAGGGTTTGTAGCCGAGGAACTACCTAGGAGGGGTTTTTGGACCAAGGACCTATTCTGTATGATCCATTGTGTAAAAATGATACCAACAGGTAGGGGTTGATAAAATGAAACCAACAAAAGTGGTTTCACTATTTTATCTCTTTTCTTTAAATAGTTATGATTTTCCTAGTGAAATAACTTCTAGTTTTGGGGAGTAAATCACGAGAAAGGTTCAGGAGCTCCAAAAATTATTTCCTTGGATGAGTAAGTAGTATTTGATGAACTGAATCACTGTGACTTCAAATTACCTCAAGATTTTATCAGAATGCCCTCAAGAAATTCCCAAAGGCAGTTCTGGAGTCAAATTGTCTTTTTCACTAGATTAATTCTACAGGTCTAAATGATATTAGGTAAAGGACAATGGATAAGTATTGCAAATACCTTCCTGTACAAATTGGAATCACTATTTTTGGAGTTGCCAAACTTCTGTAATGATTTATCTAGTGAATACACCACATACATAAGTATTTAATTCATTAAAACTCAACAGGGGATCAAGATTTCTTGAAAGCCTAGGATTTGGTCAATATTGATGTATCACACCACTGAGAGTTAGAATTAGGTCAATACCACATATGGTTTGGTCTAGAGAAATTTCTAAGGACAAACTAGGGTTGTTTTTGTTAATTTTGCTATGGACAAACTAGGGAGCAAGTTAGTAAGGGGCTAAGGTGACATGAAAGGTATCACCGATACCTTCCAAAACAAAATGATTTTGTTCAAAATGGAGTTGTATAACTCACATAAGGATTTTATTAGCAGAAATGATATATCTTAGTGGGTGATTTATTATAATTAATTTAAACATTATTTTGGTCCACGTGTTGTACTTCATGCTAGGTAGAACATGTATTCATGTAAGAAAATTTAGATCTGGGCATAATATGGGAATTTCCATTTTCATTTCGAATTAAACCAACAAGGGTAATAAACAGATTTGTAAATTAGAATTAAAAAGGGAAGGAGTTAGGGGCTTAATGGGCCGGTTCCAGAAGGGATTTGGGCCGCGCAACGCAGCAGCCGGCCCGCTGGCGCTGGATCAGTGAGCAGGAGCCTGAAAATGGAACCCGGGGTAGGGCTCACGCGTAGGTGGCCTAGGGGCAGTGAAGAGGTATGGGCAGATCTAGGCAGTTGGGCTAAAGATGATCGGACGACGCCGGTGCTTCTTCTTCCTTTCAACGAGGGTGCCGGGCTGGAACCCTAGCGGCGACGGCGGCTCGTCAGGGAGGGTCCAACGATCCTCGCCGGTGTCGAAGGAGGGGCAGAGGAGAAGCAGTGGAGCGAGGCGGCCCTGGAGATGGGCGGCACGGCTGGTTTCCGCGACTGGCTCTTGCTCGCATGAGGACACCCGAGAGGAGTTGCGACCGAGCTCGACGGCGGCGATGGTAGGGACAGTGTTGGGCAAAAAGTATACTAGGATTAGAAGGATAAGGTCGAGGCGAGTCCATCTGGGGGACATGCAAGAGTAGAGGTGCAGAGGCTAGAGCACCTCAAGCAGATCTTGGAGAAGGCCGAGAAGGGAGTTTCTTCTTATCCCGGTGAATAGAGAGGGATAGAGGGTCTGAGCTTCTGGGGGAAGGAAGAAGGAGTGGAGGGGGTCACAGTACTGTGACATGCAGAGAGGGAGAGTCATGGTGGAAGGAGATTCACTCGATTTGATGGAGAAGGTCGAAGCTCCTTGCTCTCCTTCTCTTTAGCAGGACAGAGCAAAGGAGGGGGACATGGGGGCTCTAGGAGGTAAGTGGGAGCAGAGGGGGCGAATGAGGGTGAAGGGAGGCGCTGGGGTGGCCTTGGGCTATTTATTTTGGGAGGAGGAGGTCCATGGTGGACTTGGCTTACATAAGGCTAGGGTGTGTCCATGGCTTGCCCATTGGGGGCTATGGGCGGTGGAGAGGGAGTGTGGGGTGTGCTGTAGACGTGCAGAAGCAGAGGGGCAGTGGGGGTTGCTGCAAGATTTAATAAAGATCAACACATGACTTGGGACTTGTCTCTCCTCATAGACAAACACAAGGGAAAAAGGGTAAGGGGTTGCTACATGGATATGCCACAGTGTAGCACGACTAGGTGTGAGAGGTGTGCTGTAAGGATCACTTCTCTAGGTTGGGGGAAAGGGTGGAGGGGTTTTGGTTAATGATTTGAAAGTATTTCATTCTTTGGCCTTAGAGATGATCATGAAGATACTGTAGAAAATTGACCTTGGCAAGCTGGGGCAAGGATGCTGGTAGATATATGAGTTCAAGATGAATCGCTAGGAATTATTTGAGATTTTTCCATGATTTAAAAGTCCTCTTAAATCCATTTATGCAGAAATTGCAGAAGTAGATTCTTGAAACTCATTTGATATTTTTCCATTGTACAAGGTGAGTTTTTGGCCTGGAATGGCCCCAAATACGATTTCACACTTTAGGGAATTTTCCCAAGATTTATTGTGGCTTAAAATTTTCTAAAACAATTACTATTCCATTTCTCCCATTTAAGAAAATAGGCAAAAAGAAATAATAAATGATCTCAAAACTATTTATTTTTTAGATGAGAGGGTAGGGTATGATATATGGACCTCAAATGAGCCAAAATTTGGAGAGGTGTTTTGGCAAAATCCAAACTTTCCTTTATGGAAGAAGTTTTGGAGGTTTTGTCTATTAAAGGATTTAAATAGATCTTGGTCCAAAATAATTATTCAAAAAACCTTGGTAAATCTTTATAAGCAAGTTAGATGGTGTACACAAGGTGTAACAAGCATTAGCAACCTTGTGATTTGAGAATCAAAGTAGATTTTGGTGAAAAACTAGAGATTAAGGATCTAGGGTAAGATTGTTTTCATGCCACCAAAACCTTGTTCGATCTTGGAGCTCAGATCTCCCCTTGGGGAATGGGATAGATGGATGGATATAACAAGTGATGTAAATAAACATGGTATATAGGTTTGAGCTTGATATTTCTTGAGTTCACCAAGAATTGATTTGAAACTTTGAATAAAATAAGCGTGCCAAAGCAGATTATCAGATAGCCTTTAAAACCTTGTGGGCTTAAGAAGCATAAAGATCCACTTGGAACAAGTGAAGTAGATATTGATAGACCTATATGAATATAACACAACCATGCAAATATTTGGTCCATAGAAGGTGGTATAGTGGGGTGAGCTTCTATCAAAGTAGGCATGTTGACTAGATTTGCAGGAATAGTTATTCTCTTGCCTGCAAAACCATCAAGAACGAGTGGGTTGGAGGATGATATAACCAAGGGAAAGATTGGTACTTGGTAGTCCTTAGGATGGTTAACAATATGGTTCGAATGCATTTTCAAAAATGCACAAGGGATGAGAAGAGTATGCATTCAAAAAGGTGATGTTGAAACAAATTCCAGACTTAGCCAAATTTGGCAGATTTAGGGTTTTTGACTAGAATGTGGGTTGTGATGATTTTGATGGGTTGCAAGGTACCAAAGCATCATCAAGTGGATGATATTGAAGTGTAGATTGAGTAGGAAGGATATATGCTTCATATTGGTCTTCATTAACTTAGAAACTTCTAGAATGGAGCACTTCAGAGTTGATCTGGTTAAGAGTTTTAGATGAGCACCTAGTGGCTAGAGATCAGATCTAGCTTGGTTCACTTATTTAGGTTTGACACTCTTGGGTTAGATAGACGATAGATGATGAGATCCTAGGGTAGCTCACACTATCTCCTAAGCAGACAAATCAAGCAGCAGATCAAGGCAATTCATCAGACAGCAGATCAAGCAAACTCATCTTATAAACTAAGAAAATCCACTACTAGGGTTACCATCAAGTCTAACTTGAGGTAAGGTTGGGAAATTTGAAAAGGGTTGGAGTTTGAATAAGATGAGAGTCCTTGGTATATCTACGAAGAGTAGAATTCAAAAGCTTAATAAAGGTGTTTTGGGAAACCTAGAGAGAAGAGTAGTTGAAGGTTCTGTCTTGAAAACATAAGGAGATTGTATTCTATAGCTCTGCACAGTTTGATCAATAGAAGCTACTAAAATAGTTGGCTTGCAAAGGCTTCTTGGCTCAGGTTTTGAAATGCCAGAACATTTGAGAATATGGAAATTAAGCCAAGACAGTTTTGGGAAGTAACCATTGTCAACTGGTATTGAGGTAAGGAGTATATCTTCTAATACACAATCATAAGCATAAACATAGTCAAACAACAGGCAAACACTTCATCACTAAACAAGAAAAGGTTTTTGTTCCCCCTGATTATTGCATTCTGGACAACTAATCAGGGTTGCTGAAATTGGGATGATACAGACCTTTCCCCCTTAAAAGAATCTCGTCCCGAGATTCATGAGAGTAGGGTTAGGGGATTTTGGGTCGGGTTGATACTAGGTGTCTTACGCGTACTATCTTATGGACTCCGTCTTTGAAAGTGACTACTCTGTCGATGAAGTTGAGCTTCACTCTTTCGGAATGCACGGAGACTTGAGCAGAGTCTAGTCCTGGTTGCGAGGGATGACCTTCGGTTCCCTCCGGATTCGCTATCCCGAGGAATTAGGTTGAGAGGACTACCTCATTTCTTAACTTCAAGGGGTACTCTTTAGTGGTTAGCATATACGGCCTGCGTACCTCTCTCTAAAGATCCATGACTCTTCTTCAGGGGCGTAGCATATCCTAGTTAACGACTTTACGGTCGAGACTCTTGGTTTTGCTTCTGGCGAAAGGTTACTCTATTTTTTTGGTGGGAAAGACGCAGTCTTTCCCCCTTAAGATTAGACTAGGGCAAATCAGAGAGTTGACATAGTCCTTCCTTCTTGAAGTCATTAAATGGGGTTTTTGGAGATTGTAGTCCATCTTTCTTCTGGAGTAGAGACCTTCGGAAGGCTTCCAGGAATTATGACTTACTGGGCTTATATACTACTATTATCCGTACTTAGCTTGTTGAAGCCATCGGAGACTTACGTCCTCTAAGCGATTGGAACCGAGGGGTTGGCGATATTGTGGTCCTTCCGGTAGGTCTGCCGCTGAAATAGCAGAGGGACTTCATAGGATCTTCAGTTAGTTTCTCTTCGGATAACTCACGGGTTGTTGTTTGGTGGTAAGACTTCAGATCCGGAGATATTTTCTGAAGTATCTTCTGGTAGACAGTCTTTTGAAGATTGAGTGGAAAGACACAGTCTTTCCACCTTAAAGCTTCACTAAGGTGCTTCGGGAGGGGTGCGGATCTTCTGTCTTGGAGTGTTGACCCAATGTTAGCGGAAGGTTGTATCTTCCCGGAGTCTTGAGCTGAGGTCTTCGAGTGACGCCTTATTCTATAAACCTTGGCGAGGGTGGTTTCCTAATGAAGCTTTATGGAGTTAGCTCAGGGCAAGCTAGCGGTTTATGACTCTCCTGGCTAGTCTTTAGTCAGGGTTGATGCAGTCAGCGTCGGAGAAGAGGTCTTCACTTGAATATCTTGTGTTGCTTCTGCTTGAGGGCGGAGTGGACTCGTTTTCTTCATGCATCCTCGTCTTCGGGTTTTTGGATTATTTTGTCCTTCTGGTGACGAACTTCCCATTGGGTTGGGTATGGTCGACTAGAATAGTTAGTCTCCTGAGGTGGTTAGAAGGTCTAATATACCGGAGGTCAGCGTAGTTAGGTCTTCACTTCTTGTCTTGGTAGACATTTCTGGTGGTTTCTTGTGCATATTGAGATCCTTCAGTGATCGACTTTCGGCTTCAACGGGATTCTTGCTGTAGTAGACTGATGAACAAGTTGCGCTATTGACGAGTCTTGAGAGGTGAGTTTGACGAGGTATGTCGTCCTGCTGAGGTGAAGTCTTCGAGTTGTTCTAACTAGTCGATGTCGAACTCCTGGTTCTTCTGATGCTTTTCCTCTCATATACTCTCGAGGTTAGCCTGGGTATCATTACCGATAGCTAACATAGGGGTGTCCTGAGTTACTAGGTGGGTTATCGCTCCTCGAGTCACATTTTTAAGGAGGTCAAAGCAAACCAGAATATACAAACAAGGCGAACAAAGCGAGGGGATCTCAATGTCCTCGGCAAACAACACACATCAAGCGACATAGGATGCACTTAGGAAAGCAAACACGGTCAACGGTAGGGACCAAGGAGTTAACTACTCGTGATGTAGGGGAATCCTATTCTTAGGACTATTGACCCTAGATATCGTATTTCTTCAGGTCGAAGTCACTATCTTGCCGATAAAGCCTTCGTCGTATCTTGGACGCTTCTTGATAGTGCAACACTTGATGTCTTCTGATTGTGAGGATTCCGCTGGTAGAGCGATAGTGTAGTCTCCTTGTGTTTGCTGGTAGTTGCTTGTCTTCATCTTGTTCTCATTGTCTTCACCGGGTTCTAGATCCTAGTTATTTAAAATTCGTAGGTTTGAATTTTGGACGAGAGTTAGAGGAAACCATTTTCGAAAGCATTTACTTAGAGAAAGAGAAGAAGTAGAACCTTTTGAAACTCATTGAGAAACTAGTTTTCGAAAGCCGCGGTTTTCAAAATAAGGTTACTGTCTAACGACCATGCTAACTAAGGTTCCCCTACAATCAGGATGGCTCTAATACCAAGTCTGTGAGGCCCCCGGATTAATCCTCTGAGAATCCCTGTTATGCATACCACCATGATCCCATGATCAGTTAGTCATGGCACATAACCAACAAGTATCAAAGTAAACATCCAAAATTTACACGGATACAAGTCATACCTTAGCTGCCATTATGGCTAGATCAACATCATCAGCGGAACTTGTAAGAAGCATAGAGCCCGAGCCATGCCTTAACCTACAGGCAACTGACTAGGAGAACGTCCTAGCTCGCATAATCGCCATCATCACCGTCGTATCGAAATCTGGCCAAGTTAATAGCCAGGGACAATGCCAGTGAGTACTTTGAATGTACTCGCAAACCACCTTAAGAGAGTAATAAAAACAAGGAGATATGCAATATGGTTGTGGTAGTAGGAGGGCTCCAAGAGGGTTCTTTTATTAAATAGTTTTCTCTTGTAGATACGGCATTGATGACCCACAAGTATAGGGGGTGTATCACAGTATTTTCTAGGGAAGTGAAACCCAATTTATTGATTCGACACAAGAGGAGCCAAAGAATATTTATAAGCCTTAACAACTAAGTTGTCAATTCAGCTACACCTGGAAACAATCTTGCTCATAGTAGTTTATCAGTAGCAACAATTTTGTAGTAGGAATAGTAAAGTAACAATAGTAGTAAAGTAAAGACAATAGTAACTATAGCAGTAAACAATAGGATTCAAGTGCGATAGGCATAGGGATGGATGGACGGGCGTTGCATGGACAAGACAATTCACATGGCGATCAGAACATAGGGCAATTGCAGATAAATAAGATAAAGCATCCAAGTACTAGATAATCCTAGACATGTGTCCCATATATAGTCATACGTGCTCACAATGAGAACTTGCACAACATCTTTTGTCCTGCCGGCCTGTTTGCAGCGGGGCCTCAAGGGAACTACTGGCAATTAAGGTGCTCCTTTTAATAGAGCACCGGAGCAAAGCATTAACACTTCGTGAACACATGTGATCCTCACATCAAAGCCATTCCCTCCGGTTATCCCGATTTTTGTCACTTCGGGGCCATTGGTTCCGGACAACAACGTGTGTATACAACTTGCAGGTAAGACCAAAAACAATATTATCATAATGAATCCATAACACGTTTAGATCTGAAATCATGGCACTCGGGCCCTAGTGACAAGCATTAAGCATAACAGGCCGCAACAAAGTCAAAAAGCACTAATAGTAGATACTAGGCACCATTCCCTCACAATCTGATGCCATTACATGAACGATCTCATCCAATCCCTACCATCCCCATAGCCTACAGCGGGGGATTACTCACTTATAGACGGGGGAAACATGGATGGTCGATGGAGAAGCAATGGTGATGATGATGGCGATGATCTCCTCCAATTCCCCATCCCGGCAGGGTGCCAGAACAGAGTTTCTAGTGCTGTTTCATGGAATCTGGTGGTGGCGGCAGAGCGGAACTCTTTCTGGAACAACATCGACCCCCCCACCCCCTGAGTTATTAGGTTAGAAGACATCTTATAGGCGAAGAGGGGGCCCGAGGGGGTGTTTGGGGCGGCCAGACCACCCCCTGGCATGGCCAGGCCTAGCCTGCATGGCCAGGTGGTGTGGCCTGGGCCCAGCCCCCTCCGTCTCGTAGTCTGGCTCCGGGAGTCTTCTGGTGAAATAGGATTTTTGGCATATTTTCCGGGATTTTTCCTGATAGTTCATTTTCTGCACAAAACTAAACACCAAGGCAATTCTGTTGAAAACAACGTCAATCCATGTTAGTTGCATCCAAATCACACAAGTTTAGAGGAGAAACAATAGCAAAAGTGTTTGAGAAAGTAGATACGTTTTGGACGTATCAACTCCCCCCAAGCTTTGCTTATTGCTTGTCCTCAAGCAATTCAGTTGAAAACTGAGTGTGATAAAAGAAACTTTCATGAACACATTTGTTTCATATGATGTATATATTCTCAGCATGTGATCAACTACTTAGATAATTCATAATAAAGAGTATGCAACTAAGTTTACTTAATAGGCATTGCAAGCTATGAATAGATTCCAACTCAAAAATAATAAGTAGCATGAAGCATAAACATAAGCAACATTACAATGCTCATAACAAGGTATGATAGAGTGGTATCTCGCTTGCCTTTGATTGTAGATGCCAAGGCACCTCTGAAGTTCAGGTGAAGACTAGAAGTAAAGATATCAAAGATACAAGCATCAAAGTCATAACACAAATAATCAAGTTTTGAGACAAGCATATTACACTAAGAATGACAACTATGCTCTCAAGCAAGTGCTCATAGAATATGTGGAGACTTAACAAGGAAATGAAAAGGTTTTGAATAGTTTGAAAAGCTTCCAAATGCTGAAAGTATGGTACTCATTAGCTTTGAGCTCTCATTGCCCCTATCATAAGCATCTTTAAATGGTTAAGGTTGAAGTGACACAACTAAAAGGATATGCTTGAAAAGTTATAAATCGAAGTCTCATGCCCCTTACTTACGAAGACCGATCCTCATGCTACTCAACTTTAGTCACAAGTAAGCTCTTGTCATTGTAAGTATATACGTATCATAGAGAACCGCCAACGGGGTACCCCTTGCACATGATACATGAGCTATCCCATAATCAAAATGACAAGGCAAGCAGACAATGAGCATCTCAGCGATCTTTTTATTTACTATGTGCATAGATTTTTATTGAGGATGCTTCATAGAATGCTCATTATGGTTATGCTGAAAGTTTCCACCATGATTAGGCATGTCTTAGGCTAGCGGCCCATGCGTTTCTCTAACACACATACAAACTCCATGATCTTACAAGTTCCACTTTTATTTCACACCACGGGGATCCATAGGCAAAATAACATGATATCAACGATGTACTAAGTACCAGTGCAATGTTGAAAGCATTCCCCATCATACATGGTTCTGCTAACTTCAACTTATAAAGCGCAAGCATATACGCAACAAAGAAGGACGCAATGGTTCAGGTTTATTAAGTGCAAGAAAATAAAGTGTGCCATCAAGTTCGTGAGAGCTTTACTCACTAACTTTCTCATAACAAGCAAGCATTTTATTCAGAAGAAAACAAGGCATATTGAATATGCACGGAACACCAAATGATGCTAATAGGTAGGTATGGTGGACACTTTTGGCAATCTTTGGTTTTAGGAAATTGGAAACATGAGTAGAGCATACTTAGTGTAAGTGAAGGCTAGCAATTAGTAAGGGAGCGACAAACGAGAGAGAAATAACTGTCATAATCATGCTTGCAACAAAACAGGACTAATCATGGCATGAAAGTGATTCAAGATCCTCAAGGCAAAATAATTCATCGAGGCTCAACTGATTATTTCAGTCATATGCATGCGTGAGCATGCACCAAGTCAATTCAAATGAAACATCCAGAGGAGGATACCACGGTGTCATACCATGTTATGAAAAGAGTAACGCAAGCAAACATTCATATGACATGCTACAAATTATTAGCAAGGTGGAACTAATCATAAGAAAGCAAGAACTACTAAGCATCCATAAATAACATACACCCTACACGAACAGGCTAAGCATGCCCACAATGATGAGTATATGTACAAAAATGAAAACAAATAGAGTTCGTTACCAGCCTCTCACCACATCTCAAGTTGTCATTAATCCTCATTATTGCCCTTCACTTGTGTGGCTTGAATAATAATAATATGAAACCAAATTCCACTGAGGACTGCTAAATCCTGCAACAAACTCACAAAAACCAAAGAAGAACAACAAATATTTTTGGTGTTTTCGATTTTTAAAACAAGAACCAAAAAGGGAAGGACAAGCAAAGCAAAATATTTTTGGGTTTTTTTTTCCGAAAAGTTCAAACAAAGCAAAAAGGAAAAAAGAAAACCAAGGCAAAAAGAAAGAAGCAAACCAAAGAGAAACAACAGAAATATTTTTGGTCTTTTTGTGGTTTAGAAAGCAAAAACAAAGAAAGAACGAAAACTAAAAAGAGAACGAAACATGAATATACAAAGTACCGACGCAAAATGATATGGAGATGAGTGCGATGTCGGCGTACCTCCCCCCAAGCTTAGGCTTTTGGCCTAAGTGGGCATCAATCCATGTACGAGTAAGGGTTCCAAGCAGGCGGGTCATTGTAAGAATGATCATAGTTAGGCCTGTGGGAAGAAGAAGAAGCTCCCCAATCATAGGTAGGCTGCTAATATGAAGACTCCCCCTCATTCGAGGTCTGGATCGAATCATCTGTGACCTCCCTTCTAGTATCCTTCTCCTATTGGGAGAGCTCTCCCAAGTACGTATCAAACTCCTCCTCTGTGAGGGACCATCCTACTTTGTTATCAAGGTTAAACAAAACAGGTGCAAGCAAAAGAACAACACGCTCGGACTTGCTCCTTCTCCAACCAGCTTTGAGAAAGGTTATTTCATAAGACAACTCACTCAAACTAGCCCACGAAGAAACAAATTTATGTTGTATCATGGAATTAAGATCAATCCATTCTATGGGAAACTGTAGGTCTAGATGATGAGGCACTAAACCATGCAATGCTAGTAAAAGAGAAGCAATGAGGCCCCCACAAATTCCACCTTTCTCGCGGTGAGCAACAAGACAGAAAGCTATCAAAGCACCCAAGTTGTAAAACCTATCTTGTTTAAGAGCAGCAGAGATGAATGCTAGATCATATGAAGATAACTTATTGGCAGTTTTCCTAGCAAGAACACACTTGAAAATAAAGTAGGCAAAGTAGCGAATGGAGGGGAGATGAATGTTACGGATTTTCTCGCTCTCCTTCGAGAAGCTGCTCCCTTGGCAAATTTCTGCGTACAAATCCATGAGTGGTGCGGGTCACTCCTTAATCCTTCCACATGATCCCCACTGAGGTACCTTAATAGCTGCACAAAAGTCATCAAGAGAGAGGTCGACTGCTATATTGTAAATTTTGTAACGGACCATATGGTTAGGCAAAGAGTGACTAAATCGATAGTCTTGCACTACAGACATGGTTAGTTTCACAAATTGACAGGGTTCATCCTCCGCAAAGTGCTCCAATCCTGCATTAACAACCAAGTATGGAAGTCCTGGGAAATTCCTGCAGCTCTCATGAATTCGGAGCATGGATAGATGGAAGGAAAAACTTCCTCCTCTCAGTGAACCTTCATAACCTCAGGCACCCTCAGTTCATGTTGGTTTAGTTGATGCTCATTCATCTTCTATTCTAAAATTTAAACATCTATTAAACAAGTGATTGCAAAGTGAATATATAATGAAGGGCACTACTCATAGGGACTTGTATGAGGCCTAAACATGCATCAAAACTATATCTCTAAGCATCAAACAAGCTTAGAAGCTCTCATAACCTGTCACCTACAACAACAAAATACTCAAGATATAAACCACTAAACACAAATCTACTTGGACAAGCGGAGGAGTCACATACCGGAGAACAAATGCTCCAATTTTCAGCAGCAAAGATGGGCTGAGCAAGGAGATCGAAAAATCAAGGGCAAGAACGCGATTTTGAGCAATGAACTGGTGTCTACTCAGGAGAGAGAAGAAAGTGGCAAGTGAGAGAGTGAGTGGAGGGCCAGGGGTGGCCCACACCATAGGCAGGCGTGCCCTAGGGCTGGCCGTGCCACCAGGTGGTGTGCCTGCCTAGTGGCCCCCCCTGGTACCTTCTAGGCACTCCTCTACCCCTTTTTTCACAGAAAAATTTAATATGAATTTTCTGGAATTTTTCGAGACACTTTATTTTTAGGAAATTTTCAGGTCTAGATGAATGATTTTTTGACAGAAAGATTTTTTTGGAAAGATGCAAAGACAAAACAAGGCTAGAACTACAGAAGTTCTAAGACACTCTAACATGCAAGCAACTAACAACATAAAACAAAACTAAACGAAAGAAAAAACTAAATGTATAGAATAGAAGTAAGCGGAGATAATCATGGTGAAAACATTGTTTTGTTCAATGAAATCCTTTTTTTAACAAGGTTGATCAGGTCTTGTTACCAAAAAAAAATATATGAGACAAAACTTTGTATTCCACTAATGTTTATGTTACCTAAACTTTGATAGCAATGGTCCCAATCATAATAGTTTCAAATTTTTCTCTTGGTATGGGACAATATATTTCTCCAACTTGAATGCCCTCAACATGTTCAATTGAATTCAAACCATAAGTCCTATCAATCTTCTTGGGGAAATAAACAGTATGCTCATTGTCATTAACATTGAAGGTTACCATTCCTTGATTACAATTAATAACAACTCCTACAGAATTAAGGAAAGGTCTCCCAAGAATAATAGACATATTATCATCTTCAGGCATTTCAAGCACAACAAAATCAGTTAATATCAAGCAATTATGAGCCACTTGAACAGGTACATCCTCACATATACCAACAGGAATAGTGGTAGATTTATCAGCCATTTGCAAAGATATATCAGTTGGTATTAATTTTTCTAGTTGAAGTCTCTTATAGAGAGAAAAAGGCATAACACTAACTCCAACTCCCAAATCACACAAAGTAGTTCTAACATAACTATTCTTAATAGAACAAGGGACAGTTGGAATCCATGGGTCTCCAAGTTTCTTAGGAACCTTACCATTAAAAGAATAATTAGCAAGCAAAGTAGAAATTTCTTTATTAGGGATCTTCCTTTTATTCGAGACAATATCCTTCATATACTTTGAGTAAGGAGGGAATTTAATAGCATCAGCCAAAGGAATTTGCAAGAATAAAAGTTTCATCCACTCACAAAACTTATTATAGTGTTCATCTTCCTTTGACTTGTGTTTCTTATCAGGTAAATGCATAGGTTTTTGGACCCAAGGCTCTCTTTCACTACCATGTTTCTTAGCAATAAAATATTCTTTAGTGTATTTAGTATTAGTAGTGTGCTTTTCTGGTTCTTCAACTTTTTCTTTATTAGGAACATCATTTTCTTCATTACCACTTTCAGTTTCAGCATCAGAGACATATATACTATTAGGATCTTTAGTAGGTTCAGAGGGTTCTACAATAGTTTTATGTTTCTTTTTTCTTTTCTTACGAGTAGTACCACTATTTTTAGCTTGTTGAAAATCCTGCTCAATTCTTTTGGGATGCCCCTCACGATATAGAGGATCCTGGGTAGCAGCACCACTTCTAGTTCTAATTTCATAAGCATGTTTTTCTTTAGCAGCATTAACTAGCAAGTCTTTTTGCACTTTAATAAGTTGACCTATTTGAGTTTGAACCATTTGAAAATGTTTGACAATCATTTTAACATCATTAGAGGTTCTTTCCACAATATCTTTTAACTCAACAATAGCTCTAGTGTTTTCCATTAGATGATTTTGCACCCTTTTATTAAAATTATCTTGCTTAACAATGAAAATATCAAATTCTTCTAAGCATTGATCATGAGGTTTAGAGTAAGGGATATCACCTTCATCAAAGTGTTGGAGAGAGTGTACCTCAATGGTGGATGAATGGGGGATAGGCTTACATAATTCTTCTATAGGAGGTAAATTCTTGACATATGTAGCTTTAATTCCCTTCTCCTTAAGACATTTCTTAGCTTCCTTCATTACTTCATCATTCAATTCAATAATTCCCCTCTTCTTAGATGATGGTATAGGCGCCGGTATAGCTGGTTCAGGTATAATTGTTTTAGGTATAGCTGGTTCAGGAGGAGTCCAATCTTCATAGTTCTTGCTTATTTTAGCCATTAATTCCTTAGCTTCCTTGGGAGTCCTATTCCTGAAAACACAATCAGCACAACTATCTAGGTATGTCCTAGATTCTTCAGTTAGTCCAGTATAAAATATATCAAGAAGCTCATTCTTTGGTAATGGACTTCCAGCCTGTGCATGAATCAAAGCACAAATCCTTGCCCATGATTCAGGCAATATCTCTTTTTCTCCCTGTTTAAAATCAAAAAGTTCCTGCAAAATAGCATGTCTAGCGCTAGGAGGAAAATATTTCTACAGGAAGGTACTAATCAAGCAATCAGGGCTATCAATAGATCCAGGAGGTAAATTACTAAACCAAGTTTTAGCTTCTCCTTTTAGTGAAAATGGGAAAATCTTAGCAACAAAGTAAGTACACATCTTAATGTCATCAGAAAATAGGCCACTCATGGTAGAAAGCTCAGTCATATGTGCTACCGCACTTTCATTCTTAGTCCCACAAAAAGGTTCTTTCTCAACAATAGCTATGTAAGATAGATCAAGAGAGAAAAAGAAATCATAATCTGTATCTTTAATGTTTATGGGAGAAGCAGCAAACTTAGCAATAGGAGACAATTTGGGTCTAATAGTATGCCTCTCAAGGAGAGTCTTAGCAGCGCTCCTATCATGGGTGTTTTTACATTCTTTAATAAATTCATCGGTCATCTCAACATAATCGTCTTCAATATCATAACTCTCACTAGACTCAGGTGAACTAACATGTGTAGTAGTGTCTTCATTAGGAGTTTCAGTATTTCCAGCTATGGTTCTAGCAATCGTAGCATCTAGGAAAGGACCTAATGAACCACTCTTATCAAGCACAGTAGAAGCAGCATCATAAGTATCAGAAGTTTCAGATTCAGCAGTAGTAGCAGTGTGTGTAGCATGTGTATGTGGTGGTGTAACAAGCTTACTCATAATAGATGGTGAATCAAGAGCAACAGAGGTGTTCAAAACCATACCTCTTCTTGTAGTGGATGGTAAAATAGGAACCTAGCCATCACGAACCTTACCCATGATGGATGGATAGCAACAAACAATAGAGAATCCAAGTGAACTTGATAAATAAAGCTATGCTCCCCGGCAATGGCGCCAAAAAATAGTCTAGATGACCCACAAGTATAGGGGGTGTATCGCAGTATTTTCTAGGGAAGTGAAATCCAATTTATTGATTCGACACAAGGGGAGCCAAAGAATATTTATAAGCCTTAACAACTAAGTTGTCAATTCAGCTACACCTGGAAACAATCTTGCTCATAGTAGTTTATCAGTAGCAACAGTTTTGTAGTAGGAATAGTAAAGTAACAACAGTAGTAAAGTAAAGACAGTAGTAACTATAGTAGTAAACAATAGGATTCGAGTGCGATAGGCATAGGGATGGATGGACGGGCGTTGCATGGACAAGACAATTCACATGGCGATCAGAATATAGGGCAATTGTAGATAAATAAGATAAAGCATCCAAGTACTAGATAATCCTAGGCATGTGTCCCATATATAGTCATACGTGCTCACAATGAGAACTTGCACAACATCTTTTGTCCTGCCGGCCCGTTTGCAGCGGGGCCTCAAGGGAACTACTGGCAATTAAGGTGCTCCTTTTAATAGAGCACCGGAGCAAAGCATTAACACTTCGTGAACACATGTGATCCTCACATCAAAGCCATTCCCTCCGGTTATCCCGATTTTTGTCACTTCGGGGCCATTGGTTCCGGACAACAACGTGTGTATACAACTTGCAGGTAAGACCAAAAACAATACTATCATAATGAATCAATAACATGTTTAGATCTGAAATCATGGCACTCGGGCCCTAGTGACAAGCATTAAGCATAACAGGCCGCAACAAAGTCAAAAAGCACTAATAGTAGATACTAGGCACCATGCCCTAACAATCTGATGCCATTACATGACTGATCTCATCCAATCCCAACCATCCCCATAGCCTACAGTGGAGGATTACTCACTCATAGATGGGGGAAACATGGATGGTCGATGGAGAAGTGATGGTGATGATGATGGCGATGATCTCCTCCAATTCCCCGTCCCGACAGGGTGCCAGAACGGAGTTTCTGGTGCTGTTTCGTGGAATCTGGTGGTGGCGGTGGAGCAGAATTCTTTCTGGAAAAACGTCGACCCCCCCTGAGTTTTTAGGTCAGAAGGCATCTTATTGGCGAAGATGGAGACCAAGGGGGTGTCTGGGGCAGCCAGACCACCCCCTGGCGCGGCCAGGCCTAGCCCGTGCGGCCAGGTGGTGTGGCCTGGGCCCAGCCCCCTCCGTCTCGTATTCTGGCTCCGGGAGTCTTCTGGTGAAATAGGATTTTTGGCATATTTTTCGGGTTTTTTCCTGATAGTTAATTTTCTGCACAAAAACTAAACACCAAGGCAATTCTGCTGAAAACAGTGTCAGTCTATGTTAGTTGCATCCAAATCACACAAGTTTAGAGGAGAAACAATAGCAAAAGTGTTCGGGAAAGTAGATATGTTTTGGACGTATCAGGCATCTCCATAGCTTTGTGAAAATCTTTTTGTAAAACATTTTGGAAACCTTTTTGAAAAGTTTTGTAAAACACTAGGATTGGGTCACCCATTTGTTCCCTTCTTCCGGTCGTCTGACGACCAAACTCCTTTCCTTTCCCTTCCAACCATCCCCTAGTCAAAACCATCCTCCTTTTCGACCATCTCATGGTCAAAACGTTTTCAAAGCCCTTGCTTTTCCGAATTCCTTTTTGAAAACAAAACCAACACCGCTCTACAGCAACCTTCCCAACCGTCCATGACCGCGGACATGACTATTCGAATAGATTTACACTCTGCAGAGGTTGTACACTTTAGCCACACCATCCGGCTACCTGGCCCTGATCTACACCGATCGTGGGTCGAGTAACCGATCAAGACTCTCCGAAAGCCCACTCCAGTATAAGTGCCTACCCTATGAGTGTTATCCCCCTCAATACCGGGACGCCCTATATAGTTCACAGCTAACCAGAGTGCTTTTTCCACTTCCCGAGTGTTCGCTTTCAATGAGGGCCTCATAGTAACGCGTGGAGGTCCGTAGACCCTTCGTTCCTTCTCCCGGTCAATGTTTTACATGGATCGTTGTCTAGAGAAGGCCCACCCTCCGGGGATTTGCATCCCCTGTAGTTGTTGTGAGGCATCTTACACCAGAATAAACAATCTTCAAATCTAGCCATGTCCCATTTCAGGGTAATGTGGTTGCACGGGTTAATTGTTCTAGCAAACTGCAAAGAACCGGGTTCGTTTTTGTAAACCTTTTTCCTCCGGTTTCCTCCAGTATTTTGTAAACAAAACCTTTTTCTTTCTCAACAACTCTTGGGATGTCTCAACTCCCCAAGGTTTTATCATAAAACATTTAGTAACACTTTTCCTTGGGTTTTCCCATCCTCTAGTTTTGCTTCGGCTAAAACAGGGTCTCCAAAGGGTTATGGTGTTATGCACCATCTATTCTACTAGGGGCCAGTAGGTGTCATCAGGGGGGTTGTACTTAGCAGTACAATGGTGTAATAGTTTGGAGGAGCCAAACCACTACCATATATACATCAACATATAGTAAAACAGTGCATTTTTAATAAACAGAATATAAAACATGCATAAGTAAAATAGTAGGACAAGGCTTATGAGAAAGAAGGTGGCTTACCTGTGATTAGAAGTATGGCATATATATGTCCCTGGACTTCTTCTTAGAATACCATAATACCAATAATAATTACCACTTCTTCTGCTCTCCTATTTCATGGCAACTATCGTCGTCCAGATAGCACATGCAAACAAACCAAACCACAATCAACACAAGGCATACAAGCATTAATATAATACAGCAAACTAGTGAACACTACAAGTTTAAGATTCAGGAGGTTTTGAGAGGATTGGATTTAGAAGATGGAGATAGCCTTGGAGACATGGAGGAACATCCCTTAGGGTTTGTAGCCGAGGAACTACCTAGGAGGGGTTTTTGGACCAAGGACATATTATGTACGATACCATTGTGTAAAAATGATACAAACAGGTAGGGTTGATAAAATGAAACCAACAAAAGTGGTTTCACTATTTTATCACTTTTCTTTAAATAGTTATGATTTTCCTAGTGAAATAACTTCTAGTTTTGGCGAATAAATCACGAGAAAGGTTCTGGAGCTCCAAATATTATTTCCTTGGATGAGTAAGTAGTATTTGATGTACTGAATCACTGAGAGTTGAAATTACCTCAAGATATTTATCAGAATGCCCTCAAGAAATTCCCAAAGGCAGTTCTTGAGTCAAATTGTCTTTTTCACCAGAATAATTCTACAGGTCTAAATGATATTAGGTAAAGGAAAATGGATAGTTATTTCAAATACCTTCCAGTAAAAATTGGAATCACTATTTTTGGAGTTGCCGAACTTCTGGAATGATTTATCTAGTGAATACACCACATACATAAGTATTTAATTCAATAAAACTCAACAGGGGATCAAGATTTCTTGAAAACCTGGGATTTGGTTAATATTGATGTATCACACCACTGAGAGTTAGAATTAGGTCAATACCACATATGGTTTGCTCTAGAGAAATTTCTAAGGACAAATTAGGGCTGTTTTTGTTAATTTTTCTATGGACAAACTAGGGAGCAAGTTAGTATGGGGCCAAGGTGACATTAAAGGCATCACTGATACCTTCCAAAACAAAGTGGTTTTGTTCAAAATGGAATTGTATAACTCACATAAGGATTTTATTGGCAGAAAAGATATATCTTAGTGGGTGATTTATTTTAATTAATTTAAACATTATTTTGGTCCACGTGTTGTACTTCATGCTAGGTACAACATGTATTCATGTAAGAATTTAGATCTGGGCATAATATGGGAATTTCCATTTTCAATTCGAATTAAACCAACAAGGGTAATAAACAGATTTGTAAATTAGAATTAAAAAGGGAAGGAGTTAGGGGCTTACTGGGCCGGTTCCAGAGGGGATTTGGGCCGCGCAACGCAGCAGCCGGCCCGCTGGCGCCGGATCAGTGGGCGGGAGCCTGAAAATCGAACCCGGGGCGGGGCCCGCACGTAGGTGACCCAGGGGCAGTGAAGATGTATGGGCAGATCTAGGCCGTTGGGCTAAAGATGATCGGACCACGCCGGTGCTTCTTCTTCCTTTCAACGAGGGCAACGGGCTGGAACCCTAGCAGCGATGGCGGCTCATCAGGGAGGGTCCAGCGATCCTCGCCGGTGTCGAAGGAGGGGCGGAGGAGAAGCGGTGGAGCAAGGCGGCCCCGGAGATGGGCGGCACGGCCGGTTTCCGCGACTGGCTCTTGCTCGCGCAAGGACGCCCGAGAGGAGTTGCGACCGAGCTCGACAGTGGCGATGGTAGGGATAGTCCTGGGGAAAAAGTATACTAGGATTAGAAGGATAAGGTCGAGGCGAGTCCATCTGAGGTACATGCAAGAGTAGAGGTGCAGAGGCTAGAGCACCTCGAGTAGATCTTGGAGAAGGCCGAGAAGGGAGTTTCTTCGTATCCCGGTCAATAGAGAGGGATATAGGGTCTGAGCTTCTGGGGAAGGAAGAAGGAGTGGAGGGGGTCATAGTACTGTGGCATGCAGAGAGGGAGAGGCATGGTGGAAGGAGCTTCGCTCGATTTGATGGAGAAGGCCGAAGCTCCTCGCTCTCCTTCTCTCTAGCAGGACAGAGCAAAGGAGGGGGACATGGGGGCTCTGGGAGGTAAGTGGGAGCAGAGGGGGTGAATGAGGGCGAAGGGAGGCGCTGGGGTGGCCTTGGGCTATTTATTTTGGGAGGAGGAGGTCCATGGTGGACTTGGCATACATAAGGCTAGGGTGTGTCCATGGCTTGCCCATTGGTGGCTATGGGCGGTGGAGAGGGAGTGTGGGGTGTGCTATAGACATGCAGAAGCAGAGGGGCAGTGGGGGCAGCTGCAAGATTTAATAAAGATCAACACAAGACTTGGGACTTGTCTCTCCTCATAGACAAACATAAGGGACAAAGGGTGAGGGGTTGCTACAGGGATATGCCACAGTGTAGCACGACCAGGTGTGAGAGGTGTGTTGTAAGGATCACTTGTCTAGGTTGGGGGAAAGGGTGGAGGGGTTTTGGTTAATGATTTGAAAGTATTTCAATCTTTGGCCTTAGAGATGATCATGAAGAGACTGTAGAAAATTGACCTTGGCAAGGTGGGGCAAGGATGCTGGTAGATATATGAGTTCAATACACCTCACTAGGAATTATTTGAGATTTTTCCATGATTTAAAAAACCTCTTAAATCCATTTATGCAGAAATTGCAGAAGTAGATTCTTGAAGCTCATTTGATATTTTTCCATTGGACAAGGTGATTTTTTGGCATGGAATGGCCCCAAATACCATTTCACACTTTAGGGAATTTTCCCAAGATTTATTGTGGCTTAAAAGTTTTTAAAACAATTAATATTCCATTTGTGCCATTTAAGAAAATAGGCAAAAAGAAATAATAAATGATCTCAAAACTATTTATTTTTGATATGTGAGGGTAGGGTATGATATATGGACCTCAAATGAGCCAAAAGTTGGAGAGGTGTTTTGGCAAAATCCAAACTTCCCTTTATGGAAGAAGTTTTGGAGGTTTTGTCTATTAAAGGATTTAAATAGATCTTGGTCCAAAATAATTATTCAAAAAACCTTGGTAAATCTTTATAATCAAGGTATATGGTGTAAACAAGGTGTAACAAGCATGATCAACCTTGGGATTTGAGAATCAAAGTTGATTTTGGTGAAAAACTATAGATTAAGGATCTAAGGAAAGATTGTTTTCATGCCACCAAAACCTTGTTGGATCTCGGAGCTCAGATCTCCCCTTGGGGCATGGGATAGATGGATGGATATTCCAAGTGATGTACATAAATATGGTATAGAGGTTTGAGCTTGATCTTACTTGAGTTCACCAAGAATTGATTTGAAACTTTGAATAAAATAAGCGTGCCAAAGCAGATTATCAGATAGCCTTTAAAACCTTGTGGGCTTATGAAGCACAAAGATCCACTTGGAACAAGTGAAGTAGATATTTATAGACCTATATGAATAGAAAACAACCATGCAAATAGTTGGTACATAGAAGGTGGGATAGTGGGGTGAGCTTCTGTCAAAGTAGGCATGTTGACTAGATTTGCAGGAATAGTTATTCTCTTGCCTGCAAAACCATCAAGAACAAGTGGGTTGGAGGATGATCTAACCAAGGGAAAGAGTGGTACTTGGTAGTCATTAGGATGGTTAACAATATGGTTAGAATGAATTTTCAAAAATGCACAAGGTTTGAGAAGAGGATGCATTCAAAAAGGTGATGTTGAAACAGATTCCAGACTTAGCCAAATTTGGCAGATTTAGGGTTTTTGACTAGAATGTGGGTTGTGATGATTTTGATGGGTTGCAAGGTACCAAAGCATCATCAAGTGGATGATGTTGAAGTGTAGATTGAGTAGGAAGGATCTATGCTTGATATTGGTCTTCATTAACTTGGAAACTTCTAGAATGGAGCACTTCAGAGTTGATCTGGTTAAGAGTTTTAGATGAGCACCTAGTGGCTAGAGATCAGATCCAGCTTGGTTGACTTATTTAGGGTTGACACTATTGGGTTAGATAGACGATAGATGATGAGCTCCTAGGGTTGCTCACACTATCTCCTAAGCTGACAAATCAAGCAGCAAATCAAGGCAATTCATCAGACAGCAGATCAAGGTAACTCATCTTATAAACTAAGCAAATCCACTACTAGGGTTACCATCAAGTCTAACTTGAGGTAAGGTTGGGCAATTTGAAAAGGGTTGGAGTTTGAATAATATGAGAGTCCCATGTATCTCTACCAAGAGTAGAATTCAAAAGCTTAATAAAGGTGTTTTGGGAAACCTAGAGAGAAGAGTAGTTGAAGGTTCTGTCTTGACAACATAAGGAGATAGTATTTTATAGCTCTCCATAGTTTGATCAATAGAAGCTAGTAAAATAGTTGGTTTGCAAAGGCTTCTTGGTTCAGGTTTTGAAATGCCAGAACATTTGAGAATATGGAAATTAAGCCAAGACAGTTTTGGGAAGTAGCCTTTGTCAACTGGTGTTGAGGTAAGGAGTATATCTTCTAATACACAATCATAGTCAAACAACAGGCAAACACTTCATCACTAAACAAGAAAAAGTTTTTGTTCCCTCGGATTTTTGCATTCTGGACAACTAATCAGGGTTGCTAAAATTGGGATGTTACAAAATATTTATATAAATTGATGATCAGCAAGCACCATCAAGCGGGACTTGAATATAGTTAGTATATACACACTAATACTTAATAAATAACAGTCTATTTGGAACTCAAAGGTAGTATCCTGCCTACAGGAATCATTATACACTAATAATTTATAAAAGGCTACAACCCGCCTATCACACCATGATTCTTTTTCTTGGATTGCGTTCTCATGTTCTCTAGACGCCTCTCCAAATTGAGACCTTGAGGTTTAAGTCTAAAATCCATGTCTGCAAAGTTGTTCAGAAGAGTAATGAGTATGGATTGTCCAAATGATGTTATTGTGTGACTCAAAAGGGGCAAAAAAAACCTGATTAATGCATTGGCCACACATGAGGTCTTGTTATGTTCCGCCAAGATAAAAAAATGAAGCAATTATGCGCGGTAAATAACTAATTTAAAACAATAACTCTAATCATGGTAATACGTAAGGATTTTAGTATCTACAATTAGAAGCATAGAAGATGCCGATCTCTCCTCTCTAAACTATAAAGGAATCTGACTCAGTTTGACATTAGCAATCTAGTACTAACCCTCATAAAAAATGCCTTGTTAGCTAAGCCTTACTTATTTCCCCTAAACCCAAGCAAGTTTAACCTCTTAGCCATGAGATATTCCCTCGACAACGATACCAAAACAAAGCTAGACTGGTTATAAGTTGATTCTAAATTACAGTAAGATATGTTTAAGTAAACAAAAGATTTCTGGTACTAACTAAGCTTTCAACTAAACAATGATCCCGTGCAGAAACTGAGGCATGGTGCCAAGATCGTAAAAAAAATCAGCGAAATAGTAAATATATAACAATACTATACATCAGTCATTGGGAGTTATATAAAAAACAATCATTGAGAGTTACCTTTGCCGATAGTGACATGAACATAGAGGACAATCTTCCGTCCAAGGATGCACACCAAACTGATCTTTCAGAAACTCTGGTAGTACAAATCCATAGAAAGGGCAATGACATAAGAAATTAGTGAACTATATGATATATGTATGATCTATAAACAACTTCACTTGAAATACAAAAAACACCACTATAGCAGTATGTGCAGCAATAGTCCAAAATACAAGGAAGTCTATATTCTAAATCATATATTCAATACTAACATTAGCCAAGATGAACTACTCTCTTCAATCCAAATTAATTAACTCGGATTTTTCTAGATTTGGATGTATTTAGACATGTTTTAATGCTAGATATATTCGAATCTAGAGAAAACCGAGTCAATTAATTTGGATCGGGGAGAGTACTATATTTAACTCTAAAAAAGGATTGGAGAAGTGATATTGAAGCCAACAAGATACCAATATTTACCTAATATGATCATACAAATGAAATTCAGAGCTGCAGTCAAATCCCCCAATGTAGCCATACATAGGTAATTCTAAGGTTTACATAGACAACGATATTTACAGGAAAGAATGCCCCGAAGAAAGGTGGACTAAACCTGAACTAAGCTGCCACAGGTGATGCACAAGTTAGATAGGCAAAAACTGCTCACGTGACATAAATCTGGGAAGATAGACTGAACTCTAAACTGAGCTTGGGTTGCAAAAAATCTCGCCGTAGTACAAAAATGATACTGAAATATATGTAGGGGCATTGTATCTTGTAATGTAATTGGACAATGTTCTAAAATAATTCAGGTAAGCTTCAGCTTTCACTTTCCCTGGATCAATGCTTTATATATTACCTCCAACATATTCTCATCCTTCTCTATATGCTTTAGAAGACCATCTTGGCAGCAAATCTGAGCAGAAAGTTCATTTTCTAGGATACCCACAACAAAAATTAGAAGGATCTTCTTACCACAAAGGAACTACATGTACATTCCATTAAATATGTGAAAAATGAAAATCTCAAACTGACAGACAAACTTTTGGTAGATCTGGATATTGGCTTCTTTATCTATTAGAATAGAGCAACACAACTACAAAGATCATAAGGAATGAGAATACAACAATTAAATTCTACTTATGATTTTCGTTGACCAACACTTAAGAAAAGTAATGTTAACTTGTTATCTACTTGTTCCATTTCTAGAAAAATAAAATATATAATGCTATTGTGCATCTGAAACATAGAGGACGTCAAATGATGTTAGACCTAGATCACAAAGTTCACAAATTTCTAGCTTTAATATATCATCATTCAGGAAAGAAGAGAAGTTAAAACAAGACAATATTCCAAAGAAATCAAAACAGCTCCCCAATCAACAGATGCCATGGTACAAGGCATGCTGGCCATAACCGTCCACTACCTGCGTATCCTTTCTTCAAATAGTGAAACTTTATTGAGATTAGCATTTGTTACGCTGCAAACCTCCATGTATTCTTAATTGGGTCCTGCAAAAAATGTCAGCTTACTATCAGCATGTGACTATATTTCCTATGTAAATGATTGGGTCTTGCAAAAACATGTCAGATTACTATCAGCATGGAACCATATTTCCTATAGTCAAGAAGCAAAAGATAACACTTACCATGTGTCCGTATTAATATTATTCTAGATGCTTCATATACCATCTCCTGTAAGGTGGAAATGATGATCAAACATATCAGAAAGGGCATGGTGGAACCTAACAGAGCAAGGAGATTCTCACAAAAATAGAGGGTCTATCGTTTCAGAACACTATAAATCAAGGTACTGCCCTAGTTAACCAATAATGCTTATTTAGTACCCTTCTAAGAAATAAAAATAGAAATAAAAGGAAGCAACCCACTCTGGCTGATAATAAAAAATGGACGATGAATAATAAAAGATGGACAATGAATAACCACTGATGCATTTATAGGTTCCTCAGTTAGACAAATTACAATAAATAACCATATGATATTTCAAAAGTTGAAGTCACCAACTACATGTTCAATATAACTCAATTAGACATATTACTGAGCTGAAACTTTTTATACTTTTTAGTAAAATAATAACCAATAAGATCCCATGCATTTTTTAGTATGAAGGATCCTAATAAAATTATGTAGTCTCAAGCACACAACTAAGTAACATGACCACAACATGGATGGTAATGACTATTCAAAACTAAGAGAATGTGATAGTAATATCCTAGTGTCATTAGCTTCTTGCACAAACCTTGGCCTATCTATATGCATATAAATCCACATGGAATACCATTGTAAGGAAAGGATTTTTCAGGCCCTATGTAGAGAACATGTAGGATTCATGATTTTCCTTACAAAACGGCTAAGTACACCTAGTGTGCTCAACTCAAGCATATTAGGTAGACACCATCCTTCAATTGCATATGCTACTTCTGAATGCTTCTTTTGGGCACCAAATATAGTCCATCCTTGTGTTTGATCAATACAAATGATCGATAATTGTGTTTCAGCTAGCTGAAAATAAAGGACCACCTTGTCATCCCAAAGGGAAATAAATAAATGGATAGTCAGATAAAACAAATCTGACATATCGTAGATGGATTCGCATGGCACTTTGGGGAGAGGTAGCCACAATGATATTATATACATTCTAGATGCATTTGTTTTTTATAAGCCACTAGTATCCAGGATAAGGCACTATAAAGGGAAACTGAATTGCTACAACTAATTGTAACATGCCATTCTGGAATGACATAAATAAATGCATGTTGCATCTTGACATAATTTGGAAGCAACCGAGATTAAAAAATAGATTGAAAACATAGATAGAGGAAACCTGGAAAGGTTCTATTGGAACATAGGGGCCATGACGATGGCTCCAAACTAAACTTCTGATTGTGAAAGGATTTTATATATATATGAAAGACTCAGACCCATATATATGCACACGACATGAGCATGCACCAGGAAAATTGCCCTGATTGGCAACATGAATATTGTCAATATTATATTCCATGGAATTATAGCAGGATAAGTTGGAATTAGGCAACAAAAGTTGAATTATATTGCAAAAAATTAGTATCGTTGGATTCGTATTGAAAACACTTTCTAATGATGCTAATTTTATACTAATAACCTTTATATATTTTGAGTAATTCTTGTTCAAAGAAAAAATACGCAAAACAAGGACACCTCATTCATTGAAATGGAGGGAGTACTAAGATCACAGCTACAGAGCAAACGAACATCAAAAAGAAACTATAGAGCAGACAGGAGAGAAAGGAACTGCAAGGTATAGTAGTTAAATGTTATATGGAACCGATGGAATATTAAAAGAAAAAACAAATATGTCTCTAGTTTGCAAATGCTTGATGATTTACTCGGTTCATTGGCTGCAATGCTCATCTACAAAACAAATTACCAACATCCTTTCATAAAAAATAGTTTCTATTCAAACTTATAGTACTTCTCTTAATAATAATTCTAACTTGTTTCATAGAAAGAGATGCCCTCGATTTTGGATAGGACCCAAATCATATCAACAAAAGAAGTTAAGGAAACAAATAACCTGGACCGGAAGGAATTTAATTACCACATGCTAATGACTAATAGTGGATAAATTATTTGCGTTCTTGTTGGGAGAGCATTTCTACTATGTGTATTCTGAAACTACAAAAAATGAAAAAAAGTCACTCTAGCTATTTGTGAATCACGTGTGTGACCAGCATGAAGTTGTGAAGAAAAAACTGTTAAAAAACTTGACTAAAACAATTTATAGTTATCTGAATTCGTGAAAACTAAAGATATTGCAGAGAACACAGGAATAACAATAGCAGATCTAAACCCGCAGTACTGTGCCAGGAGGGTAAACCTTGATAGAAATAATTACTCCTGCTATGAACACCCACATTTTATCACCTGACGCCGTGGGTCGCAGCTCAGGTATCACTAGTAATACCCTGGTAATCTCCAAAAAAAAGGACAGAGCAACTAAGTGAAGCCAAATACTAAGTCATCCCAAAGACCAAGTCGTACCAAAAAATTATCCCAAACCAATCATCCCGCTGCTTAGCTATGATTCTGCAAATGAGATAAAAGATATTATTAGACCAGACTACATTATTGCTTGATAGAAAAATGGTTATAGAGAGAGAAGCTAGCTAGGAATGAAGTATACCCTCCTGGCTGCAGCAGCGGGAAGAAGGCACACTAGAAAGAGTCGCGAACCATGCATGAAAGCGCGCGTGCCAAGAAATGAGAAATGACATGCATCATGGGTCGAGTCGAGGAAGGAGGATTGTAAGATTACCTCATCCTCTTCTTAACATAGATATAGGCCAGGCGTCGATTATCTTCCTCACGTGGACATGTATGATCATTGATGTGGCGCTTCCGTGGGAAAGGAGCAAAGCTGGCCCGTATACAAACAATTAAATGGAATTGATCAGTAAGTTGCAGTGCGATCATAGATTTCCGCTTGATAGCAATGCAATCAACATGCTACCCAAAGCCGATCTTTGAATTCTGGAAGTCCTGGACAATCTTTGCTGCTTTAGCCCACATGGCTCTCCAGTCCTAGGAAAACTTAATGATTCAAGACGAGTAGTACTATGATGACTAAGGAAATTTGTTTGATCTTCTGTATGTTACTTGCGAGAAAACGGGTATGAAAGGAATACTCTAGATACCTACAGATTTCCGATTAGAATAACTGAGCCCGAAGAAACTTAACGAGGACCCTGGCCTCGAGGCTGGGCGTCCAACAAGGCTCCAGCAACAGGAAGCGAGGGAAGATGTAACCCAAGGCTTGGACAATTTAATTGTAAGACCACCATTAGAAGAATGGCTCATTGCGTTCACATCACAACAACATCCATAGTAATAGTGAAAATTGTCAAGGTAGCGGTGGCATAGGTCTATCTGTTTATCGGAAATTGCAGCACTTACATCAGCACACTTCTTGGAAAAGATAACATACAAACTGAAGAATTTACAGTCTCCTACAAATTAAATTAGTACTCAAAACTTCAAGGCAGTGATGTACTGCTCCTTTCCAACCTGAAATCACATGAACAATCAATCGGGCAGTAGAGTATTTTCCTGAAGAACTAACGAGAGGTGACATTTCACCTATTGATTACTGCAACGGCTATGGTTCGTGCGCACGTCGACTTGGACACGATGAACTCCTGATTATCGATGTCAAAGAAGGAAACGAAGCTGCTCCTAAGCTATGTGAAGTCCATCAGCTCCCACCATCTCCGGTCAACGAGCACGGAGCAGTCAGCGAGCCCACGCGGCGTACGGGAGCTCTTGTACACCTTCTGCAGCGTCACCACCGCTGAGTCCTTCTTGGGGATCTCCTGGGCAACCGCCTCCGCAGCGTCGGGAAACCGCATCCGTCGAGCTCCCTCGGGGCCGTCACCGGTAGCGGCGCGGGTGAGGTGCTGATGGCAATCTCAGTCTCCATCTAGAGCGAGTCAACCGCGTCCGGCGAGCTCCCTCGTCGCCGACAACGGCAGCGGCGTGGGTGAGGTGTTGATGGCGATCTTGGCCTCCCGTATGCTACGAGCTCAACCGGGAGATGGGGTAGCAGCGACTCGACCAGGAGATTTGGTGGAGAAGAATGGGAGTGGAGATTGGGGGAGTCTCTCCCGAAGACGAACCATGAAGCAATTGGGGGAGATGAACATACGGTGTGGGTAGGGGATATGTGCGTCGCTGGGTTACCCGCCGGCGGCCCTTCCCGTGATACACACTATAAAAATAATCAAACGGAGACTGCAACGCGGGCCTAAAAACGTCTGATCCCGTTGTCAGTGACCAAAGCGTTGTTCCCGCAGCAGATTAAGAAATTACTGTTCATGCCCTAAGGTCTAGATCCTTTATAAGCCGGATCGTGGAAGCCTAAGGGAACAACTTACACACAATCTTTGTGATCTTTGGAAACTCGTGTTACAATCTTGTTCTGGTTGCTTTTCGTCTAGCACCCCCGTTACTCTAAACTCGCCGTTTGGACCCTCAAATGGAGTACTCGTCGATAGAACCACGACATGGTGCATCTTTAATTTCCTGATGGTATGATGAACTTCAATTATGTTGAGATATTTATAGATGCAACATATGCTCTCGCCCTATTTGCATATACTAGATTTAGGGGTGCGACTTGGTGCACGACCCCGTGGCTCTCGCAACAGTTTTTGTTTTGTATAACGCTGATAAGAAACATGCTAGAAAATGATGTTGTGTATGAATTGTAGTTTTTTGTGTGTTTACAAAATGGAAGTAATCCATAGCCACCTAGCCAGTCGGCAGGGTCCCACGTCACCCAACCATGCAATCAGAGTCATCCCAATGTATCACTAATAAATACTCCATTCGTTTCAAAATATAAGATGTTTTAGCTTTTTGAAATAAGTGTATAAAACGCTAAATATTTATATAAATTGATGATCAGCAGGCACCATCAAGTAGGACTTGAATATAGTTAGTATATACACACTAATACTTAATAAATAACAGTCTATTTGGAACTAAAAGGTAGTATCTTGCCTACAGGAATCATTATACACTAATAATTTATAAAAGGCAACAGCCCGCCTATCACACCATGATTCTTTTTCTTTGATTGCTTTCTCATGATCCCCAGACGCGTCTCCAAATTGAGACCTTGAGGTTTAAATCTAAAATCCATGTCTGCAATGTTGTTCAGAAGAGCAATGAGTATGGATAGTCCAAATGATGTTATTGTGTGACTCAAAAGGGGCAAAAAACCTGATTAATGCATTGGCCACACATGAGGTCTTGTTATGTTCCGTCAAGATAGAAAAAATGAAGACATTATGCGCGGTAAATAACTAATTTAAAACAATAACTCTGATCATGGTAATACGTAAGGATTTTAGTATCTACAATAAGAAGCATAGAAGAGGCTGTTCTCTCCTCTCTAAACTACAAAGGAATCTGACTCAGTTTGACATTAGCATTCTAGTACTAACCCTGATAAAAATGCCTTGTTAGCTAAGCCTTAATTCTTTCCCCTAAACCCAAGCAAGATTTAACCTCTTAGCCGTGAGATATTCCCTCGACAACGATACCAAAACAAAGCTAGACTGGTTATAAGTTGATTCTAAATTACAGTAAGATATGTTTAAGTAAACAAAAGATTTATGGTACTAACTAAGCTTTCAACTAAACAATGATCCCGTGCAGAAACTGAGGCATGGTGCCAAGCTCAGAAAAAAATTCAACGAAATAGTAAAAATATAACAATACTGTACAGCTGTCATTGGGAGTTATATAAAAACAATCATTGAGAGTTACCTTTGCCGATAGTGACATGAACATAGAGGACGATCCTCCGTCCAAGGATGCACACCAAATTGATCTTTCAGAAACTCTGGTAGTACAAATCCATAGAAAGGGGCAATGACATAAGAAATCAGTGAACTACTCCCTCTGTCCCAAAAGGGATGTCTCAAGTTTCTCTAAATTTGGATGTATTCAGACACTATTTAGTATATAGATACATCTAAATTAAAACAAAGTTGAGACATCTTTTTTAGGACGGAGGGAGTATATGATATATGTATGATCTATAAACAACTTCACCTGACATACGAAAAACACCACTATAGCAGTATGTGCAGCAATAGTCCAAACTACAAGGAAGTCTGTATTCTAAATCATATATTCTGTACTAACATTAGCCAAGATGAACTACTCTCTTTGATCCAAATTAATTGACTCAGATTTTTCTAGATTCGAATGTATTTCGACATGTTTTAATGCTAGATACATCCGAACCTAGAGAAAGCCGAGTCAATTAATTTGGATCAGGGAGAGTACTATATTTAACTCTAATAAAGCATTGGAGAAGTGCTATTGAAGCCAACAAGATACCAACATTTACCTAATATGATCATGCAAACAAAATTCAGAGCTACAGTCAAATCCCCCAATGTAGCCATACATGGGTAATTCTGGGTTTACATAGACAACGATGCTTACATGAAAGAATGCCCCGAAGAAAGGTGGACTAAACCTGAACTAAGCTACCACATGTGATGCACAAGTTAGATAGGTAAAAGCTGGTCACGTGAAAGAAATCTGGGAAGACAGACTGAACTCTAAACTGAGCTTGGGTTGCAAAAAATCTCGCCGTAGTACAAAAATGATACTGAAATATATGTAGGAGCACTGTATCTTGTAATGTACTTGGAAAATGATCTAAAATAATTCAGGTAAGCTACAGCTTTCACTTTCCCTGGATCAATGATTTATATATAACCTCCAACATATTCTCATCCTTCTCTATATGCTTTAGAAGACCATCCTGGCAGCAAATCAAAGCAGAAAGTTCATTTTCTAGGATACCTACAACAAAAATTAGAGGGGTCTTCTTACCACAATGGAACTACATGTACATTCCATTTAATATGTATAAATGAAAAGCTCAAACTGACGGACAAACTTTTGGTAGATCTGGATATTGGCTTCTTTATCTTTTAGAATAGAGTAGCACAACTACAAAGATCATAAGGAATCATAATACAACAATTAAATTCTACTTATGATTTTCGTTGACCAAAACTTAAGAAAAGTAATGTTAACTTGTTTCCTACTTGCTCCATTTCCAGAAAAACAAAATATATATAATGCTATTGCGCATCTGAAACATAGAGGATGTCAAAACATGACAATATTCTGAAGAAATCAAAACAGCTCCCCAACCAACAGATGTCACGGTACAAGGCATGCTGGCCATAACCGTCCATTGCCTGCCTATCCTTTCTTCAGATAGTGAAACTTTATTGAGATTAGCATTTTTTACGCTGCAAACCTGCATGTATTCATAATTGGGTCCTGCAAAAAATGTCAGCTTACTATCGGCATGTGACTATATTTCCTATGTAAATGATTGGGTCTTGCAAAAACATGTCAGATTACTATCAGCATGGAACCATATTTCCTATAGTCAAGAAGCAAAAGATAACACTTACCATGTGTCCTTATTAATATTATTCTAGATGCTTCATATACCATCTTCTGTAAGGTGGAAATGATGATCAAACATATCAGAAAGGGCATGGTGGAACCTAACAGAGCAAGGAGATTCTCACAAAAATAGAGGGTCTATCATTTCAGAACACTATAAATCAAGGTACTGCCCCAGTTAACCAATAATGCTTATTTAGTACCCTTCTAAGAAATAGAAATAAAAATAAAAGGAAGCAACACATTCAGGTTGAGAATAAAAAATGGACGATGAATAATAAAAGATGGACACTGAATAACCACTGATGCATTTATAGGTTCCCCAGTTAGACAAATTACAATAAATAACCATATGATATTTCAAAAGTTGAAGTCACCAACTACCATGTTCAATAGAACTCAATTAGACATATTATTGAACTGAAACATTTTATACTTTTGAGTAAAATAATAACCAATAAGATCCCATGCATTTTTAGTATGAAAGATCCTAATCAAATTATGTAGTCTCAAGCACACAACCAAGTAACATGACCACAACATGGATGGTACTGACTATTCAAAACTAAGAGAATGCGATAGTAATATCCTAGTGTTCATTAGCTTCTTGCACAAACCTTAGCCTATCTATATGCATATAAATCCAAATGGAATACCATTGTAAGGAAAGGATTTTTCAGACCCTATGTGGAGAACATGTAGGATTCATGATTTTCCTTACCAAATGGATAAGTACACCCAGTGTGCTCAACTCAAGCATATTAGGTAGCCACCATCCTTCAATTGCATATGCTACTTCTGAGTTCTTCTTTTTGGCACCAAATATAGTCCATCCTTGTGTTTGATCAATACAAATGATCGATGATAATTGTGTTTCAGCTAGCTAAAAATAAAGGACCACCTTGTCATCCCAAAGGGAAATAAATAAATGGATAGTCAGATAAAACAAATCTGACATATTGTACATGGATTCACATGGCACTTTGGGGAGAGGTAACCACAATGATATTATATATATTCTAGATGCATTTGTTTTTTATAAGCCACTAATATGCAGGATAAGGCACTACAAAGGGAAACTGAATTGCTATAACTAATTGTAACATGCCATTCTTGAATGACATAAATAAATGCATGTTGCATCTTGACATAATTTGGAAGCAACCGATATTCAAAAACAGATTGAAAACATAGATAGAGGAAACCTGGAAAGGTTCTATTGGAACATAGGGGCCATGACGATGGCTCCAAACTAAACTTCTGATTGTGAAAGGATTTTATATATATACGAAAGACGCAGACCCATATATATGCACACGACATGAGCATGCACCAGGAAAATTGCCCTGATTAGCAACATGAATATTGTCAATATTATATTCCATGGAATTATAGCAGGATAAGTTGGAATTAGGAAACAAAAGCTGAATTATATTGCACAAAATTAGTATCGTTGGATTCGTATTGAAAACACTTTCTAATGATGCTAAATTTATACCAATAACCTTTATATATTTTGAGTAATTCTTGTTCAAAGAAAAAAACGCAAAACGAGGACACCTTATTCGTTGAAATGGAGGGAGTACTAAGATCACAGCTATAGAGCAAATGGACTTCAGAAAGAAACTATAGAGCAAACATGAGAGAAATGAACTGCAAGGTATAGTAGTTAAATGTTATATGGAACCGGTGGAATGTTAACAGAAAAAACAAATATGTCTCTAGTTTGGTATCGAATGACAAAGGGAACGGGAATTAGGTATCGAATGACAAAGGGAACGGTAAACGACTATCTCACGGTTCGAGCGATTATATTCGTGAAACGCACGGGGGTCACATGGCCATCTAGGTCCCACTGTTGATCATTGATGTGAGAGTAGTCTCAATCATGTCTGAAGTGTTTCCGTGTTGGGTCCGCAGCATAGAAAACAAAAAAAATTCCTACGGTGTGAACTACACGCCAAGATCTATCTACTAGGTACAAAGCAACGGGTGGACATACATCCAACGAGAACTTACCCTCGAAGACAACGAGTTTTGTTAACGAGTAGGAACTCGTGGTTGATGTAGTCGTACACTTGCCGATCTCAAGATCGTGAGGAAGTCCGAGCGCCGCAACTCAGCAGCGCATCCGCACTCGCACACACGTTCAAGCCACCGGACAACCTCCACCTCCTCGCTCCAGCGATCTAGCGGAAGCAGCAACTCCTTCCAGACGAAATTCCACCGGGAACATGTATCTCACTAATCCGAGACCATGGGGCAATAATTCTAGAGGGGGAGAGAGATCCTTCACAAGGAGGTGTGAGGATGAGGAGGGAATGGGTGGCCTTTTATAGGAGGAGGGGGTGCCCCTCCTCTCCATGGCCGGCGCATGGGGGGTGACCCCTCACCTCCCCCATTCATGTGGTGGTAACCCCTCCACATTAAAATGCCTCTTCACATTCCCTTTTAAAGTCTCCACTTTAAATGCATTAAAATTCTCCAAGTTTAATGCTCTCTCATTTAATAAAACTCTTTTATTAAATTTATTCAGAATTTTTTTAATTACTTTAATTAACAAACATTCACATATAGCCCCTTGCAATAATTCAATATCACATGCAGAACCACTTTCTGCAATTTCACCCGAAACAATTTCCGGATTCTATTGAAACAATTCCTGCGCTTTGCAATTCTTTCGTCTAAAACATATGTGCTCCAAAATGGTGTCTGGTAACTCTTAAGTGTGTCACCCTATGGTTCGCGAATAATGCAGACATGATCGAGGCCCTTCTTCGATCAATAATCAGCAGCGGGACCTGGAGATCCGTACTGACTCCTACCATTCAATGATGACTTCTGTGATCATGAGAACCTTTAACGCTTGTAACTAAATCCCTTTGTCTCGCGATATATTACATGCCCGAGATTCGATCATCGGTATCTCCATACCTAGTTTGATCTCGTTACCGACATGCACTCTTTTCTCGTTCCCGTGATATAACATTCTAGTGATCACATCACTTGCTTCCAAGCTATCTCAATGTGATATCACCGAGAGGGTCCAGAGTATATCTATCCGTCATCGGGATTAACAAATTCCACTCTTGATTCATGAGCCTCAACATAACACCTTCGTAGTACTGAACCCATCTTTATAGTCACCCTGTTACGGTGTGACGTTTGATGTTATCAAGATACTCTTCAGGTGTTAGCAATTAACATGACCTCATGGTCTAAAGATAAAGATTACTTCGTATGATGTTATAGCAATATAAACATAATTACTTGATCGTAATGCTATACTTCGGATGAATGTTCATCACATCATTCCACCAATGGTGTGACCTTGTTATTAACAACATCCAATGTCCATGATCAGGAAACCTTGATCATCTTGTTAATCAACAAGCTAGTCTATAAGAGAGGCATAACTAGGAACCCTTTTTGTTTATTAAACACACATGTATTGATGTTTCCGATCAATACAATTCTAGCATGCAAAATAAAAATCTATCATATATAAGGAATACATAATAACAACTTTATTATTGCCTCTTAGGGCATATTTCCTTCATTCTGAACCGAAGGATGTCACGCTTAAGGGTAAGGACGCTTAGGGTAAATGAGGTATCGTAAGAGAAATAGAGAAAGAGAAACCGGAATAGTTCCGGGTAACATCCGATGGAGATCGGAAGGGGTCCAGAAGGTGTTCCGGAGTGAAGGAATAATATAATATGTGTATTTGAATGTTAATTGGAGAATTAATATTAAATATATTTTTTATTTTATTATTAAAGGCATCATAATGCTAATGGGCCTCACCCGAAGGGAGGCCCAATAGGCATGGCGCCTAGGGAGAGGGGGCCAGCCGGCCTAGGCTTGGTGGGCCACCCTAATGGGTCCCACCTAGGGCTGGCGGCTGTCCCTAGGTGGTCGGCAGGTGTGGGCTTTAGTCCCACACCGCCTGGCCCCTAGGTGGTGCACCCCCTCCCACTATATATAGGGGTCTCCCCTCCCTCTTTGGAATCACCCCATTCCCTCTCATTCTCTCTCTCTCATCCATTGAGGACTTCTTTGTAATATTGGGGAGGACCTCGTGGGTGAGTTCTCCACCTTCACACCACCGTCGTGTGATCTGCGATCTGACATCTACTTCTTCCGCTGCTCGGCTGGATCGGACTCCGGTTGACGTCTCCTACACCGGGCGTGTGACGAACTTCGGAGGCACCACACTTGGGGTGCTTCTCGTCTTCATCAATATACGCCTTCCAGCGTAAGGCGTGCCTTGGTCTTCAAAGGTATGAATACTGTATCCCTTCTCCGTTACTTATGTCTACATAGTATAGATCCTGGTATTAGTGTTCGAGTAGATAGACATTTTTTGTTTTCTGCTACAGAACCCTTTCAGTGGTATCACAGCGGATCTATGGGTAGACATGTCGTACAGATAGAACACATAGCAATATGTGGGCATTGATTCTCTAATTGCTACCCTATTTAATATTATTGTTCATATCGTGGCACTGTTTAATGAAGCGCCCCCCAACCGACCTCACGTGGTGATTCACGAGACTGGTCCACGAATCAAAGTGGCTTAGGGGGTGTCTGTCTCTCTACAGTAGTTGATATGGCATTGACATTGGAGGGCTCTGAAAAGGGAAGAAGAATAGAAATCATTGAATCCATGTTGTGGCTCCACGTTCGTAGGTGGGAAGGGGTTCTACTGCAAAAGCCCTAAAGCCGCGTAAAACTTGCAATAGATAATATAGAAGCATCTATTTTTATTATTGCATAGGGGCAAGTATTATAACATGGCAATGGCAAGTTTGTGAAACTTTCATTGAAGCTATTTATGATGATCATAATGCTATATCCACGTCATAACACTTCACTTTTGAAGTATTACTTATTGTGCTGATACTTATATTGGACGGTAGCATAATAAGATAATCCCTCACAGTATTCCAGTTATCGTATTCCCCTTGTGTGTGCACCACCAAGAAAGTTCTTCGTTATGAGGGCGGCCGTGATGATCGAGGGTCAGACATATCTACGTTCGCATACAGTGGGTGCAAGCCATGTTGCACTGTGAATACACACGAGTTAGAACCGGCGAGCCTAGCATGTACATACATGGCCTCAGAATACAAGAGACCGAAAGGTCGAGCATGAATCACATAGTTGATGTGATCGACATTAGGGAATGTCCACCTTTGATACTGCACCGATGGCCATGATGATCGGGGGAGGTGCAGGGGATAGGGATCATGTGATCACTAAACGAGTAGAGGGATGTTCATTTGAGTGGGAGTTCTTTTGTTTTAAGTTCAAATACATGATTGAAACTTGAACTCATTATTATGAACATGGTCTAAACACTTTGCAAATCCATTGTAGATGTCTCGTCCACCCACCTTCAACCTTAGCACTTTCCTTGAGAAGGACAAGCTGAAAACTGATGGAACCAACTTCACCGCATGGTTCCGCAATCTTAGGATCCTCCTAGTCCCCTACAAGTTGACTTATGTCATTGAGGCTGAGCTTCCGGATAAGCCTGCAGACTCCACCTCCCAGGACGAAAAGAATGTCTGGAAGTCCAAGGCGGACGATTTCTCCCTCATCCAGAGTGGAATGCTCTATGCCATGGAGCCGGAGCTTCAAAAGCGTTTAGAGAATATGAATGCTTTTGAGATCACTGAGGATCTCAAGGCCGTCTTTGCTCCACAGGCCCGTGCAGAGAGGTATGATGCTTCCGAGCTCTTCTTCTCTGCTAAAATGGAAGAGCACAGCAGTATTAGCGAACACGTGCTCAAAATGTCTGGCTACGTTAAGCGTTTGAACGCCCTGGATTGCAAAATCTCGGAGGATCTCGCAATTGATAGGGTGTTGCACTCGCTGCCCCCTAGCTATAAGAGCTTTGTGATCAAATACAACATGCAAGGGATGGCTAAGACCCTTGCTGAGGTGTTCGCCATGCTCAAAACTGCTGAGGTCGAAATCAAGAAGGAGCACACGGTGTTGATGGTCAATAAGACCACCAATTTTAAGAAGCCAGGGCAAAAGGGAAGTGCAAGGGCAAGAAGCCCAAGAGGGATGGCAAGATCGTTGCCAGTACCCCAAAGACTACCAAACCTAGCCCTAAGCCCGGCACAACGTGCTACTACTGCAAAGGGGATGGGCACTAGAAACGCAACTGCCCCAAGTACCTTGAAGACAAGCAAGCCGGCAAGATAGCCGTCAAGGACAAAGGTATATATGATATACATGTTACAAGCGCAAGGAGTAATACCTGGGTATTTGATACCGGATCTGTTTCTCACATTTGTAACTCTCAGCAGGATCTGTAGAGTAGGAGGCCCCTGAGGAAGGACGAGGTGACGATGCGCGTCGGCAATGGTTCGAGAGTCGAAGTGATGGCCGTCAACACCCTGCATCTCCGTCTACCGTCAGGATTACTATTGGTTTTGAATAAATGCTAGTATGTACCCGCATTGAGTATGAATATTGTGAGTGGGTCTTGCTTGTTGTAAGACCGTTATTCGTTTAAATCAAGAACAAATGGTTGTTCAATTTATATGAATGATGTTTTCAATGCTCATGCTCCTGTGTGTGATGGTTTATTCTTACTTGATCTTGATTGTAATACACACATCCATAGTGTTGATGCTAAACATTGTAAGCATAGTGATGATAATGCCATGTTTATGTGGCATTGCCGTCTTGGTCACATTGGCGTAAAGCGCATGAAGAAGCTTCATTCAGAAGGGCTTCTTGGATCATTGGATTTCAAATCCCTTGATACATGTGATCCATGCCTCATGTAGCATCCCATCTGTCTAACATCTGTAATGCTACATGGTCTAGTAATAATAAATGCTATTTCCTACATATAATTGTTGCATCATAATTATATCATGCTCATGTCATCATGGCCACCTTTGCATGCTATGTGAGTGGTACCCCTTTTCAAGCTTCCATATGGGTTGATTTTGAATGAAGGCTCATGTTGGAATATTTTTGAGGCTATTATTCATCTAGTGGAACATACACACTAGCAGGTCTAGATTATATTCAAATACGAGCATATGCCATCTACTCCACATGGAACATCCATCTTATTCCTTTTGGCTTGGCCTTAATTCCATATTGTGTGATGCATGTGAATAAATGCCATGGGGCTTTATCTTTGTTTGCACAAGATTAAACATGGCATTTATTGATTATGCATGGGCCATGCAAGATCACCACCATTTTCTCATCTTTGGGTTTTACTTGGATTGTTGAAGTGGAGCATGGTTCTTTGGGAATCAAGTCAAGTGGCTCCCTTCTTTTGTTGAGCTCCGCCATTCTTAGGGCACCTCCACTCCTTGTGTTGTTGAGCCATATGGCAAGCATAAACCAAGTGGAGTCTCTTTTCTCTTAAGCTCTATTCTTTATTTTGCTCTTACTCAATTTTTCACCAACTTGTTCTTTCTCTCCTTGCCATGTGCATCACTAAGCCTCAACCTCAACCATCTCCTTTCACCCATGCTTGATCTTGTTTTATCATATCAAACCCCAAACCCCAAACCTACCCTACCCTACCCTCACTCCATCACACTAAACCCTTTGCTTGATCATATGGGCAAGCAAAAAAACCCTAACCCTACCTCACACCTAACCATCCCCTCCCTAGCTTCGGCAAGACCCAATCCTCTCTACCTCCTTACCCTAGCCCCGGCCACCTCAGCACCCTCCATCTGTGGCCACCACCCCTTGTGGTTTGACTCGGCCTAACCCTAACCATGCCGAGCCCCATGCCCCTCTATCCTAACCCTACCCGAGCCTCCCTCTCCCTCCTCTCTCTCTCTCTGCCACAAGGCCCACCCGAGCCAAGCCACCTCCCTGTCCTTGCTCTGGCCCCAGCTACACCCCTCCTGAACCTCGCTGAGCACGTGAAGAGGAGGAAGAAAAGGTAGCCGAGCCACCTCCACCTTTTTCACCGTCCACCCCATGTGCTACCCCTCTCCTGCCCTTGCCTACTTACTCCCCTAATGTGCAGCTACCCCAGATCCTCCCCAGGGACCCTGCGCCGCACCCTTCTTCCCCATCTCCCCCTACCACCTCTCTTCTCCATCGCCGGCCATCACCTCGGCTTCGGCTTCCACCAACGGTTACAAGGAGGCGGGCACGGAGCTGGTCTGTCGAGGAAGCAGAGGAGGACCCTGGACCACCCCCTGTTCATGGCGGCGAGGAGAAGACGCCTCGTACCTGCTGCACGCCGGCGCGCACCGACGAAACCCTAGCCGCGGAGCGCCTGTGTCTCCGGCGAACGGCTGCGCTCCTCTCCGTTCCACCACCACCATCAGCCTCGCGGTGAGCCCCCATTTCCCCCTGAAAACCTCTTGGTCCTCCTTGCGTCCTGTACTCGCCGGATCAACGGTCGAACGCTCTCTGTGCATAGCGTTCATGTGCGACTGCCTGCTGTGCGCCGTAGAAGATTCACCTCGTCCACGTAGCCGAACCCAGCACCAACCCGTGCCTAGCCGCTTTGGTCACCGCCGCATGCGCGCACGAGAGATCGCGGGTTCGAGCCCCCGCTGCGCCACGCGCCGTCGACTATCAGTTCCGTCAGAAAACTTGGGAAGAAAAATAGTACCGCGTGGTACTTTTCCAGATAACCCCCCACCTTTTTTGCCAGCTCAACCCGCGCTCCCCAGGCCCCACCTGTCATCGACCGATGCCGTTTTACGAAAAGGCACCTCGGCTTTTGTTGTTTCATGCTCGCGCTTCCCCGGATCCCCCACGTGTCAGGCCCCCGCTGGCGCACCCGCGTGTGGGTCCGCACGAACGCCGGTCCCGCTTGTCAGTTGCTGTGGCTGGCTGAGCGCGCGGTAGGACAGCTCTCTATCGCGCGCAGCGTCGTCAGCTCAGCGTAGCCCCACCTGTCCGTGTCTCTGGCTAGATCCCTCTAGGTATAAAAATGTCTGTTCTTTTCTGTTTTAAATAAAAACAATATCAGATAATGTTAAATATGATTCTAAATCTAGAGTTTAATAACTTTTAATTTGTAAATCCAAATAATACAAACAATATATGTTTTTGAATCAGAAAAATGTGAGGAATTCAAATCTGCCATCCAAAATAAAGTTTGTCTAATTTAAATTTTCGAAATTGTTTAATTGCAATAAAAATGCCTTTTCTTAATTAATTAATAACTTTAATTCTATAATTCCAAATTTGACAAATGATATGTCTAAATTGATCAGCGTGACGAGCCCGTTCTAACTATGCATTCCATGTTCTGACTTGAAGCATCCATCATGTCATTATAAAAAACCAGAACTGTTTATGGCAATAAAACTTGAACAAATAATTAATGAAATGATTTATTCTTGTCCTCACACCTCACCCTTGCCATGCTACTGTATTGCCATGTAAATTGTGCATCATTCATCATGGCATGCTTGTTTGCTTGTTGCATTTTATTCATATGCTTGTGCACTTTATTTATGTTGGCCCTTGTTTGTTTGGTTCTTCTTCGAATAGACGCTGAGCAGGGGAAATATCAGGAATCCCAGGAGTACTACCCAGATCCGTCTCTCGCTTCAACTGAGCTGCCAGGCAAGCACTACCACATGCTTTCATACATATAGTACCTATTGCCTCTATCTTATTATTGCATCATTGAGTTGCGATTGCATTAAATTGGATCCCAAGTACTGCATAGCCTTTATTTTTAAACCCCACCGAAGCTTGTTCCTCCATCCCATGAGCCATTCCTACAGGAGTTGCTTGAGCCATGCGAGTCGTAGAAAAGCATGTGTAGGGTATGTGAGTGTCTGATGAATAATGAGGTACCTAAACAACATAACCTGAGTAGTAATGGGATAACTAATGAAAGAGGCACCTGTGAGCAATATCCTCTATTTGGTTTTTCATGCTCACTTGTGTCCCGTAGGACCCCGAGTACTTGATTCCTGTTCCTTGACCATTCACACTATCCACATCCGAGAGGCCATGGACCCCCCTGAGCCAGAGCTTGATTCATTCTTATTTCTTGGGGCCACAAAGTAGTTTGGGGCTTTATTACTATCCTGTACTTATGCCATGTTTACTGTTGTATCTAAGATTGTGCGAGGAGCACCTGTACTGTTTAAGAATGCGGAGTGTTTTCGCGGCATCGACAAGCCCAGTCACATTTTCGGGCTCCCAGTCGTTTACAGCCATTGACACAAACCTTGGGTCCGTCTCGGAGTCGGCCAACTTCGTTGCGGGTAGCTTAATGGGGTTGGCCCCTGAAATATTTCTGAATCCTGTGATCGCTTTGTCGTGAATGCCTCGTTGGGTTTTGAGTTGGTTTTTCCGAGGTTGATCGAGTGTGTGTTGCTATTTGTGCACCCCTGCAGGGTAAATCTTTCTGAAAGCTGTGTCCGCGGTTATGGACGACTTGGAGCACAGTTTCTCAATCATAGACAAGTACCACTAAAGTACCGCTTTAAATCTGACTAAATACCTGACTAGTAAATAGTGCAATACTCATGGAATGGTTAATAAAACTGCCAACGGATGGGTTGTTCGTCCGCTTTCTCGTTGGTAAGCGAGAAGGAGGATGAATCTGTTACTTTATACAACTATAATTGTTGTTACTAATTAACGGACATCCGTCTATCAATGGTTAGGCAGATGGTTAGCGAGTATCTATAGACTTGTTAGTTTCTATCTTTTGCTGCATTTGCGTCACCCCAGGTTATGTCCCCTTTAGAGGCATAAAGACTTGCTGAGTACCCCTAGGGTCTCACACGATAAATTGTTTGATTCAGATGAACATGTGTATTCGCAAGATGGATACTAGGTGGAGGAGACAGTTGATGTTGGGAACGATCACGTGGTGTAGAGATTCCGGGGATGGGGATCCGCGAGATCTGTGGGCGAGATGTGTTTATTTATGTGGCATCTTATGCCAATTTGCTTCTTATCCGTACTCGCATCTTGTTCTCCGCTTCCGCCTGATACTCTGATGTTTGACGTATGAGGAGCTATCCTAAACTATTATCTCTATCTAGGATATTTGGATCTTGCCGTATGGCGTTGCGATATTTCTATTTCTTTTAGATGGAATGGCTCTGAGAACTGTTGTATGGTAGCTTGCATACATACTCACTTGTGTATGTATTTGATCTCTTCGCCTGTTGCCTACGCCACTCGCTCTTGTCCCGATGTCTTGAAAGTGGTTAGGACGGCCGACGGGTCTACACGTGGGCGGTCCCCTGGGCCCCCGCTGTACTATTTTAACCACTTCCGTTTCATCCAGGCTAGAACTTAGAGCGTAGGGTCCGAGGTAGTTACAATTGGTATCAGAGCCATCCTGCCCTTCAGGGTCTCAACCAAATGGTCGTTGTCAGTCTAACAAATATTTTTGATAGCTATGTATACTAGGGAAAAACAAAACGTGAGAGTAGGACTGCTTCCAATTTTCTTCTTACCCACCCACCCACCCTTTTCTGGTAAGGAAGTGTAACATTTTCAATTCTCTTCTGAAAATTCAAACTAGGATTCATGTGTTCTGGGTTCCGTAGTACCATAGGTTATATATATATGTGTGTGTGTGTGTGTGTGTGAATTCCTTGTCTATCTGTTGCATCCAAATGTTATGTCTATCTGCCTTTTGGTTATCAACTGTTGGTACATTCCATACCGACAGGCCTTTGTAAACCGACGCGATCTATCTGATTCGTTGTATACCAATGCGATCTGTCTTACTCTTTGTTATACGACGTTATCTTGTTGGGGTGTTCTTTTTCGTAGTTACCAATCTTTAGGTTCATCTTAAGAAGAAGGTGTTGGGATATGTGTTTTACTGATTCATGTGCGGAGTAATGATTTGAGTGCGGGATGGAGTCGCGACCATACCACTACTTTTATCATTTGCTCTTGTATGTTGAATTAGTAGAGTTACTAATCTTGATTCGTTAAGTGGTTTTGCGCATATAGTGGTATTTTAATGCCAAAATTTGCGGAAAATTTGCTTTGTTAGTTTGTGTATCACACTCCTTGTTCAGTCGTGTGCGATATGCTTAATATCTTCTAGTTGCCTTCTTCTAGTGCTGATAGGAATGAGTTAGCAATGGATCCTCTCCCCAAGCGTTTAATGGTCCTTTCTCCTAGAGTAACAATGACATCTTCTAAAATCAGCCATAACAATCAAATTGAGATTGGTGGTTCTTCGTTTCCGGCTTCCTTAATTATTCTGGGCAATTCTGATATTGATGTTATGTTGGGCATGGATTGGTTAATAGAAAATGCAGCTGTGATTGATTCTGCTGAACGTTCGGTTCCTCTGAAAATTCTTGAAGGCCATATAGTCTATTCTCCAAGTCTGACTCCTACAATTCAGCTTTACTCTTTGGTGGTTCTGAATAATGATGCTATGGAAGGTATTCAGAGTGTTCCTGTAGTCTGTGAGTTCCCAAATGTCTTTCCTGAAGAGTTGCCAGGTATGCCTCCGGATCGTGAGGTTGAGTTTGTCATTGAACTTGAACCTGGTACCGCTCCTATCTCCAAGCGTCCTTATAAAATGGGTCCTGCTGAGTTGGCTGAACTCAAACGTTAGTTGGATGAACAAGAGAAGTTGGGTTTCATTCAGCACAGTACTTCTTCTTGGGGTAGTCCAACCATCTTCATGAAGAAGCGAGACAAGACTGATAGACTTTGTGTTGACTATCGGGCACTCAATGCTAAAACAATCAAGAATAAATATCCCCTTCTGCGGATTAATGATCTTTTCGATCAGCTAACTAGAGCTGTGGTATTCTCTAAGCTCGATTTGAGAAGTGGATATCATCAAATCAATATTCGCAAGGAAGATGTTCCTAAAACAGCTTTCACCACCCGCTATGGTCTGTATGAGTACACGGTCATGTCTTTCGGTCTCACCAACGCACCTGCCACCTTCTCGAGGCTTATGAACTCGGTTTTCATGGAGTATCTTGGTAAGTTCGTTGTGGTCTATCTGGATGACATTCTAGTCTATTCTAAGTCTAAGGAAGAACATGAAGAACACCTTCGGTGTGTCCTAAACAAGCTTCGTGAGAACCGCCTGTATGCAAAGTTCTCCAAGTGTGAGTTTTGGCTGCCTCAAGTCACCTACCTTGGTCATGTCATCTCTGCCAAGGGCATTGCCGTCAACCCAGAAACTATTAAGATAATTATGACTGGCTTCCACCCATAAATGTCAAAGAAGTCCGGAGTTTCCTTGGTTTGGCCAGTTACTGCCGCCGCTTCGTTCAGAACTTCTTAAAGATTGCGAAGCCTCTTACCGATCTCCTAAAGAAGGGCAAGAAATACCTTTGGTCTCCTGCATGTCAAGCAAGCTTTTAAACACTCAAAGAGAAGCTCACTTCCACACCAGTCTTGATTCCTCCAGATACATCAAAGCCTTTCCAGATATTCTGTGATGCCTCATTGCAAGGATTGGGTGCGGTCCTTATGCAAGAAAAACAAGTTGTTGCTTATGCCTCTCGACAGTTGAAGACGCATGAGATCAACTATCCTACACATGACCTCGAACTCACAGCAGTTGTCTTTTCTTTGAAAGTACGGAGGCATTACTTGCTTGGCAACCGTTGTGAGATCTTTTCTGATCACAAGAGTCTGAAGTATATCTTCACACAGCCGGATCTCAACCTTCGTCAGAGGAGGTGGATTGAAACAATCAATGATTTCGATTTGACCATCAACTACACTCCGGGTAAAGCCAATGTCATGGCCGATGCTCTCAGCCGAAAAGCTTATGTCAAGAACCTCATGGTGGAAAACAACAGCCTCTCTTGTGCGAGGAATTCCACAAGCTAAACCTTGAAATTGTGGATCAAGGGTATCTTCTGAACCTTCTAGCAACACCTCTCTTGGAAGAAAAAGTTCGCTCTATTCAACTTGGTGATCCTTACACTAAAAAGATCATCTCCAACATTCAGCTTCCGAAGTATGAGTCTTTCCACGTTGATGACCAAGGCACTCTTTTCTTTGAACACCGGATGTTTGTTCTGAACTACCCGGGTTTAAGAGAGCAAGTTCTTAAGGAGGCGCATGATTTTGTTCTTTCTATCCACCCTGGCAGCACTAAGATGTACATGGACTTGAAAACACAATATTGGTGGCCTGGGTTGAAACAATGTTGTGCCAAGTATGTCTCGGAGTGTGATGTCTGCCGCAGAGTTAAAGCTGTCCATCATAAACCTTCCGGTCTAACACAAAGGCTCTCTCAAACAAGAGAAAGAAACATATCTTTTTCATAGATATTTAGAATGAATATCTACAGCCATTGAAGCCTCCGGAATGGAAATGGGAGAAAGTAGAGATGGACTTCATAACAGGTTTACCAAGGTCACAGAAGGGCAACAGTGCAATCTTTGTTGTCATCGACAGGCTTTCTAAAGTAGCTCACTTCTTTCTAGTCAAGGAAACAATTTCTGCAATACAGTTGGCTGAGCTCTATATCAACAGAATTGTCTCTCTGTATGGAGTTCCTCTTGAGATCAGTTCAGACTATGGAAGCATCTTCACTTCCAAGTTCTGGGGAAGTTTCCAAAATGCTTTCGGAACAAAATTGAACTTCAGCACAACTTACCACCCTCAGTCGCAAGGACAAGTTGAAAGGATCAATCAGATTCTAGAAGATATGCTCCATGCTTGTGTTATCTCTTTCGGCATGAAGTGGGAAGAATATCTTCCTTATGCTGAATTCTCTTACAACAACAGCTTCCAGAAAAGTCTAAAGATGGCACCATTTGAGGTTCTCTATGGACGCAAATGCAGAACTCCGATTGGTTGGTCGGGCGCAGGTGAAAGAACATTGTTTGGCCCCGACATTGTAACTCAAGCGGAGGAGAAGGTTCACATCATTCTTGAAAACCTGAAGGTTGCTCAAAGTCGCCAGAAGAACAACTATGACAGAAAGCACACGGACATGGAGTATGTCCCTGGTGATCTCGTTTACCTTCGTGTCACTCCCATGAGAGGCATGCACCGTTTTGGTATCAAAGGAAAGTTGGCTCCTAGATACATCGGTACTTTCAAAGTTCGTGGAAGAAGAGGAGAAGTCACTTATGCTCTTGAGCTCCCTGAAAAACTCAAGGTCCATGATGTTTTACATATCTCTCAACTCAAGAAGTGCTTCAAGGATCCAGGCAGGACCGTGGACCATGAACTTATCAACCTCCAAGAAGATCTGTCTTATCAAGAACACCCCATAAAAATCCTAGAAGTCGCAGCAAGAAGGACTCGCAACAAGTCCATCAAGTTCTGCAAGGTGCAGTGGTCGCACCATTCCGTTGATGAAGCCACTTGGGAACACGAGGATGAGCTCCGTGCCAAGTATCCTACCCTCTTCGTGTCTTCTTCTTCCTAGAATCTCGGGGCGAGATTCCTGTTTAGTGGGGGAGAGTTGTAGCATCCCATCTGTCTAACATCTGTAATGCTACATGGTCTAGTAATAATAAATGCTATTTCCTAGATATAATTGTTGCATCATAATTATATCATGCTCATGTCATCATGGCCACCTTTGCATGCTATGTGAGTGGTACCCCTTTTCAAGCTTCCATATGGGTTGATTTTGAATGAAGGCTCATGTTGGAATATTTTTGAGGCTATTATTCATCTAGTGGAACATACACACTAGCAGGTCTAGATTATATTCCCCCTGACAACCTCTCGGTCCTCCTTGCGTCCTGTACTCGCCGGATCAACGGTCGAACGCTCTCTGTGCATAGCGTTCATGTGCGACTGCCTGCTGTGCGCCGTAGAAGATTCACCTCGTCCACGTAGCCGAACCCAGCACCAACCCGTGCCTAGCCGCTTTGGTCACCGCCGCATGCGCGCGCGAGAGATCGCGGGTTCGAGCCCCCGCTGCGCCACGCGCCGTCGACTGTCAGTTCCGTCAGAAAACTTGGGAAGAAAAATAGTACCGCGTGGTACTTTTCCAGATAACCCCCCACCTTTTTTGCCGGCTCAACCCATGCTCCCCAGGCCCCACCTGTCATCGGCTGATGCCGTTTTACGAAAAGGCACCTCGGCTTTTGTTGTTTCATGCCCGCGCTTCCCCGGATCCCCCACGTGTCAGGCCCCCGCTGGCGCACCCGCGTGTGGGTCCGCACGAACGCCGGTCCCGCTTGTCAGTTGCTATGGCTGGCTGAGCGCGCGGTAGGAAAGCTCTCTGTCGCGCGCAGTGTCGTCAGCTCAGCGCAGCCCCACCTGTCCGTGTCTGTGGCTAGATCCCTCTGGGTATAAAAGTGTCTGTTCTTTTCTGTTTTAAATAAAAACAATATCAGAAAATGTTAAATATGATTCTAAATCTAGAGTTTAATAACTTTTAATTTGTAAATCCAAATAATACAAACAATATATGTTTTTGAATCGGAAAAATGTGAGGAATTCAAATCTGCCATCCAAAATAAAGTTTGTCTAATTTAAATTTTCGAAATTGTTTAATTGCAACAAAAATGCCTTTTCTTAATTAATTAATAACTTTAATTCTATAACTCCAAATTTGACAAATAATATGTCTAAATCGATCAGCGCGACGAGCCCGTTCTAACTATGCATTCCATGTTCTGACTTGAAGCATGCATCATGTCATTATTAAAACCAGAACTATTTATGGCAATAAAACTTGACCAAATAATTAATGAAATGATTTATTCTTGTCCTCACACCTCACCCTAGCCATGCTACTGTATTGCCATGTAAATTGTGCATAATTCATCATGGCATGCTTGTTTGCTTGTCGCATTTTATTCATATGCTTGTGCACTTTATTTATGTTGGCCCTTGTTTGTTTGGTTCTTCTTCGAATAGACGCCGAGCAGGGGAAATATCAGGAATCCCAGGAGTACTACCCAGATCCGTCTCTCGCTTCAACTGAGCTGCCAGGCAAGCACTACCACATGCTTGCATACATATTGTACCTATTGCCTCTATCTTATTCTTGCATCATTGAGTCGCGATTGCATTAAATTGGATCCCAAGTACTACATAGCCTTTATTTTTAAACCCCACCAAAGCTTGTTCCTCCATCCCATGAGCCATTACTACAGGAGTTGCTTGAGCCATGCGAGTCGTAGAAAAGCATGTGTAGGGTATGTGAGTGTCTGATGAATAATGAGGTACCTAAACAACATAACTTGAGTAGTAATGGTATAACTAATGAAAGAGGCACCGGTGAGCAATATCCGCTATTTGGTTTTTCATTCTCACTTGTGTCCCGTAGGACCCCGAGTACTTGATTCCTGTTCCTTGACCATTCACACTATCCACATCCGGGAGGCCGTGGACCCTCCTGAGCCAGAGCTTGATTCATTCTTATTTCTTGGGGCCACAAAGTAGTTTGGGGCTTTATTACTATCCTGTACTTATGCCATGTTTACTGTTGTATCTAAGATTGTGCGAGGAGCACCTGTACTGTTTAAGAATGCGGAGTGTTTTCGCGGTATCGAGAAGCCCAGTCACATTTTTGGGTTCCCAGTCGTTTACAGCCATTGATGCAAACCTTGGGTCCATCTCGGAGTCGGCCAACTTCGTTGCGGGTAGCTTAATGGGGTGGCCCCCTGAAATATTTCTGAATCCTGTGATCGCTTTGTTGTGAATGCCTCGTTGGGTTTTGAGTTGGTTTTTCCGAGGTTGATCGAGTGTGTGTTGCTATTTGTGCACCCCTGCAGGGTAAATCTTTCTGAAAGTCGTGTCCGCAGTTATGGACGACTTGGAGCACAGTTTCTCGATCATAGACAAGTACCACTAAAGTACCGCTTTAAATCTGACTAAATACCTGACTAGTAAATAGTGCAATACTCATGGAATGGTTAATAAAACTGCCAACGGATGGGTTGTTCGTCCGCTTTCTCATTGGTAAGCGAGAAGGAGGATGAATCTGTTACTTTATACTGTTATAACTGTTGTTACTAATTAATGGACATCCGTCTATCAATGGTTAGGCAGATGGTTAGCGAGTATCTATAGACTTGTTAGTTTCTATCTTTTGCTGCATTTGCGTCACCCCAGGTTATGTACCCTTTAGAGGAAAGACTTGCTGAGTACCCCTAGGGTCTCACATGATAAATTGTTTGATTCAGATGAACATGTGTATTCGCAAGATGGATACTGGGTGGAGGAAACAGTTGATGTTGGCAACAATCACGCGGTGTAGAGATTCTGGGGATGGGGATCCGCGAGATCTCTGGGCGAGATGTGTTTATTTATGTGGCATCTTATGCCGATTTGCTTCTTATCCGTACTCGGATCTTGTTCTCCGCTTCCGCCTGATACTCTGATGTTTGACGTATGAGGAGCTATCCTAAACTATTATCTCTATCTAGGATATTTGGATCTTGCCGTATGGCGTTGCGATATTTCTATTTCTTTTAGATGGAATGGCTCTGAGAACTCTTGTATGGTAGCTTGCATACATACTCACTTGTGTATGTATTTGATCTCTCCGCCTGTTGCCTACGCCACTTGCTCTTGTCCCGATGTCTTGAAAGTGGTTAGGACGGCCGACGGGTCTACACGTGGGCGGTCCCCTAGGCCCCCGCTGTACTATTTTAACCACTTCCGTTTCATCCAGGCTAGAACTTAGAGCGTAGGGTCCGAGGTAGTTACACCTCATGGGCAAGATGACTAGGACACCATTCTCCGGGATAGTGGAGAGAGCCGTAGACCTACTGGGAATCATATATACGGACGTATGTGGACCAATGAGCGTCTCAACACACAATGGTTATCGTTACTTTGTTACCTTTACTGATAACTTAAGCAAATATGGATATATCTACTGGATAAAGCACAAGTCTGAAACGTTTGAAAAGTTCAAAGAATTTCAGAAACAAGTAGAGAATCAACTTAACAAGAGAATCAAGCATGTTCGATCGGATCGAGGAGGCAAGTATTTGAGTTATGAGTTTAACATGCACTTGAAGGACTATGGGATTATCCCACAGCTTACGCCAGCCGGAACACCACAGCGTAATGGTGTGTCGGAACATCGTAATCGAACCCTATTAGATACTGTGTGGTCCATGATGTCTTTAACTGATTTGTTTGTGTCTTTTTGGGGATACGCGTTAGAAACCACCGCTTTTATTTTGAACCGAGCACCATCCAAATCTGTGGAGACAACCCCATATGAGATATGGTATGGGCAGAAGACGAAGTTGTCATTTCTGAAAGTTTGCAGTTGTGAGGCTTATGTTAAGAAACTACAGCCTGACAAACTCGAACCCAAATCGGAAAAATGTATCTTTGTGGGATATCCAAGGGAAACCATTGGGTACACTTTCTACAATCAAGCCGAAGGCAATACGCTTGTCGCAAAAACCGGCACCTTTCTTGAGAAAGAGTTTCTTGAGAAAGGAGTGAGTGGAAGGAAAATTGAGTTAGATGAAATTGTTGACCCTTCTCTCCAAATTCCGAGTAGCGCAATGGAAACTGTTCCGAAACCGCTCTCCAACATGGAGGAAGAGCCCATTGATGATGATCAAAACAACGACGTTAAGACTCCTGAGGTTCACAGGTCTACAAGAGTTTGTGCCACTCCTGATTGGTACAATAGCCTTGTAATGTCTGTCATCCTAGATGAACAGGAAGAACCTACAAACTACAAAGAAGCTATGGATAGTGTTGACTCCGAGAAATGGCTAGAAGCCATGAAATCCGAAATAGGATCCATGCATGAGAACCAAGTTTGGACCTTGGTGGATATTCTAGAAGGCCGCAGAGCCGTGGAAAATAAATGGATCTTTAAGAAAAAGACAGATGCGAATGGTAATGTGACCGTTCACAAAGTTCGACTTGTCGCAAAGGGTTTTCGACAAATTCAAGGAGTTGACTACGACGAGACTTACTCTCCCGTAGTGAAGGTTAAGGCTGTCCAAATTTTAATAGCAATTGCTGCACATTTCGACTATGAAATTTGGCAGATGGATGTCAAGACTGCATTCCTCAATGGTCACATTGATGAAGAGTTGTATATGATGCAACCGGAAGGTTTTGTTGATCCTAAGGATGTTGGAAAGGTACGCAAGCTTCAACGGTCCATTTATGGATTGAAGCAAGCATCTCAGAGCTGGAACCAACGTTTTGATCAAGTGATCAAGAGTTTTGGATTTGTCCAAAATCAAAAAGAGTCCTGTGTTTACAAGAAAGCGAGTGGGAGCTCAGTTGTTTTCTTAGTAGTATATGTGGATGACATATTACTCATGGGAAATGATGTGGATCTTATGAAAAGCGTGAAAGCATATTTGAGTAACCAATTTTCCATGAAGGATCTAGGTGAAGCGGCATACATATTAGGAATCAAGATCTATAGAGATAGATCAAGGCACCTAATTGCATTAAGTTAGAGTACTTACATCGAAAAGATTTTGAAGAGGTTCAAAATGGAAAACACCAAAAGGGGTTTCACACCCATGATGAAGAATTGCAAAATGAGTATGACTCAATGTCCGGTAATGGATGATGATAGAGAAAAGATGTCTTGCATCCCCTATGCCTCAGCCATAGGATCTATCATGTATGAAATTGTAAGTACACGACCTGATGTGGCATTGGCTCTTAGTTTGACGAGTCGATACCAAAGTAATCTAGGACCGGATCACTGGACAGTTGTAAAGAATATCCTAAAGTATCTGAAAAGAACGAAGGATATGTTCCTAATCTATGGAGGAAGTGATGAAGCTCTAAACGTAACGGGTTACGTGGATGCGAGCTAGAACTCAGATCATGATGACTCGAAGTCTCAAACATGATTTATGTTCCTAGTGAATGGTGGGGCGGTAAGCTGGAAGAGTAAGAAGCAGCCGGTAGTGGCACAATCTTCAATGGAGTCTGAATACATTGTTGCGGCCGATGCAGCAAATGAAGCTATTTGTCTAAGGAATTTCATCATCGAACTGGGAGTTTTTTCAAATGTGCAAGACCCTGTGACGATCTATTGTGATAACACGGGAGCTATTGCAAACGCAAAGGAACCAAGGACTCATTCCACAACCAAACACATCAAGCTTAGATTTCACGTCATCCGACAGAATGTTGACGAAGGTGAAGTCAAGATTTGCAAAGTAGATACGGAACTGAATATGGCAGATCCTTTGACTGAAGCTCTCCATCAGGAAAAGCACGAACAACACCGAGATTTCATTGGTGTTAGGTTCCTGCCTATTGTAAACTAGTTTTTGTTTATACTCTAGTGCAAGTGGGAGACTGAAGGAGTTATGCCCTAGAGGCAAATAATAAAGTGTATTATTTGATATATCTCCTAAATGTTCATAATACGTTTCATACTGTGCTATAATTGTGTTAATGTGAAACGTTAATACACGTGTGGTATGTAAACAAACCGTGTCTCTAGTTACCTCTAGCGAACTAGTTCATTGGTCATGAGGATGGTATGGGTTTCAAGATCATGGGAATTTATGCCAATTGACAATGAGGTCATGTTATTAGTTGAATAACATGATAGACAAACATCTGACTGTTATAGCTTGAATGAGATCTAGTTACAAAGTTCACCATTGATGATAAAACATAGAGAACCTCGCAACCTGATCCTTTGACTGTGAGGTAATGCAAATCACCATTCTGAAAGAATCTTAGATGGTTATCAAGAATCATCTCGTAACAGGGTGATCAAAAAGGTGCCACTCAGGTTTTCCGAAGGGATGCATAGAGGAGTACATATCAAGACCAGGATTTGTCTAATCGATGTAACGAATAGATACATGTGGCCATCTCGGTGATGTTGCATTAATGAAGCTTGCAAGCATGTGACTTGGTCACGGAATGCAATGACATGAGAACGAGAAAACAAGTTCATCGGTAACGAGACCGAACTAAGGTATGGAGATACCGAAGATCAAGTCTCGGATGAATTAGGTATCGAATGACAAAGGGAACGGGAAACGACTATCTCACGGTTCGAGCGATTATATTCGTGAAACGCACGGGGGTCACATGGCCATCCAGGTCCCTCTGTTGATCATTGATGTGAGAGTAGTCTCAATCATGTCCGGAGTGTTTCCGAACCGAAGGATGTCACGCTTAAGGGTAGGGACGGTTAGGGTAAATGAGGTATCGTAAGAGAAATAGAGAAAGAGAAACCGGAATAATTCCGGGTAACATCCGATGGAGATCGGAAGGGGTCTGGAAGGTGTTCCGGAGTAAAGGAATAATATAATATGTGTATTTGAATATTAATTGGAGAATTAATATTAAATATATATTTATTTTATTTTATTATTAAAGGCATCATAATGCTAATGGGCCTCACCCGAAGGGAGGCCCAATAGGGCATGGCGCCTAGGGAGAGGGGGCTAGCTAGCCTAGGCTTGGTGGGTCGCCCCAATGGGGCCCACCTAGGGCTGGCGGCTGCCCCTAGGTGGCTGGCGGGTGTGGGGTTTAGTCCCACACCGCCTGGCCCCTGGGTGGTGTGCCCCCCTCCCACTATATCTAGGGGTCTCCCCTCCCTCTTTGGAATCACCCATTCCCTCTCATTCTCTCTCTCGTCCATTGAGGACTTCTCCGTAAAATTGGGGAGGACCTCGTGGGTGAGTTATCCACCTTCACACCACCGTCGTGTGATCTGCGATTTGGCATCTACTTCTTCTGCTGCTCGGCTGGATCAGAGTCCGGTTGACGTCTCCTACACCGGACGTGTGACGAACTTCGGAGGCACCACACTTGGCGTGCTGCTCGTCTTCATCAATATACGCCTTCCTGTGTAAGGCATGCCTCGGACTTCAAAGGTATGAATACTGTATCCCTTCTCCGTTACTTATGTCTACATAGTATAGATCCTAGTATTAGTGTTCGAGTAGATAGAAATTTTTTGTTTTCTGCTACGGAATCCTTTCACCTCCCAGCTGGTCGGTGGCCTTGCGCTTGTTTGGTGAGTAGTGGTACTCGCCGGATCCTGTGGCATGTGGGGGTACCATCCTGTTTGCCACACCTGGAGCACCGCACGTTCGCAGGTATGTACGACCGTGCTACAGTAAATGAAGAAGAGATGGTGTCACAAAGGCTTCCACAGAAACAGGATGCAGACAGAGACAACTTTTAGCATAGGGATACATCCAGGTTGCAGCCAACCACTTTTAGCATTGGAAAGAATGGAAGAATGCAACGAATATACTGCTACATTACCTTTTTAGGCAACTATTAAGGGAACTGACCAGACCATCCCTGTCCGTAGTTGCCGTGTGCGCCACTGACCCATAGTTATCCATATAGAATCTGACGCAAAATCCATTGCACATTATGAGTAGCAACTGAAGGTTACAGAAGTGAAGAACACCGAAATTGAACCCGGCCAAATGCCCCAAGCAGAACAGCGGTGACCATGCCCTGATCAGGAATCCATACGAAATCAGTACCACCTCCCCCACCCCCACCCCCATCCCCACCACCACCCCCACCCCACCCAAATGACCCAATCGATATCTTGATTAGGTGATTCGGAGGTGAGCAATAAGAACGAACTCCACAATCAAAGCATACCGAATACTACTTCTCCTAGTACTAATAGTACCCCCAATGGCCCAATCAGAAGCAAATTAAGAAAAGCCGGATTTCGAGGTGAGCAAACATACCCACCTATTTCAACAACAACTCCCCAATCGGAGGTTGCACTAGTTACAATAGTTGCTTGCTGGATGTGAGCTAGCTAGTGATGGTTTCTTGTCTTGTCGTTGGTAGAAAGGCATGGGCAGGGGAGTAGTAGTACTAGTAGTAGTAGGGTTGGGCAGTACACTTTTTTCTATAGTAAGTCTTTTTAAGTGGCAGTGGTGGGAACATTTTGCCGGGAGAGAATACCGAATTTTTTATCCCAGCTATCACGTGGTGACCTATAGCTGTTTCAAGCGGGACCCACGTCAAAGGTGAGTTAAAGCAAGTCCCACATCAAGTGGGTGAGATAATTGACCGAGCCAACCTCCTCCTTCCCTTGGTACCAGTACTAGTTCTCTTGGGTTCCTCTCCAAGGACAGAGAAAATCGCCCCTCTTCGAATCAAATTGATCCTAGCTTATTATCCTTTTGCTGATTCGTCTCACGGAGCAGTGGACAAGACGGTGGTAGTTGCAGCATAGGGCACCAGCGCTGGGGCCTCAAAAATAGTTTAGGAACCGATAAAATGATAAGCTCAGATTTCAGACTAGAAACACACACAAACACACATATAGTCCGTATATACTAATATACGGAATACTTTCCAATTACAGTTCTGCTAACAAAGGCCTAGAAATCATAATAAGGTAGCTCCATATTACAGAACTACGACAGTAGCGAACCAATCATGGGATAGCCCTACACCCCAAGATTTTTGCAGATGGGCTAGTGGTCATGAGACTACCCAAACGACACCAAAAGTACACCCCTGATGATCAGCAGCCCTGCATCAAATCCATCCAGAAGCAGTGTACCCGATCCACAACCTCGGGTACAGGCTCATCAATGAATAGGTCATCGTCATTACCATCAAAGTCCTCTTCAGTCGTCTGCTTCTGTGATTAGTAGATTAACAGATACATTTATAGAGAAACATCAAAGACACACAGCCTGAACATTTGTCATTCTACAGATATACCTTGTCATCTGGCATAGCGGTAGTACCAGAAATGAAACTTGTTTCATGCAGCTTGCGCTTTTTCTCTCCCCCCTTCTCCAAGTTGATCTAAATGCTCAGGTGCTGCCTCTGTTAGTTGATCTAGTTGATCAACATCTGCTTCCCCTACTTGATCTTGATAATAAAGATGTGCTTCCCTCGATTCATATGGAGGATCATATGGTTCACCATGAAATACCCATCTAACATATGTGCTTAGCATCCCAAATGTAAAAATATGGTCTTCCACTATACTTTGAGGCAGCACCCTACGATTCGCACACAACCGACAGGGGCAATGTACTTTTGAGTTGTCACAATGAGCTCCAACAAATCCCATAAATTCTAGAACATCAAGGATACATTTAGCGCTGCCTAATGGAGCAATCTCTATCCAAAATCTGCCCATCTGTTTAATTATGACATACAAGGTTGGTTATTATTAAAAGAAAAGCGGGAAACACATAGATGGAGTACAAAAACTATATATGCCTATGCGTTTTAGCAAACATATTGACAGCAAAAATCACCGAAGGTATTTAGGAACACAGATCCAGCGTAGAATAAACTATGACCATGAAGATTGAGGACAAATTAAACTACGTATTTGAAAGGGCAATAAAATGCCAACCAGATCGAGCTAGAGATAGAAGGACTACCGTGGGATCGACGTGCCCACCGGTGCGTCTTAAGAAGACCGACGGGTAGGGAAATCTTCTTCGCGCACGTTGGTGATGAGGAGCGGCTATAAGCGCATCTGTTTTGTGGGGAAGGGGGTGAGGCCTATGCGGCGGAGGTGGAAGTTAATACACAACACGAAGGGGTGTAGAGGGATAACTTTGGAAATTCTGACCTACCCTGCTTTGGGAACCACCATATATGTGGCCCACCTGCCAGTCACCATAGATTAAAATTGATCCAAAACTTGTCAAAATACAAGTTGATGTTTTACCATGGAAACTAATGCACATAAGATTGCACTTTGCGAACAAATGGCTTTATGTCAAAAAGTTACTTAATTTCAGCATCTTCAGCTAGGAAGCTTGGAAACTCATGAAAGTAGGGCAGTATCCATCAAATCTGGAATCTCCTTGTAAACATTGCTTGAAATGCCAAGATGCACCGATCTACGAAATATGGACAGGTTTGTAAGCTTGGTTGGCGAAGATGCTTCAATGTACGGAGTAGTACAAAAGATGAAAAAGGTACAGAAACTATGGTTGTGACCTTGCTCCTCTTATTTGAAAGCCTTGAATTAATATTCATTAATTTCGGCAGATGTAAATAAACTCATTAAATGCTGGAAAGCATACAGGCTTGTGGGTCTATCTGACGGGGACAACATCCCAAGTGGGATTAGCGTACCATAGAAGCTTCAACTTCAAAATTTCGGCCGAGCGCCAAAATATCCCGCCCACCCATTCAAACATCCCGCCCATCCATTCAAACATCTAGCCCCAAAAATTATTTTATTGCACAAATTTAGCCTGGAAGCTTAAAAGGGCGTTATACATTGTGTGAAAAAAGGGGTTGGTGGCATTTTGAGCCATCATCTTTGTAGTTGCTTGCTTCACAACAAAACACAATGTTGTTACTTGGATATTTGAAAAAAACTTCAAATTTGGAAGCAGACATATTGGTTGTTTTGCAAAGATGCATGATACATTGCAAATGTATCTATAATTTTTGATGCTCCATGCTTGGTTTTATCCACTTTATTGTGTTTTGTCCACACTTTGGAGTACTTTTCATATGATTTCTTGGACTAACCTATTAACAAGAGCCACAATGCCAGCTGCCTATTTTCTGCTGTTTTTGGTTCCAGGAAAGTCAGAAAATGAATATTCTCGGAATTGGACGGGACAAAAGCCAAAGTGCCTATTTTCCAGAAGACTCCAGGAGCCAGAATACGAGACGGAGGAGGGCCAGAGGCTGGCCACACCCCCCCCCCCCCCGGGCGCGGGCTGGGCCTGGCCGCGCCAGGGCATGGTGTGGTGGCCCCAGGCACCCCCTCGGTCTCCCTCTTCGCCTATAAGAAGCCTTCTGACCTAAAAACTTTGGGGGGTTCGACGTTTTTTCACGAAAAGTTCCGCTGCGCCGCCACCACCAAAGGGGAGATTCGGGGGACAGAAAGTCTATGTTCCGGCACCCTACCGGGACGGGGAAGTGCCCCCGAAGCCATCTCCATCGATCTCCACCATCATCTTCATCGACCATCTATGTTTCCCCCATCTATCAGTGAATAATCCCCCGCTGTAGGCTATGGGGATGGTAGGGATTGGATGAGATTGTTCATGTAATGGCATCAGATTGTTAGGGCATGGTGCCTAGTATCTTTTATAGTGCTTTATGACTTTGTTGCGACTTGTTGTGCTTAATGCTTGTCACTAGGGCCCGAGTGCCATGATTTCAGATCTGAACTTATTATTGATTCATTATGATAGTATTGTTCTTGGTCTTATTTGCAAGTTGTATACACACGTTGTTGTCCGGAACCTATGGCCCCAAAGTGACAGAAATCGGGATAACCGGAAGGGAAATGCTTTGATGTGAGGATCACATGTGTTCATGGAGTGTTAATGCTTTGCTCCGGTGCTCTATTAAAAAGAGCACCTTAATTGCTAGTAGTTCCCTAGAGGCCCCGCTGCAAATGGGCTGGCAGGACAAAAGATGTTGTGCAAGTTCTCATTGCGAGCACGTATGACTATATATGGAACACATGCCTAGGATTGTCTAGTACTTGGGTGCTTTATCTAATTTATCTGCAATTGCCCTATGTTCTGATTGCTATGTGCATTGTCTTGTCCATGCAACGCCCATCCAACCATCCCTATGCCTACCGCACTCGAATCCCACTATTTACTGCTATCGTTACTACCGTCTTTGTTTTACTACTGCTGCTACTCTGCTATTCCTACTACAAAACTGTTGCAACTGATAAACTGCTGTGAGCAAGATTGTTTCCAGGTGCAGCTGAATTGACAACTCAGTTGTTAAGGCTTATAAATATTCTTTGGCTCCCCTTGTGTCGAATCAATAAATTGGGTTTAACTTCCCTCAAAAATAACGCGATACACCCCCTATACTTGTGGGTCATCAAGACTATTTTCTGACGCCGTTGCCGGGGAGCATAGCTTTATTTATCAAGTTCACTTGGATTCACTATTGTTCAAGCTAAGTTTATCTTTCTCCTTGTTTGCTTGTTTCTTTATCAAAAATACAAAAAACTTAGTTCCTACTCTAGTTATTATTTTCGTTGGTCTGTTATTGTCTTGCTTTATCATGCTTGTTGGCAATGGTTGGTTTCTTTGAAACTGAAGCTTATTGGCAAGGTGGGTTCACGGAAGATCAAAGATATTATTGTAAGGAACATCGCTTGTCACAAAAAGGGAAACACTTATGGGAACAAATTGATAGATTGTATACCATTGCTAGGAACGTGTGCTCTACTTATAATGTTACTTATTGCTGTGATGAGTCTTGTTGCAGAAAGAGGTATAAACACCTCCCTTTTCAATGTGAGTATAGTGATAATGATACCATATCTTCCTATGCTAAAGGAATTTAAGACTTTTATGATGCAGAACAAATTGAAGAATTTATTGCTTGGAAGGGTGCTTTTGAACTTGCTAGTTTGCTTGAAAATATTGATGATTCACCTTACAAATATGAGGTGTATGGTATACTTAATTTTGCTTTGATAATTACAAGGATGAAAATTTCTATATTCTTGAATATTTTAATAGATGCTTTCCACAAATGGAAGAGACTAATGCCTTGCAGGATCCTATGGAAGAAGAAATTAATGAACTTGAAATCTCATTAGACAAAAAGAGGAGGAGAGTGATGAACAAAAGGGGGAAGAATGGATTAGCTACCCATGCCTACCTTCTAATGAGAGTAACTCTTTATCCCTTACATTATTTGATTGTCCCTCATGCTTACTAAAGGAGAATGATTGTTATGTTCCTGAGTTTTCTCTTGATAATGTTTATGATGAAGCTCTAGTGCTTGTAGATCATGAAGAGCATGCTTTATGTGATAGTTATATTGTTGAGTTTCTGCATGAAGCTACTGAAAATTATTATGAGAGAGGAAAATATGGTTGTGGAAGTTTTCATGGTATTGAAACACCTCTCTATGTGCTGAAAGTTTTGAAGTTCCTCTTGTTTTATCTTCCTATGCCTGTCACTTTGTTCTTTGCAAATTTATTTGCATACACGATTCCTATGCATAGGAAGTGGGTTAGACATAAATGTGTTTTGGATTTGCTCCTTGATGCTCTCTTTTACTTCAACTCATATTTCTTATGAGAGCATCCTCTCAAACTTTTATGCCTGAAGATGATAATATGTCTATTATTCTTGGGAGACCTTTTCTAAATACTGCAGGAGCTGTTATTAATTGTAATCAAGGGAAGGTGACCTTCAATGCCAATGACAAGGAACATACTATCTATTTCCCCAAGAAGAGTTATAGGACTTATGGTTTTGAATTCAATTGAACATATTGAGGGCATTCAAGTTGGAGAAATATATTGTCCCATACCAAGAGAAAATTTGAAACTATTATGATTGGGACCATTGCTATCAAGGTTGAGGTAACATAATCATTAGTGGGATAAAAAAGTTTTGTCTCATATGGAATTGTTTTGGTAACAAGACCTGATCAACCTTGCTAATAAAAGGATTTCATTGAACAAAACAATGTTTTCACCATGATTATCTCCGCTTACTTCTATTCTATCCATTTTAGTTTTTCCTTATGCCTAACTTAAAGGCGTTAAAGAAAAGTACTTATTGGGAGATAACCCAAAAGTTTTAGACGAGTCTTGGAAGTTATTACTTCGGTAATAACCGCTCCTTATCCTTTTTATTTGCTTTTTGTGCCAAGAGTAACCTCTAATGAGAGAGAAGTAATGATTGAGAAAGTTGATGTCCTGAAACAGATTTCTGTGCTTCACCGTAAAAATTCGTGAGAGAGCTCTATATGTCGGATTGAGCTATAATGTTTTGTGCTTCTGCCCCAGGTTGTTATCGAACTTTAGTTAGTTCAATACATTTTGATTTGAACAACAGCAGGTCTTCGGAAAAATTCGTCTTTACCTGCTGGTCTGTTTTGACAGATTTCTGCCATTTTCTGCATTTGCTTCTTGTTGGTTCCTTTTTGAGTTCTTTTGGGGAATTGAGCTTTTTGAGGGAAGTGCTACAGTATCTAGTGTTCTAATGGGAGTTTATTTGGTGTTAGAACTGAACCTTAAGACTTATTTATCTTGAGTGCACTAATGTTGCTAATAAAGATTGTGTAAAGTTTTGTATGAAGGAAAAATTTCAGGTGTATGGAAGGAATGAGTAATGAGATGAAGGATGGACTAAAGCTCAAGCTTGGGGATGCCACGCGTGTCACCCCAAGAAATATCCAAGAAGTACAAGCGTCAAAGCTTAGGGATGCCCAAGGCATCCCCTTCTTCATCAATAAAAATCCTAGGTTTCTTCCAAACACTTTATTTTTATTGTTTCATGCACAGTTGTGTTGTTCTTGGAGCGTCTTCTTTTTCATTTTTGTATTGGTTTTTAGTTTGCGTGGTTTGCTTAGTTTGCTGAATAAATTGGTTGGACCTCCCCGTTCATACTTTGGTGTTCAAATAGTCTGGTTTGGATTGGAAAAGAGTAGGAAAGCTCATGCTTAAGTGATAAAGAGAGCTTGTTTTTGACTGTGGCATATGCTTTGTCATGCCATGCTTGATATTTTTTTGGCTTTATGCTTAGTATTCTTTGTTGTAGCATGATTTGTTATAAACAATTGAGATTGCTTAATGTACCTTGGATGAATCATGCATTGTTTTAGCATATTAAAGCATAGTATAGTGGTATTCTCCTTTGATGCTTTATTTGGGTTGACTTGGCACATGCTCACACCATGTTATGACTATCTCAAGTCACCATAAGCCTTTATGATCCTTTAGTTTTCAACTTGTAGTATCACTTTATGCTTTGATCAATGATGTTTTGTCGCTCTGCATGATTATGGCCATTATTGCTCTCTCGTTTGTCGCTCCCTTACTATTGCTACCTTCACTTTCAGTGAGTATTTTACTCATGTTTCCAACTCCCTAAACCAAATATTGCCAAAGTGTCCATCATACCTACCTATTAGCATCATTTGCTACTTCCACGCATACTCAATATGCCTTGTTTTCTTCCGAATAAAATGTTTGCTTGTTATGGGAAAATTAGTTAGTAAAGCTCTCACGAACTTGATGACACACTTTATTTCCTGCACTTAATAAACCTGAACCATTGTGAACTCTCCATGAAAGTTATATGCTTGATAATTATAAGCTGGGGATTAGCAGAACCGTGCTGTCACGGGGAACGCTTTCAACACTTGTAAATATATACCCAGATGATACCTTGCTCTTTTGTTTGCGGATGTCGTCGGTGTGAAATAAAAGGGGAGCTTGTAAGTCCATGGAGTTATGTATGTGTGTTAGAGAAACACCTGGGTCGCTGGTCTAATCCATGCTGACATGGTGGAAACCTGCAGCGTAACCATAATGATATCTATGAAGCATTCTTCTTATAAAAAAGAGAGAGATAGCTATTGAGAAAAAGAAAAAAAAGAGATTTATGAAAAGAGGAAAGAGAGAAAAAAGCACCATTTTCCCATGGTAAATAAGAAGATTGTTGAGATACTCATTGTCTGCTTGCCTTGTCATTTTGATATGGGGATTCTTTCGTATCATCGGGCAAGGGGTACCCCGTTGGTGGTTCTCAATGATATGCACATACTTACGATGACAAGAACTTACCGGTAACTAAAGTTGAGTAGCATGAGGAGCGGCCCTCGTACTCAAGGGACTTGGGATTTTCAGTTTATAGTCTGTCAAGCATATAACTCAGATTGGACCTCACTTTCACCTTAACCACTTTAAAGATGCTTATGATAGGGGCAATGAGAGCTCAAAGCTAATGAGTACCATACTTTCAGCATTTGGAAGCCTTTCAAATTATGCAAAACCTTTTCTTTTACTTATTGAGTCTCCACTTATTCTTTGAGCAATTTCTTGACAGCATAGTGGCCATTCTTAGTTCTATGTGCATTGTCCCAAGACTTGTTGATTGATGCATACCTTGATATTGGTTGTTTTAAACTATTTGTATCTAGTCACTCTTGTGAACTTTGAAGGTGTCCTATGCATTTATATTTGCTACTCTATGAGGGACAAGCTGATTACCACTATGCTATCTTTTCTTTATGTGAAACAAACAAATGTCTTGCAAAGCATTGTTATTCATGAATCTTTTGTTTGTGCCTTTTCATGTTGCATCATAGTTTCTTTGTGTTATTGCTAGAACTTTGTCTTTCATGTTATGATTGAAGTGCTATGATCCAAGCTTTGAATGTTTTATGAATACTTTGATCAAGTCTTTGATGGTGCATGTCACCTCGAAAATTATTCTTTCTTTTTATCACTTACCTACTCGAGGACAAGCAGGAGTTAAGCTTGGGGATGTTGATACATTGCAAATGTATCTTTAATTTTTGATGCTCCATGCTTGGTTTTATCCACTTTCTTGTGTTTTGTCCACACTTTGGAGTACTTTTCATATGATTTCTTGGACTAACCTATTAACAAGAGCCATAGTGCCAGCTGCCTGTTTTCTGTTGTTTTTGGTTCCAGGAAAGTCAGAAAATGAATATTCTCCGAATTGGACAGGACAAAAGCCAAAGTGCCTATTTTTCCAGAAGACTCCAGGAGCCAGAATACGAGACGAAGGAGGGCCAGGGGCTGGCCACACCCCCCCCCCAGGCGTGGGTTGGGCCTGGCCGCGCCAGGGCATGGTGTGGTGGCCCCAGGCACCCCCTCGGTCTCCCTCTTCGCCTATAAGAAGGCTTGTGACCTAAAAACTTCGGGGGGTTCGACGTTTTTCCACGAAAAGTTCCGATGCGCCGCCGCCACCGAAGGGGAGATTCAGGGGACAGAAAGTCTCTATTCCGGCACCCTACCGGGGCGGGGAAGTGCCCCTAGAGCCATCTCCATCGATCTCCACCATCATCTTCATCGACCATCTATGTTTCCCCCATCTATGAGTGAGTAATCCCCCGCTGTAGGCTATGGGGATGGTAGGGATTGGATGAGATCGTTCATGTAATGGCATCAGATTGTTAGGGCATGGTGCCTAGTATCTTTTATAGTGCTTTATGACTTTGTTGCGACTTGTTGTGCTTAATGCTTGTCACTAGGGCCCGAGTGCCATGATTTCAGATCTGAACTTATTATTGATTCATTATGATAGTATTGTTCTTGGTCTTATTTGCAAGTTGTATACACACGTTGTTGTCCAGAACCTATGGCCCTGAAGTGACAGAAATCGGGATAACCGGAAGGGAAAGGCTTTGATGTGAGGATCACATGTGTTCACAGAGTGTTAATGCTTTGCTCCGGTGCTCTATTAAAAGGAGCACCTTAATTTCCAGTAGTTCCCTAGAGGCCCCGCTTCAAACGGGCTAGCAGGACAAAAGATGTTGTGCAAGTTCTCATTGCGAGCACGTATGACTATATATGGAACACATGCCTAGGATTTTCTAGTACTTGGGTGCTTTATCTTATTTATCTGCAATTGCCCTATGTTCTGATTGCTATGTGGATTGTCTTGTCCATGCAACGCCCGTCCATCCATCCCTATGCCTACCGCACTCGAATCCCACTGTTTACTGCTATCGTTACTACCGTCTTTGTTTTACTACTGCTGCTACTCTGCTATTCCTAGTACAAAACTGTTGCAACTGATAAACTGCTGTGAGCAAGATTGTTTCCAGGTGCAGCTGATTGAAAACTCAGTTGTTAAGGCTTATAAATATTCTTTGGCTCCCCTTGTGTCGAATCAATAAATTGAGATGTTGGGAAGCAGCTATTGCTAGCGTGTGGGCCTAGACGGTGACAACGCGTCTGAGAGGCCCCACGCCGTAGTAGCGTATGCTAGAAGCTTTAACCTCAAATTTTGGTACGGCGCCCAAACATCACACCCAACCATTAAAATATCCCGCGTATCCATTCAAACATGCTTCACCTCTTTCTAAAATGCAAAATTCCTCTTCTATCCCTGCTCCGGACACAAGAATCCGAGGGGGCACTACAATAACAGACGGATATAGGTGGTAAATTTGCATTCTCCCAAGTGCATCACCCCGTCCACATTTCCCAGCCCTTCTTCAATATTTACCTGCCCAACCACTCCGACCTACACTGACTTTTTGGACCCACTATGCAAGTGACCCACATGTCAGTGAGCCAGAATTACGGGAAGTAGAGATTCCCATCGCTTGTTGTTCAAAATTCGAACAATTTTCGCTAAACCAAGATAAAATCATTAAAATCATCCAACCTCGCTTATACTATCATTCCACTATGTCAGAGTAAAAGCTAAAAAAAAGCCAAAAACACGTTCGTAGCTTTATAAGCCAAAAATCAAAAGCCAGAATTAGAGTCCAACCAAACAACGCCTAAATCTCAAGGAACTCTTCGTGTTTCTCCCTTGTTCTAGTACTTGGGTACCTTCAATTTTATTTAACAAAAAATATGACCAAGCAGGGTATCATCGACTTGTAGATCAATTTTTGAGATACTTTCATTAAATTGCGATAACACCATTCTGTTCCACGAATATATATATAACCATAAAGTTTGAAAATATTATTGAGAATTCACGGAATCCTAAACCATAAAATCTAAACCCTTAAACCCTGACCAAGTAGGTATCGTGCAACTATAGATCAAAAATTGAGATACTTTCGTTAAATTGGGTAACACCATTCTATTCCATGAATATAAGCATAAAGCTTAAACATTATTGAAAATTCCTGAAAACCAAAACCCCTAAAACCCAAATCATAAACCCTATAACCCTAGACCCTCATCAAGCATGTAGCATGCACTTATAGATTAAAATTTAAGATAATTTCGTTAAATTGGGTAACGTCATTCTATTTGACAAATATAAGCATTTCGATGAGTTAGGTAACACCATATTCTATTCGACGAATATAAGCATAAAGCTTGAGTATTATTGAAAATTCGATAAACCCCCGAAACCCTATTCAGTCCATAAAACCTAAACCGTAAAACCCTAAACCCTCGACCCATATAAACCCTAACTAAGCAGGTACCATGGACTTATAGATCAAAATCTGAGATTCGATCTGTCATTAAATTGCGGTAACACCATTCTATTCCACGAATATAACAATAAAGTTTGAACATTCTTGGAAATGCCCTAAACCCTAAAACCCTAAACCCTCAACCCTGCACATAGCATGCAGTTATCGATCAAAAATTGATATATTTTCATTAAGCTGGTAACTCCTTTCTATTCGATGAATATAAGCATAAACCTTGAGCATTATCAAAAATACCCTAAACAACCCCTAATCAAACCTAAACCTAAAACCCCAAACCATCAACCTATAAACCCTAACCAATGAAGTATCATGCACTTATAGATCAAATTTTGAGATACTTTCAATGAGTTAGGTAACACCATATTCTATTCGACGAATATAAGCATAATGCTTGAGTATTATTGAAAATTCGATAAACCCCCTAAACCCTATTCAGTCACCATAAAACCCTAAAACCCTAAACCCTCAACCCATATAAGCCCTAACAAGTAGGTACTGTGGACTTATAGATCAAAATCTGAGATTCGATCTTTCATTAAATTGCAGTAACGCCATTCTATTCCACGAATATAACAAATAAAGTTTGAACATTATTGAAAATGTCCTAAACCCTAAAACCCTAAACCCTCAACCCCGCCTAAACGACATTGGCAAGTGAGGTATCACATGCACTTGTAGATCAAAATTTCAGATAAACTTTCCTCAAATTGTGCTAACGCCATTCAATTCCATGAATATAAGCATATATAAAGCAGCTTGAACATTATCAATAATTCCCAAAAAACCTAAACCCTATACACCTAAACCCCCAAAACCATAAACCCTAAACCATCATCCCCTCAGCCCCTTACCAAGCATGTATGATGCACTTATAGATCAAAATCCGAGATACTTTCATTAAATTGCGATAACACGAGTCTATTCCACGAATATATATAAGCATATATATAAAAGCTTGAACATTATTATTGAAAATTCATAAACCCTAAAACCTAGAAAACATTAAACCCTAAAACCCTAAACCCTAAATTCCAACCTTAAACTCCTAAGCCCTAAACCCTAAAATCCCAAATCATATACCATAAACCCTAAACCCCTAAACCCTCAACCCAAAAAACACGAACCCTAAACCCTAGGCTATATATATCTTGTGTGGAAACTAGGGCAATGTGATTTTGAGCCATGCTTATTTGTAGTTTCTTCATGACAAAAGCCATTGTTGTCGCTTTAAAAATTGAAAATAACTTCAATTTCAGAAGCTTCCTTTGTAAATAATATTGTAAATGCCAATAGTATGGACCAATCTACCAAATACAAACATGTCGTTACAAACTATAGAAAAGGTATGGCCATGACCTTGGTCACCTGGTTTGAAAGCCATGCAAATTCATACATGGTGCGCCATATATCATATGACAAAATTAAAGCCATTATTATAGATTGGAGCTTTTAAAATAACTCCAAATATGGAAGCTCTTTTTCTAAACAATGTTGAAATACCAATATGCACCAGTCTACCAAACATGGTTACATTATCATAAAGTATGGAAACACATATGGCCTTGACATTGGTCATCTAGTTTTTGAAATCCACGAATGTTCAAACATGGTACGCCATACTGTGAAACGAGTTTTTCAAAAGTTATCAAATTTTATATATTTTCATGAAAATTAGCCAATGCACACAGTGAGACACCAACGGAGAAACGAATGGTTGTATTTCAATTTATATTTTTTTTCTTTATTTAAAAAAAAACTAGCCCAAATTTAGTGCCATTACTATTCATATCAAAAAATTGAAATCTTGCAAAACTCTCGGTGGCTCTCCAACATTTTACTAATTCGGTACCTTTAAACTATTTTTAAAAAGTCAAGAGCAAGCTATATCACACACTTTGTAGTTCGTAAATAGACATACTTACTTTCAATCATCAAAAAGTTATTTAATTTCAGCATCTTAAGCTAGGAAGCTTGAAAACTCATGAAAGTAGGGCAGTATCCATCAAATATGGAATCTCCTTTGTAAATAATTGCTTGAAATGTCAAGATGCATGTAACACCCCCCGGGATCAGGGTTAAACAAATCCCAGACCTTGGCCTGACATAAGCTTAACCTAGAGCTCGAGGATATTCAGTGAGAAATTGGTAACACAACAGTAACCCTATGACAAAAAAAATAGTACAACAAGCACATAACTGAGAAAAGAACCAAAATATTACAAGCAGAGGTCACTGACCACAAACATCAAACAATAGAAGGCAAATTATGCTATTAAGTATACCAAACTTAACAAATGACCTAAGAGCTTGAAGCATAACGATGACGTCCCAGCCCATAGATTCCAGGCTGCCAGCCAGAAACCCCAAGCTACTCGTCGGTATCAATGTCGTACCAAACTCATCTTCAGGGGAACACTTACTATGAAAGTATCAACAAAGCAAGGGTGAGTACATGGTGTACTCCGCAAGACTTATGGCTGGTGGAGTTATTTTGCATAAAGCCATCTTTGTTTATAAAACAAGAGGGAGAAGACGCTCGTCTAATTAGAATATTTTAAAAGGGGATAAGAGAGCGACATCTCCGAAGAATTGATCATCATCTTGATATCCACCAAAGTCATCCTCATCTCACAACTAGGATCACCCCCTCGTACCCATGAGGAAGCATCCTTAACAAAACCTTAATTGCCAAGTTTTACGATTAGGTTAAAGTTCTCTATTATCTCACATTCATTCCCAAGTCGTCCATAGCCGTGGACACGACTTTTCGAAAAGATTTAACCCTGTAGGGGTGTACAACTTTACCCACACGTACCAACCGACTCTTAATGCCACAATGATTAGCCCTCTTCCTTGGAAGGCCGGCAGAGGGTGGTTGGACATGACCTTTACCTTGCTTTCGTCGAGACCATGAGTCAAGCCCTAAGGAGGGTTCCACCGTGACGGGTCAAATCCCGAAGCCGGTCCCTAGAGATGTGAGGCGAGGTTGGTTTACCAGGGGCTCCATCCACCCCAAGCAACCCCGGCCACGCTTACCTACCTGTATGAATGCACCTCCTTCACCGCCTTCCAAACAACCAAAATGCATATGTCAAATGGAACGCCCGAACTATGTGACTCATGGAATCTACTAGGCAAGTTCGTTACTCGTGAGGTTTTCCAGGCCCCGTGTGGCTGTATGCCCGTCTCGGCTCCAAAGTCAAGAACTCGGGTCCTAGTAATGGCGAGCATGAGACTAGAAAAACCACATCCCACCGTGGCCTCCCATACAAGCCTTGGCATGTTTAACCTTTACCAATGATCTTACCTCATCAGTATACCTCGTTCTCCTGTCATACTAGATTCTCTGCATCCGATACATCATCTAGACGACCATCACTGACAGCTAAGCATGGCTAAGCAAGACACAGATAATAGCTCTAGCAGTGCACACAAGCCAAACCTAGTTATGCTAGGAGTAGTGGATCAGGTAATATAAGCTCAAGGGAGTAATGCAACAGATAGGATACTCTATCTATCGATAAAAGACCACAGTAGAATCGTATGCATCATGGCAAGAGATGAAATACTTTTGAAACAATAGGATTATATAATGGTGGGGCTATGCTTGCCTTGTTTGTTGATACCCAGATATGGATCTTCGGATATCTTGTACTTGACTTGATTACAGTTGGTCAAGTATTGGTCATCGATCGTCGATGGTGTTGATCTCAGTCTTCGATCTTGATCTCGATATCGTATTCTACCGGGAATAAGCAAACACCAGAAAGAAAGGGGGAAACAACAATCAACACATGGCATCGATGCAATTCTCAAACAAGGAGGATGATATGAAAAGTTAAATAATCTTGAAATGAAGCCCTAGAGCATGCTTAGCAATTTAAGCGGGATCCGAAGGGTCCAAACCCTAATACAGGAGAGAACCCGGAATCACCTACGAGGCTTCATATGTTATTATAATTAAACTTGTAATGAAAGTTGTTGAACAATGCATGATTACAAGTCTATTGTGTAGATCTTGATTTTCCGAACATTTTGATATATTGTACACATTTTTCTAAATTACATAATAGAAGATATTAAATTTACAAGATTAAACCTTTTTCTGAAATTATTAAACCATTTATAAAGTTATTTAAAATAACCCATAAACTTTATACACTGGGGCATCACCTAGCCACACGGGCTGACAGAGGGGCCCCAGGCCACCTCAACTGCCACGCGGGCAGGAACGGACCCACCACGGTTTGACCCCGCTGACCGCGTCCTACTGACGTCATGATGACGTCAGCCGAACATCATCGACGGGGAAACCTCCCAGCTGGTCAACAGAGAGGGCGACTGGGGGCATACGAGGCTGCGCTACGGGGGTTGTTCGACTCAGCGTGGCAAGGCGGACCAGAAACTAGCGGCGCAACTGAGAAATGGCCACCAGGGACGGCTAGTGGCGAGCTTGCGCGACGCAGACTCGAAGCAAGGAGAGAGGGAGACGTAGGCGTAGTCCTTGAGGACCGAAACCTCACCAGGAGCACGGATATGGCGACGACGAGCTCGGTGGGGCCGGACAACGGCGAATTGATGTCTGCCGGACTCCGGGAAGACGAGAGCGTTGGGCTCGATTACGGTCATACGCGGGCGTACTAGCTTTCTTGCATCACTGGAAGGTAAGATGGAATTGTGGAGAAGCTCAAAAGCCACTCAGAGGTGAGTGGGGCAATGGCTATCGACGGCGGAGCTCGGTGTCCGACTACTAGGGTTTCGGTCGTTTGGGGAAAACGGGAGAGAGCACGAGAACAAGAGAGAAGGGTATGGGGAGAGAGAGGAGGACGTGGGCGACCTTATCCTCGGCTCCAGGGCGGCGGCGTGCATCGTGGCATGGCCAGCATCGGGTGGCTGCAGGAGCTCCAGTGAGATGCTTCTCTCATTGTCACGAGGAGGAAGAAAGAAGGAGCACACCGAGGAGGTATGGGCCGACTGGGCCGAGCGGGCTGCTGGCTTGCGAGCGTGGGTAGCAGAGAGGAAAAGGGGAGTTGGGCCAGCTGGGCTGCGGCCTGGTCTGCTGCTGCTATTTTTTATTTAGCAAAAGATTTTCCAAAACTGTTTTCTCTTTTTCCATTTGTAAACCATTTTCAAATCTGTTTTGAGCCATTTCAAAAGTACCATAAGGTTTGCAAATTTATGAAATAGTGTGGGGCCCCTTTATTCCATTTGGGCTCCATGAATTTTGATAGTCTTCAAAATATTCAAACCCATTTTGAATTGTTTTCAAGAGGGAGAGGAATTAGGGTTTAGGATTTTGCATTATTTCTTTTGCATGCAATTTAAGGGATGATGCTCATGAATGCACAAACAAAGCCCTAAATATGATTAGCTAAAACAGCGATGTTACAGCTCTATCCCCCTTAAGAGAATCTTGACCCGAGATTCCAAAGGTAGGAAGAGAGACAAAGAGATAAAGAAACATGGCCACTCTAAGGATAAGAGGGAAACACACTAACAACACACAGAGTATCTCATGGTCAACTCATGAGGGAGTGTTCAGAAATAACTCTGAGATGACCACATGAAACACATCAAGGTAACGGTAGAAACAAGAGGAGATGGTGTCAAGTTGTTAGATAAATGGTCTTCATAAGGATTGAGACCATGAAGCTTCAGAAGAATTTAAGCTTCTGAAAAGGAAAGCTCCCAACAAAAGATCATGACCACAGACTTCGAGAGATGAAACTCTACTAGACGGATTTAAGTAGAGCTTCCAGGGGTACAAAAATACAGATAACCAAGTAGTTGAACTACTTTTGATACAGAAGGATCACTCTTCGTTCAACAGAAGGCCAAAACAGATTGGTATTTTGTGGAGAGGACTCATAGGATTCACAAGGAACAGGTAACAAGAAGGATTTCTAATTATCAAAATCATCGTCACTCTTGAACATGATCGACAAACGAAGGGAACTCTTTATTCATCTGGGATTATCAAAATCTTTTCCAAAGATTGTGATATCACTTTACACCACCAGATGAATAGACAAGAAGATTCCTGATGACACAAGGAAAAAGAAACTTCATTCTCAAACTTCAATTACTTGGCACAACAAGATGCTTACCAACATTAAAGGGTCTGGAGGATCGACCGAGAGACATTTAGCAACACTACTTTAAATGTTCTCCTTGATGTTCGAGAAAGTGGACATCAAGTAAAGGTCGGACTTCATATACAAAATAAACCATGAGCACCACTCGTATAATAAAATTATAGAAGATGCCTCATGAAGAGTGGTTGTTATTGCCGATTCAAGAGAATTTGACGATAGTCCTTCTGACTAGTTGTGTCAACCATTACATCAATCTTGTCGAATTTACAAAGAAACCTATGTCAATTCCTTGGGGAACACCAACCATCGTAGCTGCTTGGGATTCAGCTCTAGTTAGGTAGAATGATACTTCAGACTCAGCATGTCCGAATAGAAAGTTTGCAACATTTACCGTAAGGTAAAGTTACTAGATTCTCAAGATATGGACTACAGTGTTAAGCTCTAGTAGAATGAGCTTCATTTCTAGACCAATGTATTAACAATTGTCAGGGGACAACTGCTCATACATCAAGTACTTGCAACGAAACACAAATGTATCCTTAAGATACGGAGTTAACTCTACTCGAATCCACGGCGACATCTGTCAACAATTGCACGTGAACCAGAGAAGGTCACTTCTAACATCTAGATCACATACTTCGAGATAACCTGAAGATGGTTCTCAAAAGTTTCCAGCCTTAATGCCAAATGTTTCATATGAATCTATTTTAGCTTGGAGAGGATAAGGATGTTATCAATGGGTTCAATATCAAACTTATCGAGATACTCCAAGAAGATGAAGTCATATGTTGTATAATCAAGGCAAAGTATTGGTCAGACCAAAGGACATGAAGATGTACTCAAGTGCAACATCACAAGTAGCAACATCATCAAGATAGTCCGAACTGAGTTTGATTTGACGATAACCCAAATCAAATCAAAGCGAGGAAGATAACATATCCATGAAGGAGATACTATCTTTCTTCAGCAGGAACTAAACTAGAAAACCCTTTAAGATGAACTAAGTCAGACATAACCTTTTGTCTTACAACTCTCTAAGTTATTGTTTAAGATCAACCAACTAGTTTAGGGATATCCAATATGGATCCTTGGAGAAGAGGCAGATCAGAGAACTTGCTTGCTCAAGAACTTGACAACATGGTCATGTGGCAACATGGCGATACTTCTAGAAAGACTTCTAGAATATCACGAACCACCGATATGTCACAGAGTTCGAGAGGAGAGTTGCTTGGTAAGGCAAGAATACATAGTCTCAGAGCTTCAGCATAAGCCTAACTCTTTGACCGAGAAGAGTGTACCAGAATAGGGGACTTGGTAGCACAATCATCCTTCGCGTAGTGATAGGGTTAACTAACCACGCTAAGAATGACACAAATGTCCTTGGATTTCAAAGCAATAATGATTGCTAAGAATCTCAGATGGTCACATTATTATGCACACGCATGATTCACGAGCGCAAAAGCTCGAAGGAAGGGTGGGTAAATATGTGTAAGAGCATCACTTCATTAAGAAGGTCATGAAACTCAACACAACCTCTTAGTGCAAAAGGGTGTGATACGCTAAGGTAGAACAGATAGAAGCTAATCAATGACTCTTTATCTGCGGATTACAACACTTTGACCTAGTCCTAGATATGACGAGGTACTGGAGTTTGTTTCTTCTGACATCTCGAAATGGTTTGTCATGACCTACCACAAGAGTATCTTGCATCGGAATACACCGATGCACGTTTACTACTTGGCTACCAACCAATAGACAAATGTCGGAAAACAATAAGGGAAAAGAACATGCTCAGGATAAAATCCCGAGATGTGGATGCGTAGGTTAACAATCTTCCAAAAACCAATGCGAAGAGGGAAGTGTGGCAGAGTCACGAATATAGATGCGAGACTCTCAAGGAGTACTCTTGTCGTGATCTATTTGGTTCCATTAAAGAATATCTGCGATAACATGTGGTAGGGGAAGTCCTTAATTGTCGAGATTCAATCGCGACAATTACCACAAGCTCGAAGACAAAAATTATAGTTCTAGCCATCCTGAGGTGATGTGTGAACATTACGACAGGGGTCAATGGAATGGATCTTGAGTTAAAGTTCAGCTTCATGTACAAGATTCTCAACACCAGAATTCACCACAATCCGGGATCTTTGATTCAAGTCCAAGGGTTAAAACCTGAGAAAGAAGTAACTACTACTACTACTTGAGTGACACAGCGTACACTGCATGGTAGCAATCACGAGGTAGCTTCCAAGAGAAGAAACGACTTCTAAAGTACCCAAACAAACAAAAGGGAGGCACACAAGGTGAAACGAAACCTCAAAGCCTAGAACAGAACACTATGGATCCTGCAATATAATATTGTGGGTCCATAAGGTAGAGAGATCATGATGAAGAGGAATCTCTCAGCTGAAACAGAGCAAAGGGGAACAAGGAATTCACAACACACACAACTCTAGAGAACTCTACACTAGGTCAACTGGCTAAGAAACGGCATGCCCAAAAGGCACCTAAGTTTTGAAAGACTAGAAGATATATCAAATCTTTTCAAAGTCAACACAAGATAAGATGACCCAGAATTAGAGCGAAACTAGATAAGGAGAAAAAGAAGCATACTAGAGTTTTCACAAATAATTTTCATCTTTGAAATAGTTTTCACAAGCACTAGACTCAACATCGACCAATAGCAAGGTTTTCCTACGGTCGGTACTACTCTGATACCAAGAACTGTAACACCCCCGGGATCAAGGTTAAACAAATCCCAGACCTTGGCCTGACATAAGCTTAACCTGGAGCTCGAGGATATTCAGTGAGAAATCGGTAACACAATAGTAACCCTGCGACACAAAAATTAGTACAACAAGCTCATAACTGAGCAAAGAATGAAAATATTACAAGTAGAGGTCACTAACCACAAACATCAAACAACGGAAGGCAAATTATGCTATTAAGTATAACAAACTTAACAAATGGCCTAAGAGGCCTGAAGCATAACGATGATGTCCCAGCCCATAGATTCCAGGCTGCCGGCCGGGAACCCCAAGCTACTCATCGATGTCAATGTCGTACCAAACTCATCTTCAGGGGAACACTTACTCTGAAAGTATCAACAAAGCAAGGGTGAGTACATGGTGTACTCCGCAAGACTTATGGCTGGTGGAGTTATTTTGCATAAAGCCATCTTTGTTTATAAAACAAGAGGGAGAAGACGCTCGTCTAATTAGAATATTTTAAAAGGGGATAAGAGAGCGACATCTCCGAAGAATTGATCATCATCTTGATATCCACCAAAGTCATCCTCATCTCACAACTAGGATCACCCCCTCGTACCCATGAGGAAGCATCCTTAACAAAACCTTAATTTCCAAGTTTTACGATTAGGTTAAAGTTCTCTATGATCTCATGTTCATTCCAAAGTCGTCCATAACCGTGGACATGACTTTTCGAAAAGATTTAACCCTGCAGAGGTGTACAACTTTACCCAGACGTACCAACCGACTCTTAATGCCACAATGATTAGCCCTCTTCCTTGGAAGGCCGGCAGAGGGTGGTTGGACCTGACCTTTACCTTGCTTTTGCCGAGACCATGAGTCACGCCCTAAGGAGGGTTCCGTCGTAACGGGTCAAATCCCGAAGCCGGTCCCTAGAGATGTGAGGCGAGGTTGGTTTACCAGGGGCTCCATCCACCCCAAGCAACCCCGGCCACGCTTACCTACCTGTATGAATGCACCTCCTTCACCGCCTTCAAGAACAACCAAAATGCATATGTCTAATGGAATGCTTGAACTATGTGACTCATGGAATCTACTAGGCAAGTTAGTTACTCGTGAGATTTTCTAGGCCCCGTGTGGCTGTATGCCCGTCTCGGTTCCAAAGGCAAGAACTCGGGTCCTAGTAATGGCGAGCATGGGACTAGAAAAACCACATCCCACCGTGGCCTCCCATACAAGCCTTGGCATGTTTAACCTTTACCACTGATCTTACCTCATCAGTATACCTCGTTCTCCTGTCATACTAGATTATCTACATCTGATACATAATCTAGATGACCAGCACTGACAGCTAAGCATGGCCAAGCAAGACACGGATACTAGCTCTAGCAGTGCACACAAGCCAAACCTAGTTATGCTAGGAGCAGTTGATCAGGTAATATAAGCTCAAGGGAGTAATGCAACAGATAGGATACTCTATCTATCGATAAAAGACCACAGTAGAATTGTATGCATCATGGTAAGAGATGAAATACTTTTGAAACCATAGGATTGTATAATGGTGGGGCTATGCTTGCCTTGTTTGTTGATACCCAGATATAGATCTTCGGATATCTTGTACTTGACTTGATTACGGTTGGTCAAGTATTGGTCGTCGATCGTCGATGGTGTTGATCTCAGTCTTCGATCTTGATCTCGATATCGTATTCTATCGGGAATAAGCAAACACCGAAAAGAAAGGGGGAAACAAAAATCAACACATGGCATCGATGCAATGCTCAAACAAGGATGATGGTATGACAAGTTAAATAGTATTGAAATGAAGCCCTAGAGCTTGCTTAGCAATTTAAGCGGGATCCGAAGGGTCCAAACCCTAATACAGGAGAGACCCCGGAATCACCTGCGAGGGTTCATATGTTATTATAATTTAACTTGTAATGAAAGTTGTTGAACAATTCATGATTATAAGTCTACTGTGTAGATCTTGATTTTCTGAACATTTTGATATATCATACACATTTTTCTGAATTACAGAATAGAAGATATTGAATTTACAAGATTAAACCTTTTTCTGAAATTATTAAACCATTTATAAAGTTATTTAAAATAACCCATAAACTTTTTACACTAGGGCATCACCTAGCCATAGTGGCTGATAGAGGGGCCCCAGGCCACCTCAGCTGCCACGCGGGCAGGAACAGACCCACCCGGTTTGACCCCGCTGACCGCGCCCTGCTTACGTTAGCCGAACATCATCGATGGGGAAACCTCCCAGGTGGTCGACGAGGAGGGCGACTGGGGGCATATGAGGCTGCGTTACGGGGGCTGTTCGACTCAGCATGGCAAGCCGGACCGGAAACTGGCGGCGCCGCTGAGAAATGGCCACCAGGGACGGTTGGCGGTGAGCTTGCGCGACGATGGAAGGCGGCGCACGACGCAGACTCGAAGCAAGGCGAGAGGGAGACGTAGGCATAGTCCTTGAGGACCGGAACCTTCACAAGGAGCGCGGATATGGCGATGACGAGCTCGGTGGGGGCCGGACGACGGTGAATTGATGTCTGCAGGACTGCGGGAAGATGAGAGCGTCGGGCTCGATTCCGGTCATACGGGGGCATCCTAGCTTTCTTGCATCACTGGAAGGTAAGATGGAATTGTGGAGAAGCTCAATAGCCACTCGGAGGTGAGTGGGGCAGTGGCTATCGACGGTGGAGCTCGGTGTCCGACGGCTAGGGTTTCGGTCGTTTGGGGAAAAACAGGAGAGAGCACAAGAACAAGAGAGAAGGGTATGGGGAGAGAAAGGAGGACGTGGGCGACCTTATCCTCGGCTCCAGGGAGGCGGCGTGCATTGCAACGTGGCCAACATCAGGCGGCTACAGGAGCTCCAGCGAGCTGCTTCTCTCATTGTCACGGGGAGGAAGAAAGAAGGAGCACGGCGAGGAGGTATGGGTCGACTAGGCCGAGTGGGCTGCTAGCTTGCGCGCGTGGGCAGCAGAGAGGGAAAAGGGGAGATGGGCCAGCTAGGCTGCGGCCTGGTGTGCTACTTGATGACCCACGAGTATAGGGGGTGTATTGCAGTATTTTTGATAAGTAAGAGTGTCGAACCCAACGAGGAGCAGAAGGTGCTGGCTAGTGGCTTGGAGCAGGAATTCTCTGTAAATACTTAGCAAACGGATTTTTAGGGGTTTTTGATAATGCAAGTAAATAAAGTACGAGTAAATAAAAGATAATAAGAATAAATGCAGCAAGTGGCTCAATCCTTTCTTTAGCAAAGGACAAGCCGGTTGTATTACTTAAGATGACCAAACGTTCTCAAGGACACATGGGAATATTATCAAGTGCTTTCACTTCATATAGTTGATTAATGTTCATTAGCTTGCTAAGTGTTGTGTAGGTGAACCTCTGCTAATGTACCGACCTTCCTAGGACTAATACATACTTGTGATTAAACCCCTTGCAAGCATCCACAAGTACAAGAAAGTAATTAATGTAGAAACCTAACCACAGCTTTAAACTCTAAGACCATGACGTCCCTTGTGCAATGGTTTCCTAAAAGGGGTTCATGTTTCTGTCACTCCAGTAACCCCTACGATTAGTAGCCAAATACACGATGCATTCCCCTAGGCCCATATAGGTGAAGTGTCATGTAGTCGATGTTCACATGACACCACTAGAAGAAGTACACCACAACTTAAATATCAAACTATTGAATCTTTCTCAACACAATTCCACTACTAACAACATGACTTCTCCCATGTCCTCAAGAACAAAACAAACTAGTCACAAGACATCATATGGATCATAATCAGAGATGGAATAATGATGTATAACAATCTGAACATAAACAATAATTCAATGGTTCCACTCAATAACATCAACTACAAAGAGTAATCAACACCGGGAAAGTTTCCCCTAAGAACTATGCAAGATTCAACCCAATTGTTACAACGAGATGATGGTGGTGATGATGATGGTGATGGAGATGATGATGGAGGTGATGATGATGATGATGATCCCGATGAAGTCCAGCTTGATGGTGGTGTTGATGGCGACGATCTCCCCTCTCTAGGAAGGAATTTCCCCAGCAGAATTCTATCTACGGATTGATCTTTCTCTCTCGGTGTTTTCCGCCCCGCAGAGGCGGCGGAATCTTTCTATGGTTGCTCCCCAAGTCTTAGGGTTTCAGGAGGATAATATACGCTAGAGGGGAAAGGCTAGAGTAGACCAGGGCGGCCACACCACCTAGTGGCGCGGCCTGGGGTGGCCCGCGCTAGGGGATGGTGTGGGCCCCCTGTGGCCCATCTCCACTTCCCCTTCTGGCTTTCTTCGTCTTCTGGAGAAATAGGATTTTCCATGTATTTTCCCAGATTTTCTAATCTTCGCGAATTTTGCCTCCAAACAGCACCTTTTCCATCAAAATCCTGACTACAACGGTCCATGCTCCTAAAGTCATCAACCATGCAAAAATAGATGAAATAACATAAGTATCATCTCTTAATATGAAATATATCAATGAATAACAGTAAATTATGATATAGAATAGTGATGCAAAATGGACGTATCAACTCCCCCAAGCTTAGACTTCTCTTGTCCCCAAGCGAAACTGAGCTCAATAAACATGACCTCAGGTTTATGGAGTGAAGAGTAGATAAAAGAATACTGACAAGAAGCACCACATTCATCAATACATAGATCATAATAGCAGACAACTCATCATTATATAACTTAACTTGCAATAGGTAAAGGAAACACAAATAAAGATGCATAAAGTAAATCATAATTGGTAATGGCAAACTTAGCTCTTGGTCGAAGAATAGTTGACAATTTGCAGGAGTTCACAAATAACTGGTTTTCAATGATAGCTTTCAAAGTAATACTCACTAAGATAAGAGCAAAGTGCAAACCAAGGAACATAAGAAACATGATTGAATAAATCATCATATGAATGAATGAAACACAACAACTCAAAATACTTGCTGAGATAGAAGGGAATAGGTTTACTGACTCAACTAGAAAGTAAAAGAAAGGCCCTTCACAGAGGGACGCAGGGATTTCAAGTTTCATAAAGAACTCCAAAAAATTATGGTACTTATTAGCTTTTAGCTCTCATTGCCCCTACCATAGGCATCTTTAGGTGATTAAGGTTAAAGTGATCAAATATAAGGATATGCTTGACAAGTTGCAAGTTGAAAATCTCATGTCCCTTGAATACGAGGGCCGCTCCTCATGCTACTCAAGTTTACTCACCGGTAAGTTCTTGTCATAGTAAGTACATGTGTATCATAGAGAACCGCCAACGGGGTACCCCTTACCCGATGATACGGAAGAATCCCCATATCAAAATGACAAGGCAAGCAGACAAGGAGCATCTCAGCAATCTTCTTATTTACCATGGGAATATGGTGCTTTTTTCTCTATTTCCTCTTTTCTCATCTTTTTTTCTTCTTTTTCTCAATCTCTATCTCTTTACTTTTTTATAAGAAGAATGCTTCATAGATGCTCATTATGGTTACGCTACAGGTTTCCACCATGACAACATGGATTAGACCAGCGGCCCAGGCGTTTCTCTAACACACATACATAACTCCATGGACTTACAAGCTCCCCTTTGATTTCACACCGACGACATCCATAGACAAAAGAACATGATATCAACTAGGTACAAAGTACCAGTGCAATGTTGAAAGCGTTCCCCATGACAGCATGGTTCTGCTAATTCACAACTTACAAAGCGCAAGCATATACGCAACATAGATGGGCACAATGGTTCAAGTTTATTAAGTGCAAGAAAGTAAAGTGTGTCATCAAGTTCGTGAGAGATTTAATCACTAATTTTCACATAACAAGTTTAATTTGGAAGGTAGATAAAAACATGAATTTACTTGGAATAGCAATAGTGCTAATAGGTAGGTATGGTGGACACAAATGGCATAGGTTTTGGTTTAAGGATTGGATGCACGAGAAGAATTTCCTCTTAGTACAGGTTTTTAGCTAGCAAGGCTGGGTAGCAAGTATAAGAGTTGAAGGAAACAAACAAACATACAAATGAAAAAAACAAACATGCAATCTTCCTTGGAAGCACAAAAGATCTTAACTAGAGAATACTAAGCTTATGAGCAAATCAAGAAAGAAAGATAATGAAATTATATTTTCTTAGAGTACTTTTTATCTTTTTCATTCAACTCTCAAAAATAGTGTTGCTACCGATCAAGCCAGGTTTGCCAAAACCAACTAAATTAACTGAATGATCCCAAAGTGATACCAATACTAACAACAAGATCAATCATATAATAGCAATTGAAAACTAATATAAGATATGCAAAAGAGTAAATGATAGAACTTCTCATCAATATTCCATAACGGCAAATCACACCAAGGGATACATATCTAACGAGAGAGGGGACACTTCCACATTTCAAACCATCCTACATGATAACTTCTCTATTCATGACATGACTTTACTAAAAAGGTAAAAAGATAGAAGATAGTGATGTGATACCGCGACACTCCCCCAAGCTTGGAACAAACCAAGGGGATGCCAAAACCTAATGACGAATTACTCCTTCGGTCGTGGTGGTATTCTCTCGATGAGCTTTTTCTTCAATTTCCCCAAGTCCTCAATCTTGAAGGTGAGAGTACGAATAAACTCCGTGTTGTGCTCGATGCGGCTCATGATCGTGTTGGGTTGCGGATCCCAGCTTTTGTGATTCTTTCCCCACTCTACCTCCTTGAAGTCTTCTTTTCCTGCATGGCTAGAACAAGGCAAACCCCAATTGGAGGGTAGTTTCTCCGTGGGCATATTCCGGTATTGATGTTCATGGATAAGGGTATGGAAAGGATTCTTGGTGCATGGAGGAAGTGACCATGGGGCCAAACAGTGATGAGGAGGCTTCCCTCTAGTTGACATAATCCTGGCAGGGTTTGCCACCACTCCAATGCTTGCAATGGTAGTGTCGGTGTGCTTTGCCTCCTCTTCATCTTCACTCTCCTTCTCCTGCCCGGGGTCTTGGAGATCTTCCTCCATAGGCTCCTTTCCCTTATCATTGGCGGACACCATTGTGCTTCTAAACTTTCAAGAATAGTTCCTGGCAGAAACAGATCGAAACAAAAACACGACGAGAACACGATATACGAACCTCGGGGGATCCGGGGGATTATATATTATGAAGTTTTACAACAAAAGGAAGGTACTGGAAGAAAATTGGTCGGAGATGGAGTCCGAGGTGGCCACACCACCTGCTGGCGCGACTAGGGGGGCCCGTGCCAGGGTTGGTGTGAGCCACCCTGGCTCCGTTTCCGTCCCTCTTTCGCTTCGTAGCTTTCCTTGTTGGATAAAAACTGCAAAAATATGGCTAGACAGATTTTTCGCGGAACTTTTCTTACCAGAACTGTTACCTACTCGAAAATGGATTCTACAGGTCTCTGAATTTGGTATTTGATAAAAAAAATCGGAGTTATAACTTGAAAAGCATCAACATCTTCATTGTAAGAATCTCCAGCAATATAGTGCTTGAGTCGCTGCCCATTCACCACTTGTGTAGTGTTATCTTTTAAAGAAGAAATGTGTATTGCTCCTGAATGGTACACTTCTTCAATAACAAAAGGTCCTTCCCATTTTGACAGTAGTCTCCCTGTAAAAAATCTAAGACAAGACCTATACAATATAAATTTCTCACGAACATGGAATTCTCTCTTAAGTATTTGCTTGTCATGCCATCTTTTAACTTTTTCCTTAAAGAGTCTAGCATTCTCATATGCTTCACTCCTCCATTTATCCAACGAACTTAAGTCAAATAATATTTTTCACCAGCAAGCTTACAATCTCTATTAAGTTCTTTAACTGCCCAATAAGCTTTGTGTTCTAATTCTAAAGGCAAGTGACAAGCTTTCCCATAAACCATTTTATAAGGAGACATCCCCATAGGGTTTTTATAGGCAGTCCTATAAGCCCATAAAGCATCGTTCAACTTTATAGCCCAATTTTTTCTAGATCTATTAATAGTCTTTTGCAAGATGGATTTAATTTCTCTATTTGATAACTCTACTTGTCCAATAGTTTGGGGATGATAAGCTAAAGCGATTCTATGATTAACATCATATTTAGCATGGGTCTTTCTAATACCACCATGAATGAAATGAGAACCTCCATCAGTCATAAGATACCTAGGCACTCCAAACCTAGGAAAGATAACATCCTTGAGCATTTTTAGAGAGGTATCCCCATTAGCACTCTTCGTAGGTATGGCTTCTACCCATTTAGTGACATAATCAACGGCAACAAGAATATTGTATAACCTTTTGAGGGAGGAAAAGGACCCATAAAGTCAAATCCCCAACAATCAAAGGGTTCAATAACTAGAGAGTAGTTCATAGGCATTTCATTGCGTCTAGAAATATTACCAACACGCTGACACTCATCACAAGATAAAACAAATTTTCTTGCATCTTTAAAAAGGGTAGGCCAGTAGAAACCTGATTGTAGCACCTTTTGCACAGTTCTATCTCCTGCATGATGTCCTCCATAGGCACTACCATGACATTTCCGCAATATCTCCTTTTGCTCATATTCTGGAACACATCTTCACATAATACCATCCACTCCTTCTTTATGTAAATGTGGGTCATCCCAAAAATAATGTGTAACTACCTCGGTGAATTACGCTCTTAGTTAATGCCTGGATGAACAAAAGTGGTTAAAATAGTACGGTGGGGCCCAGGGCCACTCACGGTAGACCTTTCGGCCGTCCTAACCACTTTCAAACAACGGGACAAGAACGAGCGGCGTAATCGGCAGGCGAAGGGATCAACTACATACACAAATGAGTATGTATGCAAGCCACATACAACAGTCCTCAGAGCCATTCCATCTAAAAGAAATAGAAATATGGCAACGCCATACGGCAAGATCCAAATGTCCTGGATAGATATAATAATTTAGGATAGCTCCTCATACATCACACATCAGAGTATCAGGCGGAAGCGGAAAACAAGATCCGAGTACGGATAAGAAGCAAATTGGCATAAGATGCCCCATAAATAAACACATCCCGCCCACAGACACACGGATCCCCGTTCCCGGAATCTCTACACCGAATGATCGTTGCCAACATCATCTGTCTCTTCCACCCAGTATCCATCTTGCGGGTACACCTGTTCATCTGAATCAAACAATTTATCGTGTGAGACCCTAGGGGTACTCAGCAAGTCTTTATGCCACTAAAGGGGACACAACCTGGGGTGACGCAATTGCAGCAAAAGATAATACCTAACAATACTACAGATACTCGCTAACCTTCCGCCTAACCAATGATAGACGGAAGTCCGTGAATTAAGAACAACAGTTATAACAGTATAATTAACAGATCCATCCTCCTCCTCGCTTACCAACGAGGAAGCGGACGAACAACCCCCATCATCCGTTGGCAGTTTTATTAACCATTCCATGAGTATTGTACTATTTACTAGTCAAGTACTTAGTCAAATTAAAAACGGCACTTTAGTTATAATTGTCTATGATCGAGAAACTGTGCTCCAAGTCGTCCATAACCGCGGACACGGCTTTCAGAAAGATTTACCCTGCAGGGGTGCACGAATAGCAACACACACTCGATCAACCTCGGAAAAACCAAATCAAAACCCAATGAGGCATTCACGACAAAGCAATCACAGGATTCAGAAATATTTCAGGGGGCCACCCTATTAAGCTACCCGCAACGAAGTTGGCCGGCTCCGAGACGGACCCAAGGTTTGTGTCAATGGCTGTAAACGACTGGGAACCCGAAAATGTGACTGGGCTTGTCGATACCGCGAAAACATTCCACGATCCAAAACAGTACAGGTGCTCCTCGCACAATCTTAAATAAAGCAGTAACATGGCATAAGTACAGAATAGTAATAAAGCCCCAAACTAATTGTAGCCCCAAGAAATAAGAATGAATCAAGCTCTGGCTCAGGGGGGTCCATAACTCCTCCCGGATGTGGATAGTGCGAATAGTCAAGGAACAGGAATCAAGTACTCGGGGTCCTACGGGACACAAGTGAGCATGAAAAACCAAATAGCAGATATTGCTCACCGGTGCCTCTTTCATTAGTTATCCCATTACTACTCAGGTTATGTGGTTTAGGTACCTCGTTATTCTTCAGACACTCACATACCCTACTCATGCTTTTCTACGACTCGCATGGCTCAAACAACTCCTGTAGTAATGGCTCATGGGACCGGAACAAGCTTAGTGTGGTTTAAAAGTAAAGGCCATCAGTACTTGGGATTCAATTTAATGCAATCGCGACTCAATGATGCAAGAATAAGATAGAGGCAATAGGTACTGTATGTATGCAAGCATGTGGTAGTGCTTGCCTGGCAGCTCAGTTGAAGCGAGAGATGGATCTGGATAATACTCCTGTGAATCCTGGTAATTCTCCTGCTGGGCGTCTATTCGAAGAAGAACCAAACAAACAAGGGCCAACATAAATAAAGTGCACAAGCATATGAATTAAAGTGCAACAAGCAACCAAGCATGCCATGATGAATGATGCACCAATTACATGGCATTAAAGTAGCATGGCAAAGGTGAGGTGTGGATACAAGAAATAAAGCACTTTATTATTTATTTGCCCAAGTTTTATTGTCATAACGGTTCAGATTTTTAATAACAACATGATGCATGCTTCCATTCAGAACAAGGACTGCATGAATAGAACGGGCTCGTCGCGCTGATCGATTTAGACATATTACTTGCCAAATTTGGAGTTATAAAACAAAAGTTATTAATTAAATAAGGAAAAGGGAATTTTCGTGTAATTTTAATCATCTCGAAATTTAAAGTGTTCAAAACATATTTTGAAGGGCATATTTGAATTCCTCACATTTTTCTGATTCCAAAATATATATTATTTGTATTATTTGGATTTGTATTTTAAAAATTATTTAAATCTGATTTGAATTTAAATTTAAATCAATTTGGAAAAGATTTAATTTAAAACAGACTCAGGGAATTACTTTTGTCACTCAGCCAAATCTAGCCACGTCCACTAACGGGTGGGCCAGCGCTGAGCGCGCGGAAAAGTCGCGCCGACAACTTTTGTCACCGGGGCCTCTTCCAGCCGCATTCGCTGACTGGTGGGGTCGAGCTTAGCGGGGCCACGCGCGCGCGTCACCCAGCAGGGGCGTGACACGTGGGCGGTCCGGGGCTACGCGGGCGGGGAATCTCCAGAGCGCGGGGGTTTTCTTGCAAGATTGCTACCGGGACTGACGGGTGGGGTCCCAAGGACTGCGGTTTAGGCGGGAAAAAGGGGAGGGGGTCATGCGCAAAACGACATCGGCTGTCGCGACGCGCTGACGGACGCGGTGCTGCCGGCGGCGGATCTGGCTGTTTTCCGACGACGGTGGCGACGCGTACGCTGGACGAATCGTGTCGCTCCAAAAACGAAAAACAGAGAGGGAACATCGGCCTACATTTTTTGTTCAGGTGGCTTCGATGGAGGAGGACCGTAGCGCGCGGGGCATGGCGGGGAACAGGGGCAGGACAGTAGCTGCTGCCGCTGCGGCTGCGGCTGCGGCTGTCTGCCAGAGCGCGGCGCGCGGCGGTGCACGCAGGCTGCTCGACGGAGCGCGGTGGGGCTACGGCACAGGAGGGAGGGGAAGACCTTGTCTGGGGGGTGCAGGAGCTCACCGTGGTGTCGCTGGCGTGGTAGTTCGTGCGGAGGAGGAGGGGATCTGGCGCGGGGCTCGTGGACGGTGGCCTCGGGCTGCGGCGGTGCACAGCGGCGCCCGGCTAGTTCCGGCGAGGTGTTGGCCCTGGGCTGGTACGAGGCGACGAAGGGGACGTGGACGACCTCGTCGGAGCTCCTGGCTGGGCTTGGCGAGCTCCAGGACGCGCAGAACTCGAGCGGGACGTGGTAGCTAGGGTTTTGGCGCTCGATGGAGATCTTGTCGTCTAGGGAGGAAGAAGGGGAAGTGGAGAGGAACCTGGGCAGCTTGTGGACGAGATCTGAGGTGATTGAGGCAGGAGAGAGGGAGAGGAAAACACATGGGTGTGGTAGCTTAGCAAAAAGTGAGGAGGGGGGTTCGGGTAGGTCTTCTCTTCCTCTTTCTTCTCTTTGGCTTGGAACTAAAGAAAAAGGGGAAGGGCAGGTGGGGGTGAGACGGCCAGGTGGGGCCAGCATGGAAGAGAGAGAGAGAGGAGAATGGAGAGGAGGTTTAGGGCTTGATAGAACTAGGGATAGGAGACAATTAGAGAGAGAGGGAGAGAGAATAGCTAGGTTAGGTTTTATTAGGTTTTAGATTTTAATTTGGTTTATGAGGCCAAACCAAGAAGAGAAATGAAGCTTGATCTTGCATGAGCTAGTGTGGAAGTGAAACAAGAAAGAAGGAGGAAGAAAAGAATTAGGTGGAAAAAGGCCACATATGGTTAGTGCATGGAGAAAATAAAATAAGAGGAAAAGAGGTGGATAGGAGTATGGGGATGGTGGAATGGTGGTAGATGGCCTTCCAAGATAGTTTCTACTAAACCCAAAAGAAAAACCAAAGGAGAGAAAGGTAGTGAAGACTAGTGCATGGCCCATGCAATATAATAATGCCATTGATTATTTCTGAAAACAATATGAATATTATGGCATTGCTCTATGCATATCCAAGAAGTGGAGATAAACCAAGCACAAGAATTTAGAGGGCTTAATCCACCCCAAACTACATGAGCTAGAATTAAATAGCAAAAGAAAGAGGAACAAGCTCATGGTTAATGGGATGGTGGGATTATAAAGTGGTGGAAGAGAAAGATGGTGGAAGGGAAATAAAAGATATGCCCCAACTCAACTTGGGCATTTGGACAATATATCAATATCCAAATACAATATCAAGAGGCAAATACAATTAATAATGCATATGATAGAAGAACCAAAAGAGAAAGGGATTTTATATGATGCTCAAATGCAAGGTGGCATGATGACATGAGCATGATATAATTATGATGCAATAATAATATATATAAAGTAGTCAATATCTTACTAGGACAAGTAGCATTACAATTGATAGACAATTGGGGTGCTACATAATGCTTCAAATCGTAAAAGAACTTCCTTCTTTGCTGAGCTGTGAAAGTTGGAGTCAAATACTTGGAGACAATAAAGTTAGCATAATCAGCATACCAAGGGCTCCCTCGCGAGCTTACCCCTACTGCAGCCAACTGTTCATTTGGGAAACTATCATTAACAGGCATAGGATCAAAAGAGATGTTTTCCAATCGAGATAAATTATCAACTACAGGATTTTCAGCACCTTTCCTATCTACAATATGTAGGTCAAACTCCTGTAAGAGTAGCACCCATCCAATGAGCCTAGGCTTAGCATCTTTCTTCGTCATAAGGTACTTAATAGCAGCATGATCAGTATGAATGGTAACTTTTGAGTCTACAATATAAGGTCTAAACTTATCACAAGCAAAGACGATAGCTAGGAATTCTTTTTCAGTAGTAGCATAATTCCTTTGAGCAGGGTCAAGAGTCTTACTAGCATAATGGATAAAATTTAACTTTTTATCAATCCGTTGCCCAAGGACAGCACCTACAGCAAAATCACTAGCATCACACATTATTTCAAAGGGTAAACTCCAATCAGGTGGTTGAACGATAGGAGCTGTAGTTAAAGCCTTCTTTAGAGTTTCAAAAGCTTCCTTACAATCATCGTTAAAGACAAAGGGTACATCTTTTTGTAGAAGATTAGTGAGGGGTTTTGATATCTTAGAGAAATCTTTAATAAACCTTCTATAGAAACCAGCATGACCAAGGATACTACGAATACCTTTGATGTCTCTTGGACATGGCATTTTCTCAATTGCCTCAACTTTAGCTCTATCAACTTCTATGCCTCTTTCAGAAACCTTATGTCCAAGTACAATCCCTTCATTCACCATGAAGTGGCATTTCTCCCAATTAAGAACAAGATTAGTTTCTTCACATCTCTGCAAAACTTTATCGAGGTTGTGCAGACAATTATCAAAAGTTCCATAGACGGAGAAGTCATCCATGAACACTTCCACAATTGCCTCACAAAAACCATGAAAGATAGAAAACATGCATCTTTGAAAAGTAGCAGGAGCATTACATAAACCAAAAGGCATACGTCTATAAGCATAGGTTCCGTAAGGGCATGTAAAAGTAGTTTTTTCTTCATCTTGTTGTTTAACAGCGATTTGAGAGAAACCGGAATATCCATCAAGAAAAGAAAAATGGGTCTTTTTAGACAACCTTTCTAACATTTGATCGATAAAAGGAAGTGGGTAATGATCTTTCTTAGTAACTTTGTTAACTTTCCTGAAATCAATGCACATTCTATAGCCTACTACTATTCTTTAGGGAATAAGCTCATCATTATCATTAGGGACGACGGTAATTCCCCCTTTTTAGGGACACAATGAATAGGACTAACCCATTCACTATCAGCAATAGGGTAAATAATACCAGCATCAAGGAGTTTCAATACCTCATTTCTTACCACTTCCTTCATTTTAGGATTTAAACACCGTTGTGCTCTACCACTGGCTTTGCATCTAGTTCTATGTTGATAGCATGCTGACATATAGTAGGAGAAATCCCTTTTAAATCATCTAGAGTATAGCCCATAGCCCCTCGGTGTTTCTTCAGTACCTCCAATAACCTTTCTTCTTCCTTCCCTGAAAGTTTAGAGCTAATAATAACATGATATATCTTATTATCATCAATGTAAGCATATTTAAGATCGTCAGGTAAAGGTTTTAGGTCGAAGACCGGATCCTTTTTAGGTGGCAACATGGTACCAAGTCTTCTACAGGCAAGTTATACTTAAGCATCTTAGGTTGACGATGGAGAATCTCATCAATCTCATTTATTTCTTCCATGAAGATTTCACTTTCATGATCTTCCATAAATTGCTGCAAAGCATTGTTAGGAGCAAGAGAAATAGAAGCAAGTTGTTCAACTCTAAAATATTCATTATGGGTTTCATTTTCACAAGGTTCTTTAGTAAATTTTGAAAAATTAAACTCATAAGATTCTCCATCAAATTTAGTCAAGATTTTCTCCCTTTTACAGTCTATAATAGCTCCACAAGTACTCAATAAAGGTCTACCAAAAATGATGGGATAAGTTTTACTAGCAGCCGAACCAAGTACAAGAAAATCAGCAGGATATTTAATCTTACCACAAAGAACTTCAACATCCCGTACAATACCAATTGGAGAGATGGTCTCTCTATTAGCAAGGTTAATAACCACATCAATCTCTTCCAGTTCGCAGGGACTGATTTCATGCATAATTTCTCTATAAAGCTCATAAGGAATAGTACTTGAACTTGCGCCAATATCACATAAACCATAATAGCAATGATCACAAATTCTAACAGAAAGCACAGGGACACTAGCCTTTATAGTTCTATTAGGATGTGAGACAATATTAGAAGCATCCTTACAAAAGACTATGTGTCCATCTTCTACACTTTTAGTGACAATGTCTTTCACAATTGCTACAACAGGTTCAATGTTTATTTATTCATCGGGTTTTACAGTTCTCTTTGCACTTTTATTGATTACACTAGTTATCATAGGATGCTCCTTTACCTTATTCGGGAACGGTATTTTCTCGATATAAGGTTAAGGTAGGATGTGATCAATAGTGCAAAATTCAGTACTCCCAATAGAAACATAGTCAACAATATCTTTATATGGTGCATGATACTTGTTCCATCCCATTTTCGGAATTTCAATATAAGAGGCAAAAGCCTTAAAAAAATTGTAATAACTTGAGAATCAAGACCATAAACATTACTAATATTTTGAAAGTCATCAGTTCCCATAAAAGATTCAATGCATTCATAATCATAATTATACCTGACTTTCTTCCTTTATCATTCTCCCATGCTTCAGCATTGTCTGGAATACGGTCTAGAAGATCCCATTTAACTTCTTCTTTCATGCGAGTGAATGATCCAGCACAAGAAGCATCCAATTAATCCTTATCATGTAGAGGGAGCCTTGCATAAAAGTTATTGATAATAATATTGTTGGGGAGCTCATGAATGGGACATTTGAGCATTAGTAACTTACATCTCCCCCAAGCTTAAGTTGTACTCTCTCCATCAAGAGAAATCTCACTAGGAGGATAAAACTTTGAATAAAAGAGAGGTACTATTTCCTCCCATTTAAGAGCTTGACCATTCTTCAGCAGCTTATACCATTCTCCAGCTCTTCATTTCAGTGATAATGAGAATAACTTCTTCTTAACTTGATCTGTTGTAATACCTGCACACTTGAACAACCCGCATAATTCATGTATAAAGAGCAAATGATCACCGGGATGGACAGTTCCATCCCCAACATAGTAGTTATCCATAACACGATCAATAATTCTTGTAGGTATTTTAAAAGTACCATTCTCAGCAGGTGATGGTTCATCTACTATCTTAGCAGTGGTAGTAGCATTACGAAATAAGAAACTCATCGAATTAACCATAATGAAAATAAAGCAACTAACAGAAATAAACAATACTCACAGTAGAAGTTTCCTTTACCAGTTCCACTCTCCAATAGTGCTTCACTCCCCGGCAACGGCGCCAGAAAATAGTCTTGATGACCCACAAGTATAGGGGGTGTATCGCAGTATTTTCGATAAGTAAGAGTGTTGAACCCAACGAGGAGCAGAAGGTGCTAGCTAGTGGCTTGGAGCAGGAATTCTCTGTAAATACTTAGCAAACGTATTTTTAGGGTTTTTTGATGATGCAAGTAAATAAAGTACGAGTAAATAAAATACAATAAGAATAAATGCAGCAAGTGGCCCAATCCTTTCTTTAGCAAAGGACAAGCCGGTTGTATTACTTAAGATGACCAAACGTTCTCGAGGACACATGGGAATATTGTCAAGTGCTTTCGCTTCACATAGTTGATTAATCTTCTTTAGCTTGCTAAGTGTTGTGTGGGTGAACCTGTGCTAATGTACCGACCTTCCTAGGACTAATACATACTTGTGATTAAACCCCTTGCAAGTATCCACAAGTACAAGAAAGTAATTAAGGTAGAAACCTAACCACAGCTTTAAACTCTAAGACCCTGACGTCCCTTGTGCAATGGTTTCCTAAAAGGGGTTCATGTTTCTGTCACTCCAGTAACCCCTACGATTAGTAGCCAAATACACGATGCATTCCCCTAGGCCCATATAGGTGAAGTTTCATGTAGTCGACGTTCACATGACACCACTAGAAGAAGTACACCACAACTTAAATATCAAACTATTGAATCTTTCTCAACACAATTCCACTACTAACAACATGACTTCTCCCATGTCCTCAAGAACAAAACAAACTAGTCACAAGACATCATATGGATCATAATCACAGATGGAATAATGATGTATAACAATCTGAACATAAACAATAATTCAATGGTTCCACTCAATAGCATCAACTACAAAGAGTAATCAACACCGGGAAAGTTTCCCCTAAGAACATGCAAGATTCAACCCAATTGTTACAACGAGATGATGGTGGTGATGATGATGGTGATGGAGATGATGAAAGAGGTGATGATGATGATCCGGATGAAGTCCAGCTTGATGGTGGTGTTGATGGCGACGATCTCCCCTCTCCGGGAAGGAATTTCCCAGGAAGAATTATGTCTGCCGGAGAGATCTTTCTCTCTCGGTGTTTTCCGCCCCACAGAGGTGGCAGAATCTTTCTGTGGTCGCTCCCTGAGTCTTAGGTTTCAGGAGGATAATATATGCCAGAGGGGAGAGGCTGGAGTGGACCAGGGCAGCCACACCACCTGGTGGCGCGGCCTGGGGTGGCCCGCGCCAGGGGGTGGTGTGGGCCCCCTGTGGCCCATCTCCACTTCCCCTTCTGGCTTTCTTCGTCTTCTGGAAAAATAGGATTTTCCATGTATTTTCTTGGATTTTCTGATCTTCGCGAATTTTGCCTCCAAACAGCACCTTTTCCATCAGAATCCTGACTACAGCGGTCCATGCTCCAAAAGTCATCAACCATGCAAAAACATATGAAATAACATAAGTATCATCTCTTAATATGAAATATATCAATGAATAACAGTAAATTATGATATATAATAGTGATGCAAAATGGACGTGTCACTATAGCTGCTATTTTTATTTAGCAAAAGATTTTTCCAAAACTGTTTTCTCCTTTTCCATTTGTAAACCATTTTCAAATCTGTTTTGAGCCATTTCAAAAGTACCAGAAGGTTTGCAAATATATGAAATAGTGTGGGGCCCCTTTATTCCATTTGGGCTTGATGTCTACGCACTTCTATTCTTGTAGACAGTTGTTGGGCCTCCAAGTGTAGAGGTTTGTAGAACAGCAACAAGTTTTCCCTTAAGTGGATTACCCAAGGTTTATTGAACTCAGAGAGGAAGTGGTCAAATGTATCCCCTCTCAAGCAACCCTGCAATCAAGATACAAGAAGTCTCTTGTGTCCCCAACACACCCAATACACTTGTCAGGTGTATAGGTCCACTAGTTCGGCGAAGAGATAGTGAAATACAAGTGGTATGGATAATTAGAAGTGGTAATGGTGATAGAAGATAACTTGATGGCGTGGAAGAGACTAAAAGCAAACTGAAATAAAGATGGCAGCAAGCAAACATGTAACAGATCTAGTAGCAAATGGTGTTTCGGTGCTTAGAAACAAGGCCTAGGGATCATACTTTCACTAGTGAACACTCTCATATAAATATATTATCTTCATGATACTACTCTTAACTACTCTCCCGTTGAACAATCTAATCAATGGTAGGGCTATAACTGCACACCTCAAAGTTCGCTTTCCACATCTAGATAACCCCACACTGTCACCTTGAGCACTAGATGGTTCAAACAAACACCACGATTTCATAAAGACATCCAACTCCAAATATAACTCATAACAAGTATTTGTAATCTCTAGCCTAAGTGCCACCATGGTGTGCACACTGTCAACTTCACACACATGGGGAGAGCAGAGATCTATGAAAGCACTTGAGTAGCAAGGTAGATCTATAGATTACAAGCTCATGATCTCAATAAGACCATGCATAGACAGAGAGATGAACACATAGCTACCGGTAGAACTCTTAGGCTCGAGAGAGAACTACTCCCTCCTCATCATGGGAATTAGCAATGGTGATGGAGATGGTGGTGGAGATCGATGCAGATGGCTCCGGGGGCACGTCCCCGTCCCGGCAGGGTGCCGGAACAGAGACTTTTTGTCCCCCGAATCTCCCCTTCGGTGGCGGCGGCACTGCGGAACTTTTCGTGGCTGGAGGCTTGATGATTTAGGGTTTATGCATCGGGAGGCTTCTTATAGGCGAAGAGGCAAGGTCGGTGGGCGACCAGGGGGCCCACACCACCTGGTGGCGCGGCCAGGGCTAGCCCGCGCCACCACATGGTGTGGACACCCTGTGGCCCATCTCCGTCTCGTATTCTGGCTCCGTGAGTCTCCGGGAAAAATAGACATATTGGCTTTTGTCCCGTCCAATTCCGAGAATATTCATTTTCTGACTTTCTGGAACCAAAAACAGCAGAAAACGGGCAACTAGCACTGTGGCTCTTGTTAATAAGTTAGTCTAAGAAATCATATGAAAAGTACTCCAAAGTGTGGACAAAACACAAGAAAGTAGATAAAACCAAGAATGGAACATCAAAACTTATAGATACATTTGCAATGTATCAACATCCCCAAGCTTAACTCCTACTCGTCCTCGAGTAGGTAAGTGATAAAAAGAAAGAATAATTTTTGAGGTGACATGCACCATCTTGATCAAAGTATTTGTAAAACATTCAAAGCTAGGATCATAGTACTTCAACATAGCATGAAGGATAAAGTTCTAACAATAAGCATAGCAACTATGTTGTAACATGAAAGGATACAAACAAAAGAATCATGAATAACAATTCTTTGCAAGACGTTTGTTTCACATAAAGAAAACATAGCATAGTGGCATTCAGCTTGTCCCTCATAGAGTAGCAAACATAAATGCATAGGACACCTTCAAAGTTCATAAGAGTGACTAGATACAAATAGTTTAAAACAAGCAATATCAAAGTTATGCATCAATCAACAAGTCTTGGGACAATGCACATAGAACTAAGAATGGACAATATGCTCTCAAAGTAGGTGCATAAAGATAGAAGGTGGAGACTCAATATATAAGTGGAAGAAAGGCCTTCATAGAAGGAAGTGGGGATTCAAGTCTCATAAAGAGCTTCCAAAAATTATGGTACTTAATAGCTTTCAGCTCTCATTGCCCCTATCATAAGCATCTTGAAGGTGATTAAGGTTAAAGTGAATAAACTATGGTGTACATGCTTGACGAAGTATAAGTTAGAAATCTCATGTCCCTTGAATACGAGGGCTGCTCCTCATGCTACTCAAGTTTAGTCACCGGTAAGTTCTTGTCATTGTAAGTACATGTGTATCATAGAGAACCGCCAACGGGGCACACAACGAGCATCTCAGCAATCTTCTTATTTACCATGGGAATATGGTGCTTTTTTATCTCTTAGCTCTTTTCATAATCTCTTTTTTTATTTTTATTTTTTTCTCAATGTAGGACTCTTTTTTTATAAGAAGAATGCTTCATAGACAGCTCATTATGGTTACGCTGCAGCGCCCAGGCATTTCTCTAACACATATACATAACTCCATGGACTTACAAGCTCCCCTTTCATTTCACACCGATGACATCCATAGACAAAAGAGCATGATATCAACTAGGTACAAAGTACCAGTGCAATGTTGAAAGTGTTCCCCATGACAGCATGGTTCTGCTAATCCCCAACAAATAAGTGCAAGCATATACAACATAGACGGCACAATGGTTCAAGTTTCTTAAGGGCAAGAAAATTAAAGTGTGCCATCAACTTCGTGAGAGCTTTAATCACTAGTTTTCTCATAACAAGTTTAATTCGGAAGGTAGATAAAAACATGAATATACTTGGAATAGCAAATGCTAATAGGTAGGTATGGTGGACTCTTTGGAATAACTTGGTTTTATTTGGAGTTGGATGCATGAGTGGAACTCATACAGGGTTATGGAGGCTAGCAAAAGACTGGGAGCGACCAACTAAGAGAGCAATAATGGCCATAATCATGAGCTACAAAACATCATTGATCAAAGCATAAAGTGGTATTACAAGTTGAAAACTAAAGGATAATAAAGGCTATGGTGACTTGGGATAGTCATAACATGGTGTGCGCATGTGCCAAGTCAACCCAAACAAAGCATCAAAGGAGAATACCACAATACTATGCTTTAATATGCTAAAACAACGCATGATCCTTCCAAGGCATATTAAGCAATCTCAATTGTTTATAACAAGTCATGCTACGGCAAAGAATACTAAGCATAAAGCCAAAACAATATCAAGCATGGCACGACAAAGCATAGGCCACAGTCAAAAACAAGCTCTCTTTACCACTTAAGCATGAACTTTCCTACTCTTTTTCCAATCCAAACCAAACTATTTGAGAACCAATGTATGAAAGAGGGGGTCCAACCAATTTATTCAGCAAACTAAGCAAACAAAGCAAACGAAAAACCAAAACAAAAACGAAAAAGAAGATGCTCCAAGAACAACACAACTGTGCATGAAACAATAAAAATGAAGCGTTTGGAAGAAACCTGGGATTTTTATTGATGAAGAGGGGGATGCCTTGGGCATCCCCAAGCTTTGACGCTTGTACTTCTTGGATATTTCTTGGGGTGACACGCGTGGCATCCCCAAGCTTGAGCTTTAGTCCATCCTTCATCTCATTACTCATTCCTTCCATACACCTGAAATTTTTCCTTCATACAAAACTTCACACAATCTTTATTAGCAACATTAGTGCACTCAAGATAATAGGTATTTAGGTTCATTTCCAACACCAATAAAACTTCCATTAAAACACAATCTACTGTAGCACTTCCCTCAAAAATCTCAATTCCCCAAAAGAACTCAAAAAGGAACCAACAATAAGCAAATGCAAATAATGGCAAAAATCTGTCAAAACAGACCAGAAGGTAAATACGAATTTTTTCGAAGACCTTATGTTGCTCAAATCAAAAAGTGTTGAACTAACTAAAGTTAGATAACAACCTGGGGCAGAAACACAAATATTCACGCCTCAAAAGGACGTACAGAGATGTTACACGAATTTTTACGGTGAAGCACAGAAATCTGTTTCAGGACAACAACTTTCCCAATCATTACTTCTCTCTCATTAGAGGTTACTCTTGGCACAAAAAGCAAATAAAAAGTATAAGGAGCGGTTATTACTGAAGTAATAACTTCCAAGACTCATCTAAAACTTTTAGGTTATCTCCCAATAAGTATTTTTCTTTAACGCCTTTAAGTTAGGCATGATAGTTTGAGAAGATGCTCACATAAGAAATATGAATTGAAGTAAAAGAGAGCATCAAGAAGAAAACTCAAAGCACATTTAAGTCTAACCCACTTCCTATGCATAGGAATCTTGTAAAGAAACAAGTCATGAAAGCACAAAGCAACAAGCATAGGAAAGCAAAACAAGCGCAACTTCAAGACTTTCAACATAAAGAGGGAAAACTTAATATTGTTGAGATACATAAAACCAGGTTTCCCTCTCTCATAATAACTTTCAGTCGAATCATGAATAAAATTAACAATATAACTATCACATAAAACAGTCTTATCATGAGCCACATGCTTAAAATAATTAATACTGTCCACATAAACATAGTCATTCTTATTAATTCTAGTGGGAGAAAAATCAACAAAATAGCTATCATTATTATTCTCATCACCATAATCATCAAATATAGGAGGCATATTGTAATCATAATTAATTTTCTCCTCAATATTAGGTGGACTGAAAATATCATATTCATCATTGTAATCATCATATATTGGAGGTTTGGTATTAGCATAAGCAATAGAATAGCTATCTTCCAAAGTTGGGGAACTAAAAAGATCATTTTCATAAAAACTAGCTTCCCCAAGCTTAGACTTTTCCATAGCATTAGCAATAATGGTGTCCAAAGAATTCATACTAACAACATTTCTATTAGCATGCAAATAAAATTCCATAGGTTTTTTAATTTTCTCTTCAAACACTTCATGTCCTAACTCAAGATAAATACTATAAAGCTCTCTAATTTTGTTGTTGTTTTCCATTAAGCCTAACTAGTTAAAACAAGAAACAAAAATAAAAAATTGCAGAATCTAAAGGAAATAACTTCGAGCACTCACACGGAGGATGTGAGTACCTTTTACCTTACCTCCCCGGCAACAGCGCCAGAGAATACTTGCTTGCGCATGGTTGACGTGGGAGCTTCTTCTTCTTCAGTCCCCGTCAACGACGCCACAAAATAGCTTGATGTCTACGCACTTCTATTCTTGTAGACAGTTGTTGGGCCTCCAAGTGCAGAGGTTTGTAGAACAGCAGCAAGTTTTCCCTTAAGTGGATTACCCAAGGTTTATCGAACTCAGGGAGGAAGTGGTCAAAGGTATCCCCTCTCAAGCAACCCTGCAATCAAGATACAAGAAGTCTCTTGTGTCCCCAACACACTCAATACACTTGTCAGGTGTATAGGTGCACTAGTTCGGCAAAGAGATAGTGAAATACAAGTGGTATGGATAATTATAAGTGGTAACGGTGATAGAAGATAACTTGATGGCGTGGAAGAGACTAAAAGGAAACTAAAATAAAGATGGCAGCAAGCAAACATGTAATGTATCTAGTAGCAAATGGTGTTTTAGTGCTTAGAAACAAGGCCTAGGGATCATACTTTCACTAGTGAACACTCTCATATAAATATATTATGTTCATGATACTACTCTCCGTTTGAACACTCTAATCAATGGTAGGGCTATAACAGCACACCTCAAAGTTCGCTTTCCACATCTAGATAACCCCACATTGTCACCTTGAGCACTAGATGGTTCAAACAAACACCACAATTTCATAAAGACATCCAAGTCCAAATATAACTCATAACAAGTATTTGTAGTCTCTAGCCTAAGTGCCACCATGGTGTGCACAATGTCAACTTCACACACATGGGGAGAGCAGAGATCTATGAAAGCACTTGAGTAGAAAGGTAGATCTATAGATTACAAGCCCATGATCTCAATAAGACCATGCATAGAGAGATGAACACATAGCTACCGGTAGAACCCTTAGCCTCGAGAGAGAACTACTCCCTCCTCATCATGGGAATCAGCAATGGTGATGGAGATGGTGGTGGAGATCGATGGAGATGGCTCCAGGGGCACTTCCCCGTCCCGGCAGGTTGCCGGAACAGAGACTTTCTGTCCCCCGAATATCCCCTTCCGTGGCGGCGGCGCTGCGGAACTTTTCTTGGCTAGAGGCTTGATGATTTAGGGTTTATGCATCGGGAGGCTTCTTATAGGCGAAGAGGCAAGGTCGGTGGGCGGCCGGGGGGCCCACACCACCTAGTGGCGCGGCCAGGGCTAACCCGCGCCACCACATGGTGTGGCCACCCTGTGGCCTCTCTCTGTCTCGTATTCTGGCTTCGTGAGTCTCCGGGAAAATAGGCATATTGGCTTTTGTCCCGTCCAATTCCGAGAATATTCATTTTCTAACTTTCTGGAACAAAAAACAGCAGAAAACAGGCAACTGGCACTGTGGCTCTTGTTAATAGGTTAGTCCAAGAAATCATATGAAAAGTACTCCAAAGTGTGGACAAAACACAAGAAAGTAGATAAAACCAAGCATGGAACATCAACAATTATAGATACATTTGCAATGCATCAAGGCTCCATGAATTTTGATAGTCTTCAAAATATTCAAACCTATTTTGAATTGTTTTCAAGAGGGAGAGGAATTAGGGTTTAGGATTTTGCATTATTTCTTTTGCATGCAATTTAAGGGATGATGCGCATGAAAGCACAAACAAAGCCCTAAATGTGATTAGCTAAAACTGGGATGTTACAATGCACCGATCTATCAAATATGGACAGGTTTGTAAGCTTGGTTGGCAAAGATGCTTCAATGTACGGAGTAGTACAAAACATGAAAAAGGTACATAAACTATGGCTGTGACCTTGCTCCTCTTGTTTGAAAGCCTTGAATTAATGTTCATTAATTTCAGCGGATGTCTATAAACTCATTAAATGTTGGAAAGCATATAGGCATGTGGGTCTATCTGTTGGGGACAACATCCCAAGTGGGAGTAGCGTACCTTAGAAGCTTCAACTTCAAAATTTTGGCAGAGCACCAAAATATCCCGCCCACCCATTCAAACATACCGCCCATCCATTCAAACATCCAGCCCCAAAAATTATTTTATTGCACAAATTTAGCCTGGAAGCTTAAAAGGGCGTTATACATTGTGTTAAAAATAGGGGGCAGTGGCATTTTGAGCCATCATCTTTGTAGTTGCTTGCTTCACAACAAAACACAATGTTGTTACTTGGATATTCAAAAACAAACTTCAAATTTGGAAGCAGACATATTGGTTGATTTGCAACAATGCACCGATCTACCAAATACGGACACGTCATCATAAACTATTTCCATGACCTTGGTCACCTTTTTTTGGACGATGACCATCTTCTTGAAAGCCTTAAATTGTTCAAAAATTTCAGCAAATGCCTAGAAACTCATTTAAATATTGGGAAGCAACTCTCGCTAGCGTGTGGGCCTAGACGGTAACAGCACGTCTGAGAGGCCCCACGCCGGAGTAGCGTATGCTAGAAGCTTCGACCTCAAAATTTGGTACGGTGTCCAAAAATCGCACCCATCCATTAAAATATCTCACGCATCCATTCAAACAAGCTTCACCTCTTTCTAGAATGCAAAATTCCTCTTCTATCCCTGCTCCAGAAACAAGAACCAAGGGAGCACTGCAATAACAGAGGGATATAGGTGGTAAATTTGCGTTCTCCCAAGTGCATCACCCCATCCACGTTTCCTAGCCCTTCTTAAATATTTACCTGTCTGCCCACTCCGACCTACACTAACTTTTTGGACCCACTACGCAAGTGACCCACATGTCAGTGAGCCGGAATTATGGGAAGTAGAGATTCCCATCGCTTGTTGTTCAAAATTTGAACATTTTTCGCTAAACCGAGATAAAATCGTTAAAATCATCCAACCTGGCTTATACTATCATTCCACTATGTCAGAGTAAAAGCTAAAAAAACAAAGCCGAAAACACGTTCGTAGCTTTATAATCCAAAAATCAAAAGCCAGAATTAGAGCCCAACCAAACAACGCCTAAATCTCAAGGAACTCTTCGTGTTTCTCCCTTGTTTTAGTACTTGGGTACCTTCAATTTTATTTAACAAACAATATGACCAAGCAGGGTATCATCAACTTGTAGATAAATTTTTGAGATACTTTCATTAAATTGCGGTAACACCATTCTGTTCCACGAATACATATAACCATAAAGTTTGAAAATATTATTGAGAATTCACGGAATCCTAAACCATAAAATCTAAACCCCTAAACCCTGACCAAGCAGGTATCATGCAACTATAGATCAAAAATTGAGATACTTTCATTAAATTGGGTGACACCATTCTATTCTGTTAATATGCATAAAGATTGAACATTATTGAAAATTCCCGAAAACCGAAACCCCTAAAACCCCTAAACCCTATAACCCTAAGCCCTCACCAAGCATGTAGCATGCACTTATAGATCAAAATTTAAGATAATTTTGTTAAATTGGGTAACGCTATTCTATTTGATGAATATAAGCCTAAATCCCGAGTAATATCAAAATTTCCCTAAACCCTAAAAAACCTCTAAAACATAAACCCTATATCCTAAATCCCTAAACCCTCAGTCATAAACCCTAACCAAGCAGGTGTCATGCACACATTGATGAAAATTTGAGATACTTTCATTAAATCGGCTAACACCCATTCTGTTCTACGAGTATAAGCATCAATCTTGAGCATTATTGAAAATTCACTAAACCCTAAACAACCCATAAAACTAAACCGTAAAAACCTATAACCCTAAACCCTCGACCCATAAACCCTAACCAAAGCAGGTATCGTGCACTTATACATCAAAATTTGAGATATTTCCAATAAATTGTTGTAATGCCATTCTATTCCACGAATATAAGCATAAAGCAACTTGAACATTATTGAAAATTCCTAAAACCCGAAACCCTAAACCCTTACCAAGCATGTATCATGCACTTATAGATCAAAAATTGATATACTTTCGTTTAATTTGGTAACGCCATTTTATTCGACGAATATAAGCATAAATATTGAGCATTATCAAAAATTCCCTAAACCCTAAAAAACCCCTAAAATCTAGACCCTAAAACCCCAAACCCTCAACCCATAAACACTAACCAAGCAAGTATCATGCACTTTATAGATCAAAATTTGAGATACTTTCAATAAATTAGGTAACGTCATTCTCTATTCGACGAATATAACAATAAGGCTTGAGCATTATTCTGAATTTGCTAAACTCTAAACCCTATACAACCATAAAACCTAAACTGTAAAACCCTAACCAAGCAGGTATCATGCACTTATAGATCAACATTTGTGATACTTTCATTAAAGCGGGTAACACCATTCTATTCGATGAATATAAGCATAAAACTTTGAGCATTATTGAAAAATTGCTAATCCCTAAACCCTAAACAACCCATAAAACCCTAAATCATCGACCCATAAACCCTAAACTAGCAGGTACCGTGCACTTATAGATCAAAATTTGAGATACTTTCGTTGAATTGTGGTAACACCATTCTATTACATGAATATAAGCATAAAGCATGAACATTATTGAAAATCAAAAATCCTTAACCGTAAAGCCTAATAACCTCCTAACCCTAGAACCCTAACTTCCTAACCCTAGAACCCTAAACCCTTACTAAGGAGGTATAATGCACGTATAGATCAAATTTTGATATACTTTTATTAAATTGCAATAACGACATTCTATTCCATGAATATAATTAACCATATATATAAAGCTTGAACATTATTATTGAAAATTCCCTAAACCCTAAAACCTAAACAATCATAAACCCTAAAACCCTGAACAACCCTAAACCCTAAATCATGAACCCTAAACCACTAAACCCTAAAAGCCTAAACCCTAAAATCCTAAACCATAAACCATGAACCCTTAAACCCTCAACCCAAAATAAAACCTCGAACCATAAACTTAACCCTAGGCTATATATACTTTGAGTGAAAACCAGGGCAGTTGGATTTTAAGCCATGTTTTGTAGTAGCTTCATGACTAAAGCCATTGTTGTGCCTTAGAAAATGAAATAACTTCCAATTCAGAAGCTTCCTTTGTAAATAATATTTTAAATGCCAATACACACCATAACAAATATGATAGGTTATTATAAACTATAGAAAAGATATGGACATGACCTTGGTCATCTGGTTTGAAAGCCATGCATATTCTTACATGGTAATCCATATACTGTGATACAATTTTTTCTCAAAAGTTATCAAATTTCAAGATTATATTTTCCCATGGAAACTAGCTAGTGCACATAGTGAGACACGAAGAGAGAAAATAATGGATGCATTTGTTTTTATATTTTGTTTCTTTGTATTTTTTAAAAATGGCCGAAATTAGGTGTCATTACGATTCATATCAAAAGTTGAATTTTGTGAAACTCTCGATGGTTCTCCAATATTTGACTACTTGATATCTTTAAATTATTTTAAAAAGTCAAGAGCAAGGTATATCACACACTTTCTAGTTTGAAATTAGACATATTTACTTTAGATTGTCAAAAAGTCATTTTATTGCATAAATTTAGCTAGAACGTTTGGAAATTCATGAAAGTTGGGCATTGTCCATTAAATCTAGAATCTTCTTTTGAAATGCCAAAGATGCAGCTATCTACCAGATATGGACACACTATTATAAACTATAACAGAGATATGGCCGTAACCTTGGTCATCTTGTATGAAAGCCTTCAAAATATACTATTTATCAATTTCGGCAAATGTGTGGAAACTCATTTATATGTTGGTAAGCATACTGTCGCTGGCGTGTGGGTCTAGACGGGGCCAACACGTGAGACCGGCCACATCGGTGTAGCGTACGTTGGAAGCTTCAACCTCAAAATTTCCGCATGGCGCCGAAACATCCCGCGCATATCTATTCAAATATCTTGCGCATCTATTCAAATATCCCGCCTCACTTTTTGCAAATGCAAAATTCCTCTTCTATCCCTGCTCTAGAAACAAGGACCGTGGAAGTACTGCAATAATAGAGGGGTATAGGTCGTAAATGTGCGTCATCCCACCTATATCCCCCCATCGTCTCTTCCCCACCCACACTCCTCCAACCTCGACCTTCCTCTAGCTGCTTCACCGCCGGCCCTCTCTTCCACATCGGAGCTCTTCCTTTGCAGGTGCTCTTGACCCGAACTATTTCACTGACTCCCTCGCAACACCGAATCTGCTTCACCAATGCTGTCGTCTACCCTATCCGGGCCGCTTCACTGAATAATTCGTTGCTGACCCTGAAATGCCGAGCCACCGCCCCCGCTGCCCACTTGCCTGTCCCACCCATCCTCGCGCCGCAGTAGTAATTTCTCTTGCCCGTTTGCTATATTTTTTGTACTCGTAAGCTACTAAATCGTTAGGATGTTTCTCAATATCCCGGATGCTATTGCCGTTTCCTTTGCACCCTTCATCTTGTAGGTCCTATACATATTATTAGCTTCTCGATTTTATTCCCTTTCTTTATTCTCACGCCATCGGTTTAATCATCCAACATGAACTCATAGATTCTATTCTTTCCGAGCGCTCGCACGGGTCATGCAAACAGCTCATAGAGGATCCAATACTAACAATCTGACGCCCAGCAAGGCTGAATCGTGAGGTTTCCTTGTATTACTTAGGCCAGTTTCTTGTCATGTTAATTAGTTGTATAACTTGCATGCCTAATAAGTTAATAAGTCATTCTACCTAAGAATTTTCCATGACATTTGCATTTATGTTCAATTGTGAATATATGTGCAAATGCTTAATTCGGAAAATTTCCATCTAGTTTGGATGATATATCTAGTCATTTTTAATGCTATATGTTGGTGTTTTCACCTGTTTTCATCCTTCCAAACCAGCTATCTAGTTTTAAACATACATCTAGTAATTTTTAATGCTATGTTTTTGGTGTTTTTCAAGAGTTTTCATCCTTCCAAACCAACCAACTTGGTTTCAAATATCATGCAGAGAAATGTCAATGGAGCACAAGGACCAAAGTTCCAACTACTCCGCTCAGATTCTTCTAGCAGATTGACCAGGAGTCGCACCCGCTCGAGAAGGAGCTACTGTTAGCCTGAACGTGCTACTGGAAGTTCATACTTACTTTAAATGATCTCTACTTTATATAATACTACTTGGTTCCCTTGTTGTTTGTTTTAACCCGTTTCACCATATTTTAGCAGACTGCAGTTAAAACCCAACAGGAGTCCTTGGAAGGCAGGACTGAAAGTTGTGATCCCTCGTCCCATTCATCCTCCCATTACATTTCCGAAGCAAACAACTTACTTAATAGTCCACCTAGAACAACTTATGTAGGTGATAAATATATAAATGATGTATTGCGTGCAGAACGAAAGGGTGTAGCTGCTCTTAGATCTGTAGCTGAAATGTTGAAGAAGAGGACAGATGATACATTGAAGTGAATCGCCATGTACCGATCTCTTATTGATGGTACTGACATGTTGTAATCTGTCGGAATTACGATCTTGTTGTATAACCTATTGTAACAAACTTTTTTGTTGTGTAATAAGTAATTTTAATTTATGTGTGTTTATTAATTGATGTCTTGATATTCACCTGTTCTGCGAAAAGTAGGCGCTAGCAAAAAAAGTCCGAAACAGTAACAGGCCGGAGCAGTAGCATGCTGAACGTTGAAACAACATGCGCATGAACGGCCCAAAACGACCATAACAGTAAAATGCCAGAACGGGAAAATGATAGAACAGTAGAAGGCCAAAACAGTAGAAGGCCAGAATAGTAAATGGCCAGTACAGTAAAAGGACAGAACAATAAAAGGCCATAGCAGTAAGAGGCTAGAACAGTAAAAGTCTAGAACAGTAAGAGGCCATAAAAGCAAAAGGTCAAAACAGTAAGAGGCCAGAACAGTAAAAGGCTAGAACAGTAAATGGCCAGAATAGTAGAAGGCCAGAGCAGAGAAAAGGCCGGAATAGTGAAAGGCTGGAACCATAAAAGGTATCAACAGCAAAAGGCTAGTACGGTGGTAGGCCAGTACAGTAACAGGCCAAACAGTGCCGGCCTGAATAGCCAAAAGCCCAAACACTAAAGGGCCTAAACAGTAACGGGCCGAAATTCCTAAAAGGCTAGAACAGTAACAGGACTGAACAGTAAAAGGCTAGATTGGCAACAAGCCTGAACAGTGTCGGGCCAAATTTGTGTAGGCCTCAAGTGGCAGCACAGTGTTAGACCAACATGGGCCTTCTATAGGCCAAAATAGAATCAGGCCTAAAAGTTCGCGGGCCTTTGCTGGCTGCATTTTTGGGCCCATTTCAAATAGTGTAGGACAAAATAGTAACGGGCCATCTTCTTATTGGGCTCCCCTGATGGGCCGTCCCAGTTAGTATTTAGTAGGCCTTGGCTAGGCCTAGCTTCTACCATGGTTTCTATGATCGTTAATGGCGGTAACTAGCCGCTAACGGTGGCTGCCACGTGGTAGTTTGCATGACGTCAGCCGTCAGCGTGGCTGGCAAACAGATCTACGACGGAACAAGTTTTCGTGGTTGAAGGGTGCGATCCGCCATGATCGAAAAAAACCGTGGTTAATTCATTTGTGATGGGTCTTTTACCACGAAGGTCATCCGTTGCACAAGACTCTTTAACCACGAAAATCGTCCATTGTAAAAGCCAACTTTTCTTGTAGTGTACCATCCCCTCTACAAACGAGACGTACTCCATTGTTGGGAGGAACTCGTTAGACATCGTCGTCTTCATGTGCCTCGGTTATCTCTATACCCGAGCTCTTACTTACGCACCTTACTTTGTGATAGCCTTCGTGCTTGAAGTCTATATCTTGCTATCACATAGTTGGTTGTCTTGCTTAGCATAAGTTGTTGGTGCACATAGGTGAACCTTAGTTGTTCTAGGTTTTGTGCTTGATAAAGTAAATGCTAGTTTAATTCCGCATTTGTTAAGCCCATCTTGGAAAAGTTTTTAAACCACCTATTCACCCCCCTCTAGGCGACATCTGTATCCTTTCACCGGGTTTTCACAGAAATCCTAGAACTCCTTAGAAGTGAAGTTCGTCTCATTGTCCGTGATGATTCTATGTGGCACCCCGAAGCAGAAGATGATGGACTCGAAGAATTTGACAGCGCTGGCTCCTGATTGATTTTTCACTGGCATGGCCTCAATCCACTTGGTGAATTTGTCGACTACGACTAGGAGGTAGACGTATCCGCCAGGTGAAGACTTCTAGAGCTTGCCGACCATGTCGAGTCCCCATTGCACAAAGGGCCAGGCCACAGGTATTGGACTGAGTTCCACGCCAGGTGCGTGCGGCTTGTCTGCAAATCACTGGCAGGTGTTGCAATGCTGGACGATATCCTTGGCGTCGCGCATTGCCGTTGGCTAGTAGAATCCCGCTCGTAGAGCTTTGGCGACGAGAGCGCGACTACCAGTGTGGTGGCCGCAAGTGCCTTCATGTATCTCTAGGAGGATGGCTCTTCCGTCTCCATTGGAGATGCACCGTTGTAGGACTCCTATGATGTTGCGCTTGTACAATTCACCATTGATAAGAGCGAATGCCTTAGATCGTCGCGCTATATGACGCGCATCAGTCGGGTCATCTGGCAACCTTTTGCTGACCAAGTATGTGATATATGGTTGCGTCTAGGATGGCTCGATCATCATGACCTCCATTGGGCCTTCGAGTCCTATGTCTGGTTCCGTGTCGTCGAGTGCCATTGGCTCGTTGGGTGGCGTAGCTCCCGAGTCCTTTGATGTGCTGGTTTTATGCTATGCAGCCTTAGGCTTAATGGAGCGCTCGCAGATGCGCTCTACGAATACTCCGGGTAGCACTAGGGCACAAGTGGAGCCGATGTTGGCGAGTGTGTATACTTCCTCATTGCTCTCACGGCCAACGTGCCGCAGCTCACATCCATCGAAGTCTCCCTCGAGTGCGTCGTAGAGGTCGCGGTAGGCGATCATGTTGTTGCTCAAAGCATCGCACCCATTCATTGTTTGACCACCAACTTGGAGTCACCGTAGATGACGAGCCTCTTTGCGCCGCAGGCTTTTGCCATACGCATCTCGTGGAGTAATGCTTCGGATTTAGCTTCATTGTTGGAGGCGGTGAACTACATTCGCAGAACATATCTCATCTTGTCACCTTGCGGTGATGTCAGGATGACGCCTGTGCTAGCTCCCTCCTTGCGCTTGGACCCATCAAAGTACATTTTCCATAGATAGGACATGTATGGCTTGTCGGGGAGCTGGTTTTCCATATAGTGCACGAGGAAGTCTGGGAGAACTTGTGACTTGATCACGGCTCGCTTCTCATACGTGATGTCTCACGGAGACAGTTCGATTCCCCAGAGCGCGACTCATCTAGTGGCGTCGGGATTGTTGAGTATGTGCCCAAGTGGGGCGTCATTCACCACTACAATTGGGTGCTCTTGGAAGTAGTGGCACAGTCGCCTAGCTGTCATGAAGACATTGTATGCCAGCTTCTGATAATGCGGGTACTATTGTTTTGTTGGCATGAGCACCTCGCTGAGGTAGTAGACTGGGCATTGTACCCCATGGACTTTATTTTCCTTGGCTCGTTCCACCACGAGCACAGTGCTAACCACCTGGTTGGTGGTGGATATGTATAGCAATATCAGCTCCTTTTCGTGAGGTGTTACCAACACCGGCGAGGTGGACATTAGACGCTTGAGGTCTTCGAATGCTTCTTGTGCTTCGTTTGTCCACTCGAATTTGTCAGCCTTGTGGAGAAGTTGGTAGAAAGGTAGTGCTTTTCGCCCATCCGACTGATGAATCGACTAAGCGCCACGATTCGCCCAGCCAGCTGCTGGACGCCTTTTACTTTCTTTGGCTTCTCCATAGCTAGTATGGCTTTTATTTTCTTCGGGTTAGCCTCAATCCCTCTCGCGGAGATGAGGTACCCGAGCAATTGTCTAGATGGTACGCTGAAGGTGCATTTTTCGGATTCAGCTTGATCCGGTAGCGGTTGAGGTTATCGAAGGTCTCACGGAGATTGTCGAGTAACGAGGCTTCCTCCTTGGTTTTGACGATGATGTCGTTGACGTAGACTTGGATGTTGCGACCAAGCTGGCTCTTGAGGCAGGCCTGCATAAACCGCTGGTAGGTGGCTCCTGCGTTTTTCAGCCTGAAGGGCATCGTTGTGTAGCAGAAGACACCAAAGGGCATGATGAATGTCGTTTTCTCCTGATCCTCCTCCTCCATTCGAGTATGATGATAGCCTGAGTAGGCGTCGAGGAAACAGAGACGCTCGCATCCTGTGGTGGAGTCAATTATCTAATCGATCCGAGGCAACGGGAAGTGGTCCTTCGGGTAATGTTTGTTCAAGGAGGTGAAGTCCACGCACATCCGTAGGATATCCGTGTCTTTTTTGGAACAAGCACGGGGTTTGCTAATAGGTGCTTTCCTTGATCTCGCGTATGAACTTAGCGTCGAGGAGTCTGTTGACTTCCATATCGACCGCTTTTGCCCTTGGTTCAGACAGTCACCATATTGTTTGTTTTACTGGCCTTGCTTCGGGATTCACGTTGAGTGAGTGCTCAGCGAATTCCCTAGGAACTCCTGGCATGTCCGCTGGATACCAGGCGAAGATTTCCCAGCACTCACGGAGGAATTCGATGAGCACGAGTTCCTATGCGGGACTCAAGTTGTTGGCGATGAGGGCCATCTTGGTTGGGTCTGTTGGATGGACCTGGACTTTCTTGGTGTGCACTGACATGTCAAAGGATTGGTTGGGTGAGCCTGGCTTGCTCGGGGGAGGCATACTATTGTCTGTCGACTCCTTCAAATGTGATAGCTCCTCTTGCATGCCGAAAGACTAGGAGCTTTTGTTGAATTCCCTATCGCAGCTATCGGATCTCTAAAAGCTTCCGTTGACTGTGATAATGCTGTTTGGGCCCAGCATCTTCATCTGCAAGTAGGCGTAGTGTGGCACCGCCATAAACCTCCCGAACGCGACACGTTCGAGGATGCAGTGGTATTGTGAGGGCTAGTCAACGACTTCGAATTCAATGCGCTCACGCCGGAAGTTTAACGGCGTGCCAAAGATGATGTCGAGGCTGATCTTACCTAGGGGGTATACGCTTCCCTGCGATGGTTCCGTGGAAGGTTGTGTCTAAAACTTCTAGACCTATCATAGGGATCCGCATTTCGTGCAAGGTACTTGCGAACATGAGATTAATGCCCACTTCTGCCGTCCATGAAGATGCGACTCATCTCGAAGCCTCCAATCGACAGTGGCCTGGGCAAGGTACTTGGCGCAGATGATCGCGCTTGTCGAAGGTGATGCAGGACTCGCTTCCACTAAGGTACTCAGTGGTGGAGGGCGGAGAGTTCGTCGCCAGATTGACTTGGCGAGTGTTTGTTTTTTGCACTCTATTTGAGGGGCGTCCTTTTTGGATCATCCCCATGGTCCTCAGAGGTCGAGGGTATGGCTCACCTCCATGGTTCTGGACTGGCCCAACCATAGGTGGTGGTGGCCCGGGTGGTGGTGGAGGTGCTCCATGAGCCACAACGCCCGGGGCGGCTCCATAGCCCTGGTTTATCGCGTCACGATTCATCTGGGACAGGCCTTCGTGGAGCTTGAGGAACTCGTGATAGTCCTTTAGAAGGTGGCTGGACTTTTTCTTGTCGTCGTGCTTGTCGATGTAGAAGTGTACATTGCACGGTCCAGACAATTTGTCCTGTATAGATGTTCCAGATGCCTCATCGCGAGTGCGGTGTTGCCACACTTGCGTGGTTTTCCCGCTGTCGCGGTATCCACCACTACAGTATCCGCTGTTGCGGTCGTTGTCGTCGCGTTTATCGGTGTAGCCAGCCACGACCATGTCAACCTCCTTGTGGTCCTCGTAACCGCGCATTCGATGTTTTCCTCGCCGATCACGTCTGCGACCGAGGTCGTCGTCATCATCTGAATGGACACAGTTTTTTACCGAGTCCTCTCCATCGGCCCACCTATTCGTGATCTCCATCAGGTGGTCGATTGTCTTGGGCTTTGAGCGGCCTAGCTCCTCCCTAAGCTCTCTATGGCGCACGCCGCCATTGAACGCGCCGATTGCGCGGTTGTCAGAGATGTCTTCTGCATAATTTTTGATGATGGACCATCTCTAGATGTACGAGCGCAGCGACTCGCCAGTCTTCTGGTAGCAGCCTCTCAATTCTTCGATTGATACGGTCCTTTTGTAAGTGCCCTTGAAATTTCGTACGAAGCTATAGACTAGCTCTTCCCAGCTGCGAATTGATCCGTGCAGGAGGTTGTTAAGCCACGCACGAGCGGCACCTTGCAGCTGTAGTTGGAGGCATTGCATTGCCATGCTCGTGGTTTCGTCATGGAGCCTGACGGAGGAGATGTGATCCTCCAACCAGATCTTCGGGTCCTGTAGGCCGTCGAATTTTGGGTTCTCCGATGGGACTTTGAACCCCTTTGGCATTCGCTTTTGTCGAATGGTTCTGCTGAAGCAGCTGGCGCCACAGAGCTCTATCCTGTCATCTTCCGAGTCAGTCGAACAAGCACGCCTCACGTGCATCTTGTCGACCTTGCACTGCGTAATGTCATAGCGCGTGTCGTAGTCGTAGTCGTGCCGTCATGAGCGGTGTCACCGCGACAAGTCATGGCTATCATCGCTGGAGGAGGGCGATGAATAGCGCCTGGCCCGAGCTTTGTTTTTCTTCGGCTCCGGTGTTGGATCCTTGGTGAGGGCAACTTCAACTAGCCCCAAACTCGTGATCATAGATCAGTGCATGGCAGCTCGCCGATCCCCAGTCGGTGGCTGGTTGTTGAGGAGGTACATGGTGGCCACTGTCATCGCTGCTTGTGGTGTCTTTGGGAACATGTTGCCCCGTGTATCCACCGTCATGGATGAGAAGTCAAGGACTCACGCGGCCTCTTCTCGCTCCTTGTCAGTGATGTGGTCCAGTCGAGAGCGCCTCTTGGCGGCCACATGGTCATTGCCTTTAGAGGAGGATCCCCCCATGGAAGAGAGCTGAGCCCGCCGAAGGCTCGACTCGTCCGCCGCCTTTCTGCGTGCATCGAGCTGTGATGACTGCAAGTGCACAGATCGTGTGTAGCTAATTTCGAAATAAAGATATTGATCCCACATGGAGCAGTAGGCGAAAGACTAAAATGCTTTTAACTATAACTATACGAAGTACTTAAGAAATAATTTTAAGATGCAAGATAAGTAGAATTGTTTTTGGGTTTTTTGGTTGAACAAGGTAATTTAAAGTAAAGCAAAACTTAATGCAGAAAGTAATCCTGTGCGTAATAGAACTTTGGAACTATAATAGGGAAAAGGCGTTCTCAGGGAGTAGCGGATACACCACTAGCAATTTAGACTAAGTAATCAAGAGTATTATAACGAATATTCTCATAGTGTGTATGTATGTGGGAGGAGCTCAATATATGGAAGATTTGCCAGCAACCGCTGCACACATCGTCCTCATAACCACAACAGACAGTAACCAACAACCATCACATTACCATGCTATTAAGGGATTTCTCCCGTGGCATGGACATGGCTTTATGAGTTTTCCTTGGTTCCCCAAGTTAGTACGTAAGGAATAACAACAACTTTATAGTCACAGTAAGCACTATCATCCCTTCGTCTACTAACAAGTAATCCCCTCCATCGAGTCCCTATAAGAGGCAAATACTAAGGAGGTGCACTTCTCCCTAATATCAAGGTGAAGACAATTCACACATACACATAATGATGTATAACATAATAATCTCTATCTTGTCTTAGTCATATGTTAGGGTTTCTCCATCTCCCCAAGAACTAGAGATCTACTCAAACATGGAGGCAATCAACATCATGGCAATTCTAATGTAAACAATCATAGATGAATAACACTTGTATAAATCCACAACGAGTATAAGAATTACAACAAGATCTAGACAAGGTGTAGATGGGATGTATGAAGATGGTGTTGATGTAGCGGTGGTTGATGGAGATCGATGCCTTAGCCTCCCGAATATGCGCAGGGTGAAGATGGATCCCTGGCGGATGAGTTCCCCCTCCAGATGCCTTCCGGAGGTGAGGTTTTCGCGATTTATGGGTGTTCTGTATTTCGTCTCTCCGAACCAATTGCATAGGGTTAAACTATTTGACGAGGCGGAGGCGGCGCCAACTATACGGCCGGAGCTATACTCGTGGAAGAATTGCTCCCGCTGTATAGTTGGTCGTTGGGCCCTCTATCTTCTTTGTTCGCTTCTGGTTTTCTTCTGGTATTATTAATATTTCCCAAATAAGCGATTTACGTTGTTTTTGACTCCTTTTCTCCATAGTACAACTGCTTCAATAATTACATCCATTGGATCCATCATATGTCCTGATCCTGGTGAAAATAGACATAAAATGTGCGCGCAAGCGCCGTAAAATACCAAGATCCTACATCTACAGTGCAAAATAATAATATAAAACATGATGCAAATATGCACTCATCAAGCCGCGCGATTACTTGTTGTTGTCGCTTGTATTCTTCCTTGAGCAGCAAATGGTAACCCATCAGCATGTCTTGCGATGAGTTTGGGGGCAGGGGATTACCCCGCAGGGCTTCTCGAGAGCAGGCCCACTCGTTGTCATTGAGCTTGATTAGCACGCGCTCTTCGGTGCGTGATGACCCACAAGTATAGGGGGTGTATCGTAGTATTTTCGATAAGTAAGACTGTCATACCCAACGATGAGCAGAAGGTGTTGACAAGTGGTTTGCATCAAGAATTCTCTATAAATACTTAGCAAGCGGATTTTTTAGGGTTTTTTGATAATGCAGATAAATAAAGTGCGAGTAAATAAAAGATAATAATAATAATTGCAGCAAGTGGCCCAATTCTTTCTTTAGAAAAGGACAAGCTAGTTGTATTACTTCAGATGACCAAACGTTCTCGAGGACACATGGGAATATCGTCAAGTGCTTTCGCTTTATATAGTTGATTAATATTCTCTGGTTGGATAAGTGTTGTGTGGGTGAACCTGTGCTAATGTACTGAACTTCCTAGGACTAATACATACGTGTGATTATACCCCTTGCAAGCATCCGCAACTACAAGAAAGTAATTAAGATAAAAACCTAACCACAACCTTAAACTCTAAGTCCTACACTCCCTTATGCAAAGGTTTCCTAACGGGGGTTCAGGTTTCTGTCACTCCGGCAACCCCACGATTAGTAGCCAAATACACAATGCACTCCCCTAGGCCCATAAAGGTGAAGTATCATGTAGTCGACGTTCACATGACACCACTAGAAGAATAACACCACAACTTAAATATCAAACCATTAAATCTTTCTCAACACAATTCCACTACTAACAACATGACTTCTCCCATGTCCTCAAGAACTAAACGAACTACTCACGAGACATCATATGGATCAAGATCAGAGATGAAATAATGATAAGTAGCAATCTAAACATGAATAATAATTCAATGGTTCCACTTAATAGCATCAACTACAATAAGTAATCAACACCGGGAAAGTTTCCCCTAAGAACTATGCAAGATTCAACCCAATTGTTATAGCGGTGCAGAGTGGTGGTGATGGTGATTGTGGAGATGATGATGATGATCTCGATGAAGTCTAGCTTGATGACGGTGTTGATGGCGACGATCTCCCCTCTTCGGGAAGGAATTTCCCCTGCAAATTTCCGCCTGCTGGAGAGCTCTTTCTCTCTCTGTAATTTCCACCCCGTAGAGGCGGCGGAACCTTTCTATGGTCGCTCCCCGAGTCTTAGGGTTTTGAAGGGATTATATACGCCAAAGGGCGATGCTAGAGGTGGGCCAGGGTGGCCCCACCACCTGGTGGAGCGGCCAGGGTGGCCACACCACTTGGTGGAGCGGCCAGGGGTGGCCCGCGCCAGGGGTGGTGTGGCCCCCCTGTGGCCCATCTCCACTCCTCCTTCTGGCCTCCCTCGTCTTTTGAAAAAATAGGAATTTCTGTATATTTTCTGGGATTTTCTGATCTTCGCCAATATTGCATCTGGATAGTGCTTTTTCCATCAGAATCTGACTCCAGTGGTTCATCCTCCAAAAGTCATCAATCATGCAGAAATAAATGAAATAACATAAGTATCATCTCTTAATATGAAATATATCAATGACTAACAACAAATTATGATATAGAATAGTGATGCAAAATGGACATATCAGTGCGCTCATTTGCCGTGAGATGCAGGTCTCCTTCCGTCCCATTGTTAGTGGGTGCGCCGTTGGCGGGACCACCGTTCACGACTGGGATACCACCGTCGGTAGCAGTGTTATCTCGAGTGTCGCCGTTCTCGCCTGCTTTGATGACGACGCATATGTAGTGTTTGGGGAAGCTGTTCCTTCTGCAGCTTTCGGATTCGGAGCCGTAGGTTCCATCTTTCATGGCCAGATTGTCTAGATCGGATCCGCGACTGCTGTCACTGATCGTATTCCCGACTATTATCGGGGCGTCGAGTTCACTCACGGTGCCGATCGGCGGTGGAAACCACGATGCTGGAGCAATCGCGGGAACCGTTGGCTAGTCAGGGAGGCAAAGTTTGCCCAGCTGACCAACTTGGAAGCGTAAGCTCCCGATCGCCAGGCCGATCTCTTCGCCCACGGACTCAAAAGTCAGGCAAGTGGCTGGCGTGTGGATGGTGAAGTCAAAGGCACCGAAGAGGAGGCGAATCTCTGCTATTGTAGAGTTGTAGATCGCATTTGATGGGGCCGAGGAAGCCGCAACATCAGCACTCCCACTTCCCACATATGGAGCCAATTGACGAGGGTTAAACTCATCAATGCCCATTGTTATGGACTTGGGTTTTGGAGAAGGAGGGAGCACTAGAGGCATCAATCGGCTAGCAAACAAGCACACATGGACGCAAGGTTTACCCAGGTTCAGGCCTCGTAGAGGACCCTACTCCTGCTTGTCTGCTCTTGGAATTATCGAGGGAGTCGAAAGTTACAGGGGTGCGCAGATGCAATCTAGCGAGATTGTGGAAACTAGGGTTGTGATTGTCCTCCTCGCCGCCCCTCCTAGCCTTTATATAGATAGGCTAGGTCTCGGGATAGCAGATCGAGTCGGTTACAAGTTAGGGGTTTTCCCTTTAAACTTTCTATCTTTGAGCTTGTCGTGTGTCGCAAGTAGTCGGAGTCTCCTTCAGTCACCCAAATCTTTGATTGGGCCTTGGTAATGCCGTGGGCTTCTGCCAGATTAGACCGTATATGCTAAGCTCGAGTACCTGTAAGGTATGCCCACGTCACGTAGAGACAAAGATTTATCCCGAAGTTCCTTCTTTTTAGGGAAAGTATGTCATCGTTGGAGGGGTGGGCGATACTAAGACCACCAACGCCACAAGAGTACTCACCCTATTCACTCGAGAAGCTACCGTACGGTAAGAACCCCATCCACTATGGGACACTTGAGGGTGGTCACCAAACCTGTACAAGATTGGGAAAATCTGCACAACTTAATTAGAGGCTCCCAAGAAATCATCACAAAGGCCTCTAACTTGAGGAAGCTCCACAACTTTGGAGGCCCAAGGAATCACCACCAAGGCCACTACACCGTCTAGGGTTCCAAGAACCAAAGATTAACAAGATTCTTTTGATTTCACCAACCGATTCTCCGTAGAGAACTCAAACCGATGCACCTAATGCAATGACAAGAATACAAGTGCTCAAATCCCTTTATCCCAAATTCCACTAAAGCTATTAGGAGAATAAGAGAGGAAGAACACATGAGGAGAATCAGAAAAGTCCCCAAGATCTAGATCCCAAGATGTTCCCCTAACTTAGAGAAGAGATGGATTTGTGGAGTTGTATATCTAGATCTTCCCTTTCAAATCCCCCAAAAATATTTAAAAAATATGGGAAGGATTGAGATAAATTGCAAGCTCTTGGAAGGAAGAACAATGGAGGATAGAGAGCAAAGCAATAAACCACCCCAAGGAAGGAGGAAAAGCCTTTTATATGAAAGGAAAGAAAACAAGTCAAAAGAGTTGTTGGGGCAGAGCAGGCCGCGTGGAATGGCCGACCCTGCCTGAACCAGCCCGGGCAGGCCGAGTGGGGGACAGAGGCCTAGGTATACTTTTTGCACTCAGACTCTGAACAGAATGAAAACAATTTTAATGGAAAGATAACGACATGTAGTATCCAAAAAAACCTCCCAAAGAAGAAAATACCAGGTAGGAAGAGGTGAGAACCTCCCAAGGTGAAGAGCCGGTAAAACCTCCAATATAAAAAACGCAATAAGATATTCATCTAAAATCTGTTTCTGATGAACGAGAGCTTGATAAGAAGATAACTACAAGTTCTAGAACCTCACATGGATAATATCCAAATAAGAACCAAGAAATATGATGCCAAGTAGTCAAAGGTTTGAGGTCTCTCCGAAGAAAATGATCGAGCTACTCACTCGAGAGCCCCTCTTGATAGCACGACTATATATCCTATAACCTGGTCTTTTAACTAACAACATGAGACCGATAAAGAGAAAATCTATCAAGATTATACATTTGCCTTGCGCATACCACTTGAGCTTGATGAAGAAGATCTTGACCGCTCCAAGATAAAACACCTTTCTTGATTGAGCTCGCTCGCGCTTGCTTCATGAGGACTTGCGAATTTATCCTCCATACTCCTATGGGAGAGACTCTTCATTGAACATGTTTTCACATATCCATAATCACCATAAGAGAGCAAAACATCAAGCATAAGATCTTCTCGAGATGGCTCATCTCGTATTTGCACTTCATATCTTCTTTGGCGATAATCCACTCGAAGACAACATATGGCTCAAGCGATGCCTATGGACAAAAGCTACAATATAACTCAATGTAACCATTAGTTAATAGAGATTGTCATTAATTACCAAAACCACACATGGGAAGTATGCTCTTTCACCACATTCTTTAGCATTATTTTTAAATGTTGCAACGATTTACTGAAATGGTATATTATTTTGTAATCGTGTGATGAGAATTTTCTTTGCAATACTCCAAACGACTTGGATCTGTCCTAGAAATAAATCACTATACATATTTGTTGTAATATATAGTCACGTGCTGTTTTGATAATTATTTAGAAGCTCGAGCCTGTTTGGAAGGACTGGAACTTGCAATCCAATATCGCCAACTGCCTATTATCATCGACACAGATTGTAGTCAGATGGCGAATGTTGTACATGATCGGCAGCCCGGTAGGTCTCCTATTATACACTTGGTTTTGGAGATTAAAAGAATCTCTATCTTAGTGTTTGCAATTTGCAAAAGTGGATCGTTCGAAGGTTAGATTTAATCACTGTGCCGTAAGTTTCACGAGAGCAGAATGCCGGACAGTTGTGTGGCTCAGTTCAGGTCATGATATCATGCTTGGGAACCACCAGTGCATGTTGTAACCTCCTGCCTCCATCCCACAATGTAAGCCTTTTTATCTAGTCATTTTAGGTTTGTAAAATGTGAAACAGAGGGAGTATCTAAGTAATGAAATCCCTTCTATACCTGAAAAAAGAGGTAAGAAGTAAGCAATATATCTTCTGGCTTTTGGCAGATCGTCCCAGGTTTTTTTGCCCTAAAAAAGGTCGCGCGGTAAACTTCACTCTTACGTCACTCTTCTTAACCATCTCGAGTTCCCGATCTGTCTTCCCCATAGACCATAGTAGAGTCAGTACGCGACCGCGCGAAGGAAACAACGAAAAACCAAAGCACTCCGAGGCTGGGGCATCCCTCGCACCCAAGGGAAGAGACGAGCGAGCGAGGTCCTCGGCGGGCGGAGGGGAGCGGTGCCAAGGATCCATGGATCGGCCCCAGGTGATTGCCTCTCCCCATTTCCCCCACCTCTTCGATCGCTCTTGTTCGTCGTCTCATGCCTCGGGTAGGAGGGGGAACTTGCCCCAGATCTACTGGTTTCTTGGATTAGGGTTCTTACGTCCCGCGCCGGATCCATTCAGGAGGTTTCTTGGAATAATATCTGAACCTCGATTGTGATATGTGAGACAAATCGACCGCGTGAGATCTGGGCTTGATCGATCGAGATTTGGGGTTCTTCTAGGATAGGAGGATGCGGTTGAGTTGGATCCTATAGAAAACCACTGTTAAATCCTGCAGAGCTTAATCTTCTTCTCAGCTAGGATGTGATAGGTACAATGTGTCCGAAATTCTGAATGGATGCTGGCATGACTGTTTGTTGCAGGTAGTCAGCGAGAATTATGCCAACCCAATAACGTGCCTCTTCCATGTGCTCTTCAAGGTACCAGTTTCTTCTTCCATATGGAACTCACCTGTGCTCCGTAGGATTGTTGCTTGCATTGGATGCTTATTCCTGTGTGTATCTGCAAAAAGGCGGCGGCATTGGCGTTCTACATCCTGTTCTCCCTCTTCGTGAAGAGCTTCGTCATCATCTTCGTCATCACCGTGCTCCTCGCCGCGCTCGACTTCTGGGTCGTGAAGAACGTCAGCGGCAGGATACTTGTTGGGCTGCGGTGGTGGAATGAGATTGACGACGAGGGCAATAGCGTGTGGAAGTTCGAGTGCCTCGATGGGGAGGTTTGTGCTTGTTTTAGTGTTCTGATACTGTCTGGATGGCAAATGCAATGACCAAAGTGTTTCCTTGCAGTCTCTCGCTCGGATGAACAAGAAGGACTCGTGGTTGTTCTGGTGGACTATTTACTTGAACGTAAGAGGCGCACTATCTTTCACTCAGGGTTTAATCGAGTGCATGAATGAGTTGGATAAATATTCCTTTATTGGGAACTATCATATTTTGACGTTGAAGATAGTGTTCGCAATTTATAGTAACATGGACTACCAGTTAATGTTGCTCCTAGGCTTACGATAGAAGGCCTACTAGTAAATTTGCTTAGCCATTTCAGTTTTCCTTTATTTTCCTGTTATGATACTTACAAGATCTAGGTTACACTGATTTTTGTCAAACTGCATGGTTCTGTTTGAAAGAGGAGGAACAAACAAAATTCAGCATATACGTCCTAGATGATGGTTAAATGCGTAAATGATGCATTCACTTTCTGCTTCTATATTAAACTAAATTCTTTTTCAGTTTTTGCTTGTGCTGGCTGTGGGTCATGGTACTTGCTGCATAAATAAATAAACTGTGATCATAGGGCGGTTCTATCTTATATGATACTAAATCAACAATCCATGTACTAATAATAGCACATATGAAATGTGAACCTTGTGTACACCTTTTTATTTGCCCTCTCTGTCTGCTCTGTTCCTTTCCCCAATGACACTGATGTACCGTGATAGAACCAGAAAGGAAACTACTGAAACCTTCATAGTCGTTAATCAAAGTCGTGGATTGGCTGCCAACTGCAAACGGATTAATTAAATGAGACTGGTCACTATCTCTTCTTATGAGCTTAACACTAAAAATGAGCTATACTAAGCTAAGCGTTTTTTTCCCTTGGGTAGCGTTCCTTGAATTCGATTGACGTGGTTCTAGCTCGTTTTAAGGAGCTTATAGCGAGTTTTGCTTTGTCCCTCTTGACGTCGCTGGTCATCCTTCCATTCGACCAAGGAATTCTCTATAATAATTCGCAAATCCAAATCTGCTAATTGTTCTCTAATAGCACCTGCTCCTGTCGCAATTTCCCGATTTCGAAATGTTGCAAAGCCTGGGGTAGAAAAAAAGGGAGAAATGCTGTGGTTACAGGAGCAAGCGTAATGGCTCGAGAGTGGAGAGATGCCTCATCTCGGAGCGTCACGAAGTGCCTTACAGGGGAGGCCGACTTATGGGAGGCCGTAGCAGGCAGAGGATATCTGTTCAACTGAACTGATCTGACCGGGGGGGGGTGGGGGGGGGGGGGGGGGTAGGTTCGGGAAGGGAAGACAAATAAAACGGAGAGAGGCTTACCCTTGTTCGTTAGCTTTCTCTTCTAATTCCGAAACTAAGTTAGGCTTTGTCGTATTATTGCTCTTGAAGAATTATGAACTAAGATGAAGATACCTGAGTATGTGTGCCAAACTGCCAATTCTCCTCGGCAATCCATGAAAGTCTTCTCTTATCCCTCTTATACAATTTACGGTCTTACCAATTAATGTAACATGTAATTCATGTTAGAGTCCTGTAGCTTTCCTTATACTATAGAGAGTGTATTACAGCTACTCCATGTTTCAGGCTGCTGCATGGATCATTCTTGGAGTATTTTCCCTCATTAGACTTGAGGCTGATTACCTTCTAGTTGTTGGAGTCTGTATGACTCTGAGCATTGCAAACATCGTGGGGTTCACCAAATGCAACAAAGGTATGGTTCTTGTACGAAGTATATTGTTTGGATTGTGACCGAAGAGTACTCTGTGAACTTTTTGGCATGCCAATTCTCTTATACCAACTCTAGTTCATTTATCTACACAACTCATGGGCAAGCAAAACATCAACCAAAATTTTGTGGCACAGTATCAACTCTTGGTTTCGTGGAATGGAGCCAGGGCATAGCACTTATCCTCTAAAAAAACCTGGGCACAAAATCAAACACACCTTTAGTCAGCATGTCTTGGCTGGGGGATGTTGTCTTTGTACTGCATTGTGCATTTCCCTCACATATTCTCATTAACTGCTTATTGTTCTCATAAGAAGTAAGCACAATTATATATTGGAAGTAAGCATCATAGTTAAACAAAACATCAGAAAGTTATTTCCATTCTGCGTGATTTCATTGAGCTTTCCAGTTGTGCTACATGGATTTACTATCAGAAAGTTTCTTGGCATGTTTACATCAACATAATACAATGAGCTACTACTTATTTCCTAGACTCTACCATTGAACCTTCATTTATGCCTATTTCATTCACGTTGCTTTTATTTATTTACTCTAGGAGTTCTGCTTTGGTGTTTCATGTCAGTACCTTTATATGTTTGTCTTTTAAGAACAAGATTTCTGCGTGCAATGTTGAAGCTTGCTATTCTGACTTCATTACAGATCAGTCTAGTGCCTAGCAAACCTGACACATTCCATTGGCATTTTGTGTTGCAGATGCCAAGAAGAACATCCGTGCTTTTGTTGAAAACTCTGCTCAAAACGCCATCACATCTCGCATCACCACATCTTTACAATCAGCATTCGGTATCTGAAATCCAGATTACGTAGAGGTGCAAATGTTACATACAACAGTGTACAATCTGTCAAAAAGATGAGCTTGTGGTATCCTGTTTTCACATGATTTTTTTTGACTTGTACACCTTATAGGTCGATTTTGATTGGAGTGACACGATGACAGAAAACGACTAGCCCTAGATGAATTTCACTCTTGTCTCCTGCACTAAAGAGCATACTTTCTGCATTTCTTGTACCCTAGCCTGGAACATGTTGTTGAATGCAAATTTGTTCCTTTGTTGTTGGTACTTTGTTAATGCCATGAAATTTTATTCCCCTTAATTGTATGCATTAGATCCAGTCCAAAATTACACGGTTGAATAAGAAAAAGGGAATGAAGTGGTTCGCTCTGTTGATCTGGAAGAGGGCAATGATCCTATCAACTCAACCGTTCTGTCGATTGGATCACAACTGGGTTTGGATCAAGTGGGTCCTCTTGACATGTTCGCTCTTGTGGGGTTCCTCCTACTTTTCCAAAGCTGCTTCCTCTTCTCTTCCTTTTCCCCACCTCCTATCTTTTCCCCTTTTGGTCTGTCCCATTGTTCCTCCTTTCCCTATGTTACGGGTGTTGCCTTTCTCGATCTCCTCCAGTGATTTTTGCCTCCCCTTCTCACACATGCTATTAAAAAGAAATTACTCCTCTACATTGATTTTCTCCTTAGAATCTCACAAGCTTCTCTATCCTTGCTCATGGAGCCATGGTAGAGCATGAGATGAAGTTTGGAACCATCATTTGATGTGCCACCGAGCTCGGAAAGATGTTGGTGTATGTTAGTGCCCAAAATGTTTATTGTGAAAAGAAGTGATTCCTTTAATGTTGACCAACTCTTTTGAGATGCTGTAGGAACATATATAGTTTGTTGCGTACCAATGGGTGGGGCATGTTGCAGTGATGTTGTGATTGTTCATGCTACATGCATACTTTTATGCTTGGATGTTGGTTTGCTATGTTGCATATGCTGTGGATAGGTGTTGGTTTTCAATATTTCGTTGCAAACAAATGGGATTTGCTGTATACTGTTTTCTTTTTGGTGCATGTGTGTGTTTGAGATGCTGCAGCTGCTTTATGTTGTATAATTTTTTTCACCAAAAAATCTTGCCCACGGGGAGATGTTGATGGAATCACGACTAATGCGTAGAAAATGATTGCAATATCATGACTTCTTAACTGTTAATTGAGTTTGTGCCAAACAGTGTCTAATTACACCGTAATAAAATATATGGAACCAAACGAGATTTTCCTATGAAATATTCAAATGGATCCTTATGAAATTTGATTATGTTTGAAATGCTATAATCAAGTAACCTCAAACGAATTTCTAAGGATGGCACTCTTTTTTGAGTCAGAGAGATCCTAAGTTTTGAAGTTCTTGTACTGCCTTCTTTTCCAGATATAAATTAAAACTATCACACAACAATTTTCACGAGCTCTGGGAGCTTGCAGCTACGTTGTCTATACACATACACCAACAATGCAAAATCATTATACCCAGTGTTACAGAAGTCCAAAAAAATCCAAAAACTTTATACGTGCAGCCGAGGGAACTATTACCTATTGTGTACAAGGAGTCAATCAATGTAGAAGCAACTTGCTACAACTTCTCCGTCAAGCCGACTATCATCGTCCTTGCCATCTGGATTCATCTTCACTATTATCCACTCATCCATGATTCATCCAAAGTTTTTTTTGCAAGTAACCTCCTTCTTTTGTAAGCAACAATGTCAAGCAAAGTTCATGGTTCATTCATCGATGAGCGTCAAGACACTGATGACGGTTTCTTGGAGCCACCATTGATCAAGCTTGCCAGCTTCACTCTAGGCTTGGAGTACTCACCACTCATAGCATGCTTCGCGGCAAGGCCGCTGCCGAAATCGGTGAAGTGCACACCGTCCCAGCTCAACACCTTCTCCTCTGGCCCGCAGAGATCGCCGCATCCATATTTTCCCGGGTTGAAGTTGTAAGGCGGGCCACCGTTTCCGCAGCACACCATCAATGGCCACTCAATCCCTGAAGCACAACAGAAAGAAGACGAGTCGTTATCAATGGCAGTTATAAATCCAACAGGTGTTCTGAATTCTGAAAGTTGAAACATAAAAGTGCTCTTCAAATTGCACTTGTTCATACCGTATTTGGTGTGGTTGGCAACAAAGCCGTACTTGATGGCGAACATGTCGGTGTAGACAACCGTGGCGTCGATCCGGCGCAACCGCACCTCGTCCAAGAGGTCGCTCAGCTTCCTATTGAAGGCCTGCGCCGCCCGGTTGTAGTTCGCAAGGCAGCCGTGCGCGTCACGCTCACCCTCCTCCCGCGCCACCATCGCCGGTAAGCAGCCAAGGGCACCTGTGCCATGTATCCAGAACTTCCTTGCGCCGTTGTCGTACAGAATCTAAATCAGAACATTGCGAACAAAAGCTTCTGTCAGTGTAACTACTTGCTTGTCACTGCACTTAAGAACTGGGCATTTCCAGATGGCACAGTGCACCCTTAATTTACCCGAATGGCATCGCCGATCTCACCGACAATCTTTCTCAACTTCTCGTCCCACTGATCAAATGGTGCATGCATCACGCCGGTCACGTCGTTATGGCCGATGTCCATCATGTACAGCGCGTTTTCGAAGCCCTCCTTGTTCACCGGGCCCTTCAGTCCTGCAACAACACAACATTGATCACTGTCTTTAGATACATCCTTAAGTCTCCTGCAAGTTCGAATGGTGGCACACAGCTGACGAGGCAAAGGTAGCGAACCTCGCTCAAATAGCTCTAGGGACCTGCGCTTGAAGTAGAGAAACTGGTCGACCTGGACATTCAGGGAGTAGGGAGAAACGCCGTGCGACACCGTGGAGCCGGCCATGGCAAAATTGACACCATTGCTGTAGTCTGAGCCAACCGCCTTCAGGTATGGGTTCAGCTCATGCGTGTCCAAGCTCGCACCTGAAAACATGATATCATTGGAATGAGTAAACCTTTCAACACTAGGTAGTTAGCAGTAGATTTTACATGCCAATGCTCTATCAGAGGATTCACCGTCAACTACTTTGGTTCTGAACTATTACTTGTTACCAGATTATGCCTGACAATTATAAAAAAAAACTCCAATGTGGCAAGTGTGTCCTAAATTCTACCCCTCTCGATTCCAAGTCTCACTTCTACCTTAATATCAAATATTGGGACTAAACCTTATCCGGTTATGTCTCAGATGTTAATCTCAAAAAATAAATTTGTTGGACAGCTTGTTAATTAAACCTTGACCCAGACACAACCAAAGGTTATCTGTCACAGTGATCTGCTATAGTAGTCTAGCTCTTCTCAGGGAACAATAGGCATTGCACAAGTGCCCTACCATGTGCATCTCAGCCATATAGTCCAGGTATTTGATATCAGTACGTTTGTACTTGAGATCCTTGGTTGAAGGTTAAAGCTTCCATGATAACATACTGAAAGTACAGACAATTTCTGTTCCGATTTAATGTCACCGATAAACGGATTGCCCCAAATTCACATTTACTGGAGTAAATGGCATTCTGATTAATCTACCAAAAACTTGGGAGTAGATGACAGTTTACAGATCATGGATCTCAGGGAGAAATAGCATCATGGATGGGTCAGCTCTCCTCACCATGTGCACACAGATAATATATACATGACATGATACAATGTGAGAACTATCACATGGTGACACATTCATGATGGGATCATGTTGAGAAATATTGCCCTCTTTCTATAAATATAAATTAGTACAACTGAACCGGAACTTATAAGTATACGCCCACTATATTTCCACTACAGATGCCGTATAAAGTCAGACCAAGCAAGCATAATGTAACGTGAATCATCTACAATTGAATGATTCCTTGCACGCTAGCATCGTCATGGCATTACCGTTTAAGAAAACAGACGGGACAAGAAAACCATGTGGTTGGTGGGTTCGAACTCTAACTGCAGTGTCATGTTCTGATCACGGCGTCAATCGCAAAGCCACTGTGTTGACCCAGCAACTAGCGCGTCAGATGATAAAAATGAATTTCACAGAAATAAACATCAGCTGCATGGTTTGTGATTGGATCAGTGCTAGTTCGAAACATAATATTGTACTATATCACCTGCTTTGCATTGCATTGGCTAAGATCTAGCCCAATCCCCTTTTTAGGATGCACAATATACTAACAAAAAAGGCGTGTTTGGACCGTGCCTAATCACGCCCAAACCACGCGCTAAGCGCCATGCCTAATTTTTTAGGGAGTAGCTATCCTTTTATGGCTCCTACTATCCTCTTTGTCTGATTGTCTCCACCAAAGAGAGAGGCAGCTAAGCCACAAAGAACAGGTCTTCGCGAAAACTTGGATCAGGGAAACACGCAATGAAATCGTCCTGTCCTAATCCAGCAATTGCCATGAACAAGCCAGCCACGCCTAGCAAGTCAAACTTACAAACCGTAGGTTTCTTTCCAATTGGCAATTGGCAATGAGAAGGACAAAAAAAAAGAGCAGCCATTGTTAGGCAGCAAGCACATGCTTCCGACTACTGCCTCAACCACCGTTCTGTCAGTACCTGATTTTTATAGTTCCTCTTGCTGTCTTCCATGTTGAAGGCGACGTGACCTTGTTGACCCAGTTGCTCGAGATCACTCACCCATCCACCTACCAGCCGGATTAATAACTGTTGCTGAACCAGCTGTATGTTAGCCTAGCCACCCAAAATTTGGTTTCTCAAATTTGCGTTGAATTGGCAAGAACTTCACCCGAAACAGGGGATATTCGACCCGTTGAGGTGATGCAATTCGCCTAGCTGATGCAACTATGCTACTGTTTGATGCTGGTAATTTGGATCGCCCAACTGAATCTATCGAATTTTGAATTCATGACTCGCTCCGTATATGTATATATGCTGGCAAATGGCGAGATGCGGTAATAATTGCAGCGCGTCGGGCGCATGGATGGATATGGTGGTTGAGCTGCAACTCACAGATGAAGTCGATGATGACGCGGCCGTCGGAGAGGCGTCCGGTGGGGTGGCCGAAGTAGGTGCGGCCCTCGGGCGGCATGATGTTGATGCCGCCGGCCGCCGCCACGCCGCCCGTGTCAGAGTTGGAGTCGCCGAAGTTGAAGAGCACCACCGGGGGCCCCGCCTTCTTGTCCTCCTCCTTCTCCTCCACCTTCTCCGGTTCCGGCTCCGGCTCCGGCTTGGCGACCACCGCCGCCACGGCCTGCCTCGCTTCTCTTTCTCCTTGTCCACTATTGGCCACGACGGCGCCGAGGTTCTGCCGGACGGCGCCCATGGCGGACGGGGAGAGGAGAGTGAGCGAGAGCACGATGACGGCGACCCCCACCGCCGCGAACACGCAGTAGTACTGAACACGCAGGCTGACCACCTTCCCGCCGCCTCCGCCGTTGGGTCCGCCCGCCGCCATGGCCATCCGTCGATGCCTTGCAGATTCTTCTCGCCTTCCTGTTGGCTAGGCAGACTAGTCTCCCTCTCTGTCGAGAGCGGTGGAAAGGTAGTGCGCGTGTGCTTATATACGGTGGGATCTTCTTCGGAGTTTGTTGAGCTAGTTGATTAATTAGAGAAGAGAGTGTGACGTGGAGGTGACGAGTTAGATATTTTCATTATTGCAAATAAGCTTGATATGTTTTCAAAATATTTAAAAACATGGATTACAATTTTTTTCCAAAAATCCCACCTATCTATTAATGATCATCAAGAGCCCCAAAAGTAATAAAAAATACAAACACCTACAGACACCGGCGCAAGTTGAAGGCGCGTTGTCGTCCACACCCCTTTATCACCGGGGTCGGGTAAAGATGTCGTAGTAAAACTTACTAAAGCCGACAGACGGGAAGTCGGCCTGCTAAAAACCTAAAGAACCAATGCACCAGGACAGACATAGATCGAAAGAGACTGGCCTGAAACCACACGAATAGACACAAAAACCGACCGGAAGAGATGCGTCAGACCAAGACCCCACGCGTCATCATTGATGCTAGACACATCACGAAGCAAGGATAGGACGGAGAAAACCTTATTTTGACTTCAATATACGATGTCGTCTCACCATCTTGAAGAAGAAGAAGACACCAAAACTCGAAACAAAAAACAGGAACTATCCCGTCAGCAAGAGGATCTAGTCTGCCATGCCTTCAAAGCCCCAATGCCACAGGAGACAGAGCGGACCGACAACATTGTCGGCGAGGTGACAAAACCCTAAATGGGTTTTTGCTGACAACCTCTCCTCTCTATTGCAGCCTACCGATTACAATCTCGGAGTTGTGGATCTCTGGTGAATAGAGATGAGACAAACTTATTATTTGATCGTACGAGCAACAAGTCAGATCTTTTACAACTGAAAATTATGATTTTAATTCTGGGTTAAAATTCTCAAGAAGTAATTGGCTTGCTTTAGTTTTGTGTGGAGTAACAACAATATGGCCATTGGAGGAGACGTGGGGAGAAGGTGTTGACGAAGTTGCTGGGAGTGACGGCGGCATGGACGTGTTCGAACTTCAAACGAGGGAGGACAGAGAGGGTGGACCTGGCTGGCATCGGCACATCGAGCCATGACCATGAAAAAAATCTTGTTTTCCCATTGGTGACTTCGAAATGTTAATTTTTATATACTAGTAGCTCAAACCTGTTCCAAAGCTACAAACTTCATCGCATTTTAATATTTTTATTTTTTTGCGAAATTTTACCGATCTATTAATAATTATCGACAGGCAAAGAGTCCTAAAAGTAATTTAATAGCACCAAGTTGGTCCGCCCGTATGTATGTGTTCCATGATTATTGCCTGTTGGAAGGGGGAAACTGAATAATTATTGTTGACTAAATGAGAAGAAAAAATAAGATCCCTCCTGGTCATATATTGTCAGTGGATGTGGCACACCAACCTACCAAACTGCAGCAGTGTACTATGTGGCATCATCCATGAACGGGACGTGCATTACAGCGATGGATAGATACATGAGACCGGTTGCACTACTTGACACTTATAAATCGGCAGCAACTTTGTGTCACTTTGCCTTACGCGCATATCAGAAGGAACCAACAGACAAACAGAGTGATCTTTCTTCCTTGCCTGGAAAGTGTGGACAGAAGAAAAGGGGTGGACATGGTCGAGATCCCAAGCTCCATATGTAGACCTCGAACTTTTGGATGTATATGGCCAGAATCTACCCTCGTCCTCCGAGGAAATATGCCACGGAGGCAATAATAAATATATTATTATTTATATTTCTGTTTTATAATTAAGTTTATTATTCTATGTTATAATTATATTATTTTCAAATAATGTGTATTTGGAGGAAAACCCTAATACATGTGTGGGATAATAAACATGTCGGGGGGATGACCCCCGGATAGGCCAAGACTGGACCAACCGGTCGGCTCCAAAGAGCTCTGGCCGTCTGGACCCAAGACAAGGAACCACAACCGGATGGAACTCTCCACCCGGTCCGCATCCAAGTTTCCCCGGCTGACCCGTCTAGCCGGGTGGCCAGAAGAACCGTCTGAGAGACCGCTCCTAGTCGGTCGTCTCGGATCCGCTGGCCATGGTACGGTAGGGGTGACGCTCTTGCTGAGCGCACCTCTCACCGGACAGGCTGGCTAGCCCGGTCGGCACTACCGGACAACTGTGCCAAAGCTGGAAGCTAACAAGCAAAGCAAGGGCTGACGAGTAAAGCTTCGGCTTACGGATAAAGAGCTGGCTGACGGAGAAAGAGCCGGCTGACGAGTAAAGCAAAGGTGCTGGACACTATAGCGCTGTCCTTCCCTGTAGTGGAGGCTTGACTGGACCCGGGCCTACCGTTCGGGCCCATCCAGCCGGCCCAGTTTGTAAGCCCAGATCCAAACAGTAAACCCTAGAACCCATTCTGTAAGCTACCTCCCCAACCAGTATATAAGGAGGGGTAGTGCTAGGGTTCTAGGTAGACAATTACAAGTTAGAAATTCTCTAGATTGGACAAGTGGAGTAGTTCCTCTTCTTCTTCTAGCAAGGAGTAGCCAGGAAAACAGCTCAAGGAGCATCTGTATTGGGCGTTCGCCCCTTGATAGTAGATCCTTGCAGGAGTAGGAGCATTACCTCGCCAAGAGGGCTCCGAACCTGGCTACATCGATGTGTTTGCAGTATCTGTGCCCAACCCGTTGTGAGTAGCCACCGATAGCATCCTGATTGTCCCCTCTCATGCCATCCTCGATGGTACTGCCGTGTTCCACACCACGACAGTTGGCACCCACCCTGGGGCATAGCGCTTCGGCTGGGATCATCTTTCGCACTGGACTTCCGCTAGTCGCCTCCGGCCTCGTCCTCACCTTTGGCTCCTTCGACTGTGTCCTCGACAACGCATCCTGCTTCACTAGGGGAACCTTCCCGAGCGGCGGCTCCATCATGCACTTCGGCGAGCACCGCGTCTATGTCGCCACCGTCGATGAGACCTTTCCTCGCAAGGTCGTCACCGTGTTCGGCGCGCCTCCTGGTTTCGTCGCTTCGCGTGTTGCCAGTGGCAGCGTCGAGGTCATGATGGCGGGTTCGGGCGAGAACCGCCGCCCACCTCTGGAGCGCAACGGGGATGGTCATGCTGCTTAGTCGCGCCTCCCGAACCAGGACCTACTCACCGCGTCCATCGAGCACCTCCGCAACCCCATCAACCCCATCGAGGCAAATCCGGCAGCAGCTGTAGCAGCGCTGGAGGCTACTCACCAGAGCCTCCTAGAGGAAGCTGGAAAGGTGGCAGTCGCCCAATGTCGGATGAACGCGACTATGCGCGAGTACAACATCGTGCACGGTTTCGCCCGTTTACCCGGCACCAGCCGCCCGGCCCATCCCCAAGGTCGAAACCTCGTCTCGGAGATGGATCGTGCTACTGATCCACGTACACTTGCGGTGCAGCCGGTCTACAACACTCTCGCCAAAAACATGAGGGTCGCGGAGGCGACAATCGCCGAATTAAGCCACCTGGAGGGTGAGGAGCTGCTCCATCAGCAAGCGCGTGTCCAGCTCCTCGTGGTCACGGCAAACAAACAGCAGGCTGAGGCAGAGCTCAACATGCGTGGCAACAGCAAGACCCAATTGGCTCACCAGATGGCGGATCCAGCCGTAGGTGCCAGCAAAGCCTCTTCCCCAAACGGTGCGAGGCCAAGCAACCGTCCATGCGGTGGTTCAGCAGGTCGTGGGCACAACACCTGCGACGCCGCGGCTGTCACCAGCCGGAACCACGAGACGGCCGACGAAGCCGGAAAAGGCCAAGTGCTGTCCAAGTCTTGCCTATCCGGCCGGCTAGGACCGCTCGAGCCGGAAGAACCGCAAGATGCGCGCGCACGCATCGACCTGCTGGTCCAGTCACGCGTGCTGGAAGAAGAAAGCCCAGCCGGTCCAAGGTGCTTCGGACCGCGAATCTGGAATGAATCGTTTCCAAAGGGATTTTCGCTCCCAAGCGACCCGCCATCTACCAGCAAAATTTTCGTCATTACCATGCCAGCTAGATCCGCAACCACTCGTTCCGCGAAGGCGACCTGGTACTAAGGCTGGTACAGGACACCAAGGGGATGCACAAGTTATCTCCACCTTGGGAGGGCCCATTCATCATCAGACGAGCATTGCAGAACAACTCATACTACCTCATCGACGCCCGCCAACTGAAAAAGAACAGGATGGACTGTTCGGGTGAAGAAACTGAATGCCCATGGAACGCGAGCCTGCTTCGCCCCTTTTACACTTGAACAAGAAGTGTATGTATCTTAACTTTATGTAATGAACAAGCATGGGAGCCTCGACGCAGTCTTGGGGACTCCACAATAAATTAGCAAGTCATGCTGCACATATTGGTTTTTTCCGGCTGCATTACTCTAACCCCGGAGCCGGCGATCTCCACCGGGGACTCGTCGGTTGGCCCAGACGGTCATGCAATCCACGCGGTAAAGTACTGTACGTGGCTCTAAGGGCTCCCTCTTTGGTTCCGGCTACAGACCGCAAGCCGGATGACAGACCCAGCAAGAGCAGAGCGCTCAAAGACCCTTACACGAAAAAACCTCGAGGAAAACAAAAGCGTCTGGACGTTTCGGTTGCGCTCGCTCGCCCAAGAATAATGACCAAAACCCAAATTATCGTGCAATATGCCTACTAGCTACCACTTCGACTCCGGCTCACGACCGTCAAGGACACAACATTAAATTGGCCAATGCTCACTGAGAAAAGGGCAAAGTTATCGGTTTCGCGCGAGGCAGCACAATTTCAAGACTAGCTCACTTAAGATTGCAATACCATTTACGTCTGTTTAACCAGGCAAACAACTTGTCTGTTTTTCATATTTGCATGAGCCAAAGTTCCATGACGAACACCCGAGCCAGACGATGGTCGCTTCCTAGGCGGCAGAAGAGCAGGTCAAGGAGTTTCGCCCCGGCTGTATCCTCCAGCCGACACGAATCTCGGGGACTACACCCTGTGTGTGCGCTCACGTGCCCCCACACAGAAACCTGGAATAGACAACAACATAAAGGAGCTTCGACCCGGCTGTATCCTCTAGCCGACCCGAACCTCGGGGACTACACCCTGTGGGTGCGCTCGCGCGCCCCCACATAGAAACCTGCAACAGACAACAACATAAAGGAGCTTCGACCCAGCTGTATCCTCCAGCTGGCCCGAACCTCGGGGACTACACCCTGTGGGTGCGCTAACGCACACCCACACAGAAACAAGCATGCAACAAATGCAAAACAGAAAGTGCAGATACAAAGCACGAAAAACTCCAAGGGAAGGCGATGCTCTCACCAGAACTTAGTACAGAAAAAACAGTTGTTCGCCAACACAAAATAACAAGTTTCTTCACCAACAAATACTCCCGGCATACCGGGGATCAAGCTTGCTGACTGGCAGAAGGGTCAGAGGCATCGGCTAGGGCTTGGCTGCTAGAGGCGACGTTGGCCAAGGCAGTCTCTAGCGCAGCCAGGGCTTCAGTGCGCGTTGCATCCGGACTAAAGTGATATGGCTCTGTGCTAGCCGGTCACTGAAATCCCGGTCCAGCTGGACGAAGCTCCCAGTCTTCACGCCACAAGAGCGGATATTAGGAACCTCGACGTGAAGCTGCTCATAGCTGGTCCCTTGGTGAAATCCGTGAGAGAGGCTCCGCAGATCCATGCCCGGGTACCAGGACTTCAGTAGGGCCAGCACCATCTCCGCGCTGCCGCGTGCCGCCCACTCCCGAACCACGTCCATGAGGTCAGGGGCGCCCAAGAGTTTCTCGGCCAGAGCGTCCATGGTGGCCGGTTGGTCGGTGTTAGGCCCGACATAGTCGTAGACCTCGAGGGCAGCGGTGCGCAACTGCTTTGCCTCCTTACTAACAACCACCACCAACTCCTCCGGCTGGAGGTCGCGCTCGGTGTCTACCTCGGGGATGCGCGCCAGAGCCTGGTTAGTCGCCTTAGGATAATGAGCTGCACCCGGGAAAAGAGATAACGATCAATGTTGTCTGCGGAAGACAAATGGCAATGCTGGTCCGGTTTGAGGATACTTACTGACGACCATCTCAGCGATCTGACAAAGCTCCCCCAACAATGCCATCTTCTTGGTCTGGGAGGCCTTGAGAGCATCCGCCTGAGTGGTGTGGAGCTTCTCCAGGTTCTTCAACGCCTCGGTCCGGATGTCCGCTACCTTCTTGGCTTGGCCGGCCTTGATCTCCATCTGTTGCTGATGCGCCGCCAGCTAGACGATCTAGTCCTGTTGAGCTTTGTTGGACTCCTCTAGCCGGGCAACCTTCCCCTTCAGTCTAGCCACCTCCCGATCCCGATCGCCAACAGAACTGCAGGAGGGTACCCAATGGTCAACAAGAAGCGCGAGAAGTCACGAAATCGGGAGGACACGATAGAGCAAGCAATCTTACGACCCATATCCTGCGAAGCCTTGGCAACGTCAACAAGAGCCCTCTGCATGAGAGAAGGAAGTGAGAACCAAAGGAACTAGCTGAAGAGAAAGACAACGAAAGTGGCAAAGGAATACATACCTCGAACGAGGCCCCCAATGCTTTGGCCTGGCCAAGCCCCTGCTCCAGCAGCTCAACCAGATGGCAGGCCTAGCCGACAGCCAGGGGCGCCACCTCCGAAAGCTGCGCCAAGGCGGGATCTAGTGGCGGTGCAGCCCAGGCTGGCGTCCAGCCGGTGACCTAGAGGTCATCGTCGCTGCCCACGCCCATGGAGGGCCCACCCACCGGCTGTGCGGAGACCTCTGGCGGTGGCACCTCCACTGGCTCCTCCACCCGGTAGGCGTCGGAGCCAGCCCCCACTGTCAGGCTAAGGAGAGGCGCGGTCGCACCACTGCACCCAGGCAAGAGCGCTTCGGCGAGCCGGGAGACGGCGCTGGCCTGGTGCAGTGTCACGGGCGTAGCCGGTGGCACCACCTTCGCCGCGTCCGTGTTAGCCCCTGCAGGCACAGCCTCGGGGGTCGCAGCCGGTGTGCCGGAGTTCCCAGCCCCGGCAGGTGGAGGGGCGGACACGGTGGCGATGGTCATGGAGCCGGGCAAGGCCATTGCCTCACTACAGGAAAGACAAGGGCGCAATAAGCAAATGCAATCCCACCACTACAAACAAGGGGTACAGGAGCACGTCCCCGACGGCCGCGGCTCTAGGGCGGCGGCTTTTCTTGGCGCCACCTCCAGCCGGTGCGGCGTTGGTCAAGGCGGCCCGCTTCCCCCTGGCCCTGGGTGCGGTGACTTCAGCCGGATCCACATCCTCGCCATGCGCAGCTGCTCCAACACACAAGGGAAATATCAAGTTTACGGCTAAACGAAGTGGAAGCAAGGCAGGAAAGGACAGGGAAAAATTTCTCACCGGGTGAGAACTTGCAGCCCTCGTCAGCCCGGGTAGGGAACCGCGTCGGCTCCATCTGCGGGTACTTCACGGGCTTGTAGTCCGCAAATAAGAGGGGGAGCTCACCGTCCCCCATGCCGTCCTCTGCTAGCTGCGCCATAAAAAGCTACTCAACAGGGGAAGATAAGAGGCACGAAACAAAGATCCCTTGGAAAAATCCACCCGGAGAAGGGAAGGAAAGGCCTACCTTTGGCGGAAGCCGGCCACGGTGGTACGGCCAACAGGAGAACTCCCAGTCCTCCGCTAGTGCCTCCTTCGAGATGGCGGTGAGCCACTCGCGGAGGGCCGCGTACGGCACGTCCAGCCAGGAGACCCAGGTGGGATCCATATGGCCAGAGAGTTGGCACATCTTGTGCGACCGCTGCTGCAGCGGGAGCACACGACTCGCCATCTAAGATAGCAGAATGTCCCGGGCAGTGAGCCGCTCCTTCTCCACCAGCACCGCCAGCCGGGCGGCCATCCAGTCGATGTCCGCCTGGGCGCCCAAGTTCTGGACGGTCCAGGCCTTCTGGGTGGAGGGGATGTTCGCGAAGATTGGAATTTTGATCCAATCTACCTTGATGGCATTGCGCACGTAGAAGTACGAGCGCTACCACATCTTGACGGTGTTCGGGAGCTCCAGCCGCGGCATCACTGTCGAGGGCCGCGGGTATGTGGCGTAGCAGCCCGTCTCCATCAGCGGACCGCCCTTCCCTAGCACTTGAACCTTGAAGTAGAAGAACTTCAAGAAATTCGTCGCGTCGGGGCGAATGCCGAGATAGGCCTCGCTGCAGGCCGCGTGATGCGCCAGCATCGCCACGGCTTTGGCTCCAAGGTGGTGGAGCTGGAGGTCGAAGGAAACGAGCAGCTCCAGGACGAATCTGCTCAGTGGCAACCCGAGGCTGCGGACGAAGTGGGCGAGGAAGATGACGGCCTCGCCGGGCCGAGGGTTGGGCACCCGCTCATCCGTTGGCACGAGGCTGTGCTTCACCAAGCGTTCCAACGACAGGAACTTCCCCCTCCGGTACTTCCGTACCAGCTCCTCGGTGACATAGGAGCCGCACCACCCGCCGGCTCTCTTCGGCAGCATGTCGTCGGTGAAGGTGGCTGTGTTGGAAGCACGTGGGCCCGTCGTCATGGAAGAATAAGAACAACACCGGTGACCAATAGGCGGTGGCACAAGCAAGCAGAGGGAGGATAGGCCGTGAAGGAGAGCAGGGGCAACGGGCGCAGGAAGATGAAGTGAGGAAGCCCGCTCCCTTGCATCCCTATTTATCAGGGCAGAAGAAATGCGCCAGTTGCCCTCCCTCCCTACCACGTAGCAGGCATCTGCCCCACTTCCACATGACGGTTCGGGACGGATCGCGTGTGCCAACGCGACCCACACAAAAGATCCCGCAGGAGTTACTGCGGGAGGAAAAATGCACCCACGATCCCCAAGAAACCGCAATGATGAAGACGTGCACACAATTACCAAAAACTGCTGTGGCAGACCAAGAGGTCAAACTGATGCGACGCACACCAGAAATGGCAGGCGTGGCTGACGCGAGCAACGACGACAGCAAACTAGCGACCCCTCTCCCGACCGGATGCGACAGCAGGTCCATGAGATCACCGCTCACATCGTATGGGTGGGGCCATCGGCTCCTTAGCTGGTAAACCCCAGCCGGGAAACAACGAAGAATCTCAAGTCGGTAGAAGACAAGAACTACAAGACAAAAGCAAATGACAAAGTCTCTGCATCACCAATCATTTCAAACTCGACCAATGAGCACGCAGGAACTTCTCCATGGGGCAAAGTCCTAACGCGCTCGGGGACTAGTGTCGGGGGGATGACCCCCCGAATAGGCCAAGACTAGACCAACCGGCCGACTCCAAAGAGCTCTGGCCGTCTGGACCCAAGACAAGGAACCACAGCCGAATGGAACTCTCCACCCGGTCTGCATCCAAGTTTCCCCGGCTGGCCCATCTAGCCGGGTGGCCAGAAGAACCGGCTGAGAGGCCGCTCCTAGCCGGCCGCCTCGGGATGACCCAAGGGGTGATGCTCCTTGCTGAGCGCACCTCTGACTGGACAGGCTGGCTAGCCCAGTCGGCGCTACCGGACAATTGTGCCAAAGCTGGAAGCTGACGAGCAAAGCAAGGGCTGACGAGTAAAGCTCCGGCTTACGGATAAAGAGCCGGCTGACGGAGAAAGAGTTGGCTGACAAGTAAAGCAAAGGCGCTGGACACTGTAGCGCTGTCCTCCCTTGTACTGGAGGATTGACTGGACCCGGGCCTACCATTCGGGCCCATCTAACTGGCCCACTTTGTAAGCCCAGATCCAAACAGTAAACCCTAGAACCCATTCTGTAAGCTACCTCCCCAACCAGTATATAAGGAGGGGGAGTGCTAGGGTTCTAGGTAGACAATTGCAAGTTAGAAGTTCTCTAGATTCGACAAGTGGAGTAGTTCCTCTTCTTCTAGCAAGGAGTAGCCAGGAAAACAGCTCAAGGAGCATCTGTATTGGGCGTTTGCCCCTTGATAGTAGATCCTTGCAGGAGTAGGAGCATTACCTCGCCAAGAGGGCTCCGAACCTGGCTACATCGATGTGTTTGCAGTATCTGTGCCCAACCCGTTGTGAGTAGCCACCGATAGCATCCTGATTGTCCCCTCTCATGCCATCCCCGATGGTACTACCGTGTTCCACACCATGACAAAACACCAATAATGATATCCCTAGTCATCATGCCTCTAAGACTAGTATGTAGGTCAACGATAGTTTCGGTTTCCTACCTATGAGCAAAAAGACAATGTGATTGTAGTGTTTCCTGTGACATATGTGATCGAAGTTGTTGGAGAACAATGACGATGGATAGACTCAAACATGAGATACCGTGGAACGCGTCGTTAATATTTGGTATCGACATTTTCTCACAAACAATGTATTGCTTTTACTAGAGATCGTTGTTCCATGAGACAGATATGAACTTGGATACAATATGGACATGGCAAGATTCTCCAAACATTGCTCTTGACAGAGTAATTATAAAGTTGATGCTTGTTTGTACTGGATAGTTCGCAAATTATTCACATGGGGTGCTTGTGGGAATTGATGCTCCCGGCGATGCAGAGATACACCTTGGGCCCACTCATTCATCATCGTCTGGTCGAACACGTGATCAAGTTGTTGAACACATGAACATAGATAGTGCGGGATGAGTAAAGAATACATGCCAGGTAATAAGAAGAACCTAGTGTTTCATCTTGAACAATGTAAAGTATCGACGAGTTAATACGATATGTATCAGACTCAATACTACGGTTCACACGATAAAGACCTTCATGTTATTTACGGGGATTTCTACTTGTATCAAGACACTGATAGTAATCATTGTCACGGAATGAGTTTTGGATATGTCCGGAAATATCCGAACTCACAGGGTCACACACTTAAGATGTTTCGGGCATTTTAGAACGTGAGTGCGAATGAGATAATTGAATGAAGTAATCCTGAAAGAATGTTTAGGAGTGTCTCGAAATATTCCGGAGGTGTCCGGGATATCACCGAGAGTGGACAAAATTGTTCCGGACATTTAAAAAGGACGTTGGGAATATTTTAGGAAGGTTCTGAATGAATTTGGAGGTGTCCAGAACTTAATTCGGGAAAATTTCGAAATAAATATTTATATTAATAATAAATAATAAATTTTTATTTATTAATATCATAGTGGGTTCCATGGGCCGACTAGGCCCACACGCGTGCGGGAAAGGAGGGAAACCCTATCCGATTCGGCCATTGCCCCCCATGGCCGACGGGTGGAGGAGGAGGGGGTGGGTGAGGCAGTGGGGGAGGAGTCCTCCCCGGACTCCGACTCCCCCAGTCAATTTGGAGGTGAGGATAGGGAGGTGGACTCCGTAGCGGAGCCCAACTCCTGCTCTCCTCCTCTCTCTCTCTCACTCATTGGTGCAAGAGGGCAAAAGGAGGAGTCCTTGTAGGATTTGAATCCTACTACTACTCTTATCACTGGAGGAGGGTCCACGCCTATATACTGAGGGGAGTGGGCAACGGGCTAGACACACAAGTTCCGATGGAACCCAGCCCAAGCCGCTGCCACACCACCCCGATGCCATCACGCCGCCTCGGCCTCCGACGCCCGTCCTCACCCTCTACCCCGTGTCGTCCCCATCGTCGCGTAGAGGAGATATTCATCAACACTCGGAGCCGCTCATCTTCTACCCCATCTAGATCTAATCTAGCTGGACGACAGAATGCTGCCAGATCTTCATTGACACGTTCCTGCTTCGTCCGCGAGTTCTTGATCTTGCCTCGACACAGTGTCGTTCTAGTTTCACGTGTGGATACTGGTTTAGGTGTGACACTTAGAGCACTAGATCATCTGAGACATCCTTGGGATAATTGTAGGGGTTCGCGTACAAAAACAAAAAATAGATGGGTTCATTGGTACAAATTACTCCCTTCATCTCAAAATAGATGTTTGATGTATCACTATTTAGTATATAGTGGTCTAAATTTAGATGTATCCAAATTTAGATAAATTAGTGACATCTATTTTGAGACAAACGAAGTAAAAAAATCAGTCATGAATTGCTTGCTTTCCATGATATGCTCCACGAATGCCGCACTTGAGCATGTATTTCTCAGAGGTTCTCCTATCGTAGTTTTGTAGTAGCAATTCTTTAATTTAAGACTGTCATATCCACGTTTAAAAAAATATCAAAATGGAAGTGATACACGGCCTTTGCATCAAAATGATGCACACAACTCCTTTATTTATTATTCAATGAAATCTTACAAAAAGATTTTTTTAATCTGGAGCCACCTCTCTAAGCTACAACCTTGATAAAAGGGTGGCCATGTCGGAGCCACCACTTTGGCCGCACACCTACGCACATCATCACAAAACCGTAGTACCCATAACCGTTCAATGGCGAGCATAGAAGGGGTGGCACATCATCACACCGACTTTTTTAGACTCTAAGACAATCTTAAACCCATCTCTGAATAGAAAAGAGCCGCTAGTGAGATTCTTGTTCATAGTAGGAACATGTTGCACGTTCCTCAGCTGTACGTTCCTTAGCTGCATGATCTTTTCAGAAGTAGACTTCAAATCCACAGTGCCAACACCACGAATAGAAAGCATGTGATCCATTTCCCATTAGGACGGAAGAATCCTGGACGACCTGATAAGAAATGAACATAGAGATGTCGACACGCATATGAACATTAGCACCTATATCAATCCACCAACATGGAGATTCAAATGCAGAAAGAACATTAAACAAATTACCGTATCCATCAGTATTGCTAGCGGTCATGACATTGACAGTCTTACCATGTTTCCCCTCTGCGATATGCATGTTATGGGCAGTCCTTGAAAAAGTGGCGAGCTCTCCGCAGGTAAATCAACCTAGCTCAGCTTTGTTCGCCTTCTTCTTCTTAAAGGTTGTAGTCTTTACAAACTTGTTGAATGAGGGCTTGTTGTTCCCTTTGTTCTTGCTGAAGGTTTTCTTTTGCACCATATTGGTGCTAGACTAACTCTCACCTCCTTTTCTCAATAGTGTTCTTAGCCCGAGCCTTCTCCTCAACATCAAGAGACCCTATTAGGTTTTCAATTGATATCTCTTATATCTTGTCTTTGAGAGTTATGGTTAAGTTCCTCCACGGAGAAGGCAACTTTGCAACGATAGATCCAACCACAAACTTGTCGGGTAAGACATAATTAAGGAGTTCGATCTCCTTGCTGAAGCACCGTATCTTATGAGCTTGTTCGACTATAGAACGGTTGTTAACCATCCTGTAATCATGGAAGCTCTTCATGATATACAGTTCACTGTCCGCATCTTCTTACACCGAACTTTGCGTCCAGTGCCTCCTAGAGCTCTTTTCCATTTGTGATGTGCATGTACACATCAAATAGTTTGTTGTCAAGAACACTCAGAACGCATTCCACAAAGGTAGTATTGGCTTCCTCGAACTTGTTTCAATCATCGTCGGATATAGTTCCTTTAGGTAAGCCTTTACTAGCCTCAAATACTTTTAGAGCTCCTAGCCAAAGCGTGGCCTTGTACTGCTACCTCTTAAAGTGCACTCAGATAAACTTATTCGGCTTTAGTGCATTGTCCAAGTGTCCCATGTTTAACTCAGGAAATTGCCTAGAGTAAGGTTTTTGGATTGTTGTATTATTAGGAATAATTTCCACAATTAACTCCAGATATAAATCATAACTACAGTAGCTACGATCATGTGAAACTCTAACATACTCGATGTATTAATAAACATGAACAGTAGCAGTGAAATCTCTAGAACAACCATAGTAAAAGAACAGATTAGACCAAGGTTTATATACGAAGAAGCTCTTGGTGCAAAGGTTGCAGAGATTGGTCGTAGAAGACGGTGTTGAAGATGACGCGCACGCAGTCTGGCTTAACGACCTTGAAGACATGCGGTGATGAAGAACTCGAGCAGTCGGCAGAGCGCTTCCCAAAAACCTTATTTGCTCTCTCCCGTACATGATCACAAGGAAGAGTGGTTCCAGAGAATTGCTCTCCCATTTGTTGATACACGCGCCAGTGCTCGGGATGGAGTAGACCATGGTGTCGATGTAAGAAGAGAGGAGGAAAAAACTTACATTTGTTTTAGTATGTTGCGTGGTGGAAAACAAGCATGCTTATAAGGAGTAGCTCGGAAAACCTTGTATAGGATACAACATGGGCCAAGTCGACATCGCACATGTTCGTGTCGATTACAGTAGCCCACAACCTAGGAGCAATCCAAACCGACTAATTGTTGACACATCTATAAAAAACGAGTAGTTTTCCTGAGCAGCAAAAAGATAAGCTTGGCTCATTCCACAAAACTTGGCGCGCGCACGTCGTGACGTGACAAGACAAGCGGGTGAACGAGCGAAATCATCAGAGGAGGAGCTCGCGTATAGCACTTCTCTTCTCACTCACTTACAAAGTGGTGAGACACTCCACCTTGTAAGGTGATGTAACTCTCCTCCAATTTTCCATGTGGGACTGAACTTTAGCTCCCACTCTCGCCGCACACATGTGAGTTACCACCAAATTGGGATGCATCACATATGGTCTTCCAGACACATGGGCTTTGAGATTTAGGTAAAATCTGAAATCACAGATGGGTCTAATGATTTAGCCTATTATTTCTAACAAGTTCGAGTGTCAGCACTCACTCTCTCATTGTACATACCCAAGAAACATTTAACACGTTTAGTAGACTGTAGTAGGTCTGACCTAGCATTCGCACAACGAAAATGTCCATTTGGATTCGCGCATGGGAGGTTGGGCTACACCGGTGTGAACTATAAAGTAGTCCACAGCCGTGACCGTTGATAATGCGTGAATCGAGTGTTTCTAGTGAGCCAACCTCGTCGTGCGCCCACCTGATGCAAAAGCTCGCCCATGAGCGCTACGAACGAGGGCGTAGATAGCGAAAAATGGGCTGGAGATATTGTCTCACCTCCGACAGAAAGACCCCCCCCCCCCCCGCTCACTACCAAAACCGACATCCCCACCATCGAGCTATCTTTCCTAGTAGGTTATCTTTAGGCGTCTCCCTCATCTCTAGTCATTGGCGGCGGTAGCGAAGGCGATCCCATGAAGAAAATGCATCCACTTCGTCGAGTCGTCTCTCCAGTCGCCATGCCGAGCTAGAATGATGGCAAGAGCTCAAATCAAACGTATCTACAAGTAAGTTGAATCTCCCCCAATTCCTCTCTAGGGTTAGGGTTTCTGGCAATTTGGAAATTTCTGATTAGGCCTCAGATGCATTCGATTTGTTCTGTTAGGACCTCACAGACATGGACTATGCTCCTGACTACATCGAAGATCTCACATTTTGTTGCATAGTAGTAGATTGCCCCGAGGTGTGTCGCATCCACAAACTTCAGCCAATCAAATGTGTTCCATTTGAAGGAATCAACACTGGCCGTATATTCTATATGTGCCAAGTGTAGAATTTAAGTTCTTAGCTTGTGATCTTCCCTTTACTAGCTCATCCACTAGCTTTGAGCATGTAATTCTACTTTCTAGGAAGTCATGAACTCTGGGTTTGTGGCTTGGTTCGATAAGGAATGGCCATTAGGATGTTTGAACATGCATGTGTGCCCCCATGTGTGGTTTTGGTAATTAATGACAGTCCCTATGGACTAATGTTTGCACTAAGTTGTACTTAAGGGTATGTCCATAAGCAATGCTTGATCCATATGGTGGTGTCAAGGTTGAAAGAAGAATAAAATGAAGAAGATCAAGTGATGACCAAGATGTTGAAGGAGTGATCCAAAGATTAGTCATGAGAGATTAGAGCCTATGGAAAGTGTGTCTTGAAGAATAAGATGTAGTGATATCTCAAGTCTACCTTCAAGACACTAACACAATAAAAAATAAGAAAGTGAAGAAGATCAAGTGATGACTAAGATGTCGAAGGAGTGATCCAAAGATTACCCATGAGAGAGTAGAGCCTATGGAAAGTGTGTCTTGAAGAATAAGATGGAGTGATATCTCAAGTGTACCTTCAAGACACCAACATAATAAAGAAAGAAGAAATGAAGTGCAAGTTCTACTGAAATATGCCCTAGAGACAAATAATAATATAGATTATTGACATATTTTATTAAGTTCATAATGGGTTTTATATCATGCTATAACTATATTGATAGGAACGTCAATACACGTGTGATATGTAAACCACCAGAGTCCCTAGTGATCCTCTAGACACTAGTTCACTGGTCAATCGATGATCGATGTTTCCTGATCATGGACATTTATGTCAATTGACAATGGGGTCACTTCATTAGGTGAATGAAAGTGATGGACATACCCAACACCGGAATTGTAACACGATCAAGTCATGAAGTTCACTGTTACAATGACTGGGAAATGTAGTAACCAATTCCTTAGATCGTGAGACCATATTTAATCACTATCGCCCGAGAGTGCCTTGATTGGATCAAACATCACTCGGTGAAACAATGATCATAAAGGTGTCTTCAGGTGTTCAGAGGGGAATGTAGAGGCGTATATCTCAAGAGCAGGATTTGTTCTTCCATGTGATAGAGAGATACTACGGGCCCACTCAGAGACATGCCATCCATAAAGCTACAGCGTGTGACTAGGTCACGGGGATGGCATAGCTCGGAATGAGTAAAGTTGTACTCGTCAGTAACGAGATTGAACACGACATGGCAATGTCGTTGATCACGTCTCGGACAAGTAAAGTATCAAATTAACAAAGGGAATAGGACTCTATGTTTGATGGTTCAACGATAAAGATTCTCGTGGAATGCACAGGGGTCATTATGGGCATCCATGTCCCGCTAATGATCATTGGTCTGAGAGGGGTCTCGACCATGTCTAGAGTGTTCCCGAACCATTAGGGTAGAACGCTTAAGGGTTTTCCAACGCTCGGAGATTTTTTTGGTATCATAGGAATCATCAAAAAAAATAGAAGGGAAAATCAAAAGGGTTCTAGGAAAGTCCGACAAGTGTCCGGAGTTGTCTGGAAGGAGTTCCGGTGCAATGGGAATTAAATAATATATAAATATATATTAATGATTGAATTATACATTTATTTATATTTATTTAATGAATTAAATATGATTTAATGGGAAGCTCATGCCTAATGGGCCAATTCCCTAGGGGAAAAGGCCCAAGAGGGAGGGCAACCCAAAGGAGAGAAGGGAGGGAGTGGTCGCATGGGCCCTTCGTGCCCATGTGGGGCCCAAGAGGGCCTTGGCCAGCGGCCAAGGTGGCCTCCCCACCTCCTTATCTCCTTTAGTCCCACATGGCTAGGCTAAGGGAATTGGGGGCTCCCATTCCCCTATATAAAGGAGGGCATATGGAGGGATTTAAACATACCAATTAATACCAAGCTTTGAGGCTTCCCCTCCAAGTGCCATCCTCTCTCCCTCTCTCTCTTGTGAGTGCGACCCCACTGTAAGGTCTGCACAAATGAGAGAGTGCTTCACCGCGGAGCGCCATCGCGCTACGGGGATTCTAGATGTAGGAGATCTACTTTCGCAACCTCTGCTAGATCAGGGTTCGGGAGTCGTCGTTAAACACCGTATGTGTGTGACTCTCTACAAGGTGCTGCACTAGTGGCACTCAAGTTGTTCGAGCCATTGGAGTCATTGGAGCCGGTGGAGTTGGAGCTGGTGGAGTCGTCCGAGTTCAGAATGACCTTGAGGTAGGCGTTGGTATGACTACATCAACCACGTTCTCCTGAAAGTTGACAATGCTTCTCAGTCTTCAAGGGTAAGTTCGCGAAAAGCCCCTCCCGTTACTGCATTACTAATAAATAGATCCTGGCATTAGGGTTGTTTGCATAGGAAAAAATGTTGTTTTGTGGCTCTAAACCCCAACAATGGTATTAGAGCCGATCTATGCGTAGTTATGCTAGTACGGGTAGAACACATGTTGATTGTGTGGGCGTTGATCATATAATTGTTACATTCCCACATGTACTTGCGTATACCGTAGTAGTGCTTGATCAAAGCGGCCCCCAACCGACATTACACGTATTCACGAGACTGGTCCACACTTGACATACAACTTGCACTGTATAATTGGCTTGGGGGTGTATGTTTCTCTCGCAGTAGTTGGTAAACCATTTACAACGGAGGGCCCTAAAAGGGGTGTAGTAGCGATAATTACTTAATCAACATTGTGGTTCAAGTTCATAGGTAAGAAACGGTTCTTGTGTGAAATCCCTAGCAGCCATGTAAAATATGCAAAAGATAAAGTAGAGGCGTCTAACTTTATTTTGTAGGGGCTTGTGACATGATATGGTCAAAGTAAAAAGTAAAGTAGTTTACTCTCCTGTTGCTAAGTTGTAGTAATAGTATGGTGGCATCAAGGTCTTGGCGCCACACACTGAAGCGCACGATGGAGACCACGGCACGACGATCTACGACCATGTCATGTCACACTTATTTACATTTGATGTTTAATTGTGTGCATATTGTTTGTGCTAGCATTAGATACTCGACAGTACCATTAATAGGATGATCCCTTAATATAAGACCAATATTGTGTTCTCCCTTAGTGTGCACCACCAAGAAAGTTCTCTGTTATGAGGCACGCCGTGATGATCGGGTGTCAGACATATATGCGTTTGCATACGGTGGGTGTAAGACATGTTGCACATCAAATACACTAGAAGATTGAATTAGCGAGCCTAGCATGTACATACATGGCCTCGGAACATGAAAGATCGAAGGATCGATCATGAGTCACATGAATGATGTGATTGACATTGGAGAACATCTACCTTTTCAGCTATGTTGCCAACCGTGATGATCGGGGGTGACGTAATGAATGGAGATCATGTAATCACTAAAACTTCTTTAGGGATGTTCGTTTTAGTGGAAGCTCGTCTAATATAAAGTGTTTATAATTTGAACTTATATTATGAACTTAGTCTAAATGTCTTTGCTAAACTTTTGTAGATCATGTCAAAACCTAAGTCTCTGTTTAGTTTCGAGGGATTCATGTAGAGTGAGAAACTCAAAGTAGATGGGACCAACTTCATAGACTAGTACCAACGCCTAAGGAACCTCCTCATTTTCCACGATATGTTCTGTGTGCTATGAGAACGCTAGGAGATTTTCCCATGGGCTTCACCGGATTTCTCGATGATCATGATTATAGTTCCTGACATGACGCCTTCATGATAGTCAAATACACTATAGTTCATGTCATGGAGCCTGCTGATAGTTCCATGAGATTGAGGCATTCGGTATGGCCGAAGGAATTCAGATGCTCTTTCCATCTCAAGTCAGAATCATGGAGTTTGAGTATATGGGTGCATGACTCTCAACCAAGATGAGGGAAAAGACCAGCCTAGAAGACCACTTGGATATCATGGAAAGGATTCATGAGCGCCTTGTGGACATCATGAACTACTGGGTGACCGAAAAATTTGCAATAGGTGTGGTGTTGCGCTCGCTACCCTACAACTACAAAGATGTCGTCTTGAACTACCTCGTGGAAGGGAAAGAGTTCACCTTCCTTGAGTTCATGGATCATATGAGAACCCGGAATGTAGTGCCTGCTCCAGGATTTGTCATCAATAGGAAAGGTATATATTTGATATAGAAAGTTATAAATGTTTAATTTTCAAACACTTATAGTAGTTTATGGAGTATTTGATACTTCTATTGTTTTGTGAAAACATGACCCGCTGCTTGAGAAGTGATTTAAGGAGTGGGCGTGACAACACGTGTTGATGGAAAGCAAGATGCCAACAACGCTCTCCTTCTGAAGTTATCATTTGGATTAGAATATTTGAATAAATTTGTAATCAGTGAGAGTGAACTACATTAGTGTGTGTCTTGCATTTGTAAGACAGTTATTCATATGAATTTGAGACAAATCAATTGTTTTATTCTTATGAGTAATCTTTTATGTTCACGGTTTTGATTATGAATGGGTTATTCATATTTTGATCTTGATGATAGAAATTTTAAATGTTTATAAGATTATTAAAATTTAAAAAGATATTCAAACTTAATAATTACATCATTTTGAATGACACAAGTGTGTGTTGAATAATTAGATATCATACATGATGATATGCTGTATTGTTCAACAAATGGTGGATATCATTATTTTGTAAAACTTCATTGTGAATCTAAGAAAATAGATGTATTCCCTGAATGAGACACAAGTCTGAAACTATTTGTTATGAACAAAGAATTTCAGAGTGAAAAAGAATATTGAATCAACAAAAATATGAGTCTTTGTGATTTGATGAAAACGACAAGTATTTGAGTTGCGATTTAGGCATATATGACTTGTGAAAAGTGTTCCACACATTACAATGTGAAGAATATGTCAATGTGTTGACATGTATAAAGAATTGTAATCATACCATATTAGATATCATATGGTATAAAGTAATATCTTAGCGTGTTACCATTAGTATTTAGAGAATATAAATTAGAATAGCAAACACTTACTTATTGTATAAAGAATCATCAAAGTTTCGTGGAAACAACACCATAAGTGTATGGCACAATATGGTTTCCCGAAATTCTAGAGTTATGTGATAATTTAGAATTAGAACGAATAAAACTTGTAGTGTATTCCTAGGAAACTAAGAATACGTATTCCACAAATACAACCAAAGGGGAAAATTAGTATTGCTCAAAGTGGTGGTTTATCGAGAAGAGTTTCTCAATAAAAGAGTTGATGGATGAAGGTGAAAGCTCAAATATGGTTGAGAACCTTGCCTCCATATGTCAGAGTAGCACAATGGAATTGATTCCAGAACAAAACTCTACACATAGAGGAGAAACTAATGATAATGATCAAAAGTTTCAGTGGGAGCTTTTACTAAAATAAAGTAGGATTTATGAATAAGTTCTGCCTCATTGCAGAATTGAACTCATGATTCACAAGTATAGGGGATCGCAGCAGTCTTCGAGGGAAGTAAAACCCAATTTATTGATTCGACACAAGGGGAGCCAAAGAATATTTATAATTCATAACAACCGAGTTGTCAATTCAGCTACACCTGGAAACAATCTTGCTTGCAGTAGTTTATCAGTAGCAACAGTTTTGTAGTAGCAATAGTAGTAGTAAAATAAAGACAGTAATAACAATTGCAGTAAAGAGTAGGATTAAAGTGCGGTAGGCATAGGGATGGATGGACGGGCATTGCAGGGACAAGACAATTCATGTAATAATCAAGACATAGGGCATTTGCAGATAAATAAGATAAAGTATCCAAGTATTAAATAATCATAGGAATGTGTTCCATATATAGTCATACGTGCTCGTAATGAGAACTTGCACAACATCTTTTGTCCTTCCAGCCCGTTGCAGCGGGGCCTCAAGGGAATCTACTGGAAATTAAGGTGCTCCTTTTAATAGAGCACCGGAGCAAAGCATTAATACTTCGTGAACACATGTGATCCTCATATCATAGCCATCCCCTCTAGTTATCTCGATTTCTGTCACTTCGGGGCCTCGGGTTCCGCACAATATATGTGTATACAACTTGTAGGTAAGATCATAAACAATAATATCCTCATGAATCAATAACATGTTCAGATATGAAATCATGGCACTCGGGCCCTAGTGACAAGCATTAAGCATAACAAGTTACAACAATGTCAAAAAGCACTAACAATAGATACTAGGCACCATGCCCTAACAATCTGATGCAATTACATGAACGACCTCATCCAATCCCTACCATCCCCGTAGCCTACTACGGGGGATTACTCACTCATGGATGGGAGAATCATGGATGGTTGATGGAGTAGCGTTGGTGATGATGATGGCGATGACCTCCTCCAATTCCTTGTCCTAGCAGGGTGCCAAAATGGACTTTCTGGTTCCAAATCACGGTTTCTGGTGGTGGCAGCGCATCGAAACTCTATCTGGAAAAACGTCGAACCCCCCTTTGTTTTTAGGTCAGAGGGCTTATGTAGGAGAAGGGAGAGGTCGAGGCAGCCACTGTTGAGAAATAGAGCAATTTTCCAAGAGATTTAACCAAAATAAAAGGCAGATAAAGCATAGGCAGAATAATAGAAAAAGACCAAAATATGATATACATCACGGTAGAGGAACCGCCGGTGTTCCCGTTAGCGTTGGCACTGTCGTCAGCCATGTTCTCGAGGAAAAGGTTCTTGATGTCGGGGAAGAAGTCGTCGTTGGGGAAGACGTCGCTGCAGTCGCTATCCGTGAAGGAGTCCGTGATGAAGCCAGTAGTCGCGCTCCCCAAAAACCTTATCGCCCTTCTCCCGTACAGGACTCGAAGCAGCGGGGTCTCGGAGGCCTACTGTCCCAGCTCGCGGTGCACGCCGCAAGATGGGATGGGGAAGATCTAAGCAGCGCAATGCTCTGAAACTGGAGGCGCAGGGTGTGTGCGTTGGTGTGTCAGAGGAGAGGAGCGACCTCTCACTCTTATAGGCACGGGTAGGCTGGCGAACAGTCGGCGTCGGGAGAGGAAACAAACAGGCATCGACCGAAGCCGAACAGCCTCCACTAAGCTCGAATTAAATCTCCACTGAGTTCGTGCGTATTAAAAATACACTCACACAGACTGTTCAAATTATTATCCATTTATGCGTGGCAAAAAGAAAGAGAAGCTCTCGGCTCGAGGCATTCCCACAACCCGCGGCGTGCGCGCGTCATGGCGAGGCGAGGCGTGGCGAGGCGGGCGGCGGCGGAGGAGGAGCGCGCGTGTATATATCTTCTCTTCTCAAGCTCATACAAGTGGTGGAAGAGCTCTCCTTATAAGCTGGTCCAACTTCCACTCAACTAGCAATGTGGGACTAAACTCTTGTCCCACCTCTTTTCCTTGCATGAATGGGCCAAGTGGGCCTCTAGGATTTTAGGAATTGTTGAATAATATAAATGGGCTGGGCCTTTATTAGGCAAAATTCCAACAATCCCCCACCAGATCCCAGAGGCACACATAAATTTGCCTATGGTTCCAAAACATTGTTTATATACTGGTACTAGTGGAGACTGTTAAGTTGAACTTCCACCTAGAACTCTATGCTACACTAGTTTGCAACTTGTACAGTGGACTATGCCTTGAACTGCAAGTTTGCTGCATTCTAGCTTTACACAAAGCCTTGGCCAATACTGGGTTGCCGTGGGACTTCCCCTCGGGTGGAGCTTATGCGTCATACTCCATAGCCTTTCATGAGTTTATTAGAGAGCACCCAACTCTCATAGACTGCGACATTTAACAATCAGACTCATATAGGTGTGTTCTTCAGAAGATGTTCTGCAGGACAACATCTCTGCTTAAACTAAGCCACTTAGAACACATTAAGATAAATCAACCTGCCATGCAGAATAGGAAAGTATTGCATCTTCACGGAGTGGTGTTTTAAAGTAGGGATACTTTCCTCTCAGTTAACCAACAGCTTGTCTCCCAATTCTAATTCACGGGATCTCCAATCACATAGAGTGGTTTACCACTATGGAAAACTTATATTGTGGGTCTCATACCCATCTCCTTTGATGCATTTTCTATCACGTTACGTGATAGACCCTTTGTGAAGGGATCTGCCAGATTCTTAGATGTTTGGATATAATCAAATGCAATAACTCCCGGGTTTCTCATTTTCCTGACAGATTTCAATCTCCTCTTCACATGTCTTGAGGACTTCATATTATCCTTAGAACTGTTAACTTTAACAATCACAGTTTGATTATCACAGTTCATTGGGATTGCGGGTATAGGTTTCTCAACCATAGGTAAGTCCATCAAGAGTTCTCGAAGCCACTCTGCTTCGACAGTGGCTGTGTCTAATGCTGCGAGTTCTGCTTCCATAGTTGACCTTGTTAAGATGGTCTGCTTGCAAGACTTCCAAGAAACAGCACCACCACCAAGTGTAAATATATATCCACTCGTGGCCTTTATCTCATCAGCATCAGATATCCAATTTGAATCACTATATCCCTCCAGCACCCTTGGGTACCCAGTATAGTGAATGTCGTAGCTCGCAGTGCCATTTAGATAGCGCATGACTCTCTCAAGAGCTTGCCAATGATCATCTCCAGGATTTGAAACAAACCGACTGAGTTTGCTTACAGCAAAAGCGATGTCAGGCCTCATAGCGCTAGCTAAATACATAAGCGACCCAATAATCTGAGAATATGTCAATTGATCTCTAGTAGTGCCTCTATTCTTTCGAAGTAACACACTAGGATCATACGGTGTTGGAGAAGACTTGCAGTTGCTATACGCAAAGCGACTCAAGATCTTTTCCACATAGTGAGACTGAAGCAGTGTGATCCCACCATTATCATCTCTCAATAGCTTGATGTTTAAAATAACATCAGCTACTCCTAGATCCTTCATCTCAAAAGACCGAGATAAGAAATCCTTGACTTCCTTAATCACATTAAGATTGGTCCCAAAAATCAGTATGTCATCAACATACAAACAAAGAATTACGCCCCGCTCCCACCATAGCGATAGTATACACATTTGTCAGCTTCGTTTACAGCAAAACCTGCGTGGTTAGGGTTCTCTCAAACTTCTCATGCCACTGCTTAGGTGTTTGTTTAAGGCCATATAAAGACTTCAACAACTTATACACTTGGCCTAAGTGGAGATCAATCCCAAGCTGGCCAAGAAGGAGTGCCTCCATAATATGACGAAGAAGTGCCTTCGTCCTAATACGAACTCGAGGACGCCCCAGTGTAGTGCACAGAGTAGTCATAAGAGAGCGCATCCCCCTAGTGCTGCCCGTCGAAACCAAGCAAGCAGAACTTCTCATCCACCTCCTCCTTGGAGCACGACCACGGCATCCTGCAAATACTGAACAAAGTAGACTGTGGCAAGGGAATTCCCTTGTCATCTCCATCAGTAAACAAAATCCTGTAAATTAAACTCTCTGTACTAGAGTTAGTAGTAACAAAGTGATGTGTTTTCATAGAAGCAAGATCAAGCCTTTGTGAGGTCAGCATAGTATCATTAGGATCAACAGAAAGTCCCAAGGCAACAACCATGTGTGAAAAAATAATGCCCCCATAAATGGGTCCTCTAGCAGCTAGGCGGCGAGCAATGAGAGAACCAAGATTATACTTGGTTTCATTATTAAGTGCAGCATCAAGAAAAACTAAATGATAATTAGAAATATTACTAGTGTTCTCCCTACCAAGAATACTAGTGGCAAGATAGTAAGCAAAATATCTAAGAGCTGGGAGTTGAATGTTCCTTATCTTCCCGTGCTGAGTTGTGCGGTCATCATCACTTGTTACACTTCGGTAGAGCTCTAGCAAATCAGTGGTTCGACCTTGGATCTTCTTTACTATCCCAGTCATGCCAATGCCTATAATGCTGCAAAATCTTTCCAATGACATGGTAATAGGCATATCATAGATTTTGAATGAAACGGTTGACCTATAAGGGGTGTTAGTGAAAGTGAAACTTTCAACAAAAGTTTTGGTGAAAAAGGCATATTGCTCACTCTCATCCTGCATGTAAGTGGTTAGAACAACCCTCTGAACAAGAAGTAAGAAATCATCGAGGATCCCTGCAGCTTGCAAAAAGGCAAAACAAGGGAAGGTAGATGGGTGAGCATCTACCTCATCTCCCTCATTGCGAAAGCATGGAGCGATAAGATCTTCATTATATGATGGCCTAAATTGAGAAGCTGATCTCGAAGGCCTTTCCCTCCTAGGCGTGTCTCTCTCAAATACTTCTCCAAAAGTATGGTTGTCCATCTCTCCTTTCAGAAATTTTAGACAACCATCACAAAAATGATTGCAAAGTGATTACACAATGAAAGGAACTACTTATAGGGACTTATAAAAGGGCTAAACATGCATTAAAACAATTTCTCTAAGCATAGAACAAGCATGCAAGCTCACATAACCTGCCACCTACAACAGCAAAATGCTCAAGATATAATCCACTAATCACAAATCTACTTGCACAAGTAGAGGAGTCACATACCGGAGAACAAATGCTCCAAATCTCAGCAGCAAAGGTGGGATGAGCAAGGAGATCGAAAATCATGAGCAAGAATAGCAAGAACATGGGTTTGAGCAATGAAATGGTGTTTTCTTGGGAGAAAGAAAGGAGTGGCATGTGGTACAATAAGTGGAGGGCCAGGGTGGCCCACACCATGGCCAGGCACGCCCCTAGTGTGGCCGCGCCACAAAGTGGTGTGCCTGCCTGGTGGGCCCCCCTAGGTCACTCTAGGTACCTCTCTGTCCCATTTTTGGCATAAAAATTTAATATGAATTTGCTGGATTATTTCGAGAAACTTTATTTTTGAGCAATTTTCAGGTGTTGATGAATGATTTTCAGGCAGAAATATAATTTTGGAATGATGCAAAGACAAAACCAAAACCAAAACTTTAGAAGTTCTAAGACACTCTAATATGCAAGAAACTAGCAAATAGAAAAGTAAACAAGGTGAAAGCAAAAATTAAAATGGATAAAATTAAAGGAGCAAGGATAATCATGGTGAAAACATTGTTTTGTTCATTAAAATCCCTTTGTTAACAAGGTTGATCAGGTCTTGTTACCAAAACAATTTTATATGAAGCAAAACTTTGCATTCCATTAAATGATTATGTTACCTCAACCCTGATAGCAATAGTCCCAATCATAATAGTTTCATAATTTTCTTGTAGTATGGGACAATATATTTCTCCAACTTGGATGCCCTCAATATTTTCAATTGAATTTAGGCCATAAGTCTTATCAATCTTCTTGGGGAAATAGACAGTATACTCCTTGTCATTAACATTAAAAGTTACCTTTCCTTGATTACAATTAATGACAGCTCCTGCAGTATTAAGAAAAGCTCTCCCAAGAATAATAGACATATTATTATCTTCAGGCATTTCAAGCACAACAAAGTTAGTTAATATCAAAAAATTATGAGCCACTTGAACATGAATATACTCACATATACCAACAAGAATAGTAGTAGATTTATCAGCCATTTGCAAAGATATTGTTGGAGATATGCCCAAGAGACAATAATAAAAGTGGTTTTTATTATATCTTTGTGTTTATGATGAATGTTTACATCCCATGCTATAATTTTATTATAAGGAAACGCTAATACATGTGTGTTTTGTAAACGTAAAAGAGTCCCTAGTAAGCCTCTTGTTGAACTAGCTTATTGATTAATTGATGATCATGGTTTCCTGATCATGGACATTGGATGTGATTAATAACAAGGTTATATCATTAGGAGAATGATGTGATGGACACACGCCCATAGTAAGTGTAGCATAAGATCAAGTCATTAAGTTCGTATTGCTATAAGCTTTTAAATGCATAGTAACCTAATCCTTCGACCATGAGGTTGTGTTAATCACCATCACCGGATGGGTACTTTGATGACATCAAACGCCACTTCGTAACTGGGTGGTTATAAAGGTGTCATTGGGTATTCTGAAAGTATGTGTTGAAGCGCATGGACCAAGATTGGGATTTGTCCATCCATATGACGGATAGATATGCTCTGGGCCCTCTCGGTGGAATGTCATCTAGTTAGCTTGAAAGCATGTGACTGGGTCACAAGGGATGACATAACATGGAACGAGTAAAGAGTACTTATCAGTACCGAGGTAGAACTAGATATGGAGATACCGACGATCAAACCTTGGATAAGTACAGTATCGCATGACAAAGGGAATTGGTTTCGTATGTTAATGGTTCTATCGATCACGAAGTCATCGTTGAGTATGTGGGAGCCGTTATGGATCTCCAGATCCCGCTGATGGTTATTGATCGGAGAGGTGTCTTCATCATGTCTGCATATTCACGAACCGTAGGGTGACACACTTAAGGTTGAAAGTTGTTTTAAGTAGATATGGAATGTGCGTTGGAGACCGAATGTTGTTCGGAGTCTCGGATTGGATCCGGGACATCACGAGGAGATCCGGAATTGTCCGGAGAATAAGATTCATATATTGGGGATCATTTTCTGAGTTAGGAAATGTTCCGGAGTATTTGTATGAGGATTCTAGAAGGTTTCGGAATGTTCCGGAAGGTTCTGGAAGATTTCTTGGAGTTTGCTTGAAAACCAAGAAAGGATCAAGGAGTCCTTGTGGGGCAAGACAAGGAGTCGTGGGGGAGGAGGACTCCTCCCCCCTCCCAATCCGCCGGCCAAGGAAGGGAGGGGAGTCCTACTAGGACTCCCCCTCCCATGGCGCCTCCCTCCTTTAAATAGAGGGGTGGAGGCGCCACCCCCTGGCCCCATCCACTACTCTAAACCCTAGCCGCCTCTCTCCTCCTCCTTTCTTCTGCTCAAGCTTAGGCGAAGCCCTGCAGAATTCTCTACTCCACCACCACCACCACGCCGTCGTGCTGTTGGGATTCCGTGGAGAAGATCTACTACCTCCACTACTCCAAACCCTAGCCGCCTCTCTCCTCCTCCTTTCTTCTGCTCAGGCTTAGGCGAAGCCCTGCAGAATTCTCTACTCCACCACCACCACCACGCCGTCGTGCTGCTGGGATTCCGTGGAGAAGATCTACTACCTCCGCTGCTCGCTGGAACGAGGATAGGAAGGTCTGCTTTGACTCCGCACGTGTGACCGACTACGGAAGCGCTGCCGGAACGCAGCGCTGGAAGGATCGTCCACTCGATCTTGAGATTGGCAAGTGATCGACTATATCAACCACGAGATCCAATCTCGTAACACTTTCGGATCTACAAGGGTTAGTACAGATCTATCTCGTTGCACATGTCTAATAGATTAGATCTTGGCTTTTATCTAGATTAGATCTGGGTTTTGTTCGTTCTTGCGGTAGAAATTTTTTGTTTTCCATGCTACGAACCCATCAGTGGTATCAGAGCCGTATCTATGCGTAGATCTGTTGCACGAGTAGAACACAATGGTTTTGTGGGCGTTGGTGCTCGTGCCGTCTTTTGCTTTGTGTACTTTGCATCTTGCGGTATGGTGGGATGAAGCAGCTCGGGCTAACCTTACATGTCATCGCACATGAGACTTGCTCCACGCTTGACATGTAACTTGCTTTGCACAAGTGGCTTTGCGGGTGTCTGTCTCTCTCACCATAGTATAGATCCAATCTACACTTTGCACTTGATAGCACTTGTATCAACGTTGTGGTTCAGTTTCGTAGGTAAGATCCGTTCTTATTCGAAAGCCCCAAACCACGTAAAACATGCAAAAAAAATTAGAGGCGTCTAACTTGTTTTTGCAGGGGTTTTGTGATGTGATATGGCCATCATGTGATTGTGATTATATTTGATGTATGCAATGATCCTTGTTGTAATATGGAAACTGGCAGGAGCCTAATGGTTGTCTTTAATTCTGTTAAGACCTGCGTGTCTATTCATCTTGTAATAGCTTTATTCCAAGTAGTTGCAATAGTTGCTAGTGATGATGGACAACCATGAAGCGGCGCCACTGACCTTGACGCAATGCTGGTGATGATGGAGATCATGTCCGTGCTTTGTAGATGGAGATCAAAGGCGCAAGAAGAAAGGGCCATATCATATCACACTAATTATGAATTGCCTGTGATGTTAATCCTTTATGCATCTTGTATTTCTTAGATCGCGACGGTAGCATTATAAGATGATCCCTCTTACTCAATATCAAGTAATAAAGTGTTCACCCTTAGTTGGCACCGTTGCTAAGACTCGTCGTTTCGAAGCATCTCGTGATGATCAGATGTGATAGATTCTACGTGTGCATACAACGGGTGCAAGCCAGATTTGCACATGCGGAAACTAAGGTTATCTTGATGAGCCTAGCATGTACAGACATGGTCTCGGAACACAGAATACCGAAAGGTAGAGCATGAATCATATAAGTGATACGATGAACATGAAGATTGTTCGCCAATGAAATTACATCTTCTCTCGTGAAGATCAGACTTGGTGTAGTGGACTTGGTTCGTGTAATCACTAAGACAATGTGAGGGATGTTTTTTTGAGTGGGAGTTCACCTAGCTAATTTAAGAATTAAATTTGAACTCAATTTATCATAAACTTAGTCTAAACTACTTGCAAATTTGTTGTAGATTATGGCGACCCCCTCCATCAATTTCAATGCGTTCCTAGAGAAAGAAAAGCTTAAGAACAATGTAAGAAATTTCACGGACTGGTTCCGTGGACTGAAGATCATCCTCAGGGCTGGTCAATTGACCTATGTGCTCGAAGCACTGCTAGGTGACCCACCTGCAGAAGATGCCACCGATGACGTAAAGAATGTTTACGCCACTCGAAAAAATCATTACTCCACAGTTCAGTGTGCCATCCTGTACGGTTTAGAAGCAGAGCTTTAGAAGCGCTTTGAGCACCATGACACGTTCGAGATCATTAAGGAGATCAGGCTGATTTTTTAGACTCGCGCGGCCATGGAGAGCTATGAGGCCTCCGAAAAGTTCTTTAACTGTAAGATGGAAGAGGGAAGCTCCGTTAGCGAGCACGTGCTCACCATGTCTGGGTACGCAAACAAGCTCCAAGAGTTGGGGATATCGATTCCTAATGAGTTAGGGATTCACCGTCTCCTCCAATCACTGCCACCGAGTTATAAGAACTTTGTGATGAACTACAATATGCATTGCATGAACAAGACGTTGCCTGAACTATCGTCCATGCTAAAAACTGCTGAAGTGGAGATCAAGAAGGAGCACCAAGTGTTGATGGTCAATAAGACCACCAATTTCAAGATACAGGGCAAGCCTAAGAACAAGGGCAACTTCAAGAAGGACGGCAAGAAAGCTGCCGCACCTGCAAAGAAGCCCAAGGCTGGTCACAAGCCTGAAACTGAATGCATCTACTGCAAGGGTGCTGGTCACTGGAAGCGTAACTGCCCCAAGTACCTGGCGGATCTGAAGAATGGCAACATCAAGAAGAAAGGTATATTTGATATATATGTTATTGATGTGTATCTTACTAGTAATCGTAGTAGTGCTTGGGTATTTGATACTGGTTCGGTTGCTCATATTTGTAACTCGAAACAGGAGCTGCGGAATAAGCGAAGACTGGCAAGAGACGAGGTGACGATGCGCGTTGGAAATGGCTCCAAGGTTGATGTGATCGCCGTCGGCACGCTCCCTCTACATCTACCTTCGGGATTAGTTTTAAATTTAAATAATTGTTATTTGGTGCCTGCGTTAAGCATGAACATTATATCTGGATCTTGTTTACTGTGAGACGATTAATCTTTTAAGTCCGAGAATAAAGGTTGTTCGATTTATATGAGTAATATCTTTTATGGTAATGCACATGAGATGAATGGTTTATTCTTACTAAATCTCGATAGTAGTGATACACATGTTCACAACATAGATGCTAAACGAACAAAATTGAATGATAATTCTACATACATGTGGCACTGTCGCCTTGGTCACATTGGAGTGAAGCGTATGAAGAAACTCCATTCTGATGGACTTCTTGAATCACTTGATTTTGAATCACTTGAAAGATGCGAAGCATGTCTAATGGGAAAAATGACTAAGACTCCATTCTCTGGAATAATGGAGCGAGCTACAGACTTATTGGAAATAATACATACCGATGTGTGCGGTCCAATGAGTGTAGCATCGCGTGGTGGATATCGTTATGTTCTCACTTTCACAGATGACTTAAGTAGATATGGGTATGTCTACTTTATGAAACATAAGTCCGAAACTTTCGAGAAGTTTAAGGAATTTCAAAGTGAAGTGGAAAATCATCGTAACAAGAAGATTAAGTTTCTGCGTTCTGACCGCGGAGGTGAATATCTGAGTTATGAGTTTGGCATGCATTTAAAGAAATGTGGAATACTTTCACAGTTGACACCGCCAGGAACACCACAGCGTAATGGTGTGTCCGAACGTCGTAATCGAACTCTCTTAGATATGGTTCGGTCTATGATGTCTCATACAGATTTACCGTTATCATTTTGGGGCTATGCATTAGAGACAACCGCATTCACTTTAAATAGGGCACCATCCAAATCCGTTGAAACGACACCGTACGAATTGTGGTTTGGAAAGAAACCTAAGTTGTCGTTCCTTAAAGTTTGGGGTTGCGAAGCATATGTAAAGAAGTTACAACCTGATAAGCTAGAACCCAAAGCGGAGAAATGCGTCTTCATAGGATACCCTAAAGAAACAATTGGGTATACCTTCTATCATAGATCCGAAGGCAAAGTTTTCGTTGCCAAGAATGGATCCTTTCTTGAGAAGGAGTTTCTCTCAAAGGAGGTGACTGGAAGGAAAGTAGAACTCGATGAGGTTATTAAACCTTCTCTCAGATTTGAGAGTAGCGCAGCACCGGAGATGTTTCTGTGCCGCCTGCACCAATTGGAGAGAAAGCTAATGATGATGATCATGAAACTTCAAATGAAGTTACTGCTGAACCTCGCAGGTCAATGAGGGTTCGTACCACTCCTGATTGGTATGACTCTGCCTTGAACGTCATGTTGGTGGACAACGCTGATGACCCTGCGACGTATGAAGAAGCTATGGTGAGCCCATATTCCGACAAATGGCTAGAAGACATGAAATCCGAAATGGGATCCATGTACGAAAACCAAGTGTGGACTTTGGTGGACTTACCGGATGGCCGTAAGGCTGTCGAGAACAAATGGATTTTCAAGAGAAAAACAGATGCTGATGGTAATGTTACCGTCTATAAAGCTCGACTTGTCGCGAAACGGTTCCGACAAATTCAAGGAGTTGACTATGATGAGACATTCTCACCAGTAGCGAAGCTAAAGTCTGTGAGGATTTTGTTAGAAATTGCTGCACATTTCGATTATGAGATTTGGCAGATGGATGACAAAACGGCGTTCCTTAATGGTGACATTGAGGAAGAGTTGTATATGGTACAACCCAAGGGTTTTGTTGATCCTAAAGATGCTGACAAGGTATGCAAACTTCAGCGCTCCATTTATGGACTGAAGCAAGCATCCCGGAGTTGGAATCAACGTTTTGATAAAGTAATCAAAAACTTTGGGTTTATACAAACTTATGGAGAAGCTTGTATTTACAAGAAAGTGAGTGGGAGATCTGTAGCATTCCTAGTACTATATGTAGATGACATATTGCTGATTGGGAATGATATAGAACTTCTTAATAGCATCAAAGCCTATTTGAATAATAGTTTTTCAATGAAGGATCTTGGCGAAGCGGCATATATTCTAGGCATCAAGATTTATAGAGATAGATCAAGATGCCTAATAGCGCTTTCACAAAGTACATACTTGGAAAAAGTTCTAAAGAAGTTTAGAATGGAAGAGAGCAAGAAAGGGTTCGTGCCCATGTTGTCAGGTAAGACCTTGAGTAAGACTCAAAGTCCAGCTACGGCTGAAGATAGAGAGAGAATGAATAATATTCCCTATGCCTCGGCCATAGGTTCTATCATGTATGCCATGCTGTGTACAAGACCGGATATAGCACATGCTGTTAGTTTGACTAGCAGATATCAAAGTGATCCTGGAATGGAACACTGGACAGCGGTCAAGAATATGGTTCTATCTTATGGAGGTGATGAACAGCTTGTTGTAAACGGTTACACTGATGCTAGTTGGAACACCGATCCGGATGACTCGAAGTCACAGTCGGGATACGTATTTATTTTGAATGGTGCTGCAGTGAGCTGGAGGAGTGCAAAGCAAAGCGTTGTGGCAAAATCTTCAACTGAATCGGAATACATAGCTGCTTCAGAGGCTGCGCAAGAAGCCATATGGATGAAGGAATTCATTACTGAACTTGGCGTGGTTCACAGTGCGTTGGACCCGATGGCCATCTACTGTGACAACACAGGTGCCATAGCTAATGCACAGGAGCCAAGGTCACATAGCAAGCTGAAGCACATCAAGCTACGTTTCCACGCTATTCGCGAGTATGTCCGAGATGGTGTCATAAAGATTTGCAAAGTACACACGGATCTGAATGTGGAAGATCCGTTGACTAAACCTCTCCCTAGGGCAAAGCATGACCAACACCAGAACGCCATGGGTGTTAGGTATATTACCATGTAATCTAAATTACTGACTCTAGTGCAAGTGGGAGACTGCTGGAGATATGCCCAAGAGGCAATAATAAAAGTGGTTATTATTATATCTTTGTGTTTATGATGAATGTTTACATCCCATGCTATAATTGTATTATAAGGAAATGCTAATACATGTGTGTTTTGTAAACGTAAAAGAGTCCCTAGTAAGCCTCTTATTGAACTAGCTTGTTGATTAATTAATGATCATGGTTTCCTGATCATGGACATTGGATGTGATTAATAACAAGGTTATATCATTAGGAGAATGATGTGATGGACACACACCCATAGTAAGCGTAGCATAAGATCAAGTCATTAAGTTCGTATTTCTATAAGCTTTTAAATGCATAGTAACCTAATCCTTCGACCATGAGGTTGTGTTAATCACCATCACCGGATGGGTACTTTGATGACATCAAACGCCGCTTCATAACTGGGTGGTTATAAAGGTGTCATTGGGTATTCTGAAAGTATGTGTTGAAGCGCATGGACCAAGATTGGATTTGTCCATCCATATGACGGATAGATATGCTCTGGGCCCTCTCGGTGGAATGTCATCTAGTTAGCTTGCAAGCATGTGACTGGGTCACAAGGGATGACATAACATGGAACGAGTAAAGAGTACTTATCAGTAACGAGGTAGAACTAGGTATGGAGATACCGACGACCAAACCTCGGATAAGTATAGTATCGCGTGACAAAGGGAATTGGTTTCGTATGTTAATGGTTCTATCGATCACGAAGTCATCGTTGAGTATGTGCGAGCCGTTATGGATCTCCAGATCCCGCTGATGGTTATTGATCAGAGAGGTGTCTTCATCATGTATGCATATTCACGAACCGTAGGGTGACACACTTAAGGTTCAAAGTTGTTTTAAGTAGATATGGAATGTGCGTTGGAGACCGAATGTTGTTCGGAGTCTCGGATTGGATCCGGGACATCACGAGGAGATCCGGAATTGTCCGGAGAATAAGATTCATATATTGGGGATCATTTTCTGAGTTAGGAAATGTTCCGGAGTATTTGTATGAGGATTCTAGAAGGTTTCGGAATGTTCCGGAAGGTTCTGGAAGATTTCTTGGAGTTTGCTTGAAAACCAAGAAAGGATCAAGGAGTCCTTGTAGGGCAAGACAAGGAGTCGTGGGGGAGGAGGACTCCTCCCCCCTCCCAATCTGCCGGCCAAGGAAGGGAGGGGAGTCCTACTAGGACTCCCCCTCCCATGGCGCCTCCCTCCTTTAAATAGAGGGGTGGAGGCGCCACCCCCTGGCCCCATCCACTACTCTAAACCCTAGCCGCCTCTCTCCTCCTCCTTTCTTCTTCTCAGGCTTAGGCGAAGCCCTGCAGAATTCTCTACTCCACCACCACCACCACGCCATCGTGCTGTTGGGATTCCGTGGAGAAGATCTACTACCTCCACTACTCCAAACCCTAGCCGCCTCTCTCCTCCTCCTTTCTTCTACTCAGGCTTAGGCGAAGCCCTGCAGAATTCTCTACTCCACCACCACCACCACACCGTCGTGCTGCTGGGATTCCGTGGAGAAGATCTACTACCTCCGCTTCTCGCTGGAACGAGGAGAGGAAGGTCTGCTTCGACTCCGCACGTGTGACCGACTGCGAAAGCGCTGCCGGAACGCAGCGCTCGAAGGATCGTCCACTCGATCTTGAGATCGGCAAGTGATCGACTATATCAACCACGAGATCCAATCTCGTAACGCTTTTGGATCTACAAGGCTTAGTATAGATCTATCTCGTTGCACATGTCTAATAGATTAGATCTTGGCTTTTATCTAGATTAGATCTGGGTTTTGTTCGTTCTTGCGGTAGAATTTTTTTGTTTTCCATGCTACGAACCCATCAGATATATCAGTTGGTATCAATATTTCCAATTGAAGTCTCTTGTAGAGAGAAAAAAGGCATAACACTAACTCCTGCTCCCAAATAACATAAAGCAGTTCTAACATAATTATTTTTAATAGAACAAGGAATAGTTGGAATCCCTAGGTCTCCAAGTTTCTTTGGAACCTTACCATTGAAGGAATAACTAGCAAGTAAAGTAGAAATTTCCTCATTAGGAATCTTCTTTTTATTAGAGACAATACCCTTCATATACTTTGAATAAGGAGGCAATTTAATAGCACCAGTCAAAGGAATTTGCAAAAATAAAGGTTTCATCCACTCACAAAACTTGTTATAGTGTTCTTCTTCCTTTGACTTGTGTTTCTTATCAGGAAAAGGCATTGGTTTGTGAACCCAGGGCTCTCTTTCACTACCATGTTTATTAGCAATAAAATCTTCCTTAGTGTACTTAGTATTCTTAGTGTGCCTTTCAGGTTCTTCTTCAATTTCTTTTTTATCAGGAGCATCATTTTGATCATTACCACTTTCAGTTTCAGCATCAGAGATAGATATACTATTAGGATCTTTAGCAGGTTTAGAAGATTCTACAATTGTTTAATGTTTCTTTTTCTTTCTTTTAGAAGAAGTACCACTATTTTCAATTTGTTGAGAATCCTACTCAATTCTTTTAGGATGTCCCTCAGGATATAAAGGATCCTGAGTGACAGCACCACTCCTAGTTCTAATTTCATAAGCATGTTTTTCTTTAGAAGTATTAACTAGCAAATCTTTTTGTACTTTAGTAAGCTGATCAATTTGAGTTTGAACCATTTGGAAATGTTTAACAAGCATTTTAACATCATTAGAGGTTCTTTCCACAATATCTTTCAACTCATTAATAGCTCTAGAGTTTTCCATTAAATGATTCTGCACTCTCTTATTAAAATTATCTTGCTTAATGACATAGATATCAAATTCTTCTAAGCATTGATCAGGAGGTTTAGAATAAGGAATATCACCTTCATCAAAATGTTGGAGAGAGTGTACCTCAATAGTGGATGAGTGGTAGATTGGATTACATAATTCTTCTATAGGAGATAAATTCTTCACATCTTCAGATTTAATACCTTCTCCTTAAGACATTTCTTAGCTTCCTTCATCACTTCATTACTTAGTTCAATCACTCCCCTCTTCTTTGGTGTTGGTGTTGGCTCAAGCACAGTTGTCTTAGGTATGGTTGGCTCAGGTGTAGTTGACTCAGGTGAAGTCCAGTCATCATAATTCTTGCTTATTTTAGCCATTAATTCCTCAGCTTCTTTGGGAGTTCTCTTCCAGAAAACACAATCATCACAGCTATCTAGGTATGTCCTAGATTCATCAGTTAGTCCATTATAATATATATCAAGGAGCTCATCTTTAGCTATTGGACATCCAGGCTGTGCGTGAATTAAAACACAAAACCTTGCCCATGATTCAGGCAATTTCTCCTCTTCTCCCTATTTAAAATCAAAAAGTTCCTGCAAAATGGCTTGTCGAGCACTAGGAGGGAAATATTTCTGAAAGAAACTATCAATCGAGCATTCAGGGTTATCAATAGATCCAGGAGGTAAATTTTTAAACCAAGCTTTAGCTTCTCCTTTCAGTGAAAAGGGAACATTTTAGCAACAAAGTAGGTGCGCATCTTAATATCATCAGAAAATAAGCCACTCATGGTACAAAGCTCAGTCATATGTGCTACAACACTTTCATTTTCAGTCCCACAAAAAGGTTATTTCTCAATAATGGTTATGTAAGATAAATCAAGAGAGAAATCATAATCCTTATCCTTAATGTTTATGGGAGATGTAGCAAACTTAGCATTAGGAGATAATTTAGGTCTAATAGTACGTCTCTCAATAAGACTCTTAATAGCACTTGCATCATGAGTGTTTTGACATTCTTCAATAAATTCATCAGTCATTTCAATATATCCGTCATCAAGATCATAACTCTCTCTAGACTCAGCTGAACTAATAGGTGTAGCAGTATCTTCATTAGGAGTTTCAGTGTTTCCAACTATAGTTCTAGCAATTGTAACATCTAGGAAAGGACCTAATGAACCACTCTCATCAAGCACAGTAGAAGTAGCATCATAAGTATCAGAAGCAATTGCAGATTCAGCAGAAGTAGCATTATGTGTAGCATGTGTATGTGGTGGTGGTGTAAGGAGCTTACTCATCACAGATGGTGAATCAGAGCAACAGAGGTGTTCATAACTATACCTCTCCTTGTAGCGGATGGTAATATAGGAACTTTTCCATCACGAGTTTTACCCATGATGAATGGATAGCAGCGAACAATAGTGATTCCAAGTGAACTTTATAAATAGAGCTATGCTCCCTGGCAACGGTGCCAAGTCTTGATGACCCATAAGTATAGGGGATCGCAAGAGTCTTCGAGGGAAGTAAAACCCAATTTATTCATTCGACACAAGGGGAGCCAAAGAATATTTATAAGCCTTAACAACTGAGTTATCAATTTAGCTGCACCTGGAAACAATCTTGCTTGCAATAGTTTATCAGTAGCAACAGTTTTGTAGTAGCAATAGCAAAGTAATAGAAGTAGTAAAATAAAGACAGTAGTAACAATTGCAGTAAACAGTGGGATTAAAGTGCGGTAGGCATAGGGATGGATGGACGGGCGTTGCATGGACAAGACAATTCATGTAATAATCGAGACATAGGGCATTTGCAGATAAATAAGATAAACTATCCAAGTACTAAATAATCATAGGCATGTGTTCCATATATAGTCATACGTGCTCGTAATGAGAACTTGCACAACATCTTTTCTCCTGCCAGCCCGTTGTAGCGGGGCCTCTAGGGAATCTACTAGCAATTAAGGTGCTCCTTTTAATAGAGCACCGGAGCAAAGCATTAACACTCCATGAACATACGTGATCCTCATATCATAGTCATCCCCTCCAGTTATCCCGATTTCTGTCACTTCAGGGCCTTGGGTTCCGGACAATAATATGTGTATACAACTTGTAGGTAAGGTCATAAACAATAATATCCTCATGAATCAATAACATGTTTAGATCTGAAATCATGGCACTCAGGCCCTAGTGACAAGCATTAGGCATAACAAGTTGCAACAATGTCAAAAAGCACTAACAATAAATACTAGGCACCATGCCCTAACAATCTGATGCAATTACATGAACAATCTCATCCAATCCCTACCATCCCCATAGCCTACTATGGGGTTTACTCACTCATGGATGGGGGAATCATGGATGGTTGATGGAGAAGCGTTGGTGATGATGGAGATGACCTCCTCCAATTCCACGTCCTGGCAGGGTGCTAGAACGGAGTTTCTGGTTCCGAATCACGGTTTCTGGTGGTGGCGGTGCAGCAGAACTCGATCTAGAAAAACGTTGAACCCCCTTTATTTTTAGGTCAGAGGGCTTATGTAGGCGAAGGGAGAGGTCGAGGCGGAGACCGAGGCAGCCACACCACCCCCTGGCGCGGCCTGGCCTGGCCCGCGCCACTAGCTAGTGTGCGCCCCTCGTGACCCCTCTCCGTCTCGTCTTCTGGCTCCGTGAGTCTTCTGGTAAAATAGGAGTTTTGCGATATTTTCTGGGATTTTTCTTAAAAGTTGATTTCCTGCATAAAAACGAGACACCAAAGCAATTCTGCTGAAAACAACGTTAGTCCACATTAGTTGTATCCAAATCACACAAATTAGAGAAAAAACAATAGCAAAAATGTTCGAGAAAGTAGATACGTTTTGGACGTATCATAGCACAATGGAATTGATTCAGGAACAAAACTCTACACATAAGGAGAAACTAATGATAATGATCAAAAGTTTCAGTGGGAGCTTTTACTAAAAGAAAGTAGGATTTATGAGTTCTGCCTCATTGCAGAATTGAATTCATGTTTCACTTGTTATGTTAATGGAATAATGGCATACCTACGAACTACAAAGAAGCGATGGTGAACCCAAGTACGAGAAAGCACTTAGAGTCATGAAATCATGTACATTAAGTTACATTTAAGATGGGAAAGTAAAATGTTACTTGACCTTACCAAAGTAAAGATGTTACTTGATCTTCCCAAAGGGACTACTAGAGTAAATGATCATGGGGCAAGGTGGAAACTATTCGTGCCTCCGTGCCCAAGTTCATAGTATCTCTATATAAGTCACAAGGAAGAAATGAAACTTAAAATAAGACATAAAGCTTGATTTGTGTCAAGAAATGTCTTGAACAAATCCAAATGGTTGACTACAATGTGTAGCGATGCTTAAGTCGGACAAATGGAATCTCATAGATGGAATTCTCTATTTGATGTATGATCAAAGATTTTGGGATTGTACCCAGAATATTGAGAAGATCTACATTTACAATAAACTAAGTGGGAGCTAAGAGAGTTCCATACTCTTATATGTAACTGACATATTTGAGTGGGAGATTGATGAAACATTCTCATATGTGATTGACATATTATGAATGGTAATGTTGGTATTAGTAATTATTAGAGAATATTAAGTAAATGAAGTTGAACGAATATTGAACATTGAAATCTATCAAGATAGATTTATATGTTTAATAGCATTAATTCGAAATGTTTTCCTAGATTGGATTCTGAAGAAGTTCAAGATGGAACAAGTTAAGAAGGAAGTTTTTACCTGTCTAACTAGGTGAAGCATTGAGATTGTCTCGGTACAATGATGGTTAAAAGAAGGAAAAGATGTGTAACATCTACTATGCCTCAGTCATAGGTTCCATCTTGTAAAACCATATTGTTACTCGACATAATATGACCCAAGTTCTTAATCAAAAGAACAGGTTCCAAAGTGATGTTTAAATGAATCACCGAAAAAAGGTTAAGTATTGTCTTTAGTGTCTAGAGAGAACCGAAGGTATATATTTGATCTGTAAATGATGGTGAACTTGATCGTAAAAGGGTTACGCTAGGAAGTTCAACCCAACCTAGATGGTTGGAATTCTCACAACATTGAGTGCCTTAGAATAAGACAAGCATGGTTAGACATCGAAGTGGCATTTATTGCACTATCGATAAAATTTACATTGACATAATAAGTATATGACTACTTCAAAGGTAAAATATGCAATGCTACGTCTGGGGAAGTCCATCTTTCCATAGAGTGTGCTTAATGCTCATGAAAATGAAAACGTCATCTTTTGATTCATTAATCAGATGTCATGGCAGAAGGAAAAAAACAACAATGTCGATAAAGCATAAATATTTATACCGCAAGGTTATCAGGTGATGATAAAGGGTAATGTCAAATTAGGTGACATTAACAATTCGCAAAGACATAAGGATCTGTATAGTATAGTCCATAGACAAAAATTCTTCCATGAGAGCATGATCAGAACACCAAAAGTGTTATGGTGTGATGATTCGTATCAAATGCATCTAGTTCATTTGTACTCTAGTGCAAGTGGGAGATTGTTGAAGTATGCCCTAGAGACAAATAATAATATAGATTATTGACATATTTCATTAAGTTCATAATGGGTTTTATATCATTCTATAACTGTATTGATAGGAACGTCAATACACGTGCGATATGTAAACCACCAGAGTCTCTATACACTAGTTCATTGGTCAATCAATGATCAACATTTCCCGATCATGGACATTTATGTCAATTGACAATGGGGTCATTTCATTAGGTGAATGAAAGTGATGGACATACCCAACACAGGAATTGTAACACGATCAAGTCACGAAGTTCACCGTTACAATGACTGGGAAACATAGTAACCAATTCCTTATACTGTGAGACCATATTTAATCATTATCACCCAAGAGTGCCTTGATTGCATCAAACATCACTCGGGTGAAACGGTGATCATAAATGTGTCTTTAGGTATTTAGAGGGCCATGTAGAGGCGTATGTGTCAAGAGCAGGATTTGTTATTCCACGTGACAGAGAGATACTCTAGGCCCACTCGGAGACATGCCATCCATAAAGCTGCAGCGTGTGACTAGGTCACGGGGATGGCATAGCTCGGAGCGAGGAAAATTGTACTTGTCGGTAACGAGATTGAATACAACATGGCAATGTCGTTGATCATGTCTTGGACTAGTAAAGTATCAAAGTAACAAAGAGAATATAACTCTATGTTTAATGGTTCAACGACAAATATTCTCGTGGAATGCAAAAGGTTCATTATGGGCATCCAGGTCCCGCTGATGATCATTGGTCCGAGAGGGATATCGACCATGTCTAGAGTGTTCCCAAACCATTAGGTTAGCATGCTTAAGGGTTTGACAATGCTCGAAGATCGTTTCAGTATCATAGGAATCATCGAAGAAAAGAGAAGGGAAAACTGGAAGGGTTCCAGGAAAGTCCGACAGGTGTCCAGAGTTGTCGAGAAGGAGTTCCGGTGCAACAGGAGTTCAATAATATGTAAATATATGTTAATTATTGAATTATACATTTATTTATATTTATTTAATGAATTACATATGATTTAATGGGAAGCCCATGCCTACTGGGCCAATTCCCTAGGGGAAAAGGCCCAAGAGGGAGGGCAACCCAAAAGAGAGAAGGGAGGGAGTGGATGCATGGGCCCTTGGTGCCCACATGGGGCCCAAGAGGGCCTTGGCTGGCAGCCAAGGTGGCCTCCCCACCTCCTGCTCTCCTTTAGTCCCACATGGCTAGGCTAAGGGACTTGGGGTCTCCCCTTCCCCTATATAAAGGAGGGCATATGGAGGGATTTAAACATACCAAATAATCCCAAGCTTTGAGGCTTCCCCCTCCAAGTGTCCTCCTCTCTTCCTCTCGCTCTTGTGAGTGCGGCCCCCACTGTAAGGGCTGCACGAACAGGAGAGTTCTTCACCGAAGAGTGCCATCGCGCTACGGGGATTCTGGATCTAAGAGATCTACTTTGACAACCTCTGCTGGATCAGGTTCTGGGAGTCATGGTAAAACATCGTATGTGTGTGACTCCCTAAGAGGCGCTGCGCTAGTGGCGCTCGAGTCGTTCGAGCCATCAGAGTCACTGGAGCCGGTGGAGTTGGAGCTGATGGAGCCGTCCAAACTCAGAACGACCTTGAGGTTGGCGTTGGTACGAATACATCAACCACATTCTCCCGAATGTTCACAACTCTTTTCGGTCTTCAAGGGTAAGTTCATGAAAAGCCCCTCCCGTTACTGCATTACTAATAGATAGATCCTAGCAATAGGGTTGTTTGCGTAGAAAAAATTAATGTTTTCAGGTGGTAAACCCCAACAAGTTCAAGATGAGCCATCGTGAAGAGATCATATGCTTGAATCTTGACATCCTTATGGTGATCATGGATATGTGAATATATACCTAAAAGAGAGGCTCTCCCATAGTGGAGTATGGGGGAGCAATTTGAAAGAGCATTTTCTTGCTCCCTAGTGTTTTGTGTGTTAGATAAAAATACTATGGATATTCTAATTGTGTGGTGAGTGCTACAGGTACAAAATACCTTTTACATGTGTCAGCATCATCCCTCCAAAAAGGAGAAAAGATCCCCTGCTCAATTTGAGCAAGAACAAGCTTGCTAGTCTGGATTATCCGCCCCTGGCTAGGGCCAGATAATCCGCTCCTAGCGATTTTGGCTAAGGACCAGCAGTGCGACACTCAGATGGGGGTGGATAAATGGCCGGATTTTTGGCTCTGGGTCGGATGCTTGTCCAGGCAGGATAATCTGGCCCTGGCCTAACCCGGATAATCTGCCCCTCCCTAGAATCCACTAAGGACTAGACAACACGGCTCTCTGATAAGGTTGTTTGATATATCCCCTAGATTTTTGGCTAGGGCCGGAGTTTTTTCCTTGGTCGGATAATCCACCCCTCCCAGTGGGACAGATTATCCGACCTCCTGGAATTTTTACTAAGGACCAGAGGCGCAGTTTGTAGAGAGGGGCGGAGATTTGGGACGGGGTTTCTACCCCGATCTGGATTTTTGCCTAGGCCGGATTATCCGGCCCCTACTTCAGTCGGATTATCCAGACCCCAACAACTCCAAATGACTACAATCCTGGAGGGGTACAAATACCCCTCCCCATATTCAACCTGGGGTTGCCCGATTCCCCATTCAAGAATAGTACTTTGAGAGCCACCAAAATCACAAGTTCTCTCCATTCAACCATCCGAAGTTCTTGATCTTTGGAGAATCGAAGGAGAAGGCCTTGATCTACATCATCACCAAAGCGATCTGAATTTCTCCCTCATTCACTTGAGTGCCCCTTGCATCATCCAGAGTTTCTTTGGAAACCTGAGATTGCGTTTTCTATATTGCTAATCTTGATTGGCTATGACATCATGTTGTCCTACTCGGGAGCCTCCAATTTAGTTGTGGATGTGTGTCCTGAGCTCGTTATAAAGGCGCTGGTTCCCGACTCGAAGGGTACCATATAGTGGAAGTGGATCAAGCCACTTGTGTCAAGATCCACTAGAGACTAGGGTGAGGCCTTAGTGTCATGGTGGTCTTAGTATCGCCCACCCCTCCAACATAGATGTACTTCCCCTCAAATGGAAGGAACTGCGGTGACTAAATCCTGTGTCTTCGCGTGCTCCACTCTTGGTTACCTCATTCCTCTCACCGCTCTTTACTCTCTTATATTTTTTAGTAGCTAGGTTGTCATATAGGTAAATTCACCATAGTTGCATATCTAGAGAATTTACCTTTGTGTCAAGCCTAAATTGAAAAATAATTAAAATTTGGAGTAGCACCTATTCGCCCCTCCTCTAGGTGCCCATACTATCCTATTTCAATTGGTATCAAAGCCTCGACTCTTTATTCAGGCTTTACTGCCTAAGAGAGTATGGGTAACAATGGAGAAGAAGGAAGTGAGGTTGAGGGTATGGTCACCATGGATGATCTCAAGAACTTGGAAACAAACTTGACTAAATCCATGGCGACTCAAATGCTAAAGATGCGTGAAATGATAACGCAACTCTTGCCACCCAATAAATCCACATCTCCATCTCTTCCAGAGGACACACCTTCTAAATCAAAGGATAAAGCTTCGGCTAAATCCAACGAGGAATATGTGGGAGATGAAAGCAAAGATAATGGATCCTCTTCCAAAAAGGGAAGTGGGAAGGAGGATTATAGTGAGGTTTCTCATTTATACTCTCCCTACCCAGCAATCCCTCATCCTCATATAAACAATAGGGACGATCCACCCAAGCTTAGTAGATGTTTTAATCAATGAAATTTTTTGATGAAGTCCCATGTGTGCAGTTCTTCTATTGAGTTGTGGAAAATCATCGAAGTTGGGCTCAAGGTTGTAGATCCAAGCAACTTTACTAGAAGAGAAGTGGTTGCTAGTCAACTCAATGCGACAGCCTTGCACATGATTCAACTTGGCGTGGGTCCCAAGGACATGCCTCATAATGAATACCTCAACATCGCCAAGGAAGCTTGGGATGCCCTCACCGAGTTGTTCATTAGGAATGAGAGCGTGAAGAGAAGCTGGCATGATGCTTTAAGAAATCAAGCTGAATGATTTTACATGATGTATGGAGAATACCATGAATATATGTATCAAAGACTCAAGTCTATTGCTACCACCTTTAGAAATCATGGTGCTTCTCGCGTAGATGATGCTTGGATAAATAGGAAGTATGTGAGTGCTCTCATGCCCTTTGAACCCACTGACTTGAAGAGTCTCCAAGGAAGGCATAACTATCATCTCATTACTTCCAATGAAGTTATGCAAGAGATGGTGCTTTCAAGGTTGCAGCCAAGAACACTGAAGATGCTCGTTCTTGGGCTATAGGAATGCAAAAGGGTGTAAATCTTGCCTTGAAGGCCAATGTGGTTGAACATTAGGAAGAAGGAAGAAACAATGAAGTCAATACTATGATCTGTCCCGAGGAAGTCAAACTCGCTCATGGTGAGTATAGGCTTTCTATGCAAGATTTTTTTTGGAAATATCCCACCAAGGTAAAGTCGGATCTTGAAAGAATAAATGGGTCAAGTGGAAGAAAATGGCCCAAAATTAAGATCATATTACAATTGTGGAGACCTTTTCCATTTCGTTGCCAAGTGCCCCTATAAAAATAGCGAAAATCATGGTGGTAGACTCATTCTCAAGGACAAGGCAAAGACTTCACACAAGAAGACTTTCACTAAAAAGAATATTCCATAAAAGAAGCAACCGAAAATCATGTTGGTGGTAGATGAGGAGTAATCATCTAGGAGTGAAGACAAATATGAAGAAGAAAACTCAAGGGAAGTGGCAGCCATCATCACCACCTCTACACCAACCCCTTAACCCTTTGACTCTCCTAATGAGAACTTCTCCAACAAGGACGTCAATTGCCTCATGGCAAGGGCCCCCGAGGTATCACCTTCTACTACTTCTTTTCCTAAGACTACTATGAATGTTGATATGGATGATCCTACTAGTCTTAAGGTTAAATAAGAAGTTATTGCGTTGGATCATTATGTCACTAACTTGCGAGGTGAGCACAAGAAGCATTTTGAGGCCCTCATGGATCAACTTGTTTATTCGGAAGACCTTGTTGAAGAGAAAGGAAGAATTGAAATAGAGGATGCTATCGAAATAGGAGTGAGAGGATGCTATTGAAGAATAACTTGTCCTTAACTATGAGGGCTTTGTTCAGGATGTTGGAAGCTAGCTCTTTCGGTATTGAAATAGCATCCTTAAGAATGCTCTAGAAGAAGAGTGAAAGGGCATGCATGCCCCCATGTGTGGTTTTGGTAGTTAATGATAATCCTTATGGACTAATCTGTAAATTGAGTTTCACTTGTAGGTTTTGTCCATTGGCATCGTGTGGGCCATGTGTTGGTCTCAAGGTTGAAAGATGAAGAAATGTCCAAGGTATTTATGCCCATTGGAATCATGAACAAAGAAGAAGATTGGAGGTTGATCAAGACAGGTGCAAAGAGTTAAATCACGATGGATCAACACTCAAGAAGGAATTTAGAAGTGCAAGCTCAATATGCGCCATCGCTAGAAGATATCATGCTTGAAGCTTTCCCTCCTCAGTGATCATGGGGAAGACAAGCTCAAATAAGAGGTTCCCCATGGAGTATGGGGAGCAAGTCGGAAGTCTTCATCAAGCATAGCGTGAGCAAGTGCAATCAAGAAAGGTTTCCATCTTGAAGGGGACAAGATAGTCTACATCAAGCTTAAGTGGAATGCTCAATAAAAAGGTATGATCTTGACAGGTTTTCTATTTTACTAGTCTCTTGTGGTGTTGGGAGACTGGGTTTAGGATAGATAGCCATACTATCAAGAGGGTCTCTTGAGTGAGTAGGTCAATCATATCTTTCGGAGAGAGCTCAAACCTTTGGATACATATCATCATCTTTCTTGGTTGTTATTTGGATCTTTTCCATGTGAGGATCTATAGCTTGTGGTTATCATCATAACAAGCTCTAGTTCATCAAAAACGGATTTCTCTGACATATCTTATTGCGTTTTTTATCTTGCGGGTTTTCTGGCTCCACACCTTGGGAGATAACTCACATATATATTCATCGTATTTTCTCCCTTGGTGATACCCAATATTTCCAACAAAATTGGTTTTATCTCGTTTGGAGTTCGGATGCAAAAGTTGTTCCAGATTTGGTTCTGAAGTTTCCATGGGCGGAAGTTCTGGCGCGCCACTAGTAGTACGGCTAGGGCATGTTTGTCGCTGGTAGTACCGGGTGATGTACCAGGCTAACTTCCACTCAGCCTGGTTTCAGGTCAGTAACCTCTCTGTATGTTGTGTGCTATTTTTTGGAACTTTGATCAGAAGTTAAGGCAGTAGTACCGTCCCTAGCGGAAGTATCGCTGCTCCACCGATAGTACCGGTGGTAGTTTTGGCTTTGTTCGTTTTCCCTCTTTCACGGTGCTGCCTGTGACCGTTAGCCGGGTGCCAACGGTAGTACCGGTCATCCACCAGTACTACCGTCCAGGGTCGTAAATATCCCAAACGCTCAGATCTGGGAGCCCTTTAAAAGGGGCTCCTCTCCCCTTCGTGTGTACTAGTTCTTTTGATATGTTCTCTCTCTCTCTCTCTCTCTCTCTCTCTCTCTCCTCCATTGTTGACATTGAAGAGCTTGTCCTCTCCCCTTCCCCCTCCTATGATTCTTGCATATTTTTGAGGAATTTGAGAGAGGAGATCTAGATCTAAAACCCCACCAAACCAAATCCCTTCTTTGTGAAGAAATCCTTGGGATCTAGATCTTGGAGAGTTTTGTGTTCTCCTCTTGTGTTATTCCTCTCTCATTCCCCCAATAGCTTTTGTAGCTTTGGTGGAATTTGAGAGTGAAGGACTTGCCTCTTGCATTTGGTGCATAGGTTTCAGTTCGCCTCGGAGATTCGGCGAGTTCAAGCTCTTAAGATTGTTTCTCTTGGGTTCTTGGAACCCTAGACGGTTGTGTGGAGTTGTAGTGAATGTTTGGGTCCTCCAATTGAGTTATGGAGTTTCCTCGAGCTTGTGGCCTATTGTGGCATTGTTCTTGGGGCCTCCAATTGAGTTATGGAGATTCCTCAAGCTTGTGGCCTTTGTGGTTTTCCTTGGAAGCCCTTTAATTGAGTTGTAGAGTTTGCCCCAAGCCTTGTACGGGTTCAGTTACCGCCCTCAAGTGTCCCATAGTGGATCGAGTGCCTGCATTTATGGTGCGCACTCGGGATAATAGGGTGAGCCTTTTGTAGTGTCGGTGAGTTGCGTGCCTCTGCATCTTGGTGTGATGCCTTGTGTGGCATTGGGTGAGCATCGAGCCACCACACCTCAAGGTGAGCCATTTGTGGCGTTCGGAGAGCATTGCGCTATCGCACCTCTACAACAAAGACATAGCTTCTTTGGAAGTGAACCTCGAGATAAAAATCATTATCTCCATGTCCATCGGTTATCTCTCAACCGAGCCCATTACTTATGCAATTTATGTTGTGATAGCCTTCGTGCTTGAAGTATTATATCTTGTTATCACCTTGTTGCTTGTCTTGCTTAGCATAGGATGTTGGTGCACTTAGTGAACCTAGTGGTTTTAGGTTTTATGCTTTGATAAATTAAATGTTAGTTTTATTCCGCATTTATTAGAGCCTAAACCGTAATTATTTTAAAACTCTATTCACCCCCTGTAGGCAATGTCATTTGTCCTTTCAAAGAGGAAGAGCTTCGGGCTTTTGAGGAGAAGCTTGAATCTATTGATGACTCACATGATTCAATTGTTTCTAAACCAATTAAAGAATGTGACCATGATATTGCTAAGGCTAAAAATCTCAAAAAGAAAAAGGTTAAATTTGGTGTTGCTCATGCTAGACTAACTGATGAGCTAGAGAAACTTGACAAAGCCCACAAGGCTTTGGAGAGTGAACACTCTGTCCTCACCAAGTCTCATGATCAACTCTAAACTCGACTAACTAAATATGATGTTTCTAGTACCTCTACTCCTTTATGTGATCATGCAGATATCATTGAGGAAAATGCTATGTTGAAGGATAAGCTTGCCAAGTCCTCACTTCCCAAAGGTAATGAAGCTCTTGATGAACTTTTGAGTAAGCAAAGGTCAAATAATAGGAAAAAGGGTCTTGGCTATGTCTCCAAGAGAAAGAAGAAGAATAACAATAAGAAGAAGGCCAAGCCCGCTCAAGCAAAGAAGGGCACCACTGTAGAAAGTGATGCTACTAAGGGCAAAACTGCTCATGATGGTTTTGCAGGAATCACTAACCCTCATTATATTTAATTTTGAGATTATTATGGTGTCTATGCTAAATATGTTGGTCCATATGATGGTTATATTGCTTGGTTTATTTGGGTTCCTAAGACCCTTGTCACTAACAAAAGAAGACCTATTGAAAATGGGTACCTAAAACCAAGCATTGATTTTTTGTAGGATGATGCTTCCGATAGATCAAATTGGGTGCTTGATAGTGGATGCACAAATCATATGACCAGAAGCAGGTGAGACGAAATCACGATCAAATAACCTTCTCCGATGGTGATAATTCAAAATCTAAGGTACTGGATCTTGGCAAGGTTATGGTCGTCCACACACACACGCACAATTGAATTGCATGGAGGGCCACTTGCTATCCCCAAGTCGCCTTTTTTTCCCGGAATTACCTAGGATCCAGATGTTGGTAAATGGATCTTCCCGTACTTTAGTCCCTGTATATCATCACACACCGGTTGAACCATACACAAGGCGCCTTTAAGCTCTGTAATGCAGATTGCCAATGTTTTCCTCCAAATCTTTGTCATAGAATTTTCGTGGTCCTTCTACAACACCAGTCTTCCATTGTTCACTCTCCAAGTTGAAGCAGAGCAGAGTGTCGTCGTTATGAATTTTCTGGTCTACCAGGAAGTACATCACGCCATCACCGGTGACATGAGAACCTCGATCAGTGCAGGGGCGGGCGATCGCTGGCGGCTGCGTCTTCCTCCACAAATTGAGCTTTTGGCCCACAAATTATGAATGTTATAGAATTGAGCTTTTGTCCCCCAAATTTATAATACCATGTCCATTCCTGTAAGTATTTTCTTTTTGAAAAAAGCAGTTTAAATATCCATCTATATTTATTGATCAAAATTCAGAGGTAAAACACATCGCACGGACAACCTGCATGCATTAACTTAACCCCTAGGATATACACATACACCGCAATTGTACAAAAAAAAGTACTACTATAAAACAGCATCACAGTTTCCGAATCACCGTGATTATAAGGACCTCAGATGAACTCCATTAGGGTCAGTTTTTTGTTAGTACCTCGAGCTGCATCATTTCTGTGGGCAAAGCAATTGGATTCACTGCATTGACTGGACGGGTGCATCGTCAGTTCGTCATGAATCATTAGACTTTGCAGGCTTGACCAAGTTGGTGAGCTTCATCCTGGGAATGGAGTATTCGCCACCTATTGCCATGGAGGCCACCAAGCTGTTTGCAGCATCGGTGAAGTGGACCCCATCCCAGCTGATTAACTTCTCATCAGGCTTGCACGTGTCCTTATCGACGCCCATGCAGCTTTTCTTGGGGTCGTAGTTGTAAGGGGGGCCTCCGTGGCCACAGCATGTCATCAGTGGCTTCTCAATCCCTGAAAATCAACAGGAAACAAACAAGTTTAATCATACTAGTTTCCACTGACGGACAATGGTCACCGAAGTCCAGTATCCTAGACTTTCAGCATGACAATATTGCAATTTTTTCGTGAGGTAGACGTTCATACAAACGAACTATGGTTACTGAATGATGATCTATTTGCAGCTACTGGCAAAAGGGAACAAGATCATAGTAACTTACCGTATTTCGTGTGGTTGGCAACAAGATCATACTTGATCGCAAACATATCCACGAAGACGACGGCCGATTTCTTCAGTTGCCAGCGTAGGTCATCGCAGGCTTCGCTGAGCAACTGATTGAACTTCTTGGCGGCATCGTTGTACTTTATGATGCATCCATGCTCATCGAGGCCACCGTCGTTGTCCTTCGGGATCGCAAGCTTCGCCGGCAGGCATCCCAGTGCACCTGTCCCATGTATCCAGAACTTCCTCGCCCCGTTCTTATGCAAAGTCTGCATTCGTTACAAGGATCAAACAGCTTAACAACCGTTTCACGGAGTAACCAGCGTTTCAGAGTTTACAAAAAAGCTATCACTGAACCGTGTATGTACCTGGATGGCTCTCCTGATTTCAGCAACAAAGTGGGGAAGCTTCGCAAGCACTTGATCGTAGGGCAAGTACATGATGCTGGTGATATCGTTCTGCCCGATGTCCATAGTGAACAGAGCTTTATGGAAATCTTTCGGGTCGACCGGCGCAGGCTCGCCTGCATGACATTCACCGGACAGAGTTCGTCAGTTCACAGCGCAGCAAAGAAATCAGGAACTTTGTTTGGTCAGATGGAGAGCGAGCAAACCTCTTATGATGGAGTCGTTGCATCTGTCCCTGAAGAAAACGAACTGATCGACCTGCACGTCGAGCGAAAACGGAGTGTCGCCGGGCGTCGCGGTCGCCCCGGCGATGGCGAAGTTGACGCCGTTGCTGTAGTCAGAACCCAGCGGCTTCATGTAGGGGCTCAGGTGGTGCGTGTTCAGTGTCTCACCTGAAGAGGAAAAATGGCAGAGCCGACCGTTAGTTACACTGTCAGTGTCAAACAGTCAGACAGTACTCGTTCAGAGATGCAGACAATGCTTTCAGACGATGTCTCAGAAATTTCAGCCAATTCGACCATGTTCCAGAATAAGCGAATGAAATGAACTACTCCTCCGATCCAAATTAATGTTCTCAGATTTTTCTAGATTTAGATGTATCTAACACTAAAACATGACTAGATATATCTAAATCGAGACAAATCTAAGAACATTAATATGGATCGAAGGGAGTGAAAAGTGAATATCACGTGGATGGTTTGCAGTAAGTGGATCAGGTTCCGAAGGTGCTTCGCACCTCACTCGTGCTCCATGAAAATGGGGCAGCCGTATACAGAAATCCAGGTTTGCTGTCGGTACCAACGACAGAGAGAGAGAGACAACTGATTGAGGCCTTAAGACATCGTTGACTTGCGTAGGACAAAAAAGGGAGTAGTAAACTGCAAGGCATTCTATTGCCGCGACATTGTTGATGTTAGAGTATATATGTGTGTATTGTATTTTCCCATATGTTAGGGGGTTTTCTGTATATTTGCACCTATACTTGTACTATATATTCTGGCCTTTGGCCCTCTAGCAATACGAGATCTATTGCCCTAACATGGTATCAGAGCCGTAAGGCCTTTTTTTCTCTACTCGCCGCCGCCGCCGCCCCGGCCCGCCGTCGCCGCCCGTCTTCTCCGTCGCCCCGGCCACCGCCGCCCGGTCCGCCGCCGCCGCCGCCCCGCCGGCCGCTCCGAGCTCTCAGTCGCCGCCGCCAGATCTCTCAGATCCAATCTCGGTCGGTGTAAAAAAAAAAAAAAAGCAGGATGTCTTCCTCATCGGGTTATGTTGCGATTCCTCGCTGCCCGGTGATTTTTGATGGCGCGAATTATCCTGATTTCGCTGCCTTTATGCGCGTTCATATGCGCGGCCTTCGCCTTTGGGGTGTGCTTTCCGGTGAGGTCTCCTGTCCACCGCGCCCCGTTGTGCCTCCAGTGCCTCGTGCCCCGACACCCGTTGCCCTTGCCCCTGATGCTACTCAGGCGGTCAAGGATGCAGCCCAGAGTGCTGATGATTCTGCTCGGGCTGACTATAAGCGCCAGGTTCAGGCGCATTCTGTTGCTACCACGGCCTACCGGCTGGATCTGGCCGACTACACTCAGTGGATTGATGAGGATGCTCGTGCTGCTGCTGTTCTCACTTCCAGTGTTCTGCCTCAGTATGCTTCTGAGTTTATGGGTCTTCCCACTGCTGCTGCTCAGTGGGCTTTTCTCCGTCAGCGCTATCAGCCATCTGGAGATGCTCTTTACCTGTCCGTGGTTCGTCAGGAGCATGAGCTCAAGCAGGGTGATTCTACTATTGATGATTTCTACACTCAGAGTGCTGCTATTTGGCGTCAGCTTGACTCTCTTCGTACAGCGGTGTGTAACACCTGTCCCTGCTGTCTGATTGTGCGCGCGGATTTGGAGTTTCAGCGCGTCTTTAAGTTCTTGTCACGGCTCCGCAAGGAGTTTGAGCCGCGTCGTGCCCAGCTGCTTGCCCGTGGTCGTGTTCCGCTATCTGAGGTACTGGCTGAGCTTCGTGCTGAGGAGACTCGTCTTCGTGGTGCTGGTCTTCTTGAGGTTCCGTCTGTGCTTGCTGCTCATGGTCCCCCTGTGCCGCCAGCTTCGTCGCGGTCTCTCGCGCCGCCACTACTCTCCACTCCACCGGCCCAGGGTCAGCGTCAGTCTCAGCAGCCTCGTGGTTCTCGTCCTCCCTATGCTCACTGTGGCAAACCTGGCCACGACATCTCTGGTTGCTGAACGAGGGATCCACGCTTACGTCAGCAGTATCTTGCTCGTCGACAGTCTGGGTCTTCAGGATCTTCTGCTGTTGCCTCTGGACCTTCTATTGGTGCTTCTGGACCTCCTGCTGGTGCTCTGTCTGATCAGGACATTTTTCGTGGTCTTCGTAGTCTGCTCGCTGCTACAGGCTCCTCCTCGTGGGCGAATGATCCTACGGATCGTCGTTCACTTTCTGCTTACTGTGTGTTTCTTGGTGGTTCGCTTGTTGCTTGGAAGACGAAGAAACAGGTAGCGGTTTCCCGTTCGAGTGTTGAGGCTGAGTTGCGGGCTATGGCTTCGGTGACTGCTGAGGTGACCTGGTTACGGTGGTTGCTTGCAGATTTGGGAGTCTCTGTTACGACGCCCACTCCACTTTTGTCAGACAGTACAGGTGCTATCAGCATTGCACGTGATCCGGTTAAGCATGAGCTGACCAAGCATATTGGTGTTGATGTGTTTTATACATGTGCTCAGGTGCAGGATCAGGTGTTGCGCTCCATTATATGCCTTCAGACTTGCAGTTGGCAGATTTCTTTACAAAGGCACAAACTCGCGCTCAGCATGATTTCTTACTCTCTAAACTCAGTGTTGTGGATCCACCATGAGTTTGAGGGGGGGGTGTTAGAGTATATATGTGTGTATTGTATTTCCCCATATGTTAGGGGGTTTTCTGTATATTTGCACCTATACTTGTACTATATATTCTGGCATTTTGACCCTCTAGCAATACGAGATCTATTGCCCTAACAGTTGACTTGTGTAGTACGTAGTACAAAACGAGGAGTAGTAAGCTGCAAGGCATTCTATTGCCGTGAGTGATACTGTTGTATATGTTTAACTCCTCTCAGTTTTGCCGCGGTGTTTTTTGGCATTTTAGAGGTGCGCTATCTTTTCCAGAGTAGCTGTTGAAACAAACGATTCAGTAGGGAGACAAACATTTTAAAGTCCCTGTACCACTTTCTGACCTTCAAACAGTCGAAGTGAATAGAAATACAGAACAACGTATGTTCCTTGTCTATGTAGATTTAGATAATAATTTAGGCCACGTGGCGTGGAGAAGAGAATGTCGAATAGTAATAAGAGAAAAGGAAAAGAAAAGATGAAAAGGGACCAGGTGCGCGCCGATGTTAGACGGGTGAAGAAAGAACATACGAGCCATGGGGATAGGAACATAAGAATCCGTTTTGATCGGACCTGTTCCAACTTTACCACAAAGAAACTCCCACTCATCTAGATACACTCTTTTTATAAAACTAAAACATCTTATATTCTGAAACGGAGGGAGTATATGTTAGTATGTGTGCGAGTAGGAAAACTAGGCCAACCATCTCAAGGCGTCCATGAAAACATGTGGCTTCATCCATGATTTTGGTACTGTAGGTAAACTCTGAATGCGAGAGCCGTGGAACCGGAAAGGGAGAGCATTCCTTGTTCAGCCAAAACCCACAATTACCAGCGGTACAAGTGCGAGATTTGCTCATTGTTCTGCACGCACGCACGAGCGATCTCCTCTTGTTCTGGCTGTGGGGCTCCCGCTCCGATGGATCCTACTGTATATGGGGACCGGGACAATTCCCCTCGAAGCTCCCAAGCTTGAACCGGAAGCGCGACTCGATTCCGTGCGGATGGGATGGGCCCACCCAAGAATCCGAGGGAGAGGATGTCGGAGCGTGTATATCTCCCATGTGCAGCGCCGGACCAACTAGCCCAAAAAAGGATACCAGCGAAAAGATAGATGGGCAGATAGGTAGGTAGCCGCCGAGCTAGAGCCACCCGCCCCATGTGACGTTCTTTGCCTTTGGTGCTGTAAACAAATTAAGCAGGAGTGGGTTGGTGGGTGGGTGATGACTGATGAGTCCCAGCAGCAGCCGAAGCAGCTACGTCGTCCCTCGCTCGCTAGGCGTCGCGGGCGCGTGTGCGTGCCACCCACTCCTCGTTCCACTACTCCAGCACCGTTCATCATGTCCAAGCTTAGCTCATCCACGCCACGGCGCATCGTCTCGTCGTAGTACGTAGTTGGACTCTATCCGTTCTCAACTCTGAAAACCTGCGTGTCATTCTGATTTTCAGAGATCACCACCGAAATGAAGCATCATGATGCTCACCACCTATAATCGAGACCAGGTGTACGCGGCTGTCAAAGGAAAAAGGGCAGGTGTGCCGTGTGCGCGCGTGCGTGTGACGACGGAAAATGGGCAGGCAGGCAGGCGAGCTGTCCGCGTCGTGTGATCCAGCTCCAGCATCGCCTTCGCCAACCGCTGCTGCGTCTTCATGGACGATGGATCATGGATACGCATGCCTGCCTTGCTTCCCGTTGTTCAGTGACGACCCGTCTCTTTCCCTCTTTTTCTTTTCTTTAAACGGAAGCTAAACAAAGCTAGTAGCGCGGCGGCGTTGGTAGCGTTTCAACGGCCGCGACGCGAGGATGCTTAAAAGCTCTGCATAAGATTCCGTTTTTCACAAGCTTTTCTGCCAGAGTGGGGAATACACTATGAATGAATGGGGTTTTGGCGTTACCATCGTCTTTGGTTGGTACTGTATCTGCACCCAATTTCGGTTCGGGAATACTGGATCTACACATCGACATGGCCACGCCCACGTGTTGTTTTCCATAATTCCATCATCCAACAAGGACAAAGAAACGGAGAGACGCGTTCTCGCCAGAGTTTTGCCGTCAAGTCACAATGTGAAAAGCCATCGGAATTCGCCAGCATGATCGGATCGAAGAAAACAAAGTCTCTAGTCACACTCACACGGGACGCGAGTGGGGCGCGAGCTGGATGAGGTTCACTTCACGATCTGGCCGCCAAACTTTTTGACACGGTATGACAGAAAGAAAAACAGAGACCGTTCGTTCAGTGCGTAAGAATTCCGCATGAAAAGTAGTATTACTACTAGGGACTAAGATCTTCCACAAAATTCGAATGTTTCAAATGGGTAATCCTGTCTATACGCAGTGGTGCCTATACGTGGTGGCTCCGCGAGATGCTTTAGCAAGTTAGCCGTAGCCTTCGCCTCAGCCTTTTTTTCGAGGTCCTAAACACTACAGAGCCAGCAAATTTTCAATTCAAATGATCTCTCAGGCCCCCGACCCGACCGATTCCCAACGCAACTAAGCATAGATTACGCAATACGACAAGACATTCCACACATTAATCTACTATAGTACTAGTATTACTAGTAGATTTATTTACTAACGCTTGATTAATACTTAATCCGGAGTATAATTAATCCGTCCTCTGGTGAAGCGGAGGGGAACGGGGAAGAGATGTCGGGCACTCACAGATGAAGTCGAGGACGACGCGGCCGTCGGAGAGCCTCCCGGTGGGGTGGTGAAAGAAGGCGCGCCCCTCCGGCGACGCGATGGGGATCCCCATTATCGCCACCGCCCCGCCCGTGTCCGAGTTCGAGTCCCCGAAGTTGAACACCAGCACCTCCGCAGGCTTCACCTTAGCCGCCTCCTTCGCCGCCACCACCATCCCCTTGCTCTTCCTGTGCTCTCCCGCTCGGGCGGCGGAGGGCGCGGCGGCGGCGACGGCGGAGGTGGTGGAGAGGGGCCCGGCGCCGCCGCTGCCGGCGGCGGCGGGCATGTAGCGGAGCGTGGCGAAGATGACGGCCCCCGCCACCGCCCCCAGCACGCAGTAGTACTGGAACCGCAGCAGGCTCACCTTCAGCAGCCCGCCCCCGCCGTTTCCGCCCCCGTTCAGCGCGCTCGCCATGGCTGACAGTCTCCCCCGTTGTTCTCCTGATGCGCGTGCGACTCCTGTCTGTCAGTCAGTCGGTCTGTTTTTGTGTGTGTGTGTTGTTTATATATACAGTGGTTGTTACAGAGTTGCTCCCACTGCACTTTAGAACAATGCTTTCAAAACAAGAGAAAGAGAAAGCTCGGAATAAAGAAACCACCGTTGCACGAAACATGTGCAGGGGTTGGTGCGTGCTCCTGTGTTTTTCTTCTATTTGCGTGTCCTCTATTTTAGTACTACCAACTGCACAAAGTGTCTGCTACAAAGAAAAAAGTACTAGTGAAATTATATGTGCCTTTGTGCGGCTAGTTAGATATCTAGGCGTATTTTTACATATAATTATTCGTGTGATGGAAATGTGAAAATTCCAAAAAACCACCATATTTCAGTGTAAAATACGTAAAACCACCGGTATTGCGTGAAATTGTAAAAATCCACCGGTTTTTAGGAGATTCGTTTCAATGTGCATTGATTCTCGCTTTTACCTGGCTTAACACGATTTCTGACATCGGGTCCCATTGTCAGGCTGACCTGGCACGCTGAATTGATCAAACCGTCAAAGGAAGGGACATAACTTAAGGTAGGTTTTTTTTTGTAAATTTTCCTATTTTTCTTTTTCTTCTGTTCATCTTCGCTGATGGCCACTCCTCCCGTCCCTGGCCGTCGGCGCCTCCCCGGTCGTCGGCGTTGTCCCCGGCCAACCTGCGACAGGATCTCCGCCCCCCTCTCCGAATGGCAGTCTGTGGAAGCCAGCACTGGGAGCAGCAGCGCCGCCACGTCCGCTGCTCGTCTCGAGCTCCGGTGAAGCGGGGGAAGTCCGGGGAAGCCGCTGGCGGCCCGCATAGCAGGTGAGGCCGGCGATGGCGACGCGCACAGCAGATGAGGCGGGCGGCGGCGCGCCCTCCATGTCGATCCGGAGCTCACCCGTGCCCTCTCCTGGACGCAGCTCCCGGGCCCCGAGCGGGCCGACGGACGGATTGGTGGAGGGCGGCGCACAGGCGGCCGGAGTAGGGAGGGGCGGCGCACCGGCGGCCGGAGTGGGGAGTGGCGGCACCGGACTGGGGAGGGCGGCGTGTAGGAAGTAGGTGGTGGTCGGATTTTAGGGATAAAATCAAAAGAAAAAAATAATTACTGACTAGTGGGTTCCATAAAAAGTTTACAAATAAACCTAAAGTAGATACGTCCGAGCTCCGCCTTGCCACGTCAGCACTGACTGTGGGCCCCATCGGTTAGAAATCGTGTTAACCGGTCTCGATTTCACAATTAGTGCACATTGGAACGAATCTCCTCAAAACCGGTAGATTTTTGCAATTTCGCGCAATACCGGTGGTTTTACGTATTTCCCACTGAAATGTGGTGGTTTTTTGGAATTTTCTTGATGGAAATAGTCGAAAAGGATTGTGAAATCGGAAAGGTCAATTTACTAGCAAATCAGTGGAAAACTTAACCCATTTTTTGAAGGAAGAGAAAGTTGGTCTCTATTGGGCTAACATGTGGCTTTGTTGAAGTTGGTGGTGTAGTTTTGTTTATGTTAATGCAATGTTATGAGTGATATTTTTCTACAAGTATAACACAAGCCTATTACCCCAATTCTTGAAGATAAAAAAGTGAAAAGCTTTTGCTAATAAAAGGCTGAAAACAATATGGGTTTTAGTTTCATTGCAGAGAAATATGTATATTTGTTTTAGTAAAATGGTTATTGACGTGGGTATACCCTACAGGTACTCGAGCTTGGTATATACGGTCTAAACACGAACAGGCCCACGGTGTCGCCAGGGCCCAAACGAAAGGACTCGAGTAATCTGTAGACTCTCGATTGCTTGAGAGACAAGAAGAAGCTAAAGATAGAAAGTTTGAAGGGGAAAAACCCTAACTTGTAACCGACTCGACCTGTTACCCGAGACCTAGCCTATCTATATAAAGGCTAGGAGGGGGCGGCGAGGAGGACACGCGCAACCCTAGTTTCCACAACTTTCGCCAGATTGCATCTACGCACCATTGTAACTTTCGACTCCTTTGATAATTCCACGAGCAGACAAGCAGGAGTAGGGACCTCTACGAGGCCTGAACCTGGGTAAATCCTTTGTCCCCTGTGTGCTTGTTTGCTAGCCGATAGATGTCTCCAGCACTCCCTCCTTCTCCAAAACCCAAGTCCATAACAATGGGCATTGACGAGTTAAACCCTCGTCAATTGGCGCCGTCTGTGGGAACTGGGAGTGCTGATGTTGCGGCTTCTTCGGCCCCATCAACTACGATCTACAACTCCGCAACAGCGGAGATTCGCCAGCTCTTCGGCGTCTTCGACTTCACCGTCCACGCGCCGGCCACCCGCCCGGCCTTCGAATCCGTGGGCGACGGAATTAGCCTGGCGATTGGGAGCTTCCGCTTCCAAGTTGGTCAGATGGGCACGCTTCGCATGCCTGATCAACCGACAACATCGACGATTGCCCCGGCATCATGGTTCCCTCCATCGATCGACACCCTCAGCGAGCTCAATGCTCCGGTGGCAATCGGGAACACGATCAGCGACAGCAGTCGCGACTCCAATCTGAGCGATCTGGCCACAGAAGATAGAACCTACGGTTCTGAATCTGAAAGTTGCGGAAGCAGCAGTTTCCCTAATCACTTCATGTGCGTCGTCATTAACGCAGGCGACACCTCCGCCAATCGCGGCAACAGCGGTAACACTGGCAACGGAGGTAACGGCACTAACGGGGGAGCAGTCGAACCTCCCAGTATAATCAATGAGCAAACCGGCGAACGCGTCGTAATCAAGCTCAACGAGCAAGAGTGGGAGCGCTGCCGCGAAGCCCTACGAGGTACACCTCTACCCCTCGGGTCCCTGCAGGAACTACTGATGGGCTACTACTGGCTCCTAAAAGAAGAGTTCACGCGCAAAAAACAAGCAATCGCGCAACTTGAGGCGTGTAAAAAGGCGGCGGACGAGTCAAGCCTTCGTCACGCTGGGCTCTCCTCCTACGGAGGATCCTCCTCACAAGGCAACGAGTACATCACCAAGAAGAGGCAGTCACGAATGGCTCACCTCACCGAACAAGAGCGCATAGACGCCGCGAAAGTCCTCGACTTCGGCTCTATGACAGTCGACACGAGAGGCAACGTGGTCCCTAGGACGCCGCAGGCCGCGGTCACGGCAGCCACCATGTACCTCCTCAGCAACCAGCCACCGGCTGGAGATCCCCGAACTGCCATGCACCGATCTACGATCGCGGGTTTGGGGCTAATCGAGGCCGCCCTCGACAAGGAGCCGGTACCAGACCCAAAAAAGGGCAAAGCGCTAGCAAAACGCTACTCCTTGCCCTCATCCAGCGATGACAGTCACGACCTGTCTCGACGCCGTCGCTCACGGCGACACGATCGCGACTACGATGCGTGCAACAACCTCACACAATGCAAGATCGACAAGTCAAGAGCACGACGTGCTCGGTCGACTGACTCGGAAGAGGAAGACGGGCAACTCTGCGGCGCCAGATGCTTCAACAGATCCATTAGGTAGAAGCGAATGCCTAAGGGGTTTAAACTTCCATCGGAAAATCTGAAGTTCGACGGTCTACAAGACCCTAAAATCTGGCTAGAGGATCACATCTCCTCCGTCAGGCTCCACGGAGGCAGTCGAAGTACTGCCATGCAATGCTTGCAGCTAAAACTGCAGGGCGCCGCCCGAGCATGGCTCAATAACCTCCCACACGGATCCATTCGCAGTTGGGATGAGCTGGTCTACAGCTTCGTGCGCAACTTTAAGGGCACGTACAAACGGCCCGCATCAATCGAAGAACTGAGATGCTGTCAGCAAAGATCTGGCGAATCGCTGCGCTCATACATCCAAAGGTGGTCCATCATCAAGAACTCCGCGGAAAACATCTTGGAGGACCGCGCGATTGATGCATTCAATGGTGGCATCCGCCGTCTAGAGCTCAGGGAGGAGCTGGGCCGCTCAAAGCCCCATACCATCGACCACCTGATGGAGATCGCGAATCGGTGGGCTGATGGAGAAGATTCGGTGAAGAACCGCACTCACTCCGACGAGGAGGCAGAACTCGAACGCAGATGCGACCGCCGAGGCAAACGCCGCATGCGCATCTACGACGACCGTGACGACGCCAACATGGTCGCAGCCGGCTACGCCGATAGACGCGACGACAACCGCAACAGCGGATACCGCAGCAGCGGATACCGCGACTCTGGGAAAACCGTGTAAGTGTGGCAACGCCGCACTCGCGACGAGGCGCCCACGACCTACATCGAGGAAAAACTGTCTGGACCATGCACTGTACACTTCTACATCGACAAGCATGACGGCAAGAGAAAGTCCAGCCACCTCCTCAAGGACTGCCGCGAGTTCCTCAAACTACACGAGGGATTGGTTCGGATGAACCACAATGCAGTCGAAAGAGGCTACGGGGCCGCTCCAGGCGCCGTGGCACATGGCGCACCGCCACCACCACCAGGGCCACCCCCGAACGGAGCCGCACCGGACCAACACCACGGAGGAGAACCGTACCCACGGGCCATGGGTACCATGATGATCCAAAAGGGGCGCCCCTCCAACAGGGTGCAGAAAGCCATCACTCGCCAAGTCAATTTGGCCACGCACTCATCACCATCCACCACTGAGTACCTCAGTGGCAGTGAGTCATGCATCACCTTTGATAAACGAGACCACCCGCCTCAAGTGCCTCGCCCAGGTCATTGCCCCCTCGTACTTGAGGTGCAAATTGGAGGCTTCGACATGAGTCGCGTCTTCATGGATGGCGGAAGCGGCATCAACCTCATATTCGCGAGTACCTTGCGAGCAATGAGGATCCCTCTAACTTGCTTGGAGGCATCGGACACAATGTTCCACGGCATCGTCCCAGGGAAAGGCGTATACCCCCTAGGCAAAATCAACCTCGACGTCATATTCGGCACGCCAAGAACTTCCGGCGCGAGCGCATTGACTTTGAGGTCGTCGACTGGCCCTCACAATACCGCTGCATCCTTGGACGCGTCGCGTTCGCTAGGTTCATGGCGGTACCCCACTACGCCTACCTACAGATGAAAATGCCAGGTCCCAACGGCGTCATCACAATCAACGGAAGCTTTGAGCGATCTGATAGTTGCGACAGGGAATTCAACAGAATCTCCTAGTCCTTCGGCATGCAGGAGGAGCTCGCGCGATTGAAGGAAACGACAGACAATAGTCTACCTCCCCTGAGTAGGCCAAGCTCACCTGATCTCTCCTTTGACTCATCTGTGCACACAAAGAAGGTGCAGGTCCATCCGACAGATCCCGCCAAAACGGCCCTCATCGCCAACAACTGGAGTCCCGCATAGGAACTCGCGCTCATCGAATTCCTCCGTGAGCACTGGGAAATTTTTGCCTGGTGTCCTGCGGACATGCCAGGAGTTCCAAGGGAATTCACCGAGCACGCACTCAACGTCAACCCCGACGCAAGGCCAGTCAAGCAAACAATCAGGCGACTGTCTGAGCCACGAGCGCATGCAGTTGGAATGGAGATCAACAGACTCCTCGAGGCCAAATTCATACGCGAGATCAAGGAAAGCACTTGGCTCTCCAATACGGTGCTGGTGCCAAAAAAGGACACAGATATCCTACAGATGTGCGTGGACTTCACTTCTTTAAACAAGCACTGCCCAAAAGATCACTTCCCGCTACCACGGATCGATCAAATCATCGACTCTACCGCTGGATGCGAGCGCCTCTGCTTCCTCGATGCCTACTCAGGCTATAACCAAATTCGAATGAAGGAGGAAGTCCTGGAGAAGACCGCGTTTACAACTCCCTTCGGTGTGTTCTGCTACAACACAATGCCCTTCGGGCTAAAAAACGCGGGAGCCACCTACCAGCGGTGCATGCAGGCTTGCCTTAAGGAGCAATTGGGTCGCAACATCCAAGTCTATGTCGACGACATAGTAATCAAAACCAAGGAGTAAGCCTCTCTAATCGACGACTTGCGCGAAACATTCGCCAATCTCGATCGTTACCGGATTAAGCTCAATCTAGACAAATGCACCTTCGGCGTACCATCTGGGCAGCTGCTCGGGTATCTCATCTCCGCGAGAGGAATTGAGGCAAACCTGAAAAAGATAAAGGCCATACTGGCAATGGAGAAGCCAAAGAACATAAGAGGCGTCCAGCAACTAGCCGGACGAATCGCGGCCCTCGGTCGATTTATCAGTCGAATGGGAGAAAAGGCACTGCCCTTCTATCAGCTCCTCCGCAAAGCTGACAAATTCGAGTGGACCAAGGAAGCGCAAGAAGCATTCGAAGATCTCAAGCGCCTGTTATCCACCTCGCCGGTACTGGTGACTCCACGAGAAAGGGAGCCACTACTGCTGTACATCTCCGCTACCAACCAAGTGGTTAGTAGAGTACTCATCATCGAACGCGCAGAGGAAAACAAAGTCCATGGCGTACAACGCCCGGTATACTACCTCAGCGAGGTCCTCACGCCAACAAAACAGCGGTACCCGCACTACCAGAAGCTGGCGTACGGCGTCTTCATGACCGCCCGGCGACTGCGCCATTACTTTCAGGAACACCCAATCGTGGTAGTCAGCGACGCCCCATTGGGACATATCCTCAATAACCCCGACGCCACGGGACGAGTCGCGCTTTGGGGAATCAAACTGTCTCCATGAGACATCACCTACGAAAAGCGCGACGCAATCAAGTCGCAAGTTCTCCCTGACTACCTCGTGCATTGGATGGAAAACCAACTCCCGGACAAGCCGGATATGTCCTACCTCTGGACAATGCACTTCGATGGATCCAAGCGGAAAGACGGAGCAGGAGCAGGTGTCATACTGACATCACCTCAAGGGGACAAGCTGAAATACATCTTGCGAATGCAGTTCACAGCCTCAAACAATGAGGCTGAATACGAGGCACTATTGCACGGGATGAGGATGGCAAAAGCCTACGGCGCAAAGAGGCTCATCATATATGGCGACTCCAAGCTGGTCATCAACCAAACAATGCACGAGTGCGATGCACTAAATGACAACATGATCGCATACCGCGACCTCTACGATACACTAGAGGGAGACTTCGATGGTTGCGAGTTGCGACATGTAGGGCGCGAAAGCAACGAGGAGGCGGACGCACTCGCAAACATAGGCTCTACCTGCGCCCCCATACCACCTGGGGTATTTCTCGAGCGCATCTGCGAACGCTCCATCAAGCCAAAAGCCGCAGAGAAGAAAACAAGCGCAGCAATGGATTCGGGGGCTACGCCACCCAATGAGCCAATGACACTCGATGACTTGGAGCTAGACACAGGACTCGAAGGGCCAATGAGCGTCATGATGATCGAACAATCCTGGACGCAGCCGTATATTACATATCTCCTCAGCAAGCGCCTACCGGACGACCCGATGGACGCATGGCACATCGCACGACGCTCCAAGGCATTCGCCGTTATCAACGGCGAACTGTATAAACGCAGCATCACAGGCGTGTTACAACGATGCGTCTCCCTGGCCGATAGAATTTTGAAGAAAAATGCATCAAATATTAATTTTGTTAGAAAATGTAAATAATTTATGCATGGATTTTGTAAAATGAATGCATAATACTTTTGCCATGTATATGTTGTCTAAGAGCTAATCATCATGTTCATGCGTTTGTAATTGGTCAACTAAGAAATATGAACATATGCATTGCCCCCCCCCCCCCCCCCCCAAATGGTGCAAGTTTTTGTGAAGTACCCCTACTTAATATGTTGATTGACCCTCAAATTTACCTGCATGCCCTCCATTCTTTTTGTGTTCAATTGTCACCCCCTCCTCCTGTGACACATTCTTGGCTCCATCCCTAAGGGGAGGCCTCTAAAGTGATTTCAGTTTTTTCAAAGAATAAGGACGTAAATTCATGTCTATGAGAACTTGAACTCAGGTGGCTAGGTTGTACATCCACTTCTGTAACAAAGTGGGCTAGGTTAACTATCATGACAGACGTCATAAATAATTTTGCACATGCGTAGCCATATGATTTAGGTCCCCAATGCCCATAGATGGCAAGAAGAGAGGACAATCGAAGTGAGTGATATTAGGAGAAGTAGTTGGTGCATTTACAAAATACAAGTATGAAGAAGAAATGGCTAGATTCGAAGGTGCGGTCTACAAATTTCCTAGCAGAACACTTAGGGTCTGTTTAGTAGGCCAGGCAATCCAGAAAATCTCACATCATCCTACCGTCAGGTCAGCTACATCCAGTGACGGACCCAGAGGTATGCCGGGTATGCCCTGGAGCCCAGCCGTTCAAGCGTGTAGTAGTAGGAAAAACAGATTCAGCTGATCGATCACACCATGCTCAAGAAAAAAAAATGATCGATCACGCAATACTGGTCAGCTTGAGACGTCCCGTGTGCTGCCTAGTACGGAAAAAAGAAAACGTGATCGATTACAACTGCTTGGTACGACTCCGATCTTCGCGACTACTCGTCTAGGGTTAGTACGCCGCCGCCGCCGCCGCGCCTTGTGCCCTCGCCGATGCAAAGCCAGGTCAGGTCGTCTGATGACCAGTCTTGTCAGGAGGAGCTCCAAGCAGTCGACCATTGGTCTGAACTGCAGTCTGTACGTGTAGACACCAGCGCGCCCCGAGGTCTCCCACTCTCCCACGCCGGCACGACGCGAGGTTTTTCGGACGCCGGCAGGCTAGCACGCCCATTGCCGCAACGCCGTCCGGCTGCCGCGAGGTTGAACACCCGTCCGTCTTTTGTCTGCCTCAGCGAGCCCACGACCACAAACACTTCTAGGACAAGGTAATTATCCAAATACTCAATTTTATGAAGTTATACATTCATTTGCCATCTTGAGATTTATGAAAGTAAATTAAGAGCACATATTTATGATTGTCCGCATTACTTATTTCTAGAAAGAGATTATATAATATATGACTATGATCTATGATTTCACAACACACATGAATAGTGATATAGATGTATACAAAGACAATTGTCATATTTATATTGTTTTCTTTTAACTATTCAGTTATGTAGAATACAGGAGGTGACATTGCATGCCTTTTGTTTAGAAACATGCCGCAAAGAAGGTTGTCGTTGCCACAAATCTTTCTCCGGTCAAAATTATGGCGAAAGAGCACACTCAAGAGAGAGTGTGGTTGAAGAAGTTGTGAATGATATGCCATAATCACTGCCATCGCGCCGTCGTGGAAGAGTAAGAGCGTGTTGAAAGGGTGTTTTATGCAATGGCTTTAGTGAAACAAAGTTAAGAAATAAGATGGGTGATGATCTCTTGGATGATTGTCTGGTCACATACAATGAGCGGGATATTTTCTTCGAAGTAATCAAGACATTATGTCCTTAAGAAAGCGTAGGCCAAAGAAGTCAAGCAAAAAGGATGTAAGTATTTTATGCATATTTTAGACTTATTTTTGTTTGAAATATTTGTGCAAATGTTTATGTTAATCTTTCAATCCAATATTATTTATTGGATCTATACAGTTTTACAATGCAAATTGTACGTTTATTTATTTCATTACTAAATAGTAAATATGCCTTACCAAATTGCCATCAATTTTTTACGAGGCATACCCAGCGATAAAATCCTAGGTCCGCCACTAGCTACATCAGGCTATGCTCACCTCGTACAAAAACAACACGCCCCTTAGTCATGCCCAGTTGGCAGTTGCGAAGCTTAAATCGAACTTCACAACTCGGCTAGGATGGGTCCATCCCTCGTGTCAGCATCCTGATAGGGTCCAGGCCCCGCATCCTCATTTCCCCCCGCATTAAGGCTCTCTGGTCCCTGTCCCAGCCTCCCCATAGAAGCTCTACACCGGCAACAAGGCGCAGCCTCGTGGCAGCGGCGCATCGAAGATCTCCACTGACAACCCCTGTCGAAGCTCTCCACCGGCAGCAATCCTCTCTCTCTCTCTCTCTCTCTCTCCTTGCCTCGTCCGAGCAGCAAGGTGTGGCCTCCTGCCAGCAGCGCGTCAAGTCTGAGCTTGGCCTCCTATCGGTGGGGAAGGAGGAGATTGGCATCTTGGCGACGACGCGTGGTAGCGTCTCCTCTCCCTCGGCAGCGGCGCCAGCGATCTCCCAGGGACCTGGTTGCTTTTTATATTTTCATCAAGGGACCCAGTTGATTTTTATCTCTTTATCTAGGAAATGATTGCTCTTTAATAATGTATGTCCTAGCTTATGTCATACATGACACCAAACACAAGCTGAACTAAGCACCGCTCACCTCACTTGGCCTACCAAACACAAAACTGTAAAACACATTTGTATGTAGTCTGCATAGCTTGACTCAGCAGGTATGAGATGAGAGGCTACCAAACACACTCTTAGTGTGGACTGAGGCCGATATTGAGCTCTTTGGAATTACCTTCCGAGTTCTTCCGTTAGTCGAAACACTGACTTTCAACTTAGAATAAAGACACTGATTTACAAACTGGTTTGTTTAGTGGGGGAAAAGCACACCTCCCACCCAATACAAGACATACGAATTACTCCCAATAAGAGGTGTACTAGATATCTTGTTTTCTTTCTCTAGCTACTGCACGAATGTCTTGCCTCCAGGTGGAAAGCTCTTTTTACCTTGTTTAGGTAAGATTAACAAACACCCTTGGTGTCATGCCAGTAGTACCATTTTCGTTGAAGAAAGGTGACGGGAGAACGATTTAGTACGAGTGGAACACGCGATGACCACGAGTGAGTGACATGCATGGGTTCATTCGGCGGAAAGTAGTACTAGTACTCACACAACACAAAGGCGCTTTAGTTGTTGTTGTTGCTGTCACTTGCCATTGACGTATGAGCGCGCAGCAGGTGTATGGTGAGTTGGTGGTGGTGGTCAAGGTCGTTCGTGTTCGGTGGAGTGTTGGCAGCAACCGCGACGGCGCACCGGCCGGCCGGCACGACGTCAGGTCGGTAACGTGCGATCGCGGCATAGCATCCCGTACGTGTCCGGTACCGGGAAACGAAAGAAGCGATAGAGATACACCCATGAGCAGACGCAACACAGCACTCCTGCGGTGCAACCGTACGTGACACACGGTGTGAATAGTCCTCAACAGCAAACACGAACAAAATTACAGGTGGGGGATTCATCCTCGATCTGATCCAAAGAAGAAAAGGATCGAAGGAAATAATCGATGCAGTGCTTGATGGAGATATTACAAAAGGCTATGCCCACTAAGACATTTTGATTGGGCCAAAGGGACTGTGGATGGGCTTGAAAGACGGCGACTGGACTACGACTGAAGGAGAAGGCTGGCGACTGAAAACTGAAGGCCCAGAAGCGTACTCGAAGCTCAGTCGGATTAGGTTAAAAAGCCTCTGAGTCCGTATCTAGCTCGGTTGTAACTTGTAAACCCTAGCGAGGTGACTCCTATATAAACCTCCATAGGATACCCTAAGGACTTACGTTCCATCATACACCCCCTTGAGCGACTCGCTGCTTAGACGCCGAGCTCGCCATCCTTGTAACTCGCTCTCCATTAATCCAATCTAGCAGGAGTAGGTCTTTACCCTCCGGGAGGCCGAACCTGGGTAAACCATGTGCATCCGCCCCCATCTCGCACCGCAGATGGCCGCCAACTCTTCCCCACGTTACAATCAATCGCTGCCAGTAGCAGCGACTGCCGTGGCCATTTCCACGACAGTGGCGCCCACCGTGGGGCATAGCGGGACTGGCCTGAGTTCTGCGGCGAGACCCTACTCGCTGATAGATCGACCGCTCTCCATCGGCCGCATGATCGCCATTGGTGGGATCTTACAGATCCTGCCAAGCAGCTATATCCCGGCGTCACGCCCGGTCACTCACGGCACGGTGATGCCGGTCGGCTCCATCAACCTCTTCGTCGGTTTCACTGGCGCGGTCGACCCAACTGCAACGATGATTGTCGGCGGATCGCCGCCGCACCGCGACCTGCTCTCGGCAGAGCAGGTCCGCTCCATCAGGAGCCTCGTCACCAAGTACGACTCGGCCGCCAGCAGCGCGGCCGAAACCAACACCAACACCAACGACGAGGCCCTAAACGACGACGCCGACTCCGCGACCCCTGCCTCGGTCGACGGATCTATCACCACCGCATCACGAGAGGACTCCATCACGCGAGTCTCTAAGCCGGAGGATTTCGAGGACCCCTCCATCCTCGGGATCTTTGACTCCGACTCCGGCTCGGAATCCCTTGAAGACTTCCGCGCTAGATCCAATCGCTTCAACGCAATCTACATGGCGGGTAGCACGGCCGCCCCGCCAGATCCGTTCTCCACGTCGATCCCGCCGACTGCGACGGCCACAGAGGTGGAGGAAGCCCGCCTGCGGCTCGCGGAAGCGCAACGCAACGAACTCGCCGAGCGTGAGAAATACCGCCTAGAGCGGGAGACGGCGCGGGAGCTATCGCTCTATCACCAGCGCCGCATCAGGACCCGCCTGAACTCCAACGTCCAGGGCCGCGTCCTGAACTTCAACGACGAAAGCGACCCCACACGCGCGGCAGAGCGTGAATACTGCGTGAACGCGCCGCCAGGCGGAAGCAATCCCGCGAGACCACCACCCGGCGCACCGCCGACCGGAGCCCCTCCACCACCCATCGGCCGCGCGCCCCCGCCGGACCAACCGTGGATCATCATCTCACCTCAAGCCCACGACGCCAGCGGACTACGACTCTACTCCACCCTGATGGACAACGTCGTCGTGGCCGACGCCGCAATCGCCAACCTAGACGTCCAAGGCGACGGCGTGCTACAGATCCAGTATGCCAAGGCCCTACTCGTTAGGGCCGTCGAGCAACAAGCAGTGAGAGTCGACCCGCGGGGGCGGATGTATTCCCGTTCCTCAGCAAGCAGAGTAGCGTCGAGTAGTCACCCCACCGTCGCCAACGCATTGACTTGCCCCCCACCAGAGCCCCTGGCGAACCAGCCACGGGCCGCCAACCCCGCGCTGTCCACCAATGAGCCGCGACCGGCGAATAACACGGTCGCCGCCAACGGGCAGCCCATTGATGCCCGAACGAACATCATCAACAATCAGGCATGGCGGGCGCGCCAGCCAACGACTTGAGGCACACCCTCAACAACCGCGGGGACCCCGAACCAAGAGGCTCGCTCAGTCGAGTCAGACCGCAATGCTTTGGGCCCATGATCCGTGGGGAAAAATACCCCACCAACTGTTGGGGGGATACCCCGGGTAGGGTCACGTCGAGGTATAATTGCCGAGTTAGCCGAGGTTCGGCAAGGTCAAAGCAAATGTTGGCCGAGTCACCTCAAGGCAGGCCGGATCACGGAGTAACACGGACCAGGGACGTCCACCTTACATGGTCTCAACCGACTTAAGCCGTATGTTAGTAAGATATATCTAACTTGTATGCAGGAACATGTATGGCCAGATCAACTATGCAGGATCCGGGTTATATCAAGCTTGCAGGAGAAGGAAGGTATCTCGCTGGTCAAAAGGTGGCTGCTGTACGCGGAACGTGAGCGAACCGGACAGAGGCCGGACCATCGAGGCGTGGCCGACAAAGGTGACGAAGCCAATGTCGGGTGACGCAGGCGCCGCAGAGGCTCACGCAGCCTCTACATGGGTGACGTGGGGGAAAAGTAACCCGGTCGGCTTACTATTCTGGGAGGAGGCATATTCCCTGGAATATGCCTCCACGTGTGCCCTAAGAGGAAACCTAGCCACCCCTATATAAGGAGGGCTAGGGCATCTGTAGAAGGGGTTGATCCTAGACGGGTTGATTTCTGAGAGATTGCTCTGAGGGCTAGCTAGTGGCGAGAGTAAGAGAGTTCATTCTTCCTCCTCTCTCCAATACAGCACTAGGAGCACTTGTAATCTGTGAAGGTGAATCAAATACAAAGCTTTTGTGTGTGGAATCACCACACTATCCCTCCCTGGATTCCCCTAGTGCATTTAGTCCCCACATTTAGCCTATACATGCCATCTGTCGTGACACCACCACGACAGTTGGCGCCCACCGTGGGGCTAGCGGCGCTAGCAGGGGTGAAGATCCGGACGGGAAACCTCATCGGCACCGGCGAACGCATCGTCTCCGGGCTCGTTCAACGCTTTGGAGCGTTGGACTTCGTCAGCGACAACGCTGGCTGCTTCGGCATGCGTCCTCTTCCGCGCAACGAACTCTTCGTCAAGCTCGGCGCGCACAAGGTCTACGTTGTTGTCGATGTGTCGTGCGTTCATCCGCGGCACGTCGTCGAAGGAGGCAAGCCACCACTTAGCGTGGTTCACGGGGCGCGTATCACTCGCTCCCCGGACCGTGCAGAGGTGATGATGACTGCGCCAGATGCAGGCGCAAGCAAGGATCCGGCACCAGATCCGGAGGTAACACCTAAGGCACCGAGGAAAAGTAGAGGTCCTCCACTAGAGAGGCCTGAGAATATACTGCAGCATGCGATGGATAGCTTGGCCAATCCAGTAGCAGTAGCAGTAGATCTGGCTCAGGCACATGCTGAGCTAGAGGAAACTAGGCGAAAAATACTAGAGGGTACGAAAAAGATAGCCGCGGCTCAGCAGTCGTTGAACATGACACTGCGTGAGTACGCAAAGGCGAATAAAGTAGATGCTGTAAAAGTAAAGGGGAGAAATCTCATGAGTGAAATGAAGAGAGAGGGTGATACTAGGATTGAGGAATCAGAGAACTGTCTGTCCGTGGGGCTGTCGAAGTACAGTACCCCGGCAAAGAACCTCAGGGCAGCAGATGCAGCTGCATCCGAGTTAGAAGGTCTGACAGGTGAAGCCCGCCAAATACAGCAAGATAGGGTTAACGAGTTGGTTCGGATCGCGAACAGGCAGAACGAGGAATTGCTCAGGGCTAACCCGGAGAGAACTGGGGCCTCCAAGATCGTTCATTCGACGATAGGTAACCCGGAGAAATCCGCTAGAGCCGCATCGTTTCCTCATGGTGGTCCTAGGAGAGAAGAGGTAGTAACCTCGGCCAGGAGGAATAAGCAGATAGTCCCATATGACCCGGCAAGGGCAGGGAAAGGAAAGGAAGTGCAGAGAGATGAGGATCAAAGGAGTGTGAGCCGAGGTAACCGCGACCAAGGCAATGCCGGTCGAAGGAATGTTGTAAACAGCAATGCCGGACAGCGTAATGCGGAAGGCGCAGGTCAACCGCAGCAGCGGAATATGCCAAGGCAAGAGCGCAATGCCGGCCAAGGTATGCAACAGAGGGTTGCTCCACCGGAGCAAGATAGATACAATGATGGTAATTCGGAGATGGTGAATGCTGGCTATCCCAGGCCGGACTATCATGTGATAGGATCAAGGTTGGGAAGCAGAGACTTAATGCCTGATGACGCCAGGTTAAAACTAGATCGGTTGTATAGGTCGGAGCAAATTGAGTGTCAAGGTCCTCCGGGTCCAGCATGTTTTGGGCCCCGGATCATGAAGGAACCTCCGATACCTAACTTTCAGTTACCTAGAGGCACAAAGACATATGATGGCAACACTAAGCCGGAGGATTGGTTGATTAACTATGCTACTGCTGTAAAAATTGCCACAGGCAACTTGAGGTTGGCTGTGAGATATGTACCCCAGATGTTGGAGGGGCCAGCAAGGGTATGGCTAAACAATTTGCCACCCGGGAGTATCAACTGTTGGATTCATTTTGAGGAGATGTTTGTTAGCAATTTCTCAAGTACGTATCAGAGGCCCAACATGCCACAAACCCTAGCGATGTGCAGGCAGAGACCAAATGAGACAGACCGGGAGTTCTTAACCCGTTGGTGCAATGTGCGAAACTCGTGTGTGGGCGTGATTGAGTCACAGGCCATAGCATGGTTTGCGCAAGGATGCAGATATGCGAGCATGTTGTGGCAAAGGTTGCAACGGGATATGCCAACCACCTTGGCAGAAACGATCCGGATTGCTGATTCATATGCTTTGGGTGATCCGACGCAACCTAAGCTCACCTCAAACGAGTCAGGCGAGGAGTACTACCAGAGAGATGGAGTCGGGTCATCCCGAAGGAATGACTATCGAGGTAAAAGAACAGATGACAGACCGGATTACCGGTACAGTTCGCAACAAGTTGCAGTTGTGAATCAAGATCAACCCGAAGCAGGAGGCAGTCAACGTCAGAAAACTGGAGGACAGCAATGGACGCCAAGGAATGATGGGAAGAAAACTTGGACGCCAAAGCAGAAAAAACAGTGGCAAGAAAAGAAGGACCGTCCAAGGTATACTTACGAGTCAATGCTGGATCAGCCGTGTAAATTTCATACGCCTAATCCGAGTAACCTAGCGGGTCTCACAACTAGGCAATGTGAGTGGATGAGAAAGATAGAACAAAGTGGTTCGGGGAATGCTCATGCACCTCGGAATGATCAGCCTCGACAGGAGTTACCTCGGCAACAATTGCTCTCTAGAGCGAACACGCAACAGTTACTGTTGCCTCCCCCTCCGCCGAGGTATGATAACAATGAGAGAAGGGATGATGTGCATCAGGTGGAAAACAAAAATCAGCAGGATCAGAGGTACCCCGGAAATGAGGGGAGGAATGAGTACAGGGAGCACCATCAGAGTTACTGTGTGTTCACTACGGAAGAGACAGACAGGAAGAGCTTGCAGCGCCGACATATTGACATATGGAGGTGAATGCGGTAATGCCGGCAGTAACGAGGTATATGCCTTGGTCGGATCAGGAGATTACCTGGAGCATCAAAGATCATCCCAAGCTTATGCCTAGTCCGGGCTCATATGCACTGGTGTTGGACCCAACATTCATTGGGCCTAACATCAATGTAAGATTCTCCAAGGTACTGATTGACAATGGTAGCAGCATTAATATCATGTATGCGGATACGATGCGCAAATTGGGTATCTCGGAGAACATGCTCCAACCTACAAGGACAACTTTCCATGGCATTGTGCCAGGCATTTCTTGTGAGCCCATAGGCAAGGTCCGGGTTGACGTTTTGTTCGGCATAAGAGATAACTGCCGAACTGAGAATTTGAAGTTCGAGGTGGTGAACTTAGAAAGTGCGTATCACGCGTTACTCAGAAGACCGACACTGAACAAGTTTATGGCAAGCTGCCACATCAGTTATCTAAAGATGAAGTTTCCTGGGCCAAATGGTGTGATCACTATAGCCAGAGATTTCCGACGTTCCATTGAGTGTGCGTCAGCCGGGTCAAACCTAGCCGAGTCACTCGTGATTGCGCAAGAAAAGAGAAAGATCCAAGAGGTGGTGGCATTGGCTCAGTCCGCGCAACAGTATATGCCGACACTAAGTAACTCGCATGGTAGTGTCTCTTTCCAAGCGATAAAAGACACCAAGAAGGTGCATGTTGATGATATGTTCCCTGAGCGTACCGTAACAATTGGGGCCGGGTTAAATGAAAAATAGGAAAGCGAGCTCGTCAATTTCCTCCGTGAGAATCGGGATATTTTTGCTTGGTCCACACAAGACTTGCAAGGTGTTCCGAGGGAGTTGGCCGAGCACTCTTTGAATGTGAGACCCGGAGCAAAGCCGGTGAAGCAACCTCTCCGCCGCTTCGCCGAAGATAGGAGAAAAGTCATTGGAGATGAAATAGCTCGGTTGTTGGCTGCAGGATTTATCATGGAAGTGCTTTACCCGGATTGGCTGTCTAATCCGGTGCTGGTGGAAAAGAAGAAGGATGATCCGAACATGGCAGTGGTTTGGCGTATGTGTATCGATTACACGGACATGAATAAGGCGTGTCGAAAGATCCATTCGCACTGCCAAGGATAGACCAAATCATAGATTCCACTGCTGGGTGTGAGTTGTTGTCGTTCATTGATGCATATTCTGGTTTCCACCAGATACCTCTGAACCCAAACGATCAAATAAAGACTACATTTATCACCCCGTATGGGGCTTATTGCTATCGCACTATGCCTTTTGGTTTACGTAATGCATGGGCAACGTACCAGAGATGTATGCAAAAATGTTTGCATGACCAGATTGGTCAAAATGTGCAGGTGTATGTGGATGATGTTGTGATAAAGACCAAGGAAAGCAAAACGCTCCTTGACGATATCAGGCAGACATTCGCGAACCTGAGGAGGTTCTGGATGAAGCTTAACCCGAAAAATGTACCTTCGGTGTCCCGGCTGGAAAACTACTCGGATTCCTCGTCTCCAGCCGGGGTATTGAGGTCAATCCAACTAAAATCTGGGCCATAGAGCGAATGGAATTGCCGAAGTGTCTTAACGATGTCCAGAAGTTCACTAGTTGCCTGGCATCGCTAAGTCGGTTTGTATGTCGGTTGGGAGAAAAGGCACTGCCTCTCTATCAACTCATGAAAAAGTCGGATAAGTTCGTCTGGACGCCGCAGGCCAATGAAGCCTTTTCCCACTTAAAGAAAATGTTAGCCACTGCACTAGTGTTAGCCTCTCCACTATCAAAGGAGCCAATGTTGCTCTATATAGCCGCAACCAACCGGGTTGTAAGTGCAGTGATTGTGGCAGAGCGCGATGAAGAGGGTAAGTCGGTGCAAAGGCCAGTGTATTACCTGAGCGAGGTGTTATCAGCCTCAAAGCAAAATTATCCGCACTATCAGAAAGTAGCGTATGGTGTGTACATGGCAGCTAAGAAGCTGAAACACTATTTCGAGGAACATCCAATCAAGGTAATATGTGAAGCTCCCATATCCGAGATAATGAGTAACAAGGATGCAAGTGGCAGGATTGCAAAATGGGCAATTGAGCTAGCACCTTATGCGCCACAATATGACAGAAGAGAAGCAATTACATCTCAAGCTGTGGTGGACTTTTTTGTGGATTGGGCCAAGGTGCAATACGAGCCACCATTGCCAGATCCGAACTACTGGAGAATGCACTTTGACGGGTCAAAAACGAAAACCGGGTTAGGTGCCGAAGTTATGCTTACCTCGCTAAAGAAGGACCAGCTGAAATATGTGCTGCAGATCCACTTCACTGCATCAAACAATGTTGTAGAATACGAAGCACTTATACATGGGCTCAAAGTGGCAAAGGAGGTTGGTATATGTCAGATCCAATGCTTCGGTGACTCGGATCTCGTAGTCCAGCAGGTTTCCGGGCAATGGGATGCTTTGGACACAAACATGGCGTTATACAGATTTCATGTGCAGAAAATATCTGGTTACTTTGAGGGATGTGAATTTCACCATATACCTCGGGTGGAGAATGAGGCTGCCGACATACTGTCGAAGCTCGGTTCAACCCGACAAGCAATTCCACCAGGCGTAGCATTGGAGCACCTCAGGAAACCATCCATCAGGCCATCCCCGGAGTCCGACTCAATTTTTATCCCGGAATCAGAGGTTGTGCCCATGGACATTGATGAAGGGAGTGGTTCGCGAAACCTGGGGATTGCCTTGGCAAACCCGGGGACTGCACAGCATGATCCGGTAGAAGTTATGCCGGTGGATCTGATGGAAATTGATGAGGAAATATCCCCAGCGAGAGCTGTACCAGCTTGGGCATTGCCAATATTCCAATTCCTGAAAGATGGAACCTTACCCACTGAGGAGGTACTTTCCAGGCAAACTCAGAGGAGAGCGAAAGCATACACGATCATCAATTCGAAGTTATACAAAAGGAGTGTGACTAATGTCCTCCAGCGATGTGTTGACCCGGAGGAAGGACTTGACATCCTCCGAGATATACATCAAGGGGAATGTGGGCATCACGCCTCATCCAGAGCTTTGGTAGCAAAATCTTTCCGCCATGGGTTTTACTGGCCAAGTGCCTTAGAACAAGCGGAAGATCTGGTGAGAAAGTGCAATGGTTGTCATAGATATGCGACAAAAACACATATGCCAATGTCGGAGCTCAAGACCATACCAATTACATGGCCATTTGCTGTATGGTGCTTGGATATGGTTGGTCCGTTTAAACCAGCAAAGGGAAATATGACTCACATTTTGGTCATGGTGGACAAGTTTACAAAGTGGATTGAAGTGAAGCCAATAAGAAAATGTGATGGAGCTACGGCCGTAACATTTCTCAAAGACATCATCTTGAGATATGGTTATCCTCATAGTATCATAACAGATAATGGCACAAACTTTGTTGAAGGAGCATTTGCATGTTTCTGCCGAGATAAGAAGATTCGGCTGGACGTTGCCTCGGTAGCTCACCCCGCATCAAACGGACAAGTGGAAAGATCCAACGGATTAGTATTATCCGGGATAAAACCCCGGCTCATTGAGCCGCTGCAAAGATCAGCGGGGTGCTGGATAGAAGAACTACCAACAGTACTTTGGAGTTTAAGAACAACTCCGAATCGATCAACAGGCTACACGCCATTCTTTCTTGTATATGGGGCAGAAGCTGTATTACCAGCCGACATAGAGCATGCTTCGCTTAGGGTCACCCAATACACAGAAGCCGAAGTGCAAGAAGCCCAGCAAAATGATGTTGATCTGCTGGAAGAAGCAAGAGAATTGGCATTGTCTAGATCCGCCATATATCAGCAAAATCTCCGACGCTATCATAGCCGGAAAGTAAACCCCCGAGTTTTCCGGGAAGGCGATCTGGTACTCCGGTTGGTACAACGTACTGCCGGCATGCACAAGTTATCCCCCCCATGGGAAGGGCCATTCATTGTGAGCAAAGCATTGCACAATGATTCCTATTATCTTATCGACGCAAAACCACAGGAAAAGAACAAGGCGGATAGGTCCGGCGAGGAATCTAAGCGTCCATGGAATGTAGCTCTACTTCGTCCTTTCTACACTTAGCAAAGAAGTGTTTGTATCCGAGTCTTCTCATATGTCGGTATGTATGCTGGCAATGAGCTTATCAATGAAATCTTGGCACCTCGAGCAGTAACTCGGGGACTGCCTTAATAATATTAGTTGTCGTTTGTATTTGTCATCTATACGTCGGCTGGCATAAGTCGCTTCTGCTTAGGTCGGATTAGTAGTGTGTGAGCACCAAGAACCTAACTCTTCGACTTGCTGCTGTCCAACAAGATTTGGCTTCATGGCAAGCAAGAGAATAAGTTTGGAATTGCGTAGCACATGAAAAACGACTAAGGGAAAAAACTTAATCGAGCCGACGTTTGTTTTTTGAACTAACCATATGTGTACTTTAAATTTATCATGCTGAATTATTTTGAGCTAATCCCAAAGTTTCCAAGTATTGTTAAGACAATTTTTGAACCTCGGACTCGTAAATCATAAAACCGAACCAAGGTAGACGCGAGTCGAGCCAAAAGATTGGAAGAACGAGAAAATGAAACTCGGGGACTATGCCCAAGTCAATCCAGCATAAAAAAATTAGTAGCAAAATATTACTTGTGCACTTGATACAACTGCACCCGGCATACCGGGGATCTGATAAACTTTAAAGTTTTTCGCTCAAGGACCAGCAGGAGGAGGAAGTTCGGCGTCATCTTCACTATCTTCGATGTCTGAGGCATCGTCCTCTTCGTCTTCATCCAAACCATCTTCTGCATTTTCAGCATTTTCGGCGTCAGCGGTACCAAGGAAGCTCGGACCCTCGTTCCATTCGTGAATGGGGGCATATTCGATGAGACTATGGGCGCAGGCCTTGCGCCGAGCAATCCACTCCGGGTCGCTGGACCATTTGGATCTGGTGCGCATGCGCGCTAGGAGGTTGAGGTCGATCCTCTCGTACCACGTAAGCACGTAGTGGAGAATGATCTAAGCTCCGACACGGCCAGCGGATTCCCTCCAAAGGTCGAGCTGGGTCTCGCATTCCATCAATTTGTCGACAAGAACTACGTTCCCCTCCGGAGTATCTTCCTCAGGCCAAAAGACGTTGAAGATCCGAACTGCCACGTCAAGGATATCTTTGCCATAGTTCTTCACGATTTCCACGTGAGAAGACAAGCTGACCAACAGGTCCTCCATGTCATAGGGAATTTTTTAGTGTCAGGAGCAATGGGGGTACCCCTCTCTCGGCGGATCTTAGCAACAGCGGTGCTCGCAATGGCGTTGCCCTCTAGAAATTTGCCTGAAAACAAGACAGGAGAAACAAGTAAGGAAAAGACATGAGAAGCAACCCGGAGAAGTATGCCGGACGAAGGAAAATAACTTACGGGAAATATGGCTGTGGATCCGGGTTAACTCCTTGGTACAGTCATCGCGCCTTTTGCAAAGCTGCACAAGTTCAGTGTTCGCCGACTCGAGTTTGATGTCGGCCTCCTGGAGAAGCTCTTGGTCCTTGGAAATCTGGAGGGTGAGGCGCTCCCGCTTTCAGTATAGTCCTGGCCAGCTTTTTGAAGTTCGGCTTGGTGTTGCGCTTTTAGCTTTTTCATATCTGCCTTGAGCTTGGCAAACTCATCATCTTTGGCTCGGAGGAGGGCAAGCTCGTCGTCTTTCTTCCTAAGTTCAGCCTGATGCTGCCCTGCTTGTTCGAGAAAATGCAGCATCATATCAGGCACCGGCACACTATCTTCAAGAGATGTTGAAATAGTTTGTTGACCCGGCAAGGCCGAGGTAGGAATGTTTGCCGAGCTAAGGAGGAAAGGAGATGGAAAGCATAGCAAGGTTGAGCAAAAATAACTTACCCTTGATCTGATCCAGATTTTTCCTCATGATCATGTTCTCAGCCTCCACCCTAGCTGCGGAAACCGAATGATGGATAAGTTCGGCAGAAGAAGATGAAGGAATGTGGAAAGATGCTGCGGAAGAAACTTACCCCTCTTATCATGATCGGCAAGAAGTGAGTTATGTTTGGCGTGCAGCATCTTGTGAGTGTCCAGGAGACGTTGAAACTCAGCGCTCCGGCGATTGGTGGTCACCTGAAAAGAATACAAAAAGGTAGCTTAGTCTTGTGCATATTCGAAGTGTACAAAATCCGGGCCAAGTGGAACTTAACCCGGCTATAGGTGTGTGCATATTCGAAGTGTACAAAATCCGAGCCAAGTGGAACTTAACCCGGCTCTAGGTGTGTGCATATTCGAAGTGTACAAAATCCGGGCCAAGTGGAACTTAACCCGGCTCTATGTAACTACTGTTGGAGATATGCCCAAGAGGCAATAATAAAGTGGTTATTATTATATCTTTATGTTTATGATAAATGTTTACATCCCATGCTATAATTGTATTAACCGGAAACATTAATACTTGTGTGTTTTGTAAACATAAAAGAGTCCCTAGTAAGCCTCTTGTTGAACTAGCTTGTTGATTAGTTGATGATCATGGTTTCCTGATCATGGACATTGGATGTGATTAATAACAAGGTTATATCATTAAGAGAATGATGTGATGGACACACCCGTAGTAAGCATAGCATAAGATCAAGTCATTAAGTTCGTTTGCTATAAGCTTTAAAATACATAGTAACCTAATCCTTCAACCATGAGGTTATGTTAATCACCATCACCGGATGGGTACTTTGATGACATCAAACACCGCTTCATAACTGGGTGGTCATAAAGGTGTCATTGGGTATTCTGAAAGTATGTGTTGAAGCGCATGGACCAAGATTGGGATTTGTCCATCCATATGACGGATAGATATGCTCTAGGCCCTCTCGGTGGAATGTCATCTAATTAGCTTGCAAGCATGTGACTGGGTCACAAGGGATGGCATAACATGGAACGAGTAAAGAGTACTTATCAGTAACGAGGTAGAACTAGGTATGGAGATACCGACGATCAAACCTCGGATAAGTAGAGTATCACGTGACAAAGGGAATTGGTTTCGTATGTTAATGGTTCTATCGATCACGAAGTCATTGAGTATGTGGGAGCCGTTATGGATCTCCAGATCCCGCTGATAGTTATTGATCAGAGAGGTGTCTTCATCATGTCTGCGTATTCACGAACCGTAGGGTGACACACTCCAGGTTCGAAGTTGTTTTAAGTAGATATGGAATGTGCGTTGGAGACCGAATGTTGTTCGGAGTCTCGGATTGGATCCGGGACATCACGAGGAGATCCGGAATTGTCCGGAGAATAAGATTCATATATTGGGGATCATTTTCTGAGTTAGGAAATGTTCCGGAGTATTTGTATGAGGATTCTAGAAGGTTTCGGAATGTTCCTGAAGGTTCTGGAAGATTTCTTGGAGTTTGCTTGAAAACCAAGAAAGGATCAAGGAGTCCTTGTGGGGCAAGACAAGGAGTCGTGGGGGAGGAGGACTCCTCCCCCCCTCCCAATCCGCCGGACAAGGAAGGGAGGGGAGTCCTACTAGGACTCCCCCTTCCATGGCGCCTCCCTCCTTTAAATAGAGGGGTGGAGGCGCCACCCCCTGGCCCCCTCCACTCTTGCCCTAGCCGCCTCTCTTCTCCTCCTCCTTTCTTCTGCTCAGGCTTAGGCGAAGCCCTGCAGAATTCTCTACTCCACCACCATCACCACGCTGTCGTGCTGCTGGGATTCCGTGGAGAAGATCTACTACCTCCGCTGCTCGCTGGAACGGGGAGAGGAAGGTCTGCTTCGACTCCGCACGTGTGACCGACTGCGGTAGCGCTGCCGGAACGCGGCGCCGGAAGGATCGTCTACTCGATCTTGAGATCGGCAAGTGATCGACTACATCAACCACGAGATCCGAATCTCGTAACGCTTTCGGATCTACAAGGGTTAGTACAGATCTATCTTGTTGCACATGTCTAATAGATTAGATCTTGGCTTTTATCTAGATTAGATCTGGGTTTTGTTCGTTCTTGCGGTAGAAATTTTTTGTTTTCCATGCTACGAACCCATCAACTACCTCGGTGAATTACGCTCTTAGTTACATGCCTGGATGAGCGAAAGTGGTTAAAATAGTATGGTGGGGCCCGGGGCCACTCACGGTAGACCTTTCGGCCGTCCTAACCACTTTCAGGGCATCGGGACAAGAACGAGCGGCGTAATCGGCAGGCGAAGGGATCAACTACATACACAAGTGAGTATGTATGCAAGCCACATACAACAGTCCTCAGAGCCATTCCATCTAAAAGAAATAGAAAATATTGCAACGCCATACGACAAGATTCCAAATATCCTAGATAGAGATAATATTTTAGGATAGCTCCTCATACATCAAACATCAGAGTATCAGGCGGAAGCGGAAAACAAGATCCGAGTACAGATAAGAAGCAAATAGGCATAAGATGCCACATAAATAAACACATCCCGCCCACAGATCTCACGGATCCCCGTTCCCGGAATCTCTACACCGAGTGATCGTTGCCAACATCATCTGTCTCCTCCACCCAGTATCCTTCTTGCGGGTAAACTTGTTCATCTGAATCAAACAATTTATCGTGTGAGACCCTAGGGGTACTCAGCAAGTCTTTATGCCTCTAAAGGGGACACAACCTAGGGTGACGCAATTGCAACAAAAGATAATAACTAACAAGTCTAAAGATACTCGCTAACCATCCGCCTAACCAATGATAGAAGGATGTCCGTGAATTAAGAATAACAGTTATAACAGTATAATTAACAGATCCATCCTCCTCCTCGCTTACCAATGAGGAAGCAGACGAGCAACCCCCATCCGTTGGCAGTTTTATTAACCATTCCATGAGTATTGCACTATTTACTAGTCAGGTACTTAGTCAATTTAAAAGCGGTACTTTAGTTAGACTTGTCTATGATCGAGAAACTGTGCTCCAAGTCGTCCATAACCGCGGACACGGCTTTCAGAAAGATTTACCCTGCAGGGGTGCACAAATAGCAACACACACTCGATCAACCTCGGAAAAACCAACTCAAAACCCAACGAGGCATTCACGACAAAGCGATCACAGGATTCAGTAATATTTTAGGGGGCCACCCCATTAAGCTACCCGCAACGAAGTTGGCCGGCTCCGAGATGGACCCAAGATTTGTGTCAATGGCTGTAAACGACTGGGAACCCGAAAGTGTGACTGGGCTTGTCGATACCGTGAAAACATTCCACGATCCAAAACAGTACAGGTGCTCCACGCACAATCTTAAGTAAAGCGGTAACATGGCATAAGTACAGGATAGTAATAAAGCCCCAAACTACTTTGTGGCCGCAAGAAATAAGAATGAATCAAGCTCTAGCTCAGGGGGTCCATAAGGCCTCCCGGATGTGGATAGTGCGAATAGTCAAGGAACAGGAATCAAGTACTCGGGGTCCTACGGGACACAAGTGAGCATGAAAAACCAAATAGCAGATATTGCTCACCGGTGCCTCTTTCATTAGTTATCCCATTACTACTCAGGTTAAGTTGTTTAGGTACCTCGTTATCCATCCGACTCTCACATACCCTACACATGCTTTTCTACGACTCGCATGGCTCAAACAACTCCTGTAGTAATGGCTCATGGGATGGAGGAACAAGCTTCGGTGGGGTTTAAAAGTAAAGGCTATGCAGTACTTGGGATTCAATTTAATGCAATCGCGACTCAATGATGCAAGAATAAGATAGAGGCAATAGGTACTATATGTATGCAAGCATGTGGTAGTGCTTGCCTGGCAGCTCAGTTGAAACGAGAGATGGATCTGGGTAGAACTCCTGTGAATCCTGGTAATTCTCCTGCTGGGCGTCTATTCGAAGAAGAACCAAACAAACAAGGACCAACATAAATAAAGTGCACAAACATATGAACAAAAATGCGACAAGCAAACAAGCATGCCATGATGAATGATGCACAATTTACATGGCATTAATGTAACATGGCATGGTGAGGTGTGGGGTACAAGAATAAAGCATTTTATTATTTATGTGTTCCAGTTTTATTGCCATAAACAGTTCTGATTTTTAATAATGACATGATGCATGCTTCAATTCAGAACAAGGAATACATAGATAGAACGGCCTCGTCGCGCTGATCGATTTAGACATATTATTTGTCGAATTTGGAGTTATAGAATTAAAGTTATTAATTTATTAAGAAAAGGGCATTTTATTGTAATTTTAATCATCTCGAAATTTTAAAGTGGTCAAACAACATTTTGAATGGCATATTTGAATTCCTCACATTTTTCTGACTCAAAAACATATATCATTTGTATTATTTGGATTTATAATTTAAAAGTTATTTAAAACAGATTTAAAAATCATATTTAAACATTTCTGAAAAAGTTTTGTTTAAACAGAAATACACCCAGACTTTTTATACCCCGAGAAATCTAACCCAAGTCACTGACGGGTGGGGCACGCTGAGCTGGCGGAAAAAGCGACGCAGCGGCTTTTCTCACCATGGCCGAAGCTAGCCACCGAGACGGACGGGTGGGGTCAAGGTGTGGCGGGGCCACCGCATGTGTGCGCCAGCAGGGGCTGGACACGTGGGCGAGCCGGGTCCGCGAGGGCGGGAAAAAGCGGAAGTAGGAGTGCCTTTTTGTAAAACGGCGTGGCAGCTGACCGGTGGGCTCGGAGGAGCGCGGGTGAAGGCGGGAAAAACCTCTGGGGCTTTTCTGCAAAAGCGGCGGCGACGCCGGACTAACGGTTGTTCGTCGTCAGCAGAGAAACTGCGCGCGCAGCTGGGTTGTGGGCAGGACTGCGGCTAAACGGCGGCGAGTTTCGCCGTGCCGTAAAAAGGAAAAATGTAGAGTGATATGCGGCCTACGACTTTCGTTCAGGTGGCGTCGCCAAAGGAGGTCTACGGCGCGCGGGGCACGTCGAGGAACAGAGGCGGACCAAGCGGCGTCGGCGACGCGAGCGGCAAGGTCAAGTGGCGTTCGCGCGCGCGCCGGCTGTTCGACGGATGGCGGCGGCGCTACGGGGCACCAGAGAGGGGGCGAGCAAGTCCGGCGAGTATGGGGGCTCACCAGGAGTTCGGCGGTGTAGACGAAGGAGCTCGGGGCGGTCGCGATCTGGCGTGGGGCTTGCTGGCCGGAGCTCCGGGTCCATGGAATCTACGGCGGCATGGAGGCAACCCGGCGGCTCTTGGCGGTGTTCCGTGTACAGGGCGACAAGGAGGATGCAGGGGAACCCGCTGATGCTCTTGGTACTGCTCAACACACTCCAGATCGTCGGCTAGAAGAGAAAGCCGAAGCTACGATTTGGAGAAGGGTTGAACATGGCCATGGTGGAGGAGGGAGTGGAAGGAAGGGAGGGGAGGGGCTGGCTTCGCCCAGATGGAATCTAAGAGGAGTTCTGGGTGGTTGGGGTTGGAGATATGAGAGAGGAAGGATCACATGGGGTCACCTTTATGCAAAAAGAGAAGGAGGAAGGCTTCGGTAGTCTAGGGCTAGGTCTTCCCTTCTCTCTCTTTGTTTCTTTGCGTAAAGAGGAAGGAGATGGGGAGCAGGAGGGGAGGGGCAGACGTGGGGTGCTGGCCATCTTCTTGGTTTGCAAGAAAAGAAGAGGGTAAGGAAATATGGGGTGATGTGGGATCATGCCATCCATGGGTGCCATGGCAAGCACATGGGTGGTGGCCACGGTTTGGGAGGGGTTAGTGTGATGTGGTTAGGTTGGGTAGATTAGGCTAGTTAGGTTTGATTTTAGTTGACCAAAATAAATTGACCAACTCTTTAGGAAAAACCCAAAACAACACAAAAACAAATAGAAGGAAAAGAGGTGTAGATGGTGCCCATATTGCATGTGCCATGCAATGCATCCATAATGCATGTAGGCAAGTAATTGAGCATGCATGTATGTGAGCATATTTAGTGAAACTAAATATGTGACAGGTATGTGAGCTACAAAAGTGAGAGAAAGCAAATAAATCCAGATTGGGATAGATTTGAATTAAACCACATGTATGCATGTGTAAGAATAGAATATTGGGTCCATACATGTATGAGTGACAAGAATAAAATGCCAAGGCAAGGTAAAATGGTCACATACATATATGGTGGAATTAAGATGATACCAAAAGGAAGGTGGCCATTGTTAGTAGATGAAAGGATTAAAGAGAGATGCCCTCAGCTCATATTGGGCATGTAACAATATATCAAGAAGCAACTATATTTAATAAGACAACAGCATTATGAGAGGAAGAACCAAAAGGAAAAGGGGTTTTATATGATGCTCAAATGCAATGTGGCATGATGACATGAGCATGATATAATTATGATGCAACAATTATATGTAGGAAGTAGCATTTATATAGACTAGGCTAGTAGCATTGCAATTGTTACACAATTGGGATGCTACACTCTAGGTGTGTGCATATTCGAAGTGTACAAAATCTGGGCCAAGTGGAACTTAACCCGGCTCTAGGTGTGTGCATATTCAAAGTGTACAAAATCCGGGCCAACTGGAACTTAACCCGGCTCTAGGTGTGTGCATATTCGAAGTTATCAAGGAGCTATGATTAGTTTTCTAAGGAGCATCCGGCTGAGTAACAAGTTATTCCCCCGGAGGCTCGGGGACTAATGGCTATATCAGTTATGTCTACAACTTGGTAAAGGAAAATACGAAGTAACGTACCTCCATCATCCGACCCGCAAGGTTAATGGCCTTGGCGGCAGTATTCATCTGCGCAGAAAACTCGGCGGGACCAAACTTCTCCGGGAGATCGTCATTGTGGACGAACTCCGCCTTGTTCCAGTTGTTTACAAACTCGATCAAGGTCGGAGGGTATCGCTCGCCGCTGAGCATGTGCGGCGCCACCAAACCCTTGGCATGCGCTTCCCTCCTCTCAACCTGAGCAAGGGCCAGGCTAGTGTGCAAAACAAGTTGTTGCGCATCAGCTGGCTCGGTAGGGGCGCCCTTCGGTGGCGGAGTCTTCTTCGGGAGCATGGACGCGAGCGTGCGTTGTCCAGCCTCAATGGACGCTGCCCTAGTGGCGTCAGAGGTCTTTTTGCCCTTAGGCTGCTGCTGAGAAGTGGAAGTTGTTGCAGCAGATTTACCCTTGGGAGTGACCTTGGTGCTTTCTCGCCGAGACTGAGAAGACTCGGACGAGGCGGAGGGGCTTGGTGGTGCTGCTGCTGTTGCTTTTGCTGCTGGTGCCGGAGTTGGTGCTGATACTGGTGATGGTTGCTTCTTCGGTGGAGGTATTGAGGGAACCTCGGTGGTAGCTGGTTGTGGCGGAGCCAAAGTAGTGGTGGCCGTTGCCTCGGCAGAGCCGGTCTCCCCCGCTCCAAGGTTGCCCTCTTCTTGACGAGGTGGGCTAGAACCCGGAGCAGCCGCTGAACCCTCCGGGATTGGGCTCAGCGGGTGTGAATCCTCGCCGCGAGGGGGAGAAGGGCTGTGTCGAAGTGGGGAGGCAATGCCGGATCCACTTTGTGGGACCTCCACCGCGGCCTTGCCAAATCAAGCATTGTTGAATAAGAAGCTATAATAAAATAAGGACAAGTAAATAGCAGAGGGAAAAGAGGCTTACTCATCCGAGGTCAGGGCTCCTTGGGCTTCCGAGCCCTTCGTGCTGGGGCCTTGGTTGCAGGCTTGGAGGCAGTCTTGTCCCCGGATTTCTTTCGCCTTTTGGCTGGCTGAGAAGATCCGGAGGAAGAAGTTGATGCAGCTCCCCTCTTCTTCTTCGGTGCAACCGGAACAGGGTCACCCACAGCAAGGGGAGGGTCCTCATGGATCTGCCCACCGGGGTTAGCTGATGCCGGAAAAGCATAAGAAAGGGGGACAACGTCAAATGCTTCCATCACCTCAACATCTGAGTCATCTTCATCGTCGGGCCAATCTCTAATGGAAGAGAGTTTACCGGTGGGTCGTTTCATCGCGTCAGTCATTGGAAGGAACATCTCCTGATCCGGTTCCTCCTCGTCAGAGGTATCCTGGTCAGGTGCCCATTTGATGGAGGGCTCGGTGCCATCCTCGATAGTTTGTTGAAGGAATTGCTAAGGGAAAGAAAAGATAACAGAGTTAAATATACAACGGCGACCGACGTATAATTTAATTCGGAGAAAGTTTTCGGCACGAAGCTTACCACGGGAGGAATCCTATCTCGGCAATAGTGTTCAATTCCCCACGTCCACTTAGAGGAGAAGTCCTTGTGGGTGGTGAAGAGGGCCTTGACCCGGCGGTAGATCTCTGTGTTGCTCAACTCGAAAGACGAGGTCCGGTTGGGGTCGCGGCCCCAGCTCATGTGACACACTTTATGAGTGCGTTTCTGGAGGGGGGAGATCCGGTTGCGGACAAATGTGATCATGGCGTCCTCGTTGCGCAATCTGAGGTCCTTCAGCTTCTTGAACCTCTTGTTAACTTGGTTGGCCAGCACTGTGGGCTTCTTGGGGATAACATCCCACAACTCCGGGTTAGGAGGACCCGGAGTATAGGGGCGCAGCCGGATCAGATCTTCGGTGGTGCTGTTCCGGACATAGAAGAAGGTCCGGGCCCATCCCTTGCAGGAGTCCAGCCCAGTAACTCGGGGGAGGACGGACAGCCTCCGAGGAGAAATTGACGCAGCACCGAACTGCGTGAGTTGTTTGTCCTCCGGATCTAGTTCTACATTCGGAATTACATTCCGGCGGAGGCCAAAGAACCGGATCCATAGCTCCTTTGTGGGCCATAATCCGACATAGCCCTCGATGGTGGAGGCGAAGGCGAAGAGAGATGTGATGGTGTTGGCTGGAAGGTGATGCGGCTGGAGCTCGTATGTGTTCAACCAGTCGTGGAAAAAGTCGCTAACTGGCAAACCGAACCCCCGCTGGAAGTGCGATAGGAACACAACATACTCACCCGGATTTGGTGAGGGGCAAGGTCAGAGGAGGTGAGGCGCGCGGCGACGCCCTCCGGGATGCGCCTGGTCCGGTAGAGCCAATCCAGGTCATCCTGGCAGACCGAGGATCCTGCCCACGCGCCGCGGTCGGCGCTCGCAGCATCTTCCTCCATCTCTTGCTCGGCGACGGCGAGCTCCTCCTCAGTCATCTCGAGATCACTGCCCTCACTGGCGCTAGCGGCGGTGGGTGGCAGTGGCCTAGACTAGCAGCGACCCGTGGCTGAAGAGATGCGTGGAGGCGGCGGCGACGCTGGCGAGCGTGGAGGTAGTGCGGCAGCGGCGCTGCTACTCAGGCGCGGTGGCGGCGGCGCTGTCGCGGGAGAAGAATAAGAGGAAGTAGAGGCAGAGGGGTGCGAAAGTGGGGAAAATATCCAAGGGGGGCGCCCCTCCCCTATTTCACCACCCCCACGAGGGAGTAGTGGGATCGCGTTTGCGGGCGGGCCACACCGTGTGGCCGTGTACAATCCGGATTGACCGATCAGCATCGAGCCACACGAGAGGCCACAGAGCGCAGCGGATCCCATGACGTGACGTTATGATGCAGTTAACGAGGAGTCAGGCACGATGTGACGTGCGCTACAGTGATAACTGATAATTACTGCGGCGGTTACTGTGGCTGGCCCTTAAAATGAGGCAATGTGATGATTAGCGTCCACATGGGGAAGCGTACGAGAGAAGGAAGAGAAACCCAGATGATTATGTGGTAACCCGGCCAGCAAGTAAAAACTTGGAATGTGCCAAGGGAAAGTAAATCCATAGGATCCGAGATAAGAGGTAACTCGGAAAAGGAACACAGAGCTCAGTGAAATTGAACCTGTTGTGGCCTTAGCGGCTAAGGCAGCTAAGCCCGCACCAGCTTTGGGGACTAATGTTGGGGGCATACCCCCGTGTAGGGTCACGCCGGGGTATAAATGCCGAGTTAGCCGAGGTTCGGCAAGGTCAAAGCAAATGCTGGCCGAGTCACCTCAAGGCAGGCCGGATCACGGAGTAACACGGACCAGGGACGTCCACCTTACATGGTCTCAACCGACTTAAGACGTATGTCGGTAAGATATATCTAACTTGTATGCAGGAACAGGTATGGCCGGATCAACTATGCAGGATCCGGGTTATATCAAGCTTGCAAGATAAGGAAGGTATCTCGCTGGTCAAAAGGTGGCTGATGTACGCGGAACATGAGCGAAGCGGACAGAGGCCGGACCACCGAGGTGTGGCCGACAAAGGTGACGAAGCCAATGTCGGGTGACGCAGGCGCCGCAGAGGCTCATGTAGCCTCTGCATGGGTGACGCGGGGGAAAAGTAACCCGGTCGACTTACTATTTTGGGAGGAGGCATATTCCCTGGAATATGCCTCCACGTGTGCCCTAAGAGGAGACCTAGCCACCCCTATATAAGGTCGGCTAGGGCATCTGTAGAAGAGATTGATCCTGGACGGGTTGATTTCTGAGAGATTGCTCTGAGGGCTAGCTAGTGGCGAGAGTAAGAGAGTTCATTCTTCCTCCTCTCTCCAGTACAGCACTAGGAGCACTTGTAATATGTGAAGGTGAATCAAATACACAGCTTATGTGTGTGGAATCACCACACTATCCCTTCCTGGATTCCCCTAGTGCATTTAGTCCCCACATTTAGCCTATACCTGGCATCTGCCGTGACACCCCCACGACACCAACTTCAAGGCTCCCAAAGAGATCGAAAAGTACGACCCGACGTACAATCCAGCTGTCTCGCTGGACACATACCTCATGGCAATGGGAATCGCAGGCCACACTGACCTGCTTGCCGCTCGCTACCTCCCCCTGATGATGGAGGGTGCGACCCGACAATGGATCAACACCCTCCCCAACGACAGCATCGATTCCTGGGAAGAAATGCGGGACGCCTTCATCAGGCACTTCGAGGGCTCCTACACCCGCGCCACCACTATAGAAGATCTGGAGCGATGCATCCAGGGACAACGCGAGTCGACTCGCCGTTGGATCCAAAGATGGCAAGAACTGTGGATCAACGCCTACGGCATCCACCCAGATACGGCGATACACTGCTTCAAGAACGTGTGCCGGTGCGAACCTCTGGTCGCTAAGATCAAGAGGGTCTACCGGATGCTCGACAACATCCCCGACCTCCTCGAGATCGCCAAGCGCTACGCGGAGGAAGACCCCAACCAAGACTCTGACAACGAGTCGGGAGGGAGACGCCGAACCAGCATCCACGATAGCGGGCGCCTACGTGACATGCGCTACAGCAACACCCGAATCACTGGCAAGCGCCGCACGGATGGGCGAGTCGACTTCGTCCCCAACGCCAGCTACGGCCAGCGCGACCCCAAGAGTTACCGCCGTGATGGAGGAAACTACCGCGACAGTGGAAACTACCGCTCCAACAACACACCGAGGCCGAAATTCGACCACGCTGCCCTACTCAATCAGCCCTACATCTACCATAGCAGGGAGGGAAAACCCACCACCCACACCACCGTTGATTGCCATTCTCTCAAAGAGATTGAGAAGGCAAGGCGAGCAAGGGAGGACCCCAATAACAACCCACCTCGGGATAACGGGAACGCCGGCGGCTTCGGCACCGCCGTCGGGTCGCTACACACCTTCACCGAACTCGGCACCAAGCGCGAAAAGAAGGTGCTCGCTCACGCGGTCACCGTCAATGCGGTGACACAAGTCGATATCCCTCGCTTCCTCAACTGGTCCGAGCAGAGCATCACCTGGAATCGCCAGGACCACGCGCCAAGAATCGAGTACCCAGGGCGAGTCGCCCTGGTAGTAAGGCCCAAGGTGGCCGACTACTGGCTGCCCAAGACACTAATGGACGGTGGGAGCTCCATCAACATCATGTACCTAGACACATTCAAGAGGCTCCAACTCCCAGAAGCAGCCATTGAGCCAACCCTGATGACCTTCCACGATATCGTCCCAGGTCGGAAGGCGTACCCGATCGGAAAAGTAACGCTGCCAGTCACCGTCGACACTCCGGCAAACTATCGCACGGAGAGGATCGTATTCGAGCTGGTGAACTTCCGCAGCCCCTACCACTGCGTCCTGGGCCGCCAGGCATTCGCAAAGTTCATGGAGACCCCACACTACGCCTACAACATGATGAAGCTCCCCGGGCCAAGCGGCATCATCACCATCCACGGTGACCCCGACATGGTCGTGGAATGCGAGGACAAAGGAGCCAAGCTCGCCGACGCCGTCATCGCTGCGGAGACCGATCATGCGGAGGAACTTGCGAAATACGCGGGCAACATCAACAAGGATGACCCCACCATCCTGAAGAAACCAACCGCCGCAAACTCCACGTTCGAAGCGACCACGCACACCCGCACCATCGAGCTCGTCCCGGGCGACTCTAGCCAGACGATCACCATCGGGGCACATATGAGCCCCGCATAGGAAAGCGGGCTCATCGGGTTCCTCCGTGAGAACCGCGACATCTTCGCATGGAAGCCATCTGACATGCCAGGTGTCCCGAGGGAACTCGCTGAGCACAAACTCAACGCCGACCCCAAAGTGCGACCAGTAAAGCAGTCGCTACGGCCCTTCAACGAAGAGCGCCGTCGGGCAATCGCCGAAGAAGTACAGCGCCTGCTAGCCGCAGGCTTCATCCGGCCAATCAAATACTCCAAGTGGCTGGCAAACCCAGTCCTAGTTCTGAAAAAGAACAACACATGGAGAATGTGTATCAACTACACCAACCTCAACAGCGCCTGTCCGAAGGAGGAGTTCGTCCTACCGCGCATCGACCAAATCATCGACTCGACCGCGGGATCAGAGTGGCTGTGCTTCCTTGACGCTTACTCTGGTTATAACCAGATCAAGATGGCGGTCGAGCACGAGGAGAAGACGGCGTTCATCACGCCATTCGGCGCCTTCTGCTACATGTCCATGACGTTCGGCCTCAAGAACGCCGGTGCCACATACCAGCGATGCATGCAGGAGTGCCTAGCGAGCCAAATTGGCCGCAACATCCACGTCTACATCGACGATGTGGTGGTAAAGTCCACCCACCAGGACGACCTGCTCGCCGACCTGGCCGAAACCTTCACAAACCTGCGGAAGTACAACATCAAGCTGAACCCCGGAAAATGCACCTTCGGCGTCCCCACCGGACAGCTCCTGGGGTATGTAGTCTCCAAGCGATGCATCGAAGCCAACCCCACCAAGATCGACACCATCGCGTGACTCGGGAAACCCGAGTGCCTGCGCGACGTCCAGAAGTTGGCAGGGCGAGTGGTGGCCCTCAGTCATTTCATCCCCCGACTAGGCGAGAAGGCAATGCCCCTCTACCGCCTGATGCGCAAGAACCCCACGTTCCAATGGGACGCGGAGGCCAACGACGCACTCAAAGCGCTCAAAGAAGTGCTACTCGCGGCTCCACTCCTCGCTGCTCCACTCGACAAAGAGCCAATGCTCGTCTACGTCGCGGCCTCCACTCGAGTCGTCAGCGCCGTGATGGTCGTCGAACGACCAGAGGAGGGCAAGGAGCGCCTCATACAGCGTCCTGTCTACTACATCAACGAAGTCCTGACAGACTCACGACAGCGCTACCCACAGTACCAGAAACTGGTATACACGGTATTTCGGGCTCAGCAGCGACTCCCGCACTATTTCCAGGAGCACCTGATCACGGTGGTCTCCTCCGCACCTCTGCAGGACATAATACGCAATCGCGAGGCGACCGGGCGAGTCACCAAGTGGGCCATTGAAATCGGCGTCCACAACATCAAGTACGAGCCTCGCAAAGCGATCAAGTCACAAGCCCTAGCTGATTTCCTCGCAGATTGGGAAGAAGCACAGCAGCCGGAGAAGCTCCCGTACCTCCATTATTGGTCGCTCCACTTTGATGGCTCCAAGAACGCCGACGGTGCAGGGGCTGGGGTCATACTAACCTCTCCCAAAGGAGACAAGCTCCGCTACGTGCTCCACCTCAACTTCAAGCCCTGCACCAATAACATGGCAGAATACGAGGCCCTCCTTCACGGCATGAGAGCTGCTAAGGAGATGAACGTCAACCGCTTACGATGCTATGGAGACTCCGACCTAGTCGCCGGCCAGGTCGCCGGGACATGCGACGCCATCTCTCCAACAATTATCGCGTACCGCCAAGCGGTAGACCAGTTGGGAGGACACTTCAACGGCTACTCCGTCGAGTGGATCGACAGGCGCAAAAATGAGGAGGCATACGCCCTTTCCCGCATCGGCTCGACCCGACAAGCACCACCAGTAGGCGTCTTCCTCGACATCATCCACAAACCGTCGGTTAGCCCACCAAAGGAGATCGACATCGGGATACCACTGCAACCAGAACCGGCCTTAGTCGCCATGGTTGTAGAGCCTAGCAACTGGACAGCAACATACATTGCTTTCCTGGAGCACAAGATCTTACCAAGCAGCAAGACGGAGGCGAGAATGATCGCGCGCCGCTAAAAATCCTTCGTCATCATTAACGGCGAGCTCCACAGACGCAGCGTGACCGGCGTGTTCCAGCGCTACGTACAGCCAGAAGAAGGCCGCAAGATCCTCCAAGACATTCACACCGCCGACTACGGCCATCACGCCGGCGCCAAGTCGCTAGTCGCCAAGGCTATGCGGCACGGTTTCTACTGGCTCACCGCACACGCCGACGCCACCAACATCGTCCAGCGATGCGTCGGATGGCAGAAGTACGCCCACCAGACGCACCTCCCTGGTTCGGCACTCAAGACCATCCCCATTACATGGCCATTCGCCGTATGGGGCATGGACATGGTAGGCCCGTTCAAGAAGGACCCATCTGGCTTCACCCATCTCCTGGTCGCGGTCGACAAGATCACCAAATGGGTCGAGGCCAAGCCAATAAAAAAGTGCGACGGCAAAACAGCCACCAAGTTCTTACGAGAGCTCATTTACCGATACGGCTACCCGCACAGCATCATAACAGACAACAACACCAACTTCGCCAAGGGGGCCATGGCGGAATTCTGTGAAGAACATGGCGTATGACTCGACCTCGCTTCAGTCGCCCACCCGGAGTCGAATAGCCAAGCAGAATGCGCCAACCAGAGCGTCCTCCACGGGCTCAAGCCATGACTCCAGGTGCCCCTCGAGCGCACCCCATGATGCTGGGTCGACGAGCTCTCCTCCGTAATATGGGGGATCCGCACGTCCGTCAATCGCTCCACTGGGTTCACACCCTTCTTCATGGTGTATGGCGCCGAGGCCGTAATGCCAACTGACCTAGATCATGATTCACCTCGAGTCGCCAACTACGTCGAGGCGACCAACAAGGTCGCCCGCCAAGACAGCGTCGATCAACTCGTCGAGGCACGCGACCTGGCCCGCTCTCGCACCGTCATCTACCAGCAAGGACTCCGCCGCTACCACAGCCTCCGAGTCCAGACTCGCACCTTCCAGGAAGGCGGCCTGGTCCTACGACTGGCCCAAGACAAGAAAGGCATGCACAAACTCTCCCCCCCCCATGGGAGGGGCTCGACAACGACGCCTACTACCTCATCGACATACGGGGTGACGGCCAACTCGAGGTCGGGAAGCCATGGAATGTAAACCTCCTCAGAAAGTTCTTACATAGAACCTCAAATTGTACTCAGCTGGCATATATAATGAAATTCATTCGGATCACACAAATTGTGTCTACTCGCCATATTCTTGTGCCACTCGCACTCGTACATATCAGCAATATGCTACTCACGGAAGTCAACCTTTGGTCGAGCGACCGGCACGGCTAAGTAGTGCGGCACAAGGGCACCGAAAATACTCGAGACTTGGGTCGTCCACAAAAACGCCAACCCAGAGCTGCCATTGGAGTCGCCTAGCCCGACTGGGCCACCGGGCCAAGACAATCGGTATACGCTTCTCACAGCGACCTGTCCCTCCCATCCTCGCGCAAAGCGACTCGAACGGTTAAGTACCACGCACGGGGACTCCGCAAACCGGGAACCCCCATGCAGCTCAGGAACACACCAAGTAAGAGAGCTGCCTTGGACTCGCCAAGCGACTGGCTCTCCGAGCCAGGGGAGGAGACGCGTTACAAACAACGCATCAACAACCTACAACAGGAACGCGACCAATATGGTTGAGCACCATGCTCGGGGACTCACCCGAAAAACAACCCCACTCGCGCTCGGGGACTCGCCACTTAGAGGACGCGAGAGATAAAACAATGCACAACCAAAACAAAATACAAAAATATACAATCGAGTTATACCCCATTAAAGGGCGGACGCGCTCGGGGACTCGCTCAATCAAAAATAAACACACCACACAATCCTGGTCGCAATACGCAATACAAGTCGAGTGACTCCCCTTGGCATATATTACAAAACACATTACAGCAGTCACCACTTGGCATACATTACAAACTGCCAAACTACATTGTTTATTCCACGGGTCCTGATGAAGAAGCACCACCAACCCCCTTGACACGAACAAAAGGTTGCCACGGGTTCGTCGGGTACGTCGTCAGCAACTTCGACAATGCCGACCGAAAGGGCTGCTCCGACTTCATGTCGCGATGCTCCGGCTCGGGGTCGCCAGGCGCCAACACTGTCTCCTGGTATGGCAGAAGATCCCCCATAGCCAGGACCCGATCAGTGTAAGGAGGGGCCTTCGCAGTCAGCTTTAGTACCTCTGACATCTCCACCGTGCCGGTCGCCGATGGGTAGCCACTCGTCACGTAGTCAAGGTCGAAGTCGTCGGGGAAGTGGGCGAGACCCAAGCTCAATGCCGTGGCGGCCCCACGCCTGAACGCCGAGCGCGCCATCCACTCCACGACGACAGGTGCCTCCTCCAGATAGCGCCACACCTCCGTAAGCCCCCCAGGAATAACCTCGGTGGGGGACATGCCTTGAAGAACCGCTTGGACACATAACGCTGAAGCCGTGGCCGCGTTCACCACGGCAGTCACGCACTGTGAAGCGTTGAAGGTCTGAACGACCGGGTCGCTCTGGCCTATCACAGCTGCAAAATCAGACGTCAGTGAAACTACGGACCTCCCCAATCAGGGACTCGCCGAACAAGTCAGGCAAAGACGGAGACTTACCAAGGAGTTTGCGGCAGTTCTCCGTGACATGCTTCTCCAAGGCGGCATGATCATTATGCAGCCCCACGATGATTGAATCCGTGGCCTTGCGTTCCTCCTCAGCCGCAGCGACAGCAGCGTTCGCTCGGTCCTCAGAAGAAACTAAGGCCGCTCTTGCCTCCTCCAAGTCTCAGATCAGCGAGGCAATTTGCTCATTCACTGTGTCCAGCTCGGCGACTGGAACATACCCTTCGCAGGCCTTGGCAATCGCAGTCGGGAGACCATCTGAAAGAGAAACCATCAGCGCGCCATACACCAACAGTTCACACTCGACAGAGGAAAGGAAAGAAAGCCAGACACTTACCAATAGTTTTCCTGAAGCCGCTGGTTCGCCTCCTGCGCTTCGCGCAGATCTTGCTCCAAGCGCTCCGTTGCGGCCTGTTGATCGGTCGATTCCCTTTGCAAACCCTGTAAACAAACAACACAACTCAGCACTAACCAAAATGAACATCCAGTTCCTAGTCGCTGAATTTCAGCGACTAAGAACTCGGGGACTGGAGAGTAGAAAAAAGTTCAGTTCCTAGTCGCTGAAATTCAGCGACTAAGAACTCGGGGACTGGAGAGCAGAAAGAAGTTCAGTTCCCAGTCGCTGAAATTCAGCGACTAAGAACTCGGGGACTAGACATACCTAAATAGCGGCGCCAAGCATCCTGTGGAGTTCTCCGGCGTCAGTCGACGGGATCGTGAAGGAAGTGCGCCCACGACGGGACCCAATGTCCGCATCCACGATCTCCGGACTCTTTGGAGACTGGGTGTCTGCCACGCCAGCAAACCCCCTAGCCATGAAGCGCGGGAACATCGCTGACGCTCTAGCAGGGGCACTAGTTGTCGGGGTCGGCGCCTCCGACGCGGTCGCAACAAAGACTGGCTCGATCGTGCCGCCACCACCTCTTCGGCAACTGCCGCAAAATCGGGCTCCGCGGCGCCGCCCATACCTGTGGCGTCGTCGGCACCCCCATACCTGTGGCGTCGTTGGCACCCCCTTCTGCTTCTTCGCGCCTTCCGCGGTCGCCACATCTCCGGCGGGTTTTCTCTTCTTGGGGAGGTCGCCCTCTTCCGTGGTGGTGGCCGGCGGAATCTTCGCCACCGAAGGACGGCCAATCTTCTTGGCTCCAGATCTGCCCGAATTCCCACAATCAATACAACGACTACACAAAAACAAGAGGCGAGTCGGAATGAAAAAACAGTACTTACTTAGCAACCAGGAGAACACGCAGCCCGGTGCTGATGTGGGAAGGCTTATCCAATTCTGGACCCAGCTTGCGAGTGAGCCCCTTCTCAAAGACATATGAAGCCCACGACACCGCAGGCTTCCTCGACGACGAAGCCGCGGTCGCCGGAATCTCCGCCTCCGAAGACGTGGCTGCTCTCGATAGCTACGGCGACTTAAACGCCGCCGCCTCAGTCGCTTCCTGAATCGGGGCCCCCGAAGCCATTGGCGCGATCACCGCCAGGGAAACCTCTACTGCCGCCTCGGTGTCTTCGCCCTCCAACCTCTTCGTCAGGATCGCACCCTCCGGAACCTTGTGCAAGATTTCGGGGGAGTCTTCATCATCAGAGTCGTTATCTGACTCGAACACCACCGCCGACTTGGCCGGCGACATTGGCTTCTTCGCTGGTGACTTGGGCTTGCGCGCGGGCTTCAATGGTGTGGCCGTACGCCGGGATGTGTGCTCCTGCGCGACCTCGTCGCCCCCTTCGTGTTTGTCGAGGCTGCGGCTTGCCTCGAACTCACGCTGTTTCTGCATGCGAGTCTTGCGAGCCACATGCGCTAGGGGAGGAACCTCCTCCTCCTCCCCGTCACTGTCGGAAGAGTCTCCTTCGGAGGCCTCCTCGAGCTCCTGGGGAACCTCTTCATCGAGCGGAGGAAGCCGACCCTCCAACACCTGAAACAGCTGAGAACCACCACGAGTAAGCACCAAATGCAGAGAATGCGAATTGAGGTGCGGAAACAGCGAATGGGGAGAAAACTTACTGTGGGGGCTTCATTCTTCACGGGAGTATACGGGGCGAGCCCGACCGACACGCTGGTGAACTCAGCATCAGTAATCTTCTTCAGGGCGGCCTTGTAGTCCTCGGCCTCCCACGATTCTTTGCTGGTTCGGGAGGGGTCGTGCTTCCCGCCATATTTGTACATCCAATGCGGCCGAGCCACTAGCGGAACCAGGCGCCGCCCGAGCAAGCAGTTGTAAAGGTTGATCGAAGTCAACCCCCGATCCTTCAGCCTCTGGATCTGGTCCATCATCTCCGCGACATCCATCCTCTGGTCTTCGGGAAGCTTCTTCGGCGCCAGCCGGCGAGGCTCACTCCTCTCGACGACGAACTCGGGAAGTGCCACCTCGCCGGGGGGAGTGGATTCTTTTACGTAGAACCAACTCTTCTTCCACTCGCTGGCGGCTTTCTTTAGCAGAAGGAGCTTGACGAAATTGTCCTTCGTCTTCAATTGGAACGTGACGCCGCCTGCAACCAATATCAAGCCGCCGGACGCGTCGCGCCCGATGCGGCCGTGGAAGAGCTCCAACCACAGCGGAAAGTACGGTCTGCAGAGGAGGTAGCACTCGCAGAAGGCGACGAAGATCGCCAGCTGCTCGATGCTGTGCGGGCCGAGATCCGACGGCTTGATCGCGTAATATGCGCAGAAGCGCCGGAAGAAGAGCGAGATGGGGAATCCCAGACCCCTTTCTAGATGGCTGTGGAAGCAGATGAATTCGCCGGCTCGTGGCTTCGGCTCGGTCTCGGAGGAGGGGGGAACCTGCCAGTTCCCCTTGCAGAGGACTCCGGCGTCCTCGAAGGACTTGAGTTGGGCTGTGGTGCATTTGGACTTTTCCCATGAGCCTTTGGGAGGCGCCATCGGGAAGGACGTGGAATCACACGGTGCGGAAAGGTCGAATCGGAAGGATGAAGGCAGGAAGATTGAAGATAGGAGGGATGAATACGGGAGAATGAAGAATGCGGGGAAGGATTTGCGGAATTGACTCGACACTCCCCTTATATGGGAACGCTACCCGCCAAATTCGGAGTAGCCGTTACTTACGGTAACTGCGCCGAAGTTACCGTTGGAAATTCCAACGGATAGTTTGACCAGAATTGACGGTCCAACTCCTCCATTCCACCCGCTACCCGCTAGTCTTCTTCACTCGCCGAAGTGGCGACTTGGCAGCAGTAACATTTGCCGGGGTGGCGAGTGGAGGCCTAGGGAAATTTTCCTCGGTTCTAATGGAGTCCATCGCCGACTCAACTGGGCGTCCAAATTGGGCTCGTCTACTTCGATCACCAAAGGGACACCTACACCTGAATCAATGATGGCCTCGGGGACTACTGATGGGGATATACCAAAGAGGGTATGCCCAGCAGGACGTTCCGATTGGGCCAAAGGGCCTGTGAATGGGCCTGAAGGACGACGACTGGACTACGACTGAACTCGAAGCCTAGCGACTAGAAACTGAAGGCCTAAAAGCGTACTCGAAGCCTAGTCGGATTAGGTCAAAAAGCCTCCGAGTCCGTATCTGGCTCGGTTGTAACTTGTAAACCCTAGCAAGGTGACTCCTATATAAACCTCCCTAGGGTACCCTAAGAACTTACGTTCCATTATACACCCCCTTGAGCAACTCGCTGCTTAGACGCCGAGCTCGCCATCCTTGTAACCCGCTCTCCATTAATCCAATCTAGCAGGAGTAGGTCTTTACCCTCCGGGGACCGAACCTGGATAAACCATGTGCATCCGCCATCATCTCGTACCGCAGATGGCCGTCAACTCTTCCCCACATTACAATCAATTGCTGCCAGTAGCAGCGACTGCCGTGGCCATTTCCACGAGAGTGCTGATATACAACGAGTATGTTACCAACCCCTAAACACAAAAAGCAAGTAGGTTAGCACGTGCTCGCAGGTAAGCTTCCTCCCGTCCCGTGTGTAGCCATCATGCGAGATTATTTACATCCAGAAAAGGAGGGAGACATGATGATGTTACTATAAAGCCACTACCAGTAATATATCACGGAATCATGGCGATGGTGGTAGCAGTTGGTGCCGATGAGCAAAGCAGATCACTAGGAAAAGCGTGACAGCCTTGAGCACTTGCTACAATACGTCCCAGAATTGATCCAGATATATAACCTGTGAAGGAACGTGGCAACGACATGCCAAACCATCCGAGCTGTGCTTGCCGGATCATCGATCCATCTATGATGTATCCAGTAATCGATCCAGTTTGTTAACACCTACTGTAGTAATCACTCTAATATTCGTGTTTGTTGTTAGTATATACCACTACCTAAGAGTGGTTATCACTTAGCAGCAGCTGGATGGCTTGAACCTCTAGTGGTAGTTCAGTAGAGTAAAGTAACCCCAGCTCTGCTCTGCTACACATGACGAAGTCAGCAGATTATTGTTTAGATCAGTAACGTAACAGGAAGCAGGTGACCGTAGTCTGTGACCAGGTTAAGTACAAATCTGGACGAATGCAGAAAAAACAAATGCAAATAGATATACTACTACCAGTATCGTTTTCTCATTCATGGCGGTGGTTCGACCAAATATGATGGCTCCAGGCTCCAACACAAGAAAGGAAAATGCATGTTTAGGTCAGGTGGTTGGCACTATCTTACTAGAGCATGCAGACTTCAAGCTCTGTACAAAATACACCACCAACCAACCTAATCCAAAATACCACTGACAGATAGATCCATGAAGCATCCGACAGCTCAAGGATTAGGATATGTGAAGTAGTAACATATTTGAAATCAAGAAAAAGGAACACGTTGAAATAATTTTTGGGGGGAAAACCTCAGTGAGATGATAAGAGCATAGTACCTTCCAATAACACATAAAAAAGCAAGAGCAAGCTCGTGTAACCAACAAATTATCAAGAGATTTAACGCATCATGACATCTCGCATTTCCTTTTCAGAGAGTAGGTAGATTGAAAAGAATCCTGAAAAGCTTGAAACCTTCCCGGTGTCAAGCGTAGAAGCCGAAGTAAAATTGTTCCCAGGCTGCCCTATTAATTAAGCTGAAGACTGTTTCCTCCCAGAGTGTTGTCAAGAACCTAGCAACTCAAAAGCCAAAAGAGAACCCTCCTACCCACAAGCAATACCTCGAAGATTCTGGTTGATAAGAGAAATGTCTATGGATCTTTTAATTGGACAACTTCATCGGGACCAGCATCGAGCCAATGCGTATAACATCATCAATCGAGCAACTTGAGCAGGCTCCACTCATCTGGGCACTAATTGCTGGAGAACAGTGCTCCACGATGATCTTCTTTTCTTCATAAATCGTCTCTGGAATTGCTGATGCACTGTGCGCCAAGGCATTCTTGACTTCAGCTGGATACTCTTCAGGTGCTTCTGATGAGGCGTTGGCAGCAGTCTGCGGGTGCTCTGTTTCAGCTGGGGCGATTTCAGCCTCCTGCCAGGTTAGCTTTCGTCCATCCAGAGCAGCCGGTATGTTTGATTTCACGACATTCTCATGAGCCTGCTTTCCATAGCTGATGCTTTTTTTTCTCTGTGCATATGTCTTGGCAGAATCCAAAACAAGGTTCCCAGATTCCTGCTGCGTATCCAAATTTACATTCTGTAGCTTGCCTGTCTGATCGTGCGTCTCCCTGATAATTCTGTCCACCAGTGCTCTGTCAGGTTTGGGCTGCCTAGGAACATACGCATGAGCCGAGTGCATCTTAGGGACAGGTATGAAACGTGGAGCATCACCACTAAGCTTAGATCTCGTGTAATTTCTGTATCTTTCTTCTTCCTCCTCATACATTGTGAAGTGATCAAGCAAGCATTCATTTGCACTGGTAGATTTGAAGATCTTGAGCATACAAGTTCCAGGGCAATAGTGTATCTGTGAGTAAAACATAGTGGAGATCACAGAGTAAGACCAAGGTAAATGGCATTAAAAGATATGTTGTTGGTCAAGCTCTACTATAGCAAAATGCTAACTAAATAAAACCATTATCATTGATATTTTTTCAAGAAAAAAACCCTCATTGGTGATAACTGTATCCAATGAAACAAAGCTATCCAGTAATATTGATTTAGGATGCTACTTTCATTTTCTGTTTGTTTGTGAAAGCAATGTGCAGGGTTAGTACTGAAATTGCATGCAAGCACTTACTCCCTCCGTTCAGAAATATAAGACATTTTAGCTCTGTGAAATGAATATATCTAGACCTTTTTTAGTGTATAGATTCGTAAAGGTTCGGAATGAACCTATACACTAAAAGGGGTCTAGATACATTCGATTCACAAAGCTAAAACATCTTATATTTCTGAACGGAGGGAGTATATGCTTAGAACCACAATCACGTACAGTGAATAATAATCATGTCTCGTAACAAATGTGTTAAATGTAAAGCAAACTAGTGAGGTACTATGAGAGCGAACATGCCTCTTGTGTATCTCTGCTGAATGTGACAGGCTTCTGTTCATTGTTCTGCAGTAAGATCGGTTGTAAGGTGGTGTTTGGTATATTCTTTATAATGTGCCACTTCACAGGAAAGCTTCCTGTCCATTTATCCTGGCTCCAAAAGTCCATGTTCTTTTGAAAATCCACAGGGCCAACCATCTCAGCAACACCGCAGAAATGGGAACTTTGAGTGACCTGTTAAACAATGATTCAGGTTCCGCAATTCAAGCTCAAGAGCGGCATAGACTAGAACAGGCAATACACCTTAGATAAAGACAAACTCACCGAAAAGAACAGGAAAACCGGACACAAGGAAGAAGTAGAACTACTTGCAGCTATCATTTGAGCATCTTTAAATGCACGATCCAGCCTCTGGTTTCCAAGAAGAGAACTCGACCAGACACCATATTTGATGGATTTATGAACATTTGCCTCGCTATAAGACTTGATAACAAAGAATTTTGCATTGGGATACATCAGCTGGAAGTCGTCTCTGTTATACTGATCAGTCCTAATGATGATTTCACCCTGTGGATTGCCAATATGCAGCATTGATGTATAGGATTTGACAACTATTTCTGATGGCATCGAACTTCTTGCCTTTTTTTCTTGACCAATCTTCTGCCCATGGGGTGAACTCAACTTTCCAGTGAAACCGTTTACATAGCTTCTGTGCTTCGAGCTTGGTTGGAGTTTCTCAGCTATAACTATCTTACGAAGGTCTGATCCAACATTTGAAGCCTTATAATTGTATGATGAATTAGCCTGCTGCGACGACTTGACAGAAGGAAATCCCACATGTAGAGAGTGTCGTGATGCCTAATCATAACAAGATAGTCAATAACACATGGAATATTACAAGACTTTATTTTGTATGAGAACAGAGGTGTGGAAGAGACGGTCATGGCATCAGAATGTCTGACAGAGCATGAGTATGAATACATGCATCCATTAGTAACAGTATATCTTCTGCATATGCTGTAACAAACGCAATAATTATCAACACTAACTTCAGTTGAGTAACATAGATATATTGTCTAACCTCCTTCCAAAAATGTCTACTCTAGAAAAGGGCAAAAGAAGACCTCTACCTTGTACTACATCCGTTCCAGAAAAGAAGGCGTATAAATTTTCTAAAAGGTCAAATCGTGTCAAGTTTGACCAAGTTTATACCACAAAACTATCAATTACTATAATACTATGTAGACACAATGTGAAAATATATTTCATAATGTATCTAATGATATAGATTCGACAGCATAAATGTTAATATTTTTTCAATAAGCTTGGTCAAACTTAACACCATTTTACTTCTCAGAAATTTATATGCCTTGTTTTTTGGAACAGAGGTAGTACAACAAATGGATTGACAGGCAGGAGGGCATTAACAGGACCTTGCTATCTAAGTTCAACTGTAGGATAAAATAGAAGAAACACTCAACAGTTGCAGCTATGAGGACATATTGCATACCTGTGGAGCACGACGAAGTTTAGCAGGCACCATAGTTCGAGCTGCTAGATCTTGCTTCCATGGATCTGAACTATGCGGTTGTGCCGTTGACAGCATAGCACGGTCTTCGTTTTTTTTTGGAGAAACGCTAGTTGATTGTAGAGATGGATTCCATGCAACAGGAAAACTTTGGCCTTGTCCACTGGGAATGAACAAGTTATCAGTGTATGTGAGAGTTTTCGACGTGCTAGCTAGGCCCCACTGTGGAGCAGATGGAAGAACATCGTAGCGTGGTGTAGGAACTGGTTGATGGTATGTGATGTCAGCAGTCTTAGCAAGATATTCTTGGCCTCCAGGAAATCTGCCGTCAGCTATAGGTTCTGAAAGGTAAGGGCCAAGGGGAGAATGTGCAATCCCATAGCCACGGAATACATAATACGAGCATGGTGTGCCTTCAGCCTGCTGGCCCTGTCAAAGGACAAGCACCTACCTAATCAAACACATCGGGAAACAACTGCATCAAGAATGAAACACGCACTTAGGTGTACTAACCGAATAATGTAGATCTTGATCTCCACAACCCCAAAGTGGCTGGTGCTCATACAAGTCAGCAGGCAGATTAATTTCTGCAATGAAGAGAGTAAAATTCAGGTTGCCACATCAAGTAACAAATTCCACTAGCAAGACATCGCATAATCAAGAAATCATCAGGCCGATATTACCATCTGGTGCATATGGAGTTGGATAGTAAGTTGCCGTGGCAGGAAAGCAGAATTCCTCTCCAAATATTAGCTCCGGGTTTTCCTCAAAATCCATGGAGTGCAGTTACTCTGAAAGAACGAGCTGGTGTTCAGAAACTGAAAACATCATATGACCAGTTATCACCACAATTGGCAACATGGCATCTGTACATACAAGGCAACAACACCAACATTCACAATCATCTTTAGTAGCACATGTGCCTTTCCAATTATTAATTGATTTCATATTGCTCCTCAAGTCTCTATCTACAAAAACATGGAGCAAGCCCACACAAGCATCAAACCACCTATTCAGCCAGTCAAATATAAAATTCTTACGACAGAATTGACCATGAAACAGTAATTCTTATGCATCCGTTAAAAGTAGAACAGTGAACAAATTATTAACTACAAAACCTGCTAATGCACCATCATTTCTGCCCACTGGGAAATAAGTGAAAAACTCAGCAAAATTCAATCATCACAACCTCCAACAGCATGATAACAGACATACAAGAATCAATGATATTTACAACAAACCCGTTAAGCTAGCTATGCAACTACACAAGCAATTAAAACAATGATAACTGCAAATCTGCAGCAACTCAAACAATCACTAATCCGTGGCTAGACATCAACCTGAAGCCACTCACAACTAGTGCCACCTTCATATTTCCTCTATTCGTAGAAAACCAAGCACACCAAACATTCAGCTACGAATTAGTTATGGAAAAATTCGACATCCCAAGTTTTCTACCCCTAATAACCCCAACAAAAAATGCTGCGTGAACTGCAAAAGTAGTCCCTTGATCACAAATGCACCTCCATTTCACACCCAACGGGCAAACAAAACAAACCAAAGCACACAGTGCCAGGACCGCCTAAGCGAAGCAGGGAACCCTAGATCGTTCGACACCGATCCACCACAAATCCCCAGCCCCACGGAACATGATCCGACCGCTCCACCAAGAAATTGAACCCTTGCTGCACCCGCCGGAAGCGGAAACCCACAGGACAGCCCCACCGCAAGGGAGTAGTAGTACGCCGTACGGACAAAACAGCGGAAAGAAGGGTTTGGGTCGGGCGAGAGAGCAGGCTCGCTGACACCGAACCCCGTCGCACATGATCGGAGCACGCCACTGACGGACCAAACCCTCGCTGCACCGTACCCCTGTAGCGGAAACGCCCAACCCAAGCAAGCGAGCAGCACGCAGTACGGGTTCGCTGAGAGAGCTCACCAGCACTGAAGCGGGAGCGTACGGTTGCTTCCCCGACGGTGTTTGCCGCCGGCGGCCGAGGCCGAAACCCTAGCGGAGAGAGGGGCGGAGGCGGCGAGGAGGAGGAGCGGAAGCGAAAAGCGGGAAAAGAAGCGTGGAAGCGGAGGAGGCCAGTGCCGGGGTGCGGATGCGGTGGTGTTGCGAACTTGCGATGCGCAAGTACACTCATCTGCTTTCACTTGCATGTGGGGCCTGTTAGTGGGACCGGGTAGGCAGTGGGAGAGAGAAAAGCCAGGCTGTAGGAACTGACGGTGACGGCCGCTGGGTTTTTGCACGGAGAAAGAGAAGGAGAGGGGATATTGATCCCCATTTCTCTAAGAATTATTTCGACACGACGGGAGATTGATCAGATCAGGGGCGGAGCTCCCAGTAGGGCAAGATGGACAGCTGTCCTACCTTAATTTTTGTTAATAAGATTTAAATGCACATGTTTTTTCTGAATATTTTGAGTGGTTATACACTGAAAATAGACCTCGTATGACAAAGTTATGCTTATTTTAGTGAACGTTACGCAAAACTAATTCCGAAGTGAAACAAAAACTTGGTGTAATCTAGTTTTAAACCAACTCTTTCACTTTTCAATAGCTAATTCTAAATCTAATAAAACTCGACTCTAAACGATGTCCTACATGGATATCTAAGGAGGACCTGGGAGTAGTTTGTCCACCTTATGGCATGTGGCCAAAACCAACTCTAATTATGTGACAGTTTATGTTGTATGTTTTTACTTTGGCGTGTATAAACTATTGATCTAAAATTGAATTTACATGCTTGTTCAACTGGAGAAATGATGGTTTAGATCCCTCCTGAAATATGTGAATCGCGCAAAAAATGACATCACAATCCTAAGTATGGATAAAATGGTAGAAATATGAGTAAAAAGTCATTAAAAACAAGAAGACACAAGGTCACTATTGATTATTTCGGAGCATGGACACATTCTATTTTTCTATAGAATCAACACAACTGATTTTGACCGTCGCATTTATGATTTGTCGTTAGAGTTGCTTCATAACTTCTTGTTTTGACTCAAGTGATTCATTTTATAGATTCAATGTGAATATGATTTCTCGGCTTGCGGAGATTTATCATGGAGATGAGCATGAGCCTATATAAGATAGCCTTGAGATATTCGTTATTCATATGCGGAGAATTAAAGACTTCGAACATTGTCTTACTATTGAATGATAAATCATGCTTCATATCGTTTATCGCCTTGTTGAGTTAGCATTGCTTTTACTGGTGGGTACAACAATAGTTGAAAGGGTTTTCTCAATGGCAAAGATCATCAAGACCGAGTTGGTATTTTTTTTAGAGTTCGTCCTACATCACATTTTTTCGTCCTACCTCACATTTTTTTCGTCCTTCGCCACTGGATCAGATCAACCTTGCAACTGACTCGTGCTCTGTTTACAGATCACATGGTGGTTTAATGATTTGGTGACTTTCCTTTAAAAAAATTGCATTAATTCAACTGCACATGTAAAATTATTACTTTACAAGAATTTATTTACACTTGTTGGAATATTAGACAATTTCCACGTCAGATTAATTGTCGAAATCATCATTATGTAAGCACTGGTAGATCTAAACGCATACGGCCAAACAACCATTATCTAGTAGATCTGAATATCTAGCAAGAACTAGTGCATACAAAGAGAGGAATAGCACGTACAGGTTGACCGAGAAGGTTGTCATCGCAGCAGCACATTGTTCCTTGTTGATGTCGCCCATGGTACTGATTACGTCGTTGGTTGATGAAGAAGAACATACGAACGGAGGCGAGCAGTCGCGTCGAGACGCTTTCCAAAAACCTTATCGTCTGTCTCTCGGTGCAGGATCTCAAATGACAGGGTTTCGGAGGCCTGCTCTCCTGGACAGCAGTGCACGTAGCCGTCGGGATGAGGAAGCCTAGAGAGCACCGCAACAAAAGAAACAGGACGAGAGAGACTGAGGAAAGAGCTGGATTCATCTAGATATGTCTGTCTCTCGTTCTATAGCCTGGGAGGTGAGCCGACCGAGTAGCCACGCTACCAGACCTTTTGGGCAGTCATTAAACATAATCTGATGAATCCTTTTGCATAGCTGCATAAAGATAACCTATTTTGTACAAGCTCAACTTTGGTGCAGTCACCTTGTTGCCGAAAAAAGAGAATGTAGTGCAAATTCAGCAATATAGACCTATTTGTTTACTTAATGTTAGCTTCAAAATATTGAAAAACATTGGAGACAGTGGATCCCCTTGCCTGAATCCTTTTCTAGTCTGAAAATAATGACCAATGTTATCATTAACTTTAATGGCCACACTTCCGTCTCGAGCGAAATTATCAATCCACTTACACCATAGAGGATCAATACCTTTCATACGAAGAACCTGCTGCAAGAAAGGACACTTGACCTTATCATATGCCTTTTCAAAATCAATTTTGAAAAAAAATCCCATCTAATTTCTTTCTTTGCAGCTCATGAATAGTTTCATGTAAAACAATGACCCCTTCCAGAATATATCGTCCAGGCATAAAAGTCGTTTGAGTTGGTTGAATAATTTTGTGAGCAATCATAGAAATACGGTTTGTAACGACCTTAGTAAAGCTTTTGAAGCTAACATTAAGTAAACAAATAGGTCTATATTGCTGAATTTGCACTGCATTCTCTTTTTTCAGCAATAGGGTGACCACACCAAAGTTGAGCTTGTACAAAGATATGTTATCTTTATGCAGCTGTGCAAAAAGATTCATTAGATCATGTTTAATGACTACCCAAAAGGTCTAGTAGAATTCCGCAGGGAACCCATCCGGACCCGGCGCCTTATTATGCTCCATTGAGAAAATAGTGTCGTAAACTTCTTGTTCAGAAAACATACTAGCTAGAATCTCGCTTTCCTCTGGTGACACCTGTGGTATGTCCTCATTTCTCTCTTCCATGAGCATGTAACTTTTGGGAGTCGGCTCCCCAAATAGTTGTTTATAATATTCAGCAAAAATGTAGTCTTCCACAAAACGAGTTTCTAACTCGAACTCGATTCACGAAACGCGACGCGTGTGCGAACGAGGCGAGGCGGGCGGAAGAGGAGGAGGAGTGCACGTGGACTCCTTCTCTTCTCACTCACTTAGTGGGAGTGAAACAACTCACCTTATAAGCTGGTCCAACTCTCTCCCAACTAGCAATGTGGGACTAAACTTTGTCTCCCAGAGAGCTCCCAAGCTACCATAGTAGATGGGCCTTGAGATTTCAGGATTTATTAGGCTACATGGGCCATAGCCTATATAAATCTAACAATCCCCCACTAGATCTCAGAGGCACATCATATGGCTTATTAGTTCCAATCACTATTTAATATACCTGCAGTTCAGTGGAGGCTGTTAAGTTGAACTTCCACCTAGACAAAGAGATACGCTTACTATAACTGAATAATGGACTGTGCCTTGAATTGTCAGTCTTGCGCAACAAGTTTCACTCAATGCCGTTACCGGTACTTGGCTACCATAGGCTACACCTCAGGTGGAGCTTATAAGTCATATGCCTCGACTTTTCACGAGCTTCCTAGAGATTCAACCAATTCTCATACATTGTGACCAGCAGTGTAGCTCATATAGGAGAACATCATTTTGCGGCCCGAAAGTTGATGCGCCCAGGCAACGCGGTATCCAAGTTGCCTATAATCAGCAGCGATGACTACAGTTGCATGCCAAATACTCAGAGGGTCTTTTTCGGCACGAAATCAACTTTATGTTTTAATACAAAATATCAGGCTAACGGCTGTCAAGTTGGCCCCCTGTCAGTTTTCGCCATTATGTCGCTCCCGTCACTTAGGCGTGGTGGCTGTCACGTAGGCTTGTAGCGCTGGCGTAGTGGATAGGATAACACGACCGACCCAGTGTATTGATGTGACAAAACATGACACATATATCGTCATTATAATTATTTTTTATTTACTCAGAAGCTGGAACGGTCACCACCACGGGTCTCTCCTTTGGACTTCCGTCCTCGTCATTAACCACTACCTTAGAAACGCATTGACGGTTCCACTGTTTCCCTGTCTTGCAGAAATCACTCTTCTTCTTCCTGTCATCTGTCTTTTTCTCGTCTTCTCCTTGCCGCCATGGAAGGTCGTCGCACTCTAGAGATAAGCTTCACTATCCATGACAATAAGAAGATAGACGTTGTCTACACCAACAAGGAGAAGACAGTGGTGTGAGTCTGGAGGATGTACAAGGGTTGGCTTAAGAAAGACGAGGACAAGTTTGTGGGATTGGACCTCGAGTACACTCTAGAGGACCCATATGAAGGGAATGAAGTCGTCGTCATTCAACTGGCCATAAGGAAACACGTCCTCGTCTACCACTTCTCTCGGTTTGTAGATCTGCTCTCTGTAGTTAACCGCTTTTAGGGTTTTCTCCTCTTGTTCTTTATCCATTTGCTCATCTTGCAACTACTAAATTTTATTTAGAACTAAATAAATTATGATAAGACAATATTGAGAGTGTCTTGATCTTGCATTTACTAAACTTTTTAAAATTATATTCAGATGATGATCTTGCATTGAAAAAATATTTGTAGTTATAAATTTTGGTGATAACAAACTACATACTTTCAGGACTGACAGGAATTGTCCGGCGCTGCGTCAGTTCCTTGTAGAAAAAAGAATTATTTTCTGCACTATCGACAATACAACTGATTTTTTGAAATTTCATCAAGACGGAATTACAATTCCTGCGCACAACTGGATCGATATTCAGAGTCTTGTCAAGATCATAGGAGGCTCGAGGAAGGATGGAACGGTATCACTCGCAACTAGAATCCTCGATAAGTTGTACGACAGAATGAAGCAGATTTCCCTACGGATAGACACAATTTTTGAAAGGAGTGGCTGTTATCTGATATAAACCTGAAGTATGCAGCCATAGATGCTTACGTGACCTACCAGCTGTACAAGAAGATCCATTTCTTTCTATGTTATCTCGTGTTTTGCCCTATTTGCAAGAGAGAAGACGAGATTAGGGAAGCCTTTTATAGAAAATACAGAATAGCTGAGTTTGAAGCTAAATATGCAAAAAAATGGCTGCATCTGAAGCAGCTAACAGAGAGGCTGCAGAAGTAGCTGACAGAGAGCTTACAGCTGAAGCAGAAGCAGCTGATAGAGAGGTTGCAGCTGAAGCAGCAAATAGAGAGGCAGCATCTTCTAGCAGCAACAATTAGGCCTATGATGCACCGCTAATTGTGCTGCATGATGCTGAAGATAGGGAAGCCAAGTCAGATCCCATGTGGGACGAACTTGCATTTCGTGAGCTGTAGAGTGCCAATAATGTAATATCCACCTGGAATGATCGTAGTTGGTCGCCTAGGAACGATGGCAAGTGCCTCAAGTCGTTTGATAAGAAGTGAATTAAATTTTACTCCTTTGTGTTATGTTTCTGTTTTGTGGAACTCAGTTAGCTTGTCAAGATGGCTAGCACCTCAAATGAGAGTAGTAAAATAAATTTTACTTCTTTGTGTTATGTTTCTGTATGTGTCTGATAGCTTGTCAAGATGGCAGCTCGTTAACTAGCAGTTTGAAAGAGTACCTTTTTCTTCTCTTGCTAAACATATATGTTTCATTTTTCCCAAATTGGTAGCAAATCTAGAGAAGCTTCTCTCTTCGATAATTCGTTCCCTTTTGGACCTTTTTTGCCTTCGATCTAGTAGCAAATCTAGAGCAGCAAATCACACCTGGCAGAATACATTCATTCAGAAAACAAAACAAATGTAGATATAGTTGTGCGTAGCTAAATAGGATATAGCGATAGAAAGTAGGTTGCTTAATGAGGTTCGATACATTCAACCCCTTCCTTGTGTGTAGAAATAGGATACAAGCAAAATATAGAAAATCAAAAGAAGCTGCTTAGCAGCAACAGACACGTTCACCCCCCCTTGCATGCGCATGCGCCTCTGCCTTCTCCCGCTGGCGCTTCCTCCACTTCTTTCCCCCCAGTCCCTTGATCTTGGGGGCCTTGGGCTTGATCGGAGGCATGCGACCCTCTTCGATGGCCACCCGCTGGAGGTGCTGAGAGCCTGGTGTTTAGTGATGTAGGCATTGACGTTCACGGTCTAGCCGACTTTGGGGGTGCCGGAGCTCGGGCCCTTTGCATGCATCATGACGTAGTTGAAGTTGGTGCCGGCGAGACTCGTCCTGCAGAAGGGGCAACTGTAGACGCTGCCAACGAAGAAGGCGTCGTACTGGCTGGCCTGCAGCCTCCTCAACACCTGACGAGTCTTGGTGTGCCTGGACTCGTCATCGATGCAGACGTCGCTACCGTAAACCTATTGGAAGAAAAGGAAAGGGGAGGATTAGATGATGTAAGAAGATCGAGCAATCGAAATGCAAACAAGCGAATCCTAATAAACCAAGATCTAGCATCCAACGATGAGAACGGGAGAAGAACCAGGGAAGGGAAGCAAACCCTAGTTACCTTCGACCATGGGTCATCGATGCCGGTGTTGTAGGGGTTCACCGGAGCGATGTACTCCTCTAGATCATGGGGGTCCCAGAAGAGCTGGATCTGCTTGTGACCGGTGGGGGCCTTCTCGCTGGCGAGGGGGGCTCCTCACCGGCGGCTACATCGTTAGCAGGGACGGGGGCCTGGACGGGAACGGCGGCTGCCGTCGATGCCTCGACGGGAGCCTGGACGGGGACAGTGGCTACTTTCAACGCGTCGAGGAGGGCTGGGACGGAGACGGGGGCCTCCTCTCCGGTGGTCTTGGAGGCAACGATGGCCACCGTATCCTCCTCCGCCATCACCGGCGCAGACGGGGTTTTCTCGGGAGTTTGTAGAAGCTAGTGGGACAGTGGAGAGGGTTGCATGAGGACCGAGGAGAGTGAGCGAGAGTGAGAGTGGGTGTGCGGAGAGGGGCTCTATAGTTAAGGTGAATGGAACCAAGGCATGTTTCATTGCACCACCATGCAACGCGCCGCGCAGGCTACTGCACCGTGCATCGCGACACACGCACGGTACGTCACGTTTTTTCCCGGGCCATGCATGGCAGTTCTGTATTGAGCCGCATGCAAAGGGCGCATACACAATTTCTATGTACAAAGTTTGACACGGCCATAAAATTGGCAATAATTAAAAGGGGAAATGTAGAGGAGAAGGTAGGTGGCTGTACGACGAGATTTGTGGGGTTGTGCTAGATCGGGTAGAGGGATGTGTTGATGACTGCGAGTGACTCGATGAAGGCGGAGATGTTAGGTCTCGTTGAGCTTAGCTCTTCGGCCTCTGGCTAACGCGTGGAAGTTTCTTATGGTGGGGACCAGTTGGAAGTGAGATTGAGAGCCGCTGCGTAAAAAATGGGATATGTCTTATTAAAATCAAGTGGCCATAAATTGCAGCTGCCCATCGACGACCGTGCACTCGATGACGCATGTGTTGTGGCATAGTAGTAGTAGTAGTAGTAGTAGTAGTAGTAGGCTTTTCAGACTTGATTAAACATGACATGACCAGTTGACGACTTTTTCCATGGACGGCTTCATGTTCCTTCTTGTAGAAGTCTCGCTGAGGGGGACGTCCGTGCTGTCTCACGCTGTACTGTGAAGGGCAGGACGTGTGCAATGATCCTCGTTGGATCACACAGGATCAAAGGTTGGGGCACACGTTCCGCGTGACAACTATGGCAACCAATCATGGCGTAGCAGACAGAGTAAGCACAAGTTTGGGCTTCTACGAAAGAGAGAGGGGGCAAAACTGAGTAGTATCAAAAAACCACGGGCAAAACTAAGTAGTACAAAAAATGGAAAGTGAGTGTCTTGTACAATTAAATACATCGTGGCATACATCAAATTATGCCAAGATAGATCCACTAGAGTTCATTGGATGTGTGTTCTTTTCATAAACCACATGGATCCACTAGAGTCATTGCATGTGTGTTATTATCATAAACCATATGGGTCCACTAGTGTCATTGTATGTGTGTTCTTTTCATTAACCACACCTAGAGTTCATTGCATGTGTGTTCTTTTCACAAACCACATATGGATCCACCAGAGTTCATTGCATGTGTGTCATTTTCATAAACCACATATGGATCCACCAGAGTTCATTGCATGCGTGCTCTTTTTATTAACCACACCTAGAGTCATTGCATGTGTGTTCTTTTCAAAGACCACATATGGATCCACTAGAGTTCATTGCATGTCCGTTCTTTTCACAAACTACACATGGACCCACCAGTGTCATTGCATGTGTGTTCTTTTCACATACCACATACGGATCCACCAGAGTTCATTGCATGTGTGTTCTTTTCACAAACCACCTATGGATCCACCGGTGTCATTGCATATGTGTTCTTTTCATTAACCACAGCTAGAGTCATTTCATGTCTATTCTTTTCATTAACCACAGCTAGAGTCATTGCATGTTTTTTCTTTTCACAAACCACATGGATCCACCAGTGTCATTGCATGTGTGTTCTATTCATTAACCACAGCTAGAGTCATTGCATGTGTGTACTTTTCACAAACCATAGCCAGAGTCATTGCATGTCTGTTCTTTTCACAAACCACATATGGATCCACCAGAGTTCATTGTATGTGTGTTCTATTCACAGACCACATATGGATCCACCAGAATTCATTGCATGTCTGTTCTTTTCACAAACCACATATGGATCCACTAGAGTTCATTGCATGTATGTTATTTTCATAGACCACATATGGATCCACCAGAGTTCAATGCGTGTGTGTTCTTTTCACAAACCACAACTAGAGTCATTACATGTGTCTTCTTTTCACATACCACATATGGATTGACTAGAGTTCATTGCATGTCTATTCTTTTTGCATACCACATATGGATCCACCATAGTTCATTGCATGTGTGTTCTTTTCACAAACCACCTATGGATCCACCAGTGTCATTTCATGTGCGTTCTATTCATTAACCACAACTAGAGTCATTGCATGTCTATTGTTTTCACAAACCACATATGGATCAACCATAGTTCATTGTATGTCTGTTCTTTTCACAAACCACAGATGGATCCACCGGTGTCATTGCATGTCTGTTCTTTTCACAAACCACACATGGATCCACACGTGTCATTGCATGTGTGTTCTTTTCACACACCACATATGGATCCACCAGTGTCATTGCATGTGTGTTCTTTTCATTAACCACAACTAGAGTCATTGCATGTATGTTCTTTTTATTAACCACAACTAGAGTCATTGCATGTCTGTTCTTTTCACAAACCACATATGGATCCACCAGAGTTCATTGCATGTATGCTATTTTCATAGACCACATATGGATCCATGAGAGTTCATTGCATGTGTGTTCTTTTCACAAACCACAACTAGAGTTATTGCATGTGTGTTCTTTTCACGGACCACATATGGATCCACCACAGTTCATTGCATGTCTGTTCTTTTCACAGACCACATATGGATCCACCATAGTTCATTGCATGTCTGTTCTTTTCACACACCACCTAAGGATCCACCAGTGTCGTTGCATGTGTGTTATTTTAATTAACCACAAGTAGATTCATTGCATGTTTGTTCTTTTCATAGACCACATATAGATCCACCAGAGTTCATTGCATGTCTGTTCTTTGCATAGACCACATATGGATCCACCAGAGTTCATTGCATGTGTGTTCTTTTCACAAACCACCTATGGATCCTACATGCCATTGCATGTGTGTTCTTTTCGTTAACCACATCTAGAGTCATTGCATGTGTGTTCTTTTCACAAACCACATATGGATCCACGAGAGTTCATTGCATGTCTGTTCTTTTCACAAACCACATATGGATCCACCAGTGTTCGTTGCATGTGTGTTCCTTTCACAGACCACATATGGATCCACCAGAGTTCATTAAATGTCTGTTCTTTTCACAAACCACATATGGATCAACTAGAGTTCATTGCATGTATGTTAATTTCATAGACCACATATGGATCCACTAGAGTTCATTGCATGTGTGTTCTTTTCACAAACCACAACTAGAGTCATTGCATATGTGTTCTTTTCACAGACCACATATGGATCCACTAGAGTTCATTGCATGTCTGTTCTTTTCACAAACCACACATGGATCCACACGTGTCATTGCATGTGTGTTCTTTTCACACACCACATATGGATCCACCAGTGTCATTGCATGTGCGTTCTTTTCATTAAGCACAACTAGAGTCATTGCATGTATGTTCTTTTTATTAACCACAACTAGAGTCATTGCATGTCTGTTCTTTTCACAAACCACATATGGATCCACCAGAGTTCATTGCATGTATGCTATTTTCATAGACCACATATGGATCGACGAGAGTTCATTGCATGTGTGTTCTTTTCACAAACCACAACTAGAGTTATTGCATGTGTGTTCTTTTCACGGACCACATATGGATCCATCACAGTTCATTGCATGTCTGTTCTTTTCACAGACCACATATGGATCCACCAGAGTTCATTGCATGTCTGTTCTTTTCACACACCACCTAAGGATCCACCAGTGTCATTGCATGTGTGTTATTTTAATTAACCACAAGTAGAGTCATTGCATGTTTGTTCTTTTCATAGACCACATATAGATCCACCAGAGTTCATTGCATGTCTGTTCTTTGCGTAGACCACATATAGATCCACCAGAGTTCATTGCATGTGTGTTCTTTTCACAAACCACCTATGGATCCTACATGCCATTGCATGTATGTTCTTTTCGTTAACCACATCTAGAGTCATGGCATGTGTGTTCTTTTCACAAACCACATATGGATCCACGAGAGTTCATTGCATGTCTGTTCTTTTCACAAACCACATATGGATCCACCAGTGTTCGTTGCATGTGTGTTCCTTTCACAGACCACATATGGATCCACCAGAGTTCATTGCATGTCTGTTCTTTTCACAAACCACATATGGATCAACTAGAGTTCATTGCATGTATGTTAATTTCATAGACCACATATGGATCCACTAGAGTTCATTGCATGTGTGTTCTTTTCACAAACCACAACTAGAGTCATTGCATATGTGTTCTTTTCACAGACCACATATGGATCCACTAGAGTTCATTGCATGTCTGTTCTTTTCACATACCACATATGGATCCACCAGAGTTCATTGCATGTGTATTCTTTTCACAAACCACCTATGGATCCACCAGTGTCATTGCATGTGTGTTCTTTTCATTAACCACATCTAGAGTCATTGCATGTCTGTTCTTTTCACAAACCACATATGGATGCACCAGAGTTCATTGCATGTCTGTTCTTCTCACAAACCACATATGGATCCACAGTGTCATTGCATGCATGTTCTTTTCACAAACCACACATGGATCCACAAGTGTCATTGCATGTGTGTTCTTTTCATAGACCACATATGGATCCACTAGTGTCATTGCATGTGTGTTCTTTTCATTAACCACAACTAGAGTCATTGCATGTGTGTTCTTTTCATTAACCACAGCAAGAGTCATTGCATGTCTGTTGTTTTCACAAACCAGATATGGATCCAGCAGAGTTCATTGCATGTATGTTATTTTCACACACCACATATGGATCCACCATAGTTCATTGCGTGTGTGTTCTTTTCAGAAACCAAAACTAGAGTCATTGACTGTGTGTTCTTTTCACATACCACATATGGATCCACTAGAGTTCATTGCATGTTTGTTCTTTTCACAAAACACACATGGATCCACCAGTATCATTGCATGTGTGTTCTTTTCATAGACCACATATGGATCCACCATAGTTCATTGCATGTTTGTTCTTTTCACAAACCACCTATGGATCCATCAGGGTCATTACATGTGTGTTCTTTTCATTAACCACAACTAGAGTCATTGCATGTCTGTTATTTTCATTAACCACAGCTAGAGTCATTGCATGTCTGTTCTTTTCGCAAACCACATATGGAACCACCAGAGTTCATTGCATGTATGTTATTTTCAAAGACCACATATGGATCCACCAGAGTTCTTTGCATGTGTGTTCTTTTCACAAACCACAACTAGAGTCATTGCATGTGTGCTCTTTTCACGGACCACATATGGATCCACCAGAGTTCATTGCATGTCTGTTCTTTTCACAGACCACATATGGATCCACCAGAGTTCATTGCATGTGTGTTTTTTTCACAAACCACCTATGGATCCACCAGTGTCGTTGCATGTGTGTTCTTTTCATTAACCACAACTAGAGTCATTGCATATCTGTTCTTTTCATAGACCACATATGGATCCACCAGAGTTCATTGCATGTTTGTTCTTTTCACAAACCACACATGGATCCACCAGTGTCATTGCATGTGTGTTCTTTTCACATACCACATATGGATCCACCAGGGGTTATTGCATGTGTGTTCTTTTCACAAACCACCTATGGATCCACTAGTGTCATTGCATGTGTGTTATTTTCATTAACCACAACTAGAGTCATTGTATGTCTGCTCTTTTCATTAACCACAGCTAGAGTCATTGCATGTCTGTTCTTTTCACAAACCACATGGATCCACCAGTGTCATTGCATGTGTGTTCTTTTCATTAACCACAGCTAGAGTCATTGCATGTCTATTGTTTTCACAAACCAAATATGGATCAACTAGAGTTCATTGCATGTCTGTTCTTTTCATATACCACATATGGATCCACCAGAGTTCATTGCATGTGTGTTCTTTTCACAAACCACCTATGGATCCACTAGTGTCATTGCATGTGTGTTTTTCTCATTAACCACAGCTAGAGCATTGCATGTGTGTTCTTTTCACCAACCACATATGAATCCATCAGAGTTCATTGCATGTGTGTTCTTTTCACAAACCACCTATGGATCCACTAGTGTCATTGCATGTGTGTTCTTATCATTAACCACACCTAGAGTCATTGCATGTGTGTTCTTTTCATTAACCACAGCAAGAGTCATTGCATGTCTGTTGTTTTCACAAACCAGATATGGATCCAGCAGAGTTCATTGCATGTATGTTATTTTCACACACCACATATGGATCCACCATAGTTCATTGCATGTGTGTTCTTTTCAGAAACCACAACTAGAGTCATTGACTGTGTGTTCTTTTCACATACCACATATGGATCCACCAGAGTTCATTGCATGTGTGTTCTTTTCACAAACCGCCTATGGAATCACCCGTGTCATTGCATGTGTGTTATTTTCATTAACCATAACTAGAGTCATTGTATGTGTGTTCTTTTCATTAACCATAGCTAGAGTCATTGCATGTCTATTCTTTTCACAAACCAAATATGGATCAACCAGAGTTCATTGCATGTCTGTTCTTTTCATATACCACATATGGATCCATAAGAGTTCATTGCATGTGTGTTCTTTTCACAAACGACCTATGGATCCACTAGTGTCATTGCATGTGTGTTCTTCTCATTAACCACAGCTAGAGCATTGCATGTGTGTTATTTTCACCAACCACATATGGATCCACCAGAGTTCATTGCATGTGTGTTCTTTTCACAAACCACCTATGGATCCACTAGTGTCATTGCATGTGTGTTCTTATCATTAACCACAACTAGAGACATTGCATGTGTGTTCTCTTCACCAACCACATATGGATCCACCAATGTCATTGCATCTGTGTTCTTTTCATTAACCACAGCTAAAGTTCATTGGATGTTTGTTCTTTTCATACACCACATATGGATCCACCAGAGTTCAATGGATGTATGTTCTTCTCACAAACCACATATGGATCCCCTAGTGTCATTGCATGTGTGTTCTTTTCATTAACCACAACTAGAGTCACTACATGTGTGTTCTTCTCACAAACCACATATGGCTTCACCAGAGTTTATTGCATGTCTGTTCTTTTCACAAACCACACATGGATCCACCAGAGTTCATTGCATGTCTGTTCTTTTCATGAACCACAACTAGAGTCAGTGAATGTCTGTTCTTTTCATAATCCACATGAGCATGTGTGCTCTTTTCATAGACCACATATGGATCCCCTAGTGTCATTGCATGCGTGTTCTTTTCATTAACCACACCTAGGGTCATTGCATGTGTGTTCTTTTCACAAACCACCTATGGATCCACCAGTGTCATTGGATGTGTGTTCTTTTCATTAACCACAGCTAGAGTCATTGCATGTGTGTTCTTTTCACAAACCACATATGGATCCACCAGAGTTCATTGCATGTCTGTTCTTTTCACAAACCACATATGGATCCACCAGAGTTCATTGCATGTGTGTTCTTTTCACAGACCACATATGGATCCACCAGAATTCATTGCATGCCTGTTCTTTTCACAAACCACATATGGATCAACTAGAGTTCATTGCATGTATGTTATTTCACAGACCACATATGGATCCACTAGAGTTCATTGCATGTGTGTTCTTTTCACAAACCACAACTATAGTCATTGCATATCTGTTCTTTTGACAGACCACATATGGATCCACCCAAGTTCATTGCATGTGTATTCTTTTCACAAACCACCTATGGATCCACCAGTGTCATTGCATGTTGATACATTGCAAATGTATCTATAATTTTTGATGTTCCATGCTTGGTTTTATCCACTTTCTTGTGTTTTGTTCCAACTTTGGAGTACTTTTCATATGATTTCTTGGACTAACCTATTAACAAGAGCCATAGTGCCAGCTGCCTATTTTCTGCTGTTTTTGGTTCCAGGAAAGTCAGAAAATGAATATTCTTGGAATTGGACGGGGCAAAAGCCAAAGTGCCTATTTTTTCGGAAGTCATCAGATGCCAGAATACGAGACGGAGAGGGGCTAGAGTCTGGCCACACCACCTGGCCGGGCGGCCAGGCTGGGCCCACGTCAGGGGGTGGTGTGGTGGCCCCTGGCACCCCCTTGGCCTCCCCTTCCGCCTATAAGATTCCCTCGGGACAAAATCCCTAAGGGCCCGATCAAAAATCCATGAAAGAGTCTGTAGCCACCGTCATCTCCATTCCTAGATCGGGAGGGATCTGAAGCTCTTCCCGGCACCCTGCTAGAGAGAGGAATTCACCCTGGAGGCCTTCTTCAGCACCATGCAAGCCTCCTGTGTGATGCGTGAGTAGTTCATCCTTGGACTACGGATCCATGTAGTAGCTAGATGGCTGGTTCTCCTCCTTTGTGCTTTCATGTCTAGATCTTGTGAGCTCCTTTCATGATCAAGATCATCTATTTGTAATTCTGCATGTTGTGTTTGCGGGGATCCGATGGATATTGAGATGCTATTTCAGATTGATTATTGATTCTATCATGTCTTTGTTATTTGTGATCTTGCATGCTTTCCGTTGTTAGTAGCTATCTTGGCCAAGTAGATGCTAGCAACTCCAAGTTAGTATTTATGCTCGATAGTGGGTTCATGCATCTGGTAATCTGGGGAAGTGACAGAAATCTCTAAGGTACTAGATGTGATGTTGCTACTACAGAGAAAACAACAATCCTTTGTTCATAGAACAATCGTATTGTTTACTTTACACGTAGTTCGTAAAGCAATAATCTGTTGCTTGCAAATTAATACTGGAGGGGGTTCGAATGATAACCTGAAGGTGGATTATTAGTCATAGATGCAGTTGGATGACGGTCTATGTATAATGTTGTAATGCCCAATCAAGTCTCAAAGGAGTCAAGATGATTAGTATATGCATGTATTGCTTTCTCGATGTTTGTCAATTGCCCCGCTGTAATTTGTTCACCCAGCATGTTATCTATCTTAAGGAGAGCCACCTCTAGTGAAATGGATCCCGGTTCTTGTCTTTTACATTCAATCTACAATCTTTTACTGCTTTGTGTTTACTTTCTTCAAACTTTTACTTCTTTCCATTCGATACATTTAATCCTTTGTTTTCCGCAAAACATGGTGAGATTGACAACCTCATCGCAAGTTGGGGACAAAGTTCTGTGGTTATGTTGTGCAGGTCTCCACGTTGCTACTAGCACCGGTAGTGCGCCCTGCCAAAGCTCAGCTAGTAACACCTTTGGGGTGTTTCCTTGCTCCTACTAGTTCGATTAAACCTTGGTTTCATAACTGAGGGAAATTTGCTGCTGTGTTCATCATACCTTCCTCTTGGGGTTCCCAACGAGCTCTACATCATCATTGCTCCAACGTTTTTCTGGGCGCCATACTCAGAGCCATCAAGCATTTTTCTGGCACCGTTGCGGGGGAGTCAAGGACATCTTCACAAGGGTAGTCCCTCATAACCAATCTCTTTACTTTGTTATTTTTGTTTTGCTTAGTTTCTTTTTGCTTTGTTTGCTTGTTTCTTTATCAAAAACACACAAAAATTAGTTTTACTAGTTTGCTTTCTTTACCAAAAACACAAAAACATTAAGTCTCCTTTAGTTGTCACCCCTTCCTTAGCTCACCATGTTGATCCCTAAATTCACCTTGAAAGACCTTTCAATTGGTAGTGGTTCTATAATTGGGAAAGATAATATTGAAGAATTCTTTAATCATGTTAGTAAACATGAGGATACTGAGGATAAATCCCTTGCAGAACTTGCTCCAAATTTTGAGATTGCTGCTGCTTCTTTAATTCACATGTTAGAAGCTAGTTTTGTTAACCTCAACCCCTTAATGCAAGTAATGTTTCTTAAGCTTAAAGAATTTGAAGACCCTGAAAAGAGGGATTTTATTCTAGAAACTTTTTTTAAGGAGTTCTATGATGTTGCCAAGGAAGCTAGGAAAGTATTTGAACATTTCAATATGCTAGGCTCATGTGTATATGTTGTTGGTACACGAGAAAAAATGAACAAAACCGAACCTAAAGGGGAGGAACCTAAGATATCAATACCCTTTAAACTAGTAGCAATACATGATGCCATAGAAAAGAATCTTGATTGGATTGTTCTTGCAAATCCTTTTGATGATAATAGTGAACCTAAGAGCATTAAGAGAGGATCCTCTAGAACTTATTTGGATGATATACCTTGCCTTGTTGAAAATATTTTTGGTATTGATCTTAATGCTTCTTCATTTGAGAACACTTGATTCTTTTTCTTGCTTCTTATGCCTAACTTAAAGACGTTAAAGAAAAGTACTTATTGGGAGATAACCCAAACCTTTTAGATGAGTCTTGGAAGTTATTACCTCTGTAATAACCTCTCCTTATCCTTTTTATTTGGTTTTTGTGCCAAGAGTAACCTCTAATGAGAGAGAAGTAATGATTGGAAAAGTTGCTGTCCCAAAACAGATTTCTGTGCTTCACCGTAAATATTCGTGTAAAATCTCTGAACGACTTTTTGAGGCGTAAACTTTTGTGCTTCTGCCCCAGGTTGTTATGTAATGTTCGTTAGTTTAAAACTTTTTTATTTGAGCAAAAGAAGGTCTTCAAAAAAATTCGTATTTACGTGCTGGTCTGTTTTGACAGATTTCTGCCATTTTCTGCATTTGCTTCTTGTTGGTTTCTTTTTGAGTTCTTTTGGGGAATTGAGCTTTTTAAGGGAAGTGCTTTAGTATCTAGTGTTCTAATTGAAGTTTATTGGTGTTATAACTGAACCTTAAGACTTATTTATCTTGAGTGCACTAATGTTGCTAATAAAGATTGTGTGAAGTTTTGTATGAAGGAAAATTTTCAGGTGTATGGAAGGAATGAGTAATGAGATGAAGGATGGACTAAAGCTCAAGCTTGGGGATGCCACGCGTGTCACCCCAAGAAATATCCAAAAAGTACAAGCGTCAAAGCTTGGGGATGCCCAAGGCAGCCCCTTCTTCATCAATAAAAATCCCAGGTTTCTTCCAAACGCTTCATTTTTATTGTTTTATGCACAGTTGTGTTTTTTTGGAGCGTCTTCTTTTTCGTTTTTGTTTTGGGTTTTCGTTTGCTTTGTTTTGCTTAGTTTTCTGAATAAATTGGTTGGACCCCCTCTTTTATACATTGGTTTGCAAATAGTTTGGTTTGGATTGGAAAAGAGTAGGAAAGTTCATACTTATGTGGTAAAAGAGCTTGTTTTTGACTGTGGCCTATGCTTTGTCATGCCATGCTTGATATTATTTTGGATTTATGCTTAGTATTCTTTGTTGTAGCATGACTGGTTATAAACAATTGAGATTGCTTAATGTGCCTTGGATGAATCATGCGTTGTTTTAGCATATTAAAGCATAGTATAGTGGTATTCTCCTTTGATGCTTTATTTGGGTTGACTTGGCGCATGCTCACACCATGTTATGACTATCTCAAGTCACCATAGCCTTTATGATCCTTTAGTTTTCAACTTGTAGTATCACTTTATGCTTTGATCAATGATGTTTTGTCGCTCTGCATGATTATGGCCATTATTGCTCTCTTAGTTTGTCGCTCCTAGTCTTTTGCTAGCCTCCACAACCAAGTATGAGTTCCACTCATGCATCCAACTCCCTAAACCAAGTTATTCCAAAGAGTCCACCATACCTACCTACTAGCTTATGCTATTCCAAGTATATTCATGCTTTTGTTTACCTTCCAAATTAAACTTGTTATGAGAAAACTAGTGATTAAAGCTCTCATGAACTTGATGGCACACTTTACTTTTTTTTGCATCTAATAAACTTGAACCATTGGGTCCTTCTTTTTTGTATATGCTTGCACTTATTTGTTGGGAATTAGCAGAACCATGCTTTCATGGGGAACACTTTCAACATTGCACTTGGTACTTGTACCTAGTTGATATCATGCTCTTTTGTATATGGATGTCGTCGGTGTGAAATGAAAGGGGTGCTTGTAAGTCCATCGAGTTATGTATATGTGTTAGAGAAACGCCTGGGTCGCTGGTCTAATCCATTCTGACATGGTGGAAACCTGCAGCGTAACCATAATGAGCTGTCTATGAAGCATTCTTCTTATAAAAAAGAGTCCTATATTGACAGAAAAGAGAAAAGAGAAAAAAAGAGATTATGAAAAGAGGAAAGAGAGAAAAAAGCACCATATTCCCATGGTAAATAAGAAGAATGCTAAGATGCTCGTTGTCTGCTTGCCTTGTCATTTTGATATGGTGATTCTTCCGTCTCATCGGGCAAGGGGTACCCCGTTGGCGATTCTCAATGATACACATGTACTTACAATGACAACAACTTACCGGTGACTAAACTTGAGTAGCATGAGGAGCGGCCCTCGTATACAAGGGACATGAGATTTCTAACTTATACTTCGTCAATCATGTACACCATAGTTTGTTCAATTTAACCTTAACCACTTCAAGATGCTTATGATAGGGGCAATAAGAGCTAAAAGCTATAAGTACCATAATTTTTGGAAGCTCTTTATGAGACTTTAATCCCTACTTCCTTTTATAAAAAGGCCTTTCTTCCACCATTATATTGAGTCTCCATCTTCTAACTTTATGCACCTTCTTTGAGAGCATAGTGGCCATTCTTAGTTCTATGTGCATTGTCCCAAGATTAGTTGATTGATGCATAACTTGATATTGCTTGTTTTAAACTATTGTATCTAGTCACTCTTATGAACTTTGAAGGTGTCCTATGCATTTATATTTGCTACTCTATTGAGGGATAAGCTGAATACTATTATGCTATGTTTTGTTTATGTGAAACAAACAAACGTCTTGCAAAGCATTGTTATTCATGAATCTTTTGTTTGTGCCTTTTTATGTTGCATCATAGTTTCTTTGTCTTATTGCTAGAACTTTGTCTTTCATGTTATGATTGAAGTACTATGATCCCAGCTTTGAATGTTTTACAAATACTTTGATCAAGTCTTTGATGGTGCATGTCACCTCAAAAATTATTCTTTCTTTTTATCACTTACCTACTCGAGGACGAGCAGGAGTTAAGCTTGGGGATGTTGATACATTGCAAATGTATCTATAATTTTTGATGTTCCATGCTTGGTTTTATCCATTTTCTTGTGTTTTGTTCCAACTTTGGAGTACTTTTCATATGATTTCTTCGACTAACCTATTAACAAGAGTCACAGTGCCAGCTGCCTGTTTTCTGCTGTTTTTGGTTCCAGGAAAGTCAGAAAATGAATATTCTCGGAATTGGATGGGACAAAAACCAAAGTGCCTATTTTTTTGGAAGTCATCAGATGCTAGAATACGAGACGGAGCAGGGCCAGAGGCCAGCCACACCACCTGGCCGCACGGCCAGGCTAGGCCTGCGTCAGGGGGTGGTGTGGTGGCCCCTGGCACCCCCTCGGCCTCCCCTTCCGCCTATAAGATGCCCTCCGGACGAAAACCCTAAGGGCCTGATCAAAAATCCACGAAAGAGTCTGTAGCCGCCGTCATCTCCATCCCTAGATCAGGCGGGATCTGAAGCTCTTCCCGGCACCCTGCTGGAGAGGGGAATTCACCCTAGAGGCCTTCTTCATCACCATTCAAGCCTCCGGTGTGATGCGTGAGTAGTTCATCCTTGGACTACGGATCCATGTAGTAGCTAGATGGCTGGTTCTCCTCCTTTGTGCTTTCATGTCTAGATCTTGTGAGCTCCTTTCATGATCAAGATCATCTATTTGTAATTCTGCATGTTGTGTTTGCGGGGATCCGATGGATATTGAGATGCTATTTCAGATTGATTATTGATTCTATCATGTCTTTGTTATTTGTGATCTTGCATGCTTTCCGTTGTTAGTAGCTATCTTGGCCAAGTAGATGCTAGCAACTCCAAGAGTTAGTATTTATGCTCGATAGTGGGTTCATGCATCTGGTAATCTGGGGAAGTGACAGAAATCTCTAAGGTACTAGATGTGATGTTGCTACTACAGAGAAAACAACAATCCTTTGTTCATAGAACAATCGTATTGTTTACTTTACACGTAGTTCGTAAAGCAATAATCTGTTGCTTGCAAATTAATACTGGAGGGGGTTCGAATGATAACCTGAAGGTGGATTATTAGTCATAGATGCAGTTAGATGACGGTCTATGTATAATGTTGTAATGCCCAATCAAGTCTCAAAGGAGTCAAGATGATTAGTATATGCATGTATTGCTTTCTCGATGTTTGTCAATTGCCCCGCTGTAATTTGTTCACCCAGCATGTTATCTATCTTAAGGAGAGCCACCTCTAGTGAAATGGATCCCGGTTCTTGTCTTTTACATTCAATCTACAATCTTTTACTGCTTTGTGTTTACTTTCTTCAAACTTTTACTTCTTTCCATTCGATACATTTAATCCTTTGTTTTCCGCAAAACATGGTGAGATTGACAACCTCATCGCAAGTTGGGGACAAAGTTTTGTGGTTATGTTGTGCAGGTCTCCACGTTGCTACTAGCACCGGTAGTGCGCCCTGCCAAAGCTCAGCTAGTAACACCTTTGGGGTGTTTCCTTGCTCCTACTAGTTCGATTAAACCTTGGTTTCATAACTGAGGGAAATTTGCTGCTGTGTTCATCATACCTTCCTCTTGGGGTTCCCAACGAGCTCTACATTATCATTGCTCCAACATTTTTCTGGGCGCCATACTCAGAGCCATCACATGTCTGTTCTTTTCATTAACCACATCTAGAGTCGTTGCATGTATGTTCTTTTTGCAAACCACATATGGATCCACCAGAGTAAACAATACGATTGTTCTATGAACAAAGGATTGTTGTTTTCTCCCTAGTAGCAACAACACATCTAGCACCTTAGAGATTTCTGTCACTTCCCTAGATTACCAGAGGCATGAACCCACTATCCAGCATAAATACTAACTCTTGGAGTTGCTAGCATCTACTTGGCCAAGATAGCTACTAACAACGGAAAGCATGCAAGATCACAAATAACAAAGACATGATAGAATCAATAATCAATCTGAAATAGAATCTCAATATCCATCGGATCCCCGCAAACACAACATGTAGAATTACAAATAGATGATCTCATGAACGGAGCTCACAAGATCTAAACATGAAAGCACAAAGGAGGAGAACCAGCCATCTAGCTACTACCTGGATCCGTAGTCCAAGGATGAACTACTCACACATCACACCGGAGGCTTGCATGGTGATGAAGAAGGCCTCTAGGGTGAATTCCCCTCTTCCGCGGGGTGCCGGGAAGATCTTCAGATCCCTCCCGATCTAGGGATGGAGATGACGACGGCTATAGACTCTTTCATGGATTTTTGATCGGGTACTTAGGGTTTTCGGCCCGAGGGCAATATATAGGCGGAAGGAGAGGCCGAGGGGGTGCTGGGGTCGGCCAGACCACCCCCTGGCACACGTCAGGCCTGGCCGCACGGCCAGGTGGTGTGGCCAGGCCCTAGCCCTTCTCCGTCTCGTATTCTGGCATATGATGACTTCCGGGGCACTTTGGCTTTTGTCCCGTCTAATTCCGAGAATATTCATTTTCTGACTTTCCTGCAACCAAAAACAGTAGAAAACAGGCAACTGGCACTATGGCTCTTGTTAATAGGTTAGTCCAAGAAATCATATGAAAAGTACTCCAAAGTGTGGACAAAACACAAGAAAGTGGATAAAACCAAGCATGGAACATCAAAAGTTATAGATACATTTGCAATGTATCAACATCCCCAAGCTTAACTCCTGCTCGTCCTCGAATAGGTAAGTGATAAAAAGAAAGAATAATTTTTGAGGTGACATGCACCATCTAAGACTTGATCAAAGTACTTATAAAACATTCAAAGCTGGGATCATAGTACTTCAATCATAACATGAAAGACAAAGTTCTAGCAATAAGACAAAGAAACTAAGATGCAACATGAAAAGGCACAAACAAAAGATTCATGAATAACAATGCTTTGCAAGACGTTGGTTTGTTTCACATAAAGAAAACATAGCATAATAGTATTCAGCTTGTCCCTCATAGAGTAGCAAATATAAATGCATAGGACACCTTCAAAGTTCATAAGAGTGACTAGATACAAATAGTTCAAAACAAGCAATATCAAGTTATGCATCAATCAACTAGTCTTGGGACAATGCACATAGAACTAAGAATGGCCACTATGCTCTCAAAGTAGGTGCATAAAGATAGAAGGTGGAGACTCAATATAATGGTGGAAGAAAGGCCTTTATAAAAGGAAGTAGGGATTCAAGTCTCATAAAGAGCTTCCAAAAATTATGGTACTTATAGCTTTCAGCTCTCATTGCCCCAATCATAAGCATTTTGAAGGTGATTAAGGTTAAAGTGACACAACTAAGAGGATATGTTGACAAGTTATAAACCGAAATCTCATGCCCCTTACTTACGAAGACCGAACCTCATGCTACTCAACTTTAGTCACAAGTAAGCTCTTGTCATTGTAAGTACATGTGTATCATAAAGAACCGCCAATGGTGTACCCCTTGCACATGATACAAGAGCTATCCCATAATCAAAATGACAAGGCAAGTAGACAATGAGCATCTCAGCGATCTTTTTATTTGCTATTTGCATAGGTTTTTATTGAGGATGCTTCATAGAGTGCTCATTATGGTGATGCTGCAAGTTTCCACCATGATTAGGCATGTCTTAGGCTAGCGGCCTAGGTGTTTCTCTAACACACATACAAACTCCATGATCTTAAAAGTTCCACTTTTATTTCACATCGCCGGGATCCATAAGCAAAAGAACATGATATCAGCGGGGTACAAAGAACAAGTGCAATGTTGAAAGCGTTCCCCATGATACATGGTTCAGCTAACTTAAAATTATAAAGTGCAAGCATATACGCAACAAAGAAGGACCCAATGGTTCAAGTTTATTAGATGCAAAAAAGTAAAGTGTGCCATCAAGTTCATGAGAGCTTTAATCATTAGTTTTCTCATAACAAGTTTAATTCGGAAGGTAGATAAAAACATGAATATACTTGGAATAGCAAATGCTAATAGGTAGGTATGGTGGACACTTTGGAATAACTTGGTTTAGGGAGTTGGATGCATGAGTGGAACTCATACTTGGTTTTGGAGGCTAGCAAAATACTAGAGCGACAAACTAAGAGAGCAATAATGGCCATAATCATGCAGAGCGACAAAACATCATTGATCAAAGCATAAAGTGATACTACAAGTTGAAAACTAAAGGATCATAAAGGCTTAGGTGACTTGAGATAGTCATAACATGGTGTGATTATGTGCCAAGTCAACCCAAATAAAGCATCAAAGGAGAATACCACAATACTATGCTTTAATATGCTAAAACAACGCATGATTCATCCAAGGCACATTAAGCAATCTCAATTGTTTATAACAAGTCATGCTACATCAAAGAATACTGAGCATAAAGCCAAAAAAATATCAATCATGGCATGACAGAGCATAGGCCATAGTAAAAAACGAGCTCTTTTTACCACATAAGCATGAGCTTTCCTACTCTTTTCCAAACCAAACCAAACTATTTTCAAACCAATATATGAAAGAGGGAGTCCAACCAATTTTTTCAGCAAACTAAGCAAACCAAGCAAATGAAAACGAAAAAGAAGACGCTCCAAGAACAAAACAACTGTGCATGAAACAATAAAAATGAAGCGTTTGGAAGAAACCTAGGATTTTTATTGATGAAGAGGGGGATGCCTTGGGCATACCCAAGATTTGACACTTGTACTTCTTGGATATTTATTGGGGTGACATGCGTGGCATCCCTAAGCTTGAGCTTTAGTCCATCCTTCATCTCATTACTCGTTCCTTCCATACACCTGAAATTTTTCCTTCATACAAAACTTCACACAATCTTTATTAGCAACATTAGTGCACTCAAGATAAATAAGTCTTAAGGTTAAGTTGTAACACCAAATAAACTTCCATTAGAACACTAGCTACTGTAGCACTTCCCTCAAAAAGCTCAATTCCCCAAAAGAACTCAAAAAGGAACCAACAAGAAGCAAATGCAGAAAATGGCAGAAATCTGTCAAAACAGACCAGCAGGTAAATACGAATTTTTTCAAAGACCTTCTGTTGCTCAAATCAAAAAGTGTTGAACTAACGAAAGTTAGATAACAACCTGGGGCAGAAGAACAAAAATTCACGCCTCAAAAATACGTTCAGAGATTTTACACGAATATTTACGGTGAAGCACATAAATCTGTTTCGGGACATCAACTTTCCCAATCATTACTTCTCTCTCATTAGAGGTTACTCTTAGCACAAAAAGCAAATAAAAAGGATAAGGAGCGGTTATTACGGATAATAACTTCCAAGACTCAGCTAAAAATTTTGGGTTATCTCCCAATAAGTACTTTTCTTTAACGTCTTTAAGTTAGGCATAAGAAGCAAGAAAAAGAATCAAGTGTTCTCAAATGAAGAAGCATTAAGACCAAATTTCTTGCCCTTACCTATCTTACTTTTATTCTTAACCTTGGGGAAAATATGATTGTTTGGTGGAGAAGAAAGGTGCATGGTCCCCTTTCCCACATCTATTATTGCTCCAAGGAGTTCTAATAGGGACCTTCCAAGTGTAATTTGTCCTTTTCCTGCACATTCAATAACAAGATAATCAGTAGAAATCATTTTCCCAAGGATCTTTGTAAACACTCCTTCAGCTATTCCAATAGGTAATATGGTAGCATTATTAGCAAGAGATATTTCTTTTCCTCCTTCAGTAGGCCCCCAAAGATTCAAAGATTCATAAGTATATTTGGGCATAAGACAAAATTCAGACATGATATCACAACGGGCTTGAAAAGTTTCAGTGTTTATCTCAATCTTTACTGTAGGGAGCCACTTTGATGGTTCAGAATTTATTGGAACATAATGATGGTGCTCCCTAAGCGTATTATAGCAATCTTTTAAGCTAGTAGTGCTAGTCTCAAGAGTGTGTAGTTAGCAAATATTCTTGCGAAAGAAATATCAGTTTGGCTAGGCAAGTTGTAAGTGAGGATCAATTTCTTTGTAGGATTAATAGCATCATCCTCATTACATTGGAGGAAATCTCCTCCCACAACAGCATCTAAAGCATATCTATAGCAAAGAGCAATTCCAAGGTAAAAACTGCTAAGGAACAAGCTTTGAGTCATTTTAGGCTCAGTTTTTTCATGTAGATCGGAGATTCTAGACCAAGCTTCCTTAAAACTTTCCTCAATTCCTTGTTTAAAAGTGAAAATCATTTCCTCGGGTGACATAGTGATTGGAGCAAGGCTAGACATAAAGGCAATCTTAAGATAGGAACTAATTTTTTGTGTGTTTTCAATAAAGAAAGCAAACTTGTAAAACTATTTTTTGTGTGTTTTTGATAAAGAAACAAGAAAACAAAGCAAAAAGAAACTAAGGAAAAGAAAAATAACAAAGTAAAGAGATTGGTTATGAGGGACTCCCTTTGTGAAGATGTCCTTGACTCCCCGGCAACGGCGCCAGAAAAATGCTTGATGGCTCGTGTTGATGTAGAGCTCGTTGGGAACCCCAAGAGGAGGTGTGATGAGCACAGTAGCAAGTTTCCCTCAGTTATGAAACCAAGGTTTAATCGAACCAGTAGGAGCAAGGAAACACCCCAAAGGTGTTGCTAGCTGAGCCTTGGCAGGGCGCACTACCGGTGCTAGTAGCAACATGGAGACCTGCACAACACAACCACAGAACTCTGTCCCCAACTTGCGATGAGATTGTCAATCTCACCGTGTTTTGCTGAAAACAAAGGATTAAACGTATCGAATGGAAGGAAGTAATAGTTTGCAGAAAGTAAACACAAAGCAGTAAAAAGTTTATAGATTGTATGTAAAGAAAAGGACCGGGATGCATAGTTCACTAGAGGTGGCTCTCCTTAAGATACATAACATGCTGGGTGAACAAATGACAGCGGGGCAATTGACAGACATCGAGAAATCAATACATGCATATACTAATCATCTTGACTCCTTTGAGACTTGATTGGGCATTACAACATTATACATAGACCGCCATCCAACTGCATCTATGACTAATAATCAACCTTCAGGTTATCATCCGAACCCCCTCCAGTATTAAGTCGCAAGCAACAGATTATTGCTTTACGAATTGCGTGTAAAGTAAACAATACGATGGTTCTATGAACAAAGGATTGTTGTTTTCTCCCTAGTAGCAATAACACATCTAGCACCTTAGAGATTTCTGTCACTTCCCAAGATTACCAGAGGCATGAACCCACTATCGAGCATAAATACTAACTCTTGGAGTTGCTAGCATCTATTAGGCCAAGATAACTACTAACAACGGAAAGCATGCAAGACCACAAATAACAAAGACATGATAGAATCAATAATCAATCTGAAATAGCATCTCAATATCCATCGGATCCCCGCAAACACAACATGTAGAATTACAAATAGATGATATTGATCATGAATGGAGCTCACAAGATCTAAACATGAACGCACAAATGAGGAGAACCAGCCATCTAGCTACTACATGGATCTCTAATCCAAGGATGAACTACTCACGCATCACACGGTAGGCTTGCATGGTGATGAAGAAGGCGTCCAGGGTGAATTCCTCTCTCCGGCAGGGTGCCGAGAAGAGCTTCAGATCCCTCCCGATCTAGGGATGGAGATGATGGCGGCTACATACTCTTTCATGGATTTTTGATCGGGTACTTAGGGTTTTCGTCCCGAGGGCAATATATAGGCGGAAGGAGAGGCCGAGGGGGTGCTGGGGTCGGCCAGACCACCCCCTGGCACGGGCCAGGCGTGGCCAAGCGGCCAGGTGGTGTGGACGGCCCCTAGCCCTTCTCCGTCTCGTATTCTGGCATCTGATGACTTCCAGAAAAATAGGCACTTTGGCTTTTGTCCCGTCCAATTCCGAGAATATTCATTTTCTGACTTTCCTAGAACCAAAAACAGCAGAAAACAGGCAGCTGGCACTTTGGCTCTTGTTAATAGGTTAGTCCAAGAAATCATATGAAAAGTACTCCAAAGTGTGGACAAAACACAATAAAGTGGATATAACCAAGCATGGAACATTAAAAATTATAGATACATTTGCAATGTATCCACCACACATGGATCCACCAGTGTCATTGCATGTGTGTTCTTTTCATAGACCACATATGGATCCACCAGAGTTCATTGCATGTGTGTTCTTTTCACAAACCACCTATGGATCCACCCGTGTCATTGCATGTGTCTTATTTTCATTAACCATAACTAGATTCATTGCATGTCTGCTCTTTTCATTAACCACAACTAGAGTCATTGCATGTCAGTTCTTTTCACAAACCACATGGATCCACTAGTGTCATTGCATGTGTGTTCTTTTTATTAACCACAGCTAGAGTCATTGCATGTCTGTTCTTTTCACAAACCACATAGATCCACCAGTGTCATTGCATGTGTGTTCTTTTCATTAACCACACCTAGAGTCATTGCATGTCTATTCTTTTCACAAACCACATATGGATCCACCAGAGTTCATTGCATGTCTATTCTTTTTCATATACCACATATGGATCCACCAGAGTTCATTGCATGTGTGTTCTTTTCACAAACCACCTATGGATCCACCAGAATCATTGCATGTGGGTTCTTCTCATTAACCACAGCTAGATTCATTGCATGTGTGTTCTTCTCACAAACCACATATGGACCCCCTAGTGTCATTGCATGTGTGTTCTTTTCATTAACCACAACTAGAGTCACTACATGTGTGTTCTTCTCACAAACCACATATGGCTTCACCAGAGTTCATTGCAAGTCTGTTCTTTTCACAAACCACACATGGATCCACCAGAGTTCATTGCATGTCTAATCTTTTCATGAACCACAACTAGAGTCAGTGAATGTCTGTTTTTTTCATAATCCACATGAGCATGTGTGCTCTTTTCATAAACCACATATGGATCCACCAGTGTCATTGCATGTGTGTTCTTTTCATTAACCACAAATAGATCCACCAGTATCATTGCATGTGTGTTATTTTCAATAACCACATATGGATCCCCTAGTGTCATTGCATGTGTGTTATTTTCATTAACCACACCTAGAGTCATTACATGTATGTTCTTTCACAAACCACATATGCATCCACCAAAGTTCATTGCATGTCTGTTCTTTTCAGAAACCACATATGGATCCACCAGAGTTCATTGCATGTCTGTTCTTTGCATAGACCACATATGGATCCACCAGAGTTCATTGCATGTGTGTTCTTTTCACACACCACCTAGGGATCCACAAGTGTCATTGCATGTGAGTTCTTTTCATTAACCACAGCTAGAGTCATTGCATGTGTGTTATTTTCACAAACCACATATGGATCCACCAGAGTTAATTACATGTCTATTCTTTTCACAAACCACATATGGATCCACCAGAGTTCATTGCATGTGTGTTCTTTTCACAAACCACATATGGATGCACCAGAGTTCATTGCATGTCTGCTCTTTTCACACACCACATATGGATTAACCAGAGTTCATTACATGTATGTTATTTTCATAGACCACATATGGATCAACTAGAGTTCATTGTATGTGTGTTCTTTTCACAAACCACAACTAGAGTCATTGCATGTCTGTTCTTTTTACATACCACATATGGATCCACTAGAGTTCATTGCATGTCTGTTCTTTTCATAGACCACATATGGATCCACCAGAGTTCATTGCATGTGTATTCTTTTCACAAACCACCTATGGATCCACCAGTGTAATTGCATGTGTGTTCTTTTCATTAACCACATCTAGAGTCTTTGCATGTCTGTTATTTTCACAGACCACATATGGATCCACCAGAGTTCATTGCATGTCTGTTATTTTCACAAACCACACATGGATCCACCAGTGTCATTGAATGTGTGTTCTTTTCACAAACCACACATGGATCCACCAGTGTCATTGCTTGTGTGTTCTTTTCATAGAACACATATGGATCCACTAGTGTCATTGCATGTGTGTTCTTTTCATTAACCACAACTAGAGACATTGCATGTGTGTTCTTTTCATTAACCACTACTAGAGTTATTGCATGTCTATTATTTTCACAAACCAGATATGGATCCAGTAGAGTTCATTGCATGTATGTTATTTTCACATACCACATATGGATCCACCATAGTTCATTGCATGTGTGTTCTTTTCACAAACCACAACTAGAGTCATTGCATGTGTGTTCTTTTCACATACCACATATGGATCCACCAGAGGTCATTTCATGTTTGTTCTGTTCACAAACCACACATGGATCCACCAGTGTCATTGCATGTGTGTTCTTTTCACAGACCACATATGGATCCACCATAGTTCATTGCATGTGTGTTCTTTTCACAAACCACGGCTAGAGTCATTGCATGTCTGTTCTTTTCACAAACCACATATGGATCCACCAGAGTTCATATCATGTCTATTCTTTTCACAAACCACACGTGGATCCACCAGTGTCATTGCATGTGTGTTCTTTTCACATACCATATATGGATCCACTAGAGTTCATTGCATGTGTGTTCTTTTCACAAACCACCAATGGATCCACCAGTGTCATTGCATGTGTGTTCTTTTCATTAACGACAAGTAGTGTCATTGCATGTCTGTTCTTTTCATTAACAATAGCTAGAGTCATTGCATGTCTGTTCTTTTCATAAACCACAACTAGAGTCATTGCATGTCTGTTTTTTCACAAACCACATATGGATCCACCAGAGTTCATTGCATGTCTATTCTTTTCACAAACCACATATAGATCCAACATAGTTCATTGCATGTATGTTATTTTCATACACCACATATGGATCCACTAGAGTTCATTGCATGTGTGTTCTTTTCACAGACCACACCTAGAGTCATTGCATGTGTCTTCTTTTCACAGACCACATATGGATTCACCAGAGTTCATTGCATGTCTGTTCTTTTCATAGACCACATATGGATCCACCATAGTTCATTGCATGTGTGTTCTTTTCACAAACCACCTATGGATCCACCGGTGTCATTGCAGGTGTGTTCTTTTCATTAGCCACAACTAGAGTCATTGCATGTCTATTCTTTTCACAAACCACATATGGATCCACCAGAGTTCATTGCATGTCTGTTCTTTTCACAAACCACAAATGGATCCACCGGTGTCATTGCATGTCTGTTCTTTTCACAAACCACACATGGATCCACCAGTGTCATTGCATGTGTGTTCTTTTCATAGACCACATATGGATCCACACGTGTCATTGCATGTGTGTTCTTTTCATTAACCACAACTAGAGTCATTGCATGTCTGTTCTTTTCATTAACCATAACTAGAGTCATTGCATGTCTGTTCTTTTCACAAACCACATATGGATCCACCAGAGTTCATTGCATGTATGTTATTTTCATAGACCACATATGGATCCACCAGATTTCATTGCATGTGTATTCTTGTCACAAACCACCTGTGGATTCACCAGTGTCATTGCATGTGTGTTCTTTTCATTAACCACATCTAGAGTCATTGCATGTCTGTTCTTTTCACAAACCACATATGGATCCACCAGAGTTCATTGCATGTCTGTTGTTTTCACAAACCATAGATGGATCCACCAGCGTCATTGCATGTCTGTTCTTTTCACAAACCACACATGGATCCACCAGTGTCATTGCATGTGTGTTCTTTTCACAGACCATATATGGATCAAGATTCGCAAGGAAGATTTTCCTAAAACAGCTTTTACCACCCGCTATGGCCTGTATGAGTACACGGTCATGTATTTCGGCCTCACCAATGCACCTGCCACCTTCTCGAGGCTTATGAACTCGGTTTTCATGGAGTATCTTGACAAGTTCGTTGTGGTCTATCTGGATGACATTCTAGTCTATTCTAAGTCAAAAGAAGAGCATGAACAACACCTTCAGTGTGTCCTAAACAAGCTTCGTGAGAACCGCCTGTATGCAAAGTTCTCCAAGTGTGAATTCTGGCTGCCTCAAGTCACCTACCTTGGTCACGTCATCTCTGCCAAGGGCATTGCCGTCAACCCAGAAACTATTAAGACAATTATGGACTGGCTTCCACCCATAAATGTCAAAGAAGTCCGGAGTTTCCTTGGTTTGGCCAGTTACTGCCGTCGCTTCGTTCAAAATTTCTCGAAGATTGCGAAGCCTCTTACCGATCTCCTCAAGAAAGGCAAGAAATACCTTTGGACTCCTGCATGTCAAGCAAGCTTTGAAACACTCAAAGAGAAGCTCACTTCCACACCAATCTTGGTTCCTCCAGATACATCAAAGACTTTCCAGATTTTCTGTGATGCTTCATTGCAAGGATTGGGTGCGGTCCTTATGCAAGAAAAGCAAGTTGTTGCTTATGCCTCTCGACAGTTGAAGACGCATGAGATCAACTATCCCACACATGACCTCGAACTCGCAGCAGTTGTCTTTGCTTTGAAAGTATGGAGGCATTACTTGCTTGGCAACCGTTGTGAGATCTTTTCTGATCACAAGAGTCTGAAGTATATCTTCACACAGCCTGATCTCAACCTTCGTTAGAGGAGGTGGATTGAAACAATCAATGATTTCGATTTGACCATCAACTACACTCCGGACAAAGCCAATGTCATGGCCGATGCTCTCAACCGAAAAGCTTATGTCAACAACCTCATGGTGGAAGAACAACAACCTCTCTTGTGCGAGGAATTCCGCAAGATCAACCTTGAAATTGTGGATCAAGGGTATCTCCTGAACCTTCTAGCAACACCTCTCTTGGAAGAAAAGGTCCGTTCCATTCAGCTTGGTGACCCTTACACTAAAAAGATCATTTCCAACATTCAGCTTCCGAAGTATGAGTCTTTCCACGTAGATGACCAAGGCACTCTTTTCTTTGAACACCGGATGTTTGTTCCGAACTACCCGGGGTTAAGAGAGCAAGTTCTCAAGGAGGCGCATGATTCTGTTCTTTCTATCCACCCTGGCAGCACTAAGATGTACATGGACTTGAAAACACAATATTGGTGGCCTGGTTTGAAACGATATTGTGCCAAGTATGTCTCGGAGTGTGATGTCTGTCGTAGAGTTAAAGCTGTCCATCAGAAACCGTCCGGTCTTCTACAACCATTGAAGCCTCCGGAATGGAAATGGGAGAAAGTAGAGATGGATTTCATCACTGGTTTTCCAAGGTCGTAGAAGGGCAACAATGCAATCTTTATTGTCATTGACAGGCTTTCCAAAGTAGCTCACTTCTTTCCAGTCAGGGAAACAATTTCTACAATTCAGTTGGCTGAGCTCTATATCAACAGAATTGTCTCTCTGTATGGAGTTCCTCTTGAAATCAGTTCAGACCGTGGAAGCATCTTCACTTCCAAGTTCTAGGGAAGTTTCCAAAATGCTTTGGGAACAAAACTAAACTTCAGCACAGCTTACCACCCTCAGTCGCAAGGACAAGTTGAAAGGATCAATTAGATTCTGGAAGATATGCTCCGTGCTTGCGTTATCTCTTTCGGCATGAAGTGGGAAGAATGTCTTCCTTATGCTGAATTCTCTTACAACAACAGCTTCTAGAAAAGTCTAAAGATGGCACCATTTGAGGCTCTTTATGGTCGCAAGTGCAGAAATCTGATTGGTTGGTCGGGCGCAGGTGAAAGAATATTGTTTGGCCCCGACATTGTAACTCAAGCGGAGGAGAAAGTTCACATCATTCTTGAAAACCTGAAGATTGCTCAAAGTCGCCAGAAGAGCAATTATGACAGAAAGCACACGGACATGGAGTATGTTCCTGGTGATCTCGTTTACCTTCGTGTCACTCCCATGAGAGGCACGCACCGCTTTGGTATCAAAGGAAAGCTGGCTCCTAGATACATCGGTCCTTTCAAAATTCGTGGAAGAAGAGGAGAAGTTGCTTATGCTCTTGAGCTCCCTGAACAACTCAAAGTCCATGATGTTTTCCACATCTCTCAACTCAAGAAGTGCTTCAAGGATTCCGGCAGGACCGTGGACCATGAACTCATCAATCTCCAAGAAGATCTGTCTTATCAAGAACACCCCACAAAAATTCTTGAAGTCGCAGAAAGAAGGACTCGCAACAAGTCCATCAAGTTCTGCAAGGTGCAGTGGTCGCACCATTCTGTTGATGAAGCCACTTGGGAACGTGAATATGAGCTCCGTGCCAAGTATCCTACCCTCTTCGAGTCTTCTTCTTCCTAAAATCTCGGGGCGAGATTCCTTTTTAGTGGGGGAGAGTTGTAGCATCCCAATTGTCTAACAATTGTAATGCTACTTGGTCTAGTAAGATATTGGCTACTTCCTATATATAATTGTTGCATCATAAATATATCATGCTCATATCATCATGCCACCTTGCATTTGAGCATCATATAAAACCATGTTTCTTTGGTTCTTCTCTCATATGCATTATTAATTGTATTTGCCTCTTGATATTGTATTTGGTTATTGATATATTGTCTAAATGCCCAAGTTGAGTTGGGGGCATATATTTTATTCCACTCCTCCATTTCCTTTGTCACCACCTTATAATTCCACTATTCCATTAATCCATGAGCTTGTATTTCTTTTCTTTTGAATTTACTCTTAGCTCATGTGAATGGGGTGGATCTAATTCTAACATTTATTTTGCTTGGCCTTTACTCCACTTCTTGTGAATGCATAAGAATAATGCCATATCATTATTATTGTTTTCACAAAATTAAACATGGCATTTATTATTTTTGCATAGGCCATGCAACCATCATCACCACCTTTAACCCAATTGTTTTCCTTTGTTTTAGTGGTACTTCTTTGTGGAATCCTCTACATCATCTCTCTACCATTCCTTTATTCTCATCCACATCTTCTCTTTTAATTATCTCCATGCATGAATCAAATGAGGGCTCCTTCCCTTACTTCTTTCTTTCTCTTTTTCTTGGTTACTCTTCCACCTCATCTCATGTTAATTCAAAGCACTCATTTCTCCTCTTGGGTGATCTTATAAACAAGCTTTTAAACCTAAAAACCTAATTAAAACCCTAGCCCTAGTTTGCCTCTAATTCTACCTAAACCTAGTTCTAATATAAACCTCACCTTACCTCTTTTTCTCTCACTCCCTCTCTCTATCATGCTGGCCCCACCTGGCCCTCTCTCTCTCCCTGGCCCACACCCCATCTACCCATCTAACCACCCCAAACCCTAGCCCATGCCCTAGCTACACCCTAGCTCACCCGAACCCTCCTCTCATCTCTCTCTTTCTTCCTACCTGCCATGCTGGCCCTAGTTGCTACTCCACGCCATCCCCACGTGCAGCCCCTCTCCCTGCCCTGCCCTGGCTACCCAGGTCGAGCCCCAGCTCGACCACGTGATCGAGGAGAAGGGAAAAAGGGCCGAAGCCACTTTTCCATCTACCCCCGCGCCCACACGCCCCTCTTCCCTCTCCCTCGCTTTCCTCCTTCTTCACGACTTCCCCGCCTCTCCCAGATCCACCCCAGGTCCCTGCCCTCGCCTCCCCTTCTTCTTCTCCGACGCCACCATCTCTCGCCGACCGCCGCCAGTACCCTCGTCGTCTCCTCGTTCCAGCCGGCCATCACGACGTGGAGGTGTTCGAGGAGGCCAAGGACATTCCCCTGCTTCGCCCTGGACGCATCATCGTGGAGGAGGAGCGCCAGCACCGCCAGTATGTCGACGCCCTGCGGAATTTTTTTCCCTAGATTCCCGGCTCGCCAGCCTCGTCGACGATCCACCGCGCCTCACCCCGATCTGACACCGGCAACCTCCCCGTGGTAAGCCCCTCCACCTCCTAGACAACATCCGCTCCGCCGTAAAGCCCTAGCAGCGCCAGGTGTTGCGCCGAACGCCCTTAGTGCGCCGCCGCTCGCCATTGTCTGCACGCTCTCGCGCCGCGTAGTGCCTCAACTGGTCGCGTAGCTACTCCCTAACAACTACCCCGCCCTACCGCACTGGTATCGCTTCTCTGCGCGCGCGCCCGCGTCGCGGGATCGAGCCCCCGTCACGCCGCTCTGTCGCCGCGCGCTGCTTTTCTGTCAGATAGTTCAGAGGAAACAGATGAACTGTGGGGTCGTGGCCGTCTTTCAGAAAACCTCCCAACCTTTTTATTTCCTAAACCCGCGGCCCAGCCTACCCCACCTGCCAGCCGCTGTGCTCTTTCTGCAAATAGGCCCCTGTCTTTTCATCACTCTTAACCCGCGGTCCAGCTTGCCCCACCTGTCAGTCTCTGAAATTCCCCACCACTGTCACGTGGGCTGTAGCCGCTGGTCCCGCTTGTCTACCGCTTGGGCTAGCCAGAGCCCGGCGAGAAAAGGTTTTTCCTGAGCGCGTGGCCCAGTACGTTGGTCCCACTCGTCAGCGATTGGGGCTAGCTCAAGCTGGGTAACAAAAGCTTATCCTGTTGCCTGTTTAATTTAAACCTTTTCAAAATTGATTTAAATTCAAATTCAAATCAGATTTAAATAACCTTTCAAATATAAATCCAAAGAATACAAATGATATATGTTTTGGAATCAGAAAAATGTGAGGAATTCAAATATGTCATTCAAATTAAGGTTTGAGCACTTTAAAATTTCGAGATGTTTAAAATTACAATAAAATGCCTTTTCTTAATAAATTAATAACTTTAATTCTATAACTCCAAATTTGGCAAATAATATGTCTAAATCGATCGGCGCGACGAGCCCGTTCTATCTATGCAGTCCTTGTTCTTAATTGAAGCATGCATCATGACATTCTTACAAATCTGAACTGTTTATGGCAATAAAAAATTGGACTAAATAAATAATAAAATTCTTTAATTCTTGCACCACACCTCACCCTTGCCATGCTACTTTAATGCCATGTAAATTGTGCATCATTCATCATGGCATGCTTGTTTGCTTGTCGCATTTTAATTCATATGCTTGTGCACTTTATTTATGATGGCCCTTGTTTGTTTGGTTCTTCTTCGAATAGACGCCCAGCAGGAGAATTATCAGGAATCACAGGAGTACTACCAGATCCATCTCTCGCTTCAACTGAGCTGCCAGGCAAGCACTACCACATGCTTGCATACATTTAGTACCTATTGTCTCTATCTTATTCTTGCATCATTGAGTCGCGATTGCATTAAATTGAACCCCAAGTACTGCATAGCCTTTATTTTTAAACTCCACCGAAGCTTGTTCCTCCATCCCATGAGCCATTACTACAGGAGTTGTTTGAGCCATGCGAGTCGTAGAAAAGCATGTGTAGGGTATGTGATTGTCTGATGAACAATGAGGTACCTAAACAACTTAACCGGAGTAGTAATGGGATAACTAATGAAAGAGGCACCGGTGAGCAATATCTGCTATTTGGTTTTTCATGCGCACTTGTGTCCCGTAGGACCCCGAGTACTTGATTCCTGTTCCTTGACTATTCGCACTATCCACATCCGGGAGGCCTTATGGACCCCCCTGAGCCAGAGCTTGATTCCTTCTTATTTATTGGGGCCACAATTAGTTTGGGGCTTTATTATTATCCTGTACTTATGGCATGTTACTGCTTTATTTAAGATTGTGCGAGGAGCACCTGTACTGTTTTGGATCGCGCCATGTTTTCACGATATCGACAAGCCTAGTCATATTTTCGGGTTCCCAGTCGTTTACAGCCATCGTCGCAAATCCTGGGTCCGTCTCGGAGCCGGCCAACTTCGTTGCGGGTAGCTTATTGGGGTGGCCCCCTGAAATATTTCTGAATCCTGTGATTGCTTTGTCGTGAATGCCTCGTTGGGTTTTGATTTGGTTTTTTCCAAGGTTGATCGAGTGTGTGTTACTATTTGTGCACCCCTGTAGGGTAAATCTTTCTGAAAGCCATGTCCGCGGTTATGGACGACTTGGAGCACAGTTTCTCGATCATAGACAAGTATAACTAAAGTACCGCTTTTAATTTGACTAAGTACTTGACTAGTAAATAGTGCAACACTCACGGAATGGTTAATAAAACTGCCAACGGATGGTGGGGGTTGTTCGTCTGCTTCCTCGTTGGTAAGCGAGGAGGAGGATAGATCTGTTAATTATACTGTTATAACTGTTGTTCTTAATTCACGGACATCCGTCTATCATTGGTTAGGCGGATGGTTAGCGAGTATCTATAGAATTGCTAGATACTATCTTTTGCTGCAATTGCGTCACCCCAGGTTGTGTCCCCTTTAGCGGCATAAAGACTTGCTGAGTACCCCTAGGGTCTCACACGATAAATTGTTTGATTCAGATGAACAGGTGTACCCGCAAGATGGATACTGGGTGGAGGAGACAGATGATGTTGGCAACGATCATTCGGTGTAGAGATTCCGAAAACGAGGATCCGTGAGATCTGTGGGCGGGATGTGTTTATTTATGGGGCATCTTATGCCGATTTGCTTCTTATCCGTACTCGGATCTTGTTTTCCGCTTCCGCCTGATACTCTGATGTTTTTTGTATGAGGAGCTATCCTAAATTATTATCTCTATCTAGGATATTTGAATCTTGCCGTATGGCGTTGCAATATTTCTATTTCTTTTAGATGGAATGGCTCCGAGGACTGTTGTATGTGGCTTGCATACATACTCATTTGTGTATGTAGTTGATCCCTTCGCCTGCCGATTACGCTGCTCGTTCTTGTCCCGATGTCTGAAAGTGGTTAGGACGGCCGAAAGGTCTACCGTGAGTGGCCCTGGGCCCCACCGTACTATTTTAACCACTTTCGTTCATCCAGGCATGTAACTAAGAGCGTAATTCACCGAGGTAGTTACAGTTCTTTTCAGAGACCACATATGGATCCACCAGAGTTCATTGCGTGTCTGTTCTTTTCACAGACCACATATGAATCCACCAGAGTTCATTGCATGTGTTTTTTTCACAAACCACCTATGGATCCACTAGTGTCATTGCATGTGTGTTATTTTCATTAACCACAACTAGAGTCATTGCATGTCTGTTCTTTTCATAGACCACATATGGATCCACCAGAGTTCATTGCATGTCTGTTCTTTTCACAAACCACACATGGATCCACCAGTGTCATTGTATGTGTATTATTTTCACAGACCACATATGGATCCAACAGAGTTCATTGCATGTGTGTTCTTTTCACAAACCACCTATAGATCCACCAGTGTTATTGCGTGTGTGTTATTTTCATTAACCACAACTAGAGTCATTGCATGTCTGCTCTTTTCATTAACCACAGCTAGAGTCATTGCATGTCTGTTCTTTTCACAAACCACATGGATCCACCAGTGTCATTGCATGTGTGTTCTTTTCATTAACCACAACTAGAGTCATTGCATGTCTGTTATTTTCACAAACCACATATGGATCCACTAGAGTTCATTGAATGTCTGTTTTTTTTCATATACCACATATGGATCCACCAGAGTTTATTGCATGTGTGTTCTTTTCACAAACCACCTATGGATCCACTAGTGTCATTTCATGTGTGTTCTTCTCATTAACCATAGCTAGAGTCATTGCATGTGTGTTCTTTTCACAAACCACATATGGATCCACCAGTGTCATTGCATCTGTGTTCTTTTCATTAACCACAACTAGATTTCATTGCATGTCTGTTCTTTTCATAGACCACATATGGATCCACTAGAGTTCATTGGATGTATGTTCTTCTCACAAACCACATATGGATCCCCTAGTGTCATTGCATGTGTGTTCATTTCATTAACCACAACTCGAGTCACTACATGTGTGTTCTTCTCACAAACCACATATGGATCCACCAGACTTCATTGCATGTCTGTTCTTTTCACAAACCACACATGGATCCACCAGAGTTCGTTGCATGTCTTTTCTTTTAATGAACCACAACTAGAGTGAGTGAATGTATGTCCTTTTCATAATCCACATGAGCATGTGTTCTCTTTTCATAGACCACATATGGATCCACCAGTGTCATTACATGTGTGTTATTTTCATTAACCACATATAGATCCATCAGTGTCATTGTATGTGTGTTATTTTCAATAACCACATATGGACCCCCTAGTGTCATTGCATGTGTTTTCTTTTCATTAATCACATATGGATCCACCAGAGTTTATTGCATGTCTCACTATAAGAAACACCCCAATATAGCAATACATACTTTGCAACACCATAAATATGTGTTGTAAAAAATTATCATAGATACGCATGTCTGCTGCGTACATAGTATAATAGGTCATAACCGATAGGATGTGCAGCGCAGCGACCTCCTATAGGTTACAAATTTTTCAAATGATTTTCGCTAGAGGAAGACATAATAGATAGAAAATATTTTAGCGATGGGTCTGCTCCCGCGCGTGTGCACTAGACGAGCCGAAAAGCCCGCGCTAGAATTTTTTGTTTGCCGCCAAGTACTAGGCGACGTGCGAGATTTAGGGCTCTATATCAAATCAGTTTTTATTTCCTTCTCATCTCATCTCTCCGTCAATTACTCATCTCCTCGTTCCCTCCTCACGTCTCCTCTCCTCCCCCCGCCGGCCGCCGCCTCTCCGATCTCCCTCTACTAGCCAGCTCCACCACTGACGCCTGCAGATCCCTCTTCCTCTCTGCTTCTTCTCTCTATTCCTACGGCAATTTCTTGTAGCCACTGCGTGAAGCACAAGTGCCACCTAATAACCCTAGATCGTTGATTGGTGTCGTCGATCTGGACGTTCATGTTGGCCGCTTGTAAAGGACCAGAAAGAAGAACCCCCAGCATGTACGTATGGTTGAGGCCATGTGACCCAGCGGCAGGCCCGTCCGAGGACTAATGCGGTCATGATGGTAACCAACAGCTTCGTCAAGTTTTAGCCGGCCGTCGCCTCCGGCAGTAGACCGGTGTGGAGGACCAGGACCCTCACAAGAGGACATGTAGGAGCTTGAGTGCTGCCTCAATATCAGCTTCAGGTTGGCATACCATGAAATTCCCGATGTGTTTGCATGGTGCCAAGGTTAGTAGCGCACTTACATAGGCAACAAATATGACTTGAACCCCCCGTCTAATTATTCCTTATTCTTTATTTCGTTTCCCTTGCATTTTCTTTGACTGCAAGATGCGGTTCAGGTTACCAGTTTGTCAAATCTCTAAAAGTAGCTGCAATAATCGTTCTTCTGTTATGGATTGTAATCCTATGTTTTGACCCGCAGTACCACAATTTTGCTTGTGCTGATTCAGTTTACCTCTCAAATTGTCTACCTAGTATTCTAGTATCACATTATCCTACGGATCTATTTAAAATTGCTGACAATAGATGTGCAAATAGTTAAGTCGGTTTGTCACAATCTGAGTTTGCTTTGGGCGACCATCTGTGCTTGTAACTTGCTTAAGCATCCTTGAATGTCAATAGTGTGCAGCTTCAAGGGCTGGTGGATATGTATTTAGCTGACTGCACCATTGGAGAAAGTGGGGCAACTCCTTGACCCTCTTGCTTCTTGATGCACCCTTTCCTGGTCCAGAAGGCCAATAAAGGTTCCAATTTCCATATCTTCACCTTAGGATGCAGTGTTTTTATTTATTCCATAATTTATATACACTAAATCTTCTAGAAATCCTTCGTATTTTTTGGGTTGCAAGAAATTTGCAGTTAAGTGTGACAATAATTTTCTGCTTATACATGCATGGTCTTTACTTTGCCTCTTCCCATAGTTTGTACATTATTTATGTATGAATGATTTTTTTTCAATTGTGGGCAAATGATGCTTGATTATGGAGCTAAGTGGTGACAAAGATAAAATTCTCCTGATTATGTGATGTACCACATTGGCAGAAAAATGCCCGTGCGGAGTGCTAAAAAATTGTCCATCATTAAGGTAGCTTTGTTTTATTCAGCTTTTACGCATTTTATTTAATATACGTTTATCTTTTGAACTACTCCCTCCGTTTTAGAAACAAGTGGCTTGGCTTTGTCTAGATTACATGTGAATCTAGAGAAATCCAAGTCACCTATTTCTGGACAGAGGGAGTAGATAATTCAGTCATCTACGGATCATTATTGGACTATCCTGGTGTTATGAGTTTGGGTTATATTTCTGGTGATCTGTGTATCTTTTTACTGAATATTTGGTGCTTCTTTAAGCTTGCAACAATGAAGTAGAACAGTTTGGTTAGCTGTCAAGTAAATAGTATTAGTGCATAGGTTCCACACAAACCCAATCATATATATTATTGATGGCGTTGGATTTGAGGATGAATTCTGGGCTATGCATGTTGATTTTGCACTTTAAAAGTGTGAAGAGTTGTTATGGAAATTTAAGTTCTACAAAATCATTGGTGATGCTGTATGAGTAGTACTTATGTGGCCTTCAACTTTCATGTTCACTCATTTTATTTTATTTTACCAACTGTAATTTTGTTAATCCCTCTGCACTAAAAGGCTCCACTTTTTATTTTAATATAGATTGGCAAGATAAATGGATGCTATGGCTGATCATTCTTATTGGAAGGTAACATGTCTGTCTTTCTCAATAATCTTAGTGCACTGGTCAGACTACCAATCCGATTAGTATTATCCCCCCCAAATCATACTATATATGTGCCTGTTTTTCTCTGGGTGATGTAGAAGAAAGTTGATCAATGTGCTGTTGCTTGAGTGCTCTGACCTTGTGGTACTCCTGTTATGTCATTCAAGACATAAGTGAACTCTACTTAATCCCGTCAGATTACTGTCTACCTCTGTGCTAATGCGATTGACTATCCGATCGTTTACTTAATTAAGAATTTTTATCTGCTGTTAGATAGAAAATCTACTTATAAACAATTTTGATCTTCTGTTTGATGGATTTGTTCATATCTTGTCGTGCTTATTTCTTTATCCAGATTTTTGTTTGCATTACCAATTTACCATAAGTTGGTTACCACTATGACTTGTAGGTGTGTGAGTTATTTCAAATGTGCAGGGTAGCAAAATAATCTTTCTGGCTGAATTTCAAATGTGACCAAGGTGAGTACACCCCATTTACAAAACTTTAAGCAAGTACATAGTAGAATTCACTATACCCTTTGCACTGACTTCTGTCACTTTGATACTGAAAACGAATCTTCCTTTTGCAGGTCCCGTAGATCAGCAAGACTTGCTATACTTCGATATTAGCTCTGAACATATTCATAATATTACAAGAAATATATATGTAGGATTAGGTAGAATACTTCTACTATATTGTGAGTTGATTCAACATTGTAAAGGGTCTATTCTTCAAACATGTGTATCATGTACAAGATGGTATTTCCAATAATAAATGCTGAACTCTTTGTCATGCAATGCTTTTATATTATATTCTATTTTTTGTGTTTGATGGTGTATGTCTTGTATAAACTGTGTTCTCTCACAACAAAAAAATCTACCATCTTCTAGAGTGATCAAACAATCCATTCTAGAAAATAATTATATAGTAGATAGAAATTTTTCTCCATATAGAGGATGCATCTACCATCGCATACAACTGTTATTTGAACTCCGTAGCTATTTTTGCAACACCTATCCTATTGGTTACCAATGCACGTATATGTGTTGCATTGTGTTTTTGCAACGCCCCAAAACACAATGCATTATTATCCGTTGGTAAATTCTCTAGCAACGCAAATTTGGGCATTTAGATACGGATTAATGCGCTGCAGTAGGGTTGGTCCTCTTGTAGTGTCTGCTCTTTTCACAAACCACATATGGATCCACCAGAGTTAATTGCATGTCTGTTCTTTTCATATACCACATATGGATCTATCAGAGTTCATTGCACGTGTGTTCTTTTGACAAACCACCTATGGATCCACCAGTGTGCTCTTTTCATTAACCACATATAGATCCATCGGTGTCATTGCATGTGTGTTCTTTTCATTAACCATATATGGATCCCCTAGGTCATTCCATATGTGTTCATTGCATGTCTGTTCTTCTCACAAACCACATATGGATCCACCAGAGTTCATTGCATGTATGTTATTTTTATAAACCACATGGATACACCAATCTCATTGCATGTGTGTTCTTTTAATAAACCACATCTAGAGTCACTGGATGTTTTTTCTTCATAAACCACATATGGAAACAGCTAGAGTCATTGCATGTATGTTCTTTTCACAAACCACATGTAGATCCACCACTGTTCATTACATGTCTGTTCTTTTCATTAAACACATATGGATCCACCAGTGTCATTGCATGTGTGTTCTTTTCATTAACCACAAATGGATCTCCTAGTGTCATTGCAAGTTTGTTCTTTTCATTAACCACAGCTAGAGTCATTGCATGTGTGTTCTTTTCAAAACCACATACGGATCCACAAGAGTTCATTCCATCTCTGTTCTTTTCACAAATCACATATGGATCCACCAGAGTTCATTGCATGTTTGTTGTTTTCACAAACTACATATGGATCCACCAGTGTGATTGAAATGTGTGTTCTTTTCACAAAGCAAATATGGATCCACTAGAGTCATTGCATGTATGTTCTTTTCATTAACCACAACTAGATTCACTGCATGTGTGTTCTTTTCACAAACCACATATAGATCCACCAGAGTCATTGCATGTTTGTTCTTCTCACAAACCACCTAAGGATCCACTCGAGTCATTGCATGTGTGTTTTTCTCACAGAACACATATGGATCCATCAGAATCTGTGAATGTCTATTTTTTTCATAAACAAATGAGGATCCCCTAGTGTCATTGCATGTGTGTTCTTTTCATTAACCACAACTAGAGTCATTAGATGTGTGTTCTTTTCACAAACCACATATGGATCCACCAGTGTCATTGCATGTCTGTTCTTTTCATGAACCACATATGGATCCACTAGAGTCATTGCATGTGTTCTTTTCATTAACCATTGCTAGAGTCATTGCATGTGTTCTTTTCATTAACTATTGCTAGAGTCATTGCATGCTTGTTCTTTTCACAAACCACATATGGATCCACCAGTGTCATTGAATGTGTGTTCTTTTCACAAACCACATATGGATCCACTAGAGTCTTTGCATGTCTGTTCTTCTCACAAACCACATATGGATCCACCAGAGACATTGCATGTGTCTTCTTTTCATGAACCACACATGGATCCACAAGAGTCATTGCATGTTTGTTCTTTTCATGAACCATAACTAGAGTCAGTGGATGTCTGTTCTTTTCATAATCCACATGAGCATGTGTGTTCTTTTTATAGACCACAAATGGATCCACCAGTGTCACTGGATGTGTGTTCTCTTCTTGAACCACATATGGAAACAGCTAGTCATTGCATGTGAGTTCTTCTCACAAACCACATATGGATCCACCAGTGTCATTGAAATGTGTGTTCTTTTCATTAACCACAGCTAGAGTAATTGCATGTGTGTTCTTTTCACAAACCACATATGGATCCACCAGAGTTCATTGCATGTGTGTTCTTTTCACAAACCACATATGGATCCACTAGTGTTCATTGTATGTGTGTTATTTTCACAAACCACATATGGATCCACTACTGTCATTGCATGTGTGTTCTTCTCATAAACCACATATGGATCCCCTAGTGTCATTGCATGTGTGTTATTTTCATTAACCACAACTAGAGTAATTGCACATGTGTTCTTCTCACCAACCACATATGGATCCACCAGAGTTCATTGCATGTCTTTTCTTTTCACAAACCACACATGGATCCACCAGAGTTCATTGCATGTCTGTTCTTTTCATGAACCAGAACTAGAGTCAGTGAATGTCTGTTCTTTTCATAATCCACATGAGCATGTGTGTTCTTTTCATAGACCACATATGGATCCACCAGTGTCATTACATGTGTGTTCTCTTCATGAACCACATATGGATCCACCGGTGTCATTGCATGTGAGTTCTTTTCAGGAACCACATATGGATCCACCAATGTCTGTATGTGTGTTCTTTTCACAAACCACATATGGATCCACCAGAGTCACTGCATGTGTGTTCTTTCAATAAACCACAGCTAGAGTCATTGCATCTCTATTATTTTCATTAACCACAACTAGAGTCATTGCATGACTGTTCTTTTCACAAACCACGCATGGATCCACTAGAGTCATTGCATGTGTCTTCTTTTCAAAAACCACATATCCACTAGTGTCATTGCATGTGTTTTTTAGTAAACTACAACTAGAGTCACTAGATCTCTGTTCTCTTCATAAACCACATATGGATCCAAAAGTGTCATTGCATGTGTGTTCTTTTCATTAACCACAACTAGAGTCATTGCATGTGTGTTCTTTTCACAAACCACATATGGATCCACCAGAGTTCATTGCATGTCTATTCTCTTCATAAACCACATATGGAAACAACTAGAGTCATTGCATGTGAGTTATTCTCGCAAACCACACATGGATCCACTGCTGTCATTGAAATGTGTGTTCTTTTGACAAACCACATATGGATCCACTTGTGTCATTGAATGTGTGTTCTTTTCAAAAACCACATATGGGTCCACTAGAGTCATTGCATGTCTATTCTTCTCACAAACCACACATGGATTCACCAGAGTCATTGCATGTGTGTTCTTTTTCTTGAACCACATATGGATCCACCAGTGTCATTGCATGTCTGTTCTTCTCACAAACCACATATGGATCCACCAGAGTTCATTGCATGTCTGTTATTTTCATAACCACATGGATCCACCAATGTCATTGCATGTGTGTTCTTTTAATAAACCACAACTAGAGTCACTGGATATGTGTTCTTTTCATAAACCACATATGGAAACAGCTAGAGTCATTGCATGTATGTTCTTTTCACAAACCACATGTGGATCCACCACTTTTCATTGCATGTTTGTTCTTTTCATTAACCACATTTGGATCCACCAATGTCATTGCATGTGTGTTCTTTTCATTAACCACATATGGATCCCCTAGTGTCATTGCATGTGTGTTCTTTTCATTAACCACCGCTAGAGTCATTGCATGTGTGTTCTTTCCACAAACCACATATGGATCCACAAGAGTTCATTGCATGTCTGTTCTTTTCACAAATCACATATGGATTCACCATAGTTCATTGCATGTTTGTTCTTTTCACAAATCACATATGGATCCACCAGTGTCATTGAAATGTGTGTTCTTTTCACAAACCACACATGGATCCCCTAGTGTCATTGCATGTATGTTCTTTTCATTAACCACAGCTAGATTCACTGCATGTGTGTTCTTTTCACAAACCACATATAGATCCACCAGAGTCATTGCATGTTTGTTCTTCTCACAAACCACATAAGGATCCACTAGAGTCATTGCATGTGTGTTTTTCTCATAGACCACATATGGATCCACCAGAATCAGTGAATGTCTATTCTTTTCATAAACCACACGAGGATCCCATTGTGTCATTGCATGTGTGTTCTTTTCATTAACCACCGCTAGAGTCATTGCATGTGTGTTCTTTCCACAAACCACATATGGATCCACAAGAGTTCATTGCATGTCTGTTCTTTTCACAAATCACATATGCATTCACCATAGTTCATTGCATGTTTGTTCTTTTCACAAATCACATATGGATCCACCAGTGTCATTGAAATGTGTGTTCTTTTCACAAACCACATATGGATCCCCTAGTGTCATTGCATGTATGTTCTTTTCATTAACCACAGCTAGATTCACTGCATGTGTGTTCTTTTCACAAACCACATATAGATCCACCAGAGTCATTGCATGTTTGTTCTTCTCACAAACCACATAAGGATCCACTAGAGTCATTGCATGTGTGTTTTTCTCATAGACCACATATGGATCCACCAGAATCAGTGAATGTCTATTCTTTTCATAAACCACACGAGGATCCCATTGTGTCATTGCATGTGTGTTCTTTTCATTAACCACAATGATACGTCCATTTTGCATCACTATTCTATGTCATAATTCATTGTTATTCATTGATATATTTCATATTGAGAGGTGATACTTATGTTATTTCATCTGTTTTTGCATGGTTGATGACTTTTGGAGCATGGACTGCTGCAGTCAGGATTCTGATGGAAAAGGTGCTGTTTGGAGGAAAAATTCGCGAAGATCAGAAAATCCGGGAAAATACATGGAAACTCCTATTTTTCCAGAAGACGAAGGAAGCCAGAAAGGGGGCTGGAGATGGGCCATAGGGGGCCCACACCACCCCTTGGCGCGGGCCATCCTAGGCCGCGCCACCAGGTGGTGTGGCCGCCCTGGTCCACCCCTAGCACTCCCCTCTGGCGTATATTATCCTCCCAAAACCCTAAGACTCGGGGAGCGACCACAGAAAGATTCCACCGCCTCTGCGGGGCGGAAAACACCGAGAGAGAAAGATCTCTCCGGCAGACAGATTTCTGCTGGGGGAATTCCTTTCTGAAGAGGGGAGATCGTCACAATCAACACCACCATCAAGCTGGACTTCATCGAGATCATCATCATCATCACCACCATCATCACCATCAGCACCCTCATCACCATCTCCATATTGCTGTAACAATTGTGTTGAATCTTGCATAGTTCATAGGGGAAACTTTCCCGGTGTTCATTACTCTTTGTAGTTGATGCTATTGAGTGAACCGTTGAATTATTGTTTATGTTCAGATTGTTATACATCATTATTCCATCTCTGATCATGATCCATATGATGTCTTGTGAGTAGTTCATTTTGTTCTTGAGGACATGGGAGAAGTCATGTTGTTAGTAGTGGAGTTGTGTTGAGAAAAATTCAATAGATTGTTATTTAAGTTGTGGTGTACTTCTTCTAGTGGTGTCATGTGAACATCGACTACATGACACTTCACCTATATGGGCCCAGGGGAATGCATTGTGTATTTGGCTACTAATCGTAGGGGTTGCCGGAGTGACAGAAACCTGAACCCCCGTTAGGAAACCATTGCACAAGGGACGTAAGGGTCTTAGAGTTTAAAGCCGTGGTTAGGTTTCTACCTTAATTACTTTCTTGTACTTACGGATGTTTGCAAGGGGTATAATCACAAGTATGTATTAGTCCTAGGAAGGTCGGTACATTAGCACAGGTTCACCCACACAACACTTAGCGAACTAAAGAAGATTAATCAACTATATGAAGCGAAAGCACTTGACAGTCTTCCCATGTGTCCTCGAGAAAGTTTGGTCATCTTAAGTAATACAACCAGCTTGTCCTTTGCTGCATAAAGGATTGGGCCACTGGCTGCATTTATTCCTACTGTCTTTTATTTACCCGTACTTTGTTTACTTGCTTTATCAAAAAACCCTAAAAATCCGTTTGCTAAGTATTTGCAGAGAATTCCTGATCCATACCACTAGCTAGCACCTTATGCTCCTCGTTGGGTTCGACACTCTTACTTATCGCAAATACTGCAATACACCCCCTATACTTGTGGGTCATCACACAACTAGAGTCATTGGATGTGTGTTATTTTCACAAACCACATATGGATCCACCAGTGTCATTGCATGTCTGTTCTTTTCATGAACCACATATTGATCCACTAGAGTCATTGCATGTGTTCTTTTCATTAACCATTGCTAGAGACATTGCATGTTTGTTCTATTCACAAACCACATATGCATCCACCAGTGTCATTGAACTTGTGTTCTTTTCACAAACCACATATGGATCCGCTAGAGTCTTTGCATGTCTGTTCTTCTCACAAACCACACATGGATCCACTAGAGTCATTACATGTTTGTTCTTTTCATGAACCACAACTAGAGTCAGTGAATGTTTGTTCTTTTCATAATCCACATGAGCATGTGTGTTCTTTTCATAGACCATAAATGGATGCACCAGTGTCACTAGATGTGTGTTCTCTTCTTGAACCACATATGGAAACAGCTAAGTCATTGCATGTGAGTTCATCTCACAAACCACATATGGATCCACCAGTGTCATTGAAATGTGTGTTCTTTTCATTAACCACAACTAGAGTCATTGCATGTCTGTTCTTTTCACAAACCACATATGGATCCACCAGAGTTCATTGCATGTGTGTTCTTTTCACAGACCACATATGGATCCACCAGGGTTCATTTCATGTGTGTTATTTTCACAAACCACATATGGATCCACTAGTGTCATTGCATGTGTGTTCTTCTCATAAACCACATATGGATCCTAACCTTAGGAGAGCCCTAACCTTAGCCCCCCAATGGTGGCCGATAGACCGAGTCTTCTAGAAGGCACGCCCTAACACAGTTGTTCTGCATGACGATTGTTACATACCGTTCGATCGGGGCGCTTGGATGATTGGGATGGTATCCATAAGAGCGATCCACGGGGAGGATGTTCTGCGACATGATTGACCACGCTTACTCCCCGCTTGCTCTGGACAAACTGGCAACACCGGGCGCTCCTGTTCTACGAGTGTCACGACTCATGAGTTCCATGGGCCATATGCCAGTGTCACGTCCCCTTTAATTCTCTTCCTCCCCGTACTTCTCTTCCTTCCCCTCGTAGCCAGTTTCCCCACTTCTCTCCCATCCTACCATAGCCGCAAGCCGACGGCGCCTCCAGCTATCTCTCCCGCAGCCACCCTAGTCCCCCACCCCCTCTCGCCATGGGTTCAAGGGGAGACAGTGAGGAAACACGTCGTCACGACAAGGACGACGATTTCGATGTGAGTAGTCTCATCTCTATCTCTATCATTTGTGGCCAATTATCTATTTTGAGCTAGATCTACTATGTTTACTCATGCGCGTATGATGTGTTAGGCCAACCAAACGCTGTACGACTCGACTATCACGGTTTAGCTGATGAAGACAGTCCTCCGCTATGTAAACATGGATATGTGCCCGCTAAATTTGTACCATTCGAAGGACGAAATGCAGGCAGGAGGTTTTTATAGTGTCAAGGACATCATGCAATGATGCAAGGCAGAAGTTGCGGTGTTGTCAAATGGGTAGGTCCAGAGTGGCCCAAATCATTGCAGAAAACGGTGGACAAACTATGGGATATGACTGTCGAGTTGAAAGAATCCATAGTCATCTCACTTCTTGATAGTGCTGAGATGAAGCTATGGGACCCAGTTGACACAACCAAGCTTAACCGTGATCTCAGGAGGGTGCAAGACAAGGTTAGCAACGTCGAGAAGGAGAGGGACGTGGCGTTGGCCCTGAAGGCTAAAGCAGAGCAAGAACTGACTCAAGCAAGGAATGATCTTCACCATGCCAAAGTCCTGCAGTTCACAACTATGTGTATTGACAAGTGCATGAGGATAAATGCAGAGAAACAATTGAAGCTGTGCAAGGAAGATGCTAAAAGGAAGGAGCAGATGATTCGATCCTTGCTCTCACAGGAAGATGCGCACCGGGCTAAGATTAGGAAGATCAAGGAGATGTGTGATAACTAGTTCTACTTAGCTTGAGCTCCGTACTTTTTAAAGTTGTAATAGTGGTACTTGTACATACTAGCGGTCTGAACTAGTGGTCCGGAGTCCTAGGAGAGAAAAATTGGTCGCCCGTTAATCTGTCTTAACCATGCATCACTTCCTTTTGTCTGATGATGGTGGTACTCTGAGATTGGTGGTTTGTTTAAACGTAATCTACGTGGATTACGCCGCATGCAAATGGCACAACCATAATTTATAAAGTGGAAGCATGTGCAGTAGTTGAAACAAGTTGCTGTTTCATCGAGTGTAGCATCTTAAATAATTTATTTCTGTGCGACTTACATTCCATCGAATTTGGAGACCTCCTGCCCCTAGGAAATCGTGGAACCGGTGCTGCGTGTTTTTAGATAGTAGTGGCACAATCACAATTTCGGATTCAACTACTGACTCGGGCGTTTTCAAACCCTAAGCTGCGGTACATTTTACTCTAAGAACGTGTGTAGATTGTTTCGCCCGACAAGTTCCATGCACAGAGCTCCAGAATTTAACCGAATTACATATATATAGGTTCAAGTTCAACACATTATTATGCATCTTCATTGCTAGCAGACTTCTTCCCCCGCCTAGGTGCCAAGCCTTGACGTCCACTGGCTTCTTCATTTCCTGCCTTCTTCCTCTTCCTCTTCCTCGGTGCCAATTTTCTTAGCTTCACGTGGTCTGCATCGCCGGGACAGTCAGCACCAAAATCGTGTCCAGCATCATCTTTCCACTCGTTTTTATTTTCTTCCGGCATCAAAATGACTGACCCGACAATCATGTTTCTAACCTTGTGGAGCTTCCTGTCAAAGAAACAGGACTGTTGCATAACTGCCTAATATCTATAGAGTAAATAAAACAAAAATTACAATTCAGCACAAACATGCGAACCCAAGAGACTTTTGCTTACCAAGAGCTAATTGAGTTCGAGCGACCACCCTGTCCAAGAATAGAAGGGCAACTCCTAGTTGCAACAGCTTCCACATCTAGTACATCACAATTCAGCTCAAACATGCAAACCGAAGCATACCTTTTCATCAACCCAATTAGCTGACTGTCACACGTTAGAGGAACCATCATGTCTCGTTCATCCATGAAGCTGAACTTTGCAGTCTGCTTTGACCATATTTCATCATGATTACATAGAGCAGCAACCATACCAGGGATAATGCAGATCTACGCAGGCGCTTCTTCCATCGTGATACAATGGTTTCCATACCCCTTGCCCTTCACCCTTGCTGATTTAGAGTCGTACCTAAGAGGGCTACCGTAACCAGGTAAGGGTGGTCCGTGGAGATCCCACAAAACTGTGGACAAAATATGTTTGTCAGCGTTGGGCTAACAAACAATTTTAGGTTCAGTAGCCGGCTAGCAATTATAGTTAGTGCGAATAGCAAAGATAAGGGTAGCTCACCCACATGTAGCCAGAACTTCTTCTTCCTTGGTAGTAGGATCTGCCATCCTCCGAGATTCTCAGCTCACCGGCGGCAGAGGCGGGCTAGAGCCTCGCAACGGCGGCTACGGCATGCGCCATTGAAGCTCAAGATCAGCAAAATGGGTGCAGCAACTTGGCGCTGAAAGTCAAATGTTCGAAGGGATCGTTCTGCCTGGAGGGTGGATTTCGACGCCGCCAGTGCTAGGGGAAAGGAGGGAATGGATTTGTGAATTTGGTCAATGCATCCAAGTCACTTAGTTCCTCGATTTGCCTAAGAGGTTACCGCGTTGGCGCTCGCATCACGGACATATGACCGACATGTGGGTCTCGACCATCCACTTCATGGGGCAGTTTAACAAAATGTTTGAATTTGGTAGGGGTGAGATGAGTTTGCCGCGAAATGGCCCCCCTCACTAAATTGGCGGCCCAACTTTACGAAACACTGCAATTACAGGCAACTTGGGTACCGCGATGCACTTACCCACGAACTTTTGGGCCGCAATCGAACAATCCCCTCATATAGGTGTGTTCTTTGAAGATCGCTCTATAGGACAGTGTCTTTGCTCCCAAGGAGACAGATAGAACACATTAAGATGTAATCAACCTTCCTAACATAATTCTATGATAAAATTGCATCTGCAACAGAGTGGGAGTGTTAACAGTTTCTCTCAACTCAGTTGTATTGGTTTGTTTTCCTAGGTCTTAATTCACGGGATCTCCGATCATATAGGTTGGGTTACCCCCTTGACAACTCACGTGGGTCTCAAACCCATCTCCCTTGATGCATTTTATATCAAATTTCTTGATAGTCCTTTCGTAAAAGGATCTGCCAGATTCTTAGCTGTTTGGACATAATCCAATGCTATAATTATGGAGTTTCTTAGTTTTCTGACAGACTTTGGTCTTCTCTTGACATGTCTTGAACTCTTCATATTATCCTTAGAATTTTTCACTTTGACAATCACAGTTTGGTTGTCATAGTTCATAAGGATTGCCGGTATTGGTTTTTCAAGCATAGGAAAATCTGTTAAGAGTTCACGAAGCCATTGTGCTTTGACAATCGCAATGTCTAATGCTATGAGTTCTACTTCCATAGTTGACCTCGTTAAGATGGTCTTCTTGCAAGACTTCCATGAAATAGCACCACCACCAAGATTGGATATATATCCACTTGTGGCCTTTATATCATCAGCATCTGATATCCAATTTGAATCACTAGACCCTTCAAGTACTCTTGGATACCCGGTATAATAAATTCCATAGCTCAATGTTCCCTTTAGATAGTGCATTACCCTCTCAAGAGCATGCTAGTGATCATCTCCCGGGTTGGCCACAAACCGGCTAAGTTTGCTCACAGCAAACGAGATGTCAGGCCTCATAGTGCAAGCTAAATACATAAGTGGGCCAATAATCAGAGAGTATCTCAATTGATATCTAGCTGCCTTTTGATTCTTTCGAAGCAAAACACTAGGATCATAAGGTGTGAGAGAGGATTTGCAATCATCATATCCAAATCAGCTCAACACCTTCTCCACATAATGTGATTGGATAAGTGTACTCCCATTATTCTCATCTCTAAGTAGCTTGATGTTTAGGATAACCTCAGCTTCTCCAAGATCCTTCATCTCAAAACATTAAGACAAGAAGGTTTTAACCTCATTAATCACTTTGAGACTTGTCCCAAAAATTAATATGTCATCAACATACAAACATAGGACAACTCCCTCGCCCCCACTATGGCGATAGTATACATATTTATTGGCTTCATTTACAACAAAGCCCACAGATGTTAAAGTTCTTTCAAACTTCTCATGCCATTGCTTGGGAGATTTTTGAGACCATACAAAGATTTCTTCAATTTACACACCTTTCTTGACCTTCTAGTACAAAACCATCAGGCTATTCCATGTAAATTTCCTCGTCCAACTCTCCATTTAGGAAAGCCGTCTTAACGTCCATTTAATGAACGAGAAGATCGTTAGAGGTAGCCAGTGATAGTAGTACTCGAATTGTGGTCAGTCTAGCCACGAGTGAGTTTGTATCAAAGAAATCTTCACCTTCGTTTTGGGTATAGCCTTTAGCCACAAGCCGAGCTTTGTACTTTTCAATAATACCATCATCCCTAAACTTCTTTTTAAATACCCATTTACATCCTACAGGTTTACACCCATACGGACGTTCAGATATCTCCCACGTTCCATTAGCCAAGATGGAATCCATCTCGCTTTGACTTGCTTCTTTCCAGTAGTCTGCATCCGAAGATGCAAAAGCTTCTGAAATAATAGTGGGAGTGTCATCCACTAGGTACACAATGAAATCATCACCAAAAGACCTTGCAGTCCTTTGTCTCTTGCTCCTTGTGGGAGCTTCATTGTCATCCTCATCTGAACTCTCATCATATGATTGTTCATCAGTCTCCATGGGAGTTTCAGGTTCAGAATCTGGATCATATTCCTTATTAGATATATTAGGGATATCTATCATAGGAAATATATCCTCAAAGAATGTAGCATCTCTTGATTCAAAAATGGTACCGACACTCATGTCGTCCACTTTAGATTTCACCACAAGAAATCTATAAGCAATGTTGTGAGAAGCATAGCCAAGAAAGACACAATCCACAATTTTCGGTACAAGCTTACGCTTCTTGTTGATTGGCACATTGACCTTTGCCAAACAACCCCAAGTTCGTAAGTAAGAGAGTGCCAACCTTTTCTTTTCCCATTCTTCAAATGGAGTAATATTTTTATTCTTAGTTGGAACACGGTTTAGGACATGACCTGAAGTCAATATAGCCTCCTGATACATTGCAAATGTATCTATAATTTTTGATGTTCCATGCTTGGTTTTATCCACTTTCTTGTGTTTTGTTCCAACTTTGGAGTACTTTTATTATGATTTCTTAGACTAACCTATTAACAAGAGCCACAGTGCCAGCTGCCTGTTTTTTGTTGTTTTTGGTTCCAGAAAAGTCAGAAAATGAATATTCTCGGAATTGGATGGGACAAAAGCCAAAGTGCCAATTTTTCCGGAAGGGATCGAGTGCCAGAATACGAGACGGAGAAGGGCTGGGGCCCGGCCACACCACCTGGCCACGCGGCCAGGCCTGGCCCGTGCCAGGGGGTGGTCTGGCCGCCCCCAGCACCCCTCGGCCTCTCCTTCCGCCTATAAGTTACCCTCGGGACGAAAACCCTAGGTACCCGATCAAAAATCCACGAAAGAGTCTATAGCCGCTGTCATCTCCATCCCTAGATCGGGAGGGATCTGAAGCTCTTCCCGGCACCCTACCGGAGAGGGGAATTCACCCTGGAGGCCTTCTTCATCACCATGCAAGCCTCCGGTGTGATGCGTGAGTAGTTCATCCTTGGACTACGGATCCATGTAGTAGCTAGATGGCTGGTTTCTCCTCCTTTGCGCTTTCATGTTTAGACCTTGTGAGCTCCGTTCATGATCAAGATCATCTATTTGTAATTCATACATGTTGTGTTTGCGGGGATCTGATGGATATTGAGATGCTATTTCAGATTGATTATTGATTCTATCATGTCTTTGTTATTTGAGATCTTGCATGCTTTCCGTTGTTAGTAGCTATCTTGGCCAAGTATATGCTAGCAACTCCAAGAGTTAGTATTTATGCTCGATAGTGGGTTCATGCCTCTGGTAATCTGGGGAAGTGACAGAAATCTCTAAGGTACTAGATGTGTTGTTGCTACTAGGGAGAAAACAACAATCTTTTGTTCATAGAGCAATCGTATTGTTTACTTTACACGCAGTTCGTAAAGCAATAATCTGTTGCTTGCAACTTAATACTGGAGGGGGTTCAGAGGATAACCTGAAGGTGGATTATTAGTCATAGATGCAGTTGGATGGCGGTCTATGTATTATGTTGTAATGCCCAATCAAGTGTCAAAGGAGTCAAGATGATTAGTATATGCATGTATTGCTTTCTCGGTGTTTGTCAATTGCCCCGCTGTAATTTGTTCACCCAGCATGTTATCTATCTAAGGAGAGCCACCTCTAGTGAACTATGGATCCCGGTCCTTTTTCTTTACATACAATCTATAAACTGTTTCTGCTTTGTGTTTACTTTCTGCAAACTTTTACTCCTTTCCATTCGATACGTTTAATCCTTTGTTTTCTGCAAAACACAGTGAGATTGACAACCTCATCGCAAGTTGGGGACAAAGTTCTGTGGTTATGTTGTGCAGGTCTCCACGTTGCTACTAGCACCGGTAGTGCGCCCTGCCAAAGCTCAGCTAGTAACACCTTTGAGGTGTTTCCTTGCTCCTACTGGTTTGATTAAACCTTGGTTTCATAACTGAGGGAAACTTGCTGCTGTGCTCATCATACCTTTCTCTTGGGGTTCCCAACGAGCTCTACATCAACACCACGCACCAATCACTTTTCTAGGCGCCGTGTATTGAGCCATCGAGCGATTTTCTGGCGCCGTTGCCGGGGGACGAAGAAGAAGAAACTCCCATGTCAACTACACGCCATTAAAGATTTTCTGGCGCCGTTGCCGGGGAGTCAAGGACATCTTCACAAGGGGAGTTCCTCATAACCATTCTCTTTACTTTGTTTTTTTTGTTTTGCTTAGTTTCTTTTTTGCTTAGTTTGCTTGCTTTGTTCCTCAAAAACACAAAAAAATTAGTTTTACTTGTTTGCTTTCTTATTTGAAAACACAAAAAATTAGTTCATATCTTGAGTTGCCACTATGTCTAGCCTTGCTCCAATCACTTTGTCACCCGAGGAAATGATTCTCACTTTTAAACAAGGAATTGAGGAAAGTTTTAAGGAAGCTTGGTCTAGAATCTCTGATCTACATGAAAAGACTGAGCCTAAAATGATTCAGGATTGTTCCTTAGCAGTTTTTACCTTGGGATTGCTCTTTGCTATAGATATGCTTTAGATGCTATTGCGGGAGGAGATTTCCTCCAAAGTAATGAGGATGATGCCATTAATGCTATAAAGAAATTGATCCTCACTTACAACTTGCCTAGCCAAACTGATACTTCTTTCGTAAAAATATTTGCTAGGATAGACACTCTTGATGCTAGCATTACTAGATTGGAAAGTTGCTATAATACGCTTAGGGAGCATCACGATTATGTTCCAATAAACTCTGAACCATCAAAGTGGTTCCCTACAGTAAAGATTGAGATGAACAATGAAACTTTTCAAGCCCGCTGTGATATCATGTTTGAATTTTGTCTTATGCCCAAAGCTATTTATGAATCTCTGAATCTTTGGGGGCTCATTGAGGGAGGAAAAGAAATATCTCTTACTAATAATACTACCATATTACCTCTTGGAATAGCTGAAGGAGTGTTTACAAAGATCCTTGGGAAAATGATTTCTATTGATTATCTTGTTATTGAATGTGCAGGAAAATGACAAATTACACTTGGAAGGTCCCTATTAGAACTCCTTGGAGCAATAATAGATTTGGGAAAGGGGACCATGCACGTTTCTTATCCACCAAAAAATCATATTTTCCCCAAGGTTAAGAATAAAAATAAGAGAGGTAAGGGCAAGAAAGTTGGTCTTAATGCTTCTTCATTTGAGAACACTTGATTCTTTTTTTGGTTCTTATGCCTAACTTAAAGGCGTTAAAGAAAAGTACTTGTTGGGAGATAACCCAAGAGTTTTAGTTGAGTCTTGGAAGTTATTACCTCTGTAATAACCTCTACTTATCCTTTTTATTTGCTTTTTGTGCCAAGAGTTACCTCTAATGAGAGTGAAGTAATGAATGAGAAAGTTGCTGTCCCGAAACAGCTTTTTGTGCTTCACCGTACAAATTCCTGAGAGAGCTCTGTACGTCGGATTGAGCTGTAAGTTTTTGTGCTTCTGACCCAGGTTGTTATCTAACTTTGTTTAGTTCAACACGTTTTGATTTGAGCAACAGAAGGTCTTCTAAAAAATTCGTCTTTACCTGCTGATCTGTTTTGACAGATTTCTGCCATTTTCTGCATTTGCTTCTTGTTAGTTCCTTCTTGAGTTTCTTTGGGGAATTGAGCTTTTTGAGGGAAGTGCTACAGTAGCTAGTGTTCTAATGGAAGTTTATTTGGTGTTAGAACTGAACCTTGAGACTTATTTATCTTAAGTGCACTAATGTTGCTAATGAGATTGTGTGAAGTTTTGTATGAAGGAATATTTTCAGGTGTATGGAAGGAATGAGTAATGAGATGAAGGATGGACTAAAGCTCAAGTTTGGGGATGCCACACGTGTCACCCCAAGAAATATCCAAGAAGTACAAGCGTCAAAGCTTGGGGATGCCCAAGTCATCCCCTTCTTCATCAATAAAAATCCCAGGTTTCTTCCAAACGCTTCATTTTTATTGTTTCGTGCACATTTGTGTTTCTCTTGGAGCGTCTTCTTTTTGTTTTCATTTTGGTTTTTAGTTTGCTTGGTTTTCTTAGTTTTCTGAATAAGTTGGTTGGACCCCCTCTTTCACACTTTGGTTTGCAAATAGTTTGGTTTGGTTTTGCAAAAGAGTAGGAAAGTTCATGCTTATGTGGTAAAAAGAGCTCGTTTTTGACTATGGCCTATGCTTTGTCATGCCATGCTTGATATTGGTTTGGCTTTATGATTAGTATTCTTTGCTGTAGCATGACTTGTTATAAACAATTGAGATTTCTTAATGTGCCTTGGATGAATCATGTGTTGTTTTAGCATATTAAAGCATAGTATAGTGGTATTCTCCTTTGATGCTTTATTTGGGTTGACTTGGCGCATGCTCACACCATGTTATGACTATCTCAAGTCACCATAGCCTTTATGATCCTTTAGTTTTCAACTTGTAGTATCACTTTATGCTTTGATCAATGATGTTTTGTCGCTCTGCATGATTATGGCCATTATTGCTCTCTTAGTTTGTCGCTCCCAGTCTTTTGCTAGCCTCCACAACCAAGTATGAGTTCCACTCATGCATCCAATTCCCTAAACCAAGTTTTTCCAAAGAGTCCACAATACCTACCTACTAGCTTATGCTATTCTAATTATATTCATGCTTTTGTTTACCTTCCACTTGTTATGAGAAAACTAGTGATTAAAGCTCTCACGAACTTGATGGCACACTTTACTTTATTGCCTCTAATAAACTTGAATCATTGGGTCCTTCTCTGTTGCGTATATGCTTGCGCTTTATAAGTTGAAATTAGCAGAACCATGTTTCATGGGGAACGCTTTCAATATTGCACTTGTACTTTGTACCCCGTTGATATTATGTTCTTTTGCTTACGGATCCCGACGGTGTGAAATAAATGTGGAACTTGTAAGATCATGGAGTTTGTATGTGTGTTAGAGAAACGTCTGGGCCGCTAGCCTAAGCCATTCCTAATCATGGTGGAAACTTGTAGCATCACCATAATGAACACTCTATGAAGCATCCTCAATAAAAACCTATGCAAATAGCAAATAAAAGATCGCTGAGATGCTCATTGTCTTCTTGCCTTGTCATTTTGATTATGGGAAAGCTCCCGTATCATGTGCAAGTGGTACCCTGTTGGCGGTTCTTAATGATACACATATACTTACAATGACAAGAGCTTACTCGTGACTGAAGTTGAGTAGCATGAGGACCGGTCTTCGTAAGTAAGGGGCATGAGATTTCGGTTTATAATTTGTCAAGCATATCCTCTTAGTTGTGTCACTTTAACCTTAATCACCTTCAAGATGCTTATGATAGGGGCAATGAGAGCTGAAAGCTATAAGTACCATAATTTTTGGAAGCTCTTTATGAGACTTGAATCCCTACTTCCTTTTACAAAAGGCCTTTCTTCCACCATTATATTGAGTCTCCACCTTCTATCTTTATGCACCTACTTTGAGAGCATAATGGCCATTCTTAGTTCTATGTGCATTGTCCCAAGACTAGTTGATTGATGCATAACTTGTTATTGCTTGTTTGAAACTATTGTATCTAGTCACTCTTATGAACTTTGAAGGTGTCCTATGCATTTATATTTGCTACTCTATTGAGGGACAAGCTGAATAATTTTATGCTATGTTTTCTTTATGTGAAACAAACAAACGTCTTGCAAAGCATGTTATTCATGAATCTTTTGTTTGTGCCTTTTCATGTTGCATCTTAGTTTCTTTGCTTATTGCTAGAACTTTGTCTTTCATGTTATGATTGAAGTACTATGATCCCAGCCTTGAATGTTTTGCAAATACTTTGATCAAGTCTTTGATGGTGCATGTCACCTCAAAAATTATTTCTTTTTATCACTTACCTACTCGAGGACGAGCAGGAGTTAAGCTTGGGGATATTGATATATTGCAAATGTATCTATAATTTTTGATGTTCCATGCTTGGTTTTATCCACTTTCTTGTGTTTTGTTCCAACTTTGGAGTACTTTTATTATGATTTCTTGGACTAACCTATTAACAAGAGCCACAGTGCCAGCTGCCTGTTTTTTGTTGTTTTTGGTTCCAGAAAAGTCAGAAAATGAATATTCTCGGAATTGGATGGGACAAAAGCCAAAGTGCCAATTTTTCTGGAAGGGATCGAGTTCCAGAATACGAGACGGAGAAGGGCTGGGGCCCGGCCACACCACCTGGCCGCGCGGCCAGGCCTGGCCCGTGCCAGGGGGTGGTCTGGCCGCCCCCAGCACCCCTCGGCCTCTCCTTCCGCCTATAAGTTACCCTCGGGACGAAAACCCTAGGTACCCGATCAAAAATCCACGAAAGAGTCTATAGCCGCTGTCATCTCCATCCCTAGATCGAGAGGGATCTGAAGCTCTTCCCGGCACCCTACCGGAGAGGGGAATTCACCTTGGAGGCCTTCTTCATCACCATGCAAGCCTCCGGTGTGATGCGTGAGTAGTTCATCCTTGGACTACGGATCCATGTAGTAGCTAGATGGCTGGTTTCTCCTCCTTTGCGCTTTCATGTTTAGACCTTGTGAGCTCCGTTCATGATCAAGATCATCTATTTGTAATTCATACATGTTGTGTTTGCGGGGATCCGATGGATATTGAGATGCTATTTCAGATTGATTATTGATTCTATCATGTCTTTGTTATTTGAGATCTTGCATGCTTTCCGTTGTTAGTAGCTATCTTGGCCAAGTAGATGCTAGCAACTCCAAGAGTTAGTATTTATGCTCGATAGTGGGTTCATGCCTCTGGTAATCTGGGGAAGTGACAGAAATCTCTAACGTACTAGATGTGATGTTGCTACTAGGGAGAAAACAACAATCTTTTGTTCATAGAGCAATCGTATTATTTACTTTACACACAGTTCGTAAAGAAATAATCTGCTGCTTGCAACTTATACTGGAGGGGGTTCGGAGGATAACCTGAAGGTGGATTATTAGTCATAGGTGCAGTTGGATGGCGGTCTATGTATTATGTTGTAATGCCCAATCAAGTGTCAAAGGAGTCAAGATGATTAGTATATGCATGTATTGCTTTCTCGGTGTTTGTCAATTGCCCCGCTGTAATTTGTTCACCCAGCATGTTATCTATCTAAGGAGAGCCACCTCTAGTGAACTATGGATCCCGGTCCTTTTTCTTTACATACAATCTATAAACTGTTTCTGCTTTGTGTTTACTTTCTGCAAACTTTTACTTATTTCCATTCGATACGTTTAATCCTTTGTTTTCCACAAAACACGGTGAGATTGACAACCTCGTCGCAAGTTGGGGACAAAGTTATGTGGTTGTGTTGTGCAGGTCTCCACATTGCTACTAGCACCGGTAGTGTGCCCTACAAAAGCTCAGCTAGTAACACCTTTGAGGTGTTTCCTTGCTCCTACTAGTTTGATTAAACCTTGGTTTCATAACTGAGGGAAACTTGCTGCTGTGCTCATCATACCTTCCTCTTGGGGTTCCCAACGAGCTCTACATCAACACCACGCACCAAGCACTTTTATGGGCGCCGTGTATTGAGCCATCACCTCCCCCCACCATTCTTTGGATAAGCCGACAGTGTCTAACATGGCGTTAACCAAATATGTTAGAGTCCGGTTTTCCTCTTAGCAATCCCATTGGATTGAGGCGAATTGGGAGGCGTCCTCTCATGTATAATACCATGTTCTGAACATAATAATTGACCTCATTAGAAAAGTACTCTCCAGCACAATCAGACCAAATTCTTTTTATCTTTCTCTCGAGTTGATTTTCAACTTCTGCCTTATAGATTTTAAAGAAATCTAAAGCCTCGACTTTAGTTTTCAAGATATATACATAACAGTACCTAGTAGAATCATCAATCAATGTCATGAAATATTTGTTTCCACTAATTGTCAACACACTATTCATCTCTCATAGATTTGAATGTATGAGCTCTAGAGGTGCCAAGTTTCTCTCCTCTGCAGGCTTGTGAGGCTACTTTGCTTGCACACAAGCATGACACTTAGAGCCTTTGACAATAGTAAATTTTGGAATTAGACTCATACCAGCAAGCCGCGACATACAACCGAAATTAATATGAAAAAATCGTGAATGCCAAACATTAGTTTCGTTACCAGTAGTGAAAATGGTCCACGACATCATCACAAAAGTCTACCAATGAAAAGCGGAACATGCCTCCGCATTCATAGCCTTTTCCAACAAAGGTTCCATACTTAGACAATACAACTTTACTAGACTCAAATACGAACTTAAACCCATCTTTCAGAAGTTAGGATCCACTAACGAGATTCTTCTTGATAGAAGGGAAATGTTGCACGTTCTTCAATTGCACGATCTTGCCCAAAGTAAACTTTAGATCTACCATGCCAGCACTAACCCATTCCCTATCATGACTATGGAATCTTGAGCCTGATAAGAGGTGAACATGGAAATGTCAGCACACACATGAACATTGGCACCCGTATCATCCCACCATTATGTGGGTTGAAATACTGAAAGAACAGCAGGTAATAAATTACCGTACCTAGAACCTGAAATTCCTGCATCAGTATTGCCAATGACCATGTTGACAGATTTAGAGTTCTGTCTAGCCTGACCCTTCTTGCCTTTCTTCTTTGGACAACGATGAGCCCAATGGCCAATCTCGCCACACACCCAGTCTTTCTTTTCCTTGTTCCACCCCTTCTTCTTCTTCTTCTTCTTCTTGAAGTTGATAGTATGGCAGACTTTGTTATTTCCCTTGGATTTGTGGGCATTTTTCTGCACCATATTGGTAGCAGAATGTCCCTCAGTTCCACTAGTGTGTTTGTCTTTTGCCCTCGCATTCTCTTCAACATCCAAAGAGCCAATGAGGTAATCAACAGAGAGCTCATGCCTCTGATGTTTCAGAGAAGTGGCAAAGTTCCTCCATGAAGGGGAAGCTTAGCGACAATGCATCCCGCGACAAACTTGTCCAGAAGCACACACTTGAGGAGTTCGAGTTCCTTTGCCATGATCTGTAGCTCATGAGCCTGTTCTACTATAGATCGGTTTTCAACCATATTGTAGTCATTGAACTGCTCCATAGCATACAGTTCACGCGGCATCGGCAACACCGAACTTAGCGTCCACCGCATCCCACAGTTCCTTGGCATCACGAATATGCAGATATGCATCAACCAACTTGTCTCCAAGCATATTGAGTACGGAGGCCACAAAAAGTACAGTGGCCACCCCGAACACTCTCTCTTCTTTGAGAGTAAGCGGACCTCTAGGGGTGCCATCTACAACCTTTTCTATGCACATTGAAGTGAGCCACAAGAGGGTTTTCCCTTACCATCTCTTAAAATTAGCACCCGTGAACGGGCTCGGTTTCAGCGAGGCAGCAAAGGCAGATGACGAAAATTACATAAATAAATAAGGTTTTTGGATTGTTGGAATATTAGGAAATTTCCACATGAGATTAATTACCGAAATCATCATTATGTAAGCACTAGCAGATCTAAACACATGCAACCAAACAACCACATCTAGTAGATTTGAATATCTAGCAAGAACTAGTGCATACAAAGAGAGGAATATCACATACATGTTGACCGGGAAGGTCGTCACCGCAGCAGCACCTTGTTCCTTGTTGATGTCGCCCATGGGGCCGATTAGGTCATTGGTTTATGAAGAATAACATACGAACTAAAGCGAGCAGTCGCACCAAGACGCTCCCCAAAATCTTATCGCCCATCTCCCGGTGGAGGATCCCAACGGATGGGGTTTCAGAGGCCTACTCTCCTGGACAGCAGTGCACATAGCCGCCGGGATGGGGAAGCCTAGAGAGCAGCGCAGCAAGAGGAACAACACGAGACAGACCGAGAAAAGAGCTGGATTCATCTATATCTGTGTGTCTCTTGCTCTATAGCCTGGGAGGTGAGCCGACCGAGTTGCCACGCGGTGGAATACAAGGACACGGATCAAACAACGTACCCAACAGCTGGTGCACTAAGCAAAAATTTAGTCTTCCATAAAACGAGTTTCTAACTCGAACTCGATTCACAAAACGCGACGCGACGCGCGTGCGGGCGAGGCGGGCGGCGGCGGAGGAGGAGTGCGCATGGACTCCTTCTCTTCTCACTCACTTAGTGGGAGTGAAACAACTCACCTTATAAGCTGGTCCAACTCTCTCCCAACTAGCAATGTGGGACTAAACTTTGTCTCTCACAGAGCTCCTAAGCTGCCATAGTAGATGGGCCTTGAGATTTCATGATTTATTAGGCTACATGGGCTGCCTACATGGGCCGCGGCCCATATAAATCTAGCAGCACTAACACCTACGTTTCACAATTACTCTTCTGGCTTTTGTCGCAAACCCATTACCCTCCGCCCCAAATATCTCTACCAAAGATTTCACAAATTACCAAAACTAACGATGTAAGTGGGATGGGCCATCCCGCCATGCCCGCCTCCCATCCCGCCAGAAAAGACACGCTAATCATGTTCTATAAATCCCGCTTAGCGTCGGTGGGATTAGCAGCTAACTCCCATGCATCCCGAATTGTAGCGTGAGTCATGCAGTAGCTAGCTGACTCTCTTCGGCCCTGGCAGATGCATGCATGGTACAGTCCTTCCGACCATGATCTAATTGCTTCCTCTAGGTAAATCATCGGGTCCCATGGGACCTACCTATCCCACCTTCTAATCTCCCGATTCTCCTACTTACTCCCAGTAGGCAACACCAGGCGGGAGGCGGACATCCCGGGTCCGCGCCGCTTGCATCGTTAAACAAAACCCTATTTCTCGAGAAAAGTCTGGTGTCCATCTACTCACAATAATTTGAATGTAGAACTCAAGAAGCATAATTCTCTTCTTCTTCAACAGAAGCGAGCATCATAAGAACTTGTGAAATACATAGATTATCTATCTCAAAGATGTCTCCAACTTATCTTGAGACATCATGCATGCTTTTCTAACCTATGTATGCTTTTTCTCTCTTACTTCTTTCTTGCCTTCCCTTTTCTACAATTTTGATGTTTCAATTTCGAAAGAAAGACAAAAAGTGTCAATATACTTTCTTTTCATAATGTCAAAAAATTGTGTAATCCTTTCTCTTCACGTGGTGCAATAACTTACTACTTTCCAGATGTTGCAATAAATAAAATCCTCCAGACCAGGGCGAGAGAAAGGTCACTAAGCTAAACAGAAAAAACTCAATCCCACAAGCACCTTGTGCTACTTTTCTTATCTGATTTTTGAACAAGCCCATTTTGCAACAAAACGAGAATATAGTGATGCAATGAGCATGCATAAGACCTTATTGTACATAGAAGTATAATCTCGCTGAAATATTACCTAAAATTTTGTAAGGAGGGATGAATGGTGTAGCTCCAACATCTCCGGGCTTCATGTTGCCTGGAAAGAAGGAAATCAATGGATAAAGTTATTAAAATTATATGAAAAAACCAACAGCTATATGATGCACAAAGTAGGGTGACAAAACAATAATTTTTAGTCACTTGGATATTAGTGAAGATGGATAATGAGAAGAAAATGTTTCTAAAAGCATAGGACGTGAGAAAGAAAGACTGTAAAGCTTCATGCACTATCCAACAATTCCAAAAGACCGATCTCATGGAAAGTGATACACATTCCACTTAATACACTTCAACCCCTCCTCACATGTGACGGGAAGACAAGTCAACACGTGTAAATTCAGAGGTACAACTCAAGAGGCCAATAGGTGGACGGAGGGGGCACCAGCAATTTTAGGAAAAAATGTGCCTCACAGTACTCGAACTCGAGAGTGTATACCTCATGTTTCACCGAGTCCCATAGTGAGGAGGTGAGGCATGGGAAGCGCCATGAAACCGCTGCACCAAAGTTTAAGTGAGCTAACTCAAATACTCCCTCCGTCCAGGAATAACTGACTTGAGTTTGTATTCAAATGTATCTATACACTAAAAGATATGTAGATACATTCGAATTTAGATGAAGCCAAGTCAGTCATTTGTGGACGGAGGGAGTATGATTCTTTACTATCTTTGCTTAACCAAAACATCAAAAGGTATAAAAGTAATATGAGAAAAGATTAACTAACATGCATAACATCATAATATTTTAAGCATACATATATTTTGTATAACGGAAAGATGTCATAAAAAAATATAGTTACTCCTCATGTTTAGTTTTTGGAGACATTAAAATTACTAATCAAGATTAGTGAACGTGTAAATAAATTAAACATCAAGGAAAACAAAGAGTTTTTCTATCTACATTCTGCCCAGTAACCACTCTACAGGATAATGCATACTCCCTCCGTTCACAAATAAGTGTACTTCTAGTCTTGTCCTAAGTCAAGATTAGTAAAGTTTGACTAATTTTATAGAAAAACATACCACTATTTATGATACTAAATTGGTACCACTAGATTTGTTTTCAAATTTAGATTCATAATATGACAATTTCATGTAATATATGTTGTTATATTTATCTACAAGATTGGTCAAAGTTAATAAAGTTTGACTTAGGCAAAAATTACACTTATTTATGGACAGATGGAGTACCTACAAAACAAACGCATACCAACAGTTGCAATAAACATATGAAAGAGTATTTGTCATCTTGTTACATATATTGATGTTGGAGGGAGTGAGTCAGTGCATGCTCTTTTCAGCTGAACCGGAGATCATGGTATGCAATAAATATCACAAAGAACAACGACACAAATTGGGAAGTGATATTTAAAATATCATGAAAATTATTAGATTGAAATAGGAAACTACGAACTACTATATATACTTCAAAATAAGTCATCTTAGCTACAAAACAAAATCTCGCATATAAAGGAACGGGTCATGCTTTAATGCATATTGGAGATGTATATAATTGAGCCAAACTGGAGTCTTTTCACACCATTAGCGACTTTAGCCGTCGCATCAAGCATTCCGGTGTTTCACAGACGTTTGATGCACATTTTACTCCCGTCTGGACTGCTCCTAGGCTAGATACCCCATGTGCTGCTACTCTGGGTGTAAAATCGGAGGCTTCTCGCTCGATCTGAAGGGATATGCCTGAGACGCAATATAAAGTGGTTATTATATTATTCCATGTTTATGATAACTGTTTATTTCTCATGCTATAATTGTGTTAACTGAAAACATTGATACATGTGTGTTTAATAAAGAAATAAAATGATTCCTAGTAATGCCTCTCATTACACTAGCTTGTTGATTAACAGATGATCAAGGTTTTCTGATCATGAACATGAGATGTTGTTAACAATAAGGTCATGTAACTGGATAATGATATGATAAACACTTACACTCATAGTAAGAATAGAAATACGATCAAGTTAATCAAGTTTCATTGCTGTATAAAACTCGTACAAAGTAGTCCTAATCCTTAGACCATGAGATCAAGTCAATCATTAACACTAGAAGAGTACGTTGATTCCATCAAACATCACACCGTAACAGGGTGATCATAAATATGTCGTTGGGTACTTAGAAAGTGTTAGTTGAGGCTCGTGGATCAAGAGTGAGATCTGCCCATCCCGATGACAAAGAGATATAGTCTGGGACCTGTCAGTGATATCACATTGATAACAGCTTGCAAGCAAGTGATTTGATCGCAAGGAATGTTATATCACGAAACGAGTAAAGGGTACTTGTCGGTTATGAGATCGAACTAGGTATGGATGATACCAGATGATCAGATCTCGAACAAGTAATATATCGTGAGACAAAAGGAATTGACTACAACGTTAATGCTTCGCATGATCACTAGATTCATCGTTGAATAAGTGAGAGTCATGATTTCTAGATCCTGCCGATGATGATTGATCAAAGAGGTGTCTTGATCATGTCCATATTATTCATAAACCATAGGGTGACACACTTAAGGTTCACTGACGCGTTTTGAGTGGATTTGGAACTCCGACTGAATTATTGGAAATCACAGGGGTTATTTTGGAAAAGCGTCGAAACTGATTCAGAATATCGAATTAATACAAGGGGGTAATTGTTAATGTTTTTTAATTTAACGAATTAACAAATATTAAAGAAATAAAAATGTTTTATTAATTCCGTAAGTGTGGTTTAATTGTTATGAATGTCATGCAATTAAAGGGAGAATAAGAGAGGGGGTTACCTACTTGATGGAGGAGGTTACCATCATGAAGAGGAGGTTACCACTATGAAGAGGGGGAGGTGGAACCCCCTATACAAGGTGGCCACCTCTCCTCACTTTCTTTACACACTTGATCCTCCTTCTTCCCCTCTCTTGTTGCTCCACCATTGCCATTGCTTAGAGCTTTGTCATAGAATAGTTCGAAGTCTACACTTAGATAAGTCAAGTAGGAGTTTCCGGCGGATCCCTTCTTCCGCTGCCTCGCTGGATCGAGGGCGTGGATGACATCAACGAGCCGCACATGTGACCGAGTACGGAGGTGCCGCTGGTTGTGGCGTCGTGAGTACCCGATCTTGAGATCGTCGCGTGTACAACTTCATTAACAATGTTTGTGCAAGAACGTAATCCCGCTTACGGTCTTCGAAGGTGAGTTTTTTGGTGCTACCATCCCGTATATGATCTTGGCTAGATAGTGGTTCACGCGTAGGATTTTTTTGTTTTCCATGATACGAACCCCATTAGTGGTATCTGAGACGTGTCTATGCGTAGATGTTATGCGCGAGTATAACACATGGAGATGTGCATATTGATGATCATGTTATTACTCTCTTCGTGTATTTTGGATCATAGTGTCATAGTGGGATGAAACGGCCCGAGACTAACCTTACATGTACTTGCACATGAGACTTATACCACGCTTAACATTCAACTTGTTTTGCATAAGTGGCTCCACGGGTGTCTGTCTCTGCCACTATAGTTATGATCTAATCTACAAAGGATTGCTAATAAAAGTTTTATCACCATTGTGGTTACGTGTTCGTAGGTAAGAACGGTTCTTCCTTAGAAAGCCCTAAACCACGTAAAATATGCAAAACAAGTTAGAAGCAGCTAACTTGTTTTGGCAGGGCATGTGATGTGATATGGTCATTGATAAAAAAATTGTTGTATGCAGTGAGATTTATTGTAAGTTGAACAACCGACAGGAGCCATATGGTTGTCCTTTTATTTTTATGGCATGCGTCCCAGAAACAGAAATCCTTATAATTTGGATTATGGAGAACCACCATGATGGTGGCGCCATGGACTTTGGTGCCACGCCGGTGGAATGATGGACATCATGCCATGATGCACAAGATTGAGATCGAATGCGTGAAGGACCATATCATATCACATTATACTTGCATGTGATATTTATCCTTTGATGCATTTTATATTGCTTTGATTTGATCACCTCGGTAGTATTTGATCGCCATGGTAGCATTATAAGATAATCCCTCTCACTAAATATCAAGATAATAATATGTTATTTCTTATTATGCACCGTTAAGAAAGTTCGTCGTTCCGAAGTACCACATGATGATTGGGTGTGATAGAGTCTACGTTCGCACACAACGAGTGTAGGACAGTTTTACACACACGAGTATTAAGGTTCTTAATTGGAGAGCCTAGCATGTACAAACATGGCCTCGGAACATGAACCGAAAGGTAAAGCACGACTCAGATGAATGATATGATAACCATATGATGCTCGTCATTGTAGCAGCACCACCTCACATGATGATCAGTCGTGGTGTAGTGAATTTGGTTCATGTAATCACTAAAAACGACTCGTGGGATGTTGTTTTGAGTAGGAGTTCATTTATTAATTTGGATTGAAGTTGAACTCAATTTATAATGAACTAAATCAAAGTGAGTTTGCATAGTTTATTATAGTCACTGGCATTCGTTTACTACCTTGTGTTTAGCTGTAATTGTGATAATATAACTATAGAATTCTAGGATTTTACTTTAGGAACTGGCAACATATTGTTTTATGAGTGTCAATCTAAACTTTAAAATACTATTGCAAACTTTCAGTAAAACCTCACTTACTCCATGAAATTCAATAAGTAGTATTGAATCAAGAGTAACAGATTCCAGCATTAGCATCTAAGTATCATGCTTGCATCCATGATTCTTGATATTAAAAAATTGTTTTAATATCAATGTTATCTAGGAGCTAAAAATTGTTTAAAAAACCATCATGTGTAGAAACTATTGTGATATCTGAAACAATGCTTAATTGCAATATCATAGAGTATAATTTAATAAAATACACATTCTCGTATTGTATGAGAATTTGCAAAGGTTGGAGACGCTGGGCGTCCTGATCACCCAAAAGGTTTTGGAAATTAACATTATATTCACGATTCGTCCTTATGAGCTATAGTAGCTTGATCATGAAAGTTGTCATGATAAAGATGGATAGAAGATGTAAGTAAAATGTTTACTACATTAAAATGATTACTAAAAGGAATGAAATTTGGAAGAGGGACAAACATTTGATGGTGGTGATCTACATCAAAAGTGCAAGTGCAAGGATATTAGTGTTTGACTAACAGGATTGGACTATGTGTTATGTGTATGGCACCACTATTGATGTTGATAGATTCTTTTAAAAAGGAAAAAGGAAATAATGAAAGAGAATCTTGGAAATATTGGGTAGAAAATAGAAGAATGAAAATGTCTAGCTTAGGTATATAGATGATATACATATTGTGGATATATTATTTGCTTGTTAACAATGTGGTTATTAGGTATTGGATACCAAATTCGTTGGTGTGAAGTGTCACACATGATAACATAATTCATGAGCTGCAATGGCCTAAGTAACTAGCAAAAGAATATGGGATGATTTTCATCGGAAACAATAAAGTGTTGTTGTGTTTCTCCTTGATATCAAACCTAGCCTTCAAGATTTGTTTCAATAAATTGGTATTGTGTTCCGTTATTAGGAGAACAATTATTGTTAAAATAATTACCGTATTACATAGAAGATGGATGAACTCTTACAAGTCTAGTTGGAGAAATTATATCCATAACACTAATGCTAAAATGTCGCAACAGAAATAATTGAAAAATATCACTTACGAAGTGACATTGCTGTTTAAATTATATTGGAAAAGAAAACATGAAGAAACTCCATTCTAATGGAATTTTGGAGTCTTTGATTTTTAAATCAAATTGACGCTTGTGAGAATTTCCTAAAAATGAATTTAAATTTCATTCATAGGCCAAAAGAAGAACAAACAACTAACTTATTGGACATTATACATGTTGATGTATGTAGTCCTGTCGTGGTGGTGTCACGGCAGATGCCATGGATAGGCTAAAGGTGGGGACTAATACACGCTAGGGGAATCCAGGGAGGGATAGTGGAGTGATTCTCCACACAGAAGTTTGTATTGATTTCCTTCCAAGATTACAAGTGCTCCTGGAGCTGTATTGGCGAGAGGAGGAAGAAGGAGCTCTCTTACTCTCACCCACAGATCACACCTGAAACCCTAGCCCAAACAGAATAGTAGAAAGACCAACCCCCTCTACAGAAGCCCCAGCCCCCCTTTTATAGAGGAGGCTCGGTTTCTGCCTAGGGCATACGTGGAGGCATAATATGCCTCCTCCCAAAGTGGTAAGCCGACCGGGGTGCTTTTTCCCCCGCGTCACACTCGCTTTTGCTACGTGAGCCTCTGTGGCGCCCGCGTCAGCCGACATGGGCGTCGTCACCCCTATCGGCCATGACCCGGTGGTCCTGCTCTTGTCTGCTTCGCTCATGCAGTGCGTACTGGGCCCTCTTTTTGACCAGCAAGATTCCTTCCTTCTCCTAGAAGCCAAACATGACCCGGATCTCAGCTGATCCGGGCACCCCTGTTCCTGCATACAAGTAAACATATACTTCCGACTTACCTCTTAAGTCGGTTGAGACTTAGTTAGGCGAACACCCCCTGGCCGGGTCACTCCGTGATTCGGCCAGCCTTGAGGTGACCCAGCCAGCATCTGCTTTGGCCTTGCCGAACCTCGGCTAACTCGGCCTTTATACCCCGGCGTGACCCTACCCGGGGGTATCCCCCCAACATTAGTCCCCGAAGCTGGTGCGGTCTTAGCTGCTTTGGCCGCTAAGACCACATCAGGTTCAATTCTGTGCTCCGGTCGTTATTGCCGAGTTACCTCTTTACCTCGGATTATATGGATTTACGTTCCCTTCGCACATTCCAAGTTTTCACTTGCCGGCCGGGTTACCACAGTTTCATCCGGGTCTTATTTCCTTCTCTCGTACGCTAACCCACGTGAAGGGTAATCATTATGTCGTCTTATTTTAAGGGCCTGCATAGTAACCGCCGCAGTAATTGTCAGTTATCACTGTGCACGGGTCACGTCATGCCTGCCTTCTCGTTTCTCGCATCACAGTGTCTCGTCATAGGATTCTCTCCACTCTGTGGCCCTCCGTGTGGCTCCCCGCTGATTGGTCCGGACAGGTGATACATGGCCACTGTGTGTGGCGGGTCCGCAGGATACGATCCCATTCACCGCTGGTGGGAGTGGTTAAATAGCAGGGGGGTGCTTCCCTTAGGGTCTTTCTCCTTCCGCCCCTCTGCCCGTTGCCCTTCTTCTTCATCTTCCTTATTACCGCGCCGCCGCCAGTGATACCAAATAGCAGCGTCGCCGCCGCGCTTCTCCGTCGCACCTCTGCGTCGCCGCCACCGTGACGCAAATCTCTCGCAACGGGTCCTCGTCAATCCCGGCCACTGTCCCTCGCCGCCTCCAGCGCCAGCGAGGGCCTCGAGGACCAGATGACAGAAGAGGAACTCATCGTTGCTGAGCAGGAGATGGAGGAGGACGCCGTGGCGGCGGACCGTGGCGCGTGGGCCAGGTCATGGGTCTGTCAAGATGATCTTGACTGGCTTTATCGAACTAGGCGCATCCCTGCCGGCGTCGCCACTCGTCTCCCTTCTAATGAACTGGCCCCCTCACCCAATCCGGGTGAGTTCGTCATCTTTTTGTCCCACTTCCAGTGGGGCTTCAGGTTACCGGTGAGCGATTTTTTCCGGGACTGGCTCAGTACATATCAGCTCCAGCCGCACCATCTTCTGGCCAACGCCATCACTTCTCTCTCTGCCTTTGCTTCTACGATCGAAGGCTATGCCGGACTGTGGCCCACGAAGGAGCTATGGATCCGGTTCTTCGGCCTTCATCGCAATGTCATCCCCAACATCCACGCTGATTCGGAGGACAAACAGCTGACTCAATTCGGAGCGGCTTCCATTTCACCCCGGAGGTTTTCTGTTTTCCTCTGGGTCACCGGGTTAGAGTCCTACAAAGGATGGGCCCGGACCTTCTTCTATGTCCGGAATACGGGCGCTGAAGACTTGATCCGGTTGCTTCCCTATACTCCGGGTCCACCTAACCCGGATTTGTCGGATGAGATTCCCAAGAAGCCCACTGCCTTGGCCAATCAAGTCAATAAGATGTTTGTGGAGCTGAAGAAGCTCGGGTTGCGCAACGAGGATGCCATGATCACTTTCGTGCGCAACCGAATTTCCCCCCTCTAGAAGCGCACCCACAAGGTGTGCCACATGAGCTTCGGCCGCGATCCCAATCGGACCTCCTCCTTCGAGCTGAGCAACACGGAGATCTATCGCTGGGTTAAGGCTCTTTTTACCACCCACAAGGACTTGTCCTCCGAGTGGACTTGGGGAATAGAGAGTTACTGCCGTGATAGGCTTCCTCCCGTGGTAAGCTTCATCTTGCGAACTTACCCCGGACCAATTATATGTCAGTTATTGTTGCATTTTGACTCTTTTGTTCATTCCTTTCCTCAGCAATTTCTTCAGCAGACCATCGAGGACGGCACCGATCCGACCCTTAAGTGGGCGCCGGACCGGGAGAACCCGGATGAGGAGGAGCCAGACCAGGAGATGTTCCTCCCAACGACCGACGCCACGAAACGACCCACGGGTAAATCCTCTTCCATTAGAGATTGGCCCGATGATGAAGATGACTCGGATGTCGAGGTGATTGAACCTGTTGAGCCTGTCCCACTTTCTTTTGCTTTTCCGCCATCAGCTCACCCCGGTGGTCATATCCACGAGGATCCTCCCCTCGCTACGGGCGAACCTGTTCCGGTGGCTCCGAAGAAGAAGCGCGGGGCTGCTTCAAGTTCATCCTCTGGACCTTCTCAGCCCGCCAAAAGGCGAAAGAAGTCCGGGGACAAGACTGCCTCCAAGCCAGCAGGCAAGGCCCCAGCACGAAGGGCTCGGAAACCTAAGGAGGCCCAAACCTCGGATGCGTAAGTTGTTTTGCCTTCTGTAACTTGCTCTCCCTTGCATCGTTGTGATTTCTCTTTTAACATTGTTCTCTTTTGCAGGGCTCCGGTGGAGGTCCCTCAAAGTGGATCGAGCATCTCTTCACCTCTCCGACCCAGCCCTTCTCCCCGTCGCGACGACGAGTCCCGTCCGCTAAGCCCTATTCCCGAGGGTTCTACGGCCGCTCCGGGTTCTGCTCGGCCTCGGCAAGAGGGGGGTAACCTTGGAGCGGGGGAGACCGGCCCGGCCGAGGTGAAGGCATCCACCACTTCGGCATCGCCGCAACCAGCATCCACTGAAGCAACTTCGGCTCCGGCACTAGTACCAACAACCAGACCCGTACCAACACCAACTCCGGCTGCTAAAACATCAGCAGCAGCACCAAGTCCAGCCCCAAGAGCATCAGCGCCTAGCTCCTCTGCCTCATCTGAGTCTTCTCAACCTCGGCGAGGAACCACTCCGTTCGCTCCTAAGGGAAAAACCGCTCCGCCGGCTTCCTCTTCCCAGCAAGCCAAGGAAAAGAAGGCTCCGGAAACTACCAAGCCACCATCCGTCGAAGCCGAGCAGCGTACCCTCGTGTCAATGCTTCCCAAGAAAACACCAGCAACGAAGGATGCGCTTGCCGAGCCAACTGACACACAGCAAATGGTTCTGCACACCAGCCCAACCCTTGCTTTGATCGAAAGGAAAGAAGCGCATGCGAAGGGCTTGGTGGCGCCCCATATGCCCAGCGGTGAACGGTACCCTCCGAGCTTAATTGAATTCGTCATGAATTGGAATAAGGCAGAGGTGGTTCAAGACACTGATCTTCCGGAGAAGTTCGGCCCTGCCGAGTTTTCCGCTCAGATGAACACAGCCGCAAAGGCAATTAACCTCGCTGGGCGAATGATGGAGGTACGTCGCTTCCCCTTTACAAGTTGTAGATAGTAACCATTAGTCCCCGATTCTCCGGGGGAGTAACTCGTTACTCGGCTGGATGCTCTTTAGAAAACTAACGTAGCTCCATGAGAACTTCGAATATGCACACACCTAGAGCCGGGTTAAGTTCCACTTGGCTCGGATTTTAGTACACTTCGAATATGCACACACCTAGAGCCGAGTTAAGTTCCACTTGGCCCGGATTTTAGTACACTTCGAATATGCACACACCTAGAGCCGGGTTAAGTTCCACTTGGCCCGGATTTTAGTATACTTTGAATGTGCACACACCTAGAGCCGGGTTAAGTTCCACTTGGCCCGGATTTTAGTATACTTCAAATATGCACACACCTAGAGCCGGGTTAAGTTCCACTTGGCCTGGATTTTAGTATACTTCAAATATGCACACACCTAGAGCCGAGTTAAGTTTCACTTGGCCCGGATTTTAGTACACTTCGAATATGCACACACCTAGAGCCGGGTTAAGTTCCACTTGGCCCGGATTTTAGTACACTTCGAATATGCATCGAGCTAACTTGTGTTTGTCCTTTTCAGGTGACCACCAATCGCCGGAGTGCTGAATTCCAACGCTTGCTGGATACCCACAAGCTGCTACGCACAAAGCAAGCTGCACTTATTGCGGAATACGAGAAGAGGGGTAAATTTCTTCCTTAGCGCTTCTTCGTTTTGCTTCATTTTCCTTTGCCGGACTAACCTCATCATTCGGTTTCCGCAGCTGGGGTGGAAGCCGAGAACGTCATTATGCGCAAAAATCTGGAGCAGATCAAGGGTAAGTCATTTCTGTCCGACTTTGCCGTACTTTCCATTCCCTTTTCTTCTTGGCTCGGCCAACATTCATACCTCGGCTCTGCCGGGCCAACACACTATTTCAGCATCGCTTGAAGATAGCGTGCCCGTGCCTGATATGATGCTGCATTTTGTCGAACAAGCAGGGCAGCACCAAGCCGAGCTTAAGAAGAAAGATGACGAGCTCGCCCTCCTTCAGACCAAGGATGATGAGATTTCTAGGCTCAAGGCTGAGATGGAGAAGATGAAGGCCCAGAACCAATCCGAACTTCAAAAGGCTGGCCAGAATTTCACAGAAGAGCGCGAGCGCCTCAAACTCCAGATCGCCAAGGACCAAGATCTTCTCAAGGAGTCCGGCATCCAGTTTGGGTCGGCGAACGCTGAGCTTGAGCAGCTCCGGAAGAGACGTGATGACTGCACCAAGGAGTTGACCCGGATCCTTAGTCATATATCTCATAAGTTTCTTTCCCTTTTCCGACCTACTTCTCCGGGTTACTTCATATGTCTTTTCTTGACCTTTCTCCTTTGTCTCGTTTCCAGGAAAATTTCTAGAGGGCACTCCTATCGCGAGCGCAGCAGTTGCCAACTTCCGCCGACAAAGGGGTACTCTGGTCACTTCTGATAGTGAAGGGATTCCTTACGACCTGGAGGACCTGTTGGTCAGCTTATCATCTCGCGTGGAGCTCATCAAGAATTACGGCAAGGACATCCTCGGCGCTGTAGCTCGCATCTTTAACACTTTCTGGCCCGGCGAAGAAGCCCCGGAGACCACCCCACTTCTCATTGAGAAGTTAATGGAAACCGAGACTCAGCTTGACCTCTAGAGAGAGTCCGTTGGACTTCCCGCAGCTGATACTATCCTTCACCACATACTCACGTGGTACAAGAAGATTGATCTCAACCTCCTGAATGGTCTGCGCACAGGATCCAGATGGACCAATGACCCGGAGTGGGTAGCTCGGCGCCAGGCTTGTGCCTATAGCCTCATTGAATACACTCCCATTCATGAATGGGTTGAGGGGCCGAGCTTCCTGGAAGCTGCTGGAGACGAAGAGGTTGAGCACGGTGAAGATGGCTCGGATGATGAAGGAGAAGATGATGCCTCTGATATTGAGGGCAGGGAGGACGATGCCGAACTTCCTCCTCCTGCTCCTTGAGCTAAAACACTTAAAAATTTATCAGATCCCCGATATGCCGGGTGGAGTTGTATTCCAAACACATGTGATATTTTGCTACTAAGTTCTTATGCCGAATTAACTTGGGCGTAGGCCCCGAGTTTCTTTTTCTTGTTCATCCAATCTCTTGGCTCGGTTCGTGTCTACCTTGATTCGGTTTTATGACTTATGAATCCGAGCTTCAAAAATTGTTTTAACAATACTGGGAAACTTTTAGACTTAGCACCAAAATAAAACTGCATAATAACTTGAAAATAAATGCAGGGTTAGTTCGAAAAACAAACGTCAGGTCGAATAAATTCTTCTCCTTCGTCGTTTTTCATGTGCTACGCAATTCCGAACTTGTTCTCTTCTTGCCATGAAGCCAATTCTTGTTGGACAACAGCAAGTCGAAGAGTTGGGTTTTTGGTGCTCGCACACTACTAATCCGAGTTAAGTAGAATAACTTATTCCAGCTGACGCGCAAAAAACCACAAACATTATTAAGGAAGTCCCCGTGTTACTGCTCGAGGTGCCAACATTTCATTGATAAGCTCATTCCCGACATACGTACCGACATATGAGATAACTCGGATACATAGACTTCTTAGCTAAGTGTAGAAAGGACGAAGTAGAGCTATATTCCATGGTCGCTTGGATTCCTCTCCGGACTTGTCCGCCTTGTTCTTTTCCTGTGGCTTTGCATCTATAAGATAGTAAGAATCATTGTGCAATGCTTTGCTCACGATGAACGGCCCTTCCCATAGGGGGGATAACTTATGCATGCCCGTAGTACGTTGTACCAATCGGAGCACCAAACCGCCTTCTCGAAAGACCCGAGGGCACACTTTCCGGCTATGATAGCATCGGAGATTTTGCTGATATATGGCGGATCTGGACAGTGCTAGTTCTCTCGCTTCTTCCAGCAGATCAACATCATTTTGCCGGGCTTCTTGCACTTCGGCTTCTGTGTATTGGGTGACCCTAGGAGAATCATGCTATATGTCGGCTGGTAATACAGCTTCTGCCCCATATACCAGAAAGAACGGCGTATAGCCTGTTGATCGATTCGGAGTTGTTCTTAAACTCCACAGTATCGCTGGTAGTTCTTCTATCCAGCACCCCGATGATCTTTGCAGCGGCTCAATGAGCCGGGGTTTTATCCCGGATAATACTAATCCGTTGGATCTTTCCACTTGCCCGTTCGATACAGGGTGGGCTACCGAAGCTACGTCCAGCCGGATCCTCTTATCCTGGCAGAAACGAGCAAATGCTCCTTCCGCAAAATTTGTGCCATTGTCAGTTATGATACTGTGAGGATAACCGTACCTCAAGATGATATCTTTGAGAAACGTTATGGCCGTAGCTCCATCACATTTTCTTATAGGCTTTACCTCAATCCATTTCGTAAACTTGTCCACCATTACTAGAATGTGAGTCATATTTCCCCTTGCTAGTTTGAACGGGCCAACCATATCCAAGCACCATACGTCAAAGGGCCAAGTGATTGGTATGGTCTTGAGTTCCGACATTGGCATATGTGTCTTGGTAGCATACCTCTGACAACCGTTACATTTTCTCACCAGATCTTCCGCTTGCTCTAAGGCGTTTGGCCAGTAGAATCCGTGCCGAAAAGCTTTTGCTACCAAGGCTCGGGATGAGGCATGATGCCCGCATTCCCCCTGATGTATATCTCAGAGGATGTCAAGCCCTTCTTCCGGGTCAACACATCTCTGGAGGACATTGGTCACACTCCTTTTGTATAGTTCAGAATTGATGATCGTGTAAGCCTTTGCCCTCCTCTGTGTTTGCCTGGACAGCACTTCCTCAGTCCGTCCTTCAGGAACTGAAATATAGGTAATGCCCAAGCTGGTATCGATCGCATAGGGAATACATCCTCATCAATCTCCATTTGATCCACCGGCATAACTTCAACCGGATCACGCTGAGCAGTCCCTGGGTCTTGCGGAGCAATCCCCGGGTTTACTGAAGTAGTCCCCGGGTTTGCCGAAGCAGTCCTCAGGGTTCGCACACCACTTCCCATGTCAATGTCCATGGGCACAACTCCGGATTCCGTGTCCTCCGGGACATAGATTGACTCGGATTCTGGGGATGGCCTGATGGATGGTTTCCTGAGATTCTCTAATGCTACACCCGGTGGAATTGCTTGTCGGGTTGACCCGAGCTTCGACAGCATGTCGGCAGCCTCATTTTCCACCCGGGGTACATGGTGAAATTTGCATCCCTCAAAGTAACCAGATATCTTCTGCAGATGAAATCTGTACAGTGCCATGTTTGGATCAAGGGCGTCCCACACTCCCGACACTTGCTGCACCACCAAATCCGAGTCGCCAAAGCATATGATCCGACGTATCCCAATTTCTTTTGCTACCTTAAGCCCATGCACAAGTGCTTCATACTCAGCGACATTGTTTGATGCGGTGAAATGGATTTGCAGCACATATTTCAACTGGTCCTTCTTTGGCGATGTGAGTACAACTCCGGCACCTAGCCCGGTTTTGGTTTTTGATCCGTCAAAGTGCATTCGCCAATAGTTCGGATCTAGAAGTGGCGGTTCGTATTGTACCTCGGCCCAATCCACGAAAAAATCCACCACAGCTTGAGATTTGATGGCCTCTCTTCTGTCATATTGTGGTGCATAAGGAGCTAGCTCGATTGCCCATTTTGCAATTCTACCACTCGCATCCTTGTTACTCATTATCTCGGATATGGGGGCCTCACATATGACTCGGATAGGATGCTCCTCAAAGTAGTGCTTCAGTTTCTTGGCGGCCATGTACACGCCATATGCCACCTTTTGATAATGTGGATAGTTCTGCTTTAAGGCTGACAACACCTCGCTCAAGTAATATACTGGCCTTTGCACCGACTTACCTTCCTCGTCGCGCTCCACCACTATCACTACACTTACAACTCGGTTGGTTGCGGCTATATAGAGCAACATTGGCTCCTTCGATAGTGGTGAGGCTAGCACTGGTGCCGTGGCTAACATTTTCTTCAGTTGGGTAAAGGCTTCATCGGCCTATGTCGTCCAAACGAACTTATCCGACTTTTTCATGAGTTGGTAAAGAGGCAACGCCTTTTCTCCCAACCGACATACAAACCGACTTAACGAGGCCAGGCAACCTGTGAACTTCTAGACATCGTTAAGACACTTCGGCAGTTCCATTCGTTCGATGGCCCAGATTTTGGTTGGGTTAACCTCGATACCTCGGCTGGAAACAAGAAAACCGAGCAATTTCCCAGCCGGGACACCGAAGGTGCATTTTTCCGGTTAAGTTTCATCCGGAACCTCCTTAGGTTCGGAAACGTTTGCCTGATATCGTCAAGGAGCGTTTTGCTTTCCTTGGTCTTGATAACCACATCATCCACGTACACCTGTACATTTTGACCTATTTGGTCGTGCAAACATTTTTGCATACATCTTTGGTACGTTGCCCCTGCATTACGTAAACCAAACGGCATGGTGCGATAGCAATAAGCCCCATATGGGGTAATAAATGCAGTCTTTATTTGATCATCCGGATTCAGAGGTATCTGGTGGAAACCAGAATATGTATCAATGAATGACAACAGTTCACACCCAGCAGTTGAATCTATGACCTGATCTATTCTTGGCAGCGGAAATGGATCTTTTGGACACGCCTTGTTCAGGTTCGTGTAATCGATACACATGCGCCAAATCACTGCCACGTTCGGGTCATCCTTCTTCTTTTCCACCAGCACCGAATTAGACAGCCAATCCGGGTAAAGAACCTCCATGATAAATCCTGCAGCTAGCAACCGAGCTATCTCATGCCCAATGACTTTCCTCCTATCTTTGGCGAAGCGGCGGAGAGGTTGCTTCACCGGCTTAGCTCTGGGTCTCACATTCAAATTGTGCTTGGCCAACTCCCTCGGAACACCTTGCAAATCCTGTGTGGACCAAGAAAAAATGTCCCGATTCTCACGGAGGAAGCTGACGAGCTCGCTTTCCTATTTATCATTTAACCCGGCACCAATCGTTACGGTGCGCTCTGGGAACATGTCATCAACAAGAACCTTCTTGGTATCTTTCGTGGCCTGGAAAGAGACACTTCCATGCGGGTTACTTAGCGCCGGCATATACTACTGCGCGGACTGAGCCAATGGCACCACTTCTTGAATTTTTCTTTTTTCTTGCGCAATCACAAGTGACTCGGCTAAGTTTGACCCAGCCGACGCACACTCCATCGAACGTCGGAAATCCCCTGCAATGGTTATCACCCCGTTTGGTCCGGGCAACTTCATCTTCAAGTAGCTAATATGATAACTTGCCATGAACTTGTTCAGCGCTGGCCTTCCGAGTAACGCATGATACGCGCTTTGTAAGTTCACCACTTCGAACTCGAGATTTTCAGTTCGGCAGTTGTCCCTCGTGCCGAACAAGACGTCAACCCGGACCTTGCCTATGGGCTCACAAGAAATGCCAGGTACAATGCCATGGAAAGTTGTCCTCATGGCCTGGAGCATGTTCTCCGAGATACCCAACTTGCGCATTGTGTCCGCATACATGATATTAATGCTACTGCCATTGTCGATCAACACCTTTGAGTATCTTACGTTAATGCTAGGTCTAATGAATGTCAGATCCAGCACCAATGCATACGAACTAGGGCTTGGCATGAGCTTGGGATGATCCCTGATGCTCCAGGTGATTTCCTGATCAGACCAAGGCATGTACCTCGTCACTGCAGGCATTACTGCATTCACCTCCATATGCCTACGCTGCAAGTTTTTTCTATCGGTTTCCTCAGTGGTAAACACACAATAGCTCTGATGGTGTTCCCTGTACTCGTTTCTCCCCTCATTTCCGAGGTACCTCTGATCCGGCTGATGCTGATTTTCCACTTGGTGCACTGCATCCCTTCTCTCATTGTTATCATACCTCGGCGGAGGGGGAGGCAACATTAGCTGTTGTGTGTTCGCTCCGGAGAGCAATTGCTGCTGGGGTAACTCCTGCCGAGGCTGATCATTTCGGGGTGCCTAAGCATTCCCCGAACCGCCTTGTTCGATCTTCCGCATCCACTCACATTGCCTCGTCGTATGACCCGCTGGGTTGTTCGGATTTGGTGTATGAAACTTACACGGCTGGTCCAACATCGACTCATAAGTATACCTCGGACGGTCTTTCCTTTCTTGCCACTGCTTCTTTTGCTCTGGTGTCCAAGTCTTCTTGCCATCGTTTCTCGGAGTCCACTACCCTCCAGTTTTTTGGCATTGACTGCCCCCTGCTCCGGGCTGATCTTGACTCACAGCTGCAACTTGGTGCGAACCGTATCTGTGATCCGGTCTATCATCTCTCCTTTTTCCTCTGTATTTGTTTCTTCGGGATGATCCGGCTCCATCTCTCTGATAGTACTCATCGTTTGACTCGTTTGATACGAGCCTAGGCTGAGTCGGATCACCCAAAGCATACGAATCTGCGATCCGGATCATCTCTGACAGCGTAGTTGGCATTTTCCTTTGCAACTTCATCCACAGCTCGCTTCCATACCTGCACCCTTGTGCAAACCATGCTATGGCCTGTGATTCAATCACGCCCTCACACGAATTTCTCACAGTGCACCACTGGGTTAAAAACTCCCGATCTGTCTCATTTTGCCTTTGCTTGCACATAGCTAGGGTCTGTGGCCTATTTGGCCTCTGATACATACTCGAAAAATTGCTGATGAACATCTCCTCAAAATCTATCCAGCAGTTGATGCTTCCTGGTGGCAAATTGTTCAGCCATACCCTTGTCGGGCCTTCCAACATCTGGGGTACATATCGTACAACCCATATCGGGTTGCCAGTGGCAATTTTCACAGCCGTAGCATAATTTATCAGCCAATCCTCTGGCTTTGTACTGCCGTCATACGTCTTCATGCCTCTGGGTAGCTGAAAGTTCGGTACCGGTGGCTCCTTCATGATCCAGGGTCCAAAACATGCTGGGCCCGGTGGACCTTGACATTCAATTTGTTCCGACCTATACAGTCGATCCAGTTTCAACCTGGCATCATCCAGCATCAAATCCCTGCTCCCCAATCTTGACCCTATCACATGATAGTCCGTCCTTGGGTATCCCGCGTTTGCCATTTCCAAGTCTCCATCATTATACCTATCTTGCTCTCTTGGAGCGTCTTTCTGTTGTATACCTCGGCCGGCACTTTGCTCTTGCCTTGGTATATTCTGCTGCTGCGGTTGTCCTGCTCCAGCCGAGTTTCGCTGTCTGGCATTGTCGTTGACAACGTTCCCTTGACCGGCATTGCCTTGGTCGCGGTTACCTCGGCCAGCTTCACCTCAGATCACACTCCGTCGATCATCATTTTTCTGTGCTTCTTTTCCTTTCCCTGCCCGCGTCGGGTCATACGGGACGATCTGTTTGTTCCGTCTGGCCGAGGTTACCAGCTCTTCTCTCCTTGGACCACCATGAGGAGATGATGCGGCTCCAGTGGATTTCTCCGGGTTGCCCACCGCCGAATGGACGATCTTGGAGGCTCCAGCTCTCTCCGGGTTAGCCCTGAGCAGTTCCTCGTTTTGCCTGTTCGCAATCCGAACCAGCTCGTTAACCCTATCTTGTTGTCTTTGCCGGGCTTCACCCGTTAGACCCTCCAACTCGGATGCAGCTGCATCCACTGCTCTGAGGTTCTTTGCCGGGGTACTGTACCTCGACAGCCCCACGGACAGACAGTTTTTGGATACCTCAATTCCAGTATCCCCCTCTCTGTTCATCTCGCTCATGAGATTTCTCCCCTTCACTTTACAGCGTCAACCTTGTTTGCCTTTGCGTACTCACGCAACGTCATATTCAACGACTGCTGAGCCACGGCTATCTTTTTTACGCCCTCTAGGATTTTCTGCCTAGTTTCTTCCAGCTCGGCCTGCGCTCGAGCCGGATCTACCACTGCTACTACATGGTTTGCCAAGCTATCCATTGCTTCCCTCAACATGTTCTCTGGCCTCTCTAGTGGATGACCTCTACCTTTCCTGGGTGCCTTAGGCGTTACCTCCGGATCTGGCGCCGGATCCTTGCTCGCGCCCGCACCTGGCGCAGTCATCATCACCTGTGCATGGTCCGGGGAGTGAGCGATACGCGTCCCGGGGACCATGGTGAGGGGAGGCTCCCCCGCGTCAACGACGTGACGCGGATGAACACCTGACACGTCCACAGCAACGTAGACCTTGTGCGCGCCGAGCCTGACGAAGAGGCCATTGCGCGGAAGAGGGCGCGTGCCAAAGCAGCCAGCGTTGTCGCTAACGAAGTCCCATGCTCCAAAGCGCTGAACGAGCCCGGAGACGATGCGTTCGCCGGTGCCGATGATGTTTCCCGTCCGGATCTTGACCCCTGCTAGCGCCGCTAGCCCCACGGTGGGCGCCAACTGTCGTGGTGGTGTCACGGCAGATGCCATGGATAGGCTAAAGGTGGGGACTAATACACGCTAGGAATATCCAGGGAGGGATAGTGGAGTGATTCTCCACACAGAAGTTTGTATTGATTTCCTTCCAAGATTACAAGTGCTCCTGGAGCTGTATTGGCGAGAGGAGGAAGAAGGAGCTCTCTTACTCTCACCCACAGATCACACCTGAAACCCTAGCCCAAACAGAATAGTAGAAAGACCAACCCCCTCTACAGAAGCCCTAGCCCCCCTTTTATAGAGGAGGCTCGGTTTCTGCCTAGGGCATACGTGGAGGCCTCCTCCCAAAGTGGTAAGCCGACCGGGGTGCTTTTTCCCCCGCGTCACACTCGCTTTTGCTACGTGAGCCTTTGTGGCGCCCGCGTCAGCCGACATGGGCGTCGTCACCCCTGTCGGCCATGACCCGGTGGTCCTGCTCTTGTCTGCTTCGCTCATGTAGTGCGTACCGGGCCCTCTTTTTGACCAGAAAGATTCCTTCCTTCTCCTAGAAGCCAAACATGACCCGGATCTCAGCTGATCCGGGCACCCCTGTTCCTGCATACAAGTAAACATATACTTCCGACTTACTGCTTAAGTCGGTTGAGACTTAGTTAGGCGAACACGCCCTGGTCTGGGTCACTCCGTGATTCGGCCGGCCTTGAGGTGACCCGGCCAGCATCTGCTTTGGCCTTGCCGAACCTCGGCTAACTCGGCCTTTATACCCCGGCGTGACCCTACCCGGGGGTATCCCCCCAACAAGTCCATTAAGTAGGTCATGAGCAATGGATTTCAAATTCATATACTTTCTTCAAAAATTTGAGTGAATATATGTGTATATTTATGTAACACCCTGGCCTCTTCAGACCAGCGGTTGTCACTTGTGGCAGCTCAATAGGATCTCTAGACTAACCCTACAGACCAACACTAGTCTTTTCTACAAATTTTGTCCTCACTCGTGCGCACTCGATACCCACTTCCTGGTCGGTCACCCATCCTCAGATTGCTCTAGGCCAAGCATGCTTAACCGTAGAGTTATTTTCATATGAGTTTCTGGAAAAGAAGTTGCAACTTGTTTGTATGGGGTATACTACCAATCCTATTAAGCCATGTGCTAAGGTCTCACATACACCCACCCTTAGAAGATCAACGTCCTCGTCATCAACCACAAGCTAGGAATGTTCCCTCTTAGCACATGTTTGTGCGTCCAGTGCCGATACATGTGCCATGTCGTGTCCACTTTGTGCCACATGCTCCATGCTCCACATGTCCGCCACTGACCCGCACACAACCCGTGTAACCGCGAGGATCGACTCAGATACAACTTGTAAAACCCCGGCCTCTTCAGACCAGCGGTTGTCACTCCTGGCAGCTCAATAGGATCTCTAGACTAACCCCACAGACCAACACTAGTCTTTTCTGCACACTTTATCCTCACTCGTGCGCACCCGGTACCCACTTCCCGATCGGTCACCCATTCTAAGATTGCTCTAGGCCAAGAACGCTTAACCTCAGAGTTCTTTTCAGATAAGATTCCGGCAAAGAAGTTGCAACTTGTTGGTATGGGTATACTATCAATCCTATTAAGCCATGCACCAAGGTCTCACAATTTACTTAATAAAGAAGTACTATGAATCATTTGAAAAAAATTCAAAGAATTTCAAGATGAATTGGAATATCATTGTAACAAGAAAATAAAGAATTTATGATTGGATCATAAAGGAAGATATTTGAGTTATAAGTATAGAAAACATCTAAGAATTGAGGAATCTCTCCGCACACTTGCGTTTCTCAAAACACTATAGGAGTATGGAGTGTTCATGAAATGTAAACAAACCTTGTTTGACATGGTAGGATCAATGGTGTTATTTATAAATTTTCCATTATATTTTAAAGAATAAGCTTTAGTGACTACTACTTTTACACTGAAAAGAGCTCCATCATGATCTGTTGAAATGACACCATAGAAGTTAAAGATTTGAGATTGAATCATTATTGTTTGACAATGCTGAAATTGACTACATGCAAAGAAGAAATGATGAACCCTGACTCCATCGAATGACTAGAAGTTATAAAATCCACGATAGTTTTCCATACAAGAGAAATCAAGTTTCTGAACTTGGAAGACCCTCCGGAAGGCATGAAGCCTATCGGTCGTATTTGGATCTATAAAGAAACAGACATGGATGTTTCACATCTAAGAAATGGTCGACATATCGTTTAAATAGTTTTATTATTATGTTCAAGGAGTTGATGAAGGGAATGTGCCCTAGAGGCAAATGATAAATGGTGATTATTGTCATATTCCATTAAGTTTGTAATAGTTTCATAGTGTGCTATAACTATATCAAGTGGAAACATTGCTACAGGTGTGATATGAAACATAAGTCCCTAGTAGCGTCTACTCATACTAGTTCGTTGGGCAATAGATGATCAAGGTTTCCTCATCATGGGTGATAGTGCCAATGGATAACAAGGTCATATCATTGATGAATGATGTGACGGACTTTACCCAAAGATTGGGACATGATCAAGTCACAAGGTTCATCGTTGCAATAGTTAGAAACAAAGTCTGCTTCTCCTTAGATCGTGGGATCATATTAATCACTGTCTCCTGAGACTGTTTGGACTGCATCAAACGTCACTTAATGAAATGGTGATTATAAAGGTGTATGTTGGGTATTTCAGAGGTACAGTTGAGGCCTATGGATCAAGACCGAGATTTGTTCACCCAGTTATGGGCAAGATACACAAGGCCGACTTGGTGAGATTACATATATAATGTTGCAACATATGACTAGGTCACGGGGATGTGATATCACGGTAAAAAGTGAAACAATACTTGTCGGTAATGAGATTGAATAAGGTATGTGATAACAAATGATCGGATCTCGGACAGGTCGTATCAAAGAAACGAAGGGAATTGGACTCGACATTTACGGTTCAAATAACATCGTCATCATGGAATATACATGGGTCATTATGGGCATCTCGGTCCCGTTATTGATCATTGATGGAGATCATGTCTGTGCCATTCCCGAGTCATGGGGAGATACACTTAAGGGTACAATGAGCTAGAGATCATCTGTAAGGTGGAATCACAGTAGAGAAAGAGAAAGCCGGAATTATTCCAGGGATAGATCAGAAGTTGTTCAGAGAAAGAAAGATAGGAAATGACCGAGGTGTTTCGGAGAAATAGCAATTTATAATATATATTATATGTCAAATTGTGAATTAATATATATTAAATAAATATTAAAATTAAAATTTATAGGGAAACTTTCTCATTAGGCCAAAACCTCAGAGGGAATTGGCCCAGGAGAGAGAAAATCACCCTTATAAAGGGAAAATGAAAAGAGCAGGAAATATGTTCCTATCGTAAATGGGCCTGGCAGCCCACTTAGGCGTGCTAGCGGGTGCTATGCACCACGCAGGCGGCTGCTATGCACCACGCAGGCGGCTGCTAAGTGGGCAACACTAGCACCATAGGAACATGCCTCGTAGGCGAGTGGGCCACGCAGGCGCAATGGGCAGGCACGAGGTGGGCCGGCCATGGCCCACCCGACCGCTCCCTCCTTGCTGCCACTTCTCCCGGGCCACTGGCCGCCGCAGCTGGGCCGCCCCGGGGGCGCGTCGGCCTACATGGGTCACTGCGGATGTGATCGCGAGCTAGGCTGTGGGAGGCGCCTCTGGCCCACCCGGCCGCCGCCTTGAACTATTCCAGCTAGGCTGGTGTTTGTGGCCCATCCGGCTGGGATTTTCCCTTTGGACTTTTCCTAATTTCCTTTAGTCCTATATGGCTAACCTAATGGGGAGGGCACACCTCCCTTCCCATATATAAAGGGGTGCACATGAGTGGGATTAAACACAACACCAAGATAATTCCTTTGGTTGACTTTCTCTCTCTCTACCTTGTGACTGTGGCCCCCATGGATGGGTTGTGCGAACAAGGCTTCATCGCGTGCGCCGTTGCACTGCAGAGATTCCAATCTGGAGACTTTCGCACTCCCGGAGGGATTGGGGAGCCGGAGGTCGTTATCATACACCATATGTGTACGAAACCATGAGGGGCAAGCTTGGGGCACCTTGGATGTCGTGAGCCAGACTGCTACACGGTGATGGAGCAAGGTTTGACGTGCGAGGAGCTTCACGACCTTGAGGTTGGCTACGAGCATGACTACTTCAACCACGTTCCTCTCAAAATATTAACCGCTTTCGGACTACAAGGGCATGTATCCGAAACCTTCGGTCGTTACTGTATTACTAATAGATAGATCTTGGACAGTCAGGGCGATCCGACATAGGATTTTTTTTGTTTTCTGCACCGTATCAAAATAGTGGTATTTGAGCCGATCTATGCATAGTGATGTTGTACGTCTAGTACACACATGAGTTGTGCAGGCATTGATCATATAGTTGTTACCCTCCACGTGTGCTTGTTTATATCGTGGTATGGTTTGATGAAGCGGCCCAAACCGACCTTACGCATATCCTACGCGAGACTGGTTTCACGCTCGACATACGGCTTGTTTCGTATAAGTGCCTAGAGGGTGTCTGTCTCTCTTTCAGTAGTTGATATAGCATTTACAACGGAGGGCCTCGAAAGGGGTGTAGTAGAGACAACTATATGGATCCATGTTGTGCTTGGAAAGTTCGTAGATTAGAAACAATTATATTGTGAAAGCCCTAACAACCACATAAAACTTGCAAAGATAAAGTAGAGTTGTCTAACTTTATTTTATAGGAGGGAATGTGATTTGATATGGTCTTGGTCATTACGAAGGTAAAGTAGTTTACTTTTATGTTACTAAGTTGTTTAGTAATAGTCATCATTCCGATGGATGACCTACTAGTGGCGTCGTGGACTTGGTGTCAAACTGGTGGCAGGATGGAGATCATGTCGGGGCGCTCGATGGAGATCAAGGTGCGAGAATGACCATATCATATCACAGTATACATGTGATGTTGATACCTGTTTTACATCTTATTATGTGCTAGTATTAGATACTCAACGATATCAAAGTAGATAAGATGATCCCTATTAATACCAATACTAGGTTCTCCCCTAGTGTGTAAACACCAACAATGTTCGACATTATGAAGCCGTCTATGACGGTCGGGTGCTAGACATAAATAAGTTCGCATACGGTGTGGGTTACAAGACATGTATGTGCCATATAATACACTAAGGTTGAATTGGCGAGCCTAGCATGTACAGACATGGCCTCGGAACACAAGAGACCAAAAGGTCGAGCATGAGTCACATGTATGATGTGATTAACATTGAAGAATGTCTACCTTTGAAGCTATGTTACCGGCCATGACGATCAGGGGTTGCATAGTGAATTGGGATCATGTGATCGCTAAAATCGTCCAGGGGATGACTATTTTAGTGAAAGCTCAATTAAGAATTGAACTCAAATTATGAACTTAGTCTAGATGTCTATTTGCAAATATCTTAGTAGATCATGGCCTATCTGATTGAAGTCCTTTGCGACCATGGGAAATTTCTTGCTTAATATGGAACTTAGCAGAAGGGTCCAACTTCATAGATTAATACCCATGCTCGAGGGATATCCTCGTAATAAGATGATCTTCTCTTCTTGGTAAAATACCAATAGGATATAGTCCGACGACTCCACAACATTTGTGTTTTCTCTATAATCATCCAATAGGCCATTCTCCATTCTATGAAGAGTTGTACTACAAGTTTGTATTCTGCAAAATCAGGCACATAAAGTATGAGTCGTTGGATGAGTTTTCCTCCATGATGGATGAAAATAGAATATTTGGAGAATCACTTAGCAATCTTGCATTAGAGTGGAGCTCTCAGAAGGTCTTGATTTTAATGGAGGTCATGGATAAAAAAGGTATATGTTAGATATAAAAAGTTATAAATGTAATTCTTGCAAAACTCGTTGCTATTAAAAAGTATTGGATACTTGTCCTGTTTTGTGAAAATAGGATGGTTTGCTCGAGAATTGCTGGAATTGAGGCAATGTGGCTTGATGATGGCAAGCAAACTGGTTGATGGCCGACATCATTCATTTCCTCAAAGTTTATCATTTGGATTAGTGGACTTGAATAAAATTTTGTAATCCTTGTTTGTGTGTCTTGCTTTTGGTGAGACAATTATTCATATGAATAAGTTGCAAGCCAGTTGTACTATTTTTATGAATAATACCTTTATGGTCACATTGTGGTTATAAATGAGTTATTCTCATCACTATGTTAATGATAATAGTTTAAGCATTTATAAAGGATTAGAATGCTAAAATATATCCTAAGTTTAATAATGACATGACACTATTGTTTAAGTCATGGTAGTTATTGCATGTTTTTCATTTAGATGAAAATCGAGGTCTTGGATATTTGATCTAGAGACTTTGTAAAACCATGCCTCATTTGGAGAAATGACTAAAACTCCATATTCCGGTAAAACTGTAATATGCGAAGAAATGTTGAATTTTATACGTAGTGATGTATCGTATTTTCAACAAATATTGAAAATCATTATTTCATTGTGGACTTAAGTGAATAATTGTATTTACTAAATGAAACACGATTTTGAAATGATTTGAATTGTTCAAATGAGTTCACAATAAAGGGATATTGAATTAACAAAAATATAAAGCATCTTCAATTTGATCGATATGACTGAAATATTTAAGTTAATTTTTGGCAGAAAAGAACTTGTGAAATATGTTTCACAAATTATGATAATTGGACAAATTCAAGGTGTTGACGTGTCTAGATATCATAATCATTTTGCATTAGATACATATGGTCTAATATTATCTCTTATCAGGGTTACAGTTATCGTTTAGAGTTAAAGATCAATGAAAGAAAACACTCGAAATATAAAGGAACATCTAATGATTCGTGGAAACAAGACCAAAAGAGTCATGGCATGTTCGAGTTTCTTGAAATTTCGATGATTCGAAATCATGGTGAATAAAAAGTCTTTGTAGTTGCACAAAGGGAAATCATGTTGTCTTCCTAAGGTTTTATGTGTCTTGATGAAGATACAGGTGGAAGAAAGTAAAAGATCAAAACAAGGTATTTGACCTTACCTCCTAATTGTTGAGTGGCATAGCGAAATTTGTTTCGTGAAACCTAACTCTACAAATAGAAGAGAAACTAATGATAATGATCATAAAATTTTAGCGAATACTTTTACAAAAGAAAGTAGGATTCAACAATATATATTCTACAAGTTTGCAGAATTATATTATTGATTCACATGTCATGTTATTGGAACAAGGCATACCTACGAAATACAAAGAAGCATGATGGACCTAAGTGCGAGAAATGACTAGGAGTCATAAGAATCATGTATTAAGTTACATTTAAGATTGAAAAGTAATATGTTACTTTATCTTACTAAGTAAAGATGTCTACTTGATATTTCTAAATGGTTGCAAAGTCATAAGAAGGAAATGAAACTTAATTTCAGTCAAAGCTGATTGTCTCGTACCTGGAATTCTCAATTTGATGATGATCAAAGAATTTTGGAATGTCCAAGATTATTGAGAGGACTTACATTTGAGTGGGAGCTTAATGATTTGGCTAAAACTAAGCCAAGTGAAATCCCTGGATCTCATATATGGATGCCATATTTGAGTGGGAGCGTATCATAATTCTGAAATATGTGGATGACATATATGAATAATGTGATTGGTATTAATAATATGTAAGTTAGTAAACATGGATGAAGTTGAAGAAGTTATTCAATAATGAAATCTATCGAGATAGATTGGTAAGTTTAATAAACATTAAATGTCGAATGCTCCCTGGACTTGATTCTGGAAGTGTTCAGAATATCCTAGATAAGATTCTGAAGTAGTTCAGAATGGAACAAGATAAGAAAGAAATTCTTACTTGTATGAAGCATTGAGTTAGTCTCAGTATTACAACTATGGTTAAAAAAACAAAGAGATGTGTTTCATCTCCTATGCCTCAGTCATAGGTTCTTCCATACAACCGTGTTGTATACTCGATGTAATGTGACCCAAGGATCTGGTTGGAAGAACATGTCTTGAGGTGATTCCTGAGTTCATCACTGAACCAGAGTTAAGATTGTTCATAAATGGCAAAAGCGAAGTTAGGCACATAGTTGAATTTTATGCATTAGGATCTACATAGATATAGAAGTATAGTTTTGGCTAAAGAAGTTTGACTTCTGCTAAGTGTGTTTCTGGAGTTTACATGACAACAGTGAAAGTTAAATTGACCTATCGACCGTCATTCTAAACATTAGAAACAAAGTCTCACTCTATCGCTAAACGAATAATTCAACCCATTATGAGATAATGGAGTGAATGTAAAAAATTAGAAAGAAATTAATGATTTGCAAAAGATATACTGATCTGGTAAAATAGAACAGGGACATGACATTTCTCACGAGCATGCATGATCAATAAACGCATATGTGATATGGTTTATGATTAGTAAATGCGAGCTAGATTAGTTGTACTCTAGTGCAAGTGGGAGACTGAAGGGAATGTACCCTAGAGGCAAATAATAAATGGTTATTATTGCCATATTCCAATAAGTTTGTAATAGTTTCATATTGTGCTATAATTGTATCAAGTGGAAACATTTCTACAGGTGTGATATGAATCAGAAGTCCCTAGTAGCCTCTATTCATACTAGTTCGTTGGGCAACAGATGATCAAGGTTTCTTGATCATGGGTGATAGTGCCAATTAACAACATGGTCATACCATTGGCGAATGATGTGACACAACATGATCAAATCACAATTTTCATCGTTGCAATAGTTAGAAACGAAGTCTCCTTCTCCTTAGACCGTGAGATCATATTAATCATTGTCTGCTGAGGCTGCTTGGACTGCATCAAACGTCACTCGGTGAAATGGTGATTATAAAGGTGTATGTTGGGTATTTCAGAGGTACAGTTGAGGCCTATGGATCAAAACCGGGATTTGTTCACCTAGTGATGGGTAAGATACACAAGGCCGACTTGGTGAGATTACATCTATAATGTTGCAACATGTGACTAGGTCACGGGGATGTAATATCACGGTAACAAGTGAAATAGTACTTGTTGGTAATGAGATTGAACAAGGTATGAGATACCAAATGATCGGATCTCGGACAGGTCGTATCAAAGAAACAAAGGGAATTAGACTCGGCGTTTATGGTTCAAATGACATCATCATCATGGAATGTATAGGGGTCATTATGGGCATCCAAGTCCCGCTATTGATCATTGATGGAGATCATGTTTGTGCCATTCCTAGCCGTGGGGAGATACACTTAAGGGTAAGATGAGCTAGAGACCATTTGTAAGTTGGAATCACAGTAGAGAAAGAGAAAGCCGAAATTGTTGCGGGGAGAGATCTGAAGTTGTTCGGAGAAAGAAAGAAAGGAAATGACCAAAAGGTGTTTTAGATAAATGGAAATTTATAATATATATTATCTGTTAATTGTGAATTAATATGTACTAAATAAATATTAAAATTAAAATTTATAGGGCAACTTTCTCATTAGGCCAAAACCCCGGAGGGAACTGGCCCAAGAGAAAGTCACCATGATAAAGGGAAAAATAAAATAGTAGGAAATATGTTCTTGTCGTAAATGGGCCTGGCAGCCCACTTAGGTGCGCTGGCGGGTGCTATGCACTCCGCAGGCGGCTGCTATGCACTCCGCAGGCGGCTGCTAAGTGGGTAGCACTCGGCACCACGGGCGCAGGCCTCGTAGGCGAGCGGGCCACATAGGCGCAGTGGGCAAGCGTTGTTGGGGTTCTGGTGTAGAAAACAAAAAAAATTACTACACGCGAAACCCTAATTGCCCAAGATCTATCTATTAGTAATACAGTAACAGAGGAAGACAACATTAATGTACGCTTGAAGACCGAGAGAGCATTACGCTCATGCAGAAGCGTTGCTGATGTAGTCGTACCCGTCTAACCTCAAGGTCGCGAATCTCCTCGCACGTCACCCCTTGTTCACGTCCTCGTACGATGGCCTGGGTAGATCCAAGTGTAGCCCCATCGAGTTGCCACACACATACGATGCAATACAACGACTCCCATGCTCGGATTCCACCGAGGTTGCGGAAGTAGACCTCCTGGCAGAACCCCAGGTGCACAATGGTGCGTCGTAGAGGAACTGCCTACGTGTACAGTCCTTACGTGGGACCGCGTACTTGCAAAGACAATTAGAGAGAGGGAGGGATATTCTAACCAAAGAGAATATCTGAATTGGTGTGTTTTATCCCACCCGTGGGAACCCCTTTATATAGGGGAAGGGAGGTGTGCCCTCCCTCTTAGGTGCCCCATGTGGGACTAAACATAAAGGAAAAGGGGCAGAAATAGAGGGACCATCTGGCTGGGCCACAAGGGACCAACACAATGGTCAACATCAACTATCCAGAGCTGGCCGGGTGAGCCGCGGTGCCCCCGCAGCCCGTCATGATCATAGCGGCAGCGGCCAGGCTCGCACCCTGGGTGGGCCAGCCTCTCGCGCACGCTTGTGGCCCACTTGGCGCGGCTAGTCTGCCTGCCCGCCTGTCTCCCCACACGCCCGTGATGGGCCGGAGTCAAGAAGGCCCGCAGCGGCGACTAGCAGCTGCCTCCCTGGGCGGCTGTTAGCTCCCGTCCGCCTGCTTATTTCATGGGCTGGTCAAATGCGGCCCAAACCGCATTTGACTGTGCTGTTTTATTTCTGCCTTTTTCTAACAGCTTTCTCCTGGGCCAATTTCCATCGGGATTTTGTCCTAATGAGAAAGTTGCTTTATAAAACTTAATTTAAATATTAATTTAGAATATATTAACTCATAATTAACATATAATAAATGCATATTTAAATTCCAATTTATCTGAAACTCCTTTTAGTCCTTTCCTTCTTCCTTTCTCCGAACAACCTTGGATTTCTCTAGAATAATTCTGGTTTCTCTCTTCTATGATTCCTTCTTATAAGTAGATCTCTAAGCGTCATAATTCCCTTAAGCGTGCATCCCTATGGTTCAGGAATGACATAGACATGATCTCTATCAATGATCAACAACAGGACCAGGATGCCCATGTTGACCCCTATGCATTCCATGAGTCACCATCGTGTCGAACCTTAAACAATGTGCCATATTCCTTATGTCTCTGTGATACTTGCATTGTCCGAGATTTGATCATTTACATCACCATGTCGTGTTCAACCTCGTTACTGACAAATGCTATTTTACTCATACCGATAAGTGATATCCTCGTGACCTAGTCACATGTTGTGCAACATATTAGATATAACTTATCCGAGTGGGTCCAGAGTATCTTCCATCACGTGGGTGTACAAATTCTTATCTTGACACATATGCCTCTACCTGCCCCTCTGAGTACTTGATCATACCTTTATAATCACTATTTCACAGAGTGATGTTTGATACTCTCTAAGCACTCTCGGGTGATAGTGATTAAATATGCTTTCATGGTCTGAGGAACAAGTAACTATGTTTCTGAAAATTGCAACTATGAACTTTGTGATATGATTGTGTTGCAATAATTATCTGTGGAAATGTCCACCATCTCATTCTCCAATAAGCTGGCTCCATTGTCAATAGGTGCCAAAGCACCAACATGATTAAAAAACCTTGATCATCCATTGACCAATGAACTAGTTAAATTGAGGCTACTAGGGACCTGGGTTTGTTTAAATATAACACATATATCAATATTTCCTATTCATATAGTTATAGCATGAGATGAAAATATTTTGAACTGATGAAATATGGTAATAAACTCCTTTAGTATTTGCCCCTAGGGCACATTTCCTTCAGGCACGAGGTGGGCTGACCGTGGGCCACCCGGCCGCTCCCTCCCTTCCACCTCTCCTCCCGGGCAACTGGCCACGGCGGCTGGGCTGTGCGCGCGCCACGCACGCCATGGGCCATGCTGAGCTACCCCGGGATGCTACGGGTGTGCCCGTGAGATGGGCCGTGGGAGGCGCCTCTGGCCCACTCGGTCGCCGCCTGGAATTGTTCCAGCTGGGCTGGTGTTTCTGGCCCATCCGGCTGGGATTTTCCCTTTGGCCTTTTCCTGATTTCCTTTAGTCCCATATGGCTAACCTAATAGGGAGGGAACACGTACCTTCCCCTATATAAAGGGGTGCCCATGGGTGGGATTAAACACAACACCAAGAGAAGTCCTTTAGTTGACTTTCTGTCCTCTCTCTACCTTATGACCGTGCCCCCCATGTATGGGCTGTGCAAACAAGGCTTCACCGTGTCCGCCATTGTGTTGCGGAGATTCCAAGTCGGAGATCTACTTCCACACTACCAGTGGGATTAGGGAGCCGGTGGTCATCATCATAGACCGTATGTGTACGAAACCACGAGGGGCCACACTTGGGGCACCTTGGATGTCGTGAGCCGGACTGCTGCACGGTGATGGAGCAACGGGTGACCTGCGAGGAGCATGGCGACCTTGAGGTCGGCTACGAGCATGACTACTTCAACCACATTCCCCTCTGAATGTTAACCTCTTTCGGACTACAAGGGTATGTATCCTAAACCTTCAGTCATTACTGTATTACTAATAGATAGATCTTGGGTAGTCAGGGCGATCCGACATAGGATTTTTTTGTTTTCTGCATCGGAACCCCAATAGTTGACTATGATAATATTTGATCTTTCATAGCGATATTTAGTCTAGACGGATTAGTGTAGCAACCACTACATATGTCAATTTTATATATGGTAGTTGAATAAACAAAACAATATTCTTCTAATAAAATGGTTACCTAGGACATGTACATGACATGGTCCGAAGGGTTTTGTTAATTCAAAGGATGCTAAAAGGGTATGCAAACTTCATTTGAAGTAAGAATCACAGAGTTGGAGTCTTCACCGTGGTGAAACTGTTAAAAGGTTTAGTTTCATTAGAGACGATGAAGATGCTTACATTTGCAAGAAATTAAGTGGGAGCGCTAAGACAAATTTCTAATACATTATGTAGAAGACATGTTGTTGATTGGAAATGATATATCTTTTATTGACACAAGTTAAGAATTTCATTAAAATTAGATTTCAATGAAATATTTAGGCAAAACTAGAATATTAGACATCAAAGTCTATATGGATAGATTGAAATGCTAATATGGTTTTGCAAAATGTATATAGATGAAATATTGAATGAGTTCAATATGGAAACGACAAGAAAGGTTCTTGCCACATAGAAAAGGCTGAATCAAGATTCAATTGTATTGACACTTAGTGAGTGAAACGAAATTCAAGTGTTTTGACACTTGGTAAGTGAAATCACATGAATATTTTGATCAATCATACCATGATATTTACATATCCAGATATGTCTGTGCTTTAAATGTTATGAGCATATACTAGGATGACTCATAAGATGATCATTGGATGATAGTAAAAATATCCTTATGATCTTTGGAAGAACTAAGAATATGTTTTGTATGTAGATGTGACAGATAGGTCACTATAAAGTGTTATATTGGTACTAAACAAATAGTTCATTGTAAAGTGTTACATTGGTACTAGCTTTGTCACAAGATACAACTTAAATTTATCTCAATTTAGGTTATAAGTTAAGGTAGCACTACGTTACAGAAGAAAGTTCCTTGATGGTTTTGAATGAGTTCCAAAGTTAAAAGACACTGTGACAGATACTACAACAAAGACTGAGTATATGACTGCTCTAGTAGCAGCTAAAGAGAGCATTTGTGTCAAGAAGTTTGTTAATCAAACTAGGTGTAGTTCCAAGCGAGATAATACTATGAAGATCTATTATACGACAATAGTATCAACATGTTTTAAATCCCCAAGGATCTGAGATCTCACAAAAGGACCAAATTTATACAATGCCATTTCATTTGAGAATGAGTGATGTGTAGAGACACAAAGACATCCAAATACACATAGATCTGAATGTGTCATATCTAGAGATTAGGTTTACCACTAGCAACGCGTACGTACAACACTAGACATAGGTGTTTATATACGTAAATTTCAACTGGATTATTAAATCTAGTGAAAGTGGGACTGAAGGGAATATGCCCGAGAGGCAATAATAAAGTGGTTATTATATTATTCCATGTTTATGGTAAATGTTTATTTCTCATGCTTGATGGCTGTGAAACATAGCCATCTACGTCCACATTTAAACTGGATATTATTCATATTTTTGATGAAATATCTGTCTAAACCCTGCCACTAATGCCTAATGATCAAAGGGGTATGCAATCCTTTCTTTCTATTTTTCTCTGCGTAGATAATGATGTTTGATGATGGGAATCACAACATTAAAGTCAAAGATACGAGATTTCCAACAACCCGAATAAACCAGGGGTCGTGAAGTGGAGACAGACACTTTAATGACCAACTATAGAACGGGAATAAAATCCTGGCCATATAGTTCCGCTCGTATAGTTAGCATCAACACCGCTAGGTCAAACAGAACAACTTTCATGAAGGGACCCCTATATAAAGAGGCTTCGGGCAACGAGAAACAACCTCGCCAGCCGCCCTAGAACTCCAGAAACCTGCATCCACAACACCGAAGAGCCGCCGAAGGAATAGACTTAGATCTAATCTCCAAACCCTTCTCCACCACCATAGTCATATTCCACCACTTGTAATAGTATATCTCATCATCGATTGGTGACATTGTAAGACTATTTGATATCAATCTCATTATTTCCATTGCAATGTTTATGATTGTTGATTTCATCTCTATGCGTGAGTAATGCTCATTGGGATAAGGGCTTCGTCCTAGCCATGTAGAGTTTGTGCATGTTATTTATCATAGATGGGATCATGTATTAGTTTGTATGACATGATGATTATTGTATCCTCAAGGACTTGTCAGGTACCCAAGACCCCGAGGATTGAGCTAGGTATAGGGAGTATGAGTATTGACTAATCTGCAGGTTGGGAACCCTAGTGATAGAAGGGGTAGTATGGCTGTATGTGAGGGATTTACTTGGGATTAACGGTGACATCATGATACGTTGCTAACGTATCCATAATTTTTGATGTTCCATGCTTGGTTTTATCTACTTTCTTATGTTTTGTCCACACTTTGGAGTACTTTTCATATGATTTCTTGGACTGACCTATTAACAAGATGCCATAGTGCCAGTTGCCTGTTTTCTGCTGTTTTTGGTTCCGGGAAAGTCAGAAAATCAATATTCTCGGAATTGGACCGGACAAAAGCCAAAGTCAATATTTTACCGGAAGACTCACGAAGCTAGAAGACGAGACAGAGAGGGGCCACAGGGTGGCCACACCATATGGTGGCACGGGCTAGCCCTGGCCACACCACCAGGTGGTGTGGGCCCCCTGGCTGCCCACCGACCTTGCCTCTTCGCCTATAAGATGCCCCCCGATGCGAAAACCCTAAATCATCAACCAGAAATCCATGAAAAGTTCCGTAGCACCGCCGCCACAGTAGGGGAGATTCGGGGGACAGAAAGTCTCTGTTCCAGCACCCTGCTGAGACGGGGAAGTGCCCCCAGAGCCATCTCCATCGATCTCCACCACCATATCCATCACCGTTGCTGATTCCCATGATGAGGAGGGAGTAGTTCTCTCTCGAGGCTAAGGGTTCTACCGGTAGCTATGTGTTCATCTCTCTCTCTATGCATGATCTTATTGAGATCATGAGATTGTAATCTATAGATCTACCTTGCTACTCAAGTGCTTTAATAGATCTCTGTTCTCCCCATGTGTGTGAAAGTGACAGCGTGCACACCATTGATGACCCACAAGTATAGGGGTGTATCGCAGTATTTTCGAGGGAAGTGAAACCCAATTTATTGATTCGACACAAGGGGAGCCAAAGAATATTTATAAGCCTTAACAACTGAGTTGTTAATTCAGCTGCACCTGGAAACAATCTTGCTCAAATCAATTTATCAGTAGCAACAGTTTTGTAGTAGGAATAGTAAAGTAGCAACAGTAGTAAAGTAAAAACAGCAATTGCAATAGCAGTAAACAGTGGGATTCGAGTACGGTAGGCATAGGGATGGATGGACAGGCGTTGCATGGACAAGACAATTCACATAGCAATCAGAACATTGGGAAATTGTAGATAAATAAGATAAAGCATCCAAGTACTAGATGATCCTAGGCATGTGTTCCATATATAATCATACGTGCTCGCAATGAGAACCTACACAACATCTTTTGTCCTACCAACCCGTTTGCAGCGGGCCTCAAGGGAACTACTGGCAATTAAGGTGCTCCTTTCAGAAAACTAAGAAAACCAAGCAAGCGAAAACCAAAACAAAAACGAAAAAAGAAGACGCTCCAAGAATAACACAACTGTGCATGAAACAATAAAAATGAAGCGTTTGGAAGAAACCTAGGATTTTTATTGATGAAGAAGGGGATGCCTTGGGCATCCCCAAGCTTTGACGCTTGTACTTCTTGGATATTTCTTGGGGTGACACACGTGGCATCCCCAAGCTTGAGCTTTAGTCCATCCTTCATATCATTACTCATTCCTTCCATACACCTGAAATTTTTCCTCCATACAAAACTTCACACAATCTTTATTAGCAACATTAGTGCACTCAAGACAATAGGTCTTAAGGTTCAGTTCTAACACCAAATAAACTTCCATTATAACACTAGATACTGTAGCACTTCCCTCAGAAAGCTCAATTCCCCAAAAGAACTCAAAAAGGAACCAACAAGAAGCAAATGCAGAAAATGGCAGAAATCTGTCAAAACCGACCAGCAGGTAAAGATGAATTTTTTCGAAGACCTTCTGTTGCTCAAATCAAAAAGTGTTCAACTAACGAAAGTTAGATAAGAACCTGGGGCATAAGCAAAAAATTTCACGCCTCAAAAAGACGTTCAGAGATTTTACACGAATATTTACGGTGAAGCACATAAATCTGTTTCGGGACAGCAACTTTCCCAACCATTACTTCTCTCTCATTAGAGGTTACTCTTGGCACAAAAAGCAAATAAAAAGGATAAGGAGCGGTTATTACTGAAGTAATAACTTCCAAGACTCATCTAAATCTTTTGGGTTATCTCCCAATAAATACTTTTCTTTAACGCCTTTAAGATAGGCATAAGCAAAAACTAAAATGGATAGAATAGAAGTAAGTGGAGATAATCATAGAGAAAGCATTGTTTTGTTCAACGAAATCCTTTTGTTAACAAGGTTGATAAGGTCTTGTTACGAAAACAATTTCATATGAGACAAAACTTTGTGTTCCACTAATGATTATGTTACCTCAACCTTGATAGCAATGGTCCCAATCATAATAGTTTCAATTTTTTCTTTTGGTATGGGATAATATATTTCTCCAACTTGAATGCCCTCAACATGTTCAATTGAATTCAAACCATAAGTCCATTCAATCATCTTGGGGAAATAGATAGTATGTTCCTTGTCATTAACATTGAAAGTCACCTTTCCTTGATTACAATTAATAACAGCTCCTGCAGTATTAAGAAAAGGTCTCCCAAGAATAATAGACATATTATCATCTTCAGGCATGATAGTTTGAGAGGATGCTCACATAAGAAATATGAGTTGAAGTAAAAGAGAGCATCAAGAAGCAAATTCAAAACACATTTAAGTCTAACCCACTTCCTATGCATAGGAATCGTGTATGCAAATAAATTCACAAAGAACAAAGTGACAGGCATAGGAAGATAAAACAAGAGTAACTTCAAAACTTTCAGCACATAGAGAGGTGTTTCAATACCATGAAAAATTCTACAACCATATTTTCCTCTCTCATAATAATTTTCAGTAGCCTCATGAATAAACTCAACAATATAACTATCACATAAAGCATGCTTTTCATGATCTACAAGCACTAGAGCTTTATTATAAACATCTTCAAAAGAATCCTCAGGAACATAACATTCATCCTTCTTTAGTAAGCATGGGGGACAATCAAATAATGTAAGGGATAAAGAGTTACTCTCATTAGAAGGTAGGCATGGATAGATAATCCATTCTTCCTCCTTTTGTTCATCACTCTCCTCCTCTTTTTCATCTAATGAGATTTCAGGTTCATCAATTTCTTCTTCCATAGGATCCTGCAAGGCATTAGTCTCTTCCATTTGTGGAAAGCATCTATTAATATATTCAAGAATATAGCCATTTTCCTCCTTGTAATTATCAAAGCAAAATTTAAGTATACCATAAACCTCATATTTATAAGGTGAATCATCAATATTTTCAAGCAAACTAGCAAGTTCAAATGCACCCTTCCAAGCAATAAATTCTTCAATTTGTTCTGCATCATAAAAGTCATAAATTCCTTTAACATAAGAAGATATGGTAACATTATCATTATACTCACATTGAAAAGGGAGGTGTTTATACCTCTTACAGCAACAAGATTTATCAAAGCAATAAGTAACATTATTAGTAGAGCACACGTTTCTAGCAATGGTATACAATTTATTAATTTGTTCCCATAAGTGTTTCCTTTTTTGTGACAAGCGGTGTTTCTTATAATAATATTTTTGATCTTCCGTGAACCCACCTTGCCAATAAGATTTAGTTTCAAAGAAACAAACCATTGACAACAAGCATGATAAAGCAAGACAATAACAGACCAGCCAAAATAACAACTAGAGTAGGAACTATTTTTTGTATTTTTGATAAAGAAATAAGCAAACAAGGCAGAAATAAATAGTGATTCCAAGTGGACTTGATAAATAAAGCTATGCTCCCCGGCAACGGCGCCAGAAAATAGTCTTGATGACCCACAAGTATAGGGGGTGTATCGTAGTATTTTCAAGGAAAGTGAAACCCAATTTATTGATTCGACACAAGAGGAGCCAAAGAATATTTATAAGCCTTAACAACTGAGTTGTCAATTTAGCGCACCTGGAAACAATCTTGCTCACAGTAGTTTATCAGTAGCAACATTTTTGTAGTAGGAATAGTAAAGTAGCAGCAGTAGTAAAGTAAAAACAGCAGTTGCAATAGTAGTAAACAGTGGGGTTTGAGTGCGGTAGGCATAGTGATGGATGGACGGGCGTTGCATGGACAAGATAATTCACATAGCAATCAGAACATTGGACAATTGCAGATAAATAAGATAAAGCATCCAAGTACTAGATAATCCTAGGCATGTGTTCCATATATAGTCATATGTGCTCGCAGTGAGAACTTGCACAACATCTTTTGTCCTGCCAGCCCGTTTGCAGCGGGGCCTCAAGGGAACTACTGGCAATTGAGGTGCTCCTTTTAATAGAGCACCGGAGCAAAGCATTAACACTCTGTGAACACATGTGATCCTCACATCAAAGCCATTCCCTCCGGTTATCCCGATTTCTGTCACTTCGGGGCCATTGGTTCCGGACAACAACATGTGTAAACAATTTGCAGGTAAGACCATAAACAATACTATCATAATGAATCAATAACATGTCCAGATCTGAAATCATGGCACTTGGGCCCTAGTCATAAGCATTAAGGATAACAAGTCGCAACAAAGTCATAAAGCACTAATAAAAGATACTAGGCACCATGCCCTAACAATCTGATGCCATTACATGAACGATCTCATCCAATCCCTACCATCCCCATACCCTACAATGCGGGATTACTCACTCATAGATGGGGAAAACATGGATGGTTGATGGAGAAGCGATGGTGATGATGATGGCAATGATCTCCTCCAATTCCCTGTCCTGACAGGGTGCCAGAACAGAGTTTCTGGTGCTGTTTCGTGGAATCTGGTGGTGGCGGCGGAGCGGAACTCTTTCTGGAAAAACGTCGCCCCCCTGAGTTTTTAGGTCAGAAGGCAACTTGTAGGCGAAGAGGGAGACCGAGGGGGAGTCTGGGGCGGCCAGACCACCCCCTGGTGCGGCCAGGCCCAACCCGCGCGGCCAGGTGGTGTGGCTGGGCCCCAGCCCCACTCCGTCTCATATTCTGGCTCTAGGAGTCTTCTGGTGAAATAGGATTTTTGGCTTTTCTCCTGTCCAATTCCGCGAATATTCATTTTCTGACTTTCCTGGAACCTAAAACAGCAGAAAACAGGCAGCTGGCACTTTGGCTCTTGTAAATAGGTTAGTCTAAGAAATCATGTGAAAAGTACTCCAGAGTGTTGACGAAACACAAGAAAGTAGATAAAACTAAGCGTGGAACATCAAAAATTATAGATACATTTGCAATGTATCAACCATGGTGGCACTTAAGCTAGAGATTACAAATACTTGTTATGAGTTATATTTGGAGTTGGATGTCTTTATGAAATTGTGGTGTTTGTTTGAACCATCTAGTACTCAAGGTGACAGTGTGGGGTTATCTAGATGGGAAATGCTTACTTTGAGGAGTGTTGTTATAGCCCTACCATCGATTAGAGTGTCCAACCGGAGAGTAGTTCAGCTAGTATCATAAAGAAGAATATATTTATATGAGAGTGTTTACTAGTGAAAGTATGATCCCTAGCCCTTGTTTCTAAGCATTGAAACACCGTTTGCTACTACATCTGTTACATGTTTGCTTGCTTCCATCTTTATTTTAGTTTGCCTTTAGTCTCCTCCACACCATCAAGCTATTTTCTAGCATCATTACCACTTATAATTATCCATACCACTTGTATTTCACTATCTCTTCACCGAACTAGTGCACCTATACACCTAACAAGTGTATTGGGTGTGTTGGGGACACAAGAGAATTCTCGTATCTTAATTGCAGGGTTGCTTGAGAGGGATACCTTTGACCACTTCCTCCCTGAGTTCGATAAACCTTGGGTGATGCACTTAAGGGAAAACTTGCTGCTGTTCTACAAACCTCTGCACTTGGAGGCCCAACAACTATCTACAAGAATAGAAGTTCATAGACATCAAGCTATTTTCTGGCGCCATTGCCGGGGACGTAAGGTAAAAGGTACTCACATCCTTCGGTGTGAGTGCTCGAAGTTATTTCCTTTAGATTCTACAACTTTGTATTTTTGTTTCTTGTTTTCACTAGTTAGGCTTAATGGAAAACAACAACAAAATTAGAGAGTTTTATAGTATTTATCTTGAGTTAGGACATGAAGTGTTTGAGGAGAAAATTAAAAGCCTATGGAACTTTATTTGCATGCTAATAGCAATGTTGTTAGTATGAATTCTTTGGACACCATTATTACTAATGCTATGGAAAAGTCCTAGCTTGGGGAAGATGGTTTTGATGAAAATGATCTTTTTAGTCCCCCAAGCACGGAGGAGAAAATTTACTTTGATGATACTATGCCTCCAATATATGATGATTACAATGATGAATATGATATTTTCAGTCCACCTACTATTGAGGAGGAAATTAATTATGACTACAATATGCCTCCTATATTTGATGATTATGGTGATGAGAATAATACTGATAGCTATTTTGTTGAATTTGCTCCCACTACAATTAATAAGAATGACTATGCTTATGTGGAGAGTAATAATTATTATATGCATGTGGCTCATGATAAGAATATTTTATGTGATAGTTATATTGTTAATTTTATTCATGATGCTACGGAAAGTTATTATGAGAGAGGGAAACATGGTTTTATGCACCTCAATAATATTAAGTTTCCCCTCTTTATGTTGAAAGTCTTGAAGTTGCACTTGTTTTGCTCTACTATGCTTGTTGCTTTGTGCTTTCATGACTTGTTTCTTTACAAGATTCCTATGCATAGGAAGTGGGTTAGACTTAAATGTGATTTGAATTTGCTTCTTGATGCTCTCTTTTACATCAATTCTTATTTCTTATGTGAGCATCTTCTCAAACCATCATGCCTAACTTAAAGGCATTAAAGAAAAATACTTATTGGGAGATAACCCAAAAGTTTTAGATGAGTCTTGGAAGTTATTACCTCTGTAATAACCGCTCCTTATCCTTTTTATTTGCTTTTTGTGCCAAGAGTAACCTCTAATGAGAGAGAAGTAATGATTGGGAAAGTTGTTGTCCCGAAACAGATTTCTGTGCTTCACTGTAAAAATTCGTGTAAAATCTTTGTTCGTCCTTTTGAGGCGCGATTATTTTTGCTTCTGGCCCAAATTATTATCTAACTTTCGTTAGTTCAACACTTTTCGATTTGAGCAACAGAAGGTCTTCGAAAAAATTCATCTTTACTTGCTAGTCTGTTTCGATAGATGTCTGTCATTATTTGCATTTGCTTCTTGTTGGTTCCTTTTCGAGTTCTTTTGGGGAATTGAGCTTTTTGAGGGAAGTGCTACAGTACCTTGTGTTTTAATGGAAGTTTTATTGTTGTTAGAACTGAACCTAAAGACCTATTATCTTGAGTGCACTAATGCTCTAATAAAGATTGTGTGAAGTTTTGTATGAAGGAAAAAATTTCAGGTGTATGAAAGGAATGAGTAATGAGATGAAGGATGGACTAAAGCTCAAGCTTGGGGATGCCACGCGTGTCACCCCAAGAAATATCCAAAAAGTACAAGCTTCAAAGCTTGGGGATGCCCAAGGCATCCCCTTCTTCATCAATAAAAATCTCAAGTTTCTTCCAAACGCTTCATTTTTATTGTTTCATGCACAATTGTGTTGTTCTTGGACCGTCTTATTTTTGGTTTTCGTTTTGGTTTTTTGTTTGCTTGGTTTGCTTAGTTTGTTGAATAAATTGGTTGGACCTCCTCTTTCATACATTGGTTTGCAAATAGTCTGGTTTGGTTTGGAAAAGAGTAGGAAAGTTAATGCTTATGTGGTAAAAAGAGCTCGTTTTTGACTGTGGCCTATGCTTTGTCATGCCATGCTTGATATTGTTTTGGCTTTATGCTTAGTATTTTTGTTGTAGCATGACTTGTTATGAACAATTGAGATTGCTTAATGTGCCTTGGATGAATCATGCGTTGTTTTAGCATATTAAAGCATAGTATAGTGGTATTCTCCTTTGATGCTTTATTTGGGTTGACTTGGCGCATGCTCACACCATGTTATGACTATCTCAAGTCACCATAGCCTTTATGATCCTTTAGTTTTCAACTTGTAGTATCACTTTAGGCTTTGATCAATGATGTTTTGTCGCTCTGCATGATTATGGCCATTATTGCTCTCTTAGTTGGTCGCTCCCAGTCTTTTGCTAGCCTCCATAACCAAGTATGAGTTCCACTCATGCATCCAACTCCTAAAACCAAGTTATTACAAAGAGTCCACCATACCTACCTACTAGCATATGCTATTCCAAGTATATTCATGTTTTTGTTTACCTTCCAAATTAAACTTGTTATGAGAAAACTAGTGATTAAAGTTGTCACGAACTTGATGGCACACTTTACTTTTCTTGCCCTTAATAAACTTGAACCATTGTGTCATCTATGTTGTATATGCTTGCACTTATTTGTTGGGATTAGCAGAACCATGCTGTCATGGGGAACGCTTTCAACATTGCACTGGTACTTTGTACCTAGTTGATATGATGCTCTTTTGTGTATGGATGCCATCGGTGTGAAATGAAAGGGGAGCTTGTAAGTCCATGGAGTTATGTATATGTGTTAGAGAAACGCCTGGGCCACTGGTCTAATCCATGCTAACATGGTGGAAACCTGCAGCGTAACCATAATGAGCTGTCTATGAAGCATTCTTCTTATAAAAAAAGAGTCCTATATTGAGAAAAACTAGAAAAAGAGAAAAAAAGAGATTATGAAAAGAGGAAAGAGAGAAAAAAGCACCATATTCCCATGGTAAATAAGAAGATTGCTGAGATGCTCGTTGTCTGCTTGCCTTGTCATTTTGATTATGGGATAGCCCCGTATCATCGGGCAAGGGGTACCCCGTTGGCGGTTCTCTATGATACAGATGTACTTACGATGACAAGAACTTATCGCTAACTAAACTTGAGTAGCATGAGGAGCGGCCCTCGTATTCAAGGGACATGAGATTTCCAACTTATACTTTGTCAAGCATATACTCCATAGTCTGTTCACTTTAACCTTAATCACTTCAAGATGCTTATGATAGGGGCAATGAGAGCTGAAAGCTAATAAGTACCATAATTTTTGGAAGCTCTTTATGAAACTTGAATCTCTGCTTCCTTCTATGAAGGCCTTTCTTTTACTTTTATGTTGAGTCTCCACCTTCTATCTTTATGCACCTACTTTGAGAGCATAGTGTCCATTCTTAGTTCTATGTGCATTGTCCCAAGACTTGTTGATTGATGCATAGCTTTGATATTTCTTGTTTTAAACTATTTGTATCTAGTCACTCTTATGAACTTTGAAGGTGTCCTATGCATTTATGTTTGCTACTCTATGAGGGACAAGCTGAATGCCACTATGCTATGTTTTCTTTATGTGAAACAAACAAACGTCTTGCAAAGCATTGTTATTCATGAATCTTTTGTTTGTGCCTTTTCATGTTGCAACATAGTTGCTATGTCTTATTTAGAACTTTATCTTTCATGCTATGTTGAAGTACTATGATCCGAGCTATCCATGTTTTACAAATACTTTGATCAAGTTTATGATGGTGCATGTCACCTCAAAAAATATTCTTTCTTTTTATCACTTACCTATTCGAGGACGAGCATGAGTTAAGCTTGGGGATGTTGATACGTTGCTAACGTATCCATAATTTTTGATGTTCCATGCTTGGTTTTATCTACTTTCTTATTATTTGTCCACACTTTGGAGTACTTTTCATATGATTTCTTGGACTAACCTATTAACAAGATGCCACAGTGCCAGTTGCCTGTTTTATGCTGTTTTTGGTTCCAGGAAAGTTAGAAAATCAATATTCTCGGAATTGGACTGGACAAAAGCCAAAGTCGATATTTTACCAGAAGACTCACGGAGCCAGAAGACGAGATGGAGAGGGGCCACAGGGTGGCCACACCATATGGTGGCGCGGGCTAGCCCTGGCCGCGCCAGTAGGTGGTGTGGGCCCCCTGGCCGCCCACCGACCTTGCCTCTTCGCCTATAAGATGCCTCCCGATGCAAAAACCCTAAATCATCAATCAGAAATCCACGAAAAGTTCCGCAGCGCCGCCGCCACCGAAGGGGAGATTCGGGGGACAGAAAGTCTCTGTTCTGGCACCCTGCCGGGACGGGGAAGTTCCCCTGGAGCCATCTCCATTGATCTCCACCACCATCTCCATCACCGTTGCTGATTCCCATGATGAGGATGGAGTAGTTCTCTCTCGAGGCTAAGGGTTCTACCGGTAGCTATGTGTTCATCTCTCTCTCTATGCATGATCTTATTGAGATCATGAGCTTGTAATCTATAGATCTACCTTGCTACTCAAGTGCTTTAATAGATCTCTGCTCTCCCCATGTGTGTGAAAGTGACAGCGTGCACACCATGGTGGCACTTAGGCTAGAGATTACAAATACTTGTTATGAGTTATATTTGGAGTTGGATGTCTTTAGGAAATTGTGGTGTTTGTTTGAACCATCTAGTACTCAAGGTGACAGTGTGGGGTTATCTAGATGGGAAATGCTTACTTTGAGGAGTGTTGTTATAGCCCTACCATCGATTAGAGTGTCCAACCGGAGAGTAGTTCAGCGTAGTATCATAAAGAAGAATATATTTATATGAGAGTGTTCACTAGTGAAAGTATGATCCCTAGGCCTTGTTTCTAAGCATTGAAACACCGTTTGCTACTAGATCTGTTACATGTTTGCTTGCTTCCATCTTTATTTCAGTTTGCCTTTAGTCTCCTCCACACCATCAAGCTATTTTCTAGCACCGTTACCACTTATAATTATCCATACCACTTGTATTTCACTATCTCGTCACCGAACTAGTGCACCTATACACCTGACACGTGTATTGGGTGTGTTGGGGACAAAAGAGATTTCTTGGATCTTGATTGCAGCATTGCTTGAGAGGGGATACCGTTGACCACTTCCTCCCTGTGTTCGATAAACCTTGGGTGATCCACTTAAGGGGAAACTTGTTGCTGTTCTACAAACCTCTGCACTTGGAGGCCCAACAACTGTCTACAAGAATAGAAGTGCGCAGACATCACATCACTATGCATATCATTAGTTCTCTTTCTTCTATGGATGAGACTAGTAGGTTATTGCTATAAGCGGTTGCGGAGGCAATAGCAATTATGGATGCACTTCCCACATATAATTATCTTGCTCTAACAGTTACATGCATACTTTATTATTATCTTTTATTCCCATCAGATTTTTTGCATAGGTATAGGTGAAACTGAAAGCCCTAGGCCCTCTCTCTCCATCATTGACAACAACAAAAGACAACAAACTCTTGGTCTGGTAAAACACAAAAAGAATTCTAAAACTCCCGAAGGTCCGTTAAAGTAACTTCACTACGCTTTCTGCTTCCCGAGGATTCGATAACCTAGGTCTACTAGGGAAAAAGAGCTATACTACATCTGTAATCTAGATCAAAGGTATCAACCCTTTTTCTGGAGTCGTTGTCGGGGAAGCAATAGCTACTATGGTGAGGTTAGTATGAACCTTGCTAGTTTCAATTCTTGTTTTTAATTTTGTTAGTTTGCTTTCAGTCTTTATTTGAAAAACCAAAAAAATTAGTTAGTCTTTAAATTCTTGTTTTTACTATCATAAGTATTTGTTTAAGAAAACCAAAAAACATAGGAAATATGGCTGAAAATAAGCTTGGGGAGTTTGCAAATCCCAATAATGATTATTTGTGTACTCCTATTACTCAACCAACAATTACTGCTGATGACTATGAAATTAAGCCCATTATTTAAGTTTGGTTCAACTGAATCAATTTGTAGGCTCTGCTGTTGAGGATGCAGGTATGCACTTGAGAACTTTTAATGAAATGTAACATCCCAGCATTAGGATCCAACGAAGGGTAGAAATAGGATTATAAGTTTGTGCATGCATGCATCTGTAAAATCTGGATAAATTTTTCGCCAAACAAAACACTAAAGGGATCAGAGTTTCTTTCACTAACTGGGGGTAGGAATAGCTCTTGTTAGTGATTGCTATGAATTCTGACATGATCTGTAGGCAGTATTAAGAAATTGGGGGGAGTTATTTGGAATTTAAATTTGAAATTTCAAATCAATTTGAAATTATTTAGATATTAGAAGTTATTAATATTGAAGAGTTTTCCAAAAGAAAACCTTATTAACATTGTTTGATTTTAAGAAAGGAATAGTAATCAACAATAAGATTTAATGACAAGGAAAAAGTATTAAATAAGAAATAATGCTTATTTATCTATTTTTTATAATGAGGTCACAAATGATGACAAATACATCAAAGGTATACGATTACACAAAACAGAAATTTAACTTTATTAAACTTGTAATAACATCTTTACAAGATCCTTTACAAAAGAATTACAAAGAAGGTTACAAGTAGAGCCAATACTAACTATCTATCCTACACTAATCTTGTGAGTCCAGAACTTGTTCCTGCAAATAAGAAAAACAACTAGAAAGGAAAAATTAGGGATTAGTAAGGTAATTTTACTCTCACTGTTGAATAGTGAAGTGCACTATTCATGGTAGATCATTGAGTACACAGAAGGGTAAGTTTCACCAACGGTGAAGTATCTGTTCTTCTCAGTCAATAGCAAAAGTTACAGTAAAAGTCAAGTGGATAAACAAATAGGCTTCACCAGGCTAACAATTAGTAAACAGGTAAGAGTAACACCCCAGTTACTTGAGCTGATCCACATGCATAGCACACACACACAGCTTAGTCGACTGACTACATGGGGTGTGCTGTCAAGCTACCAGTAGCAGTACAAGGTACCACACAGAGCACCAGCCGAAGGGGAAACACATAAGCTTAGTTCTTCTTCTCAAGCATACACTCGCAATAATAGAAACTATTGAAACCATAGCTCATTTCTCCACCAAAATTACCAAATCAATCATCAGATCTCTACCTGATGGTAACATAAGGAGTGGGTGGAGCAGGTGGAAAGAGAGGTCAAGCATCAAGTTACAGGAGCAGCACCAGATGGTGCTGAGCAAGATCAAGTAGCAAGCTACATCACAACATCATCAATCAACAAGCAACCTGGTGAACTCAAATAACCTCACCACATGATCAGATCATCATAGAAGCATATGAGCATATGATTTTTACTTAAACTTCTCAGAAAAACACCCAATGGGGTGTAGATTCATCCCAGAAGCATTTAAATGAAAGCCAATAACAAATCCTTACAAACAAATCCAAGATCTCAGCCTTTGCATCATAGATCTTGGATATATACTCAAATCTCCACATTTATAAATAAACAGTAGTATTAGACCTAGATTCAGGGCACATCTCCTATGGAGTAGCACCTCTGTAATCTCAAGATCTTAAGGATCAATATTTGACAGTGAGGAGATCAATCATTTTCTTAAAAGGATTCAAGAATCATTAGCTGATACATGCATTAGAGCATATCTTTGAGAAACAGCTAGAAACACCTTAGTGTTTCCTAGTCATGCCTCAGACCAACATCATAGGCTAATAGGCTATAGCAGATTAGGATAATAAAGCCAGCAGAAGCTTTTCAGGCATTTAACTAGTCAAACTTGGATACATGTAGGATTTAGGCAATAGAAATATGAACATTGTGTACCATTCTAAAAAAGGTGTCACAAATGTCACATCTAAAACCAAGCCAATGTTTTACTGATATTTGACCAGTTAACTTACAGAAAGATAACTAATTGTAGCACCCCGGTAAAATCACTACTAGAAAATCGTGTGTTGTTTTTATTTTGTGCATCATCATGACCACATGCTCATGTCATCATGCCACATTGCATTTGAGCATCGTCATGTCATCATGCATAAGTTCGTCAAAAACTATTTTCTAAAAGCCTACCTTTGTTTTCTAAATGTCCCTCGTCTCTATTTCAAATTAAAAACCTGGCCTTTCTTCCGAATATTTTGTTTTGTCTAAAAGCTGTTACAAAAGAAAACCATCTTTAAAATTAAAACAAACTAAAAGATATAAAAAATATTTTCCCAGGGAGGTCGCCACCGGCCAGGCCCAAAGGCCCAGCTGGCAGCAGCCTACTACCCGAGATAAAAAAAATCTAAATCCTAGTCCTAGTCCTACCCCAAACCCTAACCCTAGCTACTACCAATCCCTACCTACCCAACCAGCAGCCGCCGCACACACTGGAACGCACCCGCGCGCGCGCAGCCCAGGACCCCACCCGAACGACCCTCTCTCGACGCGGTACATGCACGGAAGCCCGGTGCACCACTCTGTCACCCGCAAGCCCGACCCCACCCAATACGTGTCCCCATCCTCGTTTCTCCCGCAGACGCCGCCCCACCCTGCACGATTCCTTCCCCAGCCCCGTTCATTGCTCTCCCTGGCCGATCGATCTGTCGCCCGTCGAGCACCCCGCATCCGTGGCCCCGTGCGCTGTATGTGACCTCTTGATGCTGCCGCATCACCTCGTCGCTCGGTCGCTGCCTCTGCCGCATAAGCTCCTCCTCCCCGCGACTTCTTACCCGGCCCCCACGCCGGCCACACCCACGCCGCCCTCCGTCGGAGCTTGCCTCACCGAGCGGCATCCCTGCCACCAGAGCTCCCCACCACGAAGCCGCTCACCGGCAACAACCCTCTGCGCCGCTCGGCCGCGCCCACCTCTGCCCCTCCTCTGCGAGCCGGCCTAGTCGGGGTCTCCTCTGTCCGTCGCCACGGGCGCCCTTGTCCCCTCTACCCCGTGCTGCACCCGGTCGCCTCCGCCTCTCCGTCGCGCGGTTCCCCTCTCTCTCCAACCCTCAACCGCCACGGTTGCGCCTGGGCATCGCCGGGAACCCCTGCGCCTCTCGCTCGCCTTCTCCTGCCTCCTCGACAACCGCGTCCCAGCGCCTATGCCCTCGCACATCTGCTCGACACTAACCTAGCATCATCGCTGGCTACCTTCCTCTCCGGCACGGTCCTCTGACTTCCGTCCCAACGTTGTCTCCTGTTGCCCCTACAGTGAAGGTTGCCTCTGCCCGTGTCCTCTTTGATCCTTTTCCTCCGAGTGTTCGTGTTGGTTTGTCCAGATGTTTATGCTTCTACACAATGACCAGGACCCCATACAAATTGCTCCAACTTGGCTACCCGATGATGCATGCGAGGATCGACAATATGGCGATGTTGGAGCGCCTGTTCGGGACCCTCGAGTTGAACGAGATAGACAGGATGAACAAGACGAAGACGTGGCTTTGATATCTTGTACAAGTGTGTTGTGGCTGTTGAAGTATGAAACCGAAGAACCATCGAGGTGCCCAAAGACCACCGATGGCCGAGACCTGAACCCGGAGATCTTCATGGCATGACAAGTTCTCCTTCTCGGAGCCCGGAGACCAAACCCGACTCCCTTCGGAAGCGAAGATCTCCGAACCCATGTGTGACCCCTATCCGCCCCTATTTTTATAATATGATATATCACTTGTTGCATATAAAATGTACATGCTTGCATACATACTTTGTGGCTTGGGGGTTTTCAGGCGATTCATCTAAATTAAATATGGAGACCATATGCGGGCTTTTCTAGTCTTATATTGGCCCCATTTAAATTTGTGAAGCGAACCTATGCCATGTTTTACCTTGTTAAGCCAATCTTTAAATTGCGGGGTAGCTAAACAACATAAACCTCCTACTTAATTTTCGGGACCCCGGTTCCGCTTAATATTGCCTAATTGGACCGCATGTTTGCCATGCCATGCATCATATGATAATCATGCCGGATCTTCTGCCGTAGTATTAAATATTGCATCCGGTGTTTCTTCTAATGTTTGCTTCTTCACGGATTAGGCCGATGAGTTGATGCGAGTACCTACAAGTTCTCCGGATGTGATCTCCGGCAGTGTTCCCCAGGCGAGCATTCTCCCTCTTTCTACCTATTTTGCATTTATGGTCTTTATTTCCTCCTGTTGATCTATTGCTATCCGTGTCGCGATGCTTTAGTGTTCCGTACCAGATATATTCCTTGTAGCCGTTATATTGCCTTGGGCACCTCCTATTGCTTGTTGCTTGATAGACAGTTGGCCCTGCGAGTCGTAGTTGCTTGCTCAGGTGTTGCCTCGCGTCGTCGATGTTCCACATTTGTTGGGAGGTTGGCACATGTTTAATGATGGCATTGATCATGATTCTAATTACAGTTTATTAATTAATGTTGATGGTAGAAATAATGCAGAGGCACCGATGGGTAATAGTAATTATTTGGTTCTTAACCGCTCACTAGTGTCCTCTAGGACCCGAGTTCTTGACACCTGTTCCAAGATCGAGCGCGCTAACCACAGGTGGGGTGTGTGGGCACCCCCATCGGCTTACTACCTGATTTCAAAGTATTGTACCGGGGGCCACAAGTAGTTTGGGGCTTTATTACTATTATGTACTTATGCCATGCTTTACTGCTTTATTTAAGATTGTGCGTGGAGCACCTGTACTGTTTAGGATGTGGAATGTTTTCGCGGTATCGACAAGCCCAGTCACACTTTCAGGTTCCCAGTCGTTTACAGCCATTGGCACAAACCCTGGGTCCGCATCGGAGCCGGCCGACTTTGTTGCGGGTAGCTTAGTGGGGTGGCCCCCCATGTACTTGCTTTGGGTCTGGGAAACGTCATGACTTAGGCCCCGCTGACATACCGATGGGTGTATGTTAATTGATCTGGCAAAAAGGGTCGAAGTGCGTGTGGATACTTTGGTGCACCCCTGCAGGGTTAAATCTTTTCGAAAAGCCGTGTCTGCGGTTATGGACGACTTGGAGCACAGTTTCTCGATCATAGACAACTATAACTAAAGTCTACTGTTATAATTTGACTTACAGCTGAGATGACTAGTAAGTTGGATAACTGCCATGGAAAGATTAAATAAAACTGCCAACCGTGTGTGTTTCCTTGGCTTGACTTCCTCATTTGGGGGAATACCAGGATGGGTATGTTTGGTGTTAGTGTCAGGTTGGATCCGAATACATCTCTCTTATCTCTCTCTGATAGCCGCCAGTATTACAGAGTCTCTATAGGTTGTTTAGTGTTGCTGCACTGCCACTTCAGTCCACCATACATATGTAGGCGAGAGCCGCCGAATTCTAGCCTCGCCGTGTACTGGCCTCAGTACTGACGCTCCTCTTTTTTCCTTCGCCCTTTGTCGGCACCCCTTTTGTTTTAGAAGGTTTAAGATCGACGTCGTTAGCGGGGTTACCCTTCTGGCTTGGCCTGGGCAGGGTTATGGACGCCATTGGTTATTCTTCAGGGCTCTTAGCCCCATTTGCATCTTGTCCGTAGTCAGACGCTCTATCGTTTTCAAGGTGATTTGGATCTTTGTATAGTATATCTGTATTCTTGACTCATGGAGTCGTTTTTGTATATATATGTTCTGTGGGTTCCATCGTGGACTATTGTGTAATGATATTACTTCGTTTTCCACCCGCACGAAAGTGCCTGGTGGGCATCCTTGAATCGTTTCTATGCGGGTTTGGCGGGAAGCGCTAAAACTTGCATAGGGCCGATTCGAGGGTGTTACACTAATCACTTTCCTAAAACAAATATTCAGGTATCATACTCATGGTTTATTTCTATAATCAGGGAAGCATAGGAGTATCATTCTCACTCCAATGTAAAAGATCAACATAAACCAGTGTATAAAGATCAACTACACATTACTGATAGAACCATTGTCAGTACTAGGATCATGAAACCACAATGAAATTCACATCACTAGCATAAGGGGGTAAACATCCAGGACACTATGACCACTACAATCAGTCCTAATAGAATCATCATGCTCAGGCCAGAGGGATGAACCCTAAACGAACCATGAAATCAATTAGGGATTTACCACTAAAGGCACACAGAGGGTATCGAGCAAGGCCGAGTGGAGCACAGAGGAGGAGTAGCCAATCTTACTCATGGGCCTCGCAAAAAGAAATGAAGAGGAAGCAGAGGTTGACCGGCGGCAAAGCAGGAACGGCGGCACGGGGAGCACCCGAAGGGGCGCTGCAACCCGCACCCAACTGCGCGTTTGATCTATCGAAGAAGAGCGGCGAATGCAGTGAAGAACCGGCGCACCATCGCCGATGCTCCAGAGCGGCAAACCCTAACCCTAGCCTAGGGCAGTGGTTAGCACGGCCAGGAGAAAGCACCCACCACGGATCTGCTTGGACATGATGAAATAGCGTCATCGGCTGAGTCACCCTGCACCGTGGTGGCAGCAATAGCGGCCGGATTTGGCTGAAATCATGCGCCGCGGCGGTAGACGGAGGAGATGGTCGTGTGCGCGAGAGAGTGAGAGAGGGGAGAAGAGTGAGCGTGCGAGGGGGGGGGTACTAGGCCTGTGGGCAGCCCAGTACCACTCTAGTGAGTGTAACCAGGCCAGGTGGGCCAAGTTAAGTTGGGTTGGGCCAACCCAGTGGGCCAGGCCCGTATCTTAATAGGATTATTTAAAAATAATAATTACAAATATACCCCTGAGATAAAAATGGCTCTAGATAAATAAATTAAAATCCTAAAAATACAAATAATATATCTATAAATTCACAAAAGTATTTTCTATTGAATAAAAATAATCAATAGAATTTTTGGTAGTTAAAATTTTAGGTTATTAATAATAGTATGCTAAGTACTTTTGCATTTTAAAAAAATATGGGAAACACATAAAATTGAATAAAATTCACTTTTAAGATCCTAAATGAATATACTATTGTAGAAAAATACTAATTTGTATTTTTGCAAAGTGAATTTGGTGTGATGAAAATAAATCCTATTTCCTTAAAAGAATTTCATTAAATATTCAAAGGAAATAAATTCATAGAATGATATTGTCTTTTATTGATTAAATAAAATAGTAATCTTTTACTAAAAGGGTAAGACATGCAGGGAAGCAAATAATAGATTATTGCATGACATTACTATGCATGGCATATTCCTTCTTTAAATATTGTCCTTATCGGGCAATAATGGTTCTTTGTAGAAACCGGAGCTCAAGGTCAGGTGGAAGCATCCGACTTCACTACCTTGCAGTCACAAGGCAAGTTCATAACTTGCTCATGTCCTTTGAAGAGTATTTACCAAAGATATTGCAAATTGTGTGTTATCATCTATGATTTGGAAATAGAAAATGATATCTTCTCTAATAAATAAGATATAGTATCATCCTAAGTGATGATAAAGATTAGCAAGGGAACTTAGGGTTCCAATTTCATAAGTCACATAGGCTTAACAACCCATGACATTAGTGATTCTAGCACCGTATGATACATTGCAACTGTGTCTATAATTTTTGATGCTCCATGCTTGGTTTTATCCACTTTCTTGTGTTTTGTACACACTTTGGAGTAATTTTCATATGATTTCTTGGACTAACCTATTAACAAGAGCCATAGTGCCAGCTGCCTATTTTTTGCTGTTTTTGGTTCCAGGAAAGTCAGAAAATGAATATTCTCGGAATTGGACGGGACAAAAGCCAAAGTGCATATTTTTCCAGAAGACTCACGGAGCCAGAATACGAGACGGAGGAGGGCCAGAGCCTGGCCACACCACCCCCAGGCGCAGGTTGGGCTTGGCCGCGCCAGGGCATGGTGTGGTGGCCCCAGGCACCCCTTAGTCTCCCTCTTCGCCTGTAAAAAGCCTTCTGACCTAAAAACTTCTAGGTGGTTCGACGTTTTTCCAGAAGAAGTTCCGTAGCGCCGTCGCCACCGAAGGGGAGATTCAGGGGATAGAAAGTATCTGTTCCGGCACCCTGGCTGGATGGGGAAGTGCCCCCGGAGCCATCTCCATCGATCTTCACCATCATCTCCATCGACCATCCATGTTTCCCCTATCTATGAGTGAGTAATCCCCCGCTGTAGGCTATGGGGATGGTAGGGATTGGATGAGATCGTTCATGTAATGCCATCAGATTATTAGGGCATGGTGCCTAGTATCTTTTATTAGTGCTTTATGACTTTGTTGCGACTTGTTGTGCTTAATGCTTGTCACTAGGGCCCGAGTGCCATGATTTCAGATCTGAACATGTTATTGATTCATTATGATAGTATTGTTTTTGGTCCTATCTACAAGTTGTTTACACACGTTGTTGTCCAGAACCAATGGCCTCGAAGTGACAGAAATCAGGATAACCGGAGGGAATGGCTTTGATGTGAGGATCACATGTGTTCACGGAGTGTTAATGCTTTGCTCCGGTACTCTATTAAAAGGAGCACCTTAATTGCCAGTAGTTCCCTAGAGGCCCCACTGCAAACGGGCTGGCAGGACAAAATATGTTGTGCAAGTTCTCATTGCGAGCATGTATGACTATATATGGAACACATGCCTAGGATCATCTAGTACTTGGATGCTTTATCTTATTTATCTACAATTTCCCAATGTTCTGATTGCTATGTGAATTGTCTTGTCCATGCAACGCCCGTCCATCCATCCCTATGCCTACCTCACTCGAATCCTACTGTTTACTGCTTTTGTTACTACAGTCTTTGCTTTACTACTACTGTTACTTTGCTATTCCTACTACAAAACGGTTGCTACTGATAAACTGCTGTGAGCAAGATTGTTTCCAGGTGTAGCTGAATTGACAACTCAGTTGTTAAGCCTTATAAATATTCTTTGGCTCCCCTTGTGTCGAATCAATAAATTGGATTTAACTTCCCTCGAAAATACTGTGATACACCCCCTACACTTGTGGGTCATCAAGACTATTTTCTGGCGCCGTTGCCGGGGAGGATAGCTTTATTTATCAAGTCCACTTGCATTCACTATTGTTCAAGCTAAGTTTATTTTCTCCTTGTTTGCTTGTTTCTTTATCCAAAAATACAAAAAATTTAGTTCCTACTCTAGTTGTTATTTTCGTTGGTCTGTATTGTCTTGCCTTATCATGCTTGTTGTCAATGGTTGGTTTCTTTGAAACTGCATCTTATTGGCAAGGTGGGTTCATGGAAGATGAAAAATATTATTATAAGGAACACCACTTGTCACAAAAAGGGAAACACTTATGGGAACAAATTGATAAATTGTATACCATTGCTAGAAACGTGTGCTCTACTTACAATGTTACTTATTGCTTTGATAAGTCTTGTTGCTGTAAGAGGTACAAACACCTCCCTATTCAATGTGAGTATAATGATAATGTTACCATATCTTCCTATGTTAAGGGAAATTATGACCTTTATGATGTGGAACAAACTAAGGAATTTATTGCTTGGAAGGGTGCATTTGAACTTGCTAGTTTGCTTGAAAATATTGATGATTCGCCTTATAAGTATGCGGTTTATGGTATACTTAAATTTTGCTTTGATAATTACAAAGATGAAAATGGCTACATTCTTGAATATTTTAATAGATGTTTTCCACAAATGGAAGAGAGCAATGCCTTGCAGGATCCTATGGAAGAAGAAATTGATGAACCTGAAATCTCATTAGATGAAAAAGAGGAGGAGAGTGATGAACAAAAGGAGGAAGAATGGATTAGATACCCATGCCTACCTTCTAATGAGAGTAACTCTTTATCCCTGAAATTATTTGATTGTCATCCATGCTTACTAAAGGAGGATGAATGTTATGTTCCTGAAGATTCCTTTGAAGATGTTTATGATAAAGCTCTAGTGCTTGTAGATCATGAAAAGCATGCTTTATGTGATAGTTATATTGTTGAGGTTTTGATTTGCTTGGTTCACTTAGTTTGCTAAATAAATTGGTTGGACCTCCTCTTTCATGCATTGGTGTTCAAATAGTTTGGTTTGCTTTGGTTTGGTTTGGAAAAGAGTAGGAAAGCTCATGCTTAAGTGGTAAAGAGAACTTGTTTTTGACTGTGGCCTATGCTTTATCATGCCATGCTTGATATTTTTTTAGCTTTATGCTTGGTATTATTTGTTGTATCATGACTTGTTATAAACAATTGATATTGCTTAATGTGTCTTGGATGAATCATGCATTGTTTTAGCATATTAAAGCATAGTATAGTGGTATTCTCCTTTGATGCTTTATTTGGGTTGACTTGGCACATGCTCACACCATGTTATGACTATCGCAAGTCACCATAAGCCTTTATGATTCTTTAGTTTTCAACTTGTAGTATCACTTTATGCTTTGATTAATGATGTTTTGTCGCTCTGCATGATTATGGACATTATTGCTCTCTCATTTGTCGCTCCCTTACTATTGCTAGCCTTCACTTACATTGAGTGTTTTACTCATGTTTCCAACTCCCTTAAACCAAAGATTGCCAAAGTGTCCACCGTACCTACCTATTAGCATCATTTTCTACTTCCGTGCATATTCAATATGCCTTGTTTTCTTCCGAATAAAATGTTTCCTTGTTTTGAGAAAGTTAGTTAGTAAAGCTCTCACGAACTTGATGGCACACTTTATTTCCTGCACTTAATAAACCTGAACCATTGTGAACTCTCCATGAAAGTTATATGCTTGCTAATTATAGGCTGGGGATTAGCAGAACTGTGCTGTCATGGGGAACGCTTTCAACACTTGTAAATATATACCCAGTTGATACCTTGCTCTTTTGTTTGCGGATGTCGTCAGTGTGAAATAAAAGGGGAGCTTGTAAGTCCATGGAGTTATGTATGTGTGTTAGAGAAACACCTGGGCCGCTGGTCTAATCCATGCTGACATGGTGGAAACCTGCAGCGTAACCATAATGATACCTATGAAGAATTCTTCTTATAAAAAAAGAGAAAGATAGCTATTGAGAAAAAGAAAAAAAGATTTATGAAAAGAGGAAAGAGAGAAAAAGCCACCATTTTCCCATGGTAAATAAGAAGATTGCTGAGATACTCATTGTCTGCTTTCCTTGTGATTTTGATATGGGGATTATTCCGTATCATCGGGCAAGGGGTACCCCGTTGGCGGTTCTTAATGATACGCACATACTTACGATGACAAGAACTTACCGGTAACTAAAGTTGAGTACCATGAGGAGCGGCCCTCGTACTCAAGGGACTTGGGATTTTCAGTTTATAGTCTATCAAGCATATAACTCAGATTGGACCTCACGTTCACCTTAACCACATTAAATATGCTTATGATAGGGGCAATGAGAGCTCAAATCTAATGAGTACCATACTTTCAGCATTTGGAAGCCTTTCAAACTATTCAAAACCTTTTCATTTCCTTGTTGAGTCTCTACACATTCTATGAGCACCTTCTTGAGAGCATAGTGGACATTCTTAGTTCTATGTGCATTGTCCCAAGACTTGTTGATTGATGCATACCTTGATATTGCTTGTTTTAAACTATTTGTATCTAGTCACTCTTGTGAACTTTGAAGGTGTCCTATGAATTTATGTTTGCTACTCTTTGAGGGACAAGCTGAATGCCACTATGCTATGTTTTCTTTATGTGAAACAAACAAACGTCTTGCAAAGCATTGTTATTCATGAATCTTTTGTTTGTGCCTTTTCATATTGCATCATAGTTTATTTGTCTTATTGCTAGAACTTTGTCTTTCATGTTATGATTGAACTACTATGATCCCAGCTTTGAATGTTTTACAAATACTTTGATCAAGTCTTATGGTGCATGTCACCTCAAAAATTATTCTTTCTTTTTATCACTTACCTACTCGAGGACGAGCAGGAGTTAAGTTTGGGGATGTTCATACATTGCAAATGTATCTATAATTTTTGATGCTCCATGCTTGGTTTTATCCACTTTCTTGTGTTTTGTCCACACTTTGGAGTACTTTTCATATGATTTCTTGGACTAACCTATTAATAAGAGCCATAGTGCCAGCTGCCTGTTTTCTGCTGTTTTTGGTTCCAGGAAAGTCAGAAAATGAATATTCTCGGAATTGGACGGGACAAAAGCCAAAGTGCATATTTTTCCAGAAGACTCACGGAGCCAGAATACGAGACTGTGGAGGGCCAGGGCCTGGCCACACCACCCCTAGGCGTGGGCTAGGCTTGGCCACGCTAGGGCATGCTGTGGTGGCCCTAGGCACCCCCTCGGTCTCCCTCTTCGCCTCTAAGAAGCCTTCTGACCTAAAATCTTCTAGGGGGTTCGACGTTTTTCTAGAAGAAGTTCCGCAGCGCAGCCGCCACCGAAGGGGAGATTTGGGGGACAGAAAGTCTCTATTCCGGCACCCTGCCGGGACGGGGAAGTGCCCCCGGAGCCATCTCCATCGATCTTCACCATCATCTCCATTGACCATCCATGTTTTCCCCATCTATGAGTGAGTAATCCCCCGCTGTAGGCTATGGGGATGGTAGGGATTGGATGAGATCGTTCATGTAATGGCATCAGATTATTAGGGCATGGTGCCTAGTATCTTTTATTAGTGCTTTATGACTTTGTTGTGACTTGTTGTGCTTAATGCTTGTCACTAGGGCCCGAGTGCCATGATTTCAGATCTGAACATATTATTGATTCATTATGATAGTATTTTTTTTGGTCTTATCTACAAGTTGTTTACACATGTTGTTGTCCGGAACCAATGGCCCCGAAGTGACAAAAATCGGGATAACCGGAGGGAATGGCTTTGATGTGAGGATCACATGTGTTCACGGAGTGTTAATGCTTTGCTCTGGTGCTCTATTAAAAGGAGCACCTTAATTCCCAGTAGTTCCCTAGAGGCCCCGCTACAAACGGGCTGGTAGGACAAAAGATGTTGTGCAAGTTCTCATTGCGAACACGTATGACTATATATGGAACACATGCCTAGGATTGTCTAGTACTTGGATGCTTTATCTTATTTATCTGCAATTGCCCTATGTTCTGATTGCTATGTGAATTGTCTTGTCCATGCAACGCCCGTCCATCTATCCGTATGCCTACCACACTCGAATCCTACTGTTTACTGCTTTTGTTACTACTGTCTTTGCTTTACTACTGCTATTACTTTGCTATTCCTACTACAAAACTGTTGCTACTGATAAACTGCTGTGAGCAAGATTGTTTCCAGGTGCAGCTGAATTGACAACTCAGTTGTTAAGGCTTATAAATATTCTTTGGCTCCCCTTGTGTCGAATCAATAAATTGGGTTTAACTTCCCTCAAAAATACTGCGATACACCGCCTATACTTGTGGGTCATCACCGTATAATACGTGTTAACCATGAGATTTGGAATGGGACAGAGAATTCAGCTGTAACTTCTTCCTTTCATATGGAGGCAAGATGACCTTATCGTGGCGTTGGGATTCCTGGTATGGATCCAACATATGGGTGGGCACCCTTAGGCCCCACGATTTTGGTATCTAGATTATTTATGAGTGGCTGCTAGAGGTATAGTCGGGCCTTTTATGGAGCTTACCAGGGGCATCACCACTTCATAGAGTCTTCGGGAACTCACCAAGGTTATAGCTTTCCCTAGTTGGAGGCTTAACGCAGGTGTAGTCAGCCCCGGAGGATCGTGTAGACATATGGGGTCGTGGAGAGGGAAGTGATTGGCTTGGATCACCTACTAGGCCCCACATCATGGAATTGTGGACGGGAAAGTACGCCCGATTGTGTAACAAGGAGTTGGTCTCTCATGGGTAAAGCAACGCACCTCTGCAGAGTGTAAGAATTGTGACATGTTACTCCATATTCCGGGAAGGAGCTACGAACGCGGCAGGAAAGGAACTCCATGAAGTTCTGGTCAACCTATGAAGGCTGATGGGCATAGGTTTTGATAATAAAATGAATCTTTGAAGAAATGTTTACGAAAAATGCATAGTACCAAGGACGTATCGTCTGAGGTGGTAGATAGATCATCAAACTTCCCACACTGCATATAATGAACTTGTTGGGTAACGCTGTTACTCACTCTTTCCTTTGAACCCCCTCTTAGACTCTAAGAATCCAGAAGACACTTCGATGTACGTAGCTGATGGGCAAGAGGACGTCTGCTACGAAGAACCCGACCTTTCTAGAGGAGTTGAAGGGGTGGACTATGAAATACACTATGGAGTGGAGGGCAACGAGTCCGAGTAGTTGCCTTAGTTATTAGTAAACCAATTGAGCCGAGCAGCAGGAACTATATAGAATAAGTTGTTGAGCTCAGTTCGGAGTATGAGTTTAGTTTTTAATATCTTCCACTGAAACTACTTAAGTTTGGTTTGTACTTTCATAATATTTGAAGTGTGAGAACTCTCAGTTTGTAATAATAAAGTGTGTATGTTTGTAATATGGACCCGCAATGTTTCTGTTTTACCACTCTGAGGGGTGTGATATTTACGGAACGGTGTTCTGTGAGTGTCATATCAATGAATATAGTGTACTACACATGCAGTGGTATGCTAGGTCACCGCAGCTGGTATAAGAGCAATTGCTTTGACCTTAGGTTGGAAACCTAGTAAAGGGAAATAACTGTAGGAGTCTAGGAGCAACTGTAAAGAGTTCTCTAGATTATATGATGAATATTCAATTGGGAATATTTCGTTATATTTTTTAGTGCGATAATTCTTTATTATGATGCATCATTATAATTAATGGATACTAATTATATTTATATCTATATAGTTGAATTGGCACCAAAGTTTCCAGAACAGACCTTGGCAAGGAAAGAAGAGACTCTCGATGATTATCAAGGGGCTTTAACTGAAAAGCTTCGAGAACTTCTGAAGGTTTTTGGTTGCACAACTAATATCCCAGTCAATACCATTACCTATCATGATGGGCGAATGTTATCCAAATATCGTGTTAGCATTCAACTACCAAAGAAGCTTGGGTTATATCACAATTTTCCTATGGGAGAAGGTAGAAGTCACCTAGTAGCATATCATGTTGCTATTGTGGAGGCAATAGCCAATGTTCCGGAACATAAAGCAGAAGAGTTAGCTGGAAGCACATACTCTGTGATTCCTCATGACTCTATAGACGAAGAACCGGAACGAGATCATCTTACTTTAGTAAGGAAGCATCCAAAACTAGCTTCTAAGTTTATGGATCTGTATCGACTGATGGTTGGGGTCTTTGTATAAGACACATCAGGTGATTGTAGAAGATCAGGGTTATATGCTAGAGGATTTAACGAATCTGGAAAGAAGGGAGAAGTTAGCATCTAAGCTGGAAAATGAAGCAGTGGATAGGGTTAACCTAGTTTTCAAAGATATACCTATAGATCCAGCATCTTTTACACCATATCCCCATTCACCAATACCAGAACCTCTTAGATATCCTGATGAGGGCACTAGTCATCTAGTACCATAGAGTTCTTGGGGAACTAAGGACTCGAAATTACCTATTGGGAATTCTGAAGGCTGGAGGTATGGATCAATGGATGGATCTACCGGGAATCCTATTCCCGTGGAAGATTCAGTTGGAGATATCGGACAGACGAGTCACATGGGCGTAAGATCTTATTCCGTTCATGGAAGAGATGTCCACGTGGAAGATGTAGAGTCCGAGGAGGAAGATCCTGAAGAAAGGGTGTTCGAGGATTATCCTACTCCAGATAATGTGCATTATCCAGTCATAGCTGAGGACTATCGTACCCAGCAGAGTACTTGGGGGGCACCAGAAGGGGAATATTCTATTGATTCCTCCAGAATCGGGATGCAGGAGATGGATGAAGAAGAAAGTGATGAGGATGATTCGGTAGATACTTCAGATGAGTTGGAAGGTATGGATACACTTCAGCTGAATGATGTGTCAAGTTCGGATACTTCTAATACAGAATATCGTCCATCAAAAAGGCAAGTTGTTTCACAGTCGGTGCGTCGTACTTCACGACAGCACGGTTGTACTCCGGGTATGTATGATGAACGACGCAACTTCTGGGGAGTGTGACTTTGATTAAGAGAATTTCCGTAGGAGACGAGAGTTGGAGTTGGAGGACTGATGTAAATAAATAAGTGAGATAGTACCACATGAGTTTGTAATGTTTAATGAGTAAGGGTTTGTAATCACGTTGTACAAATTATATTGTTTGTAATGTAGAATATGTGTGTAATGCATATTTGGTTCTTATTTGGATCTTGTTTTCCATTGTGTGACTAGTTCTGTGCATGAAGTTGAGCTCAGAACACATATGCATGATATAATTATGAGTATTCACTTCTGTTACAGGACTAGGGGGTATGGAAATGGGTGTAGAAAACGAGGCTGCACAGCAGCGCATGGAGCGCAAAGCCAAAGAAAAGGCGGATCAAGACGCCAGAATACAAGAAAACTTACCACCACCACCAATGAGGCCATTGATGGAGCAAAACTTTATGCAGTACATGCAAATTATGCAAGAGTCCCAGAACAAATTCATGGAGGGGTTAGTAGACCGTGTGGGACAACCAAGGGCACCTCAAGGACGTGATGTTAGTCTTTCGGATTTCCAGGATACCAGGCCTTTACCTTTCGCATCCGCTCCTGAACCAATGGATGCAAAGGACTGGTTAACAGATACCGAAAGAAAGTTAAGAACTGTAGGATGCAATGAGGAAGAGAAGTTGAGGTATGCAACACATTTATTGACCGGACCTGCAGAGTCATGGTGGGAGAGTCAGCTAGCAATGCAACCTCTAAGAAGAGAGTACAATTGGGAGGAGTTTAAACAAAGATTCCGTGAATATCATGTTCCGGAGAGTATCATAGAGTTGAAGCATAGGGAGTTTGGAGAACTGCAACAGGGATACTCTAGTGTCATGAAGTATATTCGGAGTTTAGTGATTTATCTTGTTATGCTGCTGAAGAAGTTAGCACGGAGGTGAGTAGGAAGAAGAGGTTCATGCGTGAACTAAATCGATTTGTGAAGATGTAGTTGAGGCTTGCCAACACTCAAACTTTTCAATAGATGCTTGATGCAGCTATTACCTTTGAAGATGATTATAAAAATGTCCAAGAGGACCGTAGGAAGAGAGCAAAGAAGGAAACGAAGAGGATTCATGCAAGTAAACCCAAAACTAATCTGGAGTTTCAACCTAGAAGCAGACCCTACAACAACAACAGGAGTAGCAATAACACTGGAGGACAATTCAATCCTAGAAGGAATATCATATGTCATAATTGCAAACTTTCGGGACATATCAGCAAGGATTTCTAGAAACCAGTGATAATTTGTTATGGATGTGGACAAAAGGGTCATATTAAGCCTGATTGCCCAAACAAACCACCCGGTGGTTGGCCCACAAAGGGTGGAGGACAAGCCAGTGGAGGCGGAGGTGGACATCCTAACAGAGGTGGAAGCTATGTCAAAAATAATAATGGCAAGAGAGGTAGACCTACGTGAAAGCTGAATTGCACAACCCTAGAGGAGGTGGATAATTCAAATCAGGCGGTGATAGGTGCGCTCAATATTCTCACAAATCCCGGAAAAGTTTTATTTGATACTGGTGCAACTACTTCTTTCATATCTGAAGAGTTTTGTGATAAATTCGGGATTAGAAGGGCACCGTTAGAAAAACCTATGACCGTAGTTACCGTCGGAGGGATTGTGGTAGTTAGACATATTAAACTAAACCAAGTCATCTCAATCTATGGTCAAACCTATTATGTGGGTCTTTATGTGATCCCATTAAAAGGAATAGAAGTAGTGCTGGGAATGGATTGGATGACAGACTATGGAGCTCAGATCAATTGTGAAGAGAAAACTGTTTCAATCAAATCTCCAAGTGGAGGAAGGATAGTATATCAGGCGGATAAACATAGTCATATCATGGTAGATCTAAAGTTGAACTCAATGAAGCAGGCCAAATTAGAAGATATTCCAGTGGTGAAGGAGTTTCAAGATGTTTTTCCAGCAGAATTACCAGGAATGCCACCTGATCGGGAGATAAATTCACTATTGACCTGATACCCGGTACAACACCAATAGCTCAAGCACCATATAAGATGGGGCCCAAGGAATTAAAAGAGCTTAAAGAGCAAATTGATGAATTAGCCCGGAAAGGATTCATACAGGAAAGTGTATCTCCGTGGGGAACTCCGGTGATCTTTGTGGATAAACGAGATGGTGGATGGAGAATGTGTGGGGATTACAGAAATCTCAACAATGTCACTATCAAGAACAAGTATCCATTACCAAGAATACAAGATTTATTTGACCAAGTCAATGGAGCAAGAGTATTCTCCAAAATTGATCTAAGATCAGGATACCACCAGATAAAAATTAAACTTGAAGATGTTCCTAAAACAGCATTTGTGTCAAGGTATGGACATCATGAGTATTTAGTCGTACCTTTTGGTCTGACTAATGCACCAGCAATATTCATGAATTTGATGAACAAAATCTTCATGCCGTATTTAGACAAGTTTGTCATAGTATTCATCGATGATATTCTGATAAACTCCAAAGATACAGAAGAGCATGCAGAACATTTGAGAGTAGCATTACAAATCTTAAGAGAACATAAGCTTTATGCTAAGTTCAGTAAGTGTTAATTTTGGTTAGACAACGTAGATTTTCTTGGTCATGTGATCAGTAAGGATGGAATTGCTATAAATACATCCAAAGTTCAATCAGTACTGGATTAGAAGGCACCAACTAGTGTGAAGCAAAACCGAGGTTTTTTTTGAGGTGAAACAGTAGGGAGAATCCCCACTGCAATTTTTTATTATAAGGTATGAGTATGTTACAAAAATAAATACAGATATTCTATTGATCTAAGGTAGATCAAAACAGGAAAATAAAACCAATCTAAAGTGGGTAAAGTCTACCCTATCCCTGATCTATTTTCTGGTTCAGCCAGGCTTTGAATTTCTCCTTGTATTTTCTTTTGATTCTGAATTGTAACCATCTCATTTCTTGGAAGAAGATTGTTTTCCATCTTTCAAGAGTGGGTCTTTTGTCATTAAAAATCTTCTCATTTCTGCATATCCATATACCCCAGGTAGTCATGATAATGATTTCCATTGCAAATGGTAGGTGTAACTTATCTTTGATGTCTGAAATAGCTTCCAATCATGATAAGTTTGCAGTTCTGTTTTGCAAATATGGTCCCAACATGTGTTTGCAAATGAACATTCCCAGAATAGGTGATTTACTGACTCTTCCAAGTAACAGTTGGAATTTACACAGTTGTAGTTAGGCAGGATGAACTGTTTTCTTTTCAGAAGATTCCTTGTATTCAATATGTCTAGAAGCAAAAGCCAGAAGAAGAACTTGTGTTTATTTTGGCAAGAGGATGTCCATACCCAAGAGAAGTGTGGTGGATATGGCGAATAACCAATCATGGCTGGGTAGGCCTTTTTTACTTCAAATTTATCTGACCCCCAAATATAGCTCCAATTATCATGGGTATCTCCATGAGTGGTATGCATGATTTCCTAGCATCTTTCTTCCATGATTATGAATTCAGAGTAAGCTTGTTGAGAAAGTGGTAGGTGAAAATTATCCTCCAAGAAATCAGCATGTAAGAAGTCATATACACTGATATTTGATGACTTAGGATAGGACAGAAGGTGAGGGAATTTATTTATCAGGCACTCATCTTGCCAAAGGTCAGACCAAAAAATGCAGACTTTCCAGAATTCAGATTGCACTTAGCCATGCCTTTAAAATTATCAATTAATTTGATATGAGATTTCCACCAGAATGATCCTTCCATGCTTCTTCCAGGTAATTTTCCATTTTTGTAGTAAGTTTCCCATATGAGATGAACCCAAGGGATGTCATGTTGATTGTAGAATTTGTCCAGGTTTTTTTAGAAGGAGGGCAATATTTTGAACCTGTAGGTTTAGTACCCCTAGACCCCCCTGATTTTTAGGACGGCAGATTTTATCCCAAGACACCAGTGCTTGTCCTTTTGCTTGAACATCTTCATTCTTTTTTCTCCATAGACAATGTCTCATGTATTTTATAATTTGATCCTTGATGGCAATTGGTACCTCCAAACAGCTCATGAAAAATAGAGGGAGTGAGGACAGAACAGATTTTACCAGTTGCAATTTTCCTCCATAGTTCAAGAAATCAGCTATACCACATAATCTTCTTTCAACTCTTTGAACAATGGGCAAAAAGTGTTCCATAGATGGTTTTGAAATGCTTAGTGGCAAACCAAGGTAGGTAAAAGGGAGGCTACCAGTTTGACAATTGATTGTCATAGCAAAATGCATTAACCTATCATTACATAAGTTTATTGGCATCATGCTAGATTTCAAGTAGTTGACTCTGAGCCCAGTAGAATTTGCAAATGTTTGAAGAAGTGCTTTTAAGCACAATAATTGAGTATCATCTGCCTTGATTATCACCAATGTATCATCAGCATATTGAATAACAGGGAAATCACTGTTGGGTGGTCAGGCTATAGGGGTGTTAGAAGGTTCATATGCATAGCCTTATTCAAGACAAATTGCAGAAGGTCAGCAGCAAGAACAAATAGTAGTGGTGAAAGAGGGTCTCCTTGTCTCACCCGTCTCCTGCAATAGAATTTTTTCCCAGGCACTCCATTAAGTAGGATTTCAGAGGTTCCAGATTCAAAGATCATTTCTATCCATTTGATCCATTTCCTACCAAATCCTCTAGCTTTAAGGATATTTATGATGGCAGAGTGTTCAATAGTATCAAATGCCTTCTCAAAATCAAGTTTTAGAATTAGGATTTCCTCCTTTGACTTGTGGCATTGGAAAAGGTATTCAAATGCCCATCCAAGGCAATCCTGAATAGATCTATTATTGAGAAAACCATATTGATTTTTATGCACCAATTTCAGAATAATAGATTGCAGTCTATTGGCAAGAAGTTTGGTAATGATTTTGAACACACAGTTCAATAAGGAAATTGGTCTGAAATCAGCAGAGGTAGAAGGGAATGTGACTTTAGGAATGAGAGCAATGTAGGATGAGTTGATGCTCTCAAGAGAGACTTTCTCATTGAAGAAATCATGAATCAGAATTTTGATATCATTTCCAATGATTGACTAGCAGCTTTTGATAAACTCATTATTAAAACCATCGGGCCTAGGTGACTTGTCATTTGGCAAATCAGAGATAACCTCCTCAATTTCTTTGTCAAGAAAATGTTTTTCATGTGAATTCCTCATCTCATCAGTCATTCCATTTCCATAGAAATCTGCTAGGTTGTAATGCATCTCAGTTTTGTTTGATGTACCCATTCTTGCTCTGAAGTCATTCCAAAGAATATCAGCCTTGTCATAGTGATTGAAAAATTCATGGCCATTTTCATTCTTGATCATTGAAATATAATTGTGCCTATAACTGATGGTAGCTTTGGAGTGAAAAAACTTTGTGTTTTCATCCCCCAGTTTTACCCATTTAATTTTTCCTCTTTGTTTCCAATAAGTGTTTTGGTTCTAGAGTAGAGAGATAATATGGGATTTCAGAATATCTCTAAGGTGCCATTCATTGATGGTTAAGGTTCTAGATTCTTCAAGAAGATCCAGAAGGTCAATTGTGTCATTCACCTTAGCAATTTGGTCTCTTAAGCATGGTAACTGCTTGGCCCATATCTTGATGCCTCTTCTAACATTTTTCAACTTGGCACATATCCTTTTTGCCAAGTCCTGATAACTCACTGGTATATTCCAGGCATTTTGCACAATCATCTTAAAATCAGAATGATGAAGCCAGTAGTTTTCAAATCTAAAAATTTGTGTCTTGGGTATGTTAGTTCCAATAGAGATGACACAAGGTAGATGATCAGAAGTAGGCTTTGATAAGGGGGTAACCAAAGTATATGGATATTTGGTTGTCCAAGAGCTAGAAGTAAAGAACCAATCAAGTCTTTCCATAAGTGGGTCTTTTTGCATGTTACTCCAAGTGAATTTCCTTCCTTTCAGTGGTAATTCAATAAGTCCCAGGTTGCTAATAACATCCCCCCCCACTTTTATTCCTATCAGTAAGTCTTCTGATAAGATTAAAATCCCCTAAGACATGCCAATCTACATTATCAGGCATAGAGATGTTGGCAAACTAGTCCAAAAATTCAATTTTCCTATCAGCTTGACATGGACCATAGATATTTGTAAGGGTCCAGGAGTCATTAGATATTTGTGAGGTGAAAGTGACAGAAGTGGACAATTCATTTTGAAATGCTCTGATGCCTTTAAATAATGAACTGCTCCATATGATGACGATCCCTCTAGAAGCACCAGTTGAAGGTAGGAAGTCAAAGCTGTCAAAATCTTGGCATGATCCAGTGATTTATTTACTTAATTTGTTGGTTAACACCTGCTACCAAAAATATCAATTTACTTTTTCTCTTGCATGCGCACAAAAGCTCGAGTTGCCTTGCCAAGTACTCCGGCGCTCGCATGTCGCCGAGCCGGCGCAAGCCCAAGGTGATCATCCCAATCCTGAACCGGAGCGCGCGGTATGTGGCCTTTTATGCCCCCGCCGCCTTCTAGCACGAGATTGAGTGGCCGCTGGTCCGGCACTCGCAACGCCGCACTATTCCACTATTCCATTTGATTGCCACCCAAACTTAATCGTCACATAGATATTCCCTCAATCATGCATCATATATATGCTCAGCTTGCACAACCGACACAATCCTCCCATTTATTCCCATTTATTCAGCTTGCACCACGTATGCCCACTATCCCATTTAATTACCCACAATGATGGGCATGCTTTGCTGCTTCCTGACTTGGCTCGGTAATGTCTCAGGCAATTTTAGGCGTATTTGAATCGGTAGAACAGAGATAAAGCGGTCTATATCAGATGTTGACGTGCGTGCGTTTTTTAGGCCCAACTCTGGCCCGCTAGGATGACGGACGAAACAAAGACAACCACAGCAGCCTGCGTGGATGGAACGCTGATCACACGAGCGAGCCAGAGCGATCATCCTTCGCACGACGTGGACTCCGGGGTGGGGTAGATTTTTTTATCGAACCGTTACTTATAGATGGTCATGTGGGTAATTGGTCCAAAAAAAGTGTTGGACTCCGTCCTTTATTATTATTAGGTATTAGGTATAGATTTGTTTCTATTTTTAAAAAAATCTTAAAAACCTTTAGAAAAATACTTTTAATATTTTTCTAGTAAAATTTATTTATTCAAGATCTTAAAAGTGATTTTTATTTATTTATAAAACTCTACAAAGTATTAAATGTATTTGAATATTTGCTTCAAGTTTCATTTGTAGAAAATTTAAGTTAATATTTTTATAAAATGGTAGATTGATTTTATTACACATAATTGTTTTTATTGATTATTAGGATTTTTATTTATTTTATGAAATTTCATTTAGGATTTAAGAGTGTTAATATTCATTTGCATTATAACTAGCTTAAACAGGTCATGTTATATTTTTCCTGCGCATATGTTATTCTTATGATCATTTTGATATATCATACATATTTTTAGGAATTTTCTATAATTTTCTAGAGTGTAAATTATGTTCAAGGTATATTGGTCATTTAATATTTTATTTAGATTTCTTTTAAATCTAGACCTAGCCCATTGGGCTGGCCCAGTCCTGACCCGACCCATATGGACTAGTCAAAACCCACTCCCTTGAGTGGTACTAGACCGTACCGGCCCAGTACACCTCGCTCTTTCTCACGCTCGCGTCTCTCCCTCTTTCTCTCGCCCCGTCGCCTCGCTCGATGCTGACGCCATCGCGCTCGATTCCGACCTAGCCCCGTCGTCTTGGTCATCGCCGCGGTGCAAGACTACCAAGTCGACGCTGCCGCACGGTCCTGTCCGAGCCGATTCATCGATGGGGTCTTCTCCCGGCCGCGCTGACCCCCGCCCGAGGCTAGGGTTAGGTTTCAACCGCCTTGGTGCTTCGTCAACGCCGTGTTTTGTTGCTCATGGAGCTCACCCCTTCTCCTCTGGATGCTCTTGACGCGCTGCAGGTGTGGGTTGCAGCGCCCCTCCGGGGGTGCTCCCCATGCCGCCGCCTCTTCATCGCCGCCGGCCACTCCTCTACTTCCTCTTCTAACTTCTTGCGAGGACCTCAGGTAAGCGTGCTTCCCCCTCTGTGCTCCTCTCCATGCTCTATCTACCTTGCCATGTCAAGTGTGCTTGTTGTGATTACCCCCTATCTAGGGTTCATCTCTGAACCTAGGGTTCATACCCTCTGCAGTGATGTTCAGTTAAATTCTTCTAGTTCATCTTACCAGAGTGATATTCTTCTGGGTGTTAATCTGCTAGTGGTACCTGTTGCACCCTAATGATCCTAGCTTGTTGCTCTTGTTTTTGTCAGCTAGGATTCTACTGAATATGTTGTTGCCACTTTGTTCTCAGTCATAGAACCTTCTGTGAATGTGTACTTCAGCTAAACTGGCTTTGTGATTCATGAGGAAGTAATTTATGTAGAGAGGATTTAGAAAGATGATTGATTCCTATCATTTTTTATAGGAAGATGATTTACTTAATGGTCTTTATCAAGTGTGGCTTAATGATAGACAATATTATATTCACTGTCTTTTCTGAATCAAATGTCCAGTATGATTCCTAAATTCATTTAGGAAGGTGATTATCTGATTTTAATAGATATAGATGAACCTGTTGGTACAGAGGTGCTACCTAGTTCGGATGTGCCCTGTACTAGCAACGTGATGAGCATAGATCTAGTTAGAACTAGATCCATTGGTCTGTGATGCTGGTCTAAGACAAAGCTATGAAAAAACAGATGTTTTTATCTACCGCTTCCCTTCTTAAATGATCTTTGATGGATAATCTCTAGGTATGATTCCTAAAACGCTTGGGAAATTAATTTGATATGCCTTGGTAAGGTTAATATGATAGATCCCTACTGTTTAAGATGAATTCTAAAGATATAATTATTTCTGAGGTGCTACCATCCATAGGATGTGCCCAAAAATATTCATTTAAGGATTCTTATGTATCTAGTTATAAAACTAGAGATTTATGTCCAAGACCAGTGATGCAAAGGCTGAGCTTGGTCATAGTTTGTAAAGATTTACTCTTGGCTTTGTTTACTTTCTTCTATGATGGATACACCTCACTTGGGTGTTTTTCTGAGAAGACTATATATAGAACAACACATGGTTTGATGAAATGGATAAAGTCAATCATGTGATGGTTTATATGAACTCACCACACATCAGCGTGTTGATGAGGTTGTTGTGCTGATTGCTCTAGCTGGCTTGATCTTGGTGACTTGATCTCTCCCTGGACCTTGTTCTGCACCTCCTGGTACTGGTCCTACTCCTCCTTACCCTACGATCTTGTACTTGTCCTTGCTATCCTCCTACACCACCCCCTCCTTATGTCACCATCATGTGGATGACTTGGTGGTTTGTTGTGTGCATTGGGTGATGGATTTATTGGGGATTTGGTAAGTCCGGTGTGTTCTTGGCTGTGTGCTTGAGACCGTGTTGATGAAATGAGATGCCCAGCAGCTGTGTTGTAGCAGTGTGGTTCCCTATTGACTCATGGAGCTGCTGCTTCTATATCGACAACACATAGCATGCAGTTAGGTGATTGAGCTGCTTTACTGTGTTGTGCCTTTGGATCAGATCAAGTGAATCTGTTTTCACTGTTTAACCTTTTACTAGTTACTTTCCTGGTGAAACATGCCCCTTTTATTGAGCTAGTGATGTTGATCTAAAGATGTTTGCTTAAAAGAATAGATATTATACATTTGTGAAATTTTCCCCTTTAACTTACTCAATGAGGTAAATAAGAACAGTGCACTCCACTGTTCTCCACTGAGAGTAAAACTAACCAATTAACAGCCTATTTCTTTTTGAGTTTATTTTATTTTGCAGGAACAAGGATCTGGAAGATCAAGATTTAGTATTTAAATAAATAGATAGACTAGGATTTTTCTCTTACCTTGTAATCTTCTATTTATACTTTTTGTAAAGAATCTTTGTAACATTATTCTTATTATTTAATAAAGTTTCATTTCATTGTAATTAGTTTTCTGTAATACTTTTATTTGATGGATTTATCTCCCTTTGTATTATTGTAATGGAATTAAGGAAAGAAATAAGAATTCATTTCTTATTTAAATTACTTTGTTATCTTATCCCAAATTCTCATTATTTTTATTATATCTTTAATATAATCAACCAATACTACTAAATCATTTTGGAAAACAATTTAATATTACTAACTTTTAATTTTCAAATATTTTTCAAATGATTTAAATTTCAAATTTGAATTCAAATTGTTTCCCGAAAATTCATTAATTTCTAATGGTCATGTCAAAATTTATAAAATCACTTTACAAAGAGCCTTTCTTTTTCTCTCTATTCGGGATCAGAGTTAATATTTAAGAACGACCATAATACCCATGGTAGGAATAACTATGGCAAACAAGTGTTTCAAGATTGAGTTATTAAGTTTCTTCGCTTAAGTAATAGACTTAATTGAGTATAATGAATACCCTGATGTGATCTCTATAAGATCCTTCATAACTGTGTGGTGGTTTTAGCTTGGTCCTGGTTTGATCTACCCATAGATCAAATTATATTACCCAAAGATAAGGTTTTAGCAAAGGTCATATTGGAACTTATCGCAATCAACTTGATGATCTATCTCAGTGCACCAAGTTAATATAAGCTTCAATCACTTTGACAAGTTTTATTTAAAAGCGCGAAAATTATCCAGATTAACTATGCATGAATACAATTCACACACCTCATCTCAGCTTATTTCTACGCTCTAATGTTGGGATGTTATAATTACAGCCAGCTATGACACTATCACTAGGGTCCCACGCCATCACGTCAGCAAATACGTAGCTGGTCCATCTCCGGTGACCGTGTGTGGTTTAGCTACGCGTCTTTAGTGACCGTAAAATGAACTTTTCGAAGTACAAGGACCAATGTGATTTATACAGACAAGTTCCATTGCTTCTCATGTATTTTACTCTAGATTGTATGCAGATGTAATAAATTCAGTGGAAAAAGCATACCAAAAGGTCATCTGCGGTGCACAAGGATCAGCGCAGGTAGAAAAGAAACATGGCGTGGAAACCTGTTGGGACTTGAGACAACTAAGGTCATGATGGTTTTTCAAGCAGCAGAGTAGATGATTCATATATTTTTATTTCTCTTATGCTCTATAATTTATAACAAAACTGAATGTGTTGATTAAGTTTTTAACTACCTCTGCAAATATTGCTACAACTCACACGAAAAATGACTTAGAAAGGCCAAAGGGGGAGTAGAAGGCTAGGGTCGAATGGCAAATCAAGGACATGGATGTGGAAGTGGATGTGTATTGGGGATCTCCAACGTGCTAATCTACAAGGACGGTGAGAGATCTAGCGGGCCTACGAAGGGGATGAGGCGGAATAGATCGATTGGAGTAAAGCATTGTGAAGCAACTATTTGGTGCCGTAGCTGGGGGACATATGTACTTATCCCACATGTTAGGTGGTACCATGATACCACTTTTAAAAATTAAATTTGCAAGTTTTGAAAAAAAATCTGAAATAAATTTATGGACATTCACAAGATGTGTGTGTTTACAATTCCCGAAATTTGGAGAACCAAGTACGAAATACACGCAGAGTAATAAAAAGGATAAATCCAACATGCATAGTGTCAAAAAAACATGAATAGCCGACGAGGACGCATGCAGTCATGTGTCAGGTGGATCTCTTAGGATCCAATCTTTTTTCGTATTCATTGGTGTGGTTTGAAATCAAACTCTTTCGAACTATGGTTCTCATCTTCAGCGATGGTTTCTGCTCTGGTGTGCTGGTCTTTTGGGGGCATTTGCACGATGACTTCTCGTCCATCTACTACAGCAAGCTCTACTATGTGAAGCTTTGACCAACTCTGGTAATGGAGGGCGAGGATGGTGGCATGGCTCGTGCTAGTGTATGCAGTCATCGCTAGGTGGTCTAATAACCTATTTATAATTTTAATTACTTTTGGTCTCCTTTGTACTATTGTTATTAACAGATCAGTGAAACTCTGCAAAAAAAAATAGTGTCACAAAAAGACAACAACACAAAATGACACTATTTACATAGCAATTTATCTTTTCTGTTTCTCTATATGCTTATTTCGAATTTGATTCCAATAATGTTAGAAAATGCCAACACACATCTTGTGAACACCCAAAAATTTGTTTCAAAAAATATAAACACTTACAAATTTGAATTTTGAGAAGTGGTATCATGGTATCACCTAACATGTGGGATCACTGGATATTTTCCGCATCAGCTCTCTGTCAAAGGTTATTAAATCCTTCACATGCACTAGCTAGTCTTATTTAATTCCTTCACGATAAATTTGTTAATTAGTTTGATGTTAGTTAGGTTGTGTACTTTATATCTACCTATGGTAAATTTTTAATTCGTTAAAATACATGATAGATTTGCTAATTAGTTCGATGTTAGATTGTGTAGTTTAGATGCATATGCTCAAGACCAAATATGGTGGATGTGTTAATTAGTTTGCTATTAGTGTGGTTGTGTTAGATCTACACACGCACCGGCCGAATGTGTTGGTGTTTTCTAATTCCTTCATATGCATGGTGAATTTGTTAATTAGTTTGTTGTTAGTATGATTGTGTTAGATATACATATGCACTAGGCAGAATATGCATTACCTTCTATATTAATGTTTTTTCATTGTATATTTATATAATAGGATCTTATTTTTTTGACACAAAACAGGATCTTATTTTGGTAATGCTACATAAGAAGTCAAGAGAAGGTGTGGGACGTTTTTTGTCGCTACTCCTTTATCTTATTATACTTGACCTCCACATTACCTGGTACGATCACTAACCATTTCATTGCAGATTATATATAAAAACATATGTGTTAGTTTCTCTCATATTCATGATAATTATATGTAGAACATGCAGGACCTTGTCATACCCGTAGGGAAAGAAACACCAGAGGTGTAAAAAAATAAGAGGCTCATAGTATTTTTTTACCTTCTCCATAGTTGCATGTAAGTACTAAATTATTTAAATTGCACATCTAATTTTTTCTATTTTTTAATTCTCACATTGAAGAATATTTTGTACTACATTTTCGGATATTCTAGGCAATAATTGTGATACATTGCAAACATATCTATAATTTTGGATGTTCCATGCTTGGTTTATATATACTTTCTTATGTTTTGTCCAAACTTTGGAGTACTTTTTATACACTTTCTTGAACTAACCTATTAACAAGATGCCACAGTGCCGGTGGCCTATTTTCTACTGTTTTTGGTTTTAGGAAAGTCAGAAAATGAATATTCTCAGAATTGGACGGGACAAAAGCCAAAGTCAATATTTCACCGAGGAGGACACGAAGCCAGATTACGAGAGGGAGAGGGGCCAGAGGCCGGCCACACCATCTGGCCGCACGGCCAGGCCTGGCCCGAGCCAGGGGTGGTGTGGCCACCTAGGGCACCCCTTGGGCCTCCCCTTTCGCCTATATATTGTCTCCGATACAGAAACCCTAAATACCCGATCAAAATTCCATGAAAGAATCTGTAGCCGCCGTCATCTCCATCCCTAGATCGGGAGGGATCTGAAGCTCTTCCTGGCACCCTTCCAGAGGGGAGAATTCACCCTGGAGGCCTTCTTCATCACCATGCAAGCCTCCGGTGTGATGCGTGAGTAGGTCATCCTTGGGCTACGGGTCCATGTAGTAGCTAGATGGTTGGTTCTTCTCCTTTGTGCTATCATATTTAGATCTTGTGAGCTCCGTTCATGATCAAGATCATCTATTTGTAATCATACATGTTGTGTTTGCGGGGATCCTATGCTATTTCAGATTGATTATTGATTCTATCATGTGTTTGTTATTTGTGATCTTGCATGCTTTCTGTTGTTAGTAGATATCTTGGCCGAGTAGATGCTAGCAACTCCAAGAGGGAGTATTTATGCTCGATAGTGGGTTCATGCCTCTAGTAATCTGGGGAAGTGACAAAAATCTCTAAGGTACTAGATGTGTTGTTTCTACTAGGGATAAAATAGCAATCCTTTGTTCATAGAACAATCATATTGTTTACTTTACACGCAATGCTTAATGCAATTATCTGTTGCTTGCAACTTAATACTGGAGGGGGTTCGGATGATACCCTGAAGGTGGATTATTAGTCATAGATGCAGTTGGATTACGGTCTATGTATAATGTTGTAATGCCCAATCAAATCTCATAGGAGTCAAGATGATTAGTATATGCATGAATGCTTTCTCGATGTTTGTCATTTGCCCCGCTGTAATTTGTTCACCCAACATGTCATCTATATTAAGGAGAACCACCACTAGTGAACTATGGACCCCGGTCCTTTCTTTTACCATCAACCTACAACTGTTTACTTTTTTCTGTTTACTTTCTGCAAGCTATTATTTTCTTCCACACAATACATTTAATCCTTTGTTTTTAGCAAAACCAATGAGATTGACAACCTCACTGTAAGTTGGGGACAACGTTCTGTGGTTGTGTTGTGCAGGATTCCAAGTTGGAAACAACACCTTGGAGGTGTTTTCTTGCTCCTAATGGTTCGATAACCTTGGTTACATAAATGAGGGAAACTTACTACTGTGCTCATCATACCTTCCTCTTGGGGTTCCCCAACGAGCTCGATATCAACCACGAGCCAGCAACTTGTAAGAGCGAAAGTGCCCCACTAGCAACCACTAGTAGAGAAAAGCATATAGCCGGATTCCTTACCGCCGGCGAAGTGGGCATGGGGGTTGCTGACTCGTGTAATAACGAGCTCGTTGGGGAACCCCAAGAGGAAGGTATGATGAGCACAGCAGTAAGTTTCCCTCATTTATGAAACCAAGGTTATCGAACCATTAGGAGCAAGAAAACACCTCCAAGGTATTGCTAGCTGGCCTTTGGCAGGGCGCACTACTGGTGCTAGCAGCAACGTGGAAACCTACACAATACAACCATAGAACTTTGGCCCCAACTTACAGTGAGGTTGTCAATCTCACCGGTTTTGCTGAAAACAAAGGATTAAACGTATTGTGTGGAATAAAGTAATAGTTTGCAGAAAGTAAACAGAAAGCAGTAAACAGTTGTAGATTGATGATCAAAAAAGGACCGGGGTCCATAGTTCACTAGTGGTGCCTCTCCTTAAGATATATGACATGTTGGGTGAACAAATTACAGCAGGTCAATTGACAAACATCAAGAAAGCAATATGCATATACTACTAATCTTGACTCCTTTGAGATTCGATTGGGCATTACAATATTATACATAGACCGTAATCCAACTACATCTATGACTAATAATCCACTTTTAGGTTATCATCCGAACCGCCTCCAGTATTAAGTTGCATGCAACAGATAATTGCATTACACATTGCGTGTAAAGTAAACAATACGATTGTTATATGAACAAAGTATTGTTGTTTTCTCCCTAGTAGCAATAGCACATCTAGTACCTTAGAGATTTCTGTCACTTCCCCAGATTACTAGAGGCATGAACCCACTATTGAGCATAAATACTAACTCTTGGAGTTCCTAGCATCTACTTGGCCAAGATAGCTACTAACAACGGAAAGCATGCAAGATCACAAATAACAAAGACACGATAGAATCAATAATGAATCCTAAATAGCATCTCAATATCCATCGGATCCCCGCAAACACAACATGTAGAATTACAAATAGATGATCTTGATCATGAACGAAGCTCACAAGATCTAAACATGATAGCACAAAGGAGGAGAACCAGCCATCTAGCTACTACATGGACCCGTAGTCCAAGGATGAACTACTCACGCATCACACTTGAGGCTTCCATGGTGATGAAGAAGACCTCCAGGGTGAATTCTCCCCTCCGACAGGGTGCCGTGAAGAGCTTCAGATCCCTCCCGATCTAGGGATGGAGATGACGGTGGCTACAGACTCTTTCGTGGAATTTTGATAGGGTACTTAGGGTTTCTGTATCAGAGGCATCTTATAGGCGAAAGGGGAGGCCGAGGGGGTGCCTAGGCTGGCCACACCACACCCTGGTGCGGGCTAGGCCTAGCCACGCGGCTAGGTGGTGTGGCCGCCCTCTGGTCCCTCTCCGTCTCGTATTCTGGCTCTGTGTGTCCCTCGGTGAAAAACTGACTTTGGCTTTTGCCCCGTCCAATTCCGAGAATATTCATTTTCTAACTTTCCTGGAACCAAAAACAGCAGAAAACAGGCAGCTGGCACTGTGGATCTTGTTAATAGGTTAATCCAATAAAGTGTGTGGAAAGTACTCCAAAGTGTGGACAAAAAATAAGAAAGTAGATAAAACCAAGCATGGAACATCAAAAATTATACATACGTTTGCAACATATTAACATCCCCAAGCTTAACTCCTGCTCGTCCTTGTTGGAGATATGCCCAAGAGGCAATAATAAAAGTGGTTATTATTATATCTTTGTGTTTATGATGAATGTTTACATCCCATGCTATAATTGTATTATTAGGAAACACTAATACATGTGTATTTTGTAAACATAAAAGAGTCCCTAGTAAGCCTCTTGTTGAACTAGCTTGTTGATTAATTGATGATCATGGTTTCCTGATCATGGACATAGGATGTGATTAATAACATATCATTAGGAGAATGATGTGATGGACACACACCCATAGTAAGCGTAGCATAAGATCAAGTCATTAAGTTCGTATTGCTATAAGTTCTTAAATGCATAGTAACCTAATCCTTCGACCATGAGGTTGTGTTAATCACCATCACCGGATGGGTACTTTGATGACATCAAACACCGCTTCGTAACTGGGTGGTTATAAGGTGTCATTGGGTATTCTGAAAGTATGTGTTGAAGCGCATGGACCAAGATTGGGATTTGTCCATCCATATGACGGATAGATATGCTCTGGGCCCTCTCGGTGGAATGTCATCTAGTTAGCTTGCAAGCATGTGACTGGGTCACAAGGAATTACATAACATGGAACGAGTAAAGAGTACTTATCAGTAACGAGGTAGAACTAGGTATGGAGATACCGACGATCAAACCTCGCATAAGTATAGTATCGCGTGACAAAGGGAATTGGTTTCGTATGTTAATGGTTCTATCGATCACAAAGTCATCGTTGAGTATGTGGGAGCCGTTATGGATCTCCAGATCCCGCTGATGGTTATTGATCGGAGAGGTGTCTTCATCATGTCTGCATATTCACGAACCGTAGGGTGACACACTTAAGGTTCGAAGTTGTTTTAAGTAGATATGGAATGTGCGTTGGAGACCGAATGTTGTTCGGAGTCTCGGATTGGATCCGGGACATCACGAGGAGATCCGGAATTGTCCGGAGAATAAGATTCATATATTGGGGATCATTTTCTGAGTTAGGAAATGTTTCGGAGTATTTGTATGAGGATTCTAGAAGGTTTCGGAATGTTCCGAAAGGTTCTGGAAGATTTCTTGGAGTTTGCTTGAAAACCAAGAAAGGATCAAGGAGTCCTTGTGGGGCAAGACAAGGAGTCGTGGGGAGGAGGACTCCTCCCCCCCTCCCAATCCGCCGGCCAAGGAAGGGAGGGGAGTCCTACTAGGACTCCCCCTCCCATGGCGCCTCCCTCCTTTAAATAGAGGGGTGGAGGCGCCACCCCCTGGCCCCCTCCACTACTCCAAACCCTAGCCGCCTCTCTCCTCCTCCTTTCTTCTGCTCAGGCTTAGGCGAAGCCCTGCAGAATTCTCTACTCCACCACCACCACCACGCCGTCGTGCTGCTGGGATTCTGTGGAGAAGATCTACTACCTCCGCTGCTCGCTGGAACGGGGAGAGGAAGGTCTGCTTCGACTCCGCACGTGTGACCGACTGTGGAAGCGCTGCCGGAACGCGGCGCCAGAAGGATCGTGCACTCGATCTTGAGATCGGCAAGTGATCGACTACATCAACCACGAGATCCAATCTCGTAACGCTTTCGGATCTACAAGGGTTAGTACAGATCTATCTCGTTGCACAAGTCTAATAGATTAGATCTTGGCTTTTATCTAGATTAGATCTGGGTTTTGTTCGTTCTTGCGGTAGAAATTTTTTGTTTTCCATGCTACGAACCCATCAGTCCTCGAGTAGGTAAGTGATAAAAAGAAAGAATAATTTTTGAGGTGACATGCACCGTCATAAACTTGATCAAAGTATTTGTAAAACAATGATAGTTGGGATCATAGTACTTCAATCATAACATGAAAGACAAAGTTCTAACAATAAGACAAAGCAATTATTGTTGCAACATGAAAAGGCACAAACAAAAGATTCATGAATAATAATGATTTGCAAGACGTTTGTTTGTTTCACATAAAGAAAACATAGCATAGTGGCATTCAGCTTGTCCCTCATAGAGTAGCAAACATAAATGCATAGGACACCTTCAAAGTTCATAAGAGTGACTAGATACAAATAGTTTAAAACAAGCAATATCAAAGCTATGCATCAATCACAACTCTTGGGACAATGCACATAGACCTAAGAATGGCCACTATGCTCTCAAAGTAGGTGCATAAAGATAGAAGGTGGAGACTCAACATAAAAGTAAAAGAAAGGCCTTCATAGAAGGAAGCAGGGATTCAAGTTTCATAAAGAGCTTCCAAAAATTATGGTACTTAGTAGCTTCCAGCTCTCATTGCCCCTATCATAAGCATCTTTAGGTGATTAAGGTTAAAGTGACACAACTAAGAGGATATGCTTGACAAGTTATAAGCTAAAATCTCATGCCCCTTACTTACAAAGACCGAACCTCATGCTACTCAACTTTAGTCACAAGTAAGATCTTGTCATTGTAAGTACATATGTATCATAGAGAACCGCCAACGGGGTACCCCTTGCACATGATCCTTGAGCTATCCCATAATTAAAATGACAAGGCAAGCAGACAATGAGCATCTCAGCGATCTTTTTATTTGCTATTTGCATAGGTTTTTATTGAGGATGCTTCATAAAGTGCTCATTATGGTTATGCTGCAAGTTTCCACCATGATTAGGCATGGCTTAGGCTAGCAACCCAGGCGTTTCTCTAACACACATACAAACTCCATGATCTTACAAGTTCCCCTTTTATTTCACACCGTCGGGATCCATAAGCAAAAGAACATGATATCAACTAGGTACAATGTACAAGTGCAATGTTGAAAGCGTTCCCCATGATACATGGTTCTGCTAACTACAACTTATAAAGCGCAAGCATATACGCAACAAAGATGGACGCAATGGTTCAAGTTTATTAAGTGCAAGAAAGTAAAGTGTGCCATCAAGTTCGTGAGAGCTTTAATCACTAATTTTCACATAACAAGTTTAATTTGGAAGGTAGATAAAAACATGAATATACTTGGAATAGCATATGGTAATAGGTAGGTATGGTGGACTGATGGCTCGTGGTTGATGTAGAGCTCGTTGGGAACCCCAAGAGGAAGGTATGATGAGCACAGTAGCAAGTTTCCCTTAGTTATGAAACCAAGGTTTAATCGAAACAGTAGGAGCAAGGAAACACCCCAAAGGTGTTACTAGCTGAGCCTTGGCAGGGCGCACTACCGGTGCTAGTAGCAACGTGGATACCTGCATAACACAACCACATAACTTTGTCCCCAACTTGCAATGAGGTTGTCAATCTTACCGTGTTTTGCTGAAAACAAAGGATTAAATGTATCGAATGGAAGGAAGTAATAGTTTACAGAAAGTAAACAGAAAGCAGTAAATAGTTTGTAGATTGTATGTAAAGAAAGAGGACCGGAATCCATAGTTCACTAGAGGTTGCTCTCCTTAAGATAGATAACATGTTGGGTGAACAAATTACAGCGGGGCAATTGACAAACATCCAGAAAGCAATACATGCATATACTAATCATCTTGACTCCTTTGAGATTCGATTGGGCATTACAACATTATACATAGACTGCCATCCAACTGCATCTATGACTAATAATCCACCTTCAGTTTATCATCCGAACCCCCTCCAGTATTAAGTTGCAAGCAACAGAGTATTGCTTTACGAATTGCGTGTAAAGTAAACAATACGATTGTTCTATGAACAAAGGATTGTTGTTTTCTCCCTAGTAGCAACATCACATCTAGTACCTTAGAGATTCCTGTCACTTCCCCAGATTACCAGAGGCATGAACCCACTATCAAGCATAAATACTAACTCTTGGAGTTGCTAGCATCTACTTGGCCAAGATAGCAACTAACAACGGAAAGCATGCAAGATCACAAATAACAAAGACATGATAGAATCAATAATCAATCTGAAATAGCATCTCAATATCCATCGGATCCCCGCAAACACAACATGCAGAATTACAAATAGATGATCTTGATCATGAACGGACCTCACAAGATCTAGACATGAAAGCACAAAGGAGGAGAACCGGCCATCTAGCTACTACACGGATCCGTAGTCCAAGGATGAACTACTCACACATCACATCGGAGGCTTGCATGGTGATGAAGAAGGCCTCCAGGGTGAATTCCCCTCTCCGGTAGGGTGCTGGGAAGAGCTTCAGATCCCTCCCGATCTGGGGATGGAGATGACGGCGGCTACAAACTCTTTCGTGGATTTTTGATCGGGCACTTAGGGTTTTCGTCCCGAGGGCATCTTATAGGCGGAAGGAGAGGCCGAGGGGGTGCCTGAGGTGTCCAGACCACCCCCTGGCGCGGGTCAGGCTAGGCCGCACGGCCAGGTGGTCTGGTGGCCCCCTGGCCCCTCTCCGTCTCATACTCTAGCATCTGATGACTTCCGGAAAAATAGGCACTTTGTCTTTTGTCCCGTCCAATTCCGAGAATATTCATTTTTTGACTTTCCTGGAACCAAAAACAGCAGAAAACAGGCAGCTGGCACTGTGGCTCTTGTTAATAGGTTAGTCCAAGAAATCATATGAAAAGGACTCCAAAGTGTGGGCAAAACACAAGAAAGTGGATAAAACCAAGCATGGAACATCAAAAATTATAGATACATTTGCAATGTATCAACATCCCCAAGCTTAACTCCTGCTCGTCCTCGAGTAGCTAAGTGATAAAAAGAAAGAATAATTTTTGAGGTGACATGCACCATCAAAGGCTTGATCAAAGTATTTGTAATACATTCAAAGCTGGGATCATGGTACTTCAATCATATCATGAAAGACAAAGTTCTAGCAATAAGACAAAGAAACTATGATGCAACATGAAAAGGCACAAACAAAAGATTCATGAATAACAATGCTTTGCAAGACGTTTGTTTGTTTCACATAAAGAAAACATAGCATAGTAGCATTCAGCTTGTCCCTCATAGAGTAGCAAACATAAATGCATAGGACACCTTCAAAGTTCATAAGAGTGACTAGATACAAATAGTTTAAAACAAGCAATATCAAGTTATGCATCAATCAACTAGTCTTGGGACAATGCACATAGAACTAAGAATGGCCACTATGCTCTCAAAGTAGGTGCATAAAGGTAGAAGGTGGAGACTCAATATATAATGGTGGAAGAAAAGCCTTCATAAAAGGAAGTAGGGATTCAAGTCTCATAAAGAGCTTCCAAAAATTATGGTACTTATAGCTTTCAGCTCTCATTGCCCCTATCATAAGAATTTTGAAGGTGATTAAGGTTAAAGTGACACAACTAAGAGGATATGCTTGACAAGTTATAAACCGAAATCTCATGCCCCTTACTTACGAAGACCGAACCTCATGCTACTCAACTTTAGTCACGAGTAAGCTCTTGTAATTGTAAGTACATGTGTATCATAAAGAACCGCCAACGGGGTACCCCTTGCACATGATACAGGAGCTATCCCATAATCAAAATAACAAGGCAAGCAGACAATGAGCATCTTAGCGATCTTTTTATTTGCTATTTCCGTAGGTTTTTATTGAGGATGCTTCATATAGTTCTCATTATGGTGATGCTGCAAGTTTCCACCATGATTAGGCATGGCTTAGGCTAGCGGCCCAGGCGTTTCTCTAACACACATACAAACTCCATGATCTTACAAGTTCCACTTTTATTTCACACCGCCGGGATCCGTAAGCAAAAGAACATGATATCAATGGGGTACAAAGTACAGGTGCAATGTTCAAAGCGTTCCCCATGATACATGGTTCTGCTAATTTCAACTTATAAAGCGCAAGCATATACGCAACAAAGAAGGACCCAATGGTTCAAGTTTATTAGATGCAAAAAAAGTAAAGCGTGCCATCAAGTTCGTGAGAGCTTTAATCACTAGTTTTCTCATAACAAGTTTAATTTGGAAGGTAAACAAAAGCATGAATATACTTGGAATAGCATAAGCTAGTAGGTAGGTATGGTGGACTCTTTGGAATAACTTGGTTTAGGGAGTTGGATGCATGAGTGGAACTCATACTTGGTTGTGGAGGCTAGCAAAAGACTGGGAGCGACAAACTAAGAGAGCAATAATGGCCAAAATCATGGAGAGCGACAAAACATCATTGATCAAACCATAAAGTGATACTACAAGTTAAAAACTAAAGGATCATAAAGGCTTATGGTGACTTGAGATAGTCATAACATGGTGTGAGCATGCGTCAAGTCAACCCAAATAAAGCATCAAAGGAGAATACCACTATACTATGCTTTAATATGCTAAAACAACGCATGATTCATCCAAGGCACATTAAGCAATCTCAATTGTTTATAACAAGTCATGCTATAGCAAAGAATACTAAGCATAAAGCCAAACCAATATCAAGTATGACATGACAGAGCATAGGTCACAGTCAAAAACAAGCTTTTTTTACCACATAAGCATGAACTTTCCTACTCTTTCCCAAACCAAACCAAACTATTTGCAAACCAATGTATGAAAGAGGGGGTCCAACCAATTTATTCAGAAAACTAAGAAAACCAAGCAAACGAAAAACTAAAACAAAAACGAAAAAGAAGACGCTCCAAGAACAACACAACTGTGCATAAAACAATAAAAATGAAGCGTTTGGAAGAAACCTAGGATTTTTATTGATGAAGAAGGGGATGCCTTGGGTATCCTCAAGCTTTGACGATTGTACTTCTTGGATATTTCTTGGGGTGACACGTGTGGCATCCCCAATCTTGAGCTTTAGTCCATCCTTCATCTCATTACTCATTCGTTCCATACACCTGAAAGTTTTCCTTCATACAAAACTTCACACAATCTTTATTAGCAACATTAGTGCACTCAAGATAAATAAGTCTTAAGGTTCAGTTCTAACACCAATAAACTTCCATTAAAACACAAGCTACTGAAGCACTTCCCTCAAAAAGCTCAATTCCCCAAAAGAACTAAAAAAAGAACCAACAAGAAGCAAATGCAGAAAATGGCAAAAATCTGTCAAAACAGACCAGCAGGTAAATACGAATTTTTTCGAAGATCTTATGTTGCTCAAAGAAAAAAGTGTTTAACTAACGAAAGTTAGATAACAACCTGGGGCAGAAGCACAAAAATTCACGCGTCAAAAAGACGTTCAGAGATTTTACACGAATTTTTATGGTGAAGCACAGAAATTTGTTTGGGGACAGCAACTTTCCCAATCATTACTTCTCTCTCATTAGAGGTTACTCTTGGCACAAAAAACAAATAAAAAGGATAAGGAGCGGTTATTAATGAAGTAATAACTTTCAAGACTCATCTAAAACTTTTGGGTTATCTCCCAATAAGTACTTTTCTTTAACGCCTTTAAGTTAGGCATAAGAAGCAAGAAAATGGATCAAGTGTTCTCAAATGAAGAAGCATTAAGACCAAATTTTGTTTTCATGGGAGAAGCAAAAGAAATCTTCTATCTCTTCTTATGGAAGTATTCTATACCTTTCTTGAGTGGGAGTTGATACTTCATGGTGCCTCCTTTCATATCAATAATGGCACCTACAGTTCTAAGAAAAGGTCTTCCCAAAGTAATAGGACAAGAAGCATTGCATTCAACATCCAAAACATAGAAATCAACGGGGACATAGGCATTGTTAACCATAATAAGAACATCATTAAGACTCGCCATGAGTTTATTTTTAGCATTATCATCAAGTGGGACATTCAAATAACAATCTTCAAGAGGAGGCAAATCAAGCATATCATAAATCCTTCTAGGCATAATAGAAACACTACTATAAAGATCACATAAAGCTTTGAAATCAAAGTCATTCACTTTCATATTAATGATGGGTTCCCAACCATCTTCTTGTTTTATAGGAATAGAAGCTTTATGTTTCATCTTTTCTTCTTTAATCTTTATGAGAGCATCAGTAATGTGTTTTGTATAGGCCATGTTCATAGCACTAGCATTAGGACTTTTAGCAAGCTTTTGTAGGAACTTAATAACTTCAGAGATATTGCAACCATCAAGATCAAAATCAAATTTATCATCTAGAGTAGTAGAACTATTACTAGCCTCAACACTAGTGGTGGTGATAGTAGAAACACTAATGTTTCTAGCAATTTCATCTTCTCTTTCCCACTTAGCATGTAATTCAGCTAATAGTCTAACATTTTCATCAATTCTTACTTGTATAGAATTAGTGGCTGCAAAGGGATTATCATTAGTTTTAGGTTTAGCAGCCATTTTATTCAAAGAAGATTGAGCTTCAGCCAAAGATGCTATATTTCTTTCAGCATTAGAGAGTTTTTCCTCAATAGTTTTATTTAAAGTAGTTTGTTTACTAATAAAGTCTTTAAGCATAACATCAAGTTTAGAGGGAGCACTCCTATTATTGTTGTAAGAATTTCCATAAGCATTACCATTGTTGGGAGGATATGGCTTATAATTGTTGTTACCAAAATTATTCCTATAAGCATTATTGCCAAAATTATTATTTCTTATGAAGTTCACATCAACTTGCTCTTCTTGAGCAACCAAAGAAGCTAAAGGAACATTATTTGGATCAATATGTGCTTTCCCATTAACAAGCATAGACATAATAATATCAATCTTATCACTCAAGGAGGAGGTTTCCTCAACAGAATTTACATTCCTACCTTGTGGAGCTCTCTCAGTGTGCCATTCAGAATAATTAACCATCATATTGTCCAGAAGTTTTGTTGCAGCACCCAAAGTGATGGTCATGAAGGTACCTCCAGTAGCAGAATCTAATAGGTTCCTTGAAGAATAGTTCAATCCTGCATAAAAAGTTTGGATGATCATCCAAGCAGTCAGTCCATGAGTGGGACAATTCTTTACCAAAGATTTCATTCTTTCCCAAGCTTGAGCAACATGCTCATTATCAAATTGTTTAAACTTCATTATTTCACTTCTCATAGATATAATCTTAGCAGGAGGATAGTACTTTTCAATGAAAGCATCTTTGCACTTAGTCCAAGAATCAATACTATTCCTAGTTAAGCAATTCAACCATTGTTTAGCTTTTCCTCTCAAAGAGAAAGGAAACAATTTCAGCTTAATAATAACAGCATCTACATCCCTATGCTTTTGCATCTCACAAAGTTCAACAAAGTTATTTAGATGGGCAACAGCATCTTCATTACTAATACCAGAAAATTGTTCTCTCATAACAAGATTGAGAAAAGCAAGTTTTATCTCAAAGAAAGTATCTTCAAGCACAAGTGGAGCAATAGGTGTGCTCATAAAATCATTATTGTTGGTGCTAGTGAAGTCACACAACTTAGTGTTTTCAAGAGTAGTCATTTTTTGTGTTTTCAAATAAGAAAGAAAACTAGTAAAACTAATTTTTGTGTGTTTTTGATAAAGAAACAAGCAAACAAAGAAACAAGAAACTAAGCAAAACAAAAAACAATAAAGTAAAGAGATTGGTTATGAGGGACTCCCCTTGTGAAGATGTCCTTGACTCCCCGGCAACGACGCCAAAAAAATGCTTGATGGCTCGTGGTTGATGTAGAGCTTGTTGGGAACCCCAAGCGGAAGGTATGATGAGCACAGTAGCAAGTTTCCCTCAGTTATGAAACCAAGGTTTAATCGAACCAGTAGGAGCAAGGAAACACCCCAAAGGTGTTACTAGCTGAGCCTTGGCAGGGTGCACTACCGGTGCTAGTAGCAATGTGGAGACCTGCACAACACAACCACAGAACTTTGTCCCCAACTTGCGATGAGGTTGTCAATCTCACCGTGTTTTGCTGAAAACAAAGGATTAAACGTATCGAATGGAAGGAAGTAATAGTTTGCAGAAAGTAAACACAAAGCAGTAAATAGTTTGTAGATTGTATGTAAAGAAAGAGGACCAGGATACATAGTTCAGGTGGCTCTCCTTAAGATAGATAACATGCTGGGTGAACAAATTACAGCGGGGCAATTGACAAACATCGAGAAAGCAATACATGCATATACTAATCATCTTGACTCCTTTGAGATTCGATTGGGCATTACAACATTATACATAGACCACCATCCAACTGCATCTATGACTAATAATCCACCTTCAAGTTATCATCCGAACCCCCTCCGGTATTAAGTTGCAAGCAACAAATTATTGCTTTACGAATTGCGTGTAAAGTAAACAATACGATTGTTCTATGAACAAAGGATTGTTGTTTTCTCCCTAGTAGCAATAGCACATCTAGTACCTTAGAGATTCCTGTCACTTCCCCAGATTACCAAAGGCATGAACCCACTATCGAGCATAAATACTAACTCTTGGAGTTGCTAGCATCTACTTGGCCAAGATAGCTACTAACAACGGAAAGCATGCAAGATCACAAATAACAAAGACATGATAGAATCAATAATCAATCTGAAATAGCATCTCAATATCCATTGGATCCCCGCAAACACAACATGCAGAATTACAAATAGATGATCTTGATCATGAACGGAGCTCACAAGATCTAGACATGAAAGCACAAAGGAGGAGAACCAGCCATCTAGCTACTACATAGATCCGTAGTCCAAGGATGAACTACTCACGCATCACACCGAAGGCTTGCATGGTGATGAAGAAGGCCTCCAGGGTGAATTCCCCTCTCTGGTAGGGTGCTGGGAAGAGCTTCAGATCCCTCCCGATCTAGGGATTGAGATGACGGCAGCTACAGACTCTTTCGTGGATTTTTGATCGGGCACTTAGGGTTTTCGTCCCGAGGGCATCTTATAGGCGGAAGGAGAGGCCGAGGGGGTGCCTGAGGCGGCCAAGCCACCCCCTGGCGTGAGCCAGGCTGGGCCGCGCGGCCAGGTGGTGTGGTGGCCCACTGGCCCCTCTCCGTCTCGTACTCTGGCATCTGATGACTTCCGGAAAAATAGGCACTTTGGCTTTTGTCCCGTCCAATTCCGAGAATATTAATTTTCTGACTTTCCTGGAACCAAAAATAGCAGAAAACAGGCAACTGGCACTGTGGTTCTTGTTAATAGGTTAGTCCAAGAAATCATATGAAAAGTACTCCAAAGTGTGGGCAAAACACAAGAAAGTGGATAAAACCAAGCATGGAACATCAAAAATTATAGATACATTTGCAATGTATCATGGACTCTTTGGAATAACCTGGTTTTAGGAGTTGGATGCATGAGTGGAACTCATACTTGGTTACGGAGGCTAGCAAAAGACTGGGAGCGACCAACTAAGATAGCAATAATGGCCATAATCATGTAGAGCGACAAAACATCATTAATCAAAGCATAAAGTGATACTACAAGTCGAAAACTAAAGGATCTTAAAGGCTATGGTGACTTTGGATAGTCATAAAATGGTGTGAACATGCGCCAAGTCAACCCAAATAAAGCATCAAAGGAGAATACCACAATACTATGCTTTAATATGCTAAAAAAACGCATGATTCTTCAAAGGCACATTAAGCAATCTTAATTGTTTATAACATGTCATGCTAAAGCAAAGATCACTAAGCATAAAGCCAAAAAAATATCAAGCATGGCATGACAGGGCATAGGCCACAGTCAAAAACAAGTTCATTTACCACTTAAGCATGAACTTTTCCTACTCTTTTCCAATCCAAACCAAATTATTTGAAAACCAATGTATGAAAGAGGGGTTCCAACCAATTTATTCAAGCAAACTAATAAAACCAAGCAAATGAAAAACCAAAACAAAAAAGAAAAAGAAGACGCTCCAAGAACAACACAACTGTGCATGAAACAATAAAAATGAAGTGTTAGGAAGAAACCTGGAATTTTTATTGATGAAGAAGGGGATGCCTTGGGCATCCCCAAGATTTGACGCTTGTACTTCTTGGATATTTCTTGGGGTGACACACGTGGCATTCCCAGGCTTGAGCTTTAGTCCATCCTTCATCTCATTACTCATTCCTTCCATACACCTGAAAATTTTCCTTCATACAAAACTTCACACAATCTTTATTAGCAACATTAGTGCACTCAAGATAATAAGTCTTTAGGTTCAGTTGCAACACCAATAAAACTTCCATTAAAACACAAGCTATTGTATCACTTCCCTGAAAAAGCTCAATTCCCCAAAAGAACTCAAAAAGGAACCAACAAGAAGCAAATGCAGAAAATGGCAGAAATCTGTCAAAACAGACCGCCAGGTAAAGACGAATTTTTTCGAAGACCTTCTGTTGCTCAAATAACAAAGTGTTGAACAAACGAAAGTTAGATAACAACCTGGGGCAGAAGCACAAAAATTCACGCCTCAAAAAGACGTTCAGAGAGTTTACACGAAGTTTTAAGCTGAAGCACAGAAATCTGTTTTGGGACAGCAACTTTCCCAATCATTACTTCTCTCTCATTAGAGGTTACTCTTGGCACAAAAAGCAAATAAAAAGGATAAAGGAGCGGTTATTACTGAAGTAATAACTTCCAAGACTCATCTAAAACTTTTGGGTTATCTCCCAATAAGTACTTTTCTTTAACGCCTTTAAGTTAGGCATAAGAAGCAAGAAAAGAATCAAGTATTCTCAAATGAAGAATCATTAAGACCAAATTTTGTTTTCATAGGAGAAGCAAAAGAAATCTTCTCTCTCTTCTTAGGTAAGTGTTCTATACCTTTATTGAGTGGGAGTTGATATTTAATGGTTCCTTCTTTCATATCAATAATGGCACCAACAGTTCTAAGAAAAGGTCTTCCCAAAGTAATAGGACAAGAAGCATTGTATTCAACATCCAAAACATAGAAATCAACGGGGACATAGGCATTGTTAACCATAATAAGAACATCATTAAGTCTCCCCATGAGTTTGTTTAGCATTATCATCAAGTGGGACATTCAAATAACAATATTCAAGTGGAGGCAAATCAAGCATATCATAAATCCTTCTAGGCATGATAGAAACATTACTATCAAGATCACATAAAGCTTTGAAATCAAAGTCATTCACTTTCATACTAATGATGGGTTCCCAACCATCTTCTTGTTTTATAGGAATAGAAGCTTTATGTTTCATCTTTTCTTCTTTAATCTTTATGAGAGCATCAGTAATGTGTTTTGTAAAGGCCATGTTCATAGCACTAGCATTAGGACTTTTAGCAAGCTTTTGTAGGAACTTAATAACTTCAGAGATATTGCAACCATCAAGATCAAAATCAAATTTATCATCTAAAGTAGTAGAACCATTACTAGCCTCAACACTAGTGGTGGTAATAGTAGAAAAACTAATGTTTCTAGCAATTTCATCTTCTCTTTCCCACTTAGCATGTAATTCAGCTAATAGTCTAACATTTTGATCACTTCTTACTTGTATAGCATTAGAAGCTGCAAAGGGATTATCATTAGTTTCAGGTTTAGCAGCCATTTTATTAATTAATGAAGATTGAGCTTCAGACAAAGATGATATATTCCTTTCAGCGTTAGAGAGTTTCAATTGTAAACTAGGAATTTCCCTATTTAGACTCTCAAGTTGATGGCTAATGCTCTTCAAGATGGTAGATTGTTCCTCCATAGTTTTAATAAGTAGTTTATTTTGCTCATATTGCATTTGCATGAAGTTTTTAGTGGCTCTTTCAACTTCTAAAATTCTTCCTTCACTAGGTAATCCAGGTTTACCATTATAGCCATAAGTATTATTAGGAGGGTAGGGCCTATAATTGTTATTACCATAAGCATTGTTGCCAAAGTTGTTATTCCTTATGAAGTTCACATCAACTTGCTCTTCTTGAGCAACCAAAGAGGCTAAAGGAACATTATTTGGATCAATATGGGCTTTCCTATTAACAAGCATAGACATAATAATATCAATCTTATCACTCAAGGAGGAAGTTTCCTCAACAGAATTTACCTTCCTACCTTGTGGAGCTCTCTCAGTATGCCATTCAGAATAGTTAACCATCATATTATCCAGAAGCTTTGTTGTAGCACCCAAAGTAATGGTCATAAAGGTACCTCCAGCAGCAGAATCCAATAGGTTCCTTGAAGAGTAGTTCAATCCTGCATAAAAAGTTCGGATGATCATCCAAGCAGTCAGTCCATCAGTGGGACAATTCTTAACCAAAGATTTCATTCTTTCCCAAGCTTGAGCAACATGCTCATTATCAGATTGTTTAAACTTCATTATTTCACTTCTCATAGATGTAATCTTAGCAGGAGGATAGTACTTTCCAATGAAAGCATCTTTGCACTTAGTCCAAGAATCTATACTATTCCTAGATAAGGAATTCAACCATTCTTTAGCTTTTCCTCTCAAAGAGAAAGGAAACAATTTCAGCTTAATAATATCACCATCTACATCCCTATGCTTTTGCATCTCACAAAGTTCAACAAAGTTATTTAGATGGGCAGCAGCATCTTCATTACCAATACCAGAAAATTGTTCTCTCATAACAAGATTGAGTAAAGCAGGTTTTATCTCAAAGAAAGTATCTTCAGGCACAGGTGGAGCAATAGGTGTGCTCGTAAAATCATTGTTGTTGGTTCTAGTGAAGTCACACAACTTAGTGTTTTCAAGAGTAGTCATTTTTTGTGTGTTTTCAAATAAGAAAGCAAACTAGTAAAACTATTTTTTTGTATTTTTGAGAAAGAAACAAGCAAAAAAAAAGAAACTAAGCAAAACAAAAATAACAAAGGAAAGAGATTGGTTATGAGGGACTCCCCTTGTGAATATGTCCGTGACTCCCCGGCAACAGCACCAGAAAAATGCTTGATGGCTCGGTGTTGATGTAGAGCTCGTTGGGAACCCCAAGAGGAAGGTATGATGAGCACAACAGCAAGTTTCCCTCAGTTATGAAACCAAGGTTTAATCGAACCAGTAGGAGCAAGGAAACACCCCAAAGGTGTTGCTAGCTGAGCCTTGGCAGGGCGCACTACCGGTTCTAGTAGCAACGTGGAGACCTGCACAACACAACCACAGAACTCTGTCCCCAACTTGCGATGAGGTTGTCAATCTCACCATGTTTTGCTGAAAAAAAAGGAATAAACGTATCGAATGGAAGGAAGTAATAGTTTGCAGAAAGTAAACACAAAGCAGTAAACAGTTTATAGATTGAATGTAAAAGAAAAGGACCGGCATCCATAATTCACTAGAGGTGGCTCTCCTTAAGATAGATAACATGCTGGGTGAACAAATTACAGCGGGGCAATTGATAAACATCGAGAAAGCAATACATGCATATACTAATCATCTTGACTCCTTTGAGATTCGATTGGGCATTACAACATTATACATAGACCACCATCCAACTGCATCTATGACTAATAATCCACCTTCAAGTTATCATCCGAACCCCCTCCGGTATTAAGTTGCAAGCAACAAATTATTGCTTTACGAATTGCGTGTAAAGTAAACAATACGATTGTTCTATGAACAAAGGATTGTTGTTTTCTCCCTAGTAGCAATAGCACATCTAGTACCTTAGAGATTCCTGTCACTTCCCCAGATTACCAAAGGCATGAACCCACTATCGAGCATAAATACTAACTCTTGGAGTTGCTAGCATCTACTTGGCCAAGATAGCTACTAACAACGGAAAGCATGCAAGATCACAAATAACAAAGACATGATAGAATCAATAATCAATCTGAAATAGCATCTCAATATCCATTGGATCCCCGCAAACACAACATGCAGAATTACAAATAGATGATCTTGATCATGAACGGAGCTCACAAGATCTAGACATGAAAGCACAAAGGAGGAGAACCAGCCATCTAGCTACTACATAGATCCGTAGTCCAAGGATGAACTACTCACGCATCACACCGAAGGCTTGCATGGTGATGAAGAAGGCCTCCAGGGTGAATTCCCCTCTCTGGTAGGGTGCTGGGAAGAGCTTCAGATCCCTCCCGATCTAGGGATTGAGATGACGGCAGCTACAGACTCTTTCGTGGATTTTTGATCGGGCACTTAGGGTTTTCGTCCCGAGGGCATCTTATAGGCGGAAGGAGAGGCCGAGGGGGTGCCTGAGGCGGCCAAGCCACCCCCTGGCGTGAGCCAGGCTGGGCCGCGCGGCCAGGTGGTGTGGTGGCCCACTGGCCCCTCTCCGTCTCGTACTCTGGCATCTGATGACTTCCGGAAAAATAGGCACTTTGGCTTTTGTCCCGTCCAATTCCGAGAATATTAATTTTCTGACTTTCCTGGAACCAAAAATAGCAGAAAACAGGCAACTGGCACTGTGGTTCTTGTTAATAGGTTAGTCCAAGAAATCATATGAAAAGTACTCCAAAGTGTGGGCAAAACACAAGAAAGTGGATAAAACCAAGCATGGAACATCAAAAATTATAGATACATTTGCAATGTATCATGGACTCTTTGGAATAACCTGGTTTTAGGAGTTGGATGCATGAGTGGAACTCATACTTGGTTACGGAGGCTAGCAAAAGACTGGGAGCGACCAACTAAGATAGCAATAATGGCCATAATCATGTAGAGCGACAAAACATCATTAATCAAAGCATAAAGTGATACTACAAGTCGAAAACTAAAGGATCTTAAAGGCTATGGTGACTTTGGATAGTCATAAAATGGTGTGAACATGCGCCAAGTCAACCCAAATAAAGCATCAAAGGAGAATACCACAATACTATGCTTTAATATGCTAAAAAAACGCATGATTCTTCAAAGGCACATTAAGCAATCTTAATTGTTTATAACATGTCATGCTAAAGCAAAGATCACTAAGCATAAAGCCAAAAAAATATCAAGCATGGCATGACAGGGCATAGGCCACAGTCAAAAACAAGTTCATTTACCACTTAAGCATGAACTTTTCCTACTCTTTTCCAATCCAAACCAAATTATTTGAAAACCAATGTATGAAAGAGGGGTTCCAACCAATTTATTCAAGCAAACTAATAAAACCAAGCAAATGAAAAACCAAAACAAAAAAGAAAAAGAAGACGCTCCAAGAACAACACAACTGTGCATGAAACAATAAAAATGAAGTGTTAGGAAGAAACCTGGAATTTTTATTGATGAAGAAGGGGATGCCTTGGGCATCCCCAAGATTTGACGCTTGTACTTCTTGGATATTTCTTGGGGTGACACACGTGGCATTCCCAGGCTTGAGCTTTAGTCCATCCTTCATCTCATTACTCATTCCTTCCATACACCTGAAAATTTTCCTTCATACAAAACTTCACACAATCTTTATTAGCAACATTAGTGCACTCAAGATAATAAGTCTTTAGGTTCAGTTGCAACACAAATAAAACTTCCATTAAAACACAAGCTATTGTATCACTTCCCTGAAAAAGCTCAATTCCCCAAAAGAACTCAAAAAGGAACCAACAAGAAGCAAATGCAAATAATTGCAGAAATCTGTCAAAACAGACCAACAGGTAAAAACCAATTTTTTTGAAGACTTTTTGTTGCTCAAATCGAAAAGTATTGAACTAACGAAAGTTAGAAAACAACCTGGGGTAGAAGCACAAAAATTCACGCCTCAAAAAAACGTACAGAGATTTTACACGAATGTTTATGGTGAAGCACAGAAATCTGTTTTGGGACAGCAACTTTCCCAATCATTACTTCTCTCTCATTAGAGTTGACTCTTGGCACAAAAAGCAAATAAAAAGGATAAGGAGCGGTTATTACTGAAGTAATAGCTTCCAAGACTCATCTAAAACTTTTGGGTTATCTCCCAATAAGTACTTTTCTTTAACGCCTTTAAGTTAGGCATAAGAAGCAAGAAAATGGATCAAGTGTTCTCAAATGAAGAAGCATTAAGACCAAATTTTGTTTTCATGGGAGAAGCAAAAGAAATCTTCTATCTCTTCTTATGGAAGTATTCTATACCTTTCTTGAGTGGGAGTTGATACTTCATGGTGCCTCCTTTCATATCAATAATGGCACCTACAGTTCTAAGAAAAGGTCTTCCCAAAGTAATAGGACAAGAAGCATTGCATTCAACATCCAAAACATAGAAATCAACGGGGACATAGGCATTGTTAACCATAATAAGAACATCATTAAGACTCGCCATGAGTTTATTTTTAGCATTATCATCAAGTGGGACATTCAAATAACAATCTTCAAGAGGAGGCAAATCAAGCATATCATAAATCCTTCTAGGCATAATAGAAACACTACTATAAAGATCACATAAAGCTTTGAAATCAAAATCATTCACTTTCATATTAATGATGGGTTCCCAGCCATTTTCTTGTTTTATAGGAATAGAATCTTTATGTTTCATCTTTTCTTCTTTAATTTTTATGAGAGCATCAGTAATGTGTTTTGTAAAGGCCATATTCATAGCACTAGCATTAGGACTTTTAGCAAGCTTTTGTAGGAACTTAATAACTTTAGAGATGTTGCAACCATCAAGATCAAAATCATAATTATCATCTAAAGTAGTAAAGCTATTACTAGCCTCAACACTAGTGGTAGTGATAGTAGAAACACTAATGTTTCTAGCAATTTCATCTTCTCTTTCCCACTTAGCATGCAATTCAGCTAATAGTCTAACATTTTCATCAATTCTAAATTGTATGGCGTTAGTGGCAGCAAAGGGATTCTCATTAGTTTCAGGTTTAGCAGCCATTTTATTCAAAGAAGATTGAGCTTCAGCCAATGATGTTATATTTCTTTTAGCATTAGAGAGTTTTTCCTCAATAGTTTTATTGAAAGCAGTTTGTTTACTAATAAAATCTTTATGCATAACTTCAAGTTCAGAGGGTGCACTCCTATTATTGTTGTAGGAATTTCCATAAGAATTACCATTGTTGAGAGGATATGGCCTATAATTGTTGTTACCAAAATTATTCCTGTAGGCATTGTTGCTAAAATTGTTATTTCTTATAAAGTTCACATCAACTTGCTCTTCTTGAGCAACCAGAGAGGCTAAGGGAACATGATTTGGATCAATATGAGCTTTCCCATTAACAAGCATAGACATAATAACATCAATTTTATCACTCAAGGAGGAGGTTTCTTCAACAGAATTTACCTTCTTACCTTGTGGAGCTCTTTCAGTGTGCCATTCAGAATAGTTAACCATCATATTATCCAGAAGCTTTGTTGCAGCACCCAAAGTAATGGTCATAAAGGTACCTCCAGCAGCAGAATCCAATAGATTTCTTAAAGAATAGTTCAATCCTGCATAAAAAGTTTGGATAATCATCCAAGCAGTCAGTCCATGAGTGGGACAATTCTTTACCAAATATTTCATTCTTTCCCAAGCTTGAGAAATATGTTCATTATCAGATTGTTTAAACTTCATTATTTCACTTCTCATAGATATAATCTTAGTAGGAGGATAGTATTTTCCAATGAAAGCATCTTTGCATTTAGTCCAAGAATCAATACTATTCCTAGTTAAGGAATTCAACCATTCTTTATCTTTTCCTCTCAAAGAGAAAGGAAACAATTTGAGCTTAATAATATCTCCATCTATATCCAATACCAGAAAATTGTTCTCTCATAACAAGATTGAGTAAAGCAGGTTTTATTTCAAAGAAAGCAGCTTCAGGAACGGGTGGAGTAATAGGTGTGCTCATGAAATCATTGTTGTTGGTGCTAGTGAAGTCACACAATTTAGTATTTTCAAGAGTAGTTATTTTTGTGTGTTTTTAATATAGAAAGCAAAGTAGTAAAACTAATTTTTTGTGTGTTTTTGATAAAGGAACAAGCAAACAAAGCAAAAAAGTAAACTAAGCAAAAAAAATAACAAAGTAAAGATATTGGTTATGAGGGACTCCCCTTGTGAAGATGTCCTTGACTCCCCGGCAACGGCTCCAGAAAAATACTTGCTGACTCGTGTAATCACGAGCTCGTTGGGGAACCCCAAGAGGAAGGTATGATGAGCATAACAGTAAGTTTCCCTCAGTTATGAAACCAAGGTTATCGAACCAGTAGGAGCAAGGAAACACCTCCAAGGTGTTGCTAGCTGGCCTTTTGTAGGGCGTACTACCGGTGCTAGTAGCAACGTGGAAACCTGTACAACACAACCACAGAATTTTGCCCCCAACTTACAGTGAGGTTGCCAATCTCACCGGTTTTGCTGAAAACAAAGGATTAACCGTATTGTGTGGAAGAAAGTAATAGTTTGTAGAAACTAAACAGAAAGCAGTAAACAGTTGTAGATTGATGGTAAAAGAAAGGACCGGGGTCCATAGTTCAGTAGTGGTGGATCTCCTTAAGATAGATGACATGTTGGGTGAACAAATTACAACGAGGCAATTGACAAACATCGAGAAAGCAATATGCATATAGTACTCATCTTGACTCCTTTGAGATTCGATTGGGCATTATAACATTATACATAGACCGTAATCCAACTGCATCTATGACTAATAATCCACCTTCAGGTTATCATCCGAACGCCCTCCAGTATTAAGTTGCAAGCAACAGATAATTGCATTACGCATTGCGTGTAAAGTAAACAATACGATTGTTCTATGAACAAAGGATTGTTGTTTTCTCCCTAGTAGCAACAACACATCTAGTAACTTAGAGATTTCTGTCACTTCCCCAGATTACTAGAGGCATGAATCCACTATCGAGCATAAATACTAACTCTTGGAGTTGCTAGCATCTACTTGGCCAAGATAGCTACTAACAACGGAAAGCAAGCAAGATCACAAATAACAAAGACGTGATAGAATCAATAATCAATCTGAAATAGCATCTCAATATCCATCAGATCCCCGCAAACACAACATGTAGAATTACCAATATATGATCTTGATCATGAATGGAGCTCACAAGATCTAAACATGATAGAACAAAGGAGGAGAACCAGCCATCTAGCTACTACATGGACCCGTAGTCTAAGGATGAACTACTCACGCATCACACCAGAGGCTTGCATGGTGATGAAGAAGGCCTCCAGGGTAAATTCTCCTCTTCGGTAGGGTGCCGGGAAGAGCTTCAGATCCCTCCCGATCTAGGGATGGAGATGACGGCGGCTACAGACTCTTTCGTAGAATTTTGATCGGGTACTTATGGTTTCTGTATCGGAGGCATCTTATAGGCGAAAGGGGAGGCCGAGGGGGTGCCTGGGCTGGCCACACCACCCTTGGCGCGGGCCAGGCCTGGCCGCGCGGCCAGGTGGTGTGGCCGCCCTCAGGCCCCTCTCCGTCTTGTATTCTGGCTCCATGTGTTCCTCGGTGAAAAACTGACTCTGGATTTTGTCCCATCCAATTCCGAGAATATTCATTTTTTGACTTTCCTCGAACCAAAAATAGTAGAAAACAGGCAGCTGGCACTATGGCTCTTGTTAATAGGTTAGTCCAAGAAAGTGTATAGAAAGTACTCCAAAGTGTGGACAAAACATAAGAAAGTAGATAAAACCAAGCATGGAACATCAAAAATTATGGATACGTTTGCAACGTATCAGGGGTCACCGGCGGTAAGGCCTTTCAGGCCTTCCTCGTGTTACCACCAGCGAACGAACACTGGGAGCACCGTGGACTAGTCCAAGTACCATCAACGATCTGGGCTTGCGCACGCCAGGGCTGTGGTGGGCTGCGTGCCCCCTGACGGGCCAACCTCTAGCGCCGGTGAAACCGGTCCATGTTCGCTAGGTCTATGGCCCGTTACCACCGGCGAATAGCTGCCCTGCTTGCTGGGGAAGTGGTGGGCTGAATGGGCCACCCGGGCCAAAAAAATCCGCGGGCACCTGCTTTCAAAATTCACCTAGGATAAGAACAATACCACCGGCGCATATATTGGTGTTCGCCGGGGGTAACCTAGGACTTAATACAAGTCGAATTAGCCACCTACCACCACCTCCTCACTCACTCTCTAGCTCACTTTTTATGGCAACTCAACCCAAAGCTTTGCTAGCTCATTCCCCTACTTCTCCCCATCCATTTTAGCTAATTCAACCAACCAAGTTTGATATATTTGAGCAAATAATGTCGCTCCCCTCGGATGCAATAGTAGATCTAGCTTGCAAGTTCTAGATCTAGATCTATCTTCTCGTCACCTTTCCCACTTCTCTCTATTTGTAGATATAGATCTCGAGCATAAGGTCCTGACAACACACACTCTCTTCGGTCGACGTGTGGCATCTCTCCGGTGCTCTTGGAGCTCGCGTCACTAATAGATATAATATGGTGAATGTGCGCATGAGTTGGCGATAAGTCGCGGTGATGTCACTTGTGATGGCGAAAAGCGGTTCCATGCATATGTGGACCTTTTTGCATTTTTTGATGTGTAGGTACAATGAGTTGCCAATGTTTTACCGAAATGTCGATTAACTTCCATTCTGGCGAGTTTCTGGCACTCTGGCAAGACCATTTTTAGCAAAGGTCATGCCAAAAAATTTCATGAAAGCAGAGACGACGGTTCTAATGAATTCTCTTATCGTGCAGGCGACGATGGTCATCGAGATGAAGGAAAGCGTTGTGGATAGATACATGCAATGCACGACGGCCGACATGTATCGAAATAATCGCATGGAAATAAGATGTCCATGTCGAAGATGCAAACTATCGTCATTGTTCAACCCCTTCCCAGGCACAGTGAATCAACACCTGCTCAGGTATAGTTTCATGGAGGGCCACACTCAGTGGATGGGTGATGATGAAGATGATGACGATGAACATGAGGAAGAGGATGCCGATCAACACGAAAATGAAGACGAGGAGGAAGATCGGGACGTCGCAGACGACGATGATGATGAAGAAGGCCGGGAAGAAGTACATGCGGATGATGAGGACTGGAGTAGGAGTACCCCGCTAACTGCGGTCGTACATGACCCTCACGTTCAAGAAATTCTTCTTGGCAACGCATCGATCGACCCTAGATTCGTCGTAGACGGAATTCTAAGCTAGATCAACTGTAGGTAGACTCGAGAACTCCGTTGTACGACGTAGATCACGGGCCGGAGGAGAGCCGCCTTAGAGTAACTCTCGGTCTTCTAGAGATGAAGGCAAAAAACGAATGGACCCACACAGGCGATGACGATCTCTTCCGATACTTGAAGAAGCGATTTTCTAAAGATAACACGCCAGCCGGTAGCCTATAGGAGTCCAATAAAGTCGTGTGCCCTCTTGATTTACCGCACGAAAAATACGATGCCTGCATCAGTGACTGCGTGATTTAGACAAGACTACATGCCTAGTGTGCGGCGAACCACGATACAAGAGAGGGATGAGAAAAGCTCCTACGGGAGGCCAAGATGTTTGGACTTTCTTTCTTCAGTTTAAATGTTTATTTTCTCTGTCTTTCTTTCTTCATTGCCTCTTTCTTTTTTCTATGTTCATTATCTTTAGTTTCTTCAGTTAATTTCATTGTTTTTATTTCCTTATTGGGGAGGGGATAATATGGGTAGAGCGGCATGTTCATTCTTAAGCTTTTGCTAAGTTGGATAGCCAGTTCCAAGCCCAATAAAAGGAGGGAACATTTTTTTGCAGATTTTCTTATGTTGGATAGCCATTTTCAATTCTTTTCTGTGACATTTTCGTAGCTTCTCAAGTTACCCAGATTATCCCCTCAATTTCTGGTTCTTTTAGTTTCTTTCCTCTCTTCATTCTATCTCCATTCAATATTTAGTTCTTTTAGTTTCTCAATTTTTCAATCATATTGTTTCCTTTTCATATGTGGGGATTTCTTCCTTCAGTTAGTCCTTTACTCTTCCATCACACAAGTTGGTGTCTATATTCAGTTTCGTCGGTTAGTCTTGGGCGTGCCTTATAGCGTAGACTGTTCTTCTCGTGATCATTTTTAAATTTTAGATGCTCTCTTTTTCTCTTTGTCTTTCTCAGTCTTCTTCTTTTTAAGGGTACGATGAACTTGAAGATGGCACTTCATCACACCTGTTTGGGTTGGCCTGTTAAGTTTTTTTAGTAGTTGTTAGTCATAAGTATTGTTTATCCTTTCTCACATATTTTAGTTTTTGTTTCTATGAGATTGTTCTTACCTTTCGTTTACATCCATTTGCTTCAGTGGGAGTGGCCTTATGCTAAGCTCATTCTTTCCCTAATTAGCACCGAGCCACCAAGCATTGTCATAGTTTGAGGACAACATACTCTGGTTACCTCCATGCAGAGGTTTACATGATAGTAATTTTAGAGAAAAAATCAAACATATAAGTTAGTAAATTGTTGCAGCATAGATTCTTTGTATTTCTTTTTTTTACCTGTAGATGCGCAATATCAGATGAGTAGCTATTGTCGAGATTGCCTCGCAGCATCGCTATGTACCTGCCATGTACGAAAAGTTCTACTTTGCACATCATGTTTTTAAAATGTATTACATATCCATCTATGTTTTGCAAATAGCAAATGCAAGAATGAGTTGGGACTGACTTTTTCTATACTTGTTCTAATTTTGTCTACTATTTTATACCATCCAATCAGCAAGGGGATCTAAACCCATACATTGCAGACCTAAAGGTATTTGTTGAACACATCTTCCCTATAATTTTGTTTTGTTAATTTTTTATCCTGATTTTGTATTTTCATTAGCTAACATCACACCTTTTAGTCTGCAGATCGTTGGCAAAGTTAAAATAGATCTTACATGGGATTATAGTACTTCTCGCTAGGTATGTGACTCAGCAAAGCATGTTTGTCAATCTTTCTTTCTTCTTGTTCCATCCTAAGGCTTGAGCCTCCCTCTCTTCTAGTTATGTCCTTCTGTTGTGGATCTATCAATCTAGAGATCGGCGATCCTTGAGGGTCGCTGTCGAGTTGATCCGTTGGTTGATGGTGAGCATCGTGGTTTTCTTGCTGGAGAAGAAGATACTTTCTACCTACACTGTGCTTTTTGTTCTTTTCACGTTTTGAATGCTTGGTATAGGTATTTGTTGCATTGGACTTTTCGCATGCCTTTTGTACATTTCTGTCCTTGCTGGAGAATGTGATTAAACTGGACTAAAAAGTAGGACTCAACACTCAACAAAAAGAAACTGGAGTTAGAAGATGTTGGACTCACAAAATGAGAGGCTGAAATGTGTCTATTCGGGAGTAAATGAAACAGACGCTTTTTTTTCGACTCCTCTCTTTTGATATTACATGAAAGCTGTCAACTTTTCGTTGGGTTAAAAAAGTGTTTGTTCTGAATATTACTCCAAAACAGCTGGCTGTATAATAGACACTTCCTATGAATTTGTTTTTTGCGAAATTCCACCGATCTATTAATAATCATCAATAGCAGTACAAAGAGTCCTACAAGTAATAAAAATTACAAATAGGGCAATGGACCACCTAGCGACGACTATAAACACTGGCACGAGCCGAAGGCGCGCCGCCATCCTCGCCCCTTCGTCACCGGAGTCGGGCAAAGCTTATCTTAGTAGAGCTTCTTGTAGTAGACAGACGGGAAGTCATCGTGCTAAGGTCCCAAAGGACCAGCGCACCAGAGCAGCAACCATCGCCGAAGATGACCAACGTAGATTGGAAGAGACCGATCCTAAAACACACCAATGAAATACGACCAGATCCCAAGGGATCCCTCGGACACACGACTCCACACGCCCTCCGTCGATGCTAGACACACCACCGGAGCGAGGATAGGACGGAGAAGACCTTATTCTAACTCCAGGACGTAGACGCCGCCTCAACATCCTGAAAAAGATACTGAAAATAGTCTAAACAAAATACTGAGACCTCCCGCCGGTGAGAGATCATGGTCCGCCACGTCTCCAAGACCCTAGGACCGCCGGAGACGGGACAGGTCGGTGGCGTCGCCAGCGGAGGGAAACCCTGGATGGGTTTTGTCACCACCTCTTGGAGCGCCTCCTGCTGTCCCGTACCGGTTCGCTCATCGCATGAATATCTTAACAATAATGCTACACTTACGGACTCAGTTACGGAAATTCCTTACGGAAACTACGTGGACTCAATTAATTGGACCAAACTCACATGACAGTTCCAGGAAACTCTCATTCGACCCTTCTGTGATTGACACCTCATCGACCCTTCTGTGATTGACACCTCGGACCGTAAAACTATTCCGTAGGATCTTTGTCCGTAAGTGTAGCATTGTTGATATCTTAAGCACGTATCTTAAGCTAAAGACAGTGGTTGGGCTAGCTAGCATCCCGAATTGAGATGCTGTTGCACTTGCTCGCTTGTCGCCTTCTCTAAAAGAAAATAGAGTGTAATTGTTGCGATAACGATTGATGATTTGTCAAGGCATTTACTTTCAATCCATTGAGCTGATCAACGATATTATATAAGTGAAGAACTCCCCGAGGTGGCCTCAGCAACCCAGTAATCTACGTCTCCAATCGACGATTGACATGACCGGTGCAGCCGAGGTTTACGACTGCGCGGCCGCGTTGGCCGAGTTCGACGCTTCCCGCGCCACCGTTCGCGACCTCGTCGAGTCCGGGCTCGCATCGGTGCCGCCTCTCTTCATCGCGCCCAGCAGCACCGCCAAGAATCCACCAACGGACATCACCATCCCGACCATCGACCTCTCCCTCCCGCTCTCGGCATCGGTGCCTCTCGTCGGCGCCGCCGCGCGTACGTGCGGCTTCTTCCACGTCACCAACCACGGAATAGACGCTGGCGCCGCCGTGTCCGCCGTTCGGGCCTTCCACGAGCTGCCTGCGGCGGTCCGCTCGGCGTTCTACTCGATCGCGGCCGTGGAGGGCATGAGCTACTCTACCGTCCCCTACATGGACCGTGATAGCCTCGATGGCCCTGGCCCCATCCTCCCGTGGCGCGTCTCTCTCCGGGTTCTGTTGCAAGCGGCCGACCTTGGCCGTCTCCCCGCGGCTTGCCGGGACGCGCTGGTGGAGTACCTGCGGTGCATCGAGGAATTGGGGAAGAAGATGACCAGGCTGCTGTCGGAGGCGCTCGGCGTCGGCGCTGAGCGGCTGGAGACGGCGACGCACGTGGAAGGCTGGCTGATGGCGTGCAACTACTACCCGCCATGCCCGGAGCCCGCGCGGGTGGAGGGCGCGGTGGAGCACACCGACCCCTCCCTCTTCACCGTCCTAGCACAGGACGCCATCGGAGGGCTCCAAGTGCGCATCAACGGCGGCGACAATGACGGACAGTGGGTGGATGTGCCGCCGGTGCCCGGCGCACTTCTCGTCAACGTTGGGGACGTGCTCAAGGTAAACGCCCATAGAAGACAAAATTATTCATCAAGTATTCTCTAACGTGGAATATAACCGTTTTCCATCTACAACAATTTACAGCTTATTTCGAACAATGAGTACCATAGCGTGGGCCACAGGGTGATGATCAAGTCTAGCCAAGATGCCAGGGCTTCTCTTGCCGTCTTCTTCAATCCTGCCATGCGCGGCGACTCGGGCTTGCTTGGTCCTCTCCCGGAGCTTATCACGACAGAAAAGCCGGCGATGTACCGGAGTTTCGCCATGACAGAGTTCATGGATTCAAGAAGGAAGTTTGGTAATGGTAAGTTGTCGACCGACCACTTCAGAGTTGCAGTAGATCAATGAGGTCATCTTACTCCTGTGACTTGGCTTCGAGTTTGGAGCGGGTCATTTATATTTCGGTTTTGCTAATTCTCAGTCGGCTGAGATTTCTTTAAGTCTCAGTGCAATTGTCTGTTAAAAAAAAAGTGCAAATGAAACTCAGTTGCACTTTTCTGACAGAAAAATGCAACTGCACTACTGGCACGAGTTGCACATTTTTTTAACTACAATTGCTCTTTTTTATGTGATTGAGACTTTAGAAAATCTCAGTCGATTGAGACATAGACAAATCTTTTATATTTAAGGAGTTCCGTGCTGATGTAAACAAAGAAATGGCAGTTCCTCGTGTTACGCTGGCGTGCGCATGTGTTTTCCCTTAAGAAAAAAAATAATGCGTTGACTATTTTATGGTCTGCCTCCATTGTTCACAAGCTCTCTTTTTTTTGCGAAAATTGTTCACAAGCTCTCTGTTTGATCAGGGCACCATATGTAGGGCCCGACAAAAATATCCGCAATGTGGGCATGGTTTTTTAACTTTTGAACTACTCCCTCCTACTCATATTAGTTGATTTAGATTTGTCTAGATATAGATGTATCTAACGCTAAAATATATCTAGATACATCCATATCAAGACAAATCTGAGGCAACTAATATGGGTCGGAGGCTTGTGGGAGCTTGTAGTCGTCCATGGCGACTCAACCTGGTAGCGGCAAGGGCACGGAGGATCCCTTGTCGCCTCGTTCGGCTAGGGTTTTGATGGAAGAAGCGTTGGGAAAATTGGACATCACGGAAGAGGAGGCAACCCCTCTCATGCTGGATGATGGTGAGGGTGAAGGAGTCAAACAGAAGTGGTCGTTGGCTGGTAAAGTTCTTTTCAGAAATACCTTTCATATCGAGACGATCAAAAGTGCCTTGAGGCTTGCTTGGGGTAACCCAAAAGGGCTTGATTTCTGCTCAGTCGAAGTCAATATGTTTGTGGCAGATTCCGATTCTCAGCGAGATCGAGATCGCGTCAAGATGGGTTCACCGTGGCATGTGACGCATAATGTTGTTGTTCTAGAAGAGTTCGTGGATCATATGCGTCCATCAGAGCTCAAATTTGACAAGCTTCAGATCTGGATCAGAGTTATTAACCTTCCGTTTAATTTGATGAATGAGCCATGGGGGAAGGCGATTGCCAAGCAGATTGATAAAACTGCATCATCGGTGCAAATAGACCCCGTGGGAGGTTTTCTGAGGGCTAGGATCACTATTGATGTGAATAAGCCCTTGAGAGGCATACTGATTGATTCAGCTAAGAGAAAGAGCACGGATTGGTATGAGATCCAATATGAACAAATTTCGCACTTTTGTTTCTCTTGTGGTCGTCTGGGACATTCTGATATGTTCTGTCCGGTGCCGGGTACTCATGACGGCAATGGTAACTTTCCCTTTGGGCTGGAGCTACGGGCGGATGATAGGAAGAAGGCATATTCAGCTGACAATTCCTCTAGAGAGAATCAGTTCTCTCAGAATAGTAACGGTGCATCACACACCTCAAGTTCAGTTGCTGAGCCGGGAGTAGAAGTGACCTCCCCAGAAAAGAAGAGAACACTTAATAAAAGAAAGGGGGTGCACAATCAGCAGGTCTATAGAAGAGTCGAACCCCATGTCCTTTGAATAATCAGGTGGGTGGTGGGATCTCAGGGAAGGGGCAAATGCTACTCTGCTGGAAGAGGTGGATCATTTGACAGAGGAGGAACCTTTGAAGAAGAAAAAACCTACTCCATCCAACTCAGATAATTCGGCAACGACTGTGGTGCAGCCATGCCCGTCCAAATGCGTTGTGCAAGTTTGACCTGCCGAGGGAATGGGAACCAAGAGGCAGTTCGAGAGCTTCGTAGCTTGACGAGGAAGTAAGAGCCCACTCTTCTCTTTGTCATGGAGACAAAGATTAGAGGGAAACGTGTTGAAAGCCTGAAGAACACACTTGGTTTTATAGGCTGTTTTGCGGTGGACAGTGACGGTCTCAGCGGTGGTGTTGGGTTGTTCTGGTCCAGGGATGTGATGGTTCAGATTGAGAATTTTAGTCTTAATCATATAGGTGCAATGATACAAAAAGCAGACCGCTGTTCGCCGAAGTGGCGGTTCACGGGATTTTATGGCGAGCCACGAGCCGAAAATAGACATCACAGTTGGCGCTTTCTTCGTACGTTGCATGCTGTTAATTACGGCGCTTGGCTCTGTATGGGAGATTTTCATGAGACCCTTTACGGGACAGAGCATTTCAGTAGAGCTCCCAGATCGGAGGGGCAGATGCGAGCTTTCCGCGAGACGGTGGAGGACTGTGCTCTACAAGACCTTGGATGGACGGGAGTACCATTCACATGGGATAACAAGCAGGCAGGGATAAGGCGGGGATAGCTAATGTCGAGGCAAGAATTGATAGGGCCCTCGCCAATGCCGAGTTCGTGCAGCGATTTGAACATGTACATGTACATCACATTAGTACACTTGAGTCAAATCATTGCCTTGTGCTAGTGGAATTCAGAGATGATCCGAATCTTCTTAGAAAGCAAAGACCAGAGCAGTTTCAGTATGAAAACCTATGGTAGACACACTTAGATTATGATAAACTTGTGTCTGAGTCTTGGCAAAAAAAGTGACAACCATGGGTTACAAGGAATTGTGGATTCGTTGAGTTCCTTACAAAAAGAACTTGAACCGTGGAGTGCAAGAGAGTTTGGGTGCTTAGCAAAGAAAGTGAGAAAATTACAGGAGAAGCTGGACAAGCTAAGGTGCCAATCTGTTGGTCGTGGACCAACACAAGAGGAGAAGAGTATCGGGAAACAACTCCAGGAAGCGCTACGTCATGAGGAAATCTGGATGCGGCATACCTCGGAGATTATCACTTTGCGGCCCGAAAGTTGGGGTGTACAGGCAACCCGGTACCCAAGTTCCCTGAAATCAGCCGGGATGACTACAGTTGGTGTGCCAAATACTTAGAGGGTCTTTTTCGGCACGAATTTAACTTTACGTTTCAATATAAAAAATCAGGCTAACGGGCGTCAAGTTGGGCCCCCCTGTCAGTTCGCCGTTATGTCGCTCCCGTCGCTTAGGCGGGGTGGCTGTCACGTAGGCTTGCAGCATTGGCATGGTGGATAGGACAACACCCCTACCTAGTGTATTGACGTGACAAAATAGGGCCCATGTATCGGTGTTATAATTATTTTTTGTTTACTCAGAAGATGGAACGGCCACCGCCACGCGTCTCTCCTTGTACTTCCGTCCTAATCGTTAACCCCTACCATAAAAGCGCATTGACGGTTCCACCGTTCCCCTGCCTCACAAAAACCACTCTTCTTCTTCCTGTCATCTACTATCTTTTTCCCGTCTTCTCCTTGCTGCCATAGAAGATCTACGCACTCTAGAGACAAGCTTCACTACCCATGACAACGAGAAGATAGACGTTGTCTACACCAACAAGGAGGAGACAGTGGTGCGTGTCCTGAGGATGTACGAGGGTTGGCTTGGGATAGACGAGGACAAGTTTATGGGATTGGACCTCGAGTACACCCTGGAGCACCCACATGAAGGGAGTGAAGTCGCCGTCGTTCAACTTGCCATGCGGAAACACGTCCTCGTCTACCACCTCTCCCGGTTTGTAGATCTGCTCTCTGTAGCTAACCTCTTTTAGGGTTTTCTCCTCTTGTTCTTTATCCACTTGCTCATCTTGCAACTACTGGATTTTACTTAGGACCAAATAAATTAGGGTTTGCCTATGTCTCAATTGACTGAGATTTTCTTTAGTCTCAATCACCTAAGAAAAGTGCAACCGTAGTTAAAAGAAATGTGCAACTCGTTCAGTCGACTAAGAAATAGCAAAACTGAATAAATTATTACAATACAATGTTGAGAGTCTTGATCTTGCATTTACTAAACTTTTCAAAATTATATTGAGATGATGATCTTGCATTGACAAAATATTTGTAGTTACAAATTTTGGTGATGACAAACTACATACTTTCAGGAATGACAAGAAATGTCCGGCGCCATGCAAGTTCCTTGAAAACAAGGGAATTGTTTTCTGCACTGTCGACACAACAACTGATTTGTCGAAATTGTATCAAGAGGAAATTATAATTCCTATGTACAACTGGATCGATATTCAGCGTCTTGTCAAGATCTTAGGAGGCTCGAAGAAGGATGGAATGGAATTTCTCGCAACTAGAATCCTCGATGAGTCGTACGACAAAATGAAGGAAGATTTCCCTATGGATAGGCACGATTTCTGGGACGAGTGGCCGTTGTCTGATATAAACCCGAAGTATGCAACCATAGATTCTTACGTGACCTACCAGCTGTACAAGAAGATCCATTATTTTCTACGTTACCTCGTGTTTTGCCCTATTTGCAAGAGGGAAGACGAGCTTAGGGGAGCCCTTTGTAGAAAATGCAGAATAGCTGAGTTTGAAGTTGAATATGCAAAGAAATTGGCTGCATCTGAAGCAGCTGACAGAGAGGCTGCAGAAGCAGCTGAAAGAGCTTGCAGCTAAAGAAGCAGCTGACAAAGAGGCTGCAGCTGAAGCGGCAAACAGAGAGGTGGCATCTTCTAGCGGCAACAATCAGGCCTGTGATGCACCGCTAATTGTGCCGCACGACGCTGAAGATAGGAAAGCCAAGTCAGATGCCATTTGGGACAAAGCAGTTCGTCAGATGTGGAGTACCTGGAATGATGGAAAGCGCCTCAAGTGGTCTGATGAGGAGTGAATTAAATTTTACATGTCAGTGTTATGTTTCTGTTTTGTGTAACTCAGTTAGCTTGCCAAGATGGTGTATGTGTCTTGTAGCTTGTCAAGATGGTAGCTTCTTAACTGGAAGTTTGAAAGAGTGTCCTTTTCCTCTCTCGCTAAACATATATGTTTCATTTTGCTCAAATTGGTAGCAAATCTAGAGAAGATTCTCACTTCGATATTTCATTCCCTTTTGGACCCCTTTGCCTCCGATCAGGTAGCAAATCTAGAGCAGCAAATCACACCAGGCAGAATACATTCATTCAGAAAACAAAACAAATGTAGATATAGCTGTGCGCAGTTAAATAGGATATAGCGATAGAAAGTAGGTTGCTTAACGAGGTTCGATGCATTCAGCCAGAAATAGGATATAGCTAGAAAGAAGCTACTTAGCGGCAAGGGCAGCCTCCACAGCTACAGGCACATCCTACAAGCTCCCGCGCCTCCACCATCTCCCTCTGGTGCTTCCGCCACTTCTTGCTGCCCAGTTTCTTGGACTTGGGGGCCTTGGGCCTGATTGGAGGCATGCGACCCTCTTTGATGGCCACCCGCTGGAGGTTTCGGAGGTGAATGCAGAGAGCCCGGTGTTCAGCGATGTAGGCGTTGATGTTCGCGGGCTCGGCTTTCCGCTTTTGTGGATGCTGGAGCCCGCTGCCTCTGCATGCTTCAGTAAGGTGTTCAAGACGGTGCCACCGGCAGCGCGACTCGTCAAGCAGTAGACGCCCCCTTGCGGAAGGGGCAGCTGTAGTAGGGGCCCTTGAGGAAGCCGTCGTACTTGCCGGCCCGCAGCCTCCTCAGCACCTGACGAGCCTTGGTGTGAATGGACTCGTCATTGCTGCAAACGTCGCTACTGGAAACCTATTGGAAGAAAGGGAAAATGGGGGAGTAGATGGTGTAAGAAGGTCGAGCAATCGAAATGCGAACAAGCGAATCCTAATAAACCAAGATCTAGCATCCAACGATGGGAACGGTGTTGGATAATTAGGCACAATTTGCATGATTAATTCCAGAATATTAAAGATCACAATACTAGCTAAATTTTAAATAGATTAGCCCATTATTTCTAATAAACGGTAGAAGAATCAGGGGAGGGGAGCAAACCCAAGTTACCTCCGACCATAGGTTGTCGATGCCGGTGTCATAGGGGTTCAGCGGAGCAATGTACTTATCTGGATCGTAGGTTCCCAAGAAGTGCGTGATCTGCTTGTGACCGGCGGGGGCCTCCTCGCTGGCGGGGGGCTCCTCTTCGGCGGCTCCACCGGTAGCTAGGACAGGGGCCTGGACGGGAACGGCGGCTGCCATCGATGCCTCCACTGGGGCCTGGACAGGGACAGCGGTTGCTTTCAACGCATCGAGTGGGACCGGCGAGGAGACGGGGGCCTCCTCGCCGACGGCCACGGAGGCGACGATGGCCACCTTATCCCCCTCGGCCATCGTCGGCACGGACGGGGTATTCTCGAGAGTTTGCGGATCTTGGTGGGACAGTGGAGAAGGTTGCGTGGGGATAGTGAGTGAGAGTGAGAGTGGGTGTGCAAAGAGGGGCTCTAGAGTTAAGGTGGATAGAAGCAATGCACGTTTCGTTGCACCACCGTGCAACGCGCCGCGCAGTCGACTGCACCGTGCACCGCGACACGCGCATGGTACGTCACGTTTTTTCCCGGGCCATGCATGGCAGTTCTGTATTGAGCCGCATGCAAAGGGCACATACACAATTTCTATGCAAAGCGTCCTCTTTCATGCATTGGTGTTCAAATAGTTTGGTTTGGTTTGGAAAAGAGTAGGAAAGTTCATACTTATGTGGTAAAAAGAGCTCGATTTTGACTGTGGCCTATGCTTTGTCATGCCATGCTTGATATTGTTTTGGCTTTATGCTTAGTATTCTTTGCTGTAGCATGACTTGTTATAAACAATTGAGATTGCTTAATGTGCTTTGGATGAATCATGCGTTGTTTTAGCATATTAAAGCATAGTATAGTGGTATTCTCCTTTGATGCTTTATTTGGGATGACTTGGCGCATGCTCACACCATGTTATGACTATCCAAAGTCACCATAGCCTTTATGATCCTTTAGATTTCAACTTGTAGTATCACTTTATGCTTTGATCAATGATGTTTTATCGCTCTGCATGATTATGGCCATTATTGCTCTCTTAGTTTGTCGCTCCTAGTCTTTTGCTACCCTCCACAACAAAGTATGAGTTCCACTCATGCATCCAACTCCCTAAACCAAGTTATTCCAAAGAGTCCACCATACCTACCTACTAGCTTATGCTATTCCAAGTATATTCATACTTTTATTTACCTTCCACTTGTTATGAGAAAACTAATGATTAAAGCTCTCACGAACTTGATGGGACACTTTACTTTATTGCCTCTAATAAACTTGAACCATTGGGTCCTTCTTTGTTGCGTATATGCTTGTGCTTTATAAGTTGAAATTTGTAGAACCATGTACCATGGGGAACGCTTTCAACATTGCACTTGTACTTTGTACCCCGTTGATATCATGTTCTTTTGCTTACGGATCCCGGCGGTGTGAAATAAAAGTGGAACTTGTAAGATCACAGAGTTTGTATGTGTGTTAGAGAAACGCCTGGGCCGCTAGCCTAAGCCATGCCAAATCATGGTGGAAACTTGCAGCATCACCATAATGAGCACTCTATGAAGCATCCTCAATAAAAACCTATGCAAATAGCAAATAAAAAAATCGCTGAGATGCTCATTGTCTGCTTGCCTTGTCATTTTGATTATGGGAAAGCTCCCGTATCATGTGCAAGGGGTACCCCGTTGGCGGTTCTTAATGATACACATATACTTACAATTACAAGAGCTTACTCATGACTGAAGTTGAGTAGCATGAGGATCGGTCTTCGTAAGTAAGGGGCATGAGATTTCGGTTTATAACTTGTCAAGCATATCCTCTTAGTTTTGTCACTTTAACCTTAATCACCTTCAAGATGCTTATGATAGGGGCAATGAGAGCTGAAAACTACAAGTACCATAATTTTTGGAAGCTCTTTATGAGACTTGAATCCCTACTTCCTTTTACAAAAGGCCTTTCTTCCACCATTATATTGAGTCTCCACCTTCTATCTTTATGCACCTACTTTGAGAGCATAGTGGCCATTCTTAGTTCTATGTGCATTATCCCAAGACTAGTTGATTGTTGCATACTTTGATATTGCTTGTTTTAAACTATTGTATCTAGTCACTCTTACGAACTTTGAAGGTGTCCTATGCATTTATATTTGCTACTCTATTGAGGGACAAGCTGAATACTATTATGCTATGTTTTCTTCCTGTGAAACAAACAAACGTCTTGCAAAGCATTGTTATTCATGAATCTTTTGTTTGTGCCTTTTCATGTTGCATCATAGTTTCTTTGCTTATTGCTAGAACTTTGTCTTTCATGTTATGATTGAAGTACTATGATCCCAGCTTTGAATGTCTTGCAAATACTTTGATCAAGTCTTTAATGGTGCATGTCACCTTAAAAATTATTCTTTCTTTTTATCACTTACCTACTCGAGGATGAGCAGGAGTTAAGCTTAGGGATGTTGATACATTGCAAATGTATCTATAATTTTTGATGTTCCATGCTTGGTTTTTATCCACTTTCTTGTGTTTTGTTCCAACTTTGGAGTACTTTTCATATGATTTCTTGGACTAACCTATTAACAAGAGCCATAGTGCCAGCTGCCTGTTTTCTGCTGTTTTTGGTTCCTGGAAAGTTAGAAAATGAATAATCTCGGAATTGGACAGGACAAAAGCCAAAGTGCCTATTTTTCCGGAAGTGATCAAGTGCCAGAATACGAGACGGAGAAGGGCCAGGGAGCCACCACACCACCTGGCCGCGTGGCTAGGTCTGGCCCACGCCAAGGGGTGGTGTGGCCGCTCCTGGCCCCCCCTCGGCCTCTCCTTCCACCTGTATATTGCTCTCGGGACGAAAACCCTAAGTACCCAATCAAAAATCCACGAAAGAGTCTATAGCCGCCGTCATCTCCATCCCTAGATCGAGAGGGATCTGAAGCTCTTCCCGGCACCCTGCCGGAGAGGGGAATTCACCCTGGTGGCCTTCTTCATCACCATGCAAGCCTCCGGTGTGATGCGTGAGTAGTTCATCCTTCGACTACGGATCCATGTAGTAGCTAGATGGCTGGTTCTCCTCCTTTGTGCTTTCATGTTTAGATCTTGTGAGCTCCGTTCATGATCAAGATCATCTATTTGTAATTCATACATGTTGTGTTTGCGGGGATCCAATGGATATTGAGATGCTATTTCAGATTGATTATTGATTCTATCATGTCTTTGTTATTTGAGATCTTGCATGCTTTCCGTTGTTAGTAGCTATCTTGGCCAAGTAGATGCTAGCAACTCCAAGGGTTAGTATTTATGCTCGATAGTGGGTTCATGCCTCTGGTAATCTGGGGAAGTGACAGAAATCTCTAAGGTACTAGATGTGTTGTTGCTACTAGGGAGAAAACAACAATCCTTTGTTCATAGAACAATCATATTGTTTACTTTACACGCAGTTCGTAAAGCAATAAGTTGTTGCTTGCAACTTAATACTGGAGGGGGTTCGGATGATAACCTGAAGGTGGATTATTAGTCATAGATGCAGTTGGATGGCGGTCTATGTATTATGTTGTAATGCCCAATCAAGTCTCAAAGGAGTCAAGATCATTAGTATATGCATGTATTGCTTTCTCGGTGTTTGTCAATTGCCCCGCTGTAATTTGTTCACCCAGCATGTTATCTATCTAAGGAGAGCCACCTCTAGTGAACTATGGATCCCGGTCCTTGTCTTTTACATACAATCTACAATCTTTTACTTCTTTGTGTTTACTTTCTGCAAAATTTTACTTCTTTCCATTCGATACGTTTAATCCTTTGTTTTCCACAAAACACGGGGAGATTGAGAACCTCATCGCAAGTTGGGGACAAACTTCTGTGGTTGTTTTGTGCAGGTCTCCACGTTGCTACTAGCACTGGTAGTGCGCCCTGCCAAAGCTCAGCTAGTAACACCTTTGGGGTGTTTCCTTGCTCCTACTGGTTCGATTAAACCTTGGTTTGATAACTGAGGGAAAACTTACTGCTGTGCTCATCATACCCTTCCTCTCAGGGTTCCCAATGAGCTCTACGTCGAAAGTTGAGCGCATTACTCGTCAAGCAGTAGGCAATCCCCTTGCGGAAGGGGCAGCTGTAGTAGGGGCCTGTGAGGTAGTCGTCGTACTGGCCGGCCTGCAGCCTCCTTAGCACCTGACAAGCCTTGGTGTGAATGGACTCGTCATATCTACAGACGTCGTTGCCGGAAACCTATTGAAAGAAAAGGAAAATGGGGGAGTAGATGATGTAAGAAGATCGAGCAATCAAAATGCGAACAAGTGAATCCTAATAAACCAAGATCTAGCATCCAACGATGGGAACGGTGTTGGCTAATTAGGCACAATTTCCATGATTAATTCCAGAATATTAAAGATGACAATACCAGCTAAATTTTAAATAGATTAGCCCATTATTTCTAACAAACGGTAGAAGAACCAGGGGAGGGGAGCAAACCCTAGTTACCTCCGACCATAGGTCGTCAATGTCGGTGTCGTATGGGTTCAGTGGAGCGATGTACTTATCTGGATCATAGGTGCCCAAGAAGTGCGTGATCTGCTTGTGACCGACGGGGGCCTCCTCGCCGGCGGGGGGCTCCTCTTTGGCGGCTCTATCGGTAGCTGGGACGGGGGCCTGGACGGGACGGCGGCTGCCATCGATTCCTCCACTGGGGCCTAGACAGGGACAGCGGCTGCTTTCAATGTGTCGAGGGGGACCGGCGAGGAGACGGGGGCCTCCTCGCCGGCGGCCACGGAGGCGACGATGGCCACCTTATCCTCCTCGGCCATCGCCGGCGTGGACGGGGTATTCTCGGGAGTTTGCGGATGTTGGTGGGACAGTGGAGAGGGTTGCATGGGGACAGTGAGCGAGAGTGGGAATGGGTGTGCGGAGAGGGGCTCTATAGTTAAGGTGGATAGAAGCAAGGCACGTTTCGTTGCACCACCGTGCAATGCGCTGCGCAGTCGACTGCACCGTGCACCGCGACACGCGCACAGTACGTCATGTTTTTTCCCGGGCCATGCATGGCAGTTCTGTATTGAGCCGCATGCAAAGGGCGCACACACAATTTCTATGTACGTAGTTTGACACGGCCCTAAAATTGGCAATTGAGAGACGCTGCGTAAAAAATGGGATATGTCTTATTAAAATCAAGTGTCAATAAATTGCAGCTGTCCATCGACGACCGTGCACTCGATGACGCATGCGTTGTGGCGTAGTAGTAGCAGTAGTAGGCTTTTCAGACTTGATTAAACATGACATGACCGCTCGACGACGTTTTCCATGGACGGCATCGTGTTCCTTCTTGTAGAAGTCTCGCTGAGGGAGACGTCCGTGCTGTCTCACGATGTACTGTGAAGGGCACGACGTGTGCAACGATCATTGTTGGATCGCACAGAATCAATGGTTGGTGTGCACGATCCGCGTGACAACTGTGATAACCAATCAGGGAGTAGCAGACAGGGTGAGCACATATTTGTGCTTCTATGAAAGATAGAGACGGGGACGCAAAACTAAGTAGTACCACATAAAACCAAGGGCGATACTAGTAGTATAAAAATGGAAAGTGAGTTTCTTGTACAATGAAATACATCGTGGCATACATCAAATTATGCCAAGATAGATCCACTAGAGTTCATTGGATGTGTGTTCTTCTCATAAACCACGTAAGGATCCAATAGAGTCATTGGATGTGTGTTCTTCTCACAAACCACATATCACCAGTGTCATTGCATGTGTGTTCTTCCCACAGACCACACATGGATCCACTTGTGTCATTGCATGTGTGTTCTTCTCACAAACCACACATGGATCCATCAGTGCCATCGCATGTCTGCTCTTTTCATGAACCACGGCTAGAGTCATTGCATGTGTGTTCTTCTCACAGACCACATATCACATGTGGCATTGCATGTGTGTTCTTCCCACATACCACACATGGATCCACCAGTGTCATTGCATGTGTGTTCTTCCCACAGACCACACATGGATCCACCCAGTGTCATTGCATGTGTGTTCTTCCCATAGACCACACATGGATCCACTAGAGTCATTGCATGTGTGTTCTTCCCATGAACCACACATGGATCCACTAGTGTCATTGCATGTCTGCTCTTTTCATGAACCACAGCTAGAGTCATTGCATGTGTGTTCTTCTCACATACCACATATCACCGGTGTCATTGCATGTGTGTTCTTCCCATGAACCACACATGGATCCACTAGTGTCATTGCATGTGTGTTCTTCCCACAGACCACACATGGATCCACCAGTGTCATTGCATGTGTGTTCTTCCCATGAACCACACATGGATCCACCAGTGTCATTGTATGTCCGCTCTTTCCATGAACCACAGCTAGAGACATCGCATGTGTGCTCTTTTCATGAACAACAGCTAGATTCATTGCATGTGTGTTCTTCTTACAAACCATATCATGAACCACACCCAGTGTCATTGCATGTGTGTTCTTCTCACAAACCACACATGGATCCACCGGTGTCATTGCATGTATGCTCTTCTCATTAACCACCGCTAGAGTCATTGCATGTCTGTTCTTTTCACAAACCACATATCACCAGAGTCATTGCATGTGTGTTCTTCCCATGAACCACACATGGATCCACTAGTGTCATTGCATGTGTGTTCTTCTCACAAACCACACATGGATCCACCCAGTGTCATTGCATGTGTGTTCTTCCCATGAACCACACATGGATCCACCAGTGTCATTGCATGTCTGCTCTTTTCATGAACCACAGCTAGAGTCATTGGATGTGTGTTCTTCTTACAGACCACATATCACTAGTGTCATTGCATGTGTGTTCTTCCCAAAGACCACAAATGGATCCACCAGTGTCATTGCATGTGTGTTCTTCTCACAAACCATATCATGAACCACACCCAGTGTCATTGCACACTAGTAGAAAATGGGCCTTTGGTTCGGGCCACTAGTCCCGGCCGTGGCTGGGGCCGGGACTAATGGCCCGAACTAGACGGCCCGAGGAGGCCGAGGTACTTTGTCCCGGTCCGTAAGGAACTATTAGTCCCGGTTTGAGATACAAACCGGGACAAATGAGTCTGGGCCGGTGCGCGTGCTCCTGGCAGAACCTTTAGTCCCGGTTTGTATCTCAAACCAGGACTAATGGCCCGGCCCTATATATATGCACCCTGCCCTCCACTCTCTCCTGTTTTTTTTCCTATGTGAGAGGTGGGTATAACTTTGTGCTAACTTTTTTTCTTCATATGCACTAGAGGTGTTCGGTGAAATGCCTGTTAGAGCGATGCCACTTGAGTTCACACAAGACAAAATATGATATGAGGTGCCAGAGCGACACTTAAGGTTTCTCCTCTTTGTTTTGAAGTGTCCTAAAAGGATAGCAACTATTTTCTCGTTTTGACCGCGCGGTACTAATTTAAGCATCGTGATTGCGTTTGATATATATGCATGGTTGTATGATGCAGATGAGCCACCCATGGATGTACGGTGACCGACGCTCTGACGCTTACAGAGAAGGCGTGCGTTCTTTTTGCCTTGTGGCCGAGGCGAACAAGCGGCGGGATGGTTTTATGTGTTGTCCATGTGTTGAATGTCGGAATGAGCAAGCTCACACTTCCTCAAGAGTCATTCAGAGCCACCTGCTTCGGTCCGGTTTCATGTCCGGCTATAATGTTTGGACCAAGCACGGAGAAAGAGGGGTTATGATGGAAGACGGCGATGAAGAAGAGAACGATGATGACAACTACCGATCTATGTTCCCTGAATACGATGATACCGCAGTTGAAGATAATGAAGAAGAAGGGGGTGAAGAACGGGAACCAGATGAGCCCGTTAATGATTTTGGTCAGGTCATTAGTGATGCAAGGCGAGACTGCGACACGGAAAAGGAGAGGTTGCAGTTCGAGCAGATGTTACAGGACCACAACACATTGCTGTATCCAACTTGTGAAGATGGCCAGAAGAAGCTGGGTAGCACACTGGAATTGTTGAAGTGGAAGGCAGAGACCGGTATGACTGACTCGGGATTTGAAAAGTTGCTGGTAATAATGAAGAAGCTGCTTCCAAGAAATAACCAATTGCCCTCCAGTACGTACGAAGCAAAGAAACTTGTCTACCCTCTAGGATTAGACGTGCAGAAGATACATGCATGCCCTAATGACTGCATCCTCTACCGCGGTGAGAAGTACGAGAATATGGATAAATGCCCGGTATGCACTGCATTGCGGTATAAGATCAGAAAAGATGACCCTGGTGATGTTGAGGGCGAGCCACCCAGGAAGAGGGTTCCTGCCAAGGTGATGTGGTATGCTCCTATAATACCACGGTTGAAACATTTGTTTAGAAATAAAGAGCATGCCAAGTTGTTACGATGGCACATGGAAGACCGTAAGAAAGACGGGATGTTGAGGCACCCTGCTGATGGTCGACAGTGGAGAAAAATCGAGAGAGACTTCCCGGACTTTGCTGGTGACGCAAGGAACTTATGGTTTGGTCTAAGTACCGATGGCATGAATCCTTTTGGGGAGCAGAACTGCAGTCACAGCACCTGGCCCGTGACTCTATGTATCTACAACCTTCCTCCTTGGTTGTGCATGAAGCGGAAGTTCATTATGATGACAGTGCTCATCCAAGTCCTGAAGCAACCTGGCAATGACATTGATGTGTACCTAAGGCCATTAGTTGATGAAATTCTACAGTTGTGGGCCAAACCAGGTGTACGTGTGTGGGATGAGCACAAACAGCAGTAATTTGACCTACAAGCGTTGTTGTTCGTAACCATCAATGATTGGCCTGCTCTTAGTAACATTTCAGGATAGACGGACAAAGGATACAATGCATGCACGCACTGTTTAGATGAGACTGAAGTATATATCTGGATAAATGTAGAAAGAATGTGTACCCGTACAATCGTCGTTTTCTTCCGCCCAGTCATCCCTTAAAGAAGAAATGCAAGCATTTCAATGGCAAGGCAGAAACCCGGACGAAGCCTGTCCCCCGTAGTGGTGCTAATGTATTTGGTATGGTCAAGGATTTGGATGTAATCTTTGGAAAGGGTCCTGGAGGACAACCTGTTCCGAAAGACCCCATTACCGGACACGCACCCATGTGGAAGAAGAAATCTATATTTTGGGAGCTACCCTATTGGAAAGTGCATGAGGTCCGCTCTGCAATCGATGTGATGCACCTGCCGAAGAATCTTTGCGTGAATATTCTAGGCTTCCTAGGCTTGTATGGGAAGTCAAAAGATACCCCGGCAGCACAGGAGAACCAGCAACATCATAAAGGACGAGACGGCAAGCATCCAGAGCAGTTTCAAGGGCTTGCCATCTATGCTCTTACCAAAGAAGAGAAGGAAATCTTTTTTGAAGTCCTTTTCAGTATCAAGGTCCCGTCTGGCTTCTCGTCGAATATAAAGGGAATAGTAAATATGAAAGTGAAAAATATTCAAAACCTAAAGTCTCATGACTGCCATGTGCTTATGACACAATTGCTTCCGGTTGCATTGAGGGGAATTCTACCAGAAAATGTTCGACTAGCCATTGTGAAGGTATGTGCATTCCTCAATGCAATTTCTCAGAAGGTAATCGATCGAGAAAGTCTATCAGGGTTACAGATTGATGTGGTCCAATGTCTGGTCAGCTTCGAGTTGTTGTTCCGACCATCCTTCTTCAATATTATGACGCACCTCCTAGTTCACCTAGTCGAAGAGATTAGAATTCTCGGTCCTGTGTTTCTACACAATATGTTCCCCTTCGAGAGGATCATGGGAGTCTTAAAGAAATATGTTCATAACTGTGCTAGGCCAGAAGGAAGCATCTCCAAGGGCTATGGAACAGAGGAGGTCATTGAGTTTTGTGTTGACTTTCTTCCTGACCTTAAGCCCATTGGTGTTCCTAAATCTCGGTATGAGGGGAGGATGACTGGAAAAGGCACACTAGGAAGGAAATCAATGGTATGTAGGGACGGGCATTCTTTCACTCAAGCACACTACACAGTTCTACACAATTCCACCGTGGTGGCTCCGTATATCGAGAAACACAAGAATATTCTACGCTCTGAAAACCCGGGGAAGCCTGAAACCTTGATTAAAGGGGAACACGAGAAGAATTTTGGCAATTGGTTGCAGACACATCTCATGAATAACACCACTGTTGGAGATGAGTTGTACTCGTTGGCCAGGTTACCATCTTCGACTATATGTACTTTCCAAGGGTACGAGATAAATGGAATACATTTTACACGATCACCCAAGATAAAAAGAGCACCAACCAAAACAGTGGTGTCCGCTTTGATGCAACAAATGACAATGGGCAGAAGGACACATATTATGGGTAAATAGAGGAGATATGGGAACTTGACTATGGACCTACTTTTAAGGTCCCTTTGTTTCGGTGCAAGTGGGTCAAGCTGACAGGAGGAGGGGTACATGTAGACCAAAAGTACGGCATGACAACAGTGGATCTCAACAATCTTGCGTACATGGATGAACCATTCATCCTAGCCAACGATGTGGCTTAGGTTTTCTATGTGAAGGACATGTCTACCAAACCGAGAAAAAGGAAAGATAAGCAAAAGAGTACAGAATACGATGAGCCAAAGCGCCACATAGTTCTTTCAGGGAAAAGAAACATCGTGGGAGTGGATGACAAGATAGACATGTCAGAAGATTACAATAAGTTTCATGAAATTTCGCCCTTCAAAGTGAAAACTGACCCAAGCATCCTGTTAAATGATGAAGATTCTCCATGGCTACGGTGCAGAAGAAAACCACAACACTAGATGTTGGTGATGTGTAATAATGTATTAAACCTTTGAGACATAAAGGTCCCCTTTCATGTAATACATCTTGCTCAATTAAACTAGACGTTGACGACCGGGTTCTGAGCCACGGGAGGTGATCACCCAAAGAGAAGGAACCATCACAAGAGAAGGAACCCAGCACAACTGAAAATTAAGATACATAGCACAACTAAAAATTAAGAAACATGCCTAATGTTGGAGTGATTCAGTCATGCTCCTGCCTAGTCCTGTAATACGCGCCACTGTAGTGTCGTAGTCGCCGGCGCCATCATCGCTGTCGTCGTCGGGGTCGTCGTAGTCGAACCTTGAAGGTTGGGCACGCGTGGGCTGGACTTGAGGGTACCGCAGGCGGGGGTTATTGCCGGTCGTGTTGTAGGCCATGACACTCTAGAGAGTCCGGCCACGCCACCACAGCCGACGGCCGGCCTCATTGAAGTTCGAAGGAGGTGGGTCGTCCTCCTCGTGCCTGGCGAGCACCCTCTCATGCCGATTGATGAAGAAGGCTTCCCAAATTGGGAAATAGTTGGGATGCCAGTTGGGATTCCTCCGCTGCTCTGGCGTGAGCTTGAGGTAGTAGTGGTTCGTGATGGCCATCCGGCGCTCCACACCTAGAGGGACAGGAGGGACCGGCACGCCTCCGACGCTCAGCATCCAGCCGGTGGGGACGCGGTAGCCCGGTGGGCAGGGGTAGTTCGAGGCGCAAAGCGCCTCCGCCTCCCGGGTGGTTAGAGATACGCTGGAAGCCATGGGAAGAGAATGATGAGTCTAGATGTGATATGTAAATGGAGGCCAAGCGTACATATATATACTGAAAAAATGGCGGGAAGACAGAGGTGGGAACCGGTTGAAAGCGCGGGAACGCAGTGGCGCGGGAAACTTTCATCCCGGGTGGGGGCTCAAACCGGGACAAAAGATGGGGGGCCTTATCTGGGGGAGGCTTATCTGGGAGGCCCTTATCTGGGGGGTGGCTAACCTTTAGTACCGGCTGGTGGGTGCAACCGGGACTAAAGGTGGTTTTTGTGTCATCTAACAAAACTATCGGTGGGATAAGGACGCGTGGGTAACCTTTAGTACCGGCTGGTGGGTGCAACCGGGACTAAAGCTCTCAGCAGGATAAGGACGTGCGGGTGGACGCACTACTCGATGAGATAAATCATGTAGGGCACGACGCCCTGTCGGAGGAAGAAGACAAAGTAGAAGCGGCGCCGTGCCTATAAAAGGAGCATCGATACGCCATGGAAAGCAACTCAACAAGCCAACATGGATGGAGAGTTTCATCCCCATGGATGGAGGAAAGGGTTGGGAAATCTCCCGTGGCGGAACTTCCTGAAGATGCCCTTGGTGCACACGCCCTATGGCATCTTCGGAAGTACCGCCTCGGAAAATATTTTCCTGCCAGCCCGTGAAAGACTCCATCTCCGCCTCCCTGGGGTTAGAGGTATGGTGGAAGCCATGGGATAGAGTGGAGAGAGGCGGCAGATATGAGTCTAGATGTGCTATGGCAACGACCAAGCCTACATATATATAGTGAGAAATGGCAGGAAGTCAGAGGAGAGAAGTCTAAACCCTAAACCCTAAACCCTAAAGGGGCTACCCTCATACAGAGAAAGCTATAGGGGTAGACGTCCGGGGCCCCCGGTCTAGGGTTTCGCCGGAGGAAGACCACCGGAGCATTGGAATCACATGAAAATGGAAAAATGGTTAATAGTTTGACTAGTTAGAATAATTATTTTATAAAACAGAAAATGGATTTGAATCATTTATTCAAATGCAAGCACTTTTTATGTCAAAAATTTAGTGAGATTCAAAAATATGCAAAATATAATAGTTAATGCATTTTTAAATTGGAAATGGCAAAATGGTTATTAGTTTCACTAGTTAGAATAATTATTTTATAAAACATAAAATAGATTTGGATTACTTATTCAAATTCAAAAACTTTTCATGTTAAAATTTTAGTGAGGTTCAAAAATATGCAAAATATAATAGTTAATGCATTTTTAAATTGGAAATGGCAAAATGGTTATTAGTTTCACTAGTTAGAATAATTATTTTATAAAACAGAAAATAGATTTGGATTACTTATTGAAATTCAAAAACTTTTCATGTTGAAAATTTTCTCAAATTCATAAGTATGCAAAAACTGTATAATTCAAATGTTTAAAAAATCTAATAGTTACAAATTGTAATATTTGAAAAATAAGGCGCCAACTTAGGCCTAGCGCGCGTAAATTTGGGCCTTTAGTCCCGGCCCAGAACACCATCCGGGACTAAAGGCTCTGCAGGCGAAAAGGCATCCAAAGCCTTTAGTCCCAGTGTGTGGCTGGAACCGGGACAAAAGACCCCCCCTTTAGTCCCGGTTCCAGCCACGCACCGGGACTAAAGGGTGGGGGGTATTTAATGCACTGCCTTCTTCCCAGGTCGAATCCATCGACCGGAGCGAGGAGCAGCACTATGCCGCTAGGCTGCCGAAATACCTCGCCGCCTCTCCGCCCGTCCGCGTACCCCGCCGTGTTGCCGCGCCGCGCCGCTGCCTCTCGAGACGCGCGCTCGTCCGCCCCGCTGCTGGGAGGTAATCCCTCCCCCCACCGCGCGCTCTGCCTCCTCTCTCCGTCCCCGGCCCCAGCGAGCCCGGGCAGCGCCCCGCGACCGCGTGCTGCGACCGACGAGCCCGGGCGGCACCCCGCGACCGGCGAGCCCGGGCGGCACCCACACTGCCGGCCACTTCTTGTATTTTTTATATTAATTAAGAATTATTACTAGTAATAGATAGAATTATTACTAGTATTTCTAGTGTATGTTTTTTGTATTACTAGTATTTTTTTTGTAATAGATAGATAGAATTATTACTTGTATTACTAGTATTACTAGTATGTTTTTTGTAATAGATAGATAGAATTATTACTAGTATTTTTTGTATCTTTTTTATATTTCTAGTGTATGTTTTTTTAGTAATTTCTAGTATAGTATATATTAATTTCTAGTATAGTATATATTTCTAGTATAGTATATATTAATTTCTAGTGTATGTTTTTTTATTTCGTGTATCTTTTTTATATTGTAATATTTATTACTAGTATATAAATATAGTATATATATATGTTTGTGTATATATATTTATTACTAGTAATAATATATATAGTAGTATATTATATAGTATGTAGTATTATAGTATCGATTGAGACATACAAGCATTAGTGCTAAATAAAGATAAGCTAAAGAAATAACTAACCTAAGTCCGGTAGTGCTCGCGGGCCCCCGGACTTAGGGTTAGGGTGGTGGTGCTCGCGGGCCCCCGGACTTAGGGTTAGGGTGGTAGTGCTCGCGGGCCCCCGGACTTAGGGTTAGGGTGGTGGTGCTCGCGGGCCCCTGGACTTAGGGTTAGGGTGGTAGTGCTCGCGGGCCCCCGGACTTAGGGTTAGGGTGGTAGTGCTCGCGGGCACCCGGACTTAGGGTTAGGGTGGTAGTGCTCGCGGGCCCCCGGACTTAGGGTTAGGGTGGTAGTGCTCGCGGGCACCCGGACTTAGGGTTAATGTGATAGTGCTCGCGGGCCCCTGGACTTAGGGTTAGGGTGGTGGTGCTCACGGGCCCCCGGACTTAGGTTTAATGTGGTAGTGCTCGCGGCCCCCGAAGATAGGGTTAGGGTGGTGGTGCTCGCGGGCCCCTAGACTTAGGGTTAGGGTGGTGGTGCTCGCGGGCCACCGGACTTAGGGTTAGGGTCGTAGTGCTCGCGGGCCACCGGACTTAGGGTTAGGTTGGTGGTGCTCGCGGGCCCCCGGACTTAGGTTTAATGTGGTAGTGCTCGCGGGCCCCTGGACTTAGGGTTAAGGTGGTGGTGCTCGCGGGCCCCCAGACTTAGGTTTAATGTGGTAGTGCTCGCGGGCCCTCGGACTTAGGGTTAGGGTGGTGGTGCTCGCGGGCCACCGGACTTAGGGTTAGGGTGGTGGTGCTCGCGGGCCACCGGACTTAGGGTTAGAGTGGTGGTGCTCGCGGGCCCCCGAAGATAGGGTTAGGGTGGTGGTGCTCGCGGGCCCCTGGACTTAGGGTTAGGGCATCACTAGAATTTTGCTATTGTTTAGTATCATTGTAGCAAATTGCGTGTTCATATTATTGTTTAGTATTATTTTATGTAGCAATATTGAATGAAAAATGTTATTGTGTGCATTTTGTAGAAAACTATGGATCCAATCCAGAGAGACCTAGCACAGGAAGAAATTCTCGAGGATATGATCAACGACACCCCCCCCCATGTTGATTCACCCGAATCTCCGTCGATTTATCTGAACCCCTCCGGTAAGGGAGAGGAGGTCGACCGAAATGATCATGGAGAAGCCGACGGCTCCGGTGGTGGAGAAGCCGACAGCGAGGTATATATATGAAGTCTAGTGATCAGTAGATGCATTAACTGAGTTGTATATATATAAATTGACGAATGTTTCTTCTCTTAGGCCTCCACATCAAGCAAAAAATATTCCAAACGAGGCCCGACCAAAAAGTTGGACGCATCTACGCGTTATACAATTACGCGGGTATCACCACGGGGTGAACCGTTGGAACCCAAAAAGGCTAAAACTGTATTTAAACAACAATGTAGAGTTATGGTTAGGGATCGCATCCCGATCACCGTTCGAGAGTGGAATAAGACCAAAGGGGCGAAAGAGGGTGAGTATGTCGCCGACAGGTGCAAAGAGGGTCTTTGGAATGACCTCATGACACATTTCACCCAACCAGAATGTGAGGATGATGCCGATACAGCTGCATTGAGGAAGAAAGTCCAGCAGTGGACTCTTACGAAGACGGTCGAACTATTCAAGAACTGGAAGAAAGCATTATGGCAAAAGTATCAGAAGACGAAGACTCCTCCTAAATTTGAATGCTATCTAACGAAGAAGCAGGCTAATTGGGATGCATTTGTGAAGTACAAGGAGTAACAACCTGCTATGGAAATGTCGGAAAAAACAAGAAAAATGCCGCGATGAAGAAATATCACCATCACCTAGGGCCAGGGGCTACGCGGCTGCCATGCCTAAGTGGGATGCTAAAGAGAATGAGCTGCTTGCTAAAGGGATCACTCCAGAACCAATACGCGAAGAATGGGATCTGAGGGCAAGGAATTGGTTCCTTGGGCATGGGAGTGAGTATGACGAAAGTACAGGGGACCTTATTTGCAGTGACAGGATAAGGACACCCCGGGATACATGGCAGAAAGTGGTGAAGGAGATTAAAGCGGGGACAACAAAGTTCTGTCCCGATAGAGAGAAAGACTTGCTGACAAAGGTCCTTGGGAATGACGAACACGGAGGACGTGTACGAGGCCTTGGCCCTAGTTATATGTTGGAGATGGGGTTTCCCAAAGACAGAGATACTTATAGGAGCCGAGAGAGAGCAAAGAGGCGACAGCAGGAGCAGGAGGGAGACAGGTTCACAGAGTTGCTAGGAACACTTCGAATGCATCAGCAACAGATTGACGAACTTCGAGGAGCAGCGCGCCTGCAAGATCCTGTACTTGATATTACCGCCGTCCCATCTCAGCGGAGAAGCAACGTGGCTGAATCGGAGGTCCCTTCTGACGATGCACATATGGTAGATGGCGGTCTCGGCTACCCGGTGGATGGAATCAAGGAGCAGGCATCTTGTGAGCTCCATCAGAAGGTGAAGAACCTATCCATCAAGGTGGCGGTCGGATGTGCTTTACCTTGTCCATGGCGCACGCTGGCATGGCCGTGAGATTCCAGCTGGCTATGCTAAAGTTGTTGTGGATGAAATCGCAATGGGGTGGGACTCAATGGAGCTTGACATCCCTGGACCTGAAGGTGAGAGGACACTCGGAGAAGTACTGGGTGGTATCATTCTATGGGACAAGAACAACATCAAGCTTCCAGGATGGACGCCAAAGCCAACACCGCCTCCGAGTGGTCGCATGTCACCTTCACCTCCATCACCTCCAAGAAGCCCACCCCATGACAATGACCACCACAGCCCGAGTCCATCTCGATCTCCGCCGCAGCCTCCGATTAGTACCAAACAACGCAGCAGCCCAAAACGACAAATGTCGCCCCTCCCAAGAGTACCTCATAAGAATCTTCCCATCAGACCTTACGATCGTACTGACGAGGAAACCGACATGATCGTAAAGGCCGAATGTGTTGCGCAACTTCAAAAGAAGAAACCCAAGCCCGCCCCGATATACACCGAGAAGCAAAAGGCGTATGCACTTTCTTGTCTGAACACAAAATCGCAATATGAATTGCACCATAATCCAGATGACTATCGACGCACACTTCAGAAGGTAGTGAAGAAGAGCAAATCAAGTAGAAGTGCAAGCGGGAGCAAATCATCAGGTCAAAGTGCAACCGAGAAAAGAATGGATGTCCCCCAGCTCGGGAAAATAGGCCAAAACATCGATCCCACCCCTCCAGGTGTTATCCTATGACACTCCCCAGCAGGATATGGAAGAAGCTAAGAAGCTTGCGGCCGCTATGAATGTGACTGTTGAGGAATTGCTAGGTGCCCAGGACGACAAGTTACCCAAGGCTCAGGTAGTCCCTACATATGTCCCAGGGAAGCCTCTGGTCAGCTTTGAGCAGTTCCAACAACTGCCAACACAAATGCGGAGTTTACATAAATGGTACTTGAAAGCCGTAAATCAGGAGAGAATAATGATCGTGGCGAAAGTCCCACATGACTACTACTTCCGAGAAGAAGAGGTCCATGTTGAGTTTCCAGAACTCTTCCAGTTATACACTTTCGACGCCCTCGACAAAAGTTTCATGAGTTGCTATTGTCTGTAAGTTGTTGAATTCATTGTCTATATATAAGTTGTTCATTTTTTCAGTTGTTCAGTTCATTGCATGTAGTTATCCTAATTATATCCTTTTGTACTCTATTATTATGCAGAATGAAGATCATGGAATGTAAAAGAAGGTCAATCTTTAGTGTTGGGTTCATTCACCCAGATAAAATACATGTAAAGACGCTAACGGATAAACCCGAGGAGACGCAGGAAAACCTTCTAAGGTTTCTAACGGAGCAAAATTTATGTGACCACATACTGTTTCCTTACAATTTCGCGTGAGGGTCTTACTCTATTGTACACATTCTCCTTTGCTTACTCGATGTTAAGTGTAATTGATGAGTTACTGATGTATATATAAACATGTACAGTTTCCACTGGATTCTCATGGACATTCAACTTGATAAGGGAAGAGTTGAAGTCATGGACCCATTAAAGAGACCCCTGGAAATGTTTAGGGACATGCAGGACATGCTCTAGAGGTAATTTTCACGCTACATCGGTCTCTTTCGTTGATTTCCTAAGATATCACGTAATAAATATCTCATTCATTTTCTTTACCGGGTAGGGTTTGGAACCAGTTCAAGAGTGCGGTTACAGGTGACTTTAGTGAGAAGCTGACGTTTAAGCCGGTCTCGGTAAGTAGTACGCGCATCTCTTTACTTCTAGTTTCAATACAATTATGATGATGGATTATTATTTTGATTGAATTCTATTCTCGTAAAGTGCGCGAGGCAGCCACCGAAGACGAATCTATGTGGATTCTACGTTTGCGAGTTCATTCGCACGTTTACCAGTGAGCTGAATGATTATAGAGTCGATGTAAGCAATACATTCATAGAATTATTTTTATTACCGTCACTTTTTGTTATCATGATTGATATTCATATTGATCTCCTTTTCTTCTATAGTTCGAGAAAATGCGGGATCAGCTCCTACCAGAGCAACGCGTAGTAGAAATTGCTGAAGAACTGGCAGGATTCTTCATGAACAAGATGATAGATGACGCCGGAGAATTTAGTGTGAATAGGCGCCGATGATCCCCAACCGTGTAATTGAATAGACGGGCTCTAGTCCCGATAATTGTGATCTCCATGTGTAACTATCATGTATATATTTGTATGCTCGATCTTAAGAGAAGTTATCTTATGTATGCACGAACATGTACGGTATGTGGTAGCATAGAAAACTATTTTGAAATGAAAAAAAGGAGACAAATTGAATTCTCTGCCGCGGCAGAGAACCATTTGTCCCGGTTCGTAATATGAACCTGAAAAAATGGGGGGCACCCAGCGCCCACAGAGACAGCCACATGGATGCCCATTGGTCCCGGCTGGTAAGAGGGCCGGGACTAGTGGGTGGGCCTTTAGTCCCGCCCCTCCAGTCCCGGTTACCAGGACCGGGACTAAAGCCCCTTACGGGCCGGGACTAGAGGCCCGTTTTCCACTAGTGGCATGTGTGTTATTCTCACAGACCACACATGGATCCACCAGTGTCATTGCATGTGTGTTCTTCTCACAAACCATATCATGAACCACACCAAGTGTCATTGCATGTGTGTTCTTCTCACAAACCACACATGGATCCACCGGTGTCATTGCATGTCTGCTCTTCTCATTAACCACAACTAGAGTCATTGCATGTCTATTCTTTTCACAAACCACATATCACCAGTCATTGCATGTGTTTTCTTCTCACGTACCACATATCACATGTGTCATTGCATGTGTGTTCTTCCCATGAACCACACATGGATCCACTAGTGTCATTGCATGTGTGTTATTCTCACAAACCATGTAAGGATCCACCGGTGTAATTGCATGTGTGTTCCTCTCATAGACCACACATGGATCCACCGGTGGCATCGCATGTCTACTCTTTTCATGAACCACAGTTAGAGTCATCGCATGTCTGCTCTTTTCATGAACCACAGCTAGAGTCATTGCATGTGTGTTATTCTCATAGACCACATATTACCTGTGTCATTGGATGTGTATTCTTCCCACAGACCACACATGGATCCACTAGTGTCATTGCATGTGTGTTCTTCCCACAAACCACACATGGATCCACCCAGTGTCATTGCATGTGTGTTCTTCCCATGAACCTCAGCTAGAGTCATTGCATGCGTGTTCTTCTCACAAACCATATTATGAACCACACCCAGTGTCATTGCATGTGTGTTCTTCTCATTAACCCCACATGGATCCACCGGTGTCATTGCATGTCTGCTCTTCTCATTAACCACAGCTAGAGTCATTGGATGTGTGTTCTTTTCACAAACCACATATCACCAGAGTCATTGCATGTGTGTTCTTCCCATGAACCACACATGGATCCACCGGTGTCATTGCATGTTTGTTCTTCTCACAAACCACACATGGATCCACCAATGTCATCGCATGTCTGCTCTTTTCAGGAACCACAGCTAGAGTCATTGCATGTGTGTTCTTCTCATAGACCACATATCACCAGTGTCATTGCATGTGTGTTCTTCCCACAGACCACACATGGATCCACCCAGTGTCATTGCATGTGTGTTCTTCCCACTAACCACACATGGATCCACCAGAGTCATTGCATGTGTGTTCTTCCCATGAACCACACATGGATCCACCAGTGTCATTGCATGTGTGTTCTTCTCACAAACCACACATGGATCCACCCAGTGTCATTGCATGTGTGTTCTTCCCATAAACCACACATGGATCCACCAGTGTCATTGCATGTCTGCTCTTTTCATGAACCACGGCTAGAGTCATTGGATGTGTGTTCTTCTCACAGACCACATATCACTAGTGTCATTGCATGTGTGTTCTTACCAAAGACCACACATGGATCCACCAGTGTCATTGCATGTGTGTTCTTCTCACAAAAAATATCACGAACCACACCTAGTGTCATTGCATGTGTGTTCTTCTCACAAACCACACATGGATCCACCAGTGTCATTGCATGTCTGCTCTTTTCATGAACCACAGCCAGAGTCATTGCATGTGTGTTCTTCTCACAAACCACATATCACCGGTGTCATTGCATGTGTGTTCTTCCCACGAACCACACATGGATCCACCAATGTCATTGCATGTGTGTTCTTCCCATAGACCACACATGGATCCACCAGTGTCATTGCATGTGTGTTCTTCCCATGAACCACACATGGATCCACCAGTGTCATTGTATATCTGCTCTTCCCATGAACCACAGCTAGAGTCATCGCATGCGTGCTCTTTTCATGAACCACGGCTAGAGTCATTGCATGTGTGTTCTTCGTACAAACCATATCATGAACCACACCCAGTGTCATTGCATGTGTGTTGTTCTCACATACCACAAATGGATCCACCGGTGTCATTGCATGTCCGCTCTTCTCATTAACCACAGCTGGAGTCATTACATGTCTGTTGTTTTCACAAACCACATATCACCAGAGTCATTGCATGTGTGTTCTTCCCATGAACCACACATGGATCCACCAGTGTCATTGCATGTGTGTTCTTCTCGCAAACCACACATGGATCCACCAAGTGTCATTGCATGTGTGTTCTTCCCATAAACCACACATGGATCCACTAGTGTCATTGCATGTCTGCTCTTTTCATGAACCACAGCTAGAGTCATTGGATGTGTGTTCTTCTCAGAGACCACATATCACCAGTCATTGCATGTGTGTTCTTCCCAAATACCACAGATGGAGCCACCAGTGTCATTGCATGTGTGTTGTTCTCACAAACAATATCATGAACCACACCCAGTGTCATTGCATGTGTGTTCTTCTCACAAACCACACATGGATCCACCGGTGTCATTGCATGTCTGCTCTTTTCATGAACCACAACTAGAGTCATTGCATGTGTGTTCTTCTCACAAACCACATATCACCGGTGTCATTGCATGTGTGTTCTTCTCACAGACCACATATCACATGTGTCATTGCATGTGTGTTCTTCCCATGAACCACACATGGATCCACCGGTGTAATTGCATGTGTGTTCCTCTCATAGACCACACATGGATCCACCGGTGGCATCGCAGGTCTGCTCGTTTCATGAACCACAGTTAGAGTCATCGCATGTGTGTTCTTCCCATGAACCACAGCTAGAGTCATTGCATGCGTGTTCTTCTCACAAACCATATCATGAACCACACCCAGTGTCATTGCATGTGTGTTCTTCTCATTAACCCCACATGGATCCACCGGTGTCATTGCATGACTGCTCTTCTCATTAACCACAGCTAGTGTCATTGGATGTGTGTTCTTTTCACAAACCACATATCACCAGAGTCATTGCATGTGTGTTCTTCCCATGAACCACACATGGATCCACCGGTGTCATTGCATGTGTATTCTTCTCACAAACCACACATGGATCCACCCAGTGTCATCGCATGTCTGCTCTTTTCATGAACCACAGCTAGAGTCATTGCATGTGTGTTCTTCCCACAGACCACACATGGATCGACCAGTGTCATTGCATGTGTGTTCATCCCATAGACCACTATTGGATCCACCTAGTGTCATTACATGTGTGTTCTTCCCACTGACCACACATGATCGTAAAGACTCATTGCACGTGTGTTCTCCCATGAACCACACATGGATGTACCAGTGTCATTGCATGTCTTCTCTTTTCATGAACCATAGCTAGAGTCATTGCATGTGTGTTCTTCTCACAAACCACATATCACCGGTGTCATTGCATGTGTGTTCTTCCCATGAACCACACATGGATCCACTAGTGTCATTGCCTGTGTGTTCTTCGCACAGACCACACATGGACCCACCAGTGTCATTACATGTGTGTTCTTCCCATGCACCACACATGGATCCACTAGTGGCATTGTATGTCTGCTCTTCCCATGAACCACAGCTAGAGTCATCGCATGCGTGCTCTTTTCATGAACAATAGCTAGACTCATTGCATGTGTGTTCTTCTTACAAACCATATCATGAACCACACCCAGTGTCATTGCATGTGTGTTCTTCTCACAAACCACACATGGATCCACCGGTGTCATTGCATGTCTGCTCTTCTCATTAACCACAGCTAGAGTCATTGCATGTCTGTTCTTTTCACAAACCACAAATCACCAGAGTCATTGCATGTGTGTTCTTCCCATGAACCACACATGGATCCACCAGTGTCATTGCATGTGTGTTCTTCTCCCAGACCACACATGGATCCACCTAGTGTCATTGCATGTGTGTTCTTCCCATGAACCACACATGGATCCACTAGTCTCATTGCATGTCTACTCTTTTCATGAACCACAGCTAGAGTCATTGGATGTGTGTTCTTCTCACATACCACACATCACCAGTGTCATTGCATGTGTGTTCTTCCCAAAGACCACACATGGATCCACAAGTGTCATTGCATGTGTGTTCTTCTCACAAACCATTCCATGAACCACACCCAGTGTCATTGCATGTGTCTTCTTCTCACAGACCACACATGGATCCACCAGTGTCATTGCATGTGTGTTCTTCTCACAAACCATATCATGAACCACACCCAGTGTCATTGCATGTGTGTTCTTCTCATTAGCCCCACATGGATCCACCGGTGTCATTGCATGTCTGCTCTTTTCATGAACCACAGCTAGAGTCATTGCATGTCTGTTCTTTTCACAAACCACATATCCACGAGTGTCATTGCATGTGTGTTCTTCCCATGAACCACACATGGATCCACCAGTGTCATTGCATGTGTGTTATTATCACAAACCACGTAAGGATCCACCGGTGTAATTGCATGTGTGTTCCTCTCATAGACCACACATGGATCCACCGGTGGCATCGCATGTCTGCTCTTTTCATGAACCACAATTAGAGTCATCGCATGTCTGCTCTTTTCATGAACCACGGCTAGAGTCATTGCATGTGTGTTCTTCTTGCAAACTATATCATTAACCACAGCCAGCGTCATTGCATGTGTGTTCTTCTCGTTAACCACACATGGATCCACCAGTGTCATTGCATGTGTGCTCTTCTCATTAACCATAGCTAGAGTCATTGCATGTCTGTTCTTCCCACAAACCACATATCACCAGAGTCAGTGTCATTGCATGTCTGCTCTTCTCATTAACCACAGCTAGATCCACACGTGTCATTGGATGCATGTTCTTTTCATAAACCGTGTATGGATACTAATTAACTTGAGGAGAGCCCTAACCTTAGCGTTAGACCGAGTCTTCTAGAAGGCACGTCCTAACATAGTTGTTCTGCTTGTCGATTGTTACATACCGTCTGATCGGGGCGCTTGGACGATTGGGATGGTTTTCGTGAGATCGATCCGCGAGAAGTCTGTTCTGGTGCATGATTGGTCACTCTTGCTCTGGACAAACTGGCAACGCCGGGGGCTCCCCTGTTGCGAGTGTCACGACTCACGAGTTGAGCGGGCCATATCCCAGTGTCACGTCCCCATTACTTCTCTTCCTCCCCGTACTTCTCTTCCTTCCCCTCGAAGCCACATTCCCCACTTCACTCCCATCCTGCCGTAGCCGCAAGACGACGGCACCGCCATCCCAATCCCCTCTTCGGCAGCCACCCCCTCCCTCCCCTCTTGCCATGGGTTCAAGGGGAGACGATTAGGAAACGCATCGTGACGACAGGTACGGTGATTTTGATGTGAGTCGTCTCATCTCTATCTCTATCATCCGTGACCAGTTATCTATTTTTTGAGCCAGATCTACTCCATTTACTCATGCGCGTATGATGTGTTAGGCCAACTAGACGATGTATGACGCCGACTATCACGGTTTAGCAGATGAAGACAGTCTTCTGCTATGTAAACATGGATATGTGCCTGCTAAATTTGTAGCGTTCGAAGGACGAAACGTAGGCAGGAGGTTTCTACGGTGTCAAGGACATCGTGCAATGATGTGAGGCGGAAGTTGCGGTGTTGTCAAATGGGCAGATCCAGAGTGGCCCAAATCGATGCAGAAAACGCTGGACAAACTATGGGAAATGACTGTTGAGTTGAAAGAATCCGCATTCAGCTCACTTCTTGACAGTGTTGAGATGAAGCTATGGGAACCAGTTGACATGACCAAGCATAAGCGAGATCTCATGGGGGTGGAAGACAAGGTTAGCAAAGTCGAGAAGGAGAGGGATGCGGTGTTGGACCTGAAGGCTAAAGCAAAGCAAGAACTAACTCAAGCAAGGAAGGATCTTCACCAGGCCAAAGTCCTGAAGTTCACAACTACGAGTATTGACAAGTGCATGAGGAAAGAGGCAGAGAAACAATTGAAGCTGTGCAAGGAAGATGCTAAAAGGAAGGAGCAGACGATTCGATCCTTGCTCTCGCAGGAAGATGCGCATAGGGCTAAGATTAGGAATATCAAGGAGATGTGTGTTAACTAGTTCTATTTAGCTTAAGCCTCGTGCCTTTTTTTAAGTTGTAATAGTTGTACTTATTGACCTAGCGGTCATAACTATTGGCCCCGAAGTCCTGGGAGTAAAAAAAATGGTCGCCTGTTAATCTGTCTTAACCCTGCATTACTTCCTTTTGTCTGACCAATGCCCCTTGGATATTCCGCCTGTCGCTTCGTCGTCCTCGTGTACAAATAGGAGGCGCCACAGGTCGTCGCTTCGTCGCCCATTCCCTCGCCCTCTCCAATCTCCACTGCGCCGTCCACCCCCTCGCTCCCTCTCCAATCTCCACCGCGTTGCCATGGAGATGCCCTCGCTGAACTTCTACGAGGCGATGAAGTTCTCGTACTTCGACATCCTCGCGCCGCCGGCCGCGACGGTGCCCCACGGATGGCGCATCAGCTATGTGAGGGTGCCGGTGGCTCCGCTCCTCGTCCCTGGTGGAGCTGTGATGGAGAGCGAAATCGCGGCGCGCTGCCGCCAGATGCCCGCATGGAAGAGGGAGCTGCCCCGGTACGCGGAGGCCAGCCCGTACTGGCCGACGCTGTTCAAGAAGGACAGGAAGGCCAAGATTGGCAACCGCATCGTTTACGGGCGCGTGGTGCACCGGGATCTCCGCAACCGAAAAGGGCGGGAGAGGTTCTGGTCCATCCCTGGACGGACCAAGTTCATCGTCATCGCCGCCGCTCACCACGAAGAGGTGCTCCGTCTCGCGTAAAATGCGGAAATCGTGGAGGTTCCGTCCGACGAAGACGAGGAAGCCGGCGGCTCGGAGGACAGCGGCAGCGGAAGTGAAATTGTTGACTAGTTGGTTGAATTAATGTAGGATGTGAAATTGCACCTTTGTTTAAAAGAATTTGTGGTTGAATTAATGAAATGCCTTGATTTAGATCTCTGTCTCGATTAATTTGTGGAAGAATTTGTGATTTAGATCAATTTCTGCCTCGATTTAGATATCTGTCCCGGATTGGGAACGTGACCATGGACCAAAGACCCCTTTTCTACTAGTGTATTCTGACATTGGTGGTTTGTTTAAACGTAATCTACGTGGATTTGGCCGCATGCAAATGGCACAACCACAATTTATAAAGTGGAAGCACGTACACCCGGTTACTGGAGATCCGGGAGCTTCTCCAGATGCAGGGGATGCAGGAGCAGAGAGGCGGTGAGATAGACGGGATCAAGATTAGGCCAGAAAGTGGTACCCATTTCCTCCTCATCTGGGCATTATCGGTGAGAACATTGCTGTTTATGTTGCCACGTCGTTGTGCAGCATCTGAAATAAGTTGCTGCTTCGTGGAGTGTGGCAGCTTAAATAATTTATTTCTATGCCACTTACATTCTGTCGTATTTGGAGACCTCCTGCCCCTCAGCAATTGTGGAACCGGTGGATCCTTGTTTTCAGATAGCAGTGGCACAATCACAATTTCGGATTCAACTACTGACTCGGGCGTTTCCAAACCCTAAGTCGCGCTACATTTTACTCAGAGAACGTGGGTAGATTGTTTCGCCCAGCAACGTGCCACACACAGAGCTCCAGAATTTAACAGAATTACATATATAGGTTCAGGTTCAACACACTACTATGCATCTTCATTGCCAGCAGCCTTCTTCCACGGCCTGGGTGCCAAGCCTTCACGTCCAATGGCTTCTTCATTTCCTGCCTTGTTCCTCTTCCTCGGTGCCAATTTTCTTAGCTTCACGTACTCTGCATCACCGGGACAATGGGCACCAGAATCATGTCCATCATCATCTTTCCACTCGTTTTTAGTTTCTTCGGGCAGCAAAATGACTAACCCGGCAGTCATGTTTCTAACCTTGCGGCGCTTCTTGTCAAAGAAACAAGATTGTTGCATAACTGCCCAATATCTACAGAGTAAATAAAACAAAAATTACAATTCAGCACAAACATGCGAACCCCAAGCGACCTTTGCATACCAGGAGCTAATTGCGTTCGAGCAACCACCCTTTCCAAGAATAGAAGGGCGACTCCTAGCTGCAGCAGCTTCCACATCCAGTACATCACAATTCAGCTCAAACATGCAATCCGAAGCATACCTTTTCATCAACCCAATTAGCTGACTGTCACACGATATAGGAACCATGATGCCACGTTCATCCATGAAGCTGAACTTTGCAGTCTGCTTCGGCCATACTTCAACATGATTACGCAGAGAAGCAACCATACCAGATATAGTGCAGATTTGCGCAGGTGCTTTTTCCATCGTGAAACAATGGCTTCCATACCACTTGCCCTTGGAGTCGTACCTGTAGAGGACTACCGTAACCAGGTAAGGGGGGTCCGCGCAGATCCCACTTGACAGAAAACTGTGGACAAAATATGTTTGTCAGCGTTGGGCAAACGAACAATTTGAGGTTCAGTAGCCAGCTAGCAGTTCTAATTAGTGCGAATAGCAAAGAGAAGGGTAGCTCACCCGCTTATAGGCAGAACTTCTTCTTCCTTGATAGTAGGATCTGCCATCCTCCGAACTGCTCGGCTCGTCGGCGGCGGAGGCGGGCTAGAGCCTCGCAACGGCGGCTACGGCATGCACCATTGGAGCTCGGTATCAGCGACTGGGCGCAGCAACTTGGCCCCAGAAGTCAAATGTCCGAAGGGATCGTCCTGCCTGGAGGGTGGATTCCGATGCCGCCGGTGCTAGGGGAAAGCTGGGAATGGATTTGTGAAATTGGTCAACGCATCCAATCCACTTAGCTACTCGATTTTCCTAAGAGGTTGTCGCGTTGGCGCCCGCGTCATGGACAGATAACCGACATGTGGGTCCCGACCGTCTACTTCACGGGGCGGTTTAACGGAATGTTTGTATTTGGCAGGGTGAGATGAGTTTGCCTCGAAATGGCCCCTCTCAGTAGTTGGCGGCCCAACTTTTCGAAACTCGGTAATTTCAGGCAACTTAGGTACCGCCATGTGCTGGCCTACCAACTTTGGTACCGCAGACGAACAAGCCCCAGAGCTCGCACGTCCAATGGCTCCGGGAGGGTGACCGCAATACTGCTTACTTTCATGCACATGCGTCTTAACGTAAACGAATCAACAAAATTGCTGGTTTGAGACGACAAGATGGGACGTTTTGTGATACTGAAGAGGAAGACAAGATTGTTGTACAAGCCTTTTATCAGGAATTGTATACATCTCAAGGCTTCAATGACATGAGTGGGTTGATGGATCATGTACCGGTGCGTGTGACACCAGAGATGAATAATCTCCTTGATAAACCTTTTGGTCCCGATGAGGTATGAGAGGCACTATTCCAAATGGCGCCTCCCAAAGCTCCAAGGGTCGATGGATTTACTATTGTTTTCTTCCAACAGCATTAGGATCTTCTACAACATGCAATAGTCCCAGCCGTGTTGGATTTTCTTAATGGTGGCGAGCTCCCAGTGCGTCTTAATGACACCTCAATCACCCTGATCCCTAATGTGCATAACCCACAGGTGATCTCACAGTATCGCCCTATATCTTTATGCCCTGTTCTCTACAAGATGGCGGCAAAGGCCATCACTAATCGTGTTAGAGGCTTTCTTGATGAGATTATCAGTGAAGAGCGGAGCGCCTTCGTTCCTGGGCGTCTTATTACCGGCAATGTTTTGGTGGCGTATGAATGTGTAAATGCTATGAAACGAAGGAAGAAAGATAAAAACCTTACTTGCGCAGTGAAGTTGGACCTGATGAAAGCCTATGATTGGGTCGAGTGGCACTATTTGGAGGCAATTTTGTTAAGACTTGGATTTAGTATCACTATTACTCAGCTGATCATGAAATGTGTCACTTAGGTCAGGTTCTCTATTAGAGTTAATGGTGAACTTTTGCCCTTCTTTACCCCCTCTCGAGGATTGCGGCAAGGAGATCCGATGTCCCCCTATTTATTCCTCCTTTGTGCTGAGGGGTTTACCTCCTTGTGTAGGGGTTCCGCGTATGAAAACAATATATTTTTACCCTACGCCCCTGAACCCCTAAAGCTGCCAGGACCTATCTATTAGTAATATAGTAACGTGAAGGGCTTTTCACGAACTTACCCTTGAAGACCGAAAACCGTTGTCAATGCTCAGGAGAGTGTGGTTGATGTAGACGAGCCGAAGCTGACCTCAGGGTCGTGATGAAGTCCTTGAGCTCCTTTGGCTCCTTGAGTGCCTCAAGTGCGACACCTCGCGGGGAGTTACACACGTCTGGTGCCTGAAGATGACTCCCGCTTCCCCAATCCAGCAGCATTTGCGGAAGTAGAGCTCCTGGATCCGAATCCCGCAGCGCGACGGTGCTCCGAAGTGAAGATGTCTCTCATTCGTGCAGTCTAGACTTGGGACCATGGTCACGGGAGAGAGAGGGGGAGAGATAAAATATCAATAAGAGGTCCTCCCAAAGTGAGAAGACCTTTATTGATTATGGTGTATTTTATTTGGCCAAATACCCCCACTATATATAGAGGGAGGGGAGGTACTACCTCCCTCAAAGTCCCGGGGTGGGACTAAAGGAGAGGAGGGGGAGGGGTGGCACCGCCGGCCACCCCCATGGGCCCCGCACGGGGGGGGGGGGCTGGAACACTAGGGCGCCGGCCACCCCCTTGGCCCCTTATCCCTCTCCCCTTTCCCTAATGGGCCCTCTCCCCTCCGAGAATTGGCCCATTAAGCCTTTGACCATTTAAATTGAATTTTCTCTTTATTAAATAATTATGAATAAATATTAAATCAATATTTAAAATTCATTCCTATATTATTCAACCTCTGTGGCTATGGAACACCTTCCACCTCCACTCTGGACATCCACCGGACTTACCGAAACCCTTCTAGTTTTCTCTCTACAATTCTTCGGCGATTCTACCGATCCTATAAACACTCTCTAAGCATCATCAAGCCCTTAAGCGTGATACCCCATGGTTCGGGAACACTCCAGAAATGGTCGGGACACTCCCGCACCAATGATCGATAGAGGGACATAGATGGCCATGTGACCCCTGTGCGTTCCACGAAGATCTTTCATCGTTTGAACTGGGACAGTCATGTCTTATTCCCTTTGTCTCCCGATACTTGCATTGCCCGAGATCTGATCAATGACATCACCATGTCGTGTTCAATATCGTTACCGAACAATGCTACTTGACTTGTTCCGACAAGTGATATCCCCGTGATCAAATCACACGCTGCGCAGCTATTGGATATAACCTCTCCGAGTGGGCCCTTGAGTATCTTCCCGTCACATGGACAGACAAATCCCGCTGTTGACATATATTGCCTCTATGGTTTCCTTTGAGTACCCGAACACACCTTTATAACCACTGTATTACCAAGTGGTGCTTGATGCTATCTAAGCACTCTCGGGAGACAGTGATTGATATAGCCTCACGGTCTAAGGAATAGTCTACGAGGATCCATTTCTAATCATCATAACTTGAACTTCGTGACATGATCAGGTCACAATGTTTAGGTTGGGTATTGGTTCATCATCTCATTCTCGGAATGAGATGACTCCATTTCCAACTGGCATAAATGCCACATGATCAGGAAACATGATCATCTGTTGACCAATGAACCAGTGACTAGAGTTTCACTAGGAACCCCTGGTTGTTTATATTCACACGTGTATTGATGTTTCCACTCAATACAGTTATAGCATGATATAAAACTTAATCATAAACTATATGAAATATGATAATAGTCCTTACTACTATTTGTCTCTAGGGCATATTTCCAACGGTCTCCCACTTGCACTAGAGTACAAATACACTAGCTGCATTTGTTCTCAATCATTGGCACCATATATCCGGTACCCTGAACATGCTTGCTCATGGAAGAGGTTGAGTCTTGGGTCTGTATTTTACAATCCCAAATCTTTTGCAACTTCCTAATGCCACCTTGATTGACATTAATACTTTATCATCACATGATAACATCTGTGTGTATGCATCGTCGCTATGGCAGCAAAATGAGGCCTGATTCTAGGAGCCTACAGTGAGTTTAGATCAACCTCGAGGGCTTTCTCATGGGCATTGTGACCTAGGACACATCATTCTACGTTAAAAGCGAACTAGCCTCGCCATAACATTATACAACACTTTAGATGGTACCCTTATCTATTATTATAAATGTAACCATCGAAACACTAGTGCACTCTGTGTAACTTTCGATGTTTTGTTCACCTCGCTTCCTACTTGACTTTAATTGGTATTTATAGGAGTTTCCAACATATTCCCTTATAACACAACTCTTTATGTTTTAAGATATGTCATCCTTTATGGATTTGGAAAACATGTCTGCAGTTCTCTATTAGACACTTCGGACAAGCTTAGCTCAACGTTCCATGATTCAAACTTAATCTCTTCCAAACGTTCCTTATTGGATCACATATTATGTTAAGTTATCATCATGGTTTTCTAAGATAGAACCTATGTCTCAACATAGTGGATGATGATCATCCTATTCTTTCTTTCAACTGTTGATGTTAAACTTAATGCTATTCCTAACTTGAGTTACTAAGGACCAGTTCCTTAATTGACTTCTATTCTGAAACCCTTTTCAGAATCCCTTAAGGAATACTACATAATATCATAATACACCTATTATCAACTTCTACACCTTATAAATCATTATTTATTGGTACTTGCGCTTTTATTCTTAATGTGTCGAATACACACTTAAGAATCACTCCTATATGCTCCCACTCAAAATATGTTTCTACCATATTTGAGTATGAGTCACTACTCTTACTCAAACTACGTTCCTTCATATTTGAATTTTAGACTTATATTGCTCCTACTCAAAAATATGGCATTCACATATTGTTTTAGGAAGACTTACATAGCTCCCACTCAATTTTATGCAAATTGCATATCTACTCACTATTTTGAACAACTTCAAATCCTTTCATCAAATATCAAACTTGGATTTTTACTATGAGATATTAGTACTTTTACTAGTTTTAAATCCACTGGATATTAAGCACACATGAATCAAATTCATTTGAATTCGTCCAATACTTGAATTGTGCCTTGGTCATTCACCCCTTTTCCACTATGGATTTGCAGTCATTTGGGAAAATTCAAGTAACCCCTTTTACTTGTGAGATTCAGCAATGAATTGCTTTCTAATCTCAAGTGAATTTTGCTTCTAGGATTTCTCATAATTCTAGTTTACCATTATTTCCTTAGTAGTTCGTAGGTATGTCATATTCCAAGAATCATGACAAATGATTCACAAATGTCTCCATACAAGATATGGGTTACATTTTGAATCCTACTTCATGTAGTGAAAACACAAGTGGGGAAACACAATGATCAATATCATTGATTCTTTCCTTTTGTGAAGAGAATCATTTAGGAACGTTGTCCGTTGCGCTTCTCAACACTCTGATGCAGGGATATGAATCCTCATCGTGTTTTTCACTATCTTCCATTTGCTTCATAATCAAGAAATATCACTAAAAGTGAGCTTTCTCAAGAATGTACCAAAATCCAAGCAATACTAGTTTTGCTTCTCTTTTGGTTTAGCTATGGATTTTGTATTCAAAGTTTCCAATAAATACTCTACAAGGACATATTCGTTATTGTTTTGGTTATATCGAATAATCCCAAAACATTTACGAATTCAAGTGGTTCACTATATATTCTAATTAAGTGCTAACTATTTCTAACTAATGGTCTCTACATCTACACTACAACGATTTATTTGGTGCCATCTATTTACCAACTTTGATATCTAATATCATATTGTGATGCTTTGCATTTTGACATTTCAAAACATTTTTTATTCCACAATTTCATCTATTCCATTCTTATAAATTCGAATTTCATTACTATTGATCAAATCATAGTAATTAGATTCTCTTTTATCTTTATACCCTTTGTTGATGAAACACTTTGATCAAATCAAATAGTTTCATATTCATGTTTCCTTTGGTAAACTTCTTTATGCATTTAAACAATTATTTAATGACAATTACCATCTTTGTTAAAACACAATACATTGAATATGTTTTTACTTTTAACAATTGTTTAAACACTTTGTATTCAAGTAATACACGGTGTTCAAGTTATTTTGCCGAACTTAGGCATGATTTATATGTGATAATAAATCGAATGGCTTTCACATATTATCATTATAACTTTGAATTTAAACAATGGTTTCATTCATTAATGAAATATCATTAAGTTGGGTATTTTAAGGGCATTTCAATACTTTACAAATGTTCATGCATTATCAATTAGTTTCAATCGACAAGGATAATTCACATATAATCAAACAAGATATGAACACGAATAGAAATCATTCATAAAAGTGGAACAACTGTTTGTTACAGACTCGTATGAATAACCGTCTCACAAAGTGTGAGACACACTAAAGAAGTTCACAATCTTTTGATTACAATAATCATCCTAAAACATAAACTAAGTGATAAATGTCGAGGGAGAGTGTCGTCGGCCATCATCATCATGCTCGCCATCAACACGCAACGTCACCTCCTGTCCATCAAGCACCTCTCATGCAGAAGGACATGTTTTCAGCAAAACAGAAGAAGTATCAAATATACTTAACACTGCAAATGTGTTTGCAAGATTATAACATTTATAAAATTGTATATCAAATTTATACCTTTGTCATCGATGACCTCTCCGGTGATTGGTTCAACCTTTACGTTCCTGAAACATAATATGAACTCTTGGAAATCCAATGTTTCCGTATCACCACTCATGATGCTACTCCAGACATGTCCTTCGTAGCTAGGAGGCAACGATCGAAGCAGTACGCCCATCACAAACGGATCATCCATCCAGTAATCTATGAAGTGAACTAGTCTCATGTGTGCATCAAGCATGCGCTCCAAGTGACCCTTCAGACATGTATGCTCCTCCATCTATATGGAAAGGAACTCTCCAAGCAGCTCGTGCTTCCACATGCGCACATGGCCTATGAACTCTGCTCTCAGTTGATCCACCATTGGATATGGATCAAGTTCACCCATAAGCGGATAAAGTTCATCCACCATCCCGTAACGTATTATTATCTAAATGTAGGTGGACATCTCTTGACGATAGTAGCGGTCTGCCAGCTCTTGTGGGGTCTCATAGTGGTCTGGCTCAGTCAAATCCATCGTGCGGTGTATATAGTCTACCACATGATTCCTAGTAAGGAGATCATTCAGGCGCACAAGCCAACTAGGGAAGTTGGATCCATCAAGTCTAAGTTTCTCAACCTTTACCCATTCCTCAATGACAAAGTAAGCTTCACGACGAGCCATCTCTACATTTATAATTGCAAAAGGAATTTAGACTAAGTTTATAATTAAATGAGTTAATAATAACTCCACTCAGAAACTCCTATCCCCATAAGGGTTCCTAGTGATAACACGACCCCTATCAGCCACATCTCCCTCGATTAACACGGCCATCAATGTGTGTTCAAAGGTGGACGCTAAACGTCGGTCACATCATTCATGCAACTCGTGCTCGATCTTTCGACCATCCGTGTTCCGAGGCCACGCTTCTATGGCGTGCTAGGCTCGCCAACTCAACCTTAGTGTATTCGCTGTGCAACATGGCATACACCCACTGTATGCGAACGTAGATATATCTGACACCCATGCCTGTACCATGGATCGCCTCACACCGAAGAACTTTCTTGGTGGTGCACACTAAGGGGGAACACAATTGTTGGTAATTTTAACAGGGATCATCTTATTAGGCTACCGTAGAGTATCTAATACTAGCACTCAATAAGATATACAAACAATAACATTGAATGTAAATGCTATGTGATATGGTCCTTCACGTCATGATCTCCATCCGTCGTCACCGGATTCTGGCGCCAGGGTTCCGGCGCCGTAGACACCAGGGTACCGGTGTCATTTCGGTGTGGTAGTCCGTCACCTCCGTGAATATCTACTACTACGTAACATAAGGTAATCACTTTACCTTAGCCACAACCATATCACAAAGCAACGCCCCCTGCAAAACAAAGTTAGACGCCTCTACTTTATCTTTGCATGTTTTACGTGGTTGAATGGGCTTTCGCACAAGAACCGTTCTTACCTACGAACTTTCAGCACAACGCTGATCAAGTAGTTATCTCTACTACACCACTTTCGGGGCCCTCCGTTGCAAATGGTATAGCAACTAATGCGAGAGAGACAGACACCCCCTAAGCCACTTTATATGGTACAAGCCGTATGTCAAGCGTGACCAGTCTCGGGAATGAACACGTAAAGTCGGTTGGGGGCCGCTTCATCAAGCATTACTGTGGTATACACAAGTACACGTGGGAGGGTAACAACGAAAATATTAACGCCCACACGCTACATCTCGTGTGTTCTACCCGTACTAGCATTACTACGCATAGATCTAGCTCTGATACCACTGTAGGGGTTCCACGTATGAAAACAATAAAATTTTACCCTACACCCCTGAACCTCTGAAGCTACCAGGACCTATCTATTAGTAATATAGTAATGGGAGGGGCTTTTCACGAACTTACCCTTGAAGACCGAAAAGCGTTGCCAACGCTCATGAGAGCGTGGTTGATGTAGACAAGCCGAAGCCGAACTCAAGGTCGTGATGAAGTCCTTGCGCTCATTTGGCTCTAACGACTTGAGTGCCTCAAGTGCGACACCTCGCGGGGAGTTACACACAACTGGTGCCTGACGATGACTCTCGTTTCCCCGATCTAGCAGTAGTTGCGGAAGTAGAGCTCCTGGATCCGAATCCTACAGCGCGACGACGCTCCACGGTGAAGATGTCTCTCGTTCGGGCAGTCCAGACTTGAGACCACGGTCACGGGAGAGAGAGGGGAGAGAGAAAATATCAATTAGAGGTCCTCCCAAAAGTGAGAAGACCTTTATTGATTATTGGTGTATTTTATTTGGCCAAATACCCCCACTATATATAGGGGGGAGGGGAGGTACTACCTCCCTCAAAGTCCCAGGGTGGGACTAAAGGAGAGGAGGGGGAGGGGTGGAACCGCTGGCCACCCCCATGGGCCCCGCGCGGGGGGGCTGGCCCACTAGGGCGCCGGCCTCCCCCTTGTACCCTTCTCCCTCTCTCCTTTCCCTAATGGGCCCTCTCCCCTCCGGGAATTGGCCCATTAAGCCTTTGACCATTTAAATTGAATTTTCTCTTTATTAAATAATTATGAACAAATAGTAAATCAATATTTAACATTCATTCATATATTATTGAACCTCCGTGGCTATGGAACACCTTCCACCTCCACTCCGGACATCCTCCGGACTTACCGAAACCCTTCCGATTTTCTCTCTACAATTCTTCGGCGATTCTACCGACCCTATAAATACTCTCTAAGCATCATCAAACCCTTAAGCGTGATACCCCATGGTCCGGGAACACTCCAGACATGGTCGGGACACTCCCGCACCAATGATCGATAGAGGGACCTAGATGACCATGTGACCCCTGTGCGTTCCACGAAGATCTTTCATCGTTTGAACCCGGACAGTCGTGTCTTATTCCCTTTGTCTCTTCATACTTGCATTACCCGAGATCTGATCAATGACATCACCACGTCGTGTTCAATCTCGTTACCGAACAATGCTACTTGACTCGTTCCGACAAGTGATATCCCCGTGATCAAATCACACGCTGCGCAGCTATTGGATATAACCTCTCCGAGTGGGCCCTTGAGTATCTTCCCGTCACATGGACGGACAAATCCTGCTCTTAACATATATTGCCTCTATGGTTTCCTCCGAGTACCTGAACACACCTTTATAACCACTGTATTACCAAGTGGCGCTTGATGCTATCTAAGCACTCTCGGGAGACAGTGATTGATATAGCCTCACGGTCTAAGGAATAGTCTACGAGGATCCATTTCTAATCATCGTAACTTGAACTTCGTGACATGATCGGGTCACGATGTTTAGGTTGGGTATTGGTTCATCATCTCATTCTCGGAATGAGATGACTCCATTTCCAACTAGCATAAATGCCACATGATCAGGAAACATGATTATCTGCTGACCAATGAACCAGTAACTAGAGTTTCACTGAGAACCCCTGGTTGTTTGTATATCACACGTGTATTGATATTTCTACTCAATACAGTTATAGCATGATATAAAACTTAATCATAAACTATATGAAATATGATAATAGTCATTACTACTATTTGTCTCTAGGGCATATTTCCAACACCTTGTTGAAGTTCTTTGGGGGTAATTATGTGGACAGAGGAATCAGGGTGAGTTTTAGATCACCTTGGATTAATCACTTATTGTTTGCAGACGACAGACTCATTTTATCAACACAAACTCCCAAAGTGCAGCTAGACTAAATGATATCTTACGGATTTATGTGAAGTGTTCTGGTCAATGTGTCAATAGAGATAAGAATGCAGTTTTTTCAGCACAAATACTCCTAATATCTCTAGGCAGGTGATGAAGCAAACACTAGGTATCATTGTGGAAGCTTTTTCTGAGAGGTACCTCGGCTTACCGACTGCGGTAGGCAGGATTACCAGTGGTACTTTTGACCATATTGGTGAGAGATCTAGAAGTAAAATGCAAGGCTGGTCGGAGAAATATTTGGCATGTGCAGCTAGGGAAGTGCTCCTGAAGTTTTTCATTCAGGCTCTTTCCACATATAGCATGTTGTGCTTTCTCTTGACAAAAAAAGGTGTGCAAGAGCTTGACTTCAGTGATGGCCAAATTCTGGTGGAGTAGCTCGTTGGACAAAAGATCTATGCACTGGGTTTCCTGGGATAATTTGATAACTCCGAAGATCGAAGGCGGAATGGGATTTCGTGATCTTCATCTTTTTAACTTGGCACTTCTTGGGAAGCATGGTTGGCGCTTCATGACTCACTCTACTCTCTTTGTGCCAGGGTTCTCAAAGGAAGGTATTTTCCTAATTGTGATTTTACGGACACTACAGTCCCTAAATCTGCATCGGCGACGTGGCATGCCATAGTTGCTGGCCGCAAAGCTTTGGATGCAGGTATGATTAAGACAGTAGGGGATGGCACCACAATATCTATATGGACGGATAAATGGATCCCTAGAACTACTTCTATGTTGCCTATCCTGAAATTGGACGATACTGATGAGGTAAAAGTTAGGGAGATGGTGACAGTTACTCAGTTTATTGATCCAGACACTTGGTCTTGGCGGAGTGATCTGATCAGATCTGCATTTGTCGTGCCAAATGCGGAGGGCGATACTCAACATACCTCTTTGGACTGGTGGAGGCGATGATTTCTATGCTTGGAATCTTGAAAGATCATGTTATTCTGTTAAATCGGCGTACCGTGCTCTAGTGAATCAAAAAGAGTGTGCAGCTCTAAATGAAGGGACGGTGACGGGAACCTCGGAGTCTGAATAGAAGATGTGGACATCATTGTGGAAGCTAAAGGTTGTGCCGAAAGTTAGAGTGTTCTGGTGGCAGGTACTTCGCGGAATTCTGCTGGATGAATGCACTCTCAAACATCGACACATAAAAGAATTAAGCATATGTAGTATTTGCTTGGCTATGGATGAGGATTTGATGCATGCTCTAATAAAATGCTCTAGTGATAGGCGTTTCTGGGAGGAAGCATCAATTTGGTTAGATCTCAGTATACCAAGGCTGCATCCCCAGACTTGGGCAAAGGACATCCTTTGCGATCAGATGTTCATGGATGAGGAAAGAGAAAAAATTATCATGGTTATGTGGTCTATTTGGCACTCACGTAACTGTTGGAAATATGACGAGGAACACAAAGATCCTGTGACCTTGCTGAAAACTACAAGGGAGGCTCTAGCGCTCTTGGAGTTTCCTTGGCAACAAGCTATATTGCCAGGACATGGATGGTGGCCGCCGTATGGTGAATATATAAATATCAATACTTACGGCTCAGTTAATCTCGCGGAGAGGAAGGGAGGGGCAGGAGGGGTCGCGAGATCCTCTTGCCGCCTTTTAGGTGCGTGGAGTAGGCCATTGCTGGGATCACGGACCCTTTCATTACGGAGAGCTTATCCTGCATGATGGTGTCATCTTCGTCAAACGCATGTGATTATGGAAACGGACTGCGTAGAGTTAGTTCAACTCTAGAACAATCGCCACAAGTCTAGATCAATTGTGGCTCCACTTATTTTAGATATTAGAGACCTAGATACTTTTTTTACTTTTTTACTATTCAACATGTATTAAGGACTGACAATTACCTAGCCCACCTGTGTGCAAAGCGAGCTAGCACCTTGTGTGTAACCGAGAGTTGGTTAGTCGAGACTCCTAGCTTCCTGATCAGCAGCCTCTTGGCTGATTGCCCAGCGAATGCTCTTGTTTGAATAAAGCTCTCTAAACTTCGAAAAATAATATGGATCGGAGGGAGTAGTACATTTGCTCTCCCTCGTACGATTTATCTATTAGGGTATCTCCACCAAGATGAAATGGGCTGCTGACAAAGACTATCATGAATTGCAGTGGACCTTCAGCAGGTCGAGATAAAATGGACCGGGATGGTACGGACCATAAATAGGTTGTACAATGATGGCCTCCTGTCAATACACTGGGCCTGCCATAGGCCCAAATAGTAACATGTCGGTCTGTTAGCAGACCTCAATGATGGGTCCTAAGCAGGCTACTAGGCCTTCTATAGGCGAACCAATAACAGGCCGCATTGTTACTTGGGCTGCAAAGTAATTGCCTCATGAATAGTGATGGGCGTTAGAAGGCCGAAACAGTAATAGGTTGTATTCTTACTAGGTTTCACTCATGGACCGTCCCACTTAATATTTAGCAGGACTGGCATCTACCACAAATTTGTGAAGATTGACGTTGGTAATTACCCGTTAATGGCGTTTGCCCATGGCAGTTGGCATGACGTCAGTAGTCAACGGGCTAGCCAAACACATCTACCACGGTCTGAATTTTCGTGATAGAAGACCTTTTGGGTCGTAGCTTTTACCACAGGTGCTCATCCATAGTAGGACACCTTTAACAAAATTCGGTCGTGGTAGATGGCAACTTTTTCATGTAGTGTCTGTAGGGCATTGTTGTATCAGCAATCCCAAGCCAAATATTATTAGAGGTAGACTTATTCATAGAATAGTCTACGAGTTGTTATTTCTGGTTTTTCCTTTATAAGAATATTTTCCTCAATGTATTTATGAGGTTCTCTGGATCTTTTGTAAGATATTTAGTGGTAATCTATAGTCATTCCTTGGACCTGTGATGTTTCTGTTTTAACACTCTGGTGGATGTAATACTGGTGGAACGGTGTTTTATTTGTGTTATATCAATGACTTGCGTACTACAACATGTAGTGGTATGCTAGGTCACCGCACTCCCGAGGGCGACCAGAGTGCCTCCGCCTACCTCAGCATCCACACCCTCCCCTACACCCCTCCCCTCTGCTACCACCGGGAAAAGTTCGTGCGGCGCTAGTATAAATCGACTTACCAGGGTGCTAGGAGAAGAGATCGCCCCCAGCCTAGCGGCGGTGCGTTGTTGTGGCAATGGACCTCGGGCCACACGACTTTGTTCTCGACAGGCGCGGGTGGTGACGGCGTCTCCATTCTTGGTTGCGATGGTGACCCTTGATGCGCGGGATCCAGACGATCTCAACCCTAATCGGTTGGCTATAGGGCATGTCGGTGGGATCCCGACGGGAATGGTGGTGGTAGGCGGAGGTGCAAGCTCGGTAGGATGGATCTGACGGCCATGGTGACATGTATATGACTTATCGGTCCCATAATTGGTATAGCTATTACATACTTAGACTATGACCTAAGACCCACAAAGAAATAGAAGTCATGGAAGCATTCGAAGCCCAGAAACCGAACGTACTGATCAAGATAGAAGTAACAACCGACATAGTCAAATATCTTTAATCAAACTTGTAGTCGATCCGTGATGGACTCTTGACCCAGCCTCTCATATATAGGGAAACACAATCCGACGTGAGTTAGATTGCATCTAGTAAATCTAACCGAACGTATTGCCGACGAAGAGGGCACCGTAGCTTTGAGGAAAACACAATCCGCCGTGAGTTAGATTGCATCTAGCCAATCGGTGACTCTGTAACCTTCTGTTTTTATAGTTAGACAAGACTTCGACTTCCTTATTTGTCTAATAGATCGACAAAATCACCAGCACTCTCTTTTCCATCAAAAAGTCTATAACAGTGGACTTCGACTCCCTGTGGAATGAAACCGCACGAGCTCAACATGGACATGGTCGTGGGCGCAACGGCTAGGAGGAGAAACCAACTCAAACTGGTGGTGTCACCGTACAAGGAGCTTCCCCTCTCAGACATGCATGCCGTTGACCACAAGCTAGCTAGGCACCCCTCTCTCTATTTGAAAGAGTGAAACATAGCTCTTCTATGCTCGGGTTCCTCAATAAGAAAAGGGAAATGATACTACTCCCCCGGGGATCGATCGAACTGATCCCCTGGGTCGGTAGCTCGGCGTGCGGTTCGGGAAAAAAACACATCTTATCTCTTCAACTAACCGCAGGCGTGAAGAGCACCCCGCTAGCATGCTCCTCTCGTCGCGCCGCCGCGCTGCCGTGCTAGGCGCCCCTGCTGCCGGCCGTCACGCTGGAGGACCGCCGCTCCGACGTCCGCCGTGCCGAGCGCCCCTGCTGCTGGAGCGCCATTGCGCTGCCGCGCCGCATGCCCGACTGCTGGAGCACCGTCATGTCGCCACGCTGAAGCACAGTCGCACCGTCGCGTCACCGCGCGGAGGACCAGGCACGCCTGCTGCTGGAGCACCGCCGCACGCGCACGCCTGGCTGCTGGAGCACCGTCGCGCTGAAGCATAGTCGCGCCCCCTGCTGCTCCTCCCTCAAGGAGCGTCAGCTCGTCGGCAGCTGCCGCTCCTCCTCCCGAGAGCGTCGCCGTCTCGCCTCCTCAGCGATGCACTGCCTCTCCACCAGCACCGCGCCGCCTCTACGCAGTACATACGACAAGCGACACTACCCCCGAAAGCGTCCCTCGTTGCTCTCTGTTGAGATTGTCATTGCTCCGCATTGTTTGCTACCTACAGCGACAGTCGTTGCTACTTGCGGCATCCAGAGCTGCTACCTGCGGCAAGGGATGACTGAATCTGCTACATACGTCTTCTGGCGTTGCTCACTATGGCGATCGATGCTGCTACAATGACATATTTTTTTGCTACAAGTTTTTTTTGCTCCGATGATGTCTTCAGTGAAGTCGCCTTTTTGCTACGTTATCATAAATATTTTTTGCTACAACTTTTATTTGTTTTTGCTATAATACTGTAAATCTTTTGCTACAAGATGATCGACGATAATCTTCGGCGAAATTGTTTTACTATGTAGCAACTTTTTTTGCTACAAGATTTCCGGCGATGTCTCCGGCGAAGTCTGATTTTTTGCTACAGTTGCTAACTTTTTTGCTACACGTGTTTTCTGTTTTTGCTGCAATAGCACAAATATTTTGCTACAAAGTCTCCGACGAGATCTCCTGGCGAAAATCTCTGGCGATATCTCCGGCGAAGTTGGTTTTGCTACAGTAGGACTTTTTTTTCTTCAAAGTCTCCGGCGAGATCTCCCAGCAAAAGTCTCCGGCGATATCTTCGGCGAAGTTGGTTTTGCTACATTAGGACTTTATTTTTTCTACAAAGTCTCCAGCGAGATCTCCGGCGAGATCTAGTCTTATTTGTATTTTTCTAAGTTGAACCGTTTTGATATTTTGTAGCAAAAATTAGTGGTTTCGTAGCAAAAGCGGGATTGGACCTGTTTTTGGAGACACTGGTGACTCGAGGGGATCGATGGAATTATCCCCAGGAACGCCTAGCGCTGCCCATAAGAAAAGCAGCCTCCTGCTGCCGCTGGTATCGATAGATTCGCTCCCTTCCACACGCATAGGGATGGCAGCCGCCGGGTTCGGGGCCGGGTTCGAGGCCAGGTCCGGCCCCCCATACCCGCCCCACTTACCTTGTCGGGTCAAAAATTTCTCCAGACCCGCCACCTGCCGGGTATCCGGACCCGATGGGTACCCGCGTCTAGGTCCTACGAGGTGGCGGCGACGATTGTGAGAGGCGGCGCAGTCCCGTAGAGGCGCAAGAGGCGGTGGCAGAGAGATGTGAGGCGGCAGTACACATGCTATTTGGTGGGCTGGGAGCCTGTGACGTGTGCGTAGGCCGATGGTGGGCTGTTGGTGGGCCGGTCATTGAGGCTATTTCTACGAATCTAGACAATTTGTTGGGCTGATGGTGGGTCTGCGGGTATGAGTCCGGCTCCTCCATACCCGTCCCATATAATGTGGCAGGTCTAATTTTTTACCAGACCCGCCCCATTTAAGGCGGGTACCCGTCGGATTAGCGGGTATCGGGGCCCCATTGCCATCCATACATACGCAGGAGCACATGACCGACCGAATTATAACCTGCTCGAGAATTATTGACATACTTACAGGTATTGCTGGCCCAATATTCCGTCTAGATCAGCATGTACACGCCTATACACATGCAAATCTAGACAAATCTCCAACATCTAATCCAGGACAGACGGAGCGAGCACTATTATCCATCTCTCCAACCAAAATCATATCATTAAACATCGACCACATCACATAATATGCTCAGATAAGGCAAAACATTATGAAGCTGGATTGGATAGCATGCAACTGCCCAGCAACGCGCATACAACATTATGTCATGACCAAAGGTTTCGTCACAAGAAACAAGAAAATCCTTGCAGATTAAGGATGCAGCAAGCTAGCACGCAGTAAAACTCACCATCCACAATACATGAGAATATGCGATCCATCAAATCAGCTCAGCTCAGCTCATGACTCCATTCAGCACAGCACACAGAGGGTGGTTTGCGCAGCTACTACCTTCCTTAAAGACGAGGCGGGTAAGCGCAGCCGGCCAAAACTGTCGGCCAGCCTCTGCACCCTACTCTCCACCTCCACATCCATGCTCCACAGGGTCTGATAGTAGTAGATAAGTTCGAAACAAGCACATCGTTAAGTCCCCGATGGTAAGGAAACAAAATACCAATTACTACATTTATGCACAACTCAGTATTAATTTACACCCTAGTAGGCACATGAACCAGCCATTCCAGTCATAACGAATGTGTAAGACTATTCCAATCCAGCAAAACATGTGTAAGACTATCTACACATCAAGACTGCAGTTTCTGAACCATGCACAAGTATGAAACCTACATACAAATCCTAGTGTACATCATAGGACATAGCAAAACAGGGGAAATCGAGTTAAGCCAGACTAGCGTCATTGACTAGCTAGGAAGAAACTCAGTGCATCCAATCTAAATGCTATAAATTGCCAAATGATCAGAACAGAGTTGCACGGAGAGGCGCCGGCCCGCTGTCACAGTGAGACCACTACCGGTTAACTACCACGCCGTCGGCGCGGAAAACAAATGGCAGGCTCCAGGGGCGCCTCAAAGCCCATAAAACCCATCTCGGTATGCACAAAACAGGCACCACAAGCCGCGGCCACGGATATCTGCAACACGCTAGCAAACAAACCTTTAGTGAAAACTGAACATAAATGACTAGTAATAAGTAGTAGTATGACCAAACAAAAACAAATGATAGCTCGAAAAAACATCATCTCCGTCCAAATCGTTTCTCTGCATATTAAGTAGGAAAATTCTATCAGCTTTGAACTGCAAAAAATACAAGTTTCGGCACTGCATATGCATAATAAGGCAGCTAACATCAAAGAAAAACAAAGCTATCGCTTGTTTACCAGATTAATACTCTAACTGTCACTGGCTACTATTAGCTATGTGTTTTGTGTTGCTTGGTCACCGAATTTAAATTTAACCAAGTTAGCCGTTACTGTGTGTTACACTACTAGAAAAACTAAGCGTTAACAACGATGGCCCAAACTGTTTTGGTCGTTGTAAACCCGGGCGAGGTTCCACAGGGTGGGAACCGCATACTCGATTGGTTTTAACAATCACCAAGTTTGGCCGTCGCTAGCACCATACTAGGCGCGATCGTTATTTCTATCTAATTTTTGCGCAAGATGATGGAATTATCCATCCAATAAGATAAGGCTACCTGTTAACTCTATAAAAATAGGCGCTTAAAGTGCAAAATAATAACAGTTTAAAACTAGATCTATCCCTAAGCACTCAAGCTCCCAATGGCAAGCGCTAAACAGAGACGCATAACTGTTGTGCCTTTTTTTGACTGTGATACCGCAGGGGCTTCTGCTACGATGTGATTTTCTTTATAAAATATGCACAAATGCAGGACAAATGTTGTGCCTTTTTTCCATCCACCTTTCACGTCAAATGGGCAAAAAATACTAGCGGCTGTCTTTTTTTTTCTTTGCGTCGATGCGGTAGAGACGCTAGGAATAAAAACCAGAGGGATTAGAGTAGGCTCTTGCGATGAGAGAAAAGGTGGAACACCACTAGAAGTGGCAAGCCCCCGCCGGCAACACGGTCGCCGGCCACCGCAGCACCTCCTTCCCACCGGTAACAATATTCACTCTCGACGGTTTTGGCCGCGGTTTCACCCCCTCCGGTTTTTCTCTGTATAATTTCAACATTCTGTGTATGTGTTATCTCGTGCTAGTAGAGCTCAGACACTCACAAAACAACAGTTTTGTACTTTTGCTCATCTCCTTAGCAAATCGATGTCCACTTATTCGTGGAAGGAGGAATACGTATGATGTTGTAAATTGTGCGATCTTTCTACGACTTGAGACTGAACACTAGAAACATGAGTTATGAGGTAGAGCTGTTATTTTTCCTATTCAGACACGGGCTCACAAAAATTAAGGATCTTTTCTTAACCTTTCCTGTTTTACTACCTGTAGGACCTTAGCAGAATTCATAGGCGATGTCAACACCGGCCTTTCTGATGAAAATAACAGCCTATCTAAAAGAAGTAGTCAATTGCAGTTCTGGTCAGGATGAAAAGTGTTCAGTCTACCAGGTACAGTTCCCTTCCATTGCTCTCTTTATTTATAGTTCTATGTTAAAAATTGTGTTACAGCCATATCTTGAATCATTTTTCCTCCAATCCTAATGTATTATGTTGGGCGTGCAGGAGGAATTTAAAGATGGTATCTTCTGGGAATGCCGAAATGCGAGCATTACTTGCACCCGGGTGCATCAAAAAGTGGCTGAAGGTGAATCACAGGTGCCCGTTGTGCAAATCAGCTACGGCCTAGGAGGCCTGGACGACCACGAAACTTGAGATCTGCGATATCCAGTGCAATCCTACCTACCACATGACATTCATTCAATAGAATTACACTGAGCATCACAGATCTTAAGTTTCATCACCATGGCCATCCAGGCCTCCTAGGCTGCAGCCGATTTGCACAACGAACACCTGTTCTTCACCTTCAGCCACTTCTTGATGCAGTCGCGGTAGAATTAATACATGCATTTCAGCATTATCAAGAGATCCCTATCTTTGAATTTCTACTGCACGTCCAACATAATACATTATGATTCAAGGAAAAAAATGATTCAAGACATGGCTATAACACAATTTTCAACATTAAACTACAATTAGACAGAGAGCAGTGGAAGGGAACCATACCTAGGAGACTGAATGCTTTTCATCCTGATCAAAATTGCAATTGACTACTTGTTTTACACATGCTGAAATATTTTCATCAAAAAGGCCGGTGTTGACAGTGCCTATGAATTCCGGTAAAACCAATAGGTCTTACAGGTAGCAAGACGAAAAAGGTTAAGAAAAGATCCTCAACTTTCGTAAGCGCGTGTCTGAAGAGAAAAAAGAGCAACTCTACCTCATAACTCATATCACTAGCTAGTGTTCAGTCTCAAGTCATAGGAAGATGCCGCAGTTTACAACACCATACGTATTCCCTTCATCCACGAATAAGTGGACATTGATCTGCTAAGAAGTTGTGCAAAAGTATAAAAACTATTGTCTTGTGAGTGGCTAACCACCAAATCCATCGAGTGAACAGAGTTACCGGTGGAGAGGAGGTGTTGTGGTGGCTGGCGACCATGTTGTCGGCAGGGGTTTGCTGCTTATAGTAGTCTTTCCTCCCATCGCTAGAAGCCTAACCCTCTGGCTTTTATTCATAGCGTCCCTACCGCATCGACGCAAAAAAAAGGGCGTTCGCTTAGTCTTTTTTGCCCGTTTGGCGTGAAGCGCGGATGGAAAAAAGGCACAACAGCAAGGCAGTTATGCATCACTAATTAGCGTTTGTCATTGGGAGCTTAGCGCTTAGGGATAGATCTATTTTTTGCACTTTAAGTGCCTATGTTAGTGCCGATTGTAAATGCCTAACATAGAGTTATAGGTAGCCTTATCTTGATGGATGGATAATTCCACCAGTAATGCGCAAAATTAGATAGAAATAACGACCGCGTCTAGAATGGTGCTAGCGACGGCCAAACTTGGTGGTTGTTAAAACCAATCGAGTATGCTGTCCCACCCCGCGGAACCACGCCCGGGTTTTAACGACCAAAACTGTTTGGGTTATCATCGTTAATGTTTAGTTTTTCTAGTAGTGTAACACACAGTAACAACTAACTTGGTTAGATTTAACTTCGGTGACCAAGAAACACAAAATACATAGCTAATAGTAGTCGGTGACAATTAGAATGTTAATCGGATAATTGCAACATGAGAGAAGATACATTTTTTATCAAGAATAGATGGAGGATAAGAGAGACCTCAACACGGAGCTGCAGGTTGGGACATCGTCGGCATCGGCAGGACGGAGTCATGGCTGGCAGCAGCACGTCAGCGACCATTCAGAACACTAGTACAAGAAACATGAGCATTCCAATATTGATGTTAACTTAAATCATAAAGGAGAATGAGCTACTACAGGAAAATACATTTCATTCCAAGATAAAATGGATTTTATGTTAGCAATACATAAAGAGCATGTTTCTTCAAGTCAGCTAAAAATAACAAGTAACAAGAATCAGAATGAACATTCAAAACTAGGGCAGTAACAGCCTGTGATAATTACCGTGTATAACATAAGTTCATTTTACGATAGATACTTACGGTCCAAAGAACATCCGATCAGAACATGCAAGTTGAATATGTATGTTTTGTGTGCCAACTTTGTCAGTAGAGTTTCTTTTAGTCTAATATACAGAGGACCAATAAACAAGTAGATAAAGTAAAAAGAGTTCCAGCAGGTTGCATTTTTTCCTTTTCAGTGCCATCTTCACAAGCTGTAGTTCTCCGTGCACAGGCAGACAGTGTCGCTCACCTTAATGGACAACCTCGACCAGCCAAGATCTAGGCGCTCCGTGTCAGGCTCCTTGCGCGCGTTGCCGACACGCTCAGCCTGGACCTCAGCATGTTCGAGGGGATGTTCAGCAGGTGAATACCTTGGTTAACATTGTGTGATAATAAATGGATGGACATATTTCCAAAATGTTCACATATAAATAATCTGCATCAATCTGCAATAAAACAAGAAAATAGTTGCATCGATCTGCAAGCAGACGGGTACAACTAAAAATCCCTAAAACAAAAACCTTCCATTAAAGTTGTGTATGTCATCTTCAAATTTCAGGCTACAACTTTTCTTGATCTTTTTTTTTAGGCATTCCACGACCAGCTAATATGCATCACAAAAATTAAGACACATTCAAATAATGTACGTTACAGGCAGTAGCATGCACGGACAAAATTCCATTTACTTACCTTTTTTTTAACACATCTAGGTTTAATTACAAGACATCAAATAGGCCTAATGTTGTCTAATTAATCGCAGCTGCTAAACGGAATTGTGCTTCAGCATTAATAGATGGCTATAACAGAGGCCTAATGCCCACGAACAGAAGCGAAAATTCGACCTTTGGATGCGACCAGGTCTTGAACGACGGTGGCGGCGGGTAGCAGCGGTGGTGCTTGGTGACCTCTTGGATGGCGCGGACGCCTCCTGCACCCGATCTCTGCACATCCTGCGCGTCCTCGGCCTCCTGCTATGACACCGGCCGTGAGGGACGTCAGCGGCGAAGGAGTCCGGTGAGCAGCGTAGGCCGGAATCGACGGCCTCGGTGGAGGCCACCGAGCAGCGCCGTTCCCCTCCTCCGAGGATACGCCCTCCTTGCAGTTGGTGGAGTATGAAGGCCCTTTGCGGCTTGCGACACCGCTACCGATGCGTCCTGGTGGCCGGAGACACCTCGCCGGCATGGAGCCTCGCAAAGTACCAGGCCTGGCTCTGGCCCATGGCGACCTTGTGCGACAACTAAGGGCCCATGTCTGAAGGGGCCCATGGCTACATACTTCTATATACTATATACCCGTCATATATGTCTGGAAAATGGAAAGCCCAGCCCACGGCCGTCCCATGAAGCCTGCACGACACATACACACGCGAACCAAATCGACGGGCCGAGTCGACTAATCTCTTGATCTCTTCGGTTATACATCTTCGTCTTTGACAGCAGCCACAACTCTGTGCTCTTGCGATCCGGATCGATCTCCCCTGCCAAATCGCCGACAGATTGCACCGAGACCCTATTGGCTGATTGGGTTTGGCTGTTTGGAAATTGAGTCGACTGATGAACTGAGTCGCTGTTAGTCTTGGCCTTACTCGCCCGTGTTGTGCCTGCTGCTGCCCTGGTATATTCAATCTTCCATGAATCTATGATCTGATTTTGATATCATTCAATTTTTGTCCCTTGAACTTTAGCCAATCATGTAGAAAAGTAGCAAGGAAATACTATATTTTGAGACTAAGAATGTGTAGTTCGATGTACACTTTTAATATTTTAAAAGTGAAAGCAAATATATGTATTTTTATATTTCTAAATGTGCCGACATATATACATTAGTCTTAGGGCCCATCTTATCAATTTTGCCTAGGGCCTCGCAAAACATAGAGCTGGCCCTGCAAAGTACTGCCTCGACCAAGCTGCGCAACACGATCCGGGAAGCTTGACGGCGTCGCGCGAGTGGGATGCACGCGGGCACCGGCGAGCCAGCCGGCCGCGTCGCCATGGTCCGGACTGCGCTGCGCCGCCTCTCTAGTGGCCGATGATGGGGCGGTGGTTGTCGATCTGTTGCAGTATGGGATGACGGGAGGAAGTGGGGACAGAGGGAGGAGGGTATGGCAGATGGGAGGAAAGCCGGGGCTTGGGGAGACGTGTGACGCCGAGATGGGAGCTGCCGGCCAGGGGAGGAGCGGCGGCGGCGTTTCATCTGGGAATGGAGGGGCGTTCCTTCGGGCAGTCTTAAACGCTTGATATGTCCACGATCGCCAGCAACCGACGGTCAGGCTCCGACCCGACGGCTCCGAGTGCGCGAAACAGCAAACGGGCTCCGGACAGTTGACAAAGAATTTTCCATGGTTTCTCTCAAAAAACAAAAAAAGAATTTTCAATGGGCCGCGGCCCAGGTTCTCTCCGGCTACGATTTTCTTTTGATTTTCTGTACTATCTGTATGTAATGAAACCCTAAAAAAAAATCTGTATCGTTTCTGTCACTTAAATAAAAGCGATTCCCGCTCGTTTATCTACTAACCGGTTGTGAGCTTTATTAATTTTCCATGAGTACGTCTTTTAATAATACTATCTTTGTTTGGAATTATTGGTCCTAAGCATAACTCTCTTTCTTAATCTATACATGCACCAATAGTTTTACATGCATGAGACAAGTGAAAGAAAAAGAAGAACATGCATTTGAAGAGAGAGACTAATAAATGTGATAGCTCTTATAATCTCTAACAAAATAAAAAAACTCCTAGCCTTTATAATCCGAAACAGAGGTAGTAGGCTCTAAGAGCCTGACTTTAAATTAATAAAGCCCACAACCGGCTTGGATACAGGGTATTGAAAATACAAGCTTAAACAAGAAAAAATGATAAGCAAATTACAACAGGAGCCACATGGATCGCAAGCAAATGAGGGGAATAGAGAGGTCCTTGGGTAGCCCTGTGCTACGAGTGCAGGTTTGGGCAATGGCAGGAGTTAACATGCGCTCCTAAACTGCGCGGTCATCGCTCTGTAATTTGTTGCCGCGGATGCAGATGCACTGGGACTACACGTCGCATTGCCAACAAAAAAACACCTTGAGCAAGCCGAAGATCGCTGGAGCAGAGCCATGGACATAGACACTACGCAACCCACCCAAGTCCCTACTTCCGCAAGACAGCACCTCCAGGGAGGAGAACGGCGCTAAAGCGTCGTCGCTGCCCGACCAGAGTCTTGGGTTTTCACCTAGGAATGGGGGAGGAGGTGGGGAAGACAAGAGACCTCAACTTCAGGAAGGGAGCAGCGTGGAAGCGTCGTCGCCATCGTGGTTGATGAGCAACCAAAGGGTTTCCCCTGGCCCTCGAATTCCACCACCGAACTACTCTCGTGAGAAGAGGAGTCGCTGCTGCGTCCGGAGGCCAAGAACTACTGGGTCGCAGCCACCTTCGTCAGCCACCGCGCCACCCAAGTGACCGCGGAAGGCAGGCACATCACCAGAGGTCGTTACCCACCGGCAGGGTCAACGCTACCCACCAACCCAGGGCCGCCGCTCTGGCGTCTAGAGTTCCACCACGTCATCACCTCGAGAAAACGGAAGACCCAACACCTGCACCGCCTGGGAAAGCACAGGCCATCGGACAACAGCCGCACACCCGCGAGAAGCCCTCCCGCCGGGTGTGGATCGAGGAACCAGGTGGGCAGAGCCATTGGGGGAGTGGAGGACCCCTCTCATCCAACTCTCAGGAGGACCCAGCACCCCTGCGCCGTCCCCCGAGCCGCAACTCCCCACTCCGAGCGTCTTGGTCCAGATCCGCATGGCTGCAACTCAAAAGGGCGCCACCGTAGGCACCGCCGGACAGATCTGGAACCTCCCATCGCCCAAGCCTCAGACACCGCCGAGCTTGCCCCGCCCGTCACACCCGCCTTGCTAGAAGACGCCGACGCTGCCACGAGCACGCTGGAGACCGCGAAGCCACCACACTACCACCAAGCGGCCGCGCCGTCACGCCCCTCTCTAGCGCCACGCCTCGCCAGCCGTTGCGGCCCGCGCCACCACGACCGCACGAGGGGAAAGGAGGCCCAGCCTGCCACCAGCACCTCCCAGGCTTAGCACGACGACATCCTCCGGTAGCGACGAGGGGAAGGGAAGGTGTTTGGAGGGTCTAGGGCGGCGGCTAGGGTTTCCTCTCGTGCGTTGCTCGCAGGAGCGACCCACGGGAGAGGCTGGCGAGTGTTACTTTCCCATCGGCTCTACTACTTAAAAGAGACAAACGGTATGTTCCTCGCACACCAACATTTCGCTCGGCTTTTCGTCACGCGTCACCCGTTTCTCCATCCTTCTCCGCAATTCTCTGGCTCTGGCCCCACCCGTCCCATGTCTATCCTCTCGCTCCTGCAATTGTTACCAATTTTGTCATCCACCCCTCTTGCTGCCATCTCATTCTGATACCATCTCGCCCATCGTGGCCTACTCCAATGCATGGATTTCTCTATTAGATCAATCAACTCAAAGCGTCTTCAACTGGTCATGCCGGTGATTGCTCTATGCCTGGGGCTCGAGGCATAATTTATCTTCATCATCGTCGACCCCGTCCGCCATGTTGACTAAACGTCCGTTGCGTTGATTCTACGCTCGGGGAGCTATGCCAACCCGTTGTTGCGTCGACTCCCGTCTGTCGTGTGACCATGTCCGCCACACTGAATCTACGCTCGGGGGCTGCATCGACTCTGTCGCGTCTGTGCTTCACGGATAACCTTGGATTCGTTAGTTGTGGCTACAGTAGAAGGTGAAGTGATCAAGAATATAAATTGATGAAACAAAGCATTAAAAGCGGGTCGAAGTAATGGAATACAAACCTTTGGTGGAAGAAGCATCATGTTGGATCCTAGTAAAACGGGAGGCCATCTTGACCATTTTGCGCATTATCGGCTGAAGAAAAGAGGAGCATCATCAAACGATCGGAGGCTGCACAATAAAATAGCAGACAACAAAAGGAAAAGAGGAGACTTACATCCTTCATGTCGGGCTCTGCAGGGCTCTCCGATATAATTATGACTTTGTCGCCACCTTTCAACTTCTTCTAGGGAGGAGCTCTAGGCGCTGCCACAAGTGCCTTCGGGATTAGCTCATCCGTCGTTTGCTCTTGCGGGTTAGTTGGTTCTATCGATTTTGCGGGTGATTTGGCGGTAGCGTCCATCTCATCGGCTGTAGCAGCAACATGCGACTTTTGGGGAGCTCTTTCCTCCTTGTCACCACTAAGTAAAATCATAAATTTTAGAGTAAAAAGAAAGGGATTATCGGATTATCACTTACGAGATGATGTTCTGCACATACCAAAGAATTCCCCTTATGGTAGGAGGAGATGGTCTCAGTGGTTGAACCATCTGTGGCTTGGCAGCACTCGAATCATTGGAATATTCAATTTCTTCGACATCCAATTTGGCGCACTTACTTTTCCCTTGGTTCTCCACAACCTTGAAGTCATCAGAGTTCGTGAAAGGCACAACCTCGGTTGGAGTGCGAGAGGAGTGGGAGCCGGAGTTTCCTTTGTTCTCCCCCCACAACCCTAGCCTCAGTATCTCCCTCGGATTAAGCAGTAGCTTCAGGGACCTCGCCAGTTTCTAGCAGTGGAGGAAGGGAGTGATCATGATTCTACACAAACATAAGGGAAAACTCGATATAAGGAACACACATATTAAAAGACAAGAACTCGTCAAATGGAAGGAAAGAGGCGAGGGCTTACATTGGGCACAAGGTTCTTCTTGCCAAAAGGCTCAACACGACACTCAGATGGGACTGTGTCATGCTTGGTGAGCATGGTGAAAGACCTAACCCTCTTCTAAAGCTCAGGATATGTCAGGTTATCCTAAGGAATCCTCATTGGGTCCATCTTTCTGGTGTATTCCCACATACCTGGAAGTCTTCCCTAGAGAGGTTGGATGCGGATGCGAAGGAAATGCACCATGAGCTGGATGCCGAAGACTTCTTTACCAGTCGCATAGCGAAGATTGTGGATCTAGTCCATGATCAACTTTGTCTCATCAATCTCCGCCAAGTCACGTTTTCCTTCCAGGACTTGAGTTTTACCATGACCTTAGTCGAGTCAAAGGGGGCTAATACTTAAGGAGTTATGCCCTAGAGGCAAATAATAAAGTGTATTATTTGATATATCTCCTATATGTTCATAATATGTTTCATACTATGCTATAACTGTGTTAATACGAAACGTTAATACACGTGTGGTATGTAAACAAACCGTGTCTCTAGTTACCTCTAGTGAACTAGTTCATTGGTCATGAGGATGGTCTACGTTTCAAGATCATGGGCATTTATGCCAACTAACAATGAGGTCATGTTATTAGTTGAATAACATGATAGACAAACATCCAACCGTTATATCTTGATGAGATCTAGTTACAAAGTTCACCATTGATGATAAAACACAGAGAACCTCGCAACCTGATCCTTTTACTATGAGGTAATACAAATCACCATTCCGGAAGAAGCTTAGATGGTTATCAAGAATCATCTCGTAACAGGGTGATCAAAAAGGTGTCACTCAGGTTTTCCGAAGGGATGCGTAGAGGAGTACATATCAAGACCAGGATTTGTCTAGTCCATGTAACAGACAGATACATGTGGCCATCTCGGTGGCATTGCATTGATGAAGCTTGCAAGCATGTGACTAGGTCACAGAATGCAATGACATGAGAACGAGAAAACAAGTTCATCGGTAATGATATCGAACTAAGGTATGGAGATACCTAAGATCAAGTCTCGAATGAATTAGGTATCGAATGACAAAGGGAATGGGGAACGACTATCTCACGGTTCGAGCGATTGTATTCGTGAAACGCACGGGGGTCACATGGCCATCCAGGTCCCTCTGTTGATCATTGATATGAGAGTGGTCTCTATCATGTCTGGAGTGTTTCCAAACCGAAGGATGTCACGCTTAAGGGTAGGGACGCTTAGGATAGATGAGGTATCGTAAGAGAAATAGAGAGAGAGAGAAACTGGAATAGTTTCGGGTAACATCCGATGGAGATCGGAAGGGGTCCAGAAGGTGTTCCGGAGTGAAGGAATAATATAATATGTGTATTTGAATGTTAATTGGAGAATTAATATTAAATATATATTTTATTTTATTTTTTAAAGGCTCCATATTGCTAATGGGCCTCACCCGAAGGGAGGCCCAATAGGGCAAGGTGCCTAGGGAGTGGGGGCCAGCCGGCCTGGGCTTGGTGGGCCGCCCCAATGGGGCCGACCTAGGGCCGGCGGCTGCCCCTAGGTGGTCGGCGGGTGTGGGGATTAGTCCCACACCGCATGGCCCCTGGGTGGTGCGCCCCCTCCCACTATATAAAGGGGTCCCCCTCCCTCTTTGGGATCACCCATTCCCTCTCATTCTCTCTCTCATCCACTGAGGACTTCTCCATAATATTAGGGAGGACCTCGTGGTTGAGTTCTCCACCTTCACACTACCGTCACGTGATCTGCCATCCGGCATCTACTTCTTCCGCTGCTCGGCTGGATCGAAGTTCGGTTGACGTCTTCTACATCGGACGTGTGACGAACTTCGGAGGCACCACACTTGAGGTGCTGCTCGTCTTCATCAATATACGCCTTCCTGAGTAAGGCGTGCCTCTGTCTACAAAGGTATGAATATTGTATTCCTTCTCCGTTACTTATGTCTACATAGTATAGATCCTGGTATTAGTGTTCGAGTAGATAGAATTTTTTTGTTTTCTGCTATGGAACCCAACAATGGTATCAGAGCGTGTCTATGGGTAGACATGTCGTACTAATAGAATACATAGAAATATGTGGGCATTGATTCTCTAGTTGCTACCCTCTTTAGTGTTATTTTTCATATCGCGACACTGTTTGATGAAGCGGCCCCCAACCGACCTCACGTGGTGATTCACGAGACTGGTCCACAAATCAAAGTGGCTTAGGGGGGTGTCTGTCTCTCTATAGTAGTTGATATGGCATTGACACTGGAGGGCCCTGGAAAGGGAAGAAGAACGACAATCATTGAATCCATGTTGTGGCTCGATGTTCGTAGGTGGGAAGGGGTTGTACTGCGAAAGTCCTAAAGCCACGTAAAACATGCAATAGTTAATATAGAAGCGTCTATCTTCATTATTACATAGGGGCAAGTATTATAACATGGCAATGACAAGTTTGTGAAACTTTAAAGGCTGTTGATGATGATCATAAAGCTATAACCATGTCATAACACTTTACTTTTGAAGTATTACTTATTGTGCTAGTATACTTACTAGACGGTAGCATAATAAGATAATCCCTCATAGTATTCCAGTTATCATATCCCCTTGTGTGTGCACCACCAAGAAAGTTCTTCGGTATGAGGCGCCCTACGGTGCGTAGGGGTCAGACATATCTACGTTCGCATACAGTGGGTGTAAGCCATGTTGCACTACGAATACACACGAGTTAGAACTGGCGAGCCTAGCACGTTACAAAGACGTGGCCTCGGAATACAAGAGACTGAAAGGTCGAGCATGAATCACATAGTTGATGTGATCGACATTAGGGAATGTCCACCCTTGATACTGCACTGATGGCTGTGTTTAACCGGGGGAGGTGCAGGGGATTGGGATCATGTGATCCTTTAAATAATACTTGAACTCATTATTATGAACATAGTCTAAACACTTTGCAAATCCTTTGTAGATGTCTCGCCCACCCACCTTCAACCTAAGCACTTTCCTCAAGAAGGACAAGATGAAAACTGATGGAACCAACTTCACCGCATGGTTCCACAATCTTAGGATCCTCCTAGTCCCCTACAAGTTGACTTATGTCATCGAGGCTGAGATTCTGGCTAAGCCTGTAGATTCCGCCTCCCAGGATGAAAAGAATGTCTGGCAGTCCAAGGCGGATGATTTCTCCCTCATCCAGAGTGGAATGCTCTATGCCATGGAGCCAGAGCTTCAAAAGCGTTTTGAGAAGATGAATGCTTTTGAGATCATTGAGGATCTCAAGGCTATCTTTGATCCACAGTCTCGTGCAGAGAGGTATGATGCTTCCGAGCTCTTCTTCTCTGCTAAAATGGAAGAGCACAACAGTATTAGTGAGCACGTGGTCAAAATGTCTAGCTACGTTAAGCGCTTAAATGCCCTGGATTGCAAAATCCCGGAGGAGCTCGCTATAGATAGGGTGTTGCATTTGCTGCCCCCTAATTATAAAAGTTTTGTGAGGAACTACAACATGCAAGGGATGACTAAGACCCTTGCTGAGGTGTTCGCCATGCTCAAAACTGCTGAGGTTGAAATCAAGAAGGAGCACACGATACTGATGGTCAACAAGACCACCAACTTTAAGAAACCGGGGCAAAATGGGAAAGGCAAGGGAAGAAGTCTAAGAGGGATGTCAGGTTTGTTCCTAGCACCTCAAAGACTGCCAAGCCTGGCCCTAAGCCCGGCACTTCGTGCTTCTACTACAAAGGGGATGGGCACTAGAAACGCAACTGCCCCAAGTACCTTGAAGACAAGCGAGCTGGCAAGATAGCCACTCCAGACAAAGGTATATATGATATACATGTTATTGATGTATTCCTTACAAGCGCCAGGAGTAACACCTGGGTATTTGATACCGGATCTATTGCTCACATTTGTAACTCTCAAGAGGATCTGCAGAGTAGGAGGCACCTAAGGAAAGACGAGGTGACGATGCGTGTCGGCAATGGCTCGAGAGTCGAAGTAATGGCCGTCGGCACCCTGCATCTCCGTCTACCATCATGATTATTGTTGGTTTTGAATAAATGCTATTATGTACCCTTATAGAGCATAGGCCACAGTCAAAAACGAGCTCTTTTTACCACATAAGCATGAACTTTCCTACTCTTTTCCAAACCAAACCAAACTATTTGCAAACCAATGTAAGAAAGAGGGGGTCCAACCAATTTATTCAGAAAACTAAGCAAACCAAGCAAGCGAAAACCAAAACAAAAACGAAAAAAGAAGACGCTCCAAGAATAACACAACTGTGCATGAAACAATAAAAATGAAGCGTTTGGAAGAAACCTGGGATTTTTATTGATGAAGAGGGGGATGCCTTGGGCATCCCCAAGATTTGACGCTTGTACTTCTTGGATATTTCTTGGGGTGACACGTGTGGCATCCCCAAGCTTGAGCTTTAGTCCATCCTTCATCTCATTACTCATTCCTTCCATACACCTAATTTTTTTTCCTTCATACAAAACTTCACACAATCTTTATTAGCAACATTAGTGCACTTAAGATAAATAAGTCTTAAGGTTCAGTTCTAACACCAATAAACTTCCATTAGAACACTAGATATAGTAGCACTTCCCTCAAAAAGCTCAATTCCCCAAAACAACTCAAAAAGGAACCAACAAGAAGCAAATGCAGAAAATGGCAGAAATCTGTCAAAACAGACCGGCAGGTAAAGACGAATTTTTTCGAAGACCTTCTGTTGCTCAAATAACAAAGTGTTGAACAAACGAAAGTTAGATAACAACCTGGGGCAGAAGCACAAAAATTCACGCCTCAAAAAGACGTTCAGAGAGTTTACACGAAGTTTTAAGGTGAAGCATAGAAATCTGTTTTGGGACAGCAACTTTCCCAATCATTACTTCTCTCTCATTAGAGGTTACTCTTGGCACAAAAAGCAAATAAAAAGGATAAGGCGCGGTTATTACGGATAACTTCCAAGACTCATCTTAAACTTTTGGGTTATCTCCCAATAAGTACTTTTCTTTAACGCCTTTAAGTTAGGCATAAGAAGCAAGAAAAGAATCAAGTATTCTCAAATGAAGAATCATTAAGACCAAATTTTGTTTTCACAGGAGAAGCAAAAGAAATCTTCTCTCTCTTCTTAGGTAAGTGTTCTATACCTTTATTGAGTGGGAGTTGATATTTAATGGTTCCTTCTTTCATATCAATAATGGCACCAACAGTTCTAAGAAAAGGTCTTCCTAGAGTAATAGGACAAGAAGCATTGTATTCAACATCCAAAACATAGAAATCAACGGGGACATAGGCATTTTTAACCATAATAAGAACATCATTAAGTCTCCCCATGAGTTTGTTTAGCATTATCATCAAGTGGGACATTCAAATAACAATCTTAAAGTGGAGGCAAATCAAGCATATCATAAATCCTTCTAGGCATGATAGAAACACTACTATCAAGATCACATAAAGCTTTGAAATCAAAGTCATTCACTTTCATACTAATGATGGGTTCCCAACCATCTTCTTGTTTTATAGGAATAGAAGCTTTATGTTTCATGTTTTCTTCTTTAATCTTTATGAGAGCATCAGTAATGTGTTTTGTAAAGGCCATGTTCATAGCACTAGCATTAGGACTTTTAGCAAGCTTTTGTAGGAACTTAATAACTTCAAAGATATTGCAACCATCAAGATCAAAATCAAATTTATCATCTAAAGTAGTAGAACTATTACTAGCCTCAACACTAGTGGTGGTAATAGTAGAAACACTAATGTTTCTAGCAATTTCATCTTCTCTTTCCCACTTAGCATGTAATTCAGATAATAGTCTAACATTTTGATCACTTCTTACTTGTATAGCATTAGTAGCTGCAAAGGGATTATCATTAGTTTCAGGTTTAGCAGCCATTTTATTAATTAATGAAGATTGAGCTTCGGACAAAGATGATATATTCCTTTCAGCGTTATAGAGTTTCAGTTGTAAACTAGGAATTTCCCTATTTAGACTCTCAAGTTGATGGCTAATGCTCTTCAAGATGGTAGATTGTTCCTCCATAGTTTTAATAAATTGTTTATTTTGCTCATATTGCATTTGCATGAAGTTTTTAGTGGCTCTTTCAACTTCTAAAATTCTTCCTTCACTAGGTAATCTAGGTTTACCATTATAGCCATAAGTATTATTAGGAGGGTAGGGCCTATAATTGTTATTACCATAAGCATTGTTGCCAAAGTTGTTATTTCTTATGAAGTTCACATCAACTTGCTCTTCTTGAGCAACCAAAGAGGCTAAAGGAACATTATTTGGATCAATATGGGCTTTCCCATTAACAAGCATAGACATAATATTATCAATCTTATCACTCAAGGAGGAAGTTTCCTCAACAGAATTTACCTTCCTACCTTGTGGAACTCTCTCAGTATGCCATTCAGAATAGTTAACCATCATATTATACAGAAGCTTTGTTGTAGCACTCAAAGTAATGGTCATAAAGGTACCTCCAGCAGCAGAATCCAATAGGTTCCTTGAAGAGTAGTTCAATCCTGCATAAAAAGTTCGGATGATCATCCAAGCAGTCAGTCCATGAGTGGGACAATTCTTAACCAAAGATTTCATTCTTTCCCAAGCTTGAGCAACATGCTCATTATCAGATTGTTTAAACTTCATTATTTCACTTCTCATAGATATAATCTTAGCAGGAGGATAGTACTTTCCAATGAAAGCATCTTTGCACTTAGTCCAAGAATCTATACTATTCCTAGATAAGGAATTCAACCATTCTTTAGCTTTTCCTCTCAAAGAGAAAGGAAACAATTTCAGCTTAATAATATCACCATCTACATCCCTATGCTTTTGCATCTCACAAAGTTCAACAAAGTTATTTAGATGGGCAGCAGCATCTTCATTACCAATACCAGAAAATTGTTCTCTCATAACAAGATTGAGTAAAGCAGGTTTTATCTCAAAGAAAGTATCTTCAGGCACAGGTGGAGCAATAGGTGTGCTCGTAAAATCATTGTTGTTGGTGCTAGTGAAGTCACACAACTTAGTGTTTTCAAGAGTAGTCATTTTTGTGTTTTTTCAAATATGAAAGCAAACTAGTAAAACTATTTTTTTTGTATTTTTGAGAAAGAAACAAGCAAAAAAACAAAAAGAAACTAAGCAAAACAAAAATAACAAAGGAAAGATATTGGTTATGAGGGACTCCCCTTGTGAAGATGTCCGTGACTCCCCGGAAATAGCGCCAGAAAAATGCTTGATGGCTCGGTGTTGATGTAGAGCTCGTTGGGAACCCCAAGAGGAAGGTATGATGAGCACAGCAGCAAGTTTCCCTCAGTTATGAAACCAAGGTTTAATCGAACCAGTAGGAGCAAGGAAACACCCCAAAGGTGTTGCTAGCTGAGCCTTGGCAGGGCGCACTACCGATTCTAGTAGCAACGTGGAGACCTGCACAACACAACGACAGAACTCTGTCCCCAACTTGCGATGAGGTTGTCAATCTCACCATGTTTTGCTGAAATCAAAGGATTAAACGTATCGAATGGAAGGAAGTAATAGTTTGCAGAAAGTAAACACAAAGCAGTAAACAGTTTATAGATTGTATGTAAAAGAAAGGACCGGGATCCATAGTTTACTAGAGGTGTCTCTCCTTAAGATAGATAACATGCTGGGTGAACAAATTACAGCGGGGCAATTGACAAACATCGAGAAAGCAATACATGCATATACTAATCATCTTGACTCCTTTGAGATTCGATTGGGCATTACAACATTATACATAGACCGCCATCCAACTGCATCTATGACTAATAATCCACCTTCAGGTTATCATCAGAACCCCCTCCAGTATTAAGTTGCAAGCAACAAATTATTGCTTTACGAACTGCGTGTAAAGTAAACAATATGATTGTTCTATGAACAAAGGATTGTTGTTTTCTCCCTAGTAGCAACAACACATCTAGTACCTTAGAGATTTCTATCACTTCCCCAGATTACCAGAGGCATGAACCCACTATCGAGCATAAATACTAACTCTTGGAGTTGCTAGCATCTACTTGCCCAAGATAGCTACTAACAACAGAAAGCATGCAAGCTCACAAATAACAAAGAAATGATATAATCAATAATCAATCTAAAATAGCATCTCAATATCCATCGGATCCCCGCAAACACAACATGCAAAATTACAAATAGATGATCTTGATCATGAACGGAGCTCACAAGATCTAAACATGAAAGCACAAAGGAGTAGAACCAGCCATCTAGCTACTACATGGATCCGTAGTCCAAGGATGAACTACTCACGCATCACACCGGAGGCTTGCATGGTGATGAAGAAGGCCTCCAAGATGAATTCCCCTCTCCGGCAGGGTGCCGGGAAGAGCTTTAGATCCCTCCCGATTTAGGGATGGAGATGACGGCGGCTACAGACTCTTTCATGGATTTTGATCGGGTACTTAGGGTTTTTGTCCCGAGGGTATCTTATAGGCAGAAGGGGAGGCTGAGGGGGTGTCGGAGGCGGCCAGATCACCCCCTGGTGCAGGCCAGGCTAGGCCGCATGGCCAAGTGGTGTGGTGGCCCCTGGCCCCTCTCCGTCTCGTACTCTGGCATCTGATGACTTCTGGAAAAATAGGCACTTTGGCTTTTGTCCCATCCAATTCCGAGAATATTCATTTTCTGACTTTCCTAGAACCAAAAATAGCAGAAAATAGGAAGCTGGCACTGTGGCTCTTGTTAATAGGTTAGTCCAAGAAATCATATGAAAAGTACTCCAAAGTGTGGGAAAAACACAACAAAGTGGATAAAACCAAGCATGGAACATCAAAAATTATAGATACATTTGCAATGTATCAACATGTTATTGATTCATTATGATAGTATTGTTTATGGTTTTACCTGCAAGTTGTATACACACGTTGTTGTCCGGAACCAATGGCCCCGAAGTGACAGAAATCGGGATAACTGGAAGGAATGGCTTTGATGTGAGGATCACATGTATTCATGGAGTGTTAATGCTTTGCTCCGGTGCTCTATTAAAAGGAGCACCTTAATTGCTAGTAGTTCCCTTGAGGCCCCACTGCAAACGGGCTAGCAAGACAAAAGATGTTGTGTAAGTTCTCAATGCGAGCACGTATGACTATATATGGAACACATGCCTAGGATTATCTAGTACTTGGATGCTTTATCTTATTTATCTGCAATTGCCCTATGTTCTGATTGTTATGTGAATTGTCTTGTCCATGCAACGCCCGTCCATCCATCCCTATGCCTACCGCACTCGAATCCTACTGTTTACTGCTATTGTTACTTCTGTCTTTACTTTACTACTGCTGGTACTTTACTATTCCTACTAGAAAACGGTTGCTACTGATAAACTGCTGTGAGCAAGATTGTTTCCAGGTGCAGCTGAATTGACAACTCAGTTGTTAAGGCTTATAAATATTCTTTGGCTCCTCTTGTGTCGAATCAATAAATTGGGTTTCACTTCCCTCGAAAATACTACGAGACACCCCTATACTTTTGGGTCATCAAGACTATTTTCTGGCGCTGTTGCCGGGGAGCATAGCTTTATTTATCAAGTTCACTTGGATTCTCTCTTGTTTGTTGTTATCCATCCATCATGGGTAAGTCTCGTGATGGCAAGGTTCCTATTTTACCATCCACTACAAGAAGAGGTAATGTTCTGAACACCTCTGTTGCTCTTGATTCACCATCTATTATGAGTAAGCTCGTTACACCACCACACACACATGCTACACACACTGCTACTACTGCTGAATCTTAAACTTCTGATGCTTATGATGCTGCTTCTACTGTACTTGATAAGAGTGGTTCATTAGGTCCTTTCCTAGATGCTATGATTGCTAGAACTATAGCTGGAAATATTGAAACTCCTAATGAAGACACCACTACACCTGTTAGTTCACCTGAGTCTAGTGAGAGTTATGGTATTGAAGATGGTTATGTTGAGATGACCGATGAATTTATTAAAGAATGTAAAAACACCCATGATAGGAGCGCTGCTAAGAGTCTCCTTGAGAGCCGTACTATTAGGCCCAAATTGTCTCCTATTGCTAAGTTTGCTGCTTCTCCCATAAACATTAAAGATAAAGATTATGATTTCTCTCTTGATCTATCTTACATAGCTATTGTTGAGAAAGAACCTTTTTGTGGTACTAAGAATGAAAGTGCGGTAGCACATATGAATGAACTTTCTACCATGAGTGGCTTGTTTTCTGATGATATTAAGATGCGTACCTACTTTGTTGCTAAGATTTTCCCCTTTTCACTGAAAGGAGAAGCTAAAACATGGTTTAGTAATTTACCTCCTCGATCTATTGATAGCCCTTATTGCTTGATTAGTACTTTCCTGTAGAAATATTTTCCTCCTAGTGCTAGATATGCTATTTTGCAGAAACTTTTTGATTTTAAATAGGGAGAAAAAGAGATATTGCCTGAATCTTGGGCAAGGTTTTGTGCTTTGATTCATGCACAGGCTGGAAGTCCATTACCTAAGAATGAGCGTCTTGATATATTTTATAATGGACTAACCGAAGAATCTAGGACATACCTAGATAGTTGTGTTGATTGTGTTTTCAGGAATAGGACTCCCAAGGAAGCTGGGGAATTAATGGCTAAAATAAGCAAGAACTGTGAGGATTGGAATCCTCCTGAACCAGCTATACCTGAAGTGATTATACATGAACCAACTATACCGATACCTATTCCAACATCAAAGAAGAGGGGAGTTATTGAATTAAATGATGAAGTGATGAAGGAAGCTAAGAAATGTCTTAAGGAGAAGGGAATTAAAGTTGCAGATGTCAAGGATTTACCTCCTATAGAAGAATTATGTAAGCCTATCCCCTACTCATCCACTATTGCGGTACACTCTCTCCAACACTTTGATGAAGGTGATATCCCTTACTCTAAACCTCCTGGTCAATGCTTAGAAGAATTCAATATTTTTATTTTTAAGGAAGATAATTTTAATAAAAGGGTGCAAAATCATCTAATGGAAAACACTAGAGCTATTGTTGAGTTGAAAGATATTGTGGAGAGAACCTCTAATGATGTTAAAATAATTGTTAAACACTTTCAAATGGTTCAAACTCAAATAGATCAACTCATTAAAGTGCAAAAAGACTTGCTAATTAACGCTGCTAAAGAAAAACATGCTTATGAAATTAGAACTAGAAGTGGTGTTGCTACCCAGGATCCTCTATATCCTGAGGGGCATCCCAAAAGAATTGAGCAGGATTCTCAACAAGCTGAAAATAGTGGCTCTACTCATAAGAAAAGGAAAAAGAAACATAAAACTATTGTAGAACCCTCTGAACCTGCTATAGATCCTAATAGTATATCTGTCTCTGATGTTGAAACTGAAAGTGGTAATAAAGAAAATGAAGCTCCAACTGAAGAAAAAGTTGAAGAAGAACCTGAAAAGCACACTAAGAATACTAAATACACTAAAGAAGATTTTATTGCTAAGAAACATGGTAGTGAAAGAGAACCTTGGGTCCAAAAACCTATGCCTTTCCCTGATAAGAAACACAAGTCAAAGGAAGATGAACACTATAATAAGTTTTGTGAGTGGATGAAACCTTTATTCCTGCAAATTCCTTTGACTGATGCTATTAAATTGCCTCCTTACTCAAAGTATATGAAGGATATTGTCTCGAATAAAAGGAAGATCCCTAATGAAGAAATTTCTACTTTGCTTGCTAATTATTCCTTTAATGGTAAGGTTCCAAAGAAACTTGGAGACCCAGGGATTCCAACTATCCCTTGCTCTATTAAGAATAGTTATGTTAGAACTGCTTTGTGTGATTTGGGAGCTGGAGTTAGTGTTATGCCTTTCTCTCTCCATAAGAGACTCCAACTAGAAAAATTAATACCAACTGATATATCTTTGCAAATGGCTGATAAATCTACCACTATTCCTGTTGGTATATGTGAGGATGTACCTGTTCAAGTGGCTCATAATTGCTTGATATTAACTGATTTTGTTGTGCTTGAAATGCCTGAAGATGATAATATGTCTATTATTCTTGGGAGACCTTTTCTTAATACTGCAAGGGCTGTTATAAATTGTAATCAAGGAAAGGTGACCTTTAATGTTAATGACAAGGAACATACTATCTATTTCCCCAAGAATATTGAAAGGACTTATGGTTTGAATTCAATTGAACATGTTGAGGGCATTCAAGTTGGAGAGATATATTGTCCCATACCAAGAGAAAAATTTGAAACTATTATGATTGGGACCATTGATATCAAAGTTGAGGTAACATAATCATTAGTTGAATACAAAGTTTTGTCTCATATGAAATTGTTTTGGTAACAAGACCTGATCAACCTTGTTAACAAAAGGATTTCATTGAACAAAACAATGTTTTCACCGTGATTATCTCCGTTTACTTTTATTCTATCCATTTTAGTTTTGCTTTCGTTTAGTTTTCTTTGTTGTTAGTTGCTTGCATGTTAGAGTGTCTTAGAAATTCTGTAGTTCTAACCTTGTTTTGTCATTGCATCATTTCAAAAAAAATCTTTTTCTGTCAGAAAATCATTCATCTATACCTGAAAATTGCCCAAAAATAAAGTGTCTCGAAAAATTGCATAAAATTCATATTAAATTTTTACGTGAAAAAGGGGCAGAGGAGTGCTTGGAAGGTACCAGGGGAACTACCAGGCAAGCACGCCACCTGGTGGTGCGGCCTGCCCTGGGTGGCGCCATGCCATGGTGTGGGCCACCCTGGCCCTCCACTCACTCTCTCACTTGCCACTTTCTTCTCTCTCCCGAGTAAACTACAGTTCATTGTTCAAAATCGCGTTCTTGTTGTGCTTGCCCTCGATTTTTTGATCTCCTTTCTCATCCCATCTTTGCTGCTGAAATTTGGATCATTTGTTCTCCGGTATGTGACTCCTCCGCTTGTCCAAGTAGATTTGTGTTTAGTGGATTATATCTTGAGTATTTTGCTGCTGTAGGTGACAGGTTATGAGAGCTTGTAAGCTTGTTTGATGCTTAGAGATATAGTTTTGATGCATGTTTAGGCCTCTTACAAGTCCCTATGAGTAGTGCCCTTCATTATATTCACTTTGCAATCGCTTGTTTAATAGATGTTTAAATTTCAGAATATCAAGCATGAACAACCATACTTTTGGAGAGATATTAGGGATGTACCTAGGAGGTCAAGGCCCTCAAGATCAGCCTCTCAGTTCAGGCCATCATACAACGAAGAACTCATTGCACCTCGCATTGGTAATGAAGGAGATGATGGGGATGCTCACCCATCCACTTTTCCTTGTTTTACTTTCTTACAAGCTGCAGGGATTCTTGATGATTTCTTGCTACTGATTCAGAGGGTTGGTTTGACCTCATATATGCAAGATGAGAGTGAGCAATACGCTATGCTCACCAAAACTTATGTTGAGAGCTTCGTGTTTACTAACACACCCTATCAGTCAACTGTCTCTTTCAAAATTTATAATCTGCCCTTTACCATGTCATTGGAAAGATTTTGCAGTGTTGTAGGTGTAAGCATGACAGGGACCGTGAAGAATATCCAAGAGCGACCCGCTGATTTGCTAGAGCTTTACCGAGGGGTGACCAATGATGATGACTGCGTGGCTCAACGCGGAAAGATAAGAAACATCCAACTCCATGCCCTTAGATACTTTGCATATTATCTTGCTACTAGCATTCTTTGTAGGGAGAATACGAGTAATATCTCCAACTATCATTTAGCCTTCCTTGCTGCTGCGCTTAACAATGACACTCGGTACAACCTTGGCTCGCTTATTGCTCGCCGCCTAGCTGCTAGGGGGCCTATCTATGGGGGAATCATTGCCTCGCGTATGGTCAATGCATTAGGGCTTTCAGTGGACCCCAATGATACTATATTGGCGCTACAAAGGCTTGACCTTGTTGCTATGAAAACTCATCACTTTGTCACTGCTAATTCTGATTTGGTCAGTCTAGTATATAGGATGCTGTTTACTAACGGGATGAGAGGGAGATCCCTTTGACGCACTCTACTTTGTTTAGTGTTCACAGGAGACTATGGTCGCGCTCCAAGGAGGAGGTGGACGAGCAGATCCGCTTGCTGGGCTTCCACAGGCATCACCAGGAGGATGTGCCCTCCTACGATTACTCCACACACTACAGAGGGACGTACTCGAGCTCGCACCAGGACGAGGGTACCTCCTCTTCGTACCACGGTGACACTTCATCCTGGCCAGCTTGGGATTGACACCCACTTAGGCCAAAATCCTAAGCTTGGGGGAGGTACGCCGACATCGCACTCATCTCCTTATCATGTTGCGTCGGTACTTTGTGTATTCATGTTTCGTTCTCCTTTTAGTTTTCGTTCTTTCTTTGCTTTCGCTTACTAAAACACAAAAAGACCAAAAATATTTATGCTGTTTCTCTTTGTTTTCTTCTTCTTCTTTTTTCCTTGGTTTGTTTTTCCCTTTTTGCTTTGTTTGAACTATTCGAAAAACCCAAAAAGATTTTGCTTTACTTGTTTTTCCTTTTTGGTTCTTGCTTTAAAAAATCGAAAACACCAAAAATATTTGTTGTTCTTCTTTGGCTTTGTGAGTTTGTTGCAGGGTTCAGCAGTCCTCAGTGGATATTGGTTTCATATTATTATTCAAGCCACACAAGTGAAGAGCAATAATGAGAATTAATGACAACTTGAGGTGTGGTAAGGGGATGGTAACGAACTCTATTTGTTTTGATTTTTGTACATATACTCATCATTGTGGGCATGCTTAGCCTGTTCGTGTAGGGTGTATGTTATCTTTGGATGCTTAGTAGTTCTTGCTTTCATATGATTAGTTCCAGCTTGCTAATAGTTTGTAGCATGTCTTATGAATGTTTGCTTGCATTAATCTATTCATAGCTTGGTATGACACCGTGGTATCCTCCTCTGAATGTTTCATTTGAATTGACTTGGCACATGCTCACGCATGCATATGACTAAAATAATCAGTTAAGCCTCGATGAATTATTTTGCCTTGAGGGTCTTGAATCACTTTCATGCCATGATTATACCTACCTATTAGCATCATTTGCTATTTCTGTGCATATTCAATATGCCTTGTTTTCTTCCGAATAAAATGTTTGCTTGTTATGAGAAAGTTAGTTAGTAAAGCTCTCACGAACTTGATGGCACACTTTATTTTCTGCACTTAATAAACCTGAACCATTGCATCCATCTTTGTTGCGTGTATGTTTGCACTTTATAAGTTGAAGTTAGTAGAACCATGTATCATGGGGAACGCTTTCAACATCGCACTGGTACTTAGTACCTCATTGATATCATGATTCTTTTGCTTATGGATCCCGACGGTGTGAAATAAAAGTGGAACTTGTAAGATCATGGAGTTTGTATGTGTGTTAGAGAAATGCCTGGGCCGCTAGCCTAAGCCATGCCTAATCCTGGTGGAAACTTGCAGCATAACCATAATGAGCATTCTACGAAGCATCCTCAATAAAAATCTATGCACATAGTAAATAAAAAGATCGCTGAGATGCTCATTGTCTGCTTGCCTTGTCATTTTGATTATGGGATAACTCATGTATCATGTGCAAGGGGTACCCCGTTGGCGGTTCTCTATGATACATATATACTTACAATGACAAGAGCTTACTTGTGACTGAAGTTGAGTAGCATGAGGTCCGATACTTGTAAGTAAGGGACATGAGATTTTAGCGTATAACTTGTCAAGCATACGCTCTTGGTTGTGTCACTTTAAACTTAACCATATTAAAGATGCCTATGATAGGAGCAATGAGATATAAAAGCTAATGAGTACCATACTTTCAGCATTTGGAAGCCTTTCAAACTATTCAAAACCTTTTCATTTCCTTGTTGAGTCTCCACTTATTCTATGAGCACTTTCTTGAGAGCATAGTTGTCATTCTTTGTGCCTGTCTCATTACTTGATTATTTGTGTTATGACTTTGATGCTTCTATCTTTGACATCTTTACTTCTAGTCTTCACCTGAACTTCAGAGGTGCCTTGGCATTCATAATCAAAGGAAAGTGAGATACCACTCTATCATACCTTGTTATGAGCATTGTAATGTTGCTTATATTTATACTTCATGCTACTTATTATTTTTAAGTTGGAATCTCTTCATAGCTTGCAATGCCTATTAAGTAAACTTAGTTGCATACTCTTTATTATGAATTGTCTAAGTAGTTGATCACATGCTGAGAATACATACATCATATGAAGCAAATGTGTTCGTGAAAGTTTCTTTTATCGCACTCAATTTTCAACTGAATTGCTTGAGGACAAGCAATAAGCTAAGCTTGGGGGGAGTTGATACGTCCAAAATGTATCTACTTTCCCGAACACTTTTGCTATTGTTTCTCCTCTAAACTTGTGTGATTTGGATGCAACTAACACGGACTGACGCTGTTTTTAGCAGAATTGCCTTGGTGTCTAGTTTTTGTATAGAAAATCAACTATCAGGAAAAATCCCGGAAAATATGCCCAAAATCCTATTTCACCAGAAGACTCCCGGAGCCAGAATACGAGACAGAGGAGGGCTGGGCCCAGGCCACACCACCTGGCAGCGCGGGCTAGCCTAGGCCGTGCCAGGGGGTGGTCTGGCCGCCCTAGACACCCCCTCGGTCTCCCTCTTCGCCTATAAGATGCCTTCTGACCTAAAAACTCAGGGGGGTCGACGTTTTTCTAGAAGGAGTTCTGCTCCGCCGCCACCACCAGATTCCACGAAACAACACCAGAAAGTCCGTTCTGGCACCCTGCTGCGACGGGAATTGGAGAAGATCATCACCATCATCATCACCATCGCTTCTCCATCGACCATCCATGTTTCCCCATCTATGAGTGAGTAATCCCTCGCTGTAGGCTATGGGGATGGTAGGGATTGGATGAGATCGTTCATGTAATGGCATCAGATTGTTAGGGCATGGTGCCTAGTATCTTTTAAGTGTTTTATGACTTTGTTGTGGCTTGTTATGCTTAATGCTTGTCACTAGGGCCCGAGTGCCATGATTTCATATTTGAACATGTTATTAATTCATCATGATAGTATTGTTTTTGGTCTTACCTGCAAGTTGTATACACATGTTGTTGTCCGAAACCAATGGCCCCGAAGTGACAGAAATCGGGATAACCGGAGGGAATGGATTTGATGTGAGGATCACATGTATTCATGGAGTGTTAATGCTTTGCTCTAGTGCTCTATTAAAAGGAGCACCTTAATTGCCAATGGTGCCCTTGAGGCCCCGCTACAAACGGGCTGGCGGGACAAAAGATGTTGTGCAAGTTCTCATTGTGAGCACGTATGACTATATATGGAACACATGCCTAGGATTATCTAGTACTTGGATGCTTTATCTTATTTATCTGCAATTGCCCTATGTTCCGATTCCTATGTGAATTGTCTTGTCCATGCAACGCCCGTCCATCCATCCCTATGCCTATCGCACTCGAATCCTACTGTTCACTGCTATTGTTACTGCTATTGTTACTGTTGTCTTTACTTTACTACTGCTGCTACTTTACTATTCCTACTACAAAATGGTTGCTACTGATAAACTGCTATGATCAAGATTGTTTCTAGGTGCAGCTGAATTGACAACTCAGTTGTTAAGGCTTATAAATATTCTTTGGCCCCCCTTGTGTCGAATCAATAAATTGGGTTTCACTTCCCTCGAAAATAATGCGATACACCCCCTATACTTGTGGGTCATCAAGACTCCTGAGGTTCGTAGGTCTACAAGGGCGTGCCACTCCTGATTGGTACAGTAGCCTTGTGATGTCTGTCATCCTGGATGAACAGGAAGAACCTGAAAACTACAAAGAGGCTATGGATAGTGCTGACTCCGAGAAATGGCTAGAAGCCATGAAATCCGAAATAGGATCCATGCATGAAAACCAAGTTTGGACCTTGGTGGATCTTCTAGAAGGCCGCAAGGCCGTGGAAAATAAATGGATCGTTAAGAAAAAGACAGATGCGAATGGTAATGTGACCATTCACAAAGCTCGAATTGTCGCAAAGGGGTTTCGACAAATTCAAGGAGTTGACTACGACGAGACTTACTCTCTCGTAGTGATGCTTAAGGCTGTCAGGATTTTAATAGCAATTGCTGCACATTTCGACTATGAAATTTGGCAGATGGATGTCAAGACCACATTCCTCAATGGTCACATTGATGAAGAGTTGTATATGATGCAACCGGAAGGTTTTGTTGATCCTAAGGATGCCGGAAAGGTATGCAAGCTTCAACCTTCCATTTATGGATTGAAGCAAGCATCTCGGAGCTGGAACCAACGTTTTGATCAAGTGATCAAAAGTTTTGGATTTGTCCAAAACCAACAAGAGTTTTGTGTTTACAAGAAAGTGAGTGGGAGCTCAATTGTTATCTTAGTAGTATATGTGGATGACATATTACTCATGGGAAATGATGTGGATCTTATGAAAAGCGTGAAAGCATATTTGAGCAACCAATTTTCCATGAAGGATCTAGGTGAAGCTGCATATATATTAGGAATCAAGATCTATAAAGATAGATCAAGGCACCTAATAGCATTGAGTCAGAGTACTTACATAGAAAAGATTTTGAAGAGGTTCAAAATGGAAAACACCAAAAGGGGTTTTACGCCTATGATGAAGAATTGCAAAATGAGTATGACTCAATGTCCTGTAACTGACGATGATAGAGAGAAGATGGCTTACATCCTCTATGCTTCAGCCATAGGATCTATCATGTACGCAATGCTAAGTACACGACCTGATGTGGCATTGGCGCTTAGTTTGACGAGCCGATATTAGAGTAATCTAGGACCGGATCACTGGACAACTGTGAAAAATATCCTAAAGTATCTGAGAAGAATGAAGGATATGTTCCTAATCTATGGAGGAAATGATGAAACTCTAAATGTAACGGGTTACGTAGATGCGAGATGGAATTTAGATCATGATGACTCGAAGTCTCAAACAAGATTTATTTTCTTGGTGAATGGTGGGGCGGTTAGCTCGAAGAGCAAGAAGCAGCCGGTGGTGGCACAATCTTCAATGGAGTCTGAATACATTGCTGCAACTGATGCAGCAAATGAAGCTGTTTGGCTAAGGAATTTCATCATCGAACTGGGAGTTTTTCCCAATGCGCAAGACCCCGTGACAATCTATTGCGATAACATGGGTGCTATTATGAACGCAAGGGAACCAAGAACTCATTCCATAGAAAAACACATCAAGCTAAGATTTCATGTCATCCGGCAGAACGTTGACGAAGGTGAAGTCAAGATTCGCAAAGTAGATACGGAACTGAATGTGGCAGATCCTTTGACTAAGGCTCTCCATCTAGAAAAGCACGAACAACATCGAGATTCCATTGGTGTTAGGTTCCTGCCTATTGTAAACTAGTTTTGTTTATACTCTAGTGTAAGTGGGAGACTAAAGGAGTTATGCCCTAGAGGCAAATAATAAAATGTATTATTTGATATATCACCTATATGTTCATAATACGTTTCATACTGTGCTATAAATGTGTTAATACGAAACGTTAATACACGTGTGGTATGTAAAAAAAACCGTGTCTCTAGTTATCTCTAGTGAACTAGTTCATTGGTCATGAGGATGGTCTGCGTTTCAAGATCATGGGAATTTATGCCAACTGACAATGAGGTCATGTTATTAGTTGAATAACATGATAGACAAACATCCGACTGTTATATCTTGATGAGATCTAGTTAGAAAGTTCACCATTGATGATAAAACACAGAGAACCTCGCAACCTGATCCTTTGACTTTGAGGTAATACAAATCACCATTCAGGAAGAAGCTTAGATGGTTATCAAGAATCATCTTGTAACAAGGTGATCAAAAAGGTGCCACTCAGGTTTTGCGAAGGGATGCATAGAGGAGTACGTATCAAGACCAGGATTTGTCTAGTCCATGTAACGGACAAATACATGTGGCTATCTTGGTGACGTTGCATTGATGAATCTTGCAAGCATGTGACTAGGTCACGGAATGCAACGACATGAGAATGAGAAAACAAGTTCATCGGTAACGAGATCGAACTAAGGTATGTAGATACCGAAGATCAAGTCTCGAATGAATTAGGTATCGAATGACAAAGGGAATGGGGAACGACTATCTCATGGTTCGAGCGATTGTATTCGTGAAACGCACGGGGGTCACATGGCCATCCAGGTCCCTCTGTTGATCATTGATATGAGAGTGGTCTCTATCATGTTCGGAGTGTTTAAGAACCGAAGGATGTCACGCTTAATGGTAGGGACGCTTAGGGTAGATGAGGTATCGTAAGAGAAATAGAGAGAGAAACCGGAATAGTTTCGGGTAACATCCGATGGAGATCGGAAGGGGTCCAGAAGGTGTTCCGGAGTGAAGGAATAATATAATATATGTATTTGAATATTAACTGGAGAATTAATATTAAATATATATATTTTATTTTATTTTTTAAAGGCTCCATATTGCTAATGGGCCTCACCCGAAGGGAGGCCCAATAGGGCAAGGCGCCTAGGGAGTGGGGCCCAGCTGGCCTGGGCTTGGTGGGCCGCCCCAATGGGGCCCACCTAAGGCCGGTGGCTTCCCCTAGGTGGCCGACGGGTGTGGGGATTAGTCCCACACCGCCTGGCCCCTGGGTGGTGCCCCCCCTCCCACTATATAAAGGGGTCCCCCTCCCCCTTTGGGATCACCCATTCCCTCTCACTCTCTCTCTCTCATCCGCTGAGGACTTCTCCGTAATATTGGGGAGGACCTCGTGGTTGAGTTCTCCACCTTCACACTACCGTCGTGTGATCTGCGATCCGACATCTACTTCTTCCGCTGCTCAGCTGGATTGGAGTCCGGTTGATGTCTTCTACACCGGACGTGTGACGAACTTCGGAGGCACCACACTTGAGGTGCTGCTCGTCTTCATCAATATACGCCTTCCTGCGTAAGGCGTGCCTCTATCTGCAAAGGTATGAATACTGTATTCCTTCTCCGTTACTTATGTCTACATAGTATAGATCCTGGTATTAGTGTTCGAGTAGATAGAATTTTTTTGTTTTCTGCTACGGAACCCAACAAATACGTACAGTTGGCCTTCGGATTTCCATCCTTGATATAGAACTACTTCTTCCGCCAATCTTGGGTAGAGTCTGCCATTTTGAGGTCAAAGTAAACCACATCAAAACGGACATGGATGATGGCATCCCCAACGACATAGACGGAGGTTTTCGTTGCGTTCCTCTTCACATGAAAAAGGCATTTCCATAGGTCCCAATGGGAATGGATCCCGAGGAAACACTCATAGAGAGTGATAAAACAAGCAATATGGAGGATGGAATTTGGCGTGAGTTGATAGAGCTGCACGCCATACACAAATAAAAGCCCACAGATGAATTCGTGGGCATGAAGAGAAAGACCACGGAGGAGGAGAGAAATAATACCTGCTAGCCCTATTTGGGCACGGGCGTGGCCTCGTCGTCAGGAAGCTTGAAGGAGTTCTCCTTCAGGAGCCCGTACTTCCGGGACTCACGAAGATCCCACTGAGTGCATCGTGAGGGGGTTCCGCTGATAACCTTTGGCTTGGCCTCCGTGGCATCGACAGTGGAGCCCGCGCCCGTGTTTCTCCCCATGGTGTTGGTGTTGAGTACGACGGTGTGCGAGCAAATGAGCAAGGGGTGCAAGGAGCAACAATGCAAGAATAGGTGCGGCGCAAGGAGGAAGAAGAAGTTAGCGGCAGAGGGAAGAATGGTCATTAAAATCCCCTGGTCGTTGCTTATAAAGTAATAGTGGTATTCCTCAGCCGTTGGATTTGGGGCAACGTTCATATGGATGGAATCCATGGTGACATGTGTCCACGGGTAAAAAAGGATTAGTAGTAATGCACACTAAATTACCGCGGTAATCATGGGAAAAATATCGCGTGACTCCTCCATTCTCGCACAGTGTGGCGGTCAAACTCACCGCTGACACGCTGCCCGCACGTCGTCAGCCTGCATCATGGTCCCACTACTGCAACGTCCCATCACGTCCTCTCCATCATTACTGGAGCATGCCATCATCGTCAATAATGCCGTCGTGTGTGCGCAATGAAAAGGATCGGGTGAGCCAATAAAAGTACCTGATAAACATTGTTGGTGATATAACTCAAGGCCCAAGACGAATATTTCCTTGGATGATGAAGATCTTGAGCATATACTCAGGTGCAAGCACCCAGACATAGCCTCGGGGCTACTCCCATCGGGAGCGCTGACCACTCATCCGACAATTTTTTGATGACCCAAGAAGTAGAAGACCTGAGTTGACCACCCTCTCAGATGATAAGGACTTGAGCCTATGCTCAGATCCAAGCATCCTAACATAGACTCTAGGGATACTCCCATCAGGAGCGCTGATTGCACACCTGAAAAAACAATAAATCCTCCTCCGGGGACGACAGTAAAGCTCATGAAGACGAACTTTGGGCGTACACTTGAATGCAAACATTCGAATGTAGCCTCGAGGGCTACTCCCACCAGGAGCACCGACCGCGCACCCGTAGAGGGAAAAAAATTCATCCTATGGAGTCGACAAAAAAGACAACCTATGAGTATTACCCAAGTGCATCCTCAAACGATTACTCCCATCGGGAGCGTCAATAGCGCATCCGATCAAAACTGACAACTTCAGCAATTCCAACAGCCAAACAAGACAGTCAATAAATAGTTTAAATTTTTAGACCGTGTCCGCCGCTATAACATGTATGAATGTCGCGTCCATGAAATGAAGGTAAGACCCCAGTATCCATCCTATGAAACCTAGTAACCGCACATGAATGCGCTCTACTAGTAATTTTCCGTATCCACAATACGATGAAAAATTTAGATGGATGGGTTGAGTACCCAAAACACAAAAAACTAAAATTCGGTACTCGATAAGACCTCAACGACTCGAACTAAATTACACCAGCATATACTAGGTTCAAGTCCGAGTATTTGAGCTTGAAGTAGGTTCATAATGTTTTTGTCCAAGAGAAATTAACTGGTTCCCGATCCGTCAGATGCACCATGCTCGTTATATCAATATCCCCATGAATTTTTTTTTGAGTTTACAATTTGCTTACTCAAAGGAATCTTCGGGTTCAATGCTGAAAATGTGTTTGAGACTCCATCCGAATCTCACATGGGTATGAATTATTGGATTCCTTTGATTGGTATACCTAGTATGTACCCGAACTATGTCCCACAAGGCCCAAGATCAAGAGCCCTAGGAGCATTTGAAGCCAAGGAACAAGACCTGGTGATCAAGATAGAAGTATAAACCGACATAGTCGTAGTATTGTAAATCAAACTTTTAACCTGTTCGTATTTGGCTCTGAGACACAACCTCTCATATAAGGGCTGGGACGAGCCGACGGATAGACCACCATAGCTTTGAGCAAATCTCAACCCGCCTTGAGTTAGATTGCATCTAGCGAATCAACAGCCTTGGAATCATCATGTTCAATAATTAGACAAGCATCGACTTCCGGAAAGTCATTTCTAGCGGAACCGGTTCTCCATCTGCCATTCGTTTTTGCCAAGATGTGGGACGTCACGTCACCGTTTCCAAGTATTAAGTTGGGCAGGTATAGGTATTCCCTTCATTTTCTTTTTATATAATCGGCAAAACTAGGTGGGCCCCTGTATCTTGATTTACTGCCATTTGGTAGACCCTACCCATGTGGTTGTGTCTGCTACTCTGGTCCATGCACTCTTTACTCTTTATCATCTATTATTGACCCAACTCCACCACAGCTGGCTAATTCTAGTTGAGAATGAAACATATAGATTATTTAGGTTGCAATTTTAAAATCATGATTTGTATAGTTTCAAAAAAATCATACAAGTTCAGTTCATTTTTTCTCACACATCAAGTTACATTCTTTTTTCACACAAATATGATTCACCCATATTTGGTTATATCTCTTTCTTCCAAAAATAGACTTAGATATTTCAGAATTTTAATAAAATATCTGAAAATATCGTGAACAACTCAAATCAAAAGAACAAGATTTCTACGTTAGGGTATAGTAACAACTTGGTATCAAAGAAATATTGCGTTGACTTTCATGTTTCATTCCTAATATGGTCCAATGAGGTATCAATAATAAAAGAGATTCATGCTGGATTACATGCGCAATTTAGTAATATATTGGAACTTCCATAAATGTTTTAGAATTTTTCACTTACTTTTCAAAGTGGTTTCACAAAATTTCAAACCAAAGTATCATTCAGTTTACTGTGGGTTCAATTTTAACGTCAACTAATAGATGTTTTAACAAGAATCCATATATATTATACATGTTTTACTGGAAATATATAAAAGCAATTCACAATTTTTTTGGATATCTTCCACAAGTCTGAAAGAATGAAACTATAAGTTTTATAGATAACTCACAGAAGTTTCATAAATAGTTTACAAATTTCAATAAAATTTAGAAGTGAATAAAGCCTAGATCCAACAAATTTCTAGAAATCAATTATATTGCATACATGTGTTATACCTGATATGATCCAATTAGGTTTCATAAATCCAAGAAATTTGTGCCGAATTACATGTGACACATTTACTAATATATTGGAACTTACATAAATGTTTCAGAAATTTCACTCACTTCCTAAAGTTGTTTCATATAATTTCATGAAACCAAATTTCTTTCAAACCAAGTTCACAATTTTTTGTGATAACTTCCACCACCTGAAACTCCCAGAAGTTTCATAAATAATTCACAAATTCTGTAAATGACTCACATAAATTTCATAGATAGTTTACAAATTTGCAATCCCAATCCAAATTGGTTTCACAAGTGTTTCACTGCTCTCCACAAGGATTTCACAATCCAGAAAATAAATGGACCAAACTCGCTTCAAATACTATACCAAACAAAAAAAGATAAGAATGCAAGAAAAAAAGGTAATCAGAATCAATTTCCCGTGCTGCAACCTGATCCAACAAAATAAATCTAGATCCAAGAAATTGAATTCCAAACCTAGCCGATTCGTGTTGCTACCGGGAGAGGGGTGTTCAACATGGCTCGAGAAAGCTTCTTGCACAACGACACTGATGGCCCAAAATATATCGAGCTTGTTGGGGAACCCCAAGAGGAAGGTATGATGAGCACATCATCAAGTTTTCCCTTAGTTATGACACCAAGATTATCAATCCAGTAGGAGCAAGAAAGCACCTCCAAGGTGTTTCTAGCTTGACTTTGGTAGGGCGCACTACCGGTGCCAGCAGCAACGTGGAAACCTGCACAACACAACCATAGAACTCTGCCCAACCTTACAGTGAGGTTGTCAATCTCACCGGTTTTGCTGAAAACAAAAAATTAAATGTATTGTATGAAAAAAGTAATAGCTTGCAGAAAGTAAACAGAAAACAATAAACAGTTATAAATTGATGATAAAAGAAAGGACCGGGGTCCATAGTTCACTAGTGGTGCCTCTCCTTAAGATAGTTGACATGTTGGGTGAACAAATTACAGCAGGGCAATTGACAAACATCGAGAAAGCATACAAGCATATACTACTCATCTTGACTCCTTTCAGACTTGATTGGGCATTACAACATTATACATAGAACGTAATCCAATTGCATCTATGACTAATAATCCACCTTCAGGTTATCATCCCAACCCCCTCTAGTATTAAGTTGCAAGTAACAGATAATTGCATTACGCATTGCATGTAAAGTAAACAATACGATTGTTCTATGAACAAAGGATTGTTGTTTTCTCCCTAGTAGCAACATCACATCTAGTACCTTAGAGATTTCTGTCACTTCCCCAGATTACTAGAGGCATGAACCCACTATCGAGCATAAATACTAACTGTTGGAGTTGCTAGCATCTACTTTGCCAAGATAGCTACTAACAACGGAAAGCATGCAAGATCACAAATAAAAAAGACATAATAGAATCAATAATCAATCTGAAATAGCATCTCAATATCCACCGGATCCCCGCAAACACAACATGTATGAATTACATGTAGGGGTTTCGCATATAAAAACAATAAATTTTAGTCTACGCCCCTGAACCCCTGAAGCTGCCAGGACCTATCTATTAGTAATACAGTAACGGGAGGGGATTTTCGCGAACTTACCCTCGAAGACCGAAAAGCGTTGTCAATGCTCAGGAGAGCATGGTGGATGTAGACGAGCCGAAGCTGACCTCAAGGTCGTGATGAAGTCCTTGCGCTCCTTCTGGCTCCAACGACTTGCCTGCCTCAAGTGCGACACCTCACGGGGAGTTACACACGTCCGGTGCGTGACGATGACTCCCGCTTCCCTGATCCAGCAGCATTTGCGGAAGTAGAGCTCCCGGATTCGAATCCCGCAGCGCGACGGCGCTCCGCGGTGAACATGTCTCTCGCTCGCGCAGTCTAGACTTGGGACTACGGCCACGAGAGAGAGGGGGAGAGAGAAAATATCAATTAGAGGTCCTCCCAAAAGTGGTGAGACCTTTATTCATTATTGGTGTATTTTTCTAGGCCAAATACCCCACTTTATATAGGGGGAGGGGAGGTACTACCTCCCCTCAAGTCCCGGGGTGGGACTAAAGGAGAGGAGGGGGGACGAGGTAGCTGCCGGCCACCTAGTGGGCCCTGCTCCCTCTCTCCTTGCCCCTGCTCCCCCTTGCCCCTGCTCCTGCTCCCTCTCTCCTTTCCCCTAATGGGCCTTCTCCCTCCGGAATTGGCCCATTAAGCCTTTGACCATTAAAATTGATTTTCTCTTTATTAAATAATTATGAATAAATGATTAAATCAATATTTAACATTCATTCACATATTATTTAATCTCCATGGCCATGGAACACCTTCCACCTCCACTCCGGACATCCTCCAGATTTACCGAAACCCTTCCGGTTTTCTCCCTACTTTTCTTCGACGATTCTACTGATCCTATAAACACTCTCTATGCATCATCAAGCCCTTAAGCGTGATACCCCATGGTTCGGGAACACTCCAGACATGGTCGGGACACTCCCGCACCAATGATCGACAGAGGGACCTGGATGGCCATGTGACCCCTGTGCGTTCCACAAAGATCTTTCGTCATTTGAACTGGGACAGTCGTGTCTTATTCACTTTCTCATTCGATAGTTGCATTGCCTGAGATCTGATCATTGACATCACCATGTCGTGTTCAATCTCGTTACTGAACAATTCTACTTAACTCATTCCGACAAGTGATATCCTCGTGATCTAATCACACGCTGCGCAACTATTGGATATAACTTCTCCGAGTGGGCCCTTGAGTATCTTCCCGTCACATGGACGGATAAATCCCGCTCTTGACATATATTGCCTCTACGGTTTCCTCTGAATACCTGAACACACCTTTATAACCACTGTTTTACCAGATGGCGTTTGATGCTATCTAAGCACTCTCGGGAGACAGTGATTGATATAGCCTCACGGTCTAAGGAATAGTCTACGAGGATCCATTTCTAATCATCGTAACTTGAACTTCGTGACATGATCGGGTCACGATGTTTAGGTTGGGTATTGGTTCATCATCTCATTCTCCGAATGAGATGACCTCATTTCCAACTGGCATAAATGCCACTTGATCAGGAAACATGATCATCTGTTGAACCAATGAACCAGTGACTAGAGTTTCACTGGGAACCCCTGGTTGTTTGTATATCACACGTGTATTGATGTTTCCACTAAACACAGTTATAGCATGATATAAAACTTAATCATAAACTATATGAAATATGATAATAGTCCTCACTACTATTTGTCTCTAGGGCATATTTCCAACAGTCTCCCACTTGCACTAGAGTACAAATACGCTAGCTGCATTTGTTCTAAATCATTGGCACCATATATCCGGTACCCTGAACATGCTTGCTCATGGAAGAGGTTGAGCCTTGGGTCTGTAGTTTACAGTCCCAAATCCTTTGCAACTTACTAATGTCACCTTTATTGACATTAACACTTTATCATCACATGATAGCATCTGTGTGTATGCATCATTGCTATGGCAGTAGAACGAGGACTTATTCCAGGAGCCTACAGTGACGTTAGATAAACCTCGAGGGCTTTCTCATGGGCACTGTGCCCTAGGACACATCATTCTACGTTAAAAGCGAATTAGCCCTGCCATAACATTATACAACAGTTTAGATGGTACCCTTATCTGTTATTATAAATGTATTCATCGAAACACTAGTGCACTCTGTGCAACTTTCGATGTTTTGTTCACCTCGCTTCCTACTTGACTTTAATTGGTACCTATAGGAGTTTCCAACATATTTCCTTATAACATAACTCTTTATTCTTTAAGATATGTTATCCTTTATGGATTTGGAAAATATGTCCATAGTTCTCTATTAGACACTGCGGACAAACTTAGCTCAATGTTTTGTGATTCGAACTTAATCACCTTCAAACGTTCCTCACTTTGGATCACATATTATGCTAGGTTATCATCATGGTTTACTAAGATAGAACCTATGTCTCAACATAGTGGATGATCATCATCCTTTTATTTCTTTCAACCATTGATGTTCAACTTAATACTATTCCTAATTTGAGTCATTAAGGACTAGTTCCTCAATTAACTTTTATTCCGAAACCCCTTTCAGAATCCCTTAAGGAATACCACATAATATCGTAATATATCTATTATCAACTTCTACATCTTATAAATCACTATTTATAAGTATTTGCGCTTTCATTCTTAACATACTTAAGAATTACTCCTATAAGGTCCCACTCAAAATATGTTCCTACATATTTGAATTTGAGACTCATATTGCTCCCACTTAAAATATGTCAATCACATATTGTTTCAAGAAGACTTACATAGCTCCCACTCAATTTTATGCAAATTGCATATCCACTCACTATTTTGAATAACTTCAAAATCCTTTTGATCAAATATCAAACTTGGAGATTTTACTATGAGATACTAGTACCTTACTAGTTTTTAAATCCACTGGACATTTAGCACACTTGAATCAAATTCATTTGAATTCATCCAATACTTAACAAATTGTGCTTTTTTCATTCACCCCTTTTTCCTACTATGGCTTTGCAGTCATTTGGGAAAATTCCAAGTAACCCCTTTACTTGTGAGATTCAGCAACGAATTGCTTTCTAATCTCAAGGGAATTTACTTCTAGGATTTCTCATACTTTAGTTTACCATCATTTCCTTTGTAGTTCATAGGTATGTCATGTTTCAAAATCATGACAAATGACTCACAAATGTCTCCATACAAGATATGAATTTACATTTTGAATCCTACTTCATATAGTGAAAAACAATAGTGGAGGGGAAAAACACAATGATCAAAATCATTGATTCTTTCCTTCCGTGAAGAGAACCATTCAGGAACGTTGTCCGTTGTGCTTCTCAACACTCTGATGCAGGGTTTTGAATCCTCGTGTTTTACACTATTCTCCATTTGCTCCATAATTGAGAAACTTCACTAGAGGTGAGCTTTCTCAAGAATGCACCAAAATCCAAGCAATACAAGTTTTGCTTTCCTTTTGGTTTCAGCTATGGATTCCGTATTCAAAGTTTCCAATGAATACTCTACAAGGACTTATTCGCTATTGTTTTGGTTATATCGAATAACCCCAAAACTTTCATGAATTCAAATGGTTCACTACATTCTAATTGAGTGCTAACTATTTCTAACTAATGGTCTCTACATCTACACTACAACGATTTATTTGGTGCCTTCTATTTAACCCCCTTTGATATCTAATATAACATTGTGATGCTTCGCATTTTGACGTTTCAAAACACTTTGCATTCCACAATTACTTTTATGCCATTCTTATAAAGCTGAATTTCATTACTATTGATCAAATCACAGCAATTTGATTCTCTTTTATATTTATACCCCTTTTGTTGATAAAACACTTTGATCAAATCAAATAGTTTCATATTCATGTTTCCTTTGGTAAACTTATTTACACATGTAAACAATCATATAATGATAATTACCATTTTCGTTAAAACACAATACATCGAATATGTATTTACTTTTAACAATTCTTTAAACACTTTGTATTCAAGTAATACACGGTGTTCAAGTTATTTTGCCAAACTTAGGCATGATTTATATGTGACAAGAAATCGAATGACTTTCACATATTATCACATAACTTTGAATTCAAACAATGGTTTCATTCATTAATGAAATATCATTACGTTGGGTATTTTTAAACAAGGCATTTTTTAATGTTTTACAAATGTTCATACATTATCAATTAGTTTCAAACAATAAGGACGGTTCACAAGTAATCAAACAAGATATGGACATGAATATAAATTATTCATAAAAGCAGAACAACTGTTTGTTACAAACTCATATGAATAACCGTCTCACGGAGTGTGAGACACACTAAAGAAGTTCACATCTCTCTTGATTACATTAATCATCCTAAACACAAACTAAGTAATAAATGTCGAGGGAGAGTGTCGTCGGCCATCATCATCATGCTCGCCATCAACACGCAACGTCACCTCTCATGCAGAAGGACCTGTTTTCAGTAAAACAGAACAAGTATCAGATATACTTAACACTGCAATGTGTTTGCAAGATTATAACATTTATAAAACTGATATATACCTTTGTTGTTGACGACTCCAGCGACGTTGGGTTCATCTACCATATTTCTGAAATGTGATATGAACTGGAGGAAATCCAATGTTTCCGTGTCGCCTCTCATAATGCAGATCCTGACTTGTGCTTGGAAGCTTGGAGGAAGCGACCGTAGCACAACTACCATCGCAAATGAGCTTGAGAACCAGTTCTCCAGGTAGTATGCCAGACTCATGTACGCATCGTAGAGGCGTAATAAGTGCACATCCAGTGAGGAGCCCTCCTCCATCTTTATGGAGAGGAAGTCCCCCATCAGCTCATACTCCCACATGCGCACTTGTTCCATGAAATGTGCTCTCAGATGTGTCATGACCATCCGGGGCTTGAGACTCCCCACCATTGGCCATAACCCATCCTCCATTCTGAGGCGCATGGTCACTGATATGAATGTGGCCATCACACGATGACGATAACGCATATCCCGCTGCTCCTGGGTCTCATGAGAATAGGGTGGCTCTAGATACATCTCGTAGATCATGTAGTCAGCTACATTATTCTCCCCAAGGAGATCAAACAGGCGTATGACCCATGCAGAAAAGTTGGATCCATCTAACTTGAGCTTTTCTCCTTTTAACCAATTGTCTATAGGAAAGGTAATCTTGGGAAGAACCATTTTCTACATTTATAATTGCAAAAGGAATTTAGACTAAGTTTATAATTAAATGAGTTAATAATAACTCCACTCATAAACACCTATCCCCAAAAGGGTTCCTAGTGATAACACGACCCCTATCAGCCACATCTCCCCCGATCATCACGGCCATCAATGTGGGTTCAAGGGTGGACGCTAAACGTCGGTCACATCATCCATGCGACTCGTGCTCGATCTTTCGACCATCCGTGTTCCGAGGCCATGTCTGTACATGCTTGGCTCGCCAACTCAACCTTAGTGTTTTCGCTGTGCAACATGGCTTGCACCCACTGTATGTGAACGTAGATATGTCTGACACCCGATCATCACGGCCTGCCTCATACCGAAGAAATTTCTTGGTGGTGCACACTAAGGGGGAACACAATCGTTGGTAATTTTAACAGGGATCATCTTATTAGGCTACCGTCGAGTATCTAATACTAGCACACAATAAGACATACAAACAATAACATTGAATGTAAATGCTATGTGATATGGTCCTTCACGTCGTGACCTCCATCCACCGTCACCGGGTTCCGGCGCCAGGGTTCCGGCGCCGTAGACACCAGGGTACCGGTGTCGTTCCGGCGTGGTAGTTTGTCATTACCGTGACTATCTACTACCATGTAACAAAAGGTAATTACTTTACCTTTGCCACAACCATATCACAAAGCAACGCCCCCTGCAAAACAAAGTTAGACGCCTCTACTTTATCTTTGCATGTTTTACGTGGCTGAATGGGCTTTCGCACAAGAACCGTTCTTACCTACGAACTTTCAGCACAACGCTGATCAAGTAGTTGTCTCTACTACACCCCTTTCGGGGCCCTCCATTGCAAATGGCATACCAACTAATGCGAGAGAGATAGACACCCCCCTAAGCCACTTTATACGGTACAAGCCGTATGTCAAGCGTGGACCAGTCTCGCGAATGAACGCGTAAAGTCAGTTGGGGGCCGCTTCATCAAGCATTACTGCGTTATACACAAGTACACGTGGGAGGGTAACAACTAAAAGATCAACACCCACACGCTACATCTCGTGTGTTCTACTCATACTAGCATTACTACGCATAGATCTAGCTCTGATACCACTGTAGGGGTTCCGCGTATAAAAACAATAAATTTTACTCTACGCCCCTGAACCCCTGAAGCTGCCAGGACCTATCTATTAGTAATACAGTAAAGGGAGGGGCTTTTCGCGAACTTACCCACGAAGACCGAAAAGTGTTGTCAATGCTCAGGAGAGCGTGGTGGATGTAGACGAGCCGAAGCCGACCTCAAGGTCGTGATGAAGTCCTTGCGCTCCTTTTGGCTCCAACGACTTGAGTGCCTCAAGTGCGACACCTCGCGGGGAGTTACACATGTCCGGTGCCTGACGATGACTCCCGCTTCCTCGATCCAGCAGCAGTTGCGGAAGTAGAGCTCCCGGATCCGAATCCCGCAGCGCGACGGCGCTCCGCGGTGAAGACATCTCTCGCTCGCGCAGTCCAGACTTGGGACCACGGTCACGAGAGAGAGAGGGGGAGAGAGAAAATATCAATTAGAGGTCCTCCCAAAAGTGGGGAGACCTTTATTGATTAACGGTGTATTTTTCTAGGCCAAATACCCCACTTTATATAGGGGGAGGGGAGGTACTACCTCCCCTCAAGTCAAGGGGTGGGACTAAAGGAGAGGAGGGGGAGGAGGTGGCCGCCGGCCACCTAGTGGGCCTCGCGCGGGGGGGGGGGGGGGGGGGGCTAGGCCCAGCCGGCCTCCCCTTGCCCCTTCTCCCTCTCTCCTTTCCCCTAATGAGCCTTCTCCCTCCGGAATTGGCCCATTAAGCCTTTGACCATTAAAATTGATTTTCTCTTTATTAAATAATTATGAATAAATGATTAAATCAATATTTAACATTCATTCACATATTATTTAATCTCTGTGGTCATGGAACACCTTCCACCTCCACTCCGGACATCCTCCGGATTTACAGAAACCCTTCCGGTTTTCTCCCTACTTTTCTTTGGCGATTCTACCGATCCTATAAACACTCTCTATGCATCATCAAGCCCTTAAGCATGATACCCCATGGTTCTTGAACACTCCAGACATGGTCGGGACACTCCCGCACCAATGATCGATAGAGGGACCTGGATGGCCATGTGACCCCTGTGCGTTCCACGAAGATCTTCCGTCGTTTGAACCAGGACAGTCGTGTCTTATTCCCTTTGTCATTCGATACTTGCATTGCCCGAGATCTGATCATTGACATCACCATGTCGTGTTCAATCTCGTTACTGAACAATGCTACTTAACTCGTTTCGACAAGTGATATCCCCGTGCTCTAATCACACGCTGCACAACTATTGGATATAACTTCTCTGAGTGGGCCCTTGAGTATCTTCCCGTCACATGGACGGACAAATCACGCTCTTGACATATATTGCCTCTACGGTTTCCTCTGAATACCTGAACACACCTTTATAACCACCGTTTTACTAGATTGCGTTTGATGCTATCTAAGCACTCTCGGGAGACAGCGATTGATATAGCCTCACGGTCTAAGGAATAGTCTACGAGGATCAATTTCTAATCATCATAACTTGAACTTCGTGACATGATCGGGTCACGATGTTTAGGTTGGGTATTGGTTCATCATCTCATTCTCCGAATGAGGTTACCTCATTTCCAACTGGCATAAATGCCACATGATCAGGAAACATGATCATCTGTTGACCAATGAACCAGTGACTAGAGTTTCACTTGGAACCCCTGGTTGTTTGTATATCACGCGTGTATTGATGTTTCGACTCAACACAGTTATAGCATGATATAAAACTTAATCATAAACTATATGAAATATGATAATAGTCCTCACTACTATTTGTCTCTAGGGCACATTTCCAACATTACAAATAGATGATCTTGATCATGAACGGAGCTCACGAGAGCTAAACATGATAGCACAAAGGAGAAGAACCAGCCATCTAGCTACTACATGGACCTGTAGTCCAAGGATGAAGTACTCATGCGTCACACCGGAGGCTTGCATGGTGACGAAGAAGGCCTCCAAGGTGAATTCTCCCCTCTGGCAGGTTGCTGGGAAGAGCTTCAGATCCCTCCCGATCTAGGGATGGAGATGACGGCGGCTACAGACTCTTTCGTGGAATTTTGATCGGGTACTTAGGGTTTCTGTATCGGAGGCATCTTATAGGTGAAAGGGGAGGCCGAGGGGCTGCTCGAGGTGGCTAGACTACCCCCTGGCGCGGGTCAGGTCTGGCTGCATGGCTAGGTGGTGTGGTGGCCCCCTGGCCCCTCTCCATCTCGTATCCTGGCTCTGTGTGTCACTCGGTGAAAAACTGACTTTGGCTTTGTCTCGTCCAATTCTGAGAATATTCATTTTCTTACTTTCCTAGAACCAAAAACAGCAGAAAACAGGCAGCTGGCACTGTGGCTCTTGTTAATAGGTTAGTCCAAGAAAGTGTATAGAAAGTACTCCAAAGTGTGGACAAAACATAAGAAAGTAGATAAAACCAAGCATGGAACATCAAAAATTATGGATACATTAGCAACGTATCAACATCCCTAAGCTTAACTCCTGCTCGTCCTCGATTAGGTAAGTGATAAAAAGAAAGAATAATTTTTGAGGTGACATGCACCATCATAAACTTTATCAAAGTATTTATAAAACATTGATAGCTGGGATCATAGTACTTCAATCATAACATGAAAGATAAAGTTCTAACAATAAGAAAAAGCAACTATGTTGCAACATGAAAAGGCACAAACAAAAGATTCATGAATAACAATGCTTTGCAAAATGTTTGTTTGTTTCACATAAAGAAAACATAGCATAGTGGCATTCAGCTTGTCCCTCATAGAGTAGCAAACATAAATGCATAGGACACCTTCAAAGTTCATAAGAGTGACTAGATACAAATAGTTTAAGAACAAGAAATATCAAAATTATGCATCAATCAACAAGTCTTGGGACAATGCACATAGAACTAAGAATGGCCACTATGCTCTCAAAGTAGGTGCATAAAGATAGAAGGTGGAGACTCAACATAAAAGTAAAAGAAAGGCCTTCATAGAAGGAAGTAGGGAATCAAGTCTCATAAAGAGCTTCCAAAAATTATGGTACTTATTAGCTTTCAGCTCTCATTGCCCCTATCATAAGTATCTTTAGGTGGTTAAGGTTAAAGTGACACAACTAAGAGGATATGCTTGACAAGTTATAAGACGAAATCTCATGCCCCTTACTTACGAAGACTGAACCTCATGCTACTCAACTTTAGTCACAAGTAAGCTCTTGTCATTGTAAGTACATATGTATCAAATAGAACCGCCAACGGGGTACCCCTTGCGCATGATACATGAGCTATCCGATAATCAAAATGACAAGGCAAGCAGACAGTGAGCATCTCAGCGATCTTTTTATTTGCTATTTTCATAGGTTTTTATCGAGGATGCTTCATAGAGTGCTCATTATGGTTATGCTGCAAGTTTCCACCATGATTAGGCATGGCTTAGGCTAGCGGCCCAGGCGTTTCTCTAACACAAATACAAACTCCATGATCTTACAAGTTCCCCTTTTATTTCACACCGCCGGGATCCATAAGCAAAAGAACATGATATCAACAGGGTACAAAGTACAAGTGCAATGTTGAAAGTGTTCCCCATGATACATGGTTCTGCTAACTTCAACTTATAAAGTGCAAGCATATACGCAACAAAGATGGACGCAATGGTGCAACTTTATTAAGTGCAAGAAAGTAAAGTGTGCCATCAAGTTCGTGAGAGCTTTAATCACTAATTTTCTCATAACAAGTTTAATTCGGAAGGTAGATAAAAACATGAATATACTTGGAATAGCAAATGATAATAGGAAGGTATGGTGGACTCTTTGGATAACTTGGTTTTAGGAGTTGTATGCATGAGTGGAACTCAATACTTGGTTATGGAGGCTAGCAAAAGACTGGGAGCGACCGACTAAGAGAGAAATAATGGCCATAATCATGCAGGGCGACAAAACATCATTAATCAAAGCATAAAGTGATATTACAAGTCGAAAACTAAAGGATCATCAAGTCTATGGTGACTTGGGATAGTCATAACATGGTGTGATCATGCACCAAGTCAACCTAAATAAAGCATCAAAGGAGAATACCACAATACTATGCTTTAATATGCTAAAACAACGCATGATTCTTCCAAGGCACATTAAGCAATCTCAATTGTTTATAACATGTCATGCTACAACAAAGATCACTAAGCATAAGGTCAAAACAATATCAAGCATGGCATGACAAATCATACGCCACAATCAAAAACAAGCTCTTTACCACTTAAGCATGAACCTTTCCTACTATTTTCCAATCCATACCAAACTATTTGAAAACCAATGTATGAAAGAGGGGGTCCAACCAATTTATTCAGCAAACTAAGAAAACCAAGCTAACAAAAAACAAAAACAAAAACGAATACGCTTCAAGAACAACACAACTGTGCATGAAATAATAAAAATGAAGTGTTTGGAAAAATCCTGGGATTTTTATTGATGAAGAAGGGGATGCCTTGGGCATCCCCAAGCTTTGACGCTTGTACCTCTTGAATATTTCTTGGGGTGGAACGGGGTGGCATCCCCAAGCTTGAGCTTTAGTCCATTCTTCATCTCATTACATCATTCTCTCCATACACCTGAAATTTTTCCTTCATACAAAACTTCACACAATCTTTATTAGCAACATTAGTGCACTCAAGATAATAAGTCTTTGGGTTTAGTTTCAACACCAATAAAACTTCCAATAAAACACCAGCTACTGAAGCACTTCCCTCAAAAAGCTTAATTCCCCAAAGAGAACTCAAAAAGGAACCAACAAGAAGCAAATACAAATAATGGTAGAAATCTGTCAAAACAGACCAGCAGGTAAAAACCAATTTTTTCGAAGACCTTATATTGCTCAAATAGAAAAGTGTTGAACTAACAAAAGTTAGATAACAACCTGGGGCAGAAGCACAAAACATCACGCCTCAAAACGACGTACAGATATTTTACACGAATTTTTACGGTGAAGCACAGAAATCTGTTTTGGGACAACAACTTTCCCAATCATTACTTCTCTCTCATGAGAGGTTACTCTTGGCACAAAAAGCAAATAAAAAGGATAAGGAGCGGTTATTACTGAAGCAATAACTTCCAAGACTCATCTAAAACTTTTGGGTTATCTCCCAATAAGTACTTTTCTTTAACGCCTTTAAGTTAGGCATAAGAAGCAAGAAAAAGAATCAAGTATTCTCAAATGAAGAAGCATTAAGAGCAAATTTTGTTTTCATAGGAGAGGCAAAATAAATCTTCTCTCTCTTCTTGGGGAAGTGTTCTATACCTTTCTTGAGTGGGAGTTGATATTTGATGGTGCCTTCTTTCATATCAATAATGGCACCAACAGTTCTAAGAAAAGGTCTTCCCAAAGTAATAGGACAAGAAGCATTGCATTCAACATCCAAAACATAGAAATCAACGGGGACATAGGCATTGTTAACCATAATAAGAACATCATTAATACTCCCCATGAGTTTCTTTTTAGCATTATCATCAAGTGGGACATTCAAATAACAATCTTCCAATGGTGGGAAATGAAGCATATCATAAATCCTTCTAGGCATAATAGAAACACTACTATCAAGATCACGTAAAAGCTTTGAAATCAAAATCATTCACTTTCATATTAATGATGGGTTCCCAACCATATTCTTGTTTCATAGGAATAGAAGCTTTATGTTTCATCTTTTCTTCTTTAATTTTTATGAGAGCATCAGTAATGTGTTTTGTAAAGGCCATATTCATAGCACTAGCATTAGGACTTTTAGCAAGCTTCTGTAGGAACTTAATAACTTCAGAGATATTGCAACCATCAAGATCAAAATCATAATTATCATCTAAAGTAGTAAAGCTATTACTAGCCTCAACACTAGTGGTGGTGATAGTAGAAACACTAATGTTTCTAGAAATTTCATCTTCTCTTTCCCACTTAGCATGTAATTCAGCTAATAGTCTAACATTTTCATCAATTCTAACTTGTATGGCATTAGTAGCATCAAAGGTATTATCAATAGTTTCAGGTTTAGCAGCCATTTTATTCAAAGAAGATTGTGCATCAACTAATGAAGCTATATTTTTCTTTCAGCATTAGAGAGTTTTTCTTCAATAGTTTTATTGAAAGCAGTTTATTTACTAATAAAATCTTTAAGCATAACTTCAAGTTCAGAGGGAGCACTCCTATTATTGTTGTAGGAATTTCCATAAGCATTACCATTGTTGGGAGGATATGGCCTATAGTTATTATTTCCAAAATTATTCATGTTGGCATTGTTGCTAAAATTATTATTTCTTATAAAGTTCAAATCAACTTGCTCTTCTTGAGCAACCAAAGAGGCTAAGGGAACATGGTTTGGATCAATATGAGCTTTCCCATTAACAATCATAGACATAATAACATCAATTTTATCACTCGAGGAGGAGGTTACCTCAACAAAATTTACCTTCTTACCTTGTGGAGCTCTTTCAATGTGCCATTCAGAATAGTTAACCATCATATTATCCAGAAGCTTTGTTACAACACCCAAAGTAATGGTCATAAAGGTACCTCCAGCAGCAGAATCCAATAGATTTCTTGAAGAATTGTTCAATCCTGCATAAAAGGTTTGGATAATCATCCAAGCTGTTAGTCCATGAGTGGGACAATTCTTTACCAAAGATTTCATTCTTTCCCAAGATTGAGATACATGTTCATTATCAGATTGTTTAAACTTCATTGTTTCACTTCTCATAGATATAATCTTAGCAGGAGGATAGTATTTTCCAATGAAAGCATATTTGCATTTAGTCCAAGAATCAATACTATTCCTAGTTATGGAATTCAACCATTCTTTAGCTTTTCCTCTCAAAGAGAAAGGGAACAATTTAAGCTTAATAATATCTCCATCTATATCCCTATGCTTTTGCATCTCACAAAGTTCAACAAAGTTATTTAGATGGGCAACATCATCTTCATTACCAATACCAGAAAATTGTTCTCTCATAACAAGACTGAGTAAAGCCGGTTTAATTTCAAAGAAAGTAGCTTCAGGAACCGGTGGAGCAATAGGTGTGCTCATGAAATTATTGTTGTTAGTGCTAGTGAAGTCACACAACTTAGTATTTTCAAGAGTAGTCATTTTTTTGTGTTTTTGATAAAGGAAGCAAACTAGTAAAACTATTTTTTTGTGTTTTTTGATAAAGAAACAAGCAAACTAAGCAAAAAGTAAACTAAGCAAAACAAAAATAACAAAGTAAAGAGATTGGTTATGAGAGACTCCCCGACAATAGCGCCAGAAAAATAGCTTGATGGCGCAAAATATATCGAGCTCGTTGGGGAACCCCAAGAGGAAGGTATGATGAGCACAGCAGCAAGTTTCCCTCAGTTATGAAACCAAGGTTATCAATCCAGTAGGAGCAAGGAAGCACCTCCAAGATGTTGCTAGCTGGACTTTGGCAGGGTGCACTACCGGTGCCAGCAGCAACGTGGAAAACTGCACAACACAACCACATAACTCTGCCCCCAACTTACAGTGAGGTTGTCAATCTCACCGGTTTTGCTGAAAACAAAGGGTTAAACGTATTGTGTGGAAGAAAGTAATAGCTTGCAGAAAGTAAACAGAAAATAGTAAACATTTGTAGATTGATGATAAAAGAAAGGACCGGGGTCCATAGTTCACTAGTGGTGGCTCTCCTTAAGATAGATGACATGTTGGGTCAACAAATTACAACGGGGCAATTGACAAACATCGAGAAAGCATACAAGCATATACTACTCATCTTGAATCCTTTGAGACTTGATTGGGCATTACAACATTATACATAGACCGTAATCCAACTGCATATATGACTAATAATTCACCTTAAGGTTATCATCCGAACCCCCTCCAGTATTAAGTTGCAAGCAACATATAATTGCATTACGCATTGTGTGTAAAGTAAACAATACGATTGTTCTATGAACAAAGGATTGCTGTTTTCTCCCTAGTAGCAACATCACATCTAGTACCTTAGAGATTTTTGTCACTTCCTCAGATTACTAGAGGCATGAACCCACTATCGAGCATAAATACTAACTCTTAGAGTTGCTAGCATCTACTTGGCCAAGATAGCTACTAGCAACAGAAAGCATGCAAGATCACAAATAACAAAGATATGATAGAATCAATAATCAATCTGAAATAGCATCTCAATATCCATCGGATCCCCGCAAACACAACATGTATTAATTACAAATAGATGGTCTTGATCATGAACGGAGCTCACAAGATCTAAACATGATATCACAAAGGAGAAGAACCAGCCATCTAGCTACTACATGGACCCGTAGTCCAAGGATGAACTACTCACACGTCATACCGGAGGCTTGCATGGCGATGAAGAATGCCTCCAGGATGAATTCTCCCCTCCGGCAGCGTGCCGGGAAGAGCTTCACATCCCTCCCGATCTAGGGATAGAGATGACGGTGGCTACAGACTCTTTCGTGGAATTTTGATCGGGTACTTAGGGTTTCTGTATCGGAGGCATCTTATAGGCGAAAGGGGAGGCCGAGGGGGTGCCCGAGGCGGCCAGACCACCCCCTGGCGCGGGACAGGTCTGGCCGTGTGGCCAGGTGGTGTGGCGCCCCCCTGGCCCCTCTCTGTCTCATATTCTGGCTCCATGTGTCCCTCGGTGAAAAACTGACTTTGGCTTTTGTCCCGTCCAATTCTGAGAATATTCATTTTCTGACTTTCCTAGAATCAAAAATAGCAGAAAATAGGCAGCTGGCACTGTGGCTCTTGTTAATAGGTTAGTCCAAGAAAGTGTATAGAAATTACTCCAAAGTGTGGACAAAACATAAGAAAGTAGATAAAACCAAGCATGAAACATCAAAAATTATAGATACGTTAGCAACGTATCAGACACCGATGCGCGCAAGCTCGTGCTTGTGCATAACCATGGCCCGCGCTGCGGGGAAGGTGCTCCTGCTCCATGGCCGCCGCCTCGCTGCTTTTGCAGACCCACCTTGCCAGGTCAACTTGCGTCCTATGGAGCACTCTGGCCAACAGCTTCTCGTCACGCTCCTGCGCCACCGCTTTTACTGGATCGAGAATTCCAGATTGAGAGAGAGAGTCACGTGGCTGCGCCTTGATATTATTGGTGTTGTGGGCCAGGCATGTATTTATACGTATCATGTATCTGTATCCTATGCTATGTAACTCGAAATACCTAGCAATAAAGATAAATACGTGGGTCCCCATTCCGAATCGTGAGGGACGAGCGAAGGGTGGATTCTTGACCGGTAGGAAGCGGTTCCGCAAGAAAAATCGCGTTGCATCGACTTCCTTGTTTGTCTGATAAGCCAACAAAATCAACAACACTCTTTCTTCCCCGAAACACTTAGTCCATAATAATGGGCATTGCCGAGGTTACCCCTCGTCAGTAGGCGGAGGCGCAAGCTCGGTAGGATGGATTTGACGGCCATGGCGCAGCAACGTGGCGGTGGGGCTACTCGTGCTTGATCTAGGCCTTATCTAGGCCTGGCCTAGGACTAAAGGGTCCTGCTGTTGTGTCCGGTCGGCGACCTCTTTTTGTTGGTGAAGATTGACATACCTCCTCCTATTGGTTGTGGCTGCCGCCCACCCAGGCTTCGAATTGTTGCCGGCCTATCGTCAGACATGCTAGCCTCGCGATACATTGATGTCGATGCCTAGGCTCGAGTTCGTGGATGCCGGGGCGACTACCCTAGATGGTGGGCTGTACGGGCATCTCTACGACAAGGGACGTGGCGGTGGTGATGGTCTTTCTCTTCAGCCGTGTGGATGATGAGGGATCCTAGGGTTGGTGGTGCTTTGACAAGGATAGCTCCTAGATCGTGTTCTCAAATCCTGGCTCGGGAGCAGTGGGCGGTCCAACATACTGCGTGTGGTGTGAAAGTTTTCCAGACGAAACCTCGGTGCTTTGGCTCTAATGGCAATGATTCCCGCGGGTACCGCAACCCTCTTGGTCGCATTGTTGTGGGTATTTTCGCTGTGTTAGGGCTCCGGGTGAAAACCTTTAACAGTCAGTCTCGACGACGGTGACACGCTACGTCATTACCCTCTTGGAGGCGATGTCTTGGAGCGCCTAGGTATCCCTAGGTCGTGTTCCCGTGCTCTCGGTGACAAGTTCGGTTATCCTTGTTCTTTCTTGTTTTATATTTGATCTGCTTGTAAGAGGATCTCGTCATCACTACGTATCCGTTTGGCTGTTTTGTTTTATTTATAAAACAGGCTGAAAGCATTTTCTAGGAAGATAATAAATTATCATATGAGGGTTTGTCATCCCAGAATTGCCCTTGATCGCTTGTATGGAGGCTTTAGCTAACAAGGTTTCAGCCATCGATCAGGTGAAGGAACAAATCATCGAGCTCCGCAGCGAGTCGAGAAGTTCTATATTGATGCAATTATTAATTCCATGCACCGAGCTATCTTCTTTAGCGAGTGCCACGTGTCCCGGCGATATTTCCCCCGGATCCCCGTCTCCCCGTGTGCTGACACATGTTCCCCCCAAAAAGCTCCCAAATCCCGTTTTCGCTACAAACTTACCCGTTTTTGTTACAACTAGTCCCGCTCTTGCTACATGTAGCAGAAAACGATTCGATCCAGAAAAAAGAACAGACCGAGTAGACCTCGCCGAAAAGTTCGTCAGAGATCTCGTCAGAGACCTTGTAGCAAAAAAAGTCCTAACGTAGCAAAACCGACTTCGCCGGAGACACCGCCGGAGACTCTCGCCGAAAAACGTCGCCGGAGACCTTGCAGCAAAAAAATTACGCTATTATAGCAAAATCACAAAACGGTGGTAGCAAAAAAAATATTCTAGTGTAGCAAAGGAGACATCGCCGGAGACATCACCAGAGACTCCAACCGGAGACCTCATAGCAAAACCGTAGACATTGTTTGTAGCAAAATAATGTGCACAAGTAGCAAAAAATATATGAATACAGAGCAAAAATAATATGCTAAGATAGCAAAATCCTAAGACCACATGTAGCATCGCAGCCAGCTGCTAATAGCAAAACTTGACACCGTTTGTAGCACAGTCGCTGGCCACAAGTAGCACATATCGGCGTCGTACGTAGCAACGCCGGTGGCATCCGGTAGCACCGCTCACAGGAGCACCTCCACCTTGTGGAGTCCATCTCAGGCGACGGGAGATAGGCGGAGGAAGCCTCGACAGCCATAGCCATCGGGCACGAAGGAGAGCAGGGCGCGAGGGCTGACATAGGGCGGTGGAGACCTCGTCGCGGAGGAGTCACGATAGAGGCTCGCGGTCGACGGCGTCGGCGACAACCACCATGGAAGGAGGAGGGGTCGGATGCGGAGGTCGGAGGCCGGCGTGCAGCGGTGCCGATGACGCCCACCATGGCGGGAAGGCGGCGGGTGCCTGCTGAAGAGAGGAGGGAGCAGCGAGCTTCGGCGGCGAGTGCCTCCGTCATGGCCACTGTCTCCGACCAGCGGCAGCGCGCAGCAGGGAGGCAGGGGAGGAGGCGCTCGGGCGGCGCACAGCAGGGAGGCGGTGGAGGAGGCGAGAGAGTAGGCGTGTTTTGGTTTTACGGTAGAGAAGAAGATAAGGTAGGTGAGTGGGGTCGAAGAAGAACGCGCCACGCGCGAGGCAGAGCCGGGGGATGAAACGGTTCCATCCTCCGGGTGATGGGTATCATTTTTCATCTTCTTTACGACACTTTTGTGATGTTCTTGTCAACTACTAATAGCATCCCCACTTCAATGTGAAGGGCATCATCTAGTTTATTCAGAAAAGTTAGATGCATTCTACATGTGGCGACAAGTTCTCCCCCAAAATTAGTTTTGCATCGGTGCGGTGACACTGACACGTAGTAGCATAATATAGAGTAGTTAACTAACTTAGTCTACTAGTAGTAATAATGCAGCTGATCACACTAGTTGCACGGAATGTTGTGGAGGAATATCCTTTTGTTCTTATAAATCGCATCAAACATGACATGTGAATCGTCATGCATCAATCATGACATGGCAAGGCTTATAAATCACCATCAAACATGACAAGGCATACAAATCGCCATGCATCAAGCATGACATGGCAAAAGGCTTATAAATCGCCATCTAATTTTGTTCTTCTTTCCATGCAAAACTGAAACATATGGAGCTAAGCGCAGCCACACTCCTGTTCCTGTCTCTCATTTCTTTGGCGATCCTTGTATCCTTACTTGGCCTCAAATCTTCCAAGAAGCAGAAGCTGCCTCCCGGTCCACGACCACTCCCGTTTATTGGGAACCTCCTCCACCTCCTCACCTCAGAGCCCCAGATCGCTCTATGGAACCTGGCCAAGAAGCACGGCCCAGTGATGTACCTGCGACTGGGCCACGTCGACACCGTCATCATATCCTCGCCGGCGGCGGCGCAGGAGGTGCTCCGGGACAAGGACCTGATCTTTGCTTCACGGCCGAAGATGCTCGCCACGGACATCATCCTCGACGGAATGGACCTCGCCTACGCGCCGTACAGCGCGTACTGGAGGAAGCTGCGCAAGCTGTGCATGACCGGCCTCCTCGGCGCGCACAAGGTGCGGCAGCTCGCGCCTCTCCGGGACAGAGAGATGCTCTCCCTCGTCAGGAAGGTTGGAGCGGCCGGACAAGGCGGCGAGTTGGTCAATCTCGGAAGCCTGCTCGTGCCGTGCTCGATCGCCATTACCTGGAAGGCAACGCTCGGCCAGGTGTGCGGCGGCGAGCTCCTGGAACAGTTCATGTCGGTCGTCAACGTGGCGGTGACGGACGGCGCCGGTTTCTGCGCCGCTGACCTCTTCCCGTCTCTGTGGTTCGTGGACGTCGTCACTGGACTGCGAGGCCGGCTGAAGCGAGCGCGCCGGCAGCTCGACCAAGTGTTCGCCAAGATCAGCGGTGAGCACGAGGCAAGGCTTGAGGAGGGCAAGAAGACCGTAGATGAAGACCTTCTGAGTGCCATGCTTAGGATGAAGGACGATCCAGAGCTCGAGATTCCCATCACCGCCGCAACCATCCAAGCAGTCACATTTGTAAGTATTGAAATGCTCACGCATTATTAAAAACAAACATGTACTGCTCGTAGTATTTTCTTCAACTCGCATGCATATATTCACCGTTAATTAACGCGCGCGTAGGACATGCTCATCGGAGGGACGGAGACGACATCGTCGTCTGCTGAGTGGGTCATGTCAGAGCTCATGAGGAACCCCGAGGCGATGGCCAAGGCGCAGGCAGAGGTGCGGCGGACACTGGACGACAAGAGCCCACAAGACCACGAGCGCCACATGGACGAGCTAGGGTACACAAGAATGGTGATCAAGGAGAGCATGCGGCTGCACCCGGCGTTGCCGCTCCTGATCCCCCGTCTCTGCACCGAGACCTGTGACATCGGTGGGTTCGAGGTCGTGAAGGGGACCAAGGTCATCGTGAACGCGTGGGCGGTTGCCCGGAGCCCCGAGTACTGGCGCGACGCGGACAGGTTCAGACCGGAGAGGTTTGAGGATACCGCGGCGGATTACAAAGGCTTGCGGTTTGAGTACATCCCGTTCGGGAGCGGACGGAGGATGTGTCCCGGCGATGCCTTTGGGCTCGCCGTGCTGGAGCTCATGGTTGTCAGGCTTCTCTACTACTTTGACTGGAGCCTCCCCTGTGGAATGAAGCCGCATGAGCTCGACATGGACATGGTCGTGGGCGCAACGGCCAGGAGAAGGAACCACCTGAAACTGGTGGCGTCGCCGTACAAGCAGCTTGCAGCGGAAATCTGAAGCTCAGCACCTGTTGAGCTGATCGATCGTTGTAGGATATCTGTGTGCCCAGGTTAAGTTTTTGTGGTTGTGCAAATGTTGGACAGCATATATGTAAACCACTTCTTGGAAGTGGTGCTGTTCAGTAATTGGGAAATTCTCGATCGTTTTATACGTACGTGTGTGTGCATGTATTATCATCATCGTGTAGAGGTTGCATGATGAGGATTCACGGTAGAACGTCAGATTCTCTGGCCTCCGTCGATCCGAGTGTGGCCTTTAACAGTCTGATGAGTAGGCTCCATAGAACCCAATCGGGTTGCTGTTGAACCAGATGTATGTTCATTAGCAGAAGTACTACACACTACTATCAGTAATGTTTTGACTGGGAAAATAATTACCTAGCACAATGCTTGCGAATTACCTAGCACAGTGCCAAAGGATCAAGGTGTACTTCATTTTAGGGACTTGGAAAAGTTCAACACAATGCTTGCGAAGCAAGCCTGGCGGCCGCTGGTGAGACCGAATAGCCTGTGTGCACAAGTCCTTCTAGGACGGTACAACATCATTAGCAACATTTTTTCAGCCTTGTGCCCGCGGGGAGCCTCGGCTACATGGAAGGAGATCATAAAAGGAAGGGAGCCCAAAAATTATCTTGCTCAGATTGTGGTCTTTGCATGCTAAGACTAGCTACATCATCCAACAGATGGAAAATCCATTGAACCTTCTCCACGTCCCATTGGTTTGAGCGAGTCCTCTAACAGATGAGACACAAGCTGGACTCTTCGGTAAGTCTCCCTAATGGTTTCATACTAAAAGAACCATCAATCCTCTGATCATTCCAGATATCATTGGTGTGTACGTTTCCAACTCTACGAGTTAGGCCCTTCTTTAGAACCTCGGGCGTGGCATAAGACGTGCATGTTTACAGAGATGATCCAGAGGGAGGGCGCAAGCAAACCATCTTATGATTCATCAACAGCTGATGCGCCAGCATGGAAAGCACTGCGGCAACGATAGTGAGACGTTATTCCATGCTCTCATAGAATGTGATCATACAAAAAAATTGGAGTTTAAACTTGACTAGGCTGCACCCAGTCACATAGTATAGGGTAGAGATGTACTAGATACAAATATTATGAGTAAATTTCATTTTTTACCCTCTAGTTTCACATTTATGACAACATTTACCCTATTTAACAAAAAATCTTTCTGCTTACCCCATTTAGCGAAACTTATGTCAATTTTGACCCCATTTAATGTTTTACCATGTCTTTTACTCATAAAAGGAGGCTGCTATAGCAGTCTCTGATGTGGGTGATGTGGGGTAGACGAAATAGCTACAATCATGGAACGGTCAAGTATCAACCGGTGAGATCAATGGATTTGGTTGACGAGCTTATCAAAACGCTGGATATTCCACCACCAAAATTTCCCAGCCAGCCGAAAGAGACACATAAGTGGTCATGACCTACTGAGGGATGACTGAAACTAAACCGCGACGAGTCTTTAAACTCAAACGAGGTAATTGCAGGAGCTAGAGTGGTGGTGCGAGTGAGGTCGGGGCCTTTGTGGCTGGGTCACGGCCTGTCGAAGGATGGCTGGAACTAAACTATGACGGGGCTTTAAACTCAAATGAGGCATTTGCAGGGGCTGGAGTAGTGGTGCGAGACGAGATCAGGGCCTTTGTGGTTGCTGAATGCAGGAGGTATGATCATGTGGTTGATCCAAGGACCGTAGAGCTTCTAGCTTGTCACTAGTATAAATCGGGCCTATTAAGACTCCATTGCACACAGAAAGCCCTTTCCGTGTGTGGTGCAGAAGATTGGTGATGCTGCAAAATTTTGATGGTAGGCTCCTTGGTGAGTATGTCGCATATAAAACGTTTTCTAGGACCGTAACAAATACAATGCATGTGGCTATCCCAACCATCTGCTTAGTGGAAAAACATCCCCATGATTCATTTCCTGCAAACCTTGAGTCTCCTATTTGCGACGATTTGTCAACTTTTCACTATTTTTGTATCCTTTCTCAAACGACGAGTCATAAATCATGGTGTGTTTTTTCTCGAATTCCTAACACGCGTACTCCTTCCTCTGTGTGCTACGTGTCGGGGATGATGCAGCTTGCTAGGCGCGTGCCATAAATACCCGTGCCGCCACACCCTCTTGGCACACACCATCTCTATAGTAGACACACTTGGATATGGCTCGTAGCAATAAGACCGTTCGCCTTTTTGTGTTTGGGAGCGCCAATTGTGCAGTGCCGCCATGATGAGAAGGCCTCTCCGGTGGTGAAGGAGGGGCAAGCATCTCCGGTTGGGGAGGAGGAACACCCCTGAAAGGATATTTATTATCCTAATCTATTTTGGTGTTCATTAACAACATAAGGTACATTTTACTGTGTGTTAATGTCTACAGGTTAATCTATTGAAAAGAGAAAAAGTCAGAAGAAGGTGGAAAATTCCATGGCCAAATCTAAGCTTACCTGAAGATTTCAGACCGGAGTCTCCGGTGTGCAAACACCGAAGTCTCCGGTGTGGTCCGGAGTTTCCCCAAAAGTTCCGGGTGTGGGTGCTGGTTTTGGCCCAAAGTCAATCTGTGAGGTGGTCCGGAGGCAGACCGGATATCAGCCCGAGTCTCCGTTATGATTTCTATGACCAGGGTTTCCGGTGTGGAAACACCGAAGTCTCCGGTGTCTCTACTCCGGAGTTTCGGCCAGAGTCTCCAGAGTGGACGACAAGATGCTACCCAGGACATACAGATGGTTGGTCCGGAGATGGACCGGAGATGGGCCGGAGTCTCCGGTCTGGCAGACCGGAGTCTCCGGTGTGGAATGTCCCCAATGGTCAGAAAAACGGTTCACAGTGTGTGGCCTATAAATAGGGGACCTCATCCCCTTCCTCCAGTTGCTCGTTCCTGAAAAAGAAGACCACACCATTTGAGCCACCAAAACTCCAAGATCTCTTCATCCAAACCCAAATTCGTTGATCTTTGGGGAATCGGAGGAGGAGGCGTCGATCTACAACTTCACCAAGAGAGATCTTCATTTCCCCCTCATTCACTTGAGGGCCCCTTGCTCTAGGGTTTCATTGGAAACCCTAAGCCTACTTTTGGTTGATTTGAATCTTACAATCTCGTCATTGATTCTGTGACATCGTGCTTGGATTCAGGAGCCCCCAATTAACTTGTGGGTGTGTGCCTCGAACTTGTTGTAAGGGTGCCAGCTACCACCTTGAAGGTTGCCGATATAGTGGAGGCGTGAATCGATCCCCTTGGGGTGAGGTTCACCGGAGAACAAGGGAGGCCTCTCGTGGAGTTGGTGGTTTGATAACACCCCCTCTCCAAACGCAGATGTACTTCCCCTCAAAAGGAAGGAACTGCGGGAAATAATCCTTGTGTCCCCGTGTGCTTCACTTCGGTTACTTCTATCCTTTACCACACCTTATTTTATCTAGTTCTTGCATAGTTAGGTGTGCTAGTGTGACATATAGGTAAATTCAACTTCGTTACATATCTAGTGAATTTACCTTTGTGTCAAACCCTAATCTGAAAAAGAAGTAAAATTTGAAGTAACACCTATTCATCCCCCCTCTAGGTGACCATACGATCCTTTCAATTGGTATCAGGGCCTCGACTCTTTATTCAGGCTTAACCGCCTAAGAGATAATGGCCAACCCTGAGGATGGTGGAGAGGGTGAGGCTAGTACTTCGCTGACCATGGTAGATCTCAAGAAATTGGAAACAAGCTTGAGCTCTACCTTGGGCAACGGAATCCAACAGTTGTGTCAACTAGTTGAGCAACTTGTTAAAGAAAAGTCAGCCTCACCACCTCCCTCTCTTGAGGAAACACCTCCTAACCCTAAGGATAATGCTTCGGCTATGCCTACGGGTGTGGAAGTGGGGGATGAACATAATTCCACTAACTCTTCCACCAAAAAGGGTGATGGGAAGGAAGGGCACCATGTGGTTCCCGGATGGTACTCTCTCGACCCACCTATCCCTCATCCCCATATAAATAATAGAGGTTAGTGAAATCTCATGTGCGTAGCTCTTGCATTGACCTATGGAACATCATAGAAGATGGACTCAAGATTGAGGATCCAACTCAATGCCAGAACTTTGCACATGATTCAACTTGGAGTGGGACCTAAGGACTTCCCACACATTGAGCACTACAATACTGCCAAGGAAGCTTGGGATGCTCTCATTGACCTATTTGTTGGAAATGAGAGCATGAGAAGAAATACATATGATGCCTTAATAAATGAAGCTGAAGGTTTCTTTATGAAGGATGGTGAGGATCATGAAGAAATGTATCGAAGACTCAAATCACAGCCACCGCCTTCAGGAATGTTGGTGCCTCTCAGATTTATGATGCTTGGATCAAGAGGATGTATGTGAGTGCGCTCATGCCCTTTGAGCCCACTGACTTGAAGAGTCTCCAAGGAAGACACAAATACCATCTCATGACCTCCAATGAAGTTATGCAAGAGATGGCTGCCTTCAAGGTTGCTGCCAAGAATGCCAAAGATGCCCATGCTCGTGCCATTGGAATGAGTAGTGGTGTTAATCTTGCCTTGAAGGACAAGGTTGTGGTGTATGATGAAGAAGAAGGAAGTGATGAGGCACTCCCTATGAGCCACCCCAAGGATGTCAAGGTTGCTCGTGGTGAATACATGGATTTCTATGCTAGAAATTTCTAGAAAGATCCCGCAAAGGCCAAGATGGAGATGCAACGAAGAAGCAACCCAAGTGGTAGAAAAGAAAATGCTTCAAGATTGAGAACTTGCTTCAACTGTGGAGACCGCTATCATTTCGTTGCTGGATGCCCTTATGAGAAGAGAGAGGACAATGGTGGTGCCCTCATATTGATGAAAAATCCAAAGGCCCCTTCAAGAAGCCTTTCTACAAGAAGAATGCCACCAACAAGAAGTCTGGTGACATTGCATTGATAGCACATGAAGATTTCTCCTCTGATGACGAGGATGAAGAAGAAGAAGAAGCAACGAATGGTGTGGCTACCATTGCCACTACCTCTACATCTACCTTCTCCCTCTTAGGTTCCCCAAATGAGAACACCTCCAGCAAGAACATCACTTGCCTTATGGAAAGAGCATCGGAGGTATCATCATCTACTCTCTCCACCTCTAGTATCAATGATGAATTGAATGATGATATAACTCTTGAGGTGAAGGAATAATTAGTTGCTTTCGATGCTTACATGTATAACTTGCAAGGGAAGCATAATAAGCATTTTGTAAATCTCTTGAACCAACTTGCTCACACACAAGAGCTCCTAGATGAGAAATGTAAGCTTAGAAGAGAGCATCTACTTGAGATGGATGCTCTAACTAATGCTCTTGAAGAACAATAAGAGACTAGGGTGTCTCTTGAAGAAAAACTTGAAGGCCTTGATGAGGCAAATGATCGAATTATTGCTCAACTCATGAAAGAACATGATCATGCCATTGCTAAATACAAAAAGGCTAAAAAGGACAAGATTGAGTTTGGTGTTGTTCATGACAAACTTGCTAAGGATTATGAGAAGCTTAACAAGGCTCAAAAGGCATTGGAAAGTGATCTCATGACCCTCACAAAGTCAAGTGAACAACTTCAAACTCAATTAACTAATGTTGCTTCACCTAGCTTTTCCATTCCCCCTAGTAGTACAAATTGTAGGGGTTCCGCGTATGAAAACAAAAAAAATTACCCTACGCCCCTGAACCCCTGATGTTGCCAGGACCTATCTATTAGTAATACAGTAACGAGAAGGGCTTTCGCGAACTTACCCTTGAAGACTGAAAAGCGTTGTCAACGCTTAGGAGAGCGTGGTTGATCTAGACGAGCCGAAGCCGACCTCAAGGTCGTGATGAAGTCCTTGCTCTCCCTTGGCTCCAACGACTTGAGTGCCTCAAGTGCGACACCTCGTGGGGAGTTACACACGTCCGGTGCCTGACGATGACTCCCGCTTCCCTGATCTAGCAGTAGTTGCGGAGGTAGAGCTCCTAGATCCGAATCCCGCAGCGCGACAACGCTCTGTGGTGAAGATGTCTCTTGTTCGCGCAGTCCGAACTTAGGACCACGGTCACGAGAGAGAGAGAGAGAGAGAGAGAGAGAGAGAGAGAGAGAGAGAGAGATGGAGAGAGAGAGACTATCAATTAGAGGTCTTCCCAAAAGTGAGAAGACCTTTTTTGAATATTGTGTGTATTTATCTGGCCAAATACCCCCACTATATATAGGGGGTACTACCTCCCTTAAAGTCCTGGGGTGGGAATAAAGGAGAGAAGGGGGAGGGGAAGCCGCCAGCCGGCCCTAATGGGGGGGCTTGGCCCAGCCAGCCACCCCCTTGCCCCTTCTCTCTCTCCTTTCACTAATAGGCCCTCTCCCCTCCGGGAATTGGCCCATTAAGCCCTTTGACCATTTAATTGATTTTCTCTTTTATTAAATAATTACGAATAAATGATTAAATCAATATTTAACATTCATTCACATATTATTCAATCTTCATGGCTATGGAACACCTTCCACCTCCACTTCAGACATCCTCCGGACTCACCGAAACCCTACCGGTTTTCTCTCTACTATTCTTCGGTGATTCTACCGATCCTATAAACACTCTCTAAGCATCATCAAACCCTTAAGCGTGATACCCTATGGTTCGGGAACACTCCAGAAATGGTCGGGACACTCCCAGACCAATGATCGACAGAGGGACCTAGATGGCCATGTGACCCATGTGCGTTCCACGAAGATCTTTCGTCGTTTGAACCGGGACAGTCGTGTCTTATTCCCTTTGTCTCTACTTGCATTACCCGAGATCTGATCAATGACATCACCATGTCGTGTTCAATCTCGTTACCAAACAATGCTACTTGACTCGTTCCGACAAGTGATATCCCTGTGATCAAATCACACGTTGCGCAGCTATTGGATATAACTTCTCCGAGTGGGCCCTTGAGTATCTTTCTGTCACATGGACGGACAAATCCCGATCTTGACATATATTGCCTCTATGGTTTCCTCCGAGTACCTGAACACCTTTATAACCACTATATTACCAAGTGGCGCTTGATGCTATCAAAGCACTCTCGGGAGACAGTGATTGATATAGCCTCACCCTCTAAGGAATAGTCTACGAGGATCCATTTCTAATCATCGTAACTTGAACTTCGTGACATGATTGGGTCATGATGTTTAGGTTGGGTATTGGTTCATCATCTCATTCTCATAATGAGTTGACTCCATTTCCAACTGGCATAAATGCCACATGATCAGGAAACTTGATCATCTGTTGACTAATGAACCAGTGACTAGAGTTTCACTAGGAACCGCTAGTTGTTTATATATCACACGTGTATTGATGTTTACCCTCAATACAGCTATAGCATGATATAAAACTTAATCATAAACTATATGAAATATGACAATAGTCCTTATTACTATTTGTCTCTAGGGCATATATCCAACAGTCTCCCACTTGCACTAGAGTACAAATACACTAGCTGCATTTGTTCTTAATCATTGGCACCATATATCCGGTACCTTGAACATGCTTGCTCATGGAAGAGGTTGAGTCTTGGGTCTGTACTTTACAGTCCCAAATCCTTTGCAACTTACTAATGTCACCTTGATTGACATTAATGCTTTATCATCACATGATAACATCTGTGTGTATGCATCGTTGCTATGGCAACAGAACAAGGCCTGATTCCAGGAGCCTACAGTGACTTTAGATCAACCTCGAGGGCTTTCTCATGGGCACTGTGCCCTAGGACACATCATTCTACGTTAAAAGCGAACTAGCCCCACCATAACATTATACAACACTTTAGATGGTACCCTTATCTATTAGTATAAATGTATTCATCGAAACACGAGTGCACTCTATGCATCTTTCGATGTTTTGTTCACCTCGCTTCCGACTTGACTTCAATCGGGATTTTACAGGAGTTTCCAACATATTCCCTTATAACATAACTCTTTATTCTTTAAGATATGCTATCCTTTATGGACCTGGAAAATATGTCTGCAGTTCTCTATTAGATACTACGGATAAACTTAGCTCAACGTTCCATGATTCAAACTTAATCACTTTTAAACGTTCCTTATCGGATAATATATTATGTTAAGTTATCATCATGGTTTACTAAGATAGAACTTATGTCGTAACATAGTGGATGATGATCATCCTTTTCTTTCTTTCAACCATTGATGTTAAACTTAATACTATTCCTAACTTGAGTTATTAAGGACCAGTTCCTTAATTAACTTCTATTCTGAAACCCTTTTCAGAATCCCTTAAGGAATACTACATAATATCATAATACACTTATTATTAACTTCTACACCTTATGAATCATTATTTATCGGTACTTGCGCTTTTATTCTTAACATCTTTAGGAATCACTCTATAAGCTCCCACTCAAAATATGTTCCTAACATATTTGGGTATGAGTCACTACTCTTACTCAAACTATGTTTCTACATATTTGAATTTGAGACTTATATTGCTCCCACTCAAAAATATGGCATTCACATATGTTTTAGGAAGCCTTTTATAGCTCCCACTAAATTTCATGCAAATTGCATATCCACTCGCTATTTTGAACAATTTCAAAACCCTTTGATCAAATATAAAACTTGGAGTTTTACTATGAGATACTAGTACTTTTACTAGTTTTAAATCCTCTAGACATTCAGCACACTTGAATCAAATTCATTTGAATTCGTCCAATACTTGACAAATTGTGCTTTTGTCATTCACCCCCTTTTCCACTATGGCTTTGCAGTCTTTTGGGAAAAATCAAGTAACCCCTTTTACTTGTGAGATTCAGCAATGAATTGCTTTCTAATCTCAAGTGAATTTTACTTTGGGATTTCTCATAATTTTCGTTTACCATTATTTCCTTAGTAGTTCGTAGGTATGTCATATTACAAGAATCATGACAAATGATTCACAAATGTCTCCATACAATATATGGGTTACATTTTGAATCCTACTTAATGTAGTGAAAACACAAGTGGGAAAACAAAATGATCATTATCATTGATTCTTTCCTTTGTGAAGAGAATTGTTCAGGAACGTTGTCCGTTGCGCTTCTCAACACTCTGATGCAGGGATTTGAATCCTCATATTTTTTTCACTATCTTCCATTTGCTTCATAATCGAGAAATATCACCAAAAGTGAGCTTTCTCAAGATTGCACCAAAATCCAAGCAATACTAGTTTTTCTTCGCTTTTGGTTTAGCTATGGATTTCGTGTTCAAAGTTTCCAATGAATACTCTACAAAGACTTATTCGTTATTGTTTTGGTTATATTGAATAACCCCAAAACTTTTACGACGATCCATATTTGATATGGAGCCGCTTTCACGAATCCAGATAGTTCACTATCTTTTCTAATTGAGTGCTAACTATTTCTAACTAATGGTCTCTACATCTACACTACAACGATTTATTTGGTGCCATCTATTCACCCATTTTGATATCTAATATCACATTGTGATGCTTTGCATTTTGACATTTCAAAACACTTTGCATTCCACAATTTATTTATGCCATTCTTATAAAGTCGAATTTCATTACTATTGATCAAATCATAGTAATTAGATTCTCTTTTATATTTATACCCTTTGTTGATGAAACACTTTGATCAAATCAAATAATTTCATATTCATGTTTCCTTTGGTAAATTTATTTACCCATTTAAACAATCATATAATGATAATTACCATTTTCGTTAAAACACAATACATCGAATATGTATTTACTTTTAACAATTCATTAAACATTTTGTATTCTAGTAATACACGGTGTTCAAGTTATTTTGCCGAACTTAGGCATGATTTGTATGTGACAAGAAATCGAATGTTTTTCACATATTATCATTATAACTTTGAATTTAAACAATGGTTTCATTCATTAATGAATATATCATTAAGTTGGGTATTTTAAGGCATTTCAATATTTTACAAATGGTCATGCATTATCAATTAGTTTCAAACAACAAGGATAATACACATATAATCAAACAAGATATGAACACAAATAGAAATCATTCATAAAAGTAGAACAACTGTTTGTTACAAACTCATATTAATAATTGTCTCACAAAGTGTGAGACACACTAAAGAAGTTCATAATATTTTGATTACAATAACTATCCAAAACATAAACTAAATGATAAACATAGAGGGAGAGCGCCGTTGGCCATCATCATCATGCTCGCCATCAACACGCAACATCACCTCCTCTCCAGCAAGCACCTCTCATGCAGAAGGACCTGTTTTCAGCAAAACAGAACAAGTATCAAATATACTTAACACTACAAATGTGTTTCCAATATTATAACCTTTATAAAATTGTATATCAAATATATACCCTTGTCATTGATGACCTCAGCGACAATGGGTTCAACCATCACATTCCTGAGATGTGATACGAACCTGTGGAATTCCATTGATTCAACGTCGCCTCTCACAATGCAAGTCCTGACTTCTGTTTGGTAGCTTGGTGGCAGCGACCGCATCACAACGCCATTTGCAAAAGAGCCTATCATCTAGATATCCAGGAAGTATGCAGGCCTCATGTACACATCATGCATGCGCTCCAAGTGGTCGTCAAGTGATGAGTTTTCTTCCATCTTAATGGAGAGGAAATCTCCCATCAACTCATACTCCCATATGCGTGCTTGTTCCATGAAATGTGTCCTAAGCTGGAGCGTTACTGTACGAGGGTTGACATCACCCGCGAAAGGCCAAAACTCGTCCACCATTCCGAAACGCATTGTAACTGAAATGAAGGAGGCCATCTCCCGACGCTGATAGCGGTCTTCCCACTACTCTGGGGTCTCTAGGTCAATGGGATGATCCAAATTCATTCCGTCGAGTATGTAGTCAACCACGTCATTCTCGCTAAGGAGAACATGGAGATGCGCAACCCATATAGAGAAGTTTGATCCATCTAATCTAAGCTTCTCTCCTTCTAACCAATCAATCGTCAACAGGAAAGGTGGCATTAGGGAGAACTTTTCTACATTTACAATTGCAAAAGGAATTTAGGCTAAGTTTATAATTAAATGAGTTAATAATAACTCCACTCAAAAACACCTATCCCCAGAAGGGTTCCTAGTGATAACACGACCCCTATCAACCACATCTCCCCCGACCATCATGGCCATCAATGTGGATTCAAGGGTGGACGCTAAACATCGGTCACATCATTCATGCGACTCGTGCTCGATCTTTCGACCATCCGTGTTCTGAGGCCATGTTTGTACATGCTAGGCTCGCCAAATTAACCTTACTGTATTTACTGTGCAACATGGCTTACACCCATTGTATGCGAACATAGATATGTCTGACACCCGATTATCCCGGCCTGCCTCATACCGAAGAACTTTCCTGGTGGTGCACACTAAGGGGGAACACAATCATTAGTTATTTTAACAGGGATCATCTTATTAGGCTACTGTCAAGTATCTAATACTAGCACACAATAAGATATACAAACAATAACATTAAATGTAAATGCGATGTGATATGGTCCTTCACGTCGTGATCTCCATCTGTCGTCACCCGATTCCGGCGCCAGGGTTCCGGCACCGTAGACACCAGGGTACCGATGTCTTTCCGGCGTGGTAGTCCGTCACCTCCGTGACTATCTACTACTACGTAACATAAGGTAATCACTTTACCTTAGCCACAACCATATCACAAAGCAACACCCCTTGCAAAACAAAGTTAGACGCCTCTACTTTATCTTTGCATATTTTACATGGTTGAATGGGCTTTCGCACAAGAACCGTTCTTACCTACAACTTTCAGCATAACGATGATCAAGTAGTTGTCTCTACTACACCCGTTTCGAGGCCCTCCATTGCAAATGGCATACCAACTAATTCGAGAGAGACAGACACCCCCCTAAGACACTTTATACGGTACAAGCCGTATGTCAAGCGTGGACCAGTCTCGCGAATGAACGCGTAAAGTCGGTTAGGGGCCGCTTCATCAAGCATTACTGCGGTATACACAAGTACATGTGGGAGGGTAACAACTAAAATATCAATGCCCACACGATACATCTCGTGTGTTCTACCCGTACTAGCATTACTACGCATAGATCTAGCTCTGATACCACTGTAGGGGTTCCGCGTATGAAAACAATAATATTTTACCCTACGCCCCTGAACCCCTGATGTTTCCAGGACCTATCTATTAGTAATACAGTAACAGGAGGGGATTTTCGCAAACTTACCCTTGAAGACCGAAAAGCATTGTCAACGCTCAGGAGAGCGTGGTTGATGTAGACGAGCCGAAGCCGACCTCAAGATCGTGGTGAAGTCCTTGCGCTCCCTTGGTTCCAACGACTTGAGTGCCTCAAGTGCGACACCTCGCGAGGAGTTACATACGTCCGATGCCTGACGATGACTCCCGCTTCACTGATCCAGCAGCAGTTGCGGAAGTAGAGCTCCTGGATCCGAATCTCGCAGCGCGACGGTGCTCCGAGGTGAAGATGTCTCTCATTTGCGCAGTCTGAACTTGGGACCACAGCCACGAGAGAGAGAGAGAGAGAGAGAATATCAATTGGAGGTCTTCCCAAAAGTGAGAAGACATTTATTGAATATTGTGTGTATTTATCTGGCCAAATACCCCCACTATATATAGGGGAGGGGAGGTACTACCTCCCTCAAAGTCCCGGGGTGGGACTAAAGGAGAGGAGGGGGAGGGGCAGGCACTGTCCGGCCCTATTGGGCCCCGCACGAGGGGGCTTGGCCCAGCCGGCCACCCCCTTGCCCCTTCTCCCTCTCTCCTTTCCCTAATGGGCCCTCTCCCCTCCGGGAATTAGCCCATTAAGCCCTTTGACCATTTAATTGATTTTGTCTTTTATTAAATAATTATGAATAAATGATTAAATCAATATTTAACATTCATTCACATATTATTCAATCTCTTTGGATATGGAACACCTTCCACCTCCACTCCGGATATCCTCTGGACTTACCGAAACCCTTCCGGTTTTCTCTCTACTATTCTTTGGTGATTATACCGATCCTATAAACACTCTCTAAGCATCATCAAACCCTTAAGCGTGATACCCTATGGTTCGGGAACACTCCAGACATGGTCGGGACACTCCCGGACCAATGATCGATAGAGGGACCTGGATGGCCATGTGACCCCTATGTGTTCCATGAAGATCTTTTGTCGTTTGAACCGGGACAGTCGTGTCTTATTCCCTTTGTCTCTTGATACTTGCATTGCCCGAGATCTGATCAATGACATCACCATGTCGTGTTCAATCTCATTACCAAACAATGCTACTTGAATCGTTCCGACAAGTGATATCCATGCGATCAAATCACACGTTGGCGCAGCTATTGGATATAACTTCTCCGAGTGGGCCCTTGAGTATCTTTCCGTCACATGGACAATTAAATTCCGCTCTTGACATATATTGCCTCTATGGTTTCCTCCGAGTACCTGCACACACATTTATAACCACTGTATTACCAAGTGGCGTTTGATGCTATCAAAGCACTCTCGGGAGACAGTGATTGATATAGCCTCACGGTCTAAGGAATAGTCTACAAGGATCCATTTCTAATCATCGTAACTTGAACTTTGTGACATGATTGGGTCACGATGTTTAGGTTGTGTAGCACCCCGCTAAAACCACTACTAGAAAATCGCTGTGTTTTTGTGCATTGCATCATCATGACCACATGCTCATGTCATCATGCCACATTGCATTTGAGCATTGTCATCATCTTGCATGGTTTGTTTAAAAACTATTTTCGAAAACCTAATTTGTTTTTCTAAATAAGCCTCGTCTTTATTCAAATACAAAACTCCGGGCTTGTCCGGAATATTTTGTGTCGTCTAAGAATGGATTTCAAAAGCCCCATTTTAAATAAATAAAATATTTTAAAATTGTTTTTAGGAGGCAGCCCGCCAGGCCCGAAAACCCGGCCGGCCACCTCCAAACCCAAGTCTACAAATATCTAGCCAAACCTAGTCTATCCTACCCTAACCCTAATCCACCTAGCCACCCATCAACCCTCTCTCTCTCTTCCCCCCCGGGCCCCACCTGGCCACATGCCGCCACCCCCACACACCGCATGCACCATCCAGCTCCGCTGCCAGCCTTCCTCCATCCTCCACCTCACCCTGTCCAATCCCAGCCCGCCACCTCACCTTCTGGCCCCACCCCTGTCTTCCATCCACACACGCAGCACACAACACACGCACGCTTCCGCCCACCCCGTGCCGACCACACCGGGATTCCATTCCCCGGCCCACTCCCCTTGTCTGTTTCCCCCGGTCCCACCCACGCGCATCACGCGATGTTGACACGCTTGCCCCTGGCGCACGCGCTTCCTCCCGCATCCCCCGCCTTCTTCCTTCCTCGCCTCGCCCACTCCCCTCGCACTTGACGCCGCCGCCGGAACCCCGCCCCTCTGCTTCAACTTCCGCCGACCTTCCTCGCCCCGTGGGCGCCCTACCACGGCTGTCTTCGGCCGACGCGGCCGTGCCTCGGCCCCGCCTCCTCCTCTGTCTCGTGAGCACCCTACCTCCTGCTGGTGCCGCCACCGCGTGCCCCGTCATTCGCGACCCCGCGCTGGCCCTGTACGCCACCCCGGATCTCGTGCAGGTCACCGCGCGGCCTCTCCACACCGACGAGCTTCCCCGCCGTGCCTTGTTCTCCTTCCTATGTGCGTGGCCCCGCTGCCATGGTCGTCACGCCTTCTCCTCCCGGCTCTGCAGCGCTCCGCTGCTTTCCCCTCTGCTGCAGGAGCTCGCCCAGCCGTCGCTGGCTTCCTCCACCTCATGGCCTGGCTCGTCCTCGACCGCCGTGCCTCTCGCCTGTGCCCGCCCCCAAGCGCGGCCCTGCCTGGGGCTCATCCTCGTCGCCGGCTTTTCCTCTGTCCAGCGCCGTCGCCATCGTCCCCTTCTCCGGCCGCCTCCCTCGCCTTCTCCCTACATGAGTGACGCCGCGGATCTCCTGCCTATGGCACCGTGCCTCGCTCAAGCTCTGCTCCCGACGTGGCCTCCTCCAACAGTGTGGGTTAAGAGTGTTGCCCACCGACTCGTGTACCAGTTCTGCATTGCATCAAGTTGTTGATGTACCTGTGTATGACTCACGCCTGTTGGCCTCGTTTCCTTGTCTAAGACGTGGTGCTTCTCAAGACAGAAGCTGAGAACCCTTGCAGGATCAAGACCCTAACAAGATCACAGCTCGTCCGTGTGTGCCTTATTATGCCAAGGTCTTCTCGTCCACAAGACTAAAGTGGTGCGGATCCAAGATCGACACCGACTCGGAAGAATCCGATGAACCATCGACAAGGGACCTGAGCCCACTACAAACGCCTTGGTCTTCGACAAGGATCCGACAAGATCGCCTACATGGATGTCAAGTTCTCCTTCCAGGATCCGAAGCCCGAAGACTGATCCCGCCGAGACCCTGGTACGAGAAGACCTCCTTCCTGCACCGATGCCCGAGGACCGGACGCCAAGGTCACCTACATGGAACGCCGAGTTCTCCACCTTGAACGCCATGACCGTCTACACGGACCCAAAGAACATGGATGCGACAAGATCTACTCTGTTGTCCAAGAATGTTCCTGCCGAGACCGATCCCTATCGAACCCCGAACCCCCGGAACCAAGTTCTTCCGAACCCAGATGTGTGACCCTAAGCCTCTATTTTTATAATATGACATATACATGTAGCATCATTAAATCATCATGCTTGCATACATGTCATCTGGTGGGTTGGGTTATTTAGTCGATTCACCTAAATTAAATATGGAGACTATATACGGGCTATTCTAGTCTTATTCTAGACTCCATTTAAATTTGTGTAGCGAACCGATACCATGTTTTGCCTTGTTAAGACAACCTTTAAATTGCGGGATATCTAAATAACTTGAACCTATTAATTAATAGTCGGGACCCCGGTTCCACTTAATACTGCCTAATTGCACCGCATCTGCATCATATCATAAGCATGCCGGATCTTCTGCCGTAGTATTAAATATTGCATCCGGTGTTTCTTCTAGTGTTTGCTTCTTCGCGGATTAGACCGATGAGTTGATGCGAGTATCGACAAGTTCTCCAGATATGTACCTTCGGCAGTGTTCCCAGGCGAGCATTCTCCCCCCTTCTACCTATTTCGCATTTATAGTCTTTATTTCCTCCTGTTGATCTATTGCTATCCGTGTCGCGATGCTCTAGTGTTTTGTACCAGATATATTCCGTGCAGCCTTTATATTGCCTTGGACACCTCCTATTACCTATTGTTTGGTAGATAGATGGTCTTACGAGTCGTAGTCGCTTGCTCAGGTGCGATCCCGTGTCGTGAAGTACCACACATTTGTTGGAATATTGTCATATGCTTTAGGGTGGAGATGATCATGACTTTAAATACAACTATTAAATTGTTGGGATAACTAATGAAAGAGGCACCGGTGGGCAATATATTCTATTTAGTTTTTATGTCCACTTGTGTCCCGTAGGCCCCGAGTACTTGATACATGTTCCTTGACTATTCGCACTATCCACATCCGGGAGAGTCTATGAATCCCCCTTAGCCAGAGCTTGATTCATTTCTATTTCTTGGGGCCACAAACTAGTTTGGGGTTTTATTTACTATCCTGTACTTATAACATGTTACTGCTTTATTTAAGATTGTGCGTGGAGCACCTGTACTGTTTTGGATCGTGGAATGTTTTCGCGGTATCGACAAGCCTCACACTTTCAGGTTCCCAGTCGTTTACAGCCATTGACACAAACCTTGGGCCCGTCTCGGAGCCGGCCAACTTCGTTGCGGGTAGCTTAATGGGGTGACCCCTGAAATATTTATGAATCTTGTGATTGCTTTGTCGTGAAAGCCTCGTTGGGTTTTGAGTTGGTTTTTTCGAGGTTGATCGAGTGTGTGTTGCTATTTGTGCACCCCTGCAGGGTAAAACTTTCTGAAAGCCGTGTCCGCGGTTATGGACGACTTGGAGCATAGTATCTTGATCATAGACAAGCATAACTAAAGTAGTGCTATAAATTTGACTTAATATGTGACTAGTAATCAAATTCAAATACAACGGAATGGATATTAAAAATGCCAACAACTGGTGGAGCTGGGGTTCCCTGTGTCTTGTTATACCTGCCTAGTAAGTATCGCAACTCTAATGGAATGAAATAAAAGTGCCAACAACTACTGGGTTTGGGATGTCACATGCTAATTGTATCCGACTAGTAAGTGCTACAACTACAACTGAATGGTAACTAAAACTGCCCACTACTTATGCTATCAGGATGACTCATGCTATCTATATATGACTAGTAAGTGCTTCAACTATAATGGAATGAATAAAACTGTCAACTGTGTGAGTTCCTTGGTTTGACTTCCTCGTTTTGTCTCGAGGGGGAATACCCGGATGGGTATGATTGGTGTTAGTATAAGGTTGGTTCCAAATAGGTCTCTCTTATCTCTCTCTGATAGCCGCCGGTATTACAGAGTCTCTATAGGTTGTTTAGTGTCGCTGCGCTACCACTTCAGTCCACCATACCTGTGTAGGCGAGGATCGCCGAATTCTAGCCTCGCCATGTACTGGCCTCAGTACTGACGCTCCTCTTTTTCCTTTGCCCTTTGTCGGCACCCCTTTTGTTTTAGCAGGTTTGAGATCGATGTCGTTAGCAGGGTTACCCTTCTGGATTGGCGTGGGCAGGGTTATGGACACCATTGGTTATTCTTCAGGGCTCTTAGCCCCATTTGCATCTTGTCCGTACTCGGACGCTGTAACGTTTTCAAGGTGATTTGGATCTTTGTATTGTATATATGTATTTTTGACTCGTTGAGTCGCTGTTGTATATATATCTGTTCTGTGGGTCCCATCGAGGACTGTTGTGTAATGGTATTACTTCATTTTCCACCCACACGAAAGTGCCTGGTGGGCGTCCTTGAATCGTTTCTGTGGGAGTTTGGTGGAAAGGGCTAAAACTTGCATAGGGCCGATTCGAGGGTGTTACAGAGTGGTATCAGAGCTCAGCAGTTGTGATACCCCACTGGTCCAGCCTGTAGGATAACCTAGATAACGGAAAGATCTAGAGTGTCAAAACTATTTTGCAAAATCGGTTGGATAGATCTGATTAGGTCTGATTTTACTCCTTACCCCTCTGCTGTTCTCCTCTTACCTCCGCGTGTTTTGAATCTGCTCTCTTATCTTTTTTTCGAGTCCAGGAATTCTCGTGGTTGGGTTTCCGTCATACCTTCAGGGTTTCGCTTCCTCCTTTGGTAACGGTGCTTCTACATCCAGTCTTCGTGCTATCTGAGGAATCCTTCATCTGTTGGACTTCTCTCTGTTCCTTGTTGTGCCTTCCGGTGTTTTCCGACGCGACGACATCATCTACGCCAGATCCGATGCAGAGCCTGCATCACCCCTTTGTTCCGAACCTCGCTTGTCGAGATCTTCAGTCTGATTCCGAGAGTTGGTTGTATAATTTTGCTATTCACGTACGGAGTAATGATATGAGTGCGGGATGGAGTCGCGACCATACCACTACTCTTATCATTCACTTTTGTATATTGAATCGGTGGATCCAGCAATTTTACTCCGTTCACGGAAGCTAGAGGTGGCTTTATTTGTTCATACCGTTACCTTCCTCCTTTGTTTATCCGGAGTGTTCTCCCGACGATCACGGACAACGACCTCTTGTTAGTGGTGGCGCGAGGATCTACACGAAGCGAGAAGATTCAGATTGCCGGCCTTCTTCCTCGGACCATGAGGCGGATCTCGAGGGCGAGATCCCTTGTTAGTGGTGTCGAATTGTAGCACCCCGCTAAAACCACTACTAGAAAATCGCTGTGTTTTTGTGCATTGCATCATCATGACCGCATGCTCATGTCATCATGCCACATTGCATTTGAGCATCGTCATCATCTTGCATGGCTTGTTTAAAAACTATTTTCGAAAACCTAATTTGTTTTTCTATATAAGCCTCGTCTTTATTCAAATACAAAACCCTGGACTTGTGCCGGAATATTTTGTTTCAGTCTAAGAACTGGATTTCAAAAGCCCCGTTTTAAATAAATAAAATATTTTAAAATTGTTTTTAGGAGGCAGCCCTGCCAGGCCCGAAAGCCCGGCGGCCACCTCCAAACCCTAGTCTACAAATATCTAGCCAAACCTAGTCTATCCTACCCTAACCCTAATCCACCCAGCCACCCATCAACCCTCTCTCTCTCTTCCCCCCCCCTCGGCCCCACCTGGCCACCTGCCTGCCACCCCCACACACCGCATGCACCAGTCCAGCCCCGCCGTCCAGCCTTCCTCCACCCTCCACCTCACCCTGTCCAATCCCAGCCCGCCACCTCACCTTCTGGCCCCTACCCATGTCTTCCGATCCACACACGCAGCACACAACACACGCACACTTCTGCCCACCCCGTGCCGACCACACCAGGATTCCCTCCCCTGGCCCACTCCCCTTGTCTGTTTCCCCCGGTCCCACCCACGCGCATCACGCGACGTCGACACGCTCGCCCCTGGCGCACGCGCTTCCTCCCGCATCCCCCGCCTCCTTTCTTCGTCGCATCGCCCGCTCCCCTCGCACTTGACGCCGCCGCCAGAATCCGCCCCTCTGCTTCAACTTCCGCCGACCTTCCTCGCCCCACGGGCGCCCTGCCGCCGCTGTCTCCGACTGACGCGGCCGTGCCTCGGCCCCGCCTCCTCCTTTGTCTCGCGAGCACCCTACCTCCTACTGGCGTCGCCACCGCGTGCCCCGTCATCCGCGACCCCGCACCGGCCCTGTACGCCACCCCGGATCTCGTGCAGGTCACCGCGCCGCCTCTCCACATCGACCAGCTTCCCCGCCCTGCCTCGTTCTCGTTCCTCTGTGCGTGGCACTGCTGCCATGGTCGTCACACCTTCTCCTCCTGGCTCTGTAGCGCTCCGCTGCCTTCCCCTCTGCTGCAGGAGCTCGCCCAGCCGTCGTCGGCTTCCTCCACCTCAAGGCCCGGCTCGTCCTCGACCGTCGTGCCTCTCGCCTGTGCCCGCCTCCGAGCGCGGCCCTGCCTCGGGCTCATCCTCGTTGCCGGCTTTGCCTCTGTCTGGCGTCGTCGCCATCGTCCCCTTCTCTGGCCGCCTCCCTCGCCTTCTCCTCGCGTGAGTGACGCCGCGGATCTCCTCCCTATGGCATCGTGCCTCGCTCAAGCTCTGCTCCCGACGTGGCCTCCTCCAACAGTGTGGGTTAAGAGCGTTGCCCACCGACTCGTGTACCAGTTCTGCATTGCATAACGTTGTTGCTGTACCTGTGTATGACTCACGCATGTTGGCCTCGTTTCCTTGTCTAAGACGTGGTGCTGCTCAAGATAGAAGCTGAGAACCCTTGCAGGATCAAGACCCTATCAAGATCCTAGCTTGTCCGTGTGTGCCATATTATGCCAAGGTCTTCTCGTCAACAAGACTAAAGGGGTGTGGATCCAAGATCGACACCGACTTGGAAGAATCCGATGAACCATCGACAAGGGACCTGAGCCCACTACAAACGCCTTGGTCTTCGACAAGGATCCGACAAGATCACCTACATGGATGTCAAGTTCTCCTTCCAGGATCTGAAGCCCGAAGACTGATCCCGCCGAGACCCCGGTACGACAAGACCTCCTTCCCGCACCGATGCCCGAGGACCGGACGCCAAGGTCGCCTACACGGAACACCGAGTTCTCCACCTTGAACGCCATGACCGTGTACACGGACCCGAAGACCACGAATGCGACAAGATCTACTCTGTTGTCCGAGAATGTTCCTGCCGAGACCGATCTTTGTCAAACCCCGAACCCCCGGAACCAAGTTCTTCCGAACCCAGATGTGTGACCCTAAGCCTCTATTTTTTTTATAGTATGACATATACATGTAGCATCATTAAATCATCATGCTTGCATACATGTCATCTGGTGGGTTGGGTTATTTAGTCGATTCACCTAAATTAAATATGGAGACTATATGCGGGTTATTCTAGTCTTATTCCAGACTCCATTTAAATTTGTGTAGCGAACCGATACCATGTTTTGCCTTGTTAAGACAACCTTTAAATTGCGGGATATCTAAATAACTTGAACCTATTAATTAATAGTCGGGACCCCGGTTCCACTTAATACTGCCTAATTGCACCGCATCTGCATCATATCATAAGCATGCCGGATCTTCTGCCGTAGTATTAAATATTGCATCCGGTGTTTCTACTAGTGTTTGCTTCTTCGCGGATTAGGCCGATGAGTTGATGCGAGTATCGACAAGTTCTCCAGATATGTACCTTCGGCAGTGTTCCCAGGCGAGCATTCTCCCCCCTTCTACCTATTTCGCATTTATAGTCTTTATTTCCTCCTGTTGATCTATTGCTATCCGTGTCGCGATGCTCTAGTGTTTTGTACCAGATATATTCCGTGCAGCCTTGATATTGCCTTGGACACCTCCTGTTACCTATTGTTTGGTAGATAGATGGTCTTGCGAGTCGTAGTCACTTGCTCAGGTGCGATCCCGTGTCGTGAAGTACCACACAGTTGTTGGAATGTTGTCATATGCTTTAGGGTGGAGGTGATCATGACTTTAAATACAACTATTAAATTGTTGGGATAACTAATGAAAGAGGCACCGGTGGGCAATATATGCTATTTAGTTTTTATGTCCACTTGTGTCCCGTAGGCCCCGAGTACTTGATACCTTTTCCTTGACTATTCGCACTATCCACATCCGGGAGAGTCTATGAATCCCCCTTAGCCAGAGCTTGATTCATTTCTATTTCTTGGGTCCACAAACTAGTTTGGGGTTTTATTTACTATCCTGTACTTATAACATGTTACTGATTTATTTAAGATTGTGTGTGGAGCACCTGTACTGTTTTGGATCGTGGAATGTTTTTGCGGTATCGACAAGCCTCACACTTTCAGGTTCCCAGTCGTTTATAGCCATTGACACAAACCTTGGGTCCGTCTCGTAGCCAGCCAACTTCGTTGCGGGTAGCTTAATGGGGTGGCCCCCTAAAATATTTATGAATCCTGTGATTGCTTTGTCGTGAAAGCCTCGTTGGGTTTTGAGTTGGTTTTTCCGAGGTTGATCGAGTGTGTGTTGCTATTTGTGCACCCCTGCAGGGTAAAACTTTCTGAAAGCCGTGTCCGCGGTTATGGACGACTTGGAGCACAATATCTTGATCATAGACAAGCATAACTAAAGTAGTGCTATAAATTTGACTTAATATGTGACTAGTAATCAGATTCAAATACAACGGAATGGATATTTAAAATGCCAACAACTACTAGGTTTGGGATGTCACATGCTAATTGTATCCGACTAGTAAGTGCTACAACTACAACTGAATGGTTAACTAAAACTGCCCACTACTTATGCTATCAGGATGACTCATGCTATCTATATCTGACTAGTAAGTGCTTCAACTATAATGGAATGAATAAAACTGTCAACTGTGTGAGTTCCTTGGTTTGACTTCCTCGTTTGGTCTCGAGGGGGAATACCCGGATGGGTATGATTGGTGTTAGTATAAGGTTGGTTCTGAATAGGTCTCTCTTATCTCTCTCTGATAGCCACCAGTATTACAGAGTCTCTATAGGTTGTTTAGTGTCGCTGCGTTTCCACTTCAGTGCACCATACCTGTGTAGGCGAGGACCGCCGAATTTCTAGCCTCACCATGTACTGGCCTCAGTACTGACGCTCCTCTTTTTCATTGCCCTTTGTCGGCACCCCTTTTGTTTTAGCAGGTTTGAGATCAACGTCATTAGCAGGCTTACCCTTCCGGCTTGGCCTGGGCAGGGTTATGGACGCCATTGGTTATTCTTCAGGGCTCTTAGCCCCATTTGCATCTTGTCCGTACTCGGAAGCTGTAACGTTTTCAAGGTGATTTGGATCTTTGTATTGTATATCTGTATTCTTGACTCGTTGAGTCGCTGTTGTATATATATCTGTTCTGTGGGTCCCATCGAGGACTGTTGTGTAATGGTATTACTTTGTTTTCCACTCGCACGTAAGTGCCTGGTGGGCGTCCTTGAATCGTTTCTATGCGGGTTTGGCAGAAAGGGCTAAAACTTGCATAGGGCCGATTCGAGGGTGTTACAGGTTGGGTACTGGTTCATCATCTCATTCTCAGAATGAGTTGACTCCATTTCCAACTGGCATAAATGCCACATGATCAGGAAACAGATCATCTCTTGACCAATGAACCAGTGACTAGAGTTTCACTGGGAACCCCTGGTTGTTTATATATCACATGTGTATTGATGTTTCCACTCAATACAGTTATAGCATGATATAAAACTTAATCATAAACTATATGAAATATGATAATAGTCCTTTTTACTATTTGTCTCTAGGGCATATTTCCAACACAAATATCCTTGAAGAAAATGCTAGGTTGAAGGGGGAGCTTGCAAAGGCAACCTTCCCAAAAGGTAACAAGTCTCTCTTGATGACCTTGTAAGTAAACAAAGGCCAAATAATGAGAAGAGAGGTCTTGGCTATGTTTCGAAAGCTAAGAATAAAAAGAACAACAACGAGAAGAAGGCTAAGCCTGCTCAACCAAAAGATAAGACCATTATGGGCAGTAATGCCCAAAGTGGCAAAACCATGTCACATGATGACTTTGCGAGAAGTGCTAACCCTCACTATGTCTTAATGCGTAATCCTTTTGGTCATGTCTATGCACAATATGTTGGTCTATTTGATGGTTATATTGCTTGGTCTATTTGTGTTCCAAAAACCCTTGTCACTAACAAGGGAGGACCCATTCAAAAATGGGCACCTAAAAACTAGCTTGATCTCTTGTAGAACTATGCTTCCGGTGGGTCAAAGTGGGTACTTGATAGTGGTTGCACAAGTCATATGACCGGAAGCAAGACAATAATGACGGAGATGAGGGAAAATCGAGATCATATAATCGTCACATATGCCGATAAATAAAAATCTCAGGTAATGGGTCTTGGCAAAGTTGTGGTTGCACATGATGTTACTCTTGTGGATGTCATGCTTGTTGAGACCCTTGGCTATAATTTACTTTCAGTCTCTGCCCTAGGCAAGATGGGTTTCACCGTCTTTATTGATAATGATATTGTGATCCTCTTGTGGAGCAAGACTCTGGAGGTTGCTTTCGTTGGGTATGTCGAAAATGATTTTTATGTGGTGTACTTTTTGGGGAAAACCACTACAAATGCGATGTGCTTATTCAGAAAGGCCGATGTGGGTTGGTTATGGCATCGCCGACTAGCCCATGTCAATATGAGAACTTTGCAAAGCCTTCACAAGGGTGGCCACATTGTGGGACTAAACGACAATGTTTGTGTTGCCAAAGATCGTGTTTGCTGGGCATGTGTCGAAAGAAAAATGCATGATGCTTCCCACAAGCCAAATAATATAATAAAGTCAAAAGGGATCTTGGAGCTCCTTCATGTGGATCTTTTTGGTCCTCCATCTCATGCTAGACTTCGTGGGAAGAAATATTGCTTGGTGATTGTCGATGACTACTCAAGATATTCATGGGTCTATTTCTTCAAGTTGAAGAGCGAGGCCCAACAATATCTGATTTACTTCGTCAAAATGGTTCAACATCAATACAATTTTCCTATGCTAAAAATTAGAAGTGACAACGGCACCGAGTTCACGAACTACACTCTAAATGGTTTTCTTAGTGATGAGGGGATAAAACATCAATATTCCGCTGCATATACCCCTCAACAAAATGGTGTAGCTGAGAGGAAGAACATGACTTCATGGATATGGAAAGGTCCATGTTGGCTGGGTTTAAGTCTCCATACAATTTCTAGGCGGAGGCAATCTCCACCACATCCATGCATCAAACCGCCTCTACCTCCGCAAAGAATTGATCAAGACATCATATGAAATACTTACCGGTAACAAGCCCAACATTTCATACTTCCGGGTGTTTGGTTGTATGTGTTTCTATCTCATAAAAGGTGTTCGTTTGTCCAAATTTGATTCCAAAGCTTTAGAGGGTATTTTTGTTGGCTATGGTCTCGATTCTCACACTTATAGAATCTATGATAAACTCTGTGGAATTGTCATAGAATCTTGTAGTGTGGTTTTCAAAGAATATGATGGCCCCCAAGTGGGGCATGTTGATGTTTGTGATGTAGATGATGAAATACCTCAAGATGCCATAAGAAGAATGGGTGCGGGATTCATCCGCCCCGTTGAGGAACCGCTTGTGGCGGATCGAGAAGATTTATGCTCTACTCATATGGAGCCCTCGTCTTCACAACTTCAACAAGCTCGCTCCTATTACTGAAGGAAATGATGACCCAAGCCAAAGACAAGCTGAGGACCGTCTCAATGATGAACATGCTAAATGCGCTAGGCTGAATTATCCACTCTCTCCACTGACCGGACTGTCCATCCCAGCATAGTCAGTTGCTCAAGGAAGATTTATTCAGGCATCTACAAGATCTTCTCAAAGACTCTCTAGTAACTTTCCTGATCAATACCAAGATCTATCACTACCTCATGTTGATGAAGCTGAACCCATTGTTGATCAAGGTCAAATTAATGGTCAAGACGAGGACCATAATGATGAAGAGGCTCCTGAAAGGAACAACAAGGAGATCGAAACTTGTCGCAAAGCTAGAGTGGACAGAATATTAGAAATAAGAGAATGATACGTCCAAAACGTATCTACTTTCCCGAACACGTTTGCTATTGTTTCTCCTCTAAATTTGTGTGATTTGGATGCAACTAACACGGACTGACGTTGTTTTCAGCAGAATTGCCCTGGTGTCTACGTTTTGTGCACAAAATCAACTATCAGGAAAAATCCCAGAAAATATGCCAAAAATCCTATTTCACCAGAAGACTCCAGGAGCCAGAATACGAGACGGAGGGGGCTGGGCCTAGGCCACACCACCTGAACGCGCGGGCAAGCCCAGGCCACGCCACGGGGTGGTCTGGCTGCCCCAGACTCCCCTCGGTCTCTCTCTTCACCTATAAGTTTCCTTCTGACCTAAAAACTCCGGGGGGTTCGATGTTTTTCCAAAAGGAGTTCCGCTTCGCCACCACCACCAGATTCCACGAAAAAAGCACCAGAAACTCCGTTCTGGCACCCTGCCGGGACGGGGAATTGAAGGAGATCATCGCCATCATCATCACCATTGCTTCTCCATCCACCATCCATGTTTCCCCCATATATGAGTGAGTAATCGCCCGCTGTAGGCTATGGGGATGGTAGGAATTAGATGAGATCGTTCATGTAATGGCATCAGATTGTTAGGGCATGGTGCCTAGTATCTTCTATTAGTACTTTATGACTTTGTTGCGACTTGTTGTGCTTAATGCTTGTCACTAGGGCCCGAGTGCCATGATTTCAGATCTGCACATGTTATTGATTCATTATGATAGTATTGTTTATGGTCGTATCTACAAGTTGTATACACACGTTGTTGTCCGGAACCAATGGCCCCGAAGTGATAGAAATCGGGATAACCGGAGGGAATGGCTTTGATGTGAGGATCACATGTGTTCACGGAGTGTTAATGCTTTGCTCCGGTGCTCTATTAAAAGGAGCACCTTAATTGCCAGTAGTTCCCTTGAGGCCCCGCTACAAATGGGCTGGCAGGACAAAAGATGTTGTGAAAGTTCTCATTGCGAGCACGTATGACTATATATGAAACACATGCCTAAGATTATCTAGTACTTGGATGATTTATCTTATTTATCTGCAATTGCCCTATGTTCTGATTGCCATGTGAATTGTCTTGTCCATGCAATGCCCGTCCAGCCATCCCTGTGCCTACCGCACTCGAATCCTACTGTTTACTGCTATTTTTTCTGATGTCTTTACTTTACTGCTGCTGCTACTTTGCTATTCCTACTACAAAACTGTTGCTACTGATAAACTGCTGTGAGCAAGATTGTTTCTAGGTGAAGCTGAATTGACAACTCAGTTGTTAAGGCTTATAAATATTCTTTGGCTCCCCTTGTGTCGAATCAATAAATTGGGTTTCACTTCCCTCGAAAATACTGCGATACACCTCCTATACTTGTGGGTCATCAAGAGTATTTTCGGGGCCGTTGCCGGGGAGCATAGCTTTATTTATCAAGTTCACTTGGATTCTCTATTGTTCGCTATTATCCATCCATCATGGGTAAGTCTCGTGATGGCAAGGTTCCTATTTTACCATCCACTACAAGAAGAGGTACGGTTCTGAACACCTCTGTTGCTCTTGATTCACCATCTGTTATGAGTAAGCTCGTTACACCACCACATACACATGCTACACACACTGCTACTACTGCTGAATCTGAAACTTCTGATGCTTATGATGCTGCTTCTACTATGCTTGATAAGAGTGGTTCATTAGGTCCTTTCCTAGATGCTACGATTTCTAGAACTATAGCTGGAAATACTGAAACTCCTAATGAAGACACTACTTAACCTGTTAGTTCACCTAAGTCTAGTGAAAGTTATGATATTGAAGATGGTTATGTTGAGATGACCGATGAATTTATTAAATAATGTAAAAACACCCATGATAGGATCCCTGCTAAGAGTCTCCTTGAGAGGCGTACTATTAGACCCAAATTGTCTCCTATTGCTAAGTTTGCTGTTTCTCCCATAAACATTAAAGATAAAGATTATGATTTCTCTCTTGATCTATCTTACATAGCTATTGTTGAGAAAGAACCTTTTTGTGGGACTAAGAATGAAAGTGCGGTGGCACATATGAATGAACTTTCTACCATGAGTGGCTTGTCTTCTGATGATATTAAGATGCGTACTTACTTTGTTGCTAAGATTTTCCCTTTTTCACTGAAAGGAGAAGCTAGAACTTGGTTTAGTAATTTACCTCCTGGATCTATTGATAGCCCTGATTGCTTGATTAGTACTTTCCTACAGAAATATTTTCCTCCTAGTGCTAGACATGCTTTTTTGCAGAAACTTTTTGATTTTAACAGGGAGAAAAAGAGATATTGCCTGAATCTTGGGCAAGGTTTTGTGCTTTGATTCATGCACAGGATGGAAGTCCATTACCTAAGAATGAGCTTCTTGATATATTTTATAATGGACTAACCGAGGAATTTAGGACATACCTAGATAGTTGTGCTAATTGTGTTTTCAGGAATAGGACTCCTAAGGAAGCTGAGGAATTAATGGCTGACATAAGTAAGAACTATAAAGATTGGACTCCTCCTAAACAAGCTATACCTGAAGTAATTGTACCTGAACCTACTATACCAGTACCTATTCAAACATCAAAGAAGACGGGAGTTATTGAATTAAATGATGAACTGATGAAGGAAGCTAAGAAATGTCTTAAGGAGAAGGGAATTAAAGCTGCAAATGTCAAGAATTTACCTCCTATAGAAGAATTATGTAAGCCTATTCCCTACTCATCCACTATTGAGGTACACTCTCTCCAACACTTTGATGAAGGTGATGTCCCTTACTCTAAACCTCACGATCAATGCTTAGAAGAATTCAATATCTTTATTGTTAAGCAAGATAATTTTAATAAAAGGGTGCAAAATCATCTAATGGAAACACTAGAGCTATTGTTGAGTTGAAAGATATTGTGGAAAGAACCTCTAATGATGTTAAACACTTTCAAATGGTTCAAACTCAAATAGATCAACTCGTTAAAGTGCAAAAAGACTTGCTAGTTAATGCTGCTAAAGAAAAACATGCTTATGAAATTAGAACTAGAAGTGGTGCTGCTACCCAGGATCCTCTTTATCCTGAGGGGCATCCCAAAAGAATTGAGCAGGATTCTCAACAAGCTGAAAATAGTGGTTCTACTTGTAAGAAAAGGAAAAAGAAACATAAAACTGTTGAAGAACCCTCTGAACCTGCTATAGATCCTAATAGTATATCTATCTCTGATGCCAAAACTGAAAAGCACACTAAGAATACTAAATACACTAAAGAAGATTTGGTTGCTAAGAAACATGGTAGTGAAAGAGAGCCTTGGGTCCAAAAACCTATGCCTTTCCCTGATAAGAAACACAAGTCAAAGGAAGATGAACACTATAATAAGTTTTGTGAGTGGATGAAACCTTTATTCTTGCAAATGCCTTTGACTGATGCTATTAAATTGCCTCCTTACTCAAAGTATATGAAGGATATTGTCTCGAATAAAAGGAAGATCCTTAATGAAGAAATCTCTACTTTGCTTGCTAATTATTCCTTTAATGGTAAGGTTCCAAAGAAACTTGGAGACCCAGGGATTCCAACTATCCCTTGCTCTATTAAGAATAGTTATGTTAGAACTGCTTTGTGTAATTTGGGAGCTGGAGTTAGTGTTGTGCCTTTCTCTCTCTATAAGAGACTTCAACTAGAAAAATTAATACCAACTGATATATCTTTGCAAATGGCTAATAAATCTACCAGTATTCCTGTTGGCACATGTAAGGATGTACCTATTCAAGTGGCTCATAATTGCTTGATATTAACTCATTTTGTTGTGCTTGAAATGCCTGAAGATGATAATATGTCCATTATTCTTGGGAGACCTTTTCTTAATACCGCAGGAGCTGTTATTAATTGTAATCAAGGAAAGGTGACTTTCAATGTTAATGACAAGGAACATACTGTCTATTTCCCCAAGAAGATTGAAAAGACTTATGGTTTGAATTCGATTGAACATGTTGAGGGCATTCAAGTTGGAGAAATACATTGTCCCATACCAAGAGAAAAATTTGAAACTATTATGATTAGGACCATTGCTATCAAGGTTGAGGTAACATAATCATTAGTGGAATACAAATTTTGTCTCATATGAAATTGTTTTGGTAACAAGACCTGATCAACCTTGTTAACAAAAGCATTTCATTGAACAAAACAATGTTTCCACTGTGATTATCTCCGTTTACTTCTATTCTATCCATTTTTGTTTTTCTTTTGTTTAGTTCTCCTTTTTCTTGTTAGTTGCTTGCATGTTAGAGTGTCTTAGAACTTCTGTAGTTCTAGCCTTGTTTTGTCATTGCACCATTCAAAAAAAAATCTGTCTGTCAATGAATCATTCTTCTATACCTGAAAAATGCCCAAAAATAAAGTGTCTCGAAAAATTCTAGAAAATTCATATTAAATTTTTACGTGAAAAAAGGGACATAGGAGTGCCTGGAGGATTCCAGGGGGACCCACCAGGCAGGCTCACCACCTGGTGGTGCGGCCTACCCTAGGTGGTGCCATGCCATGGTGTGGGCCACCCCTGGCCCTCCACCAACTCTCTCACCTGCCACTTTCTTCTCTCTCCCGTGTAAGCTCCAGTTCATTGCTCAAAATCGTGTTCTTGTCGTGCTTGCTCTCGATTTTTTCGATATCCTTGCTCAGCCCATCTTTGTTGCTGAAATTTGGAGCACTTGCTCTCTAGTATGTGACTCCTCCCCTTGTCCAAGTAGATTTGTGTTTAGTGGATTATATCTTGAGTATTTTGCTGCAGTAGGTGACAGGTTATGAGAGCTTGTAAGCTTGTTTGATGCTTAGAGATATAGTTTTGATGCATGTTTAGGCCTCTTACAAGTCCCTATGAGTAGAATCCTTCATTTTATTCACTTTGCAATCACTTGTTTAATAGGTGTTTAAATTTCAGAATAGAAGATGAATGAGCATCAACTAAACCAACATGAAGTATTGGTGCCTGAGGTTATGAAGGTCCACCGGGAGGAGGAAATTTTCCTTCCATTTATCCATGTTCTGAGTTCATGAGAGCTACGGGAATTCTCCAAGATTTCCACACTTTGGTTTCTAATGCAGGGTTGGAGCACTTTTTGGAAGAAGAACCTTGTCAATTTGTGAAGCTAACCATGTCGGTGGTGCAGGACTTTCAATTTAGTCACTCTTTGCCTAACCCCATGGTCGACTACAAAATTTACAATATTGTTGTCGACCTTTCTCTCGATGAATTTTGTGCAGCTATTAAGGTACCTCAATGGGGATCATGTAGAAGGATTAAGGAGCGACCTGAACCACTCATGGATCTATACGCAGAAATTTGCCAAGGGAGCAGCTTCTCAAAGGAGAGTGGAAAAATATGTAACATTCATCTTCCCTCCATTCGCTACTTTGCCTACTTTATTGCCAAGTGTGTTCTTGCTAGGAAAACTGCCAACAAGTTATCTTCATATGATCTAGCATTTATCTCTGCTGCTCTTAAACGAGATAGGTCTTACAACTTAGGTGCTTTGATAGCTTTCCGTCTTGCTGCTAACCGTGAGAAAGGTGGAATTTGTGGAGGCCTCATTGCTTCTCGTTTACTAGCATTGCAGGGTTTAGTGCCTCATCATCTAGACCTACATTTCCCCATAGAAAGGCTTGATTTTAATTCCATGATACAGCATAAATTTGTTTCCTCGTGGGCTAGTTTGAATGAGTTGTCTTATGAAATAACCTTTCTCAAAGATGGTTGGAGAAAGAGCAAGTCCGAGCGTGTTGTTCTTTTGCATGCACCTGTTTTGTTTAACCTTGATAACATGGAAGAATGGTCCCTTACTGAGGAGGAGCTTGACACGTACTTGGGAGAGCTCTCCCAACAGGAGCAGGATACTAGAAGGGAGGTCACAGATGATTTGGTCCAGCCCTCGAATGAGGGGGAGTCTTCATATCAGCAGCCTGCTTATGATTGGGGAGCTTCTTCTTCTTCCCACGGGCCCAACTATGACCATTCTTATCATGATCCTCCTGCTTGGAACCCTTACCCGTATCTGGATTGATACCCACTTAGGCCAAAAGCCTAAGCTTGGGGGCAGGTACGTCGACATCGCACTCATCTCCTTATCATGTTGCATCGGTACTTTGTATATTCATGTTTTGTTTTGTTTTTAGTTTTTGTTGTTTCTTTGCTTTTGCTTTCTAAAACACAAAAAGACAAAAAATATTTCGGTTGTTTCTCTTTGGTTTGCTTCTTCTTCTTTTCGCCTTGGTTTGTTTCTCCCTTTTTGCTTTGTTTGAACTATTCGAAAAACCCAAAAAGGTTTTGCTTTGCTTGTTTTTCCTTTTGGTTCTTGTTTTAAAAATCGAAAACAACAAAAATATTTGTCGTTCTTCTTTGGTTTTGTGAGTTTGCTACAGGGTTCAGCAGTCCTCAGTGTATATTGGTTTCATATTATTATTCAAGCCACACAAGTGAAGAGCAATAATGAGGATTAATGACAACTTGAGGCGTGTAAGAGGCTGGTAACAAACTCTATTTGTTTTCATTTTTGTACATATACTCATCACTGTGGGCATGCTTAGTCTGTTCGTGTAAGGTGTATGTTACTTTGGATGCTTAGTAGTTCTTGCTTTTGTATGATTAGTTCTGGCTTGCTAATAGTTTGTAGCATGTCTTATGAATGTTTGCTTGCATTACTCTATTCATAACTTCGTATGACATCGTGGTATCCTCCTCTGAATGTTTCATTTGAATTGACTTGGCACATGCTCACGCATGCATATGACTGAAATAATCAGTTAAGCCTCGATGAATTATTTTGCCTTGAGGATCTTCAATCACTTTCATGCCATGTTTAGTCCTGTTTTGTTGCAAGCATGATTATGACAGCTATTGCTCTCTTGTTTGTCGCTCCCTTACTATTGCTAGCCTTCACTTACACTGAGTATGTTTTACTCAAGTTTCTAACTCCTTAAACCAAATATTTCCAAAGTGTCCACCATACCTACCTATTAGCATCATTTGCTACTTCCGTGCATATTCAATATGCCTTGTTTTCTTCCGAATAAAATGTTTGCTTGTTATGAGAAAGTTAGTTAGTAAAGCTCTCACGAACTTGATGGCACACTTTATTTTCTGCACTTAATAAACCTGAACCATTGTGACAGTCCATGAAAGTTATATGCTTGCAAATTATAGGCTGGGGATTAGCAGAACCGTGCTGTCACGGGGAATGCTTTCAACACTTGTAAATATATACCCAGTTGATACCATGCTCTTTTGTTTGCGGATGTCGTCTGTGTGAAATAAAAGGGGAGCTTGTAAGTCCATGGAGTTATGTATGTGTGTTAGAGAAACACCTGGGCCGCTAGTCTAATCCATGCCGTCATGGTGGAAACCTGCAGCGTAACCATAATGATATCTGTGACGCATTCTTCTTATATAAAAAGAGAGATAGCTATTGAGAAAAAGAAAAAAAGAGATTTATGAAAAGTGGAAAGAGAGAAAAAAGCACCATTTTCCCATGGTAAATAAGAAGATCGCTGAGATGCTCATTGTCTGCTTGCCTTGTCATTTTGATATGGGGATTCTTCCATATCATCGGGTAAGGGGTACCCCGTTGGCGGTTCTCTATGATACACACATATTTACGATGACAAGAACTTACTAGTAACTAAAGTTGAGTAGCATGAGGAGCGGCCCTCGTACTCAAGGGACATGGGATTTTCAGTTTATAGTCTGTCAAGCATATAACTCAGATTGGACTTCACTTTCACCTTAACCACATTAAAGATGCTTATGATAGGGGCAATGAGAGCTCAAAGCTAATGAGTACCATACTTTCAGCATTTGGAAGCTTTTCAAATTATTCAAAACCTTTTCTTTTACTTGTTGAGTCTCCATATATTCTTTGAGCACCTTCTTGAGAGCATAGTTGTCATTCGTTGTGCTTGTCTCATTACTTGATTATTTGTGTTATGACTTTGATGCTTGTATCTTTGACATATTTACTTCTAGTCTTCACTTGGACTTCAGAGGTGCCTTGGCATTCATAATCAAAGGCAAGCGAGATACCACTCTATCCTACCTTGTTATGAGCATTGTAATGTTGCTTATGTTTATGCTTCATACTACTTATTATTTTTGAGTTGGAATCCCTTCATAGCTTGCAATGCCTATTAAGTAAACTTAGTTGCATACTCCTTATTATGAATTGTCTAAGTAGTTGATCACATGCTGAGAATATATGCATCACATGAAGCAATTATGTTCGTGAAAGTTCTTTTATCGAACTCATTTTCAACTGAATTGCTTGAGGACAAGCAATAAGCTAAGCTTGGGGGGAGTTGATACGTCCAAAACGTATCTACTTTCCCGAACACTTTTGCTATTGTTTCTCCTCTAAACTTGTGTGATTTGGATGCAACTAACGTGGATTGACGCTGTTTTTAGCAGAATTGCCCCGGTGTCTACTTTTTGTGCAGAAAATCAACCATCAGGAAAAATCCTGGAAAAAATACCAAAAATCCTATTTCACCAGAAGACTCCAGGAGCCAAAATACGAGACGGAGGGGGCTGGGCCCAGGCCACACCACCTGGCCGCGCGGTCAAGCCCAGGCCGCGCCAAGGGGTGGTCTGGCCGCCCCAGACTCCCCCTCGGTGTCTCTCTTCGCCTATAAGTTGCCTTCTGACCTAAAAACTCCGAGGGGTTCGACGTTTTTCCAGAAGGAGTTCTGCTCCGCCGCCACCACCAGATTCCACGAAATAGCACCAGAAACTCCGTTTTGGCACCCTGCCGGGACGGGGAATTGGAGGAGATCATCGCCATCATCATCACCATCGCTTCTCCATCGACCATCCATGTTTCCCCCATATATGAGTGAGTAATCCCCCATTGTAGGCTATGGGGATGGTAGGGATTGGATGAGATCGTTCATGTAATGGCATCAGATTGTTAGGGCATGGTGCCTAGTATCTTCTATTAGTACTTTATGACTTTGTTGCAACTTGTTGTGCTTAATGCTTGTCACTAGGGCCCGAGTGCCATGATTTCAGATCTGAACATGTAATTGATTCATTATAATAGTATTGTTTATGGTCTTATCTACAAGTTGTATACACACGTTGTTGTCCGGAACCAATGGCCCGGAAGTGACAGAAATCGGGATAACCAGAGGGAATGGCTTTGATGTGAGGATCACATGTGTTCACGGAGTGTTAATGCTTTGCTCCGGTGCTCTATTAAAAGGAGCACCTTAATTGTCAGTCGTTCCCTTGAGGCCCCGCTGCAAACGGGCTGGCAGGACAAAAGATGTTGTGCATGTTCTCATTGCGAGCACGTATGACTATATATGGAACACATGCCTAGGATTATCTAGTACTTGGATGCTTTATATTATTTATCTGCAATTGCCCTATGTTCTGATTGCTATGTGAATTGTCTTGTCCATGCAATGCCCGTCCATCCATCCCAATGCCTACCGCACTCGAATCCTACTATTTACTGCTATTGTTACTGTTGTCTTTACTTTACTGTTGCTGCTGCTACTTTGCTATTCTTACTACAAAACTGTTGCTACTGATAAACTGCTGTGAGCAAGATTGTTTCCAGGTGCAGCTGAATTGACAACTCAGTTGTTGAGGCTTATAAATATTCTTTGGATCCCCTTGTGTCGAATCAATAAATTGGGTTTCACTTCCCTCGAAAATACTGCGATACGCCCCCTATACTTGTGGGTCATCAGAGAACACACTCTAGATAATGTTCTTGGGGATCTAAGGAGTGGAATGTCCACTCGATCTCAACTGGAGCACTTTGGTGAGCATCAAGCTCACATATCCATGGTGAAGCCAAAGAAAGTTTGGGAAGCTCTTGAAGATTCTGATTGGCTAGAAGCAATGCACAAAGAGCTCAAAAACTTCTAGAGAAACAAAGCATGGAAGTTAGTAGAAAATCGCAAAGAGTGCCGCAATGTTATTGGCACTTGATGACCCACAAGTATAGGGGGTGTATCGCAGTAGTTTAGAGGGAAGTGAAACCCAATTTATTGATTCGACACAAGGGGAGCCAAAGAATATTTATAAGCCTTAACAATTGAGTTGTCAATTCAGCTGCACCTGAAACAATCTTGCTCATAGCAGTTTATCAGTAGCAACAGTTTTGTAGTAGGAATAGCAAAGTAAGAGCAGTGGTAAAGTAAAGACAGCAGTAACTATAGCAGTAAACAATGGCATTCGAGTGTGGTAGGCATAGGGATGGATGGACGGGCGTTGCACGGACAAGACAATTCACATGGCAATCCGAACATAGGGCAATTGCTGATAAATAAGATAAAGCATCCAAGTACTAGATAATCCTAGGCATGTGTTCCATATATAGTCATACGTGCTCGCAATAAGAACTTGCACAACATCTTTTGTCCTGCCAGCCCGTTTGCAGCGGGGCCTCAAGGGAACTACTGGAAATTAAGGTGCTCCTTTTAATAGAGCGCCGGAGCAAAGCATTAACACTGCGTGAACACATGTGATCCTCACATCAAAGCCATTCCCTCCGGTTATCCCGATTTCTGTCACTTCGGGGCCATTGGTTCCGGACAACAACGTGTGTATACAACTTGCAGGTAAGACCAAAAACAATACTATCATGATGAATTAATAACATGTTCAAATATGAAATCATGGCACTCGGGCCCTAGTGACAAGCATTAAGCATAACAAGCCACAACAAAGTCATAAAGCACTTAAAAGATACTAGGCACCATGCCCTAACAATCTGATGCCATTACATGAACGATCTCATCCAATCCCTACCATCCCCATAGCCTACAGCGGGGGATTACTCACTCATAGATGGGGGAAACATGGATGGTCGATGGAGAAGCGATGGTGATGATGATGGCGATGATCTCCTCCAATTCCCTGTTCCGGCAGGGTGCCAGAACAGAGTTTCTGGTTATGTTTCGTGGAATCTGGTGGTGGTGGCAGAGCGGAACTCTTTCTGTAAAAACATTGAACCCCTCGGAGTTTTTAGGTCAGAAGGCTTCTTATAGGCGAAGAGGGAGACCGAGGGGGTGTCTGGGGCAGCCAGACCACCCCCTGGCATGACCAGGCCCAGCCTGCGCAGCCAGGTGGTGTGGCTAGGCCCCAGCCCCACTCCGTCTCATATTCTGGCTCCGGGAGTCTTCTGGTGAAATAGGATTTTTGGCTTTTGTCCCGTCCAATTCCGAGAATATTCATTTTCTGACTTTCCTGGAACCAAAAACAGTAGAAAACAGGCAGCTGGCACTGTGGCTCTTGTTAATAGGTTAGTCCAAGAAATCATATGAAAAGTACTCCAAAGTGTGGACAAAACACAAGAAAGTAGATAAAACCGAGCATGGAACATCAAAAATTATAGATACATTTGCAATGTATCAACATCCCCAAGCTTAACTCCTGCTCGTCCTCGAGTAGGTAAGTGATAAAAAGAAAGAATAATTTTTGAGGTGACATGCACCATCATAATCTTGATCAAAGTATTTGTAAATCATTCAAAGCTGGGATCATAGTACTTCAATCATAACATGAAAGACAAAGTTCTAGCAATAAGACAAAGAAACTATGATGCAACATGAAAAGGCACAAACAAAAGATTCATGAATAACAATGCTTTGCAAGACGTTTGTTTGTTTCACATAAAGAAAACATAGCATAAAAGTATTCAGCTTGTCCCTCATAGAGTAGCAAATATAAATGCATAGGACACCTTCAAAGCTCATAAGAGTGACTAGATACAAATAGTTTAAATAGAAGCAATATCAAGTTATGCATCAATCAACTAGTCTTGGGACAATGCACATAGAACTAAGAATGGCCACTATGCTCTCAAAGTAGGTGCATAAAGGTAGAAGGTGGAGACTCAATATAATGGTGGAAGAAAGGCCTTCATAGAAGGAAACAGAGATTCAAGTTTCATAAAGACCTTCCCAAAATTATGGTACTTATAGCTTTCAGCTCTCATTTCCCCTATCATAAGCATCTTGAAGTGATTAAGGTTAAAGTGAACAAACTATGGTGTACATGCTTGACGAAGTATAAGTTAGAAATCTCATGTCCCTTGAATACGAGGGCCACTCCTCATGCTACTCAAGTTTAGTTACCGGTAAGTTCTTGTCATCGTAAGTACATGTGTATCATAGAGAACCGCCAACGGGGTACCCCTTGCCCGATGATACGGAAGAATCCCCATATAAAAATTACAAGGCAAGCAGACAACGAGCATCTCAGCAATCTTCTTATTTACCATGGGAATATGGTGCTTTTTTCTCTCTTTCCTCTTTTCATAATCTCATTTTTTTCTCTTTTTCTCTTTTTTATCAATATAGGACTCCTTTTTTATAAGAAGAATGCTTCATAGAGAGCTCATTATGGTTACGCTGCAGGTTTCCACCATGTCAGCATGGATTAGACCAGCGGCCCAGGCGTTTCTCTAACACATATACATAACTCCATGGACTTACAAGCTCCCCTTTCATTTCACACCGACGACATCCATAGACAAAAGAGCATGATATCAACTAGGTACAAAGTACCAAGTGCAATGTTGAAAGCGTTCCCCATGACAGCATGGTTCTGCTAATCCCCAATAAAAAAGTGCAAGCATATACAACATAGACGACACACTGGTTCAAGTTTATTAAGGGCAAGAAAAGTAAAGTGTGCCATCAAGTTTGTGAGAGCATTAATCACTAGTTTTCTCATAACAAGTTTAATTTGGAAGGTAAACAAAAGCATGAATATACTTGGAATAGCATAAGCTAGTAGGTAGGTATGGTTGACTCTTTGGAATAACTTGGTTTAGGGAGTTGGATGCATGAGTGGGACTCATACTTGGTTGTGGGGGCTAACAAAAGACTGGGAGCGACAAACTAAGAGGGCAATAATGGCCATAATCATGCAGAGCGACAAAACATAATTGATCAAAGCATAAAGTGATACTACAAGTTGAAAACTAAATGATCATAAAGGCTTATGGTGACTTGAGAAAGTCATAACATGGTGTGAGCATGCGCCAAGTCAACCCAAATAAAGCATCAAAGGAGAATACCACTATACTATGCTTTAATATGCTAAAACAATGCATGATTCATCCAAGGCACATTAAGAAATCTCAATTGTTTATAACAAGTCATGCTACAGCAAAGAATACTAAGCATAAAGCCAAAATAATATCATGCATGGCATGACAAAGCATAGGCCACAGTCAAAAACAAGCTCTCTTTACCACTTAAGCATGAACTTTCCTACTCTTTTCCAAACCAAACCAAACTATTTGAAAACCAATGTGTGAAAGAGGGGGTCCAACCAATTTATTCAGCAAACAAAGCAAACGGCAAACCAAAATGAAAACGAAAAAGAAGATGCTCCAAGAACAACACAATTGTGCATAAAACAATAAAAATGAAGCGTTTGGAAGAAACCTGGGATTTTTATTGATGAAGAAGGGGATGCCTTGGGCATCCCCAAGCTTGGACGCTTGTAATTCTTGGATAATTCTTGGGGTGACATGCGTGGCATCCCCAAGCTTGAGCTTTAGTCCATCCTTCATCTCATTACTCATTTCTTCCATACACCTGAAAATTTTTCTTCATACAAAACTTCACACAATCTTTATTAGTAACATTAGTGCACTCAAGATAATAGGTCTTTAGGTTCAGTTCTAACACCAATACAACTTCCATTAAAACACAATCTACTGTAGCAGTTCCCTTAAAAAGCTCAATTCCCCAAAAGAACTTAAAAAGGAACCAACAAGAAGCAAATACAAATAACGGCAGAAATCTGTCAAACAGACCAGCAGGGAAAGAAGAATTTTTTCGAAGATCTTCTGTTGCTAAAATCAAAAAGTGTTGAACTAATGAAAGTTAGATAACAACCTGGGGTAGAAGCACAAAAATTCGCGCCTCAAAACGACGTACAGAGATTTTATACGAATGTTTACTATGAAGCACAGAAATCTGTTTCGGGACAGCAACTTTCCCAATCATTACTTGTCTCTCATTAGACGTTACTCTTGGCACAAAAAGCAAATAAAAAAAGGATAAGGAGCGGTTATTACTGAAGTAATAACTTCCAAGACTCATCTAAAACTTTTGGGTTATCTCCCAATAAGTACTTTTCTTTAACGCCTTTAAATTAGGCATACGCAAAAACTAAAATAGATAGAATAGAAGTAACCGGAGATAATCATGGTGAAAACATTGTTTTGTTCAATGAAATCCTTTTGTTAACAAGGTTGATCAGGTCTTGTTATCAAAATAATTTCATATGAGACAAAACTTTGTATTCCACTAATGATTATGTTATCTCAACCTTGATAGCAATGGTCCCAATCATAATAGTTTCAAATTTTTCTCTGGGTATGGGACAATTTATTTCTCCAACTTGAATGCCCTCAACATGTTCAATTGAGTTCAAACCATAAGTCCTTTCAATCTTCTTGGGGAAATAGACAGTATGTTCCTTGTCATTAACATTAAAGGTCACCTTTCCTTGGTTACCATTAATAACAGCTCCTGCAGTATTAAGAAAAGGTCTCCCAAGAATAATAGACATATTATCATCTTCACGCATTTCAAGCACAACAAAATCAGTTAATATAAAGCAATTTTTAGCCACTTGAATAGGTACATCCTCACATATACCAACAGGAATAGTGGTAGATTTATCAGCCATTTGCAAAGATATATCAGTTGGTATTAACTTTTCTAGTTGAAGCCTCTTATAGAGAGAAAAAGACATAACACTAACTCCAGCTCCCAAATCACACAAAGCAGTTCTAACATAACTGTTCTTAATAGAGCAAGGGATAGTTGGAATCCCCAGATCTCCAAGTTTCTTGGGAACCTTACCATTGAAGGAATAATTAGCAAGCAAAGTAGAAATTTCTTCATTAGGGATCTTCCTTTTATTTGAGACAATATCCTTCATATACTTTGAATAAGGAGGCAATTTAATAGCATCAGTCAAACGAATTTGCAGGAATAAAGGTTTCATCCACTCACAAAACTTATTATAGTGTTCATCCTCCTTTGACTTGTGTTTCTTATCAGGGAATGGCATAGGTTTTTGGACCCAAGGTTCTCTTTCACTACCATGTTTCTTAGCAATAAAATCTCCTTTAGTGTATTTAGTATTCTTAGTGTGGTTTTCAGGTTCTTCTTCAACTTTTTCTTCATTAGGAACTTCATTTTCTTCATTACCACTTTCATTTTTAGCATTAGAGATAGATATACTATTAGGATCTATAGCAGGTTCAGAGGGTTCTACAACAGTTTTATGTTTATTTTTCCTTTTCTTACGAGTAGAATCACTATTTTCAGCTTGTTGAGAATCTTGCTCAATTCTTTTGGGATGCCCCTCGGGATAAAGAGGATCCTGGGTAGCAGCTCCACTTCTAGTTCTAATTTCATAAGCAAGGTTTTCTTTAGCGGCATTAATAAGCAAGTCTTTTTGAGTTGATCTATTTGAGTTTGAACCATTTGAAAGTGTTTAACAATCATTTTAACATCATTAGAGGTTCTTTCAACAATATCTTTCAACTCAACAATAGCTCTAGTGTTTTCCATTAGATGATTTTGCACCCTTTTATTAAAATTATCTTGCTTAACAATAAAGATATTGAATTCTTCTAAGCATTGATCAGGAGGTTTAGAGTAAGGGATATCACCTTCATCAAAGTGTTGGAGAGAGTGTACCTCAATAGTGGATGAGTAGGGGATAGGCTTACATAATTCTTCTATAGGAGGTAAATTCTTGACATCTGCAACTTTAATTCCCTTCTCCTTAAGACATTTCTTAGCTTCCTTCATTACTTCATCATTCAATTCAATAATTCCCCTCTTCTTAGGTGATGGAATAGGAACAGGTATAATAGGTTCAGGTACAATTACTTCAGGTATAGCTTGTTCAGGAGGAGTCCAATCTTCATAGTTCTTACTTATTTTAGCCATTAATTGCTCAGCTTCCTTACGAGTCCTATTCCTGAAAACACAATCAGCACAACTATCTAGGTATGTCCTAGATTCTTCGGTTAGTCCATTATAAAATATATCAAGAAGCTCATTCTTAGGTAATGGACTTCCAGCTTGTGCATGAATCAATGCACAAAACCTTGCCCAAGATTCGGGCAATATCTCTTTTTCCCCCTGTTTAAATCAAAAAGTTCCTACAAAATAGCATGTCTAGCACTAGGAGGAAAATATTTCTGCAGGAAATTACTAATCAAGCAATCAGGGTTATCAATAGATCCATGAGGTAAATTACTAAACCAAGTTTTAGCTTCACCTTTTAGTGAAAAGGGGAAAATCTTAGCAACAAGGTAAGTACGCATCTTAATATCAACAGAAAACAAGCCACTCATGGTAGAAAGTTCATTCATATGTGCTACTGCACTTTCATTCTTAGTCCCACAAAAAGGTTCTTTCTCAACAATAGCTATGTAAGATAGACGAGAGAGAAATCATAATCTTTATCTGTAATGTTTATGGGAGAAGCAGCAAACTTAGCAATAGGAGACAATTTGGGTCTAATAGTATGCCTCTCAAGGAGACTCTTAGCAGCGCTCCTATCATGGGTGTTTTTACATTCTTTAATAAATTCATCGGTCATCTCAACATAAGCATCTTCAACATCATAACTCTCACTAGACTCAGGGGAACTAACATGTGTGGTAGTGTCTTCATTAGGAGTTTCAGTATTTCCAGCTATAGTTCTAGCAATCGTAGCATCTAGGAAAGGACCTAATGAACCACTCTTATCAAGCACAGTAGAAGCAACATCATAAGTATCAGAAGTTTCAGATTAAGCACTAGTAGCAGTGTGTGTAACATGTGTATGTGGTGGTGTAACGAGCTTACTTATAACAGATGGTGAATCGAGAGCAGCAGAGGTGTTCAAAACTGTACCTCTTCTTGTAGTGGATGGTAAAATAGGAAACTTGCCATCACGACACTTACCCATGATGGATGGATAGCAGCGAACAATAGAGAATCCAAGTGAACTTGATAAATAAAGCTATGCTCCCCGGCAACGGCGCCTGAAAATAGTCTTGATGACCCACAAGTATAGGGGGTGTATCGCAGTATTTTCGAGGGAAGTGAAACCCAATTTATTGATTCGACACAAGGGGAGCCAAAGAATATTTATAAGCCTTAACAACTGAGTTGTCAATTCAGCTGCACCTGGAAACAATCTTGCTCACAGCAGTTTATCAGTAGCAACAGTTTTGTAGTAGGAATAGCAAAGTAACAGCAGTAGTAAAGTAAAGACAACAGTAACTATAGCAGTAAATAGTGTGATTCCAGTGCGGTAGCCATAGGGATGGATGGAAGGGCGTTGCATGTACAAGACAATTCACATAGCAATCAGAACATAGGGCAATTGCAAATAAATAAGATAAAGCATCCAAGTACTAGATAATCCTAGGCATGTGTTCCATATATAGTCATACGTGCTCGCAATGAGAACTTGCACAACATATTTTGTCCTCCCAGGCCATTTGCAGCGGGGCCTCAAGGGAACTACTGGCAATTAAGGTGCTCCTTTTAATAGAGCACCGGAGCAAAGCATTAACACTCCGTGAACACGTGTGATCCTCACATCAAATTCATTCCCTCCGGTTATCCCGATTTCTGGCACTTCGGGGCCATTGGTTCCGGACAACAACGTGTGTATACAACTTGCAGGTAAGACCAAAAACAATACTATCATGATGAATCAATAACATGTTCAGATATGAAATCATGGCACTCGGGCCCTAGTGACAAGCATTAAGCATAACAAGTCGCAACAAAGTCATAAAGCACTAATAAAAGATACTAGGCACCATGCCCTAACAATCTGATGCCATTACATGAACGATCTCATCCAATCCCTACCATCCCCATAGCCTACAGCGGGGGATTACTCACTCATAGATGGGGGAAACATGGATGGTCGATGGAGAAGCGATGGTGATGATGATGGCGATGATCTCCTCCAATTCCCCGTCCCGGCAGGGTGCCAGAATGGAGTTTCTAGTGATGTTTTTGGAATCTGGTGGTGGCGGCAGAGCGGAACTCCTTCTGGAAAAACGTCGAACCCCCCGGAGTTTTTAGGTCAGAAGGCTTCTTATAGGCGAAGAGGGAGACCGAGGGGGTGTCCAGGGTGGCCAGACCACCCCCTGGCGTGGCCAGGCCCAGCCCGCGCGGCCAGGTGGTGTGGCTGGGCCCCAGCCCCACTCCGTCTAATATTTTGGCTCCGGGAGTCTTCTGGTGAAATAGGATTTTTGGCTTTTGTCCCGTCCAATTCCGAGAATATTCATTTTCTGACTTTCCTGGAACCAAAAACAGCAGAAAACAGGCAGTTGGCACTATGGCTCTTATTAATAGGTTAGTCCAAGAAATCATATGAAAAGTACTCCAAAGTGTGGACAAAACACAAGAAAGTAGATCAAACCGAGCATGGAACATCAAAAATTATAGATACATTTGCGATGTATTAGCACTAAATGGATATTCAAGAACAAGCAAGATGAACATGGAATTGTTGTGAGGAACAAGGCAAGATTGGTTGCACAAGGGTTCTCTCAAATTGAAATGATTGATTATGGAGAGACGTATGCTCCTGTGGGTCGCCTTGAGTCCATATGTATCCTTCTTGCATATGCTGCACATCATAACTTTAAATTACAACAAATGGATGTGGAAAGTGCTTTTCTAAATGGGCCATTGCATGAGTTGGTTTATGTTAAGCAACCCCCGGGTTTCGAGGATCCCAATTTCCCAAACCATGTCTACAAACTTGATAAGGCACTCTATGGACTTAAACAAGCTCCACGTACTTGGTATGATCACCTTAGAGAGTTGTTGTTAGACCGTGGGTTTGAGGTTGGGAAAATTGATCCCACTCTTTTTACTAAGAAGGTTATTGGGGAGCTTTTTGTTTGACAAATATATGTTGATGATATTATGTTTGGCTCATCAAACAAAGCTTTTAATGATGAATTCTCGAAGCTTATGACTGACAGGTTCAGGATGCCTATGATGGGGGAGTTAAGGGTATTTCTTGGCTTTGAGATCAAGCAAATAAGAGGAGGAACCTTTTTCAATCAAGCCAAATATACCCAAGACATGCTCATGAGGTTCAATATGAAGGAACTAAATGAATATCCAACTCCCATGGCAACCAAGACTCATCTCGAAATCAACCCAAATGGTAAAGATGTTGATCAAAAGGTATACCGATCCATGATTGGTTCTTTGTTTTACCTATGTGCATCTAGACCGATATTGTGTTAAGTGTAGGAGTGTGTGCAAGATATCAATCGGCTCCTAAAGAAAGCCACTTGATGGCAGTCAAAAGAATCTTTCAATATTTGGTTCATATCCCAAACTATGGTATATGGTATCCTAGGGGTTCAACATTCTCTCTGAGTGGATACAGTGATTCAAATTGGGCTGGTGATAAGGATGATAGAAAATCAACCTCTAGGGCTTACCAATTCCTTGGTAGGTCCTTTGTGTGTTGGTCTTCTAAAAAGCAAAACTGTATATCTCTCTCCACCGCCGATGCTGAATATGTGGCTGCAGCTAGTGCTTGCACTCAGTTGTTATGGATGAGGCAAACTTTAAAGGAATATGGTGTCTGTTGTGACAAAGTGCCTATTTTATGTGACAATGAAAGTGCTATCAAAATTGCCTATAATCCAGTGGATCATACTACAACTAAGCATATTGAGATCCATCATCATTTCATTAGATATCATGTAGCCCGAGGAGATATTGATCTCTCTTATGTGTCAACCAAAGACTAACTTGCAGATATTTTCACGAAGCCACTTGATGAAACAAGATTTTGTTATTTGAGGAATGAGCTAAATATCGTAGATTCAAGAAGTTTGACTTGATCATCTTGCATACACACCTATGACTTGATCATTATGTGGTTTAGGTGCAGGCATGGACATAGGGGGAGTGCGATCCTAATCCATTGGGCTATCCCTCCCCCATAATGCCAAAATTAAGAAAATCAATTCTCTTAATATCATTTGTGATATCTGAGCTTCATTGATGAGCAGAGGTTATGAACCCCAAGGATAATTCTTCACGGTTTCATGCCTCATACTCTTACATGGTGGTCTCGGCCACCGCCCCCTTCGTTATGAAGTATTGGTTCTTGATCACATTTTTTTATATATTTGAGGTTCACATGGCCATTGAGTTGCATTTCTTTGCCCCTTTTGGTTTTTCACAGTTTGAGATCTAACGCTAAGCCTGTCACCCTCCCATGAAAACATTCTATCTATCACATATGTCCTAAAACTTGAAACTGGCTGTTTTTGGTCGAAGAGGACCCGAGATTCTGGTGTGCAAAGATCAGAGTCTCCGGTTTAGACTGGAGTCTCCGGTCTGGGGCGGTTTCGGCCAGTGACTTAAGGGGGTCGGGGTGAGAGAGTCACATAGACTCTATCTTCCACCCCCGAGCCCCACCTTCACAACCGCCTCCTCCTCCTCCAAAACTGCTGCCCGAAGGACGTTTTGCCGCTGGGATCCACCGTACCATCGGCCAACTCCACCCTCTCCACCCCTGGGACCTTCCCCACCGGTGGAACCTCTCTAATGGACAAATCTGGTACCTCCTTCTCTCACCATGAACCTAGGGTTCATCCCCTGTGTTTATTTTGAGTTTTGTACTGATTTGGCACATTGGAACGACATGCATGTGTGCACTACATCACCTTTGTCTCATATCCTTGCCTGATCTGCTAGAATCGATCTCACCTATAGTATCAGTGTGCAACTCATAATCTCTAGACCGGATATTCCGGTTGGTCAGTCCGGAGACTCCAGCCCAGGCCGGAGAATCTGGTCTATCGGACCGGAAACTCCGGTCCAGATCGGAGATTCCGGTGTTGCACTCTAGAGACTCTGGTGTAGATTGCCTCTAGCACATCTGGCATGGTTGTGAGGGTTTTGTCCCTATCTTCTGGACATATGTGCTTACCCCATGCTATCTCCCTCACTTTCTATTCACAGGAGGCTCTGGTTCTCGTCATGGTCGCACCAAGGCCAAGTCTAGGAGGGCGGATCCTCGGTTTGATGAAGAGGCTGGGCAGTATGTGATCCCGCCATCCAACTTCAGGCAGCAGCTCAGAGATGCTGAGTATATGAGAAAGAACCAAGAACGAGTAGAGGAGGAGAATCGTGCCAAGAGGGCCAAGTATGACAATTTGCAATCTCTTGCTCACATTTCCAAGGAGTTCCATGACCTTCGCAAGACTAATTTCTATGAGTTTCCAAGGACTTGTGAGGATCCTTGTTATTGGAGGAGGGAACAGAAAGTATTTATGACCGATGTCTATATCAAGCTCACCAAGTCCCCAGTTTGTCCTTAGAGGTATATGGAGCTTGAGTACATGGATGCCAACAGTTACTTTGCATATCTTGTGTGGATCACTGAGAAGCTTGGGCTACATGGGATCATGGAGCTCCGAGAAGATTACATCATTCCCCTTGTCCAACAATTTTATGCCATTGTGGTGTTTGGTATTGATCATGCAAGGACCATGACTTGGATGACTGGCGATGTCTGCTGCACTACTTCCTTCTTTGACCTTGCCAGGGTCATCACTGAGACCTTCTAGGTGTGGATGTACCTATTGGGCACCATATGCATGATGCTGCCCTTGGTGAGAGCAATACCAAGTTGGCTCCACTCTATGGCAAGGGTGCAGTCGTCGGTGAGGCCAAGGGCCTCAAACCTCTATACAACTTACTAATGAGGATATTCCGCCACAACATCTCTCCCAGTGCTGGCAATGATGATGCCATTAGATGTGGGCTTGTCAACCTACTTCACCATGCTCACAAGATATATCTTGCTAGACCTGATGGTGAAGGATTTGCTATTGATGTTATGGATTAAATTTTTTAGGAGATGTACCATGCTATTCTCTACAGGAAATCTCCTCCATATGCTCCTTTAGTGATGAGGCTGATCAACACTCAAGCCCATGGTTCACCACTTGCCCTCCCTCCCAATCTTACGGAGCATGCATTGGTGTCCCTTCAAAAGAAAGGGAAGATGGTAACTAGGCAGCTGTTTGAGAGTGAGGATGAGATCTCTGAGGCGGAGCATGCTCCACCCCTCCTAGGAGCTCTAGGAGGAAGAATGCCTCCAATGCACCCATGCCTCCTGTCACACGTGAGTTTGTTAAGGAGAAAGTCAAAAAGGCATCCTTCTGGGAGAAGACCATGTGTTGCATGAGCGTGGACATACGCAAGGGACAACATGAGTCATACAAGATCAACCGCAGGATTGAGAAACTTCTCAAGGAAATCAAGGCTCAAGGTGAGGAAGAATAGTAAGGAGAGTCAAAGTACAATGATGAGCATGGAGATGACCATCTACAGAGTCATATCACACACTTTCCTTTGGGGATTAGAGTGCCATGAATGCAAGCTAGGTTGACTGGCAGACTTTCTCTGAGGTTACTTCAGGTTTTACACCTCAGTGCACCTCCTCTTCTTTCCCTCACGACAAAGGGCCACAGACTTCTGCTGCTGATGATGATTATGATGAGGATGAGGATGATGACGTCGATGATGACTCTGAGTGATCTTCTTTGGGGCGATAGTTGGGACTTCTTCCCTTTTTTGGCATTATGATGCCAAAGGGGGAGAAGTTGTCCATTAGGAGCATTGGGATTGGCATGGGTTAGGTTGTTATCTTTATGTTCGAACATTTGCTTTCATTTGGTTCTTGTGAGACTTATTTGGTTTGTGTGAACTATCTATGTGTGTGGACATGACTATGCCCGTTCCTTCATTGTAATAGTTATCCATTACCTGGCATGCATGTATTACTTGGTTATCTTGCTGCACATCGTCAGGGGGAGCATAGCTATGTCTTATTAAAAATTCCATGCAAAACCTCGTGTTATCATCAAACACCAAAAAGGGGGAGATTGAAAGGACATTTATTGTCCTAATCTATTTTGGTGTTCATTAACAACATAAGGTACATTTTACTATGTGTTAATGTCTACAGGTTAATCTATTGAAAAGAGAAAAAGTCAGATGAAGGTGGGAAATTCCATGGCCAAATCTAAGCTTACCTAAAAATTTCAGACCGGAGTCTCCGGTGTGCAAACATCGGAGTCTCCGGTGTGCAAACATCGGAGTCTCTGATCTGGCAGACCGGAGTCTCTGGTCTGGCAGACCGGAGGGTGTGGAATGTCCCCAACAGTCAGAAAAATGGTTCATAGTGTGTGGCCTATAAATAGGGGACCTCATCCCCTTCCTCCAGTTGCTCGTGCCTGAAAAAGAAGACCACACCATTTGAGCCACCAAAACTCCAAGATCTCTTCATCCAACCACCCAAAGTCGTTGATCTTTGGGGAATCGGAGGAGGAGGCATCGATCTACAACTTCACCAAGAGAGATCTTCATTTCCCCCTCATTCACTTGACGGCCCCTTGCTCTAGGGTTTCATTGGAAACCCTAATCAATGTTTTGGTTGATTTGATTCTTACAATCTTGTCTTTGATTGTGTGACAGCTTGCTTGGATTCAGGAGCCCCCAATTAAGTTGTGGGTGTGTGCCTCAAACTTGTTGTAAGGGTGCCAGCTACCACCTTGAAGGTTGCCAATATAGTGAAGGCATGAATCAATCCCCTTGGGGTGAGGTTCACTAGAGAACAAGGGAGGCCTCTCGTGGTGTTGGTGGTTTGATACCACCCCCTCTCCAAACGCAGATGTACTTCCCCTCAAAAGGAAGGAACTGCGGGAAATAATCCTTGTGTCCCCGTGTGCTTCACTACGGTTACTTCTATCCTTTACCGCACCTTACTTTATTTAGTTCTTGCGTAGTTAGGTGTGCTAGTGTGATATATAGGTAAATTCATCTTAGTTGCATATCTAGACAACTTACCTTTGTGTCAAACCCTAATCTGAAAAAGAAGTAAAATTTGAAGTAGCACCTATTCACCCGCCCCCTCTAGGTGACCATGCGATCCTTTCAACCCCGTCCAGCCACCGTACCACAACGGAGGCTCCTCAACCTCGCACTTAGCCGGCTGGTCCTCCTCGAATGACGACTATGAAATCCATTTAGAGGACAACAAGGACTCAACGATTGCAACACTGGAAGATGATTTTCCGCATCTCGAATGTTGGTAGGAGGATGTGCGGCAGGATGATGAGGAGGAGGAGGAGAAGTGTTCGAGCAGCAGGCAGTGCTGCTAGACTACTAAAAGATAAAACACGAGAAAGATAGAGAGCGCAGGAAAAGGCTAGCAATGTCGCCACTATCAAGAAGGAGATCATCTACATCTCCTCTGACGACTAGAAGTAGTAGCAACTAGGCATATATTTGTATCTTTACTGTTTTGCACACATTTATCATATACAAATTGTCGGCGATGCTCTTCTACATCGCCCATGGTCATCAATAGACACATTGTTTGGGATTATTTTAATCGCACACGATTCTTCTTGAGAATTGCAAATGATTGCTTCGTGATAATCATTTGTGAATATTTTGGTCGTTCTATTCTTGCCACGTTTTTACCGTTTTCATTCAAAATGTGAAGTCTCATATTCTTCGTGTTGTTTCCCCTCGCCTATAAAATGCCTAGCACAAATTTCCCATTGGCTGCCTCTCACATCGAAACCATGCCTTCATGCGAGTCCACTCTTGGGTACATTGAATTGGTGTCATCATATGGTGAGGATCGGTCCTCATAACACATTTCTGGGGGAAGTGTCATCGACCTCACGGTGTCTGATTCAGAGGAGGATCATGCTCTAGAGGAGGAGGACAAGCATGGTTCAGAGGTAGATGAGTTGGAAAGCTTGCAAGTAGAGGACTTGCAGGAGTATATGGTGGTGGATAACTCCATCGTGTCGGTATGGCGTGAGGAAGAAGCGTGCATCATAAAGGAGATATGCCCTATAGGCCAATAAATAAAGTTGTTTTATTGATATATCTCTAATGTTCATAATAGCTTTGTATCATATTATAACTGTATTACGAGAAAATATTAATACAAGTGTGGTATATAAGCAACCAGGTCCCTAGTATCCTCTAGTACTAGCTCGTTGGGCAGATGATGATCGAGGTCTCCTGATCATGAACTTGACTAAAACTTCAACTGATAACGAGGTCACTTAATGAAGTGATGGACACACCTGACCGTAGAACTGCAATGTGATCCAGTCACAAAGTTCAATATTGTGATTTCTGGAAGAGCGCGGTAACTTAATCCTTCGATCATTCCTAATCACTATCTCCCGCGACTTCTTTGATCACATCAACCACCATGACCGTAACTAGGTGTCTATGGATCGAGATCGGGATTTGCCTGTCCGAGTGACGAATATATATTTTGGGCCCACTCAGTGAGATTACATCAATAAGCTTGCAAGCATGTGGCTAGGTCACATGGATGTAATATCATGGGAACTAGTAAACGTGTTTGTCAGTAACAAGATCGAACTGTATATGGATACATAAGATCAGGTCTTGGACAAACCAGGTATCGTTGTGCAAAAGGAATAAGACTCAATGTCTGAAGGTTCAAGCGAACAACCAAATTTGTGGAATATGAAGGAACTATCATGTATTTCCAGATACCATTGTTGGTCATTGATTGGAGAGGTGTCTCAATCATGTCTAAATATTCCCAAACCATAAGGATGTCACGCTTAAGGGTAAAGATGTTGCGGGTTGACCCGAGGATACCAGAATGGTTCCGAGGATACCCGATGATGATCGGAGGGGTCCGAATAGTGTTTCAGAATGATAGGTATTAAGTGATATGTATTTAATATTAATTAAATGATTTAAAATGTATTTATGGGGCAGTCCACCTAATTGGGCCGCACTCGAGGAGGCCCAAGAGGGGGCAGCTCCCTAGGGATAGTCAAAGGAGGGCCCCTGACCCTAGTGGGCCTCCCACCACATGGGGCCCATGCGGGAGAGCTGGCCGGCTGCCTTCTCCCGCATTCTCCCTCATGTTTAGTGCCACCCCGGGACACTGAGGGAGGTAGTGCCTCCCTTCCACCTATATAAAGAGGGGCACCCCTCTCACCAAATCCATCCCACAATTGGCCTTTGCCATTCTCTCTCTCTCGCTCCCTCTCTCCCTCTCGTGTGTGTTCCCAAGTTTGGAACATGCCCCACGAGGCAGAGATTTCTCCACCCAGCGCACGACGTCGTGCTACTAGAATCGGTCTAGATCTTCTTCTTCTGCTGCCTTGCTGGACCGAGGCCCGGGAGACGTCATTTACACCATATGTGTGTAAAACACAACGAGACACTGTCGTTAGTGGTGCTGGACACTTGAAGCCTTCTAGACCTTGACGTATGCTGTGCTTGGCATCATCAGCAATGTTTGTGCGGGAATGTAATCCCGTGTTCTATATTCAAAGGTATGAATACCGTATCCCGCTCATTACTATACTTCTCCATAGATAGATCTTGGGTTGAAGCATTCTTGTAGTAGGAATTTTTTGTTTTCTTCCACGAAACCCCTTTCGTGGTAATCAGAGCAGAGATCTATGCATAGATGTATCAGTACGAGTAGACCACATGTGGATTGTGTGGGCATTGATTTTCTAATTGCTACCCTCCCATGTGTACTTGCTAATCGCGGCAATGTCAGATGAAGCGGCCCGAACTAACCTTAAGTGTAACCCTACGCGAGATCGGTTCCAGGACTAACATATGGCTTGTACCATATAAATGGTTGGCGGGTGTATGTGTCCAACATTAATTGATATGGCACTTACAAAGGATGGCCCTGAAAAGGGATTAAAGGTGACAACTATTTAATCCATGTTGTGGTTGGATTCGTAGGTAAGAAACGGTTCTTGTGCGAAAGCCCAAATAGCCATGCAAAACCTGCAAAGATAAAGTATAGGCGTCTAACTTTATGTTGCGGGAGGGCAAAGTGATATGTGTGGCTTACGTAAGTGTTCATGGGATGAACAACCGAAAGCAAGGTGGCATCATGAACCTGGTGCAAATGTCAGCGCACTCGATGGAGATCAAGGCGTGACAACCACCACATATCACATAAACTGTTTTTATTAGATGTTAACTATTGTGTGAATCTTATTGTGCTAGTATTAGACTACGACAGTAGCATAATAAGATAATCCCTCTACTATAATTCCAAAGTTGTTCTCACACAAGTGTGCACCACCAAGAAAGTCCATCGTTGTGGAGCATGACGTGATGATCGGGTGTAAACACATCAACATTCACATACGGTGGGTGTAAGCCATATATGCACTACAATACACTGTGGTTAAAGTTGGCTATCCTAGCATTTATAGACATGGCCTCGGAACATAGATAACCAAAAGGTTAAGAATGAGCCACATGGAGATGTGATCGATATGGTGATATCTACCCTAGCAGCCGCATCAAAGGCCACGACAACTAGGGATGATGTGGTGTAAAGGGATCATGTAGTCACTAAACCAATGTTGAGGGATGTAGTGGGAGTTCTGGTATTTTAGTTTGACTAAATAAGAACCCATATTATGACCATTAAGATTAATTACTTTGCAAATACCATTGTACATGTCTTGCACCACCTTCAACCTTGGACCTTTCTTTGAGAAAGAAAAGCTCAAAACTGACAGGATGGACTTCACCGCCTAGTCCTGCAATTTGAGGATTCTCCCCGTTCCCTAGAAACTCTCCTACATACTTGATGCTGCGATAGGTGACCAATCCGCTGCCAATGCCTCTTAGGCTGATAAAAATGTTTATCAGCATAAGGCCGATGATAACGCATGTGTCTAGAGTGGCATGCTCTATTCCATGGAGTCTGATATGTAGAAGCACTCTGAGAACAAGAGCGCCTTTGAGATCATCACTAATCTCAAGGCCATCTTTGTGCCTCAGGCCAGGTCTGAGAGGTATGAGGTTTCAGACATCTTATTCTCTGCCATGATGGAAGAGCACAACAGCTTGAGCGAGCATGTGGTCAAAATGTCTGGCTACATTCAATGCCTGAACGATCTTGATTGCAAAAGCAATGATGAGCTGGCGGTGGATAGGGTGATGCGGTCTCTGCCTCCTAGCTACAAGAGTTTTGTGTTGAACTACAACATGCAGGGTATGGACTAAACCATGTCTGAGTTATTTTCCATGCTCAAGCATGCTGGGTGGAAATCAGGAAGGATCACAATGTCTAAATGGTCAAGAGGACTGTTGACTTCAAGAAATCCGCCAAGAAGGGAAAGGGCAAGAGGGGACAACCCAAGAAAGATGGCAAGCTTGTTGCCTCTTCCTCTAGGGCGCCCAAGGCCAAGCCCAGCGCCACGTGCTACTCCTACAAGGGTGAGGGTCACTGGAAATGCTACTGCTCCAAGTACATGGATGATAAGAAGGCTGACAAGATCGTTTCCAAAGCGAAAGGTATATATGATATACACGTTATTGATGTTTTCCTCACTAGTGCTAGGAGCAACAATTGGGTATTTGATACTGGTTCTATTGCTCATATATGTAACTCTCCACACGAGTTGAAGAATAGCCGGCGCTTGGTGGAGTACGAGGTAACGATGCATGTCGGCAACAACCAAAAGGTGGATGTGATGGCTGTCGGCACTCTACCTCCGTGTCTCCCTTCAGGACTAGTTTTAATATTGAATAAGTATTACTATGTACCGGCCTTGAGCATGAATATTATCAGTGGGTCTTGCTTCTTGCAATACCATTATTTGTTTAAATCGAAAACAAATGGTTGTTCTATTTATATGAAGAATGTGTTTTATGCTCATGCGTGATAGAGTAAAAGGTTTATTCGTATTAAATCTTGATTATGATGACACACACAACCAAAGCATATATGCCAAGCGATGCAAGCATGGTAGCGATAATTCTATGTATATGTGGCATTGCCGTCTGGGTCATATAGGTGTTAAATGCATGAAGAAGCTCCATTCTGCTGGAATTTGGGAGTCAATAGGTTTTGAATCTCTTGATACATGTGAACCATGCCTCATGGGAAAAATGACCAAGACGTTGTTCAATGATATGATGGAATGGGATACAGATCTATTGGAAGTCATACATTCAGAAGTATGCAGACCAATGAGCATCTCCACACGTAATGGTTATCGTTACATTATCACTTTCACGGATGATTTGAGTAGATACGGATATGTATACTTGATGAAGCACAAGTCTGAAACTTTTGAAAAGTTCAAATAATTTCAGAGTGAAGTTGAGAATAAACTCGACAAAAAAATCAAGCACCTTCGTACTGATCGAGGGGGCGAGTATTTGAGTCACGATTTTGGCACACATCTGCAGGCTTCTGGCATTGTACCACAACTTATGTCTAACGGTACACCACAACGTAATGGTGTGTCCGAGCGACGTAGTTGCACTCTATTGGACAGCGTATGATCTATGATGTCTCTCATCGACTTATTTGTATCATTCTGGGGATATGCACTAGAGACGATTGCATTTATTGAAAATAGGGCATCATCCAAAGACGTGAAGACAACGCCGTATGACATATGACATGGTACAAAGCCAAAGTTGTCTTTTCTGAAGGTTTGGCGATGTGAGGCTTACGTTAAGAAACTACAACCTGACAAACTTGAACCGAAAGCAGAAAAATGCATCTTTGTAGGATATCCAAAGGAGACCATTGGATATACCTTCTCAACCAAACTGAGGGAAAAATGTTTGTCTCGAAAAAAGGTACCTTCATTGAGAAAGAGTTTCTCGCGAAAGGTGTAAGTGGAAGGAAGGTAGAACTCGAAGAGATTATCGACCCTGATCTTCAAATACCGAGTGTCACAATGGAAGCTGTTCTGGAGCCACCCTTATAACTTGAAGTGGGGCGAATGATGATGATCATTAACCTCATGAGGAGATAGCTATCGAACCTCGCAGGTCAACAAGAAAACATGTTGCCCCTGAATGGTACAGTTATCTTGTGAACATGGTCATGACTATGGAACATGATGAACCTACAATCTATGCGGAATCAATGGAAGGCCCTGAACCCGAGAAATGGCGAATAACCATGGAATTCGAAATGAAGTCCATATATTACAAACCAGGTATAGACCTTGATAGATATTCCCGAAGATCAAAAGGCTATCGAGAATAAATGGATCTTCAAGAAAAAGACGGATGCTGGCGGAAACGTCACTGTCTACTAAGCTCGACTTGTCGCAAAAGGTTACCGACAAATTCAAGGAATTGACTACGAAGAGACATTCTCTCACGTAGTGAAGATGAAGTCTATTCAGATTCTACTAGCAGTTGCTGCACATTTTGATTACGAAATATGGCAAATGGATGTGAAACCCACCTTCCTTGATGGCAACATTGAGAAAGAATTGTATATGATGCAACCAGAAGGTTTTGTTAATCCAAAGGATGTTGGTAAAGTATGCAAGCTTCAGAGGTCCATTTATGGACTGAAGCAAGCATCTCGGAGCTAGAACCTTTGATTTGATGAAGTCATCAAAAGTTTTTGATTTGTCCAGAACGTAGAAGAGGCCTACATATATAAGAAAGTGAATGAGAGTCTAGTGGCATTCTTGGTACTATATGTGTGTGGCATATTGTTAATAGGGAATGCCGTGAATCTTTTGAAAAGTGTGAACAATTATTTAAATAGTAAATTCTCTATGAAGGTCATGGGTGAAGCTGCCTACATATTAGGCATTAAGATATACAGATATAGATCGAAGCGTCTCCTGGCTCTTGGTCAAAGCACTTACCTAGAGAAGATTCTAAAGTGTTTCAGAATGGATCAGGTAAAGAAGGGTTCATTGCCGATCGTAAAAGGTAACAAGTTGAGTGTGACCCAATGCCCAGTAACAGACTGTGATAGGGAATCAATGAGAGACATTCCTTATGCCTCGACCATTGACTCCATCATGTATGCCATGCTGAACACTAGACCAGATGTAGCCTTGGCTCTTAGCTTGACGAGACGTTTCCAAAGAAACCCTGGGTCGGTTCATTGGAATGCAGTTAAAAATATCCTCAAGTATCTAAAAAGAACTAAGGATATGCTTTTAGTCTATGGAAGACGTGAAGAAGAGCTTTCCATAACAGGTTACGTGGATGCAAGCTTCGACACTGGTCCAGATGACTCAAAGTCTCAAACAGGGTATGTGTTCCTGGTGAATGGTGGCACGGTGAGCTAGAGGAGTGGGAAACAAATCTCGGTGGCTCAATCTACAATGGAGTCGGAGTATAGGATTGCTGGTGAAGAAGCCAAATAAGTTGTTTGGATGAGGAAGTTCACTATTGAACTTGGAGTGTTCCAAAGCATGCAAGACCTTGTGTGCATCTACTTCGAAAACATGAGGGCCACTGCGAATGCGAAGGACCAGAGGTTCCACTCCATAACCAAGCACATACACCGACATTACCATGTAATAAGAGATTACGTAGAGAAGGGTAACATTAGATTTTGCAAAGTACATACATATGTGAATGTAGATGATCCATTCACAAAGCCTCTTCCAAAGAAAAAGCATGATCAACAATGGAATGCTACTGGTGTTAGATTATTGCCTGATGTAAACTAGTGTAAATGTGATCTAATGCAAGTGGGAGACTAGAGGAGATATGCCCTAGAGGACAATAAAAAAGTTGTTTCTATTGATATATCTCTAATGTTCATAATAGTTTTGTATCATGCTATAATTGTATTAAGTGGAAACATTAATACATGTGTGGTATATAAATAACCAAGTCCCTAGTATCCTCCAGTACTAGTTCATTGGGAAGATGATGATCGAGGTCTCCCGATCATGAACTTGACTAAAATGTCAACTAACAATGAGGTCACTTAATGAAGTGATGGACACACCCGACCGTAGAATTGTAATGTGATCCACCCATAAAGTTCAACGTTGCGATTTCTATCAGAGCGTAGTAACTTAATCCTTCGACAGTGAGATCATGCTTAATTACTATCTTTCGTGGCAGCTTTGATCACATCAACCGCCATGACCGTAACTGGGTGGTTATAAAGGTGTGCATTGGGTATTCTAGAGGAATAGTTGAGGCGTATGGATCGAGATCAAGATTTTCCCGTCCGAGTGATGGATAGATACTCTGGGCCCACTCGGTGAGATTACATGAATGAGCTTGCAAGCATGTGACTAGGTCATAGGAATGTAATATCACGGGAATGAGTAAACATATTTGTCAGTAGCAAGCTCGAAATGTATATGGATACATAAGATCAGGTGTTGGACAAACCAGGTATCGTTGTGCAAAAGGAATAAGCCTCAATGTCTAAAGGTTCAAGCGAACAACCAAATTCGTGGAATATGAAGGGGCCATCATGTGTTTCCAGATACCGATGTTGGTCATTGATTCGAGAGCTGTCTCAATCATGTCTAAATATTCCCGAACCGTAAGGGTGTCACGCTTAAGGGTAAAGACGCATCAGTTTGATCCGCTATCGAAAGAGAAATAGAAAGAGAGAGCACTCTGGAATAGTTCCGGAGTAATACCGAAATGGTTTCGAGGATATCCGATAATGATCGGAGGGGGTAAAGAAGGGGTTTCAGAATGATAGGTATTAAAAAATATGTATTTAATATTAATTAAATGAATTAATATTAAAAATATTATTTAAAATGGATTTATGGGGCAGCCCACCTAATTGGGCCTCACTCGAGGAGGCCCAGGAGGAGGCAGCGCCCTAGGGATGGTCAAAGGAGGTCCCCTGACCCTAGTGGGCCTCCCACCACGTGGGGCCCATGTGCGAGAGTTGGCTGGACGCCTTCTCCCGCATTCTCCCTCCTATTTAGTTCCACCCCGAGACATTGAGGGAGGTAGTGCCTCCCTTCCACCTATATAAAGAGGGGCACCCCTCTCCCCAAATCCATCCCACAATTGGCTTTTGCCATTCCTCTCTCCCTCCCTCTCTCCCTCTCGTGCGTGTTCCCAAGTTTGGAACATGCCCCATGAGGCAGAGATTTCTACACCCAGCGCACGTCGTCGTTCTGTTGGAATCGGTCTAGATCTTCTTCTTCTTCTGTTGTGTTGCTGGATCGAGGCCTGGGAGACGTCATTTACATTGTATGCGTGTAAAACTAGACGAGGCACTAACGTTAGTGGTGTTGGACACTTGAATCCTTATAGACCTTGAGGTCTACTATGCTCGGCATCATCAGCAACGTTTGTGCGGGAACATAACCCCACATTCGGTCTTCAAAGGTATGAATATGGTATGCCGCTCATTACTGTACTTCTCCATAGATAGATCTTGGGTTGGTGCATTCTCGTAGTAGATTTTTTTGTTTTCTGTCACGGAACCCCTTCACATCACGTCATGGAGGGGTCCTTCAAGACTCTCCGCGACGATCGTGTACATGCATGGTTGCGCGCCATGGTCGTGTAGTGACATTTCTGATGTTTTGAGCTCATAGCAACTGGTTCGACGAGATTGCAGCGATTTGTATGGCCACCGCAGCAAGGCGCAAGGCCACATGGTAATTGGGCATGTCATCGGGCACCAGAAACCCTTTTGCCGATGATGCCGAGGCATCAGGATCTGTAGAGGGTGGAGGAGTCTCTGATGATCCAGAGGCATCAGGTTCTGGAGAGGGCAGATGAGGCACCGATGACGACGTCATCGACATCTCCTTTGGTGACGAGAATGACATTTAGTACTTACACATTTCAATTTTATTAGGCCATATATATGTATGTAATATGAAGTTAGAGGTCTTTTTGTAACAGGAAGGACAACCATGTTTGACGTGGGGTTAACACGGTCAACACCCATAGTTTATGGTGTTGGGTTTTGAGGAAGAGGGGTGCGTTAGAGACCTCGTCCGACTAATAAACAAGCAACTCAAGGACACGATGTTTACCCTGGTTCAGGCTCCCGAAGAGAAAACCCTACTCCTGCTTGTCTACTCTTGATTGAAGAATGAACCGAAGGTTTACAATGGGGCCTTGATGGTGATGGTGCGCAGATGTAATCTGATGGGTGTATATGCTAGGGATTGCGGTGTCCCTCCTCGTTGTTCCTTCCGGGCTTTTATATGAGGAAGTCGGGTCTCAGGATACAACTGAGTCGGTTACAATTTAGGATTTATTTTTTTAACTTTCTATCTAAACTTGACATATCCATCAAGGAATCGAGTCCTTCATGGGCCTTGGGGCCACCTGAATCTTCATGGGCTTCACCATTGGTGGTAGATCGTTGCATGGGATCCTACTGGGCCAAACCGGGTTGGCCAATCCTAGGGACCCATAGGGCATACCTATGTCAATGTTTGACTAGATCCCTTTCGACCGATGCCCAAATATTATTAACGGTTTATTTTAACAGGAAGGAAAAACCATGTTTGATTAGTCCGTGCCCTTCTGGCCAAATATTATTAATTGTTCTTAAAGTTTCATATCGCAAACAGTTTTCTTCTACATAAACCACAAACCATGTGTGATGCTTAGATGAGGTTGAGATTGAGTTTGTGCGATGTGCACGACTTTTGAACAACACACGTACAAAAGGTGTGTGCGATATTGAACTTTCGCAAATGGCTCATCCATAAGAAACCGTGTGTGTTGTTGGGACCATTTAGGCCCGGCATACGTGTCTGGTCTCACTCCAGTGGACAGTTGTCACCCCTCTTTAGACCACATAGTACGGCCACCCTGGGTCTAGAGGCTGTCACCCCTGACAGCTCTCTAGGATCTCTAGACTGGCCTCACATACCAACATTACCCTTTTCTACGCACTTTGTCCTTACTCGTGAGAACCCAGGAACAACTTTCTAGTCGGTCACCAATCCTCAGATTGCTTCAGGCCAAGCACGATTAACCTAGAGTTTCTTCAAAAATGAGTTCCAAAAAAAGTTACAACTTATTGGTATGAGTATCATGTTAAGCCATGCGCAAGGATCCCGCATACACCCACCTTAGAAAATCGATGTCCTCATCGATTAACCCCAATTTAGGAACGTTCCCTCTTGGCACACGTCTATGAGTCCAGTGTCGGCACATGAGTCATGTCGTGTGCCACTACGGTACCACACACAACATGTGCCACATGTCCGTGCCCCTGACCTGCACACGCTCGTGTAACTGCAAGGATCGGCTCTGATACCACTTTGTAACACCCCGGCCACCCGGGCCTGACAGCTGTCACCTTTGGCAGCTCTCTAGGATCTCTAGACTAGCCTTAAATACCGATACTAGTCTTTTTCTGCGTATTTTGTTCTCACTCGGGCACACCCAACAATAATTTTCTGGTCGGTCACTCATCCTCAAATTGCTCCAAGCCAAGCACGCTTAACCTGGAGTTCCTTTGAAGATGAGTCCTAGAAAAGAAGTTGCATCTCTTTCCTCATTTACAAGGAGACAAAGGAGAAACTACCTAAGCAAAAAAGGAGACAAAGCAAACCCTACGACTACTGCTATAGTTGTTCTTGCCCTGGGAATTACAAATATGAAAGACATTAACATTTGCATGTTGGCAGATTGGGTACATAGCCCTGATAAATATTACTGCCCACCCTCTAACTTGTCGCATTTCTGTAAGGGGTTATGAGGTCAAGCTGTAAAGCTGGGTTCAAAGTGTCGGTTCGGAAATGGAAGGAACATTTTTGTGCTAATACTTGGACTGGTCCTTGAAACTAGGCTTTAGATCAACAAGGACGGGGTGGAGCCAAGCCAGTTTATGCGTTGGTCAAAACTATGAAAGATGGATAACATGTTCATGTAATTTTTTAGCAATAGAACAAGATAAATCACCCCGTCCAAACTATATTGTACAAAATAAAAATTTCAGCAATGCATGAAGTTAGAATTCACAACACTAGAAGGAAGTAACAATTAGCAATATAGCAAGTGTTACAAGTTTGGTTTTTCTAACCTGATGCATACATGCTAACCGCAATGAAAGAAACCAGAACAGCTAGTATAGTATTAGGATATGATCCAAAATCCAGAACAGTAACATCAGAAAGTAACACTAGCCCGCAAGTTTCCTCCAAAAGCTACCAACACCGCAACCACTTCCTTACTTCAGGGGCAGTGATCAATTCTTTAGAATAACAGACTTCATGGCTTTGCTTCGTCTGCAGCTGTTACTGGTGCTTGCTCTCCCTTGCTTCTCTCTGCCTTAGCATCTTCATCATCTGCATTTCAAGAGCATGAAGTTAGTTCAGCACATTCCTGTCAATATATCTATTTTTCGTTTGACATCAGAGTCGAATATCCATACTCACACATGTTGGGATAGAATAACAGACCAGGTCATACATTTGACAATAATTTCAAAGAGATGGTTAGACAGTATTTTTGTTTGGTTCTGAAACTGGCGGTCATCCAGTCTTAGTTCAGAATGGTAGCGCTGACTGTTGTTATTATGAACTCTAGTAAGATGGATGGAGCGGGGCCACCAGTAAGAAAACCACGTAGTTATAATGCTGGAGACAGTCACGTGTTTGGCAAAGACTTACAGCAGAAAGGGGGATCCATAGGAAGATAAAAGAGTCCAGGGACGGGTCTAATTAATAAGTCTAATCGTATTAGGTGAGATAAATTGCCTGCATCTGTTATAGGCCTTCAAAGAAATTGCTGGGATGACTAAAGAACTGGATCTCCCGGACCTGGCCAGGGATATTCCCTGAACCAAACGAATCCTTACACACATTTCTCGGACCTTTTAGTCATCTCTAAAAGAACCATATATCTCTTTAACTGAGGCATGGGGTAGGAACAATCTGAATTTTACCTTGATACATTTTTTCAATTAAAGCATTGTTCAATTGCGGTTCAATCTTGTTAGATTTGCGACAAGTAAATAACGAAGAACGAAAACAAAATCATAGCAAGGGGACACAGATTTAACGTGGAAAACCCTCTCCAACAAAGAGAGGGGAAAAACCACGGGCGCCAGCTAGCAAAACTTCACTATAACGGAGAGTGTTTACACAACGCCGGGGATTTCTCAGATGCGACTTATCCCAGCCGGCGGCTTACAAGAAGTGTATATAGCGGTGGTAACCTAGGTCATCAACGATCCGTACCGCGGGGGGCTGTCGCCCCCCGCACCCCCCACAGGCTGTCGCCCCCGCATCGGCCCAAGCCTCCGGCGACGGGCCTCGCTCCGCTCCGTCAGAAGTTGGCCTCTACTTTGTAGAATTTGGATCAACATATAACAAACTCCACCTTGAGACAAATTCCTTCTTGTAGCATCAACAGTAATCATCTCCCTGAACAAACAAAGAAAACACTTTCGGCGCCAATAACCACTTCGGCTAAGCAGTTATACCAACTAATCTTGAGCATAGCTCAAACTTAGCAACAGGAACAGGCTTTGTCATCATATCAGCAGGATTATCATGAGTGCTTATCTTGCATACCTTCAGTATACCTTGTGCAACAACATCACGAACATAATGGTACTTGATATCAATGTGCTTTGTTCTCTCATGGAACATCTGATCCTTAGTAAGGTAAATAGCACTTTGACTGTCACAGAACAGGTTAATGCAAGAATCATCCTGACAAAGCTCAGCATACAAACCTTTCAACCAAACAGACTCTTTGCAAGCTTCAGCAACAGCCATATATTCTGCTTCGGTTGTAGATAAAGCAACAACTGGTTGCAGCGTTGCCTTCCAACTCACGGCACATCCACCTACCGTGAACACATAACCTGTGAGGGACCTCCTCTTATCCAAATCGGCAGCAAAATCTGAATCCACATAGCCTGCGAGTCCCTCACCAGTCTTGCCAAATTTCAAGCAAGCGTTGGATGTGCCACGAAGGTACCTGAAAATCCACTGAACAACTTTCCAATGTTCTTTACCAGGATTAGCCATGTAACGACTTACCAAACTCATAGCATATGATAAATCAGGGCGAGAACAAACCATGGCATACATCAAGGAACCAACAGCACTAGAATAAGGAACTCGGGACATGTACTCAATATCTTCATCAGAACTAGGACATTGCAATGCTGACAATTTAAAGTGAGGAGCAACAGGAGTACTAACTGACTTTGCATCATGCATATTAAAACGTTGAAGAACTTTCTCAACGTAACTTTGCTGACTAAGAAACAACAACCTAGATTTTCTGTCCCGTTTAATTTCCATACCTAGGATTTTCTTAGCAGCACCAAGATCTTTCATCTCAAATTCACTACTTAGGTGTGCCTTCAAAGTAGTGATTTCTTTCATGCTCTTGGCAGCAATTAACATATCATCAACATATAACAGCAAGTAAATAAGTGACCCATTAACAAACTTTATATAAACACAGCTATCAAACTGAGATCTCTTAAAACCTTGTGAGATCATAAATGAATCAAACCTTTTATACCACTGTCTTGGAGATTGCTTCAAACCATAAAGCGATCTCTTCAATTTGCACACAAAATCCTCTTTTCCAGGAACTATGAACCCTTCAGGTTGGTCCATGTAAATCTCCTCCTCCAGTTCACCATGCAGAAAAGCAGTCTTTACATCTAGCTGCTCAAGCTCAAGATCATGCATAGCAACAATACCAAAGAAAGTACGAATAGAGCTATGTTTCACAACCGGAGAGAAAACATCATTATAGTCAATACCTGGAATCTGGCTAAAACCTTTTGCTACTAACCTTGCCTTAAATCTTGGAGGCTCATTAGGAGACAAACCTTCCTTTCTCTTGTATATCCACTTACAGCGGACAGCCTTCTTCTGTTTAGGCAAGCGCACAACTTCCCATGTGCTATTCTTATCAAGCGATTGCATCTCTTCTTGCATAGCAGAAACCCACTTCTCGTGGTCAACGGATGCAATAGCCTCATTGTATGTAGCAGGTTCAGTATCATGCTCCACCTGTTCAGCACAACTCAAAGCATAATGAGCAAGATTACACTCTTCAATTAAACGACGAGGTGGAACTATGTTACGCCTCGGTCTATCAGCAACAATAGATTCTTGTGGCTGCTGCAAAATAGTAGGTGAGTGCTGAACAACATCATCATCAATATTTTCCTCATGAGTATCATCAACAACAACATTACTATCAACAGTTTTCTGCAGGTGCTCCACCTGCACACGAACTCCCTCCTCTCCAATAGCAACAGGAGAGGGATCTGATGGCAAGCTGTCATGATACATAACGGATTCATTGAAAACAACATTCCTACTCAACAAAATCCTTTTAGTTTCAGGATTCCATAGTTTATATGCCTTAACTCCTGAACCATAACCAAGGAATATGCACTTAACAGCTCTAGGCTCTAACTTTCCATTATCAACGTGAGCATAAGCTGTACAACCAAAAACTCTCAACTGTGAATAATCAGCAGGCGAACCTGACCATACCTCAATGGGAGTTTTCTTCTCAAGTGGAATAGAAGGTGACCTGTTGATGAGGTAGCACGCTGTGTTGGCTGCTTCAGCCCAGAAACGTCTATGCATACCTGCATTGGACAACATACAGCGAGCCCTCGAGATGATGGTTCTGTTCATGCGCTCAGCCACACCATTCTGCTGAGGAGTGTAAGGGATGGTGTGGTGCCTGATCATACCATCGTTACTACAAAACTCCTCAAACTCATTAGAACAGAATTCCATACCATTATCAGTACGTAGTACCTTTACCTTCTTTTCAGTTTGCTTTTCTATCATAACTTTCCACTTCTTAAAAGCATCAAAAACATCAGATTTGTGTTTCAGAAAATATGGCCACACTTTTCTTGAGTAGTCATCAATAATAGTAAGCATGTAATTAGCACCACCAATAGAAGTCTTACGGGAAGGTCCCCATACATCAGCATGCACATAATCTAATATGCCTTTGGTGGTATGAACGGAAGCATTGAATTTAACTCTTTTATGCTTACCAAAAACGCAGTGCTCACAGAACTGAAACTTACCCAAGTTGCAACCATCAATCAGCTCTCTCTTAACCAATTCTACCATGCCATGTTCGCTCATATGCCCAAGACGCATATGCCACAGATTTGTTTTACCATAATCATCAGAATCATTAACAGTAACAGCAGCAGCAATACCAGGCAAAGTGCTACCTCTAAGAACATATAACTTAGCAGAATTCATATCACCTATCATGTGAATAAGAGAGCCTTTCGATACCTTTAACAACCTACGCCCACCGGCGTACTTGTATCCATCAACGTCCATGGTACTCAGGGAGATCAGATTTCTGGCCATGCTTGGTATGTGCTTCACCTCATTCAACGTACGCGTCACGCCATCATGTGTCTTGATCTTAACAGATCCAACTCCAACAATATGGCATGGGTTGTCATTTCCCACACGTACAAAATCTCCAGTCTGCACAGACTCATATGAACTGAACCAATCTTTGTTACAGCAAATATGAAACGAACATGCAGTATCAAGAATCCATTCATCATCACGAGATGCACAAGCAGCAAAAACGGCTAAACATTCACCGTCAGAACTATCACCAGAAACAACAGCAGCCTTACCATTACCTTGATCCTTATCTTTCGGTTGGTAAGTACCGTTCCTTTTCTCCTTATTCTGCAGCTTCCAACAATCATCAATAACATGATTAGATTTCTTACAATACCTGCAGAACTTGTCCTTTCCCTTGGACTTCGAACGACTTCTGCCGTCTTTGCTCTTATCTCGGTTGCCATAGTTGTTAAATCTCTGATCGGTCCTGCCACGAATCTGCAGAGCTTCAGCCTTGGAAGACGCCCCATCTGCCTGCACCATAGATTTCATCTTTTCCCTCTGTTTGAGGGCATCTTGCACTTCATCAAGGGTTATCTTATCACGGCTCAACAACATTGTATCACGAAAGTGAGTATAAGAACTAGGCAACGAGCATAAGAGTAATAGAGCTAGATCCTCATCATCATATTTTACTTCCATAGATTGCAAATCAGAAATAATCTCTCTGAAAAGAGATAAGTGATTCATTACCGATCCACCTTCTTGCAATCTATGCGAGAACAACTTCATCTTCACATGCATCTTACTGGTTAGATCCTTTGACATGCAGATCGATTCCAGTTTCCCCCAAAGGGCAGCAGCAGATTTCTCTTTCAAGACTTCCTGTAAAATATTATTGGATAGATGAAGTTGAATCATAGACAAATCTTTTGCATATGGTTAAATCTAACAAATCAAAGTAGAATTTGGATCAACATAGATGTAGAATTTGGATCAACATATAACAAATCTTTTGCATATGGTTAAATCTATCAATTTGTTTTTGAATCTGATCATTTGAAATAGGATCTGAATAGTAAAGTTAAGTTGTGTGCAATTCCTTATATAAAATAGTTAACTTTGGGGGTATTATGAAAGAAATTTTTTTTTGGGTGTCCCTAGAGCTGATCCGCTGCATAAATGAGGGATGGAGTCAGTTTCCTTACTTTCCACATTTTCTTCCTTTTCACGTTTCATGCCTTTTCACGAGTCAGAAATGTTGTAATTATCTACGTGATTCGGATGGAACATCCATGTACATGGATTACCTCAGAAAAGAAAACAATATATATGTACATGGAATAGAGTCTGTTAGGAAATCACAACTATACGTGCCAATGTAAAAGATACCTGCGAGGTGTTTCATGATTAAATTATAGCCATAGACTCAATATCCAACAGTTAATCCGCGAGCCACGTGGATGGATCTAGCCTACCCAAACTTGTTTGGGACAAAAGGCTTTCAAGGATGCGATGAAGACAGCTGGGACTCCTCATCGATGGCGAGGGATGCACATGAGAAGCTGCAGCTGGAGCATGATTGCTACCTTACCAGCCTGGATACCAAGGTGTTGAAGTTCTTACACAATTGCATCAAGATGATGGACACTGGAGTTATACTTGGTGCATGAGCTCCTCAATCAAAATGTGAGGCTATTTTTCATATTGCCTCATGTACTAAGAATTTTCATTGCAAATAATTTAATACAAACAAGGCACAACAATACGATGTATAATAGGACAAAGGAGGTATATGTATTACCTGAGTGAAATACTTCAAGACGATCTGACAACTCTACTCTTAAAGTAATGACATTCTCTATGCGTTTCCGCACATGAAATACACCAATCTATGAAGCAAAAAGGAATAATATTTTTTAGTGCGATCAATAAAAGGTAGTTTCAAACGAAAATGCACAAGTGGTCTGGGAACTTTCTGGATGTGGATAGAAACAGACCTCAACATCAACTTTGGAACTAAGATCATTGCTCTTCTCAAGATGTTTCTCACCACTGCCCAGCAGCACATCTTCTAGCTGAAATAAACAGGCAGAACCTAGTAAAACAAAATGTCACAGATGTATACTATAAGGACTACAATTTTCACCTGAATAATACTTGAAACACACTCATTCTGGCATGAAAGAATTACATCCCCTGCCCTAATGCCAAGCTCCTCGGCATTACATTTTGCTGAAATCTAGTAACAATTTGCAAGATTTACATCTTGGTTAAAACATCACATATATGCGTAGATAAATGGCTTAATCAGTTAGGTGTACCTCTCCTACAATGAGACCAGAGAAAATACTGAAGTTGCGTGACATGAACTCAACACGGGGAATGCCGAGAAATCCCAATGTCCCTAGCTTCAAGCCAAGATGGGGTCGAGCAAGTTGCCTACACAGCATAGTCATCAAATAAGTTCACCAGGAAAATGTGATCAGAACATCTAAGTTTCTATATATCTCGAGTGCAAAATGGAGCACAAAAGTGTGACGACACGACATTTATTTTCTCTGTTCTCCTATTTCAGACTCAATATAAACGATTACAGCCAAACTAGATACTCATACTGTAACTAATTACTTAGTTATACACTGATGCACTACAGGATACTCCCTCCATCCCAAAATTTAAGGAGCCCTTGTTTTTCGCTGGCCAACAAATTACAACTTTGACTATGATTTATATAGTTATAATATGTCCAAAAAATTAGTACAAAACATATGAAAAATGGAAGAATATTACAAGACAAATGCTACAATACAATTTATACATTCCAAATCCATATAATTTTGTATATATTAGTGGTCAAAGTCGTGCATCAAAGGCCGTGCAAAATAAAGCACGCCTTACATTTTGGGACCTAGGGAGTATTTCATTAAGATATTTAATGTACACATAAATAAGAAAGCATAAAAATGACTGGATAAGCATCAAATGTAAAATAGTGCTTACCCAAACGTTTTCCACATTTTTGAACACTTCAAAATAAGAGAGCTAGGAATGAAAGCAACAAGTGGCAGTGTGCAGAATAACATCCCAACAACTTTTCCAGTAACGTCCAACAATGCACCTCCAGTTCCACACTGCATACAGAATGACACCTGAGATTTTGTAATTACAATTGAATTAAAATTAAAACAAAAAAGAAAAGATGATAATAACCTCAGGAATCGGACCATTGACGAACTGATAGTGATTGTGTTGGTGTTCACAAGGGTCTACAAGTTGCACCTTATCTCGCTTATAGATCAGATTCAAATCTGTATCTCTAGCTAATAGAAACACATCTTGATCAAACTCTACATTAGACTCTAACGGCAAAGTCTGCAATTGAATAGATCCAGTAAACTCAAACTCAAATAAGGCTATCTCATAGTGCTTGCTGAAGTGTATCAGTTGACACCCCAAGATTGAGCCATTCAACATATGAACATTGACCTGAAAAGGAAGTTAAATATCTAAGAGTTGCATCAAGAATTTATACGTTAGTATCTCCAAGCCTCCAAAAGTGATCTTTAGAAGACTCCGATTGTTTTATTTACCTTTATCTTACTCAAACATGTTGGGATAGAAAAATAGACCAAGTCAAATATTTAGCAATAATTCACATAAGAGATTATCAGATAGTCATAGTTTCAAATGGTCTTGTAGATAACTCATAAAACATAGATAGATTTACTTAGAATTTGATTAGCTCCAAGCAATACTTTTTTTTAACAAGGGCATCTCCAATTAAAAATTAGCATATAACACTAGAATCCAATCATAATGTGTCAGGCAAATACAACTAGAGAGCATATAGACATCAAAAGGTGCCGATTTCCACTTCCACAAGAAGAAAATGGTGACAAATCTACGGGATCTACAAACATATCTTTCATGCTCTGGTCACCAAAGCTGTGCAGGATTCTAATCTGATAGGTTTCTTCCACTATGAGTGTTGGCTGCCTGGCCGGAATTCTGATTTTCTGCTGTGATGGTTGCACGGATCCTCTATTGGGAAGTTGGAAAATTTTGTCTGTAAATTGGGTTTTGATCTGCAGTTCCATCAAGCGAAGGTGATTTCCTTATGGGGACTTTGTTTTCCTTTTACTGTTGACATTTGATGCTTCATTATCATATATAAATGTTTGTTGGTTCTTGCATGATAGTTGGTACACCTATTTGATTTTTTCTACATTGTATAGATTATGCGATCAGCTACCATCTGTATAGATTATGCAAGCTCTTTGTTTTCAAAGATAGAACTTGATATCACACAATAGACCCATGCTAGCGACAAATAAGCCCACACAATCAGCCTATCTCACGAACTTGATATCAACAGGGACGGGTGAAGCATGCCTTTACCTTTGCCTTAGGATCATACTCCTTGTTTGTCCAGTCATCTAGAGGTTTCTTGGTGCAGATGATCCATGCCGAGGTGAGAATGACAGCAGAGTTCTTAATTGCATCTACCTCAACGACGATTCCTGTGCACCTAATCACCTTGCCATCTGTGCATGTTATTGATCATATACTTAGCAATAGTAACAGCAAAATCAAGTTAAGCTACGGGCTGAGAAGGTACCTAGGCAGGACGAAAGGGTAAGAACTGATTTGGCATAAGTTATAACAGCCTCCGTCGCCTTGGGAGTGTAGCGCTCAGTAACACTGGATCGCCCGCTTGTCAACAACAGCTTACGACGAGCTAGAAAAATTTAAGCCAGCATTATCCACCATGAGAACCATATAGGTACTAGACCAAATCTGAGAGAGAAAATCCTAATTTAACCAACCAAATGACATATCACATCACTAAAGAGCAAGGTTGTCAATATCCTGATAGACATCGTAGTATCTTATGATCTTACGATCCTACTGTTTCCAATCAATATGTATCGTGCTATCTCTAGTACCCTGATACAAATGTGACACCATATGATCCCACGTTTCAGCTAAAAAAGGTAAGCCACATCAGCACACAACAGGGTGATAAGAAGAAGAGCAAATGCTGGGTTGATATTGGTATTTCATAGCACGTCCTTCCATTAGTTCAGTGAGATGAGACTGAGAAAAGAATTTTATATGTGAAAGAAAACAGCCAACGAGTCATCCGTGTATGCAGGCTTTGAAGTATTTATAAGTCTATATCTTTTGTCTTAATAGGTTCACAATTGTTTAAGTTTATGCTATGCATTGGAGATTGGAGGTTTGTTAATATTCAATATAAATGCTGCATTTACATGCTTGACTTTTCCAAAGGACATAGACTGAGCTCAACATTTAAATTCATAATTAATTTGAAATGCATTTGAGGTATTATTTTAATGCATAAATATAGTACTATTTTCAAAACTGAAAATCTCAATGTTGTGATACTACAATAGGATACCGCTGACAAGAAAACAATACTCCACATCATTGTAGTATTTGTCATTAAATAGGAATTAAATGAAAGACAAAAAAGATTACACTCTGGATGAGAAGAGTTACCCATTTTTGCTTCGTATTTCTCCCAATCATCGTAGTATTTGTCCACGGCGGCGTCGTCATCGGCGAAGACGTAGGACACCGTCCCATCTTCATTTGTACAGAGGGGCACCACGGGAGCCTTGGGCTCGCGAAGTGGAGAGCTGTAGGCAGAGGAGTCAGAACCAGAGCCTGCCGAGTCCCTGGTGGGGAGAACCATGGGCTCGGTGCCTCTCTTCCTCCCCCTTGCCGATCTTTCCAGCCCTGACCCAGAGTTCGATTCAGATGTTTCCTCCTTGCTGTGATGCGGTGGCGAAGCAAGGCGCTTCCCTGGGTCAGACGGAGGCCTTGTGCTCTTCGGATCATCTTCGCTGACAGCTCCTCCGCGGATTGGACTGGACCCCGGCCCCCTCGATTCCGCCTCCATCCCGCCGGCCGGTTTTGAACAATTCCACCACAACCGCAACCGCAACTCTAGGCAACAACACCGGCATCGGAACTCGGAAGAGCCTGCCGCCCTGTCGAGGCTGCGGAGGATCAGCAAAAAAAAAGAAAGATAAATGCTGCAGAGGAACTGTTCAAAACCGGCCGGCGCCGCTGCGGCCATAGTTTTAAAACCGGACCCGCTGGTTCACTGGTTCGCTGGTCGGATTATCGGTTTATTTGGTTCGATGACTATACAAAATCGTTCTTTTTCATCAAAATTTAAATAAATTTTAGAACAAAATGACCATAATATATATATATATATATAATATAACAAAACATGGCATGTCCAAGTGATATCGGCCTTTACGTGTTCCTATTTATGCCTAGTATAAGGTTCATGAGTTCGATTGCTCTAATAAACATATTTTTTTTGGTTTTTGTTGTTGTTTGGACTGGTGTCTCTTAAAAAGCCGGTGAGTTCATCGGTTTAAATTTTTCCTGGTTAAATCATCAAACCGGTCCGTTTTTAAAACTATGACTGCGGTGCATTCCGAAGCTATTTTAAAAATAATACACTTTTTATCCAATTTCAAAAATAATACGAAAAAATCAAAAATTACAGAAGTAGCACCGCGTCGGCTCAAGGTGGGCTTGTCGGCCCACGTGGGGTAGATAGACCGCACGAGGCTTGGCGCAGCGATCGACAAGGTCCTATCTGTCCATGCTAGGCTCACAGGCCCCTATCGGCCTACGTTGAGACGATGCTGTGCTAGTTCTGTAAATGCCGATTTTGTGTATTATTTTTGAAACTGAATAAAAAAGTATACTATTTAAAAAATAGCTATTCTGAATGTCTTTGGTCCGACGCGACATTAGAACGGGGAGTGAGGACAAAGTAAGATGAGGCGGGGTAAAATTGGGACTTGGTTATACCCTTTAGCCATTTGATTAGGTTAACCTAATAACCTAGTAAAACTGAGTTCGTTCGAATGGTTAACCCCAAAATCTTCGAAAATCTCTAAAAAAAGACGACATTCTCAAAGGTCCGTCTCGTGCGTTGTCAACGCGTCAAGTGGCGTCTTCTTCTTCGCGCGAGCTCCTAGTGAGCATCTGCATACTTGTCTAGTGTCACAACGAGAAGAAAAGTAAGATTAATATGAGAGAAAGATATATATAGGAGGGTGACAAGTACAGATTTTCCTTTCTGTTTATCAAATCCGATGTTTCAAAACAAAATATTTTGAAAACCGCTTGCCCAAATTACGAACTATTTTCACTTTTGAGCTCCTCGTGCTAAGAGAATAAAACTAGATCCCATGTTGATAAGTTTTCAATAAATTTTTTTGTACTTTCAAAACCGTTGTGTTCGTGCTTTAGATTACTTCAGTTCTGTACTTGTTGTACATTGGGTTCTTAGTACTTGAGTTACTACACACTTGTACTTTCACATATGTTGAAAGTGAGTACACTAGTATTTTTATGTACTTTCACTACAAGAAAAGTTTTCTTCCGCAACGACTTTGCCTGACGGTCGTTGTAGAAGGCGCGTCTTCCGCGACAAATTTTTCGGATTGGCCATGGCCAATGGAAAACTTTTTTTCTAGTTTCGCGGCCCCCTACTACGACGGAACTGCTAAAAACATGGAGAAAGCTTGGCTGATGCGTGATAGAAGTAAGATTTTCGTTTTCTCGCGCGATGTTGACTCGTCGAAGTCTTTTGAGGCGTGTGGGTCCCAGACGTCAGTGTCTCTAGCGGACCATATTTTTTAGTCGCGCCTCCCTAATTTGAACTCGATAACTTTGCTTGAGGCGTCTGTCGTTTAGTCAGTCTGGTGGGTCCCACATGTCAACCTCTCATTAGAAGAATCGTGTGTATGATGGAATTTTTTTCCTTCGCTCGTGCTACCCTTTTTTGAAGTTGATAGCATTACTCGATGCATCTACCATTTAATCAGTCTGCTAGGAGCCATATGTCATCCTCTCATTAGAAGAAACGTGTGTGTGATGAATTTTTTTTTCTTCGCTCGCACTACGTACCCTGTTCCAAAGTTGATAACGCTGCTCGATATATCTACCATTTAATCAACCTCCTGGACCCCACATATCATCCACTCGTTAGAATAAACGTGTGTATGATGGATTTTTTGTCATCGGCCGCGTCTTCCTGTTCCGAACTTGATAGCGTTGCTCGTGGCATCAGTCGTTTATTCAGGCTGGTGGGTCCCCTATGTCAGCCTCATATTAGAAGAATCGTGGATATGATGTAATTTTTTATTCTATGTTCCAAACTAGATAGCGTTGCTCGACGAATCTGCCGTTTGCTTACGCTGTTGGATCCCCCGTTTCAACCTCTTATTACAAGAAATGTGTGCATGCTGAACGTTTTTCTTGCTCGCGCCTCCCTATTTCGAACTGGCAAAGTTGCTCGAGGCAGAATCTGTATAAGGTCGTGCTGCTATGTCCCACATATCAGCCGCTCTATAAATGAAACTGGCAACATTGCTCGATGCAGTATCTGTATAAGGTCGCGCTACTGGGTCCCACATATCAGCCTCTCTGTAAATAAAACGTATGTATGATGAACTTTTTTTAGCCATGTCCGTTGTTTTGACCTTGGCAATTTGCTGGGTCCCAGATGTCAACCACCTCTGTACATGAAACGTGCCTATGCTAGATTCTAGCTGACAACCTCTATTTGAAAGAAACGTATGTATGTTGCACTATTTTTTGGGTCCCAGATGTTAGTCTTAGAGTATAAAAAATGCTCATAAAGGCCGAATTAAAAGATTCTAGGCTAACTCGGAGCGGAGGCCTTATTCGTCATGGCTTATATTCCATGAGCCCACTCCTAAATTGAATGGGCCATGGTCAGTGGCCACAAGACCACGAAAAGGCCGAATTAGAAGGTATTGGGCTATGCTTGGGGCTGATAGGCTAATTTTATGGGCTATGCTTGGGCCTGCTAGGTCCAATATATCAGCTTCTCTGTAAGTGCAACGTGTGTATGATGGACTTTTTTTGGGCTACGTCCGCTGTTTTCACCATGGAAGCCGTGTATGGTCTTATTGCTGGGACCCGTATGTCAGCCTCTCTGACATGTTCTGCCTTGTGGATCCCTGATGTAGCCTTGTATGTTCTATCTGGTGGGTCCCTGATGCAAGCCTCTCTGTACAAGTATTTAAACTTTTTTTCCCTCAAAACAAACTCGAGGGACGCTGCATGCTGGTGGGCCTGTGATGTCAGCCTCTCCGTAATGCGATATTTCTAGAAGAAAATAAAAATAAACCCAAGATAGACACACAGACGATTCGAACAAAAGGCATTCAAATCAAATAAACGTAAACAGAGTGTGTTGCCACTACAACAAAGATATTTATAGAATAAATATCATTAAACTTTTATTAGCAGTACAACTTATGTATTAGTCTTCTTAAAAATATTTTGTGTGTCTATGTTTATAAAATGCCACATAATGAAGTATTTTCTTAAAAACATGGGTAGACATAGTTTTTTTTATTTCTAGAGGTGGGGGGCAATGCCCAAAAGGCCGAATTAAAAAGAGTTTGGCTATTCTATATAGGCTGCTCTACGTGGGTTATACTCCGTAGACTATGCTCCATGGGCTTCATTCTCAAAGTTTACAAGGTTGTTCTTAGCAGTCCCCTGACCCTAAAAGGCCGAATTAATATGTTCTTGGCTATGCTCCATGGGCTCCTTTCTCAAATTTCACTAGGCTGTGGTCAGCAGTTCCCTGACCCCGAAAAGACCGAATAAAAATGTTCTGGGCTAAAGAGGAGCCGAATGAGCAACTAGATTTCTTCTCCTAGGTAATAAAAATTGCATTGTGATGTGCTTGGCCGGATTCGAAACAAAGACCTCAGAGAGGGAGGGGAAAAGCGATAATTCTTTTTGGCAGCTATTCATGTCAAAATTCAGCAGTACAGAATAAGGTAGAAAATTATCAACAAATACGAAGTTCATATTTAGGAGCACTTGACCAATTCAGTAGCATTTCAAAAGTGACCAATTCGGCAATACCAATAATGAAGTACAATAGCAGTACAAAGAGAACTAGTTCTTGTTTCAGCTCTAAAAACCTTTTCGCGCGATAAGTTTGTCCTTTTCACCAAACACACGCGGTCATTGAAGCAAGCAAAACTGACGATCAAGTCTGTTTTGAGTACCTTCTTTTCACATCAATACCTGTGTGACCCCCGTATACAACCCAAAATGTCCAAGTCTCATCTAGATTGTGACACAGCTATGTTTTAAAAGAAAAGCAAGATCATCTACTGTCCTTGATTAAACAAGTACCAGTACATCAGTATTAGTTCCACAAAATGCTTTAGTAATAGCAACGATAGAACATTTGAGAGATTCAGTAGCTTTCCTGCTTGAAATTCTATAGCATTACGGAGAGAATCAGTTCCTTTTCCAGCTAAAAAAAACTTAGCGCATGATCAGTTTGGCCTGTTCTCCGAAGAGACTTGATCATCGGAGTAAGCAAAACTGACTATCAAGTCTGCTTCTGTGTGAATACCTCCTCCTTACGTCAATGCCTATGTGACCACCGATATGCAACCCAAACTGCCCAAGGCCCATGTAGATAATTATGACAATGCTAAGTTTCAAAAGAAAATTAAGACAATCTGATGCACTTCATCTAAACAAGTACCAGTACATCATAGTTCGTTCTACAAAATATTGTACTAATAATAACGACAGAGCATTTGATAGATTTAGTGGCATTTGAAAGATCCAACAGTACAGAATAAGACCATGAAAATCTCAGACAAATTCCCGGTTGATATTTAGTAGCACTTGATAGAGTCTGCAGTACACAGACAGTGACCAAAAGAATTGATAGATTTAGCAATGCAGACATTGAAATTCAATAGATGTAGCAAGGCCTGATTCAAAAGGAAAGAGAGACCATATTCTGCACTCGGCCGACCGATCTAAACAAGTACGGAACAAAACTTTTGACAGGTTCAATAGCATTTGAAAGATTCAACAATACATAATAAGAAAGAAAAATATCGATAGATTCCCAGTTTACATTCAGCGGCACTTGGACATATTCAGCAACATTTCAAAGTGACAGATTCAGTTTGCCCTTTTCTCCGAACACCCGTCATTGGAAGAAACAAAACTAACGATCAAGTCTGCTTTTATGTGCATGCCTCCTTCTCACATCAATGCCTGTGTGTGACCTCCATAGGCAACTCAAAATTCCCAAAGCCTCGTCTAGATTATGAGTTTATGACAAGGCCAAGTTACAAAAGAAAAGCAAGACTATCTATTGCACTTGATCTAAACTGAGTTATCCTATTACATAGTATTACGATTACTTACGGTAGTCTAGTTCTAATCGCGGGCATTGGCGATGCTCAGGATGAACCATAATGGAGTCTCCGGAGATTTCCATGCAACGTTGGTTGAGAAACCAACAGCTGCTTCTTCGGTATTTAGACTGAAGAGAGCATATTTCAACAAACGGCGTATATCCAAGTCCTATTGCATGGTGGGAGGTGTAGACATAGTTGCTTCTCGTCAGATGTCCTAGGGCAACATCTACACCACCTACCGCAATGTTAATCGGATTGTTCAATCCAAGGAAAAGGGAATATGCTCCCAGGTCATCAATCATTATCCATGGCTTAGGTGGATACAAGTAAGCAGTGTCCTTTGAGTACACCTTGCAGCCAAACCCAGTAGCATAGGTGCCACAAGTGCGACCGCAGCGATCAACACTATGATCAGCAACAGGATTGCCATGACCATAATAAGTACCGCCATAATACTCCTCATCTGTAACGCCCACGGTATGGATAAGAAGAAGGCGAGATTCATCTATAGACATTGCTAAGAACCATAAACCAGGTTCGTGCTCGTCATCATCTATGGCATCAAGGTTGCCCTCCTCGAGATGCACGCCAGGTGGTGACGGAGCATAATAGGACCTTGAAAAAGAAATGACGATTTACATTCATTAAAACTAAAGCTAGTGTTTAGAACATGAATGGATCAAACTTACCAAAATACAGATGATTCCAGACATAAACACTGCCACTCTTAGTGGCTGCAAACACCAGACACTTGTGGATAAGTGCATCGCTGTATCTCAAATAGCACTGGAACTGGTTCTCAAGAACTGTCCATGCATACTCATCGCTATCAAGGGTAGCAATTGAGTAGTCGAAGATAGCAACAAGAGAGAAATCTAAATAATCTGTCATAGCTATGGGAGCTCAGCAAATAGCAATCTTCCGAAGGAGAATAGGGCGATCATTATGCATGAATGTAAATGGATCGGTGGTGGGTACAAACTCATTGAAATGTGGGAGAGGAACGCGTTGATGAGTGTACACATTGACTAGCTCCCACTTGCACTCGGACCCAACAGTGGCGATCCAATCTCCATTGCCACCTACCCACTACTTATCCATACAATTTGGGAACACAACGTCAGAGGAGAACCTGTCCAACAGTGTCAGCTTGCATGTCGTGCCCTTGCCCTCGAAGTACTCATTGCATTCCAATGGTTTCTTAGTCGGGTGAGAATAAAAACACAGGGAAGGCCAAACGACTGAGAAGAATGTAAAGTTGCACTATATTTTCCTGATTCAAGAAGATGTTTGGATGAACCGGCGTGGCTCGCGGCAGTGATGACGTTGCATCTGGTTATGAGTTCTTCAAGCGGGCCTTCGGTAAAAACATCCTGGAACAGCTCAAAATCATCACTGTCCTTGCTCGGTCCTGCCATCGCAAGGGAGCTGATGGAAGTTGGGATAGTGGCTTGATTTGAATTTATGGAAAAGAGGGAAGATCGATGGAGGCAGGCGGGACAGGTAGAAGAACAAACACTCTCATACTATGTGGTGAACATAATCATAAAGTGGCATTGTGGAGGAGAAGAACGATGACGCTTGGTGTAGAGGTAGGGTAATGGGGTTAGACCGTATAGGCAAGGTTGAATAAAATGAAAATGGATGCATGTTCCTCTGCTCCAGTTCCCTTTAGAATACTGCTCTAGTTCCCTCCATAATAAATCTTTCTTGTAAAATGAAAACGGAGTACTACTGAGTACTTGAATGTAGGGGTAGCTGTAGGAGTAGAGATCCACCTGTCATAATAATTTCTCCCGTTCTCAAGCTCTTTTGTTGTACTAGTTTCCAACAAAAAAACTCTTGTGTACATATAGTAGGCCATATTGCAAAACATTGTTTTTGAAAGGCTGCCAAAAAAATTGTCCTTGTTTTAAAAACAATCAAACAAAAAATAATGAGTACTAATAACAAAAGAATTCACACGACGTTCTCCTGCATGTACTACTTTCCATGAAGATAAACATGAGTTTTGAAAACTGTCTAAAGATAAACGTGAGTATGAACATTCTTGGATTTCAAGCCGAACGGCCAAGTTCAAGGTCATATCTACATCATACTTTATGTCGATGGTCCCGTATCCAAGAATTTGCATGGCGACAAATTTGGCCATATTTTGAAAGCAATCGAAGAGGAAGTAGTATGAAGAGTAGGGCCCGATCATCTACTGTCTCGAGGAGCCGAATCCGACTGTTTTCTTTGCTAAATTTTATGGTCCTTTATGCTAAATGTATGGACCTCAGTGTAATTTTACCTTTTTTAGGTCCTTGATGTAAAATGTATGCCCACCATCCGTGGAAAATTCTAACCAAAAGAGTAAGTGGTGAAATTTAAATGAATTTAAGCTTAATTGTCAATGAGTATGAAAATTCTTGGATTTCAAGCCGAGCGACCAAGGTCAAGTCCATATCAACATCATACTTTATGGTGATGATCCCATGTCCAAGAATTATCATGCCGATAGATTTGGACATATTTTCAAAACAATCAAAGAGGAAGTAGTACGAAGAGTATGGCTCGATGAGCTGCTCTCTCGAGAAGGAGCCATACACGACTGTTTTCCTTGCTTATTTTTATTGGGGTGCTAAATGTATGGACATAAATGTAATTTTCCCTTTTTTGGGTCCTTGATGTAAAATGTACTTCCACCGCTCGTGTAAAATTCTAACCTAAAAGTGTAAGTGGTGAAATTTAGACGACTTTAAGCTTACTTATGAACGAGTACGAACATTCTTGGATTTCAGTCAAACGACCAAGGTCAAGGCCATATAAACATCATACTTTATGCTGATTATCCCATATTAGAGAATCTCCATGACAATAGATTTGGCCATATTTTAAAAACAATCAAAGAGGAAGTAGTACGAACAGTTTGGCTCAGATCAGCTGGTCTCTTCAGAAGGAGCCGAAATAGAAAGTTTTCCTTTGTAGGGTCCTTTGTGCTAAATTTATGGACCTAGATGTAATTTTCCCTTTTTAGGTCCTTGATGTAAAATGTACTCTCATCGACCGTCTAAAATTCTAACCTAAAAAGTAAGTGCTGAAATTTAAATGAATTTAAGCTTAGTTGTCAACGAGTATGAACCATATTCTTGGATTTTCAAGACAAACGGCCAAGGTCAAGGCCATATCTACATCTTACTTTATGCATATGATCCCATATCCAAGAATTTGCATGCCGACAAATTTGGCCATATTTTGAAAACAATCGAAGATGAAGTAGTGTGAAGAGTATGGTTTGATCAGGTGCTCTCTAGAGAAGGAGCCGAACCCGATTGATTTCCTTGCTTAATTTAAGTGTCCTTTGTGCTAAATGTTGGATCTAAATGTAATTTTCACTTTTTTTAGGTCCTTGATATAAAATGTAGTTCCAGGCCCGTGTAAAATTCTAACCTAGAAGTGTAAGTGGTGAAATTTCTACGACTTTAAGCTTACTTGTCAACGAGTATGAGCATTATTGGATTTCAAGCCGAACGACCAAGGTCAAGGCCATATCAACATCATACTTTATGTTGATGATCCCATATGAGATAATTTTCATGGCGACAAACTTGGCCTTATTTTGAAAACAATCAAAGAGGAAGTGGTGTGTAGAGTTTGGATCATATCAGCTGATCTCTCGAGAAGGAGCCAAACCAGAAATTTTTCCTTTTAGGGAGCTTTATGATAAATGTATGGACCTCGACGTAATTATTGCTTTTTTCAGGTCCCTGGTGTAAAATGTACTCTGACTAACCGTGTAAAAATCTAACCTAAAAGTAAGTGGTGAAATTTAAATGAATTTAAGCTTAGTTGTCAACGAGTATGAACCATTCTAGGGTTTCAGGATGAACTACTAAGGTCATGATCCCATATCCAAGGATTTGCATGCCGACAAATATGGCCAAAATTTGAAACCAATCGAAGGTGAAGTAGTATGAAGAGTATGGCTCGATCGGCTACTCTCTCGAGAATGAGCCAAACCCGACTAGTTTTCTTGCTTAATTTTAGGGTCCTTTGTGCCAAATGTATGGACCTCAATGTAATTTTTCCTTTCTAGGTCCTTGATGTAAAATGTACTTCCACGCCTGTGTAAAATTCTAACCTAAAAGTGTAAGTGGTGAACTTTTGATGATTTTTTAGCTTACTTGTCAAACAGTATGACCATTATTGGATTTCAAGCCGAGCGACCAAGGTCAAGGCCATATCAACATCATACTTTATGTTGATGATCCCGTATGAGAGAATTGGCATGCCGATAAATTTGGCCATATTTTGAAAACTATTGAAAAGGAAGTAGTGTGTAGAGTTTGGCTCAGATCAGCTGATCTCTCGAGAAGGAGCTAAACCATAAATTTTTTTCCTTTTAGGGAGCTTTATGATAAATGTATGGACCTCGATGTAATTTTTGCTTTATTCAGGTCAATGATGTAAAATGTACTCCCACCAACCATGTATAAATCTAACCTAAAAGTAAGTGGTGAAATTTAAACGAATTTAAGCTTAGTTGTCAACGAGTACGAACCATTCTGGGTTTTCAAGGTGAAAGACCAAGGTCATGATCCCATATCCAAAAATTCGCATGCCGACAAATTTGGACATATTTTGAAAACAATCGAAGATGAAGTAGTATGAAGAGTATGGCTCGATCAGCTACTAATGAGTGCATATTTGCATTATGTTTTATATTATTATTTTGCATTGTAGGTGTAGGATCTTGGTATTTTACAGCGCTCGCGCATACATTTTATGTCTGTTTTCACCAGGATCATGACAGATGATGGATACAATGGACACAATTCTTGAAGCAGTTGTACTAAGGAGAAAATGAGTCTAAAATAACGTAAATCGCTTATTTGGGAAATATCAATAATACCAGAAGAAAACCCGAAGCGAACGAAGGACAAAGACGGTTTAACGACCAACTATACGATGGGAATAAATTTTCTGGCCATATAGTTCCGGCCGTATAGTTGGTGCCACCATCGCCTCCTCAAATAGTTTCACCCAGTGCAACTAGATCAGGGAGATGACATACAGAACACCCAGAAATCACCAAAACCTCACCTCCGGAAGGCATCTGGAGGGGGAACTCGTCCACCATGGATCCATCTTCGCCCTGCGCAGATCCGAGAGGCTAAGGCATCGATCTTCATCATCAACCACTGCATCACCACCATCTCCATCCATCCCATCTACATCTTGTCTAGATCTTGTTGTAATTTCCGTACTCGTTGTGGATTTGTACATGTACCATTCATCTATGATAGGTTCCATTGTTATTGTCATGATGTTGATTGCCTCCATGTCTGAGTAGATCTTTAGTTCTTGGGGAGATGGAGAAACCCAAGTATGAGATTGAAATAAGATAAAGTTTATTATGATATTCATCACTATGATCATGTGTTAGATTGTCTTCATCGTGATGTTGGGAGAAGTCGACTTGTCAATATTTTCCTCTTATGGGGACTCGATGGAGGGAACTACTTGTTTGTAGACGAAGGTGTGTTAGCACTTACAGTGACTATAAAGCTGTTGGCACTCCTTACATATGAACTTGGGAACCGAGGAAACTCACAGAACACTATCCATGCCATGGGATACATCCTACGGGATTAAGTCCCTTAATAGCATAGTAATTCGATTGATGTCAATTGCTGACTAATGTCGTTATGAGGATGATGTGAGCAACAGTTGCTGCCTATTTGTCCATACACGGAGTTCCTCCCACACATACTCAGTTGAGAATGTGCATGATAATAATCTTTACCTTAGCTTTTTATAATGCTTGAGGTGTATCTACTACTCCCTGAGAACGCCTTTCCCCTATTGTAGTTCCAATCTCTCTTACATACGTGATACTTATATTTTGTGTTTAGTTGTTATACTTTACTTATTATTGCTCTTATACCAAAAATCCAAAAATACCTTTTTACGCAATACTCGCATTTATCTTGTCACTTAGAACTTTATTTAGCATTTCTATTGTAGTATTTAATCCAGGAGTTATTAGACTTCAGTCTCCTGCTCCCTGTTGGATCGATATCTTTATTTTGAAACTAGCTACAAACGATCTGTGCACTTGTAGTCATCAAGCTATTTTCTGGCGCCGTTGCCAGGGAGCTAAGCGCTATAGGTCTTTTAGTTTTTGCTTATTTATTTTTGTCGTACTAAGTTTTTTTTGAGTTATAGGTTTCCACCAACATGACGGAGTTTGAGTATATGACTAGTGATAACTCACTCAGCCACTTTGGGAAGCCCTATGATATTTATAAGAGAGACAACTCCAACGAGAAGACATGGGGGTTTGAAATAAATCCTCTATTACTTGGTATTCTGCACAAGAAGGAATTTACTGGGGATGAATAAGATCCTGATCCATATGAGCATATTGCATGTTTCAAAGATATATGTGGCACTTTTCAACTGACAGGATATACTGCTAATGAGGTAAGGGTTAAACTTTTTAGTCAGACTTTGACTAGTTCGGATCTCTCATGGTATAGATCTCTACCCCCAGAAGCCACTACTACTTGGGATAATTTAGCTTGTGAATTTCTAGCAAAATATTACCCATTATGAAAATCTTTTGGAATCAGGTGTCTTATAATGACTTGGGGGAACCATCCTAATGAAGGACTAGTAAGAGCTTATATCAGATTTAAAGATTTGCTTAATCTATGTCCTCATCATGATTTGCTTGAATGGTATTTGTTGCATATCTTTTATGGTGGTCTAATTGAACCTAATAAAATTAAACTAGACTCTTTCACGGGAGGAGCCTTTATGAATCTTCCTATAACTAAGGCTTGGGCTTTACTAAATAGAATTCGCGATCATAGAGTTTTATGGAATTTTGGTCTAGGAAGCGAAGGAGGTGTAGAAATAGATCATGAGTGTATTCATGACTATAACAAAAAGGGCCATGTTAAAGAATTATCTAAAGAACTTTACTTAGATTTAGATCTTGTGTTGCAAGTTGTTAAAGCTTTTACAGAACACATCAAAGCTCTAAAAGAGGGTTTGGTTAAGTATGATCCACCACCCAAACCTAAAGAGAAGAAAGAAATTAAAGCAACACTGGCCTCCCTAGAACCAACATATGAGATACCTTTCCCTAACACTGCACAAAAGCAAATTTCTGAAAATGAACAGGTTAAGACAGTACAAAAAAAGAAGGAAGAGGAAATTATACCAGAAGTTGCAGAACGTCTAGAAGAAACCAAAGATGAATAAGTAACCAAGGAAGCAATTATGGCTATGTATGCGCATTGGAACATAGTTGAACTTGATAAACAGACTTCTGTATTGGTTGAAGGTAAGACAAAGGTAAAAGATGTGGGTAATCCTATACTTCCCTGCATATTTAAAAAAAAACTCGCATTATGGTTTATGTGATCTTGGCACCAAAGTTAATGTTATATGTTATGATTTCTATTTAGAAATAAAAGAAGAAATAGAACCGGCTACAATTGAAAATACTGATATGACAATCATGTTAGCCAATGAAACTCTTAGAATCCCAATGGGAGTAGTTGAAAATGCAACTGTCATAATTGGCAATAAAAACTTTCCTATAGATTTTGTAGTCATTGATATACCAGCTGACACTCTCTGCCCTATTATATTTGGAAGAAACTTTTTGAGTGATGTAGGTGCCCATGTTGATTTCAAAAAGGAGATTGCATATCTTAAGCTTGGGGAAGCGAAAAAAGAATTCCACTTTTCCAAATTTAAAGACAGACCTCCACAAATACAAGAAGAAGAGAAAGAAAATACTATTGAGGAAATGGCAGCTCTCTTCTTTAGTGATCAAAAACAAGAAATAAATGAAGCTTGAAATTATGAAGAAATAGTCATGGAGGACAAGTCCCTAGAAGAACTAGAAGATGAATTCGATTCACTTCTTACTGTAGGGCCTCCAACTAATGAGGCTTTTTAAGAGCCAGAAAAGAGAGGGGATGAGGAATTACCGCCCCTGAGTTGAAGACTCTACCAGATAATCTTAAATACAGATTTTCAGATGATACAAATAAATTTCCTGTTATTATTAGTGCTAAACTTTCAGGATAAGAAGAGGAAGAACTCATGAAAATACTTAAGGAGCATCGCAAGGCCTTTGGGTACTCAATGGATGATTTAAAGGGAATTAGTCCCATGATAACTATCCATCGAATATTCATGGAGGAAGATGCGAAACCAGTTGCAGAATTTAATAGAAGGCTAAAGCCCAAAATGAAGGAAGTGGTAAGAAAGGAAATTTTACGACTATTGGACGCAAGTATAATCTATCCTGTAAAAGAAAGTGAGTGGGTAAGTCCTTATCATTGTGTCCCGAAGAAGGGCGGTTTTACTGTTGTTCCTAATGAAAACAATGAATTGATACCCACTAGAACTATTGTTGGACATAAGATGTGCATAGATTTCAGGAAATTGAATAAAGGAGCTAGGAAAGATCATTATCCTTTGCCGTTCATAGATCAAACTTTAGAAAGGTTAGCAAACCACACTCATTTTTGCTACCTGGACGGATACTCTGGTTTTTCTCAAATAGTTGTTCATATTGATGACCAACTGAAAACAACTTTCATTAGTCCTTATGGTTTGCATGCTTACCGACATATGCTTTTGGTTTATGTAATGCTTTAGCTACTTTTCAAAGATGCATGACTGCTATTTTTGAAGATTTCATAGAACTAATAATGGAAGTATTTATGGATGACTTTTCTGTCTATGGAACTTCATTTACTAGTTGCCTGGATAATCTCAAAAGAGTTTTGAAGCGTTGCGAAGAAACAAATCTTGTTCTAAATTGGGAGAAGTGCCATTTTATGTTCAAAGAAGGTATAGTCCTTGGACATAAAGTATCAGGTAAGGGGATTGAAGTGGATAGAGCTAAGGTCGAGGCTATAGAAAGAATGCCACAACCTAGGGATATAAAAGGTATAAGAAGTTTCCTTGATCATGTGGGTTTTTATAGAAGGTTCATTAGAATTTCTCTGGAATATCTAAACCTTTGACTAACCTCATGCAAAAGGGAGTAAGATTTAATTTTGATGATAAAAGTCTTATAGCCTTTGATAAACTTAAAAATGCTTTATCCCATGATCCTATCATTAAACCTCCTATCTAGGATATGACTTTTGACTTAATATGTGAAGATAGTGATGATGTTGTAGGAGTAACTCTAGGACAACATATAGGTCGCAGATTTAATATTATACATCATGCTAGTAGAACTCTCAATAGTTCTCAAAAGAATTATCCTAAGGAAGAGAGGAAACTTTTTGCTGTATTTTTCTCTTGCGATAAATTCCGTTCTTATATGGTTGATGCAAAAGTAAGAGTTCATACGGATCGTGATGGTTTAAAAGAACTCCTTGAGAGGAAGAACCATAAGCCAAGACTGATCTGTTGGATTCTTTTACTTCAATAATTTGAGTTACAGATCATTCAGAGGCAAGAAATAAAGATGTTGGATGCGGTGTCCATAATTGCCAAGCAAGACACCAATCTTGTTGAGAGGAACTTTAGTCCTGATGATTTTCTCTTGCAAGAATTATTCAATGAACTAAGGTCAATTCCTCCAATAGAGAAGGAATCTTTGTTGTTATAGGAGCTTGTCATCCCCAAATAGGTAAACGGTAGGTTCAAGGTAAGTATTCTTACTCCAATAAGTGATTTATTTTCATGGATTTTACTTCTAAGATTTTTGCCTTTGAATTCCTTGTGTTTTTCTGAAGCTTTTGAGGGTTTTTACCAACTATACAAGCGGAACTATACGATCGGAGAGGAAGCTCCCACCATATAGTTGGTCGTTAAACCCTCTGTATCCTATTTGCGAATTTGTCTGGGTCTATACGGACGCAACTATACGACCGGAGAAAACCTTCCTGCCGTATAGTTGGTCGTTAAACCCTCTGTATCTTGTTTGTGAAATTATCTTTGATGTCGATAGCTATACGGTCGCAACTATACAACCAGAGGAGAAATTTACGGCTGTATAGTTGGTTGTTAAACTATCAGACATCTGCATTCACTTTTTCATTTTTCCGATATAAAAACTGTATTATTGGTTCCAAGTCGGTAACTTAACCGACCTGGGCTCGAGATATTTGGAAATATCTGCCCGGAACCAATTATATGGCCGAAGTTATATGGGTCGCGCCCGTATAGTTGGTTGATACATTGCAAATGTATCTATAATTTTTGATGTTCCATTCTTGGATTTATCCACTTTCTTGTGTTTTGTTCCAACTTTGGAGTACTTTTCATATGATTTCTTGGACTAACCTATTAACAAGAGCCACAGTGCCAGGTGCCTGTTTTTGCTGTTTTTGGTTCTAGGAAAGTCAGAAAATGAATATTCTCGGAATTGGACGGGACAAAAGCCAAAGTGCCTATTTTTCCGGAAGGGATCAAGTGCCAGAATACGAGACGGAGAAGGGCCAGGGGCCGGCCACACCACCTGGCGACGCGGCCAGGCTGGGCCCGCGCCAGGGGTGGTGTGGTGGCTCCTGGCACCCCCTCGGCCTCTCCTTCCGCCTATAAGATGCTCTCGGGACGAAAACCCTAAGTACCCGATCAAAAATCCACGAAAGAGTCTGCAGCCGCCGTCATCTCCATCCCTAGATCGGGAGGGATCTGAAGCTCTTCCCGGCACCCTGCCGGAGAGGGGAATTCACCCCGGAGGCCTTCTTCATCACCATGCAAGCCTCCGGTGTGATGCATGAGTAGTTCATCCATGGACTACGGATCCATGTAGTAGCTAGATGGCTGGTTTCTCCTCCTTTGTGCTTTCATGTTTAGATCTTGTGAGCTCCGTTCATGATCAAGATCATCTATTTGTAATTCATACATGTTGTGTTTGCGGGGATCCGATGGATATTGAGATGCTATTTCAGATTGATTATTGATTCTATCATATCTTTGTTATTTGAGATCTTGCATGCGTTCCGTTGTTAGTAGCTATCTTGGCCAAGTAGATGCTACCACTCCAAGAGTTAGTATTTATGCTCGATAGTGGGTTCATGCCTCTGGTAATCTGGGGAAGTGACAGAAATCTTTAAGGTACTAGATGTGCTGGTGCTACTAGGGAGAAAACAACAATCCTTTATTCATAGAACAATCGTATTGTTTTACTTTACACATAATTCATAAAGTAATAATCTGTTGCTTGCAACTTAATACTGGAGGGGGTTCGGATGATAACCTGAAGGTGGATTATTAGTCATAGATGCAGTTGGATGGCGGTCTATGTATAATGTTTTAATGCCCAATCATAGATTATCTACACCGATCCCGCCAACTGCCATGGCCACAGAGGTGGAGGAAGCCCGCCTGCGACTAGAGGAGCCGTAGCGCAGGGAGCTAGACGAGCGCGAGAAATTCCGCCTCGAGCGGGTGACGGCGCATGAGCTGTTTCTCTATCACCAACGACGCATCAGGACCCGCCTAAACTCCAACATTCAGGGCTGCGTCCTAAACTTCAAAGATTAAAGCGACCCTGCACGCGCGCCCGAGCGCGAATACTGCGAGAACACGCCACCAGGTGGCAGCAATCGACCACCACCCGGCGCACCAGCGACTGGGGCCCTACCGCCACCCATCGGTCGCGCGCCCCCACCAGACCAGCCGCGGATCATAATCTCGCCATAGGCCTGCAACGCCAAGGGGTCCCACTATACTACACTCCAATGGGCAACGTCATCGCGGCCGACGCCGCAGTCGCCCACCTTGACATTCAAGGAGAGGGCGCGCTGCAGATCCAATACGCTAATTCCCTACTCGCCAGGGCCGCCGAGCAGCAAGCCACAACAGTCGACCCACGGGGACGGATGTATTCCTGCTCATCGGCAAGTAGGGCAGCCTCAAGCGGCATTAAAACATTATACATAGACCGCCATCCAACTGCATCTATGACTAATAATCCACCTTCAGGTTATCATCCGAACCCCCTCCAGTATTAAGTTGCAAGCAACAGATTATTACTTTATGAATTACGTGTAAAGTAAAACAATACGATTGTTCTATGAACAAATGATTGTTGTTTTCTCCCTAGTAGCAACAACACATCTAGTACCTTAGAGATTTCTGTCACTTCCCCAGATTACCAGAGGCATGAACCCACTATCGAGCATAAATACTAACTCTTGGAGTTGCTAGCATCTACTTGGCCAAGATAGCTACTAACAACGGAAAGCATGCAAGATCACAAATAACAAAGACATGATAGAATCAATAATCAATCTGAAATAGCATCTCAATATCCATCGGATCCCTACAAACACAACATGCAGAATTACAAATAGATGGTCTTCATCATGAACAGAGCTCACAAGATCTAAACATGAAAGCACAAAGGAGGAGAACCAGCCATCTAGCTACTACATGGATCCGTAGTCCAAGGATGAACTACTCACGCGTCACACGGGAAGCTTGCATGGTGATGAAGAAGGCCCCGAGGGTGAATTCTCCTCTCTGGAAGGGTGCCGGGAAGAGCTTCAGATCCCTCCCGATCTAGGGATGGAGATGGCGGCGGCTAGAAACTCTTTCGTGGATTTTTGATCGGGTCCTTAGGGTTTTTGTCCCGAGGGCAATATATAGGCAGAAGGAGAGGCCGAGGGGGTGCTGGGGTCGGCCAGACCACCCCCTGGCGCGGGCCAGGCCTGGACGCGTGGCCAGGTGGTGTGGCCGGCCCCCAGCCCTTCTACGTCTCGTATTCTGGAATCTGATGACTTCCGGAAAAATAGGCACGCTGGCTTTTGTCCCGTCCAGTTCCGAGAATATTCTCTTTCTGACTTTCCTGGAACCAAAAACAACAGAAAACAGGCAGCTGGCACTGTGGCTCTTGTTAATAGGTTAGTCCAAGAAATCATATGAAAAGTACTCCAAAGTGTGGACAAAATACAAGAAAGTGGATAAAACCAAGCATGGAACATCAAAAATTATAGATACATTTGCAATGTATCAACATCCCCAAGCTTAACTCCTGCTCGTCCTCGAGTAGGTAAGTGATAAAAAGAAAGAATAATTTTTGAGGTGACATGCACCATCAAAGACTTGATCAAAGTATTTGCTAAACATTCAAAGCTGGGATCATAGTACTTGAATCATAACATGAAAGACAAAGTTCTAGCAATAAGACAAAGAAACTATGATGCAACATGAAAAGGCAAAACAAAAGATTCATGGATAACAATGCTTTGCAAGACGTTTGTTTGTTTCACATAAAGAAAACATAGCATAATAGTATTCAGCTTGTCCCTAATAGAGTAGCAAATATAAATGCATAGGACACCTTCAAAGTTCATAAGAGTGACTAGATACAAATAGTTTAAAACAAGCAATATCAAGTTATGCATCAATCAACTAGTCTTGGGACAATGCACATAGAACTAAGAATTGACACTATGCTCTCAAAGTAGGTGCATAAAGGTAGAAGGTGGAGACTCAATATAATGGTGGAAGAAAGGCCTTTATAAAAGGAAGTAGGGATTCAAGTCTCATAAAGAGCTTCCAAAAATTATGGTACTTATAGCTTTCAGCTCTCATTGCCCCTATCATAAGCATCTTGAAGGTGATTAAGGTTAAAGTGACACAACTAAGAGGATATGCTTGACAAGTTATAAACCGAAATCTCACGCCCCTTACTTACGAAGACCGATCCTCATGCTACTCAACTTTAGTCACAAGTAAACTCTTGTCATTGTAAGTACATGTGTATCATAACGAACCACCAATGGGGTACCCCTTGCACATGATACAGGAGCTATCCCATAATCAAAATGACAAGGTAAGCAGACAATGAGCATCGCAGTGATCTTTTTATTTGCTATTTGCTTAGGTTTTTATTGAGGATGCTTCATATTGTGCTCATTATGGTGATGCTGCAAGTTTCCACCATGATTAGGCATGGCTTAGGCTAGCAGCCCAGGCGTTTCTCTAACACACATATAAACTCCATGATCTTACAAGTTCCACTTTTATTTCACACCGCCGGGATCCGTAAGCAAAAGAATATGATATCAACGGGGTACAAAGTACAAGTGCAATGTTGAAAGCGTTCCCCATCATACATGGTTCTGCTAATTTCAACTTATAAAGCGCAAGCATATACGCAAAAAAGAAGGACCCAATGGTTCAAGTTTATTAGATGCAAAAAGTAAAGTGTGCCGTCAAGTTCGTGTGAGCTTTAATCACTAGTTTTCTCATAACAAGTTTAATTCGGAAGGTAAACAAAAGCATGAATATACTTGGAATAGCATAAGCTAGTAGGTAGGTATGGTGGACTCTTTGGAATAACTTGGTTTAGGGAGTTGGATGCATGAGTGGAACTCATACTTGGTTGTGGAGGCTAGCAAAAGACTGGGAGCGACAAACTAAGAGAGCAATAATGGCCATAATCATGTAGAGCGACAAAACATCATTGATCAAAGCATAAAATGATACTACAAGTTGAAAACTAAAGGATCATAAAGGCTATGGTGACTTGAGATAGTAATAACATGGTGTGAGCATGTGCCAATTCAACCCAAATAAAGCATCAATGGAGAATACCACTATACTATGCTTTAATATGCTAAAACAACGCATGATTCATCCAAGGTATATTAAGAAATCTCAATTGTTTATAAAAATTCATGCTACAACAAAGAATACTAAGCATAAAGCCAAAACAATATCCAGCATGGTATGACAGAGCATATGCCACAGTCAAAAACGAGCTCTTTTTACCTCATAAGCATGAACTTTCCTACTCTTTTCCAAACCAAACCAAACTATTTGCAAACCAATGTATGAAAGAGGGGGTCCAACCAATTTATTAAGCAAACTAAGCAAACAAAGCAAACGAAAAACCAAAATGAAAAGGAAAAAGAAGACGCTCCAAGAACAACACAACTGTGCATGAAACAATAAAAATGAAGCGTTTGGAAGAAACCTGGGATTTTTATTGATGAAGAAGGGGATGCCTTGGGCATCCAAAAGCTTTGACGCTTGTACTTATTGGATATTTCTTGGGGTGACACGCGTGGCATCACCAAGCTTGAGCTTTAGTCCATCCTTCATCACATTACTCATTCCTTCCATACACCTGGAATTTTTCCTTCATACAAAACTTCACACAATCTTTATTAGCAACATTAGTGCACTCAAGATAAATAAGTCTTAAGGTTCAGTTCTAACACCAAATAAACTTCCATTAGAACACTAGATACTGTAGCACTTCCCACAAAAAGCTCAATTCCCCAAAAGAACTCGAAAAAGAAACCAAAAAGAAACAAATGCAGAAAATGGTAGAAATCTGTCAAAACAGACTAGCAGGTAAAGACGAATTTTTTAGAAGACATTCTGTTGCTCAAATCAAAAAGTGTTGAACTAATGAAAGTTAGATAACAATCTGGGGCGAAAGCACAAAAATTCACGCCTCAAAAAGACGTACAGAGATTTTACACGACTTTTTACGGTGAAGCATAGAAATCTATTTCGGGACAGCAACTTTCCCAATCATTACTTCTCTCTCATTAGAGGTTACTCTTGGCACAAAAAGCAAATAAAAAGGATAAGGAGCGGTTATTACTGAAGTAATAACTTCCAAGACTCATCCAAAGCTTTTGGGTTATCTCCCAATAAGTACTTTTCTTTAACGCCTTTAAGTTAGGCATAAAAAGCAAGAAAGAATCAAGTGTTCTCAAATGAAGAAGCATTAAGATCAATACCAGAAATATTTTCAACAAGGCAAGGTATATCATCCAAATAAGTTCTAGAGGATCCTCTCTCAATGCTCTTAGGTTCACTATTTTCATCAAAAGAGTTTTCAGGAATAATCCAATCAAGATTCTTTTCTATGGCTTCATGTATTGCTACTAGTTTAAAGGGTATAGGTATCTTAGGTTCCTCCCCATTAGGTTCGGTTTTGTTCATATTTTCTCGTGTACCAACAACATCTAAACATGAGCCTAGCATATTGAAACGTTCAAAGACTTTCCTAGCTTCCTTGGCAACATCATAGAACTCCTTAAACAAAGTTTCTAGAATGAAATCCCTCTTTTCAGGGTCCTCAATTTCTTTAAGCTTAAGAAACATTACTTGCATTAAGGGGTTGAGGTTAACAAACCTAGCTTCTAACATGTGAATTAAAGAAGCTGCAGCAATCTCATAGTTTCGAGCAAGTTCTGCAAGGGATCTATCCTCAGTATCTTCATGCTTACTAACATGATTAAAGAATTCTTCAATATTATCTTTCCCAATTATAGAACCACTACCAATTGAAAGGTCTTTCAGGGTGAATTTGGGGATCAACATGGTGAGCTAAGGAAGAGGTGACAACTAAAGGAGACTTAATTTTTGTGTGTTTTTAATAAAGAAAGCAAACTAGAAAAACTAATTTTTTGTGTGTTTTTGATAAAGAAGCAAGCAAACAATGCAAAAAGAAACTAAGCAAAACAAACATAACAAAGTAAAGAGATTGGTTATGAGGGGCACCCCTTGTGAAGATATCCTTGACTCCCCGTCCATGTCGCCAGAAAAATGCTTGCTGGCTCGTGGTTGATGTAGAGCTCGTTGGGAACCCCAAGAGGAAGGTATGATGAGCACAACAGCAAGTTTCCCTCAGTTATGAAACCAAGGTTTAATCAAACTAGTAGGAGCAAAGAAACACCCCAAAGGTGTTGCTAGCTAAGCCTTGGCAGGGCGCACTACCGGTGCTAGTAGCAACGTGGAGACCTGCACAACACAACCACAGAACTCTGTCCCCAACTTGCGATGAGGTTGTCCATCTCACCGTGTTTTGCTGAAAACAAAGGATTAAACGTATCGAATGGAAGGAACTAATATTTTGCAGAAAGTAAACACAAAGGAGTAACAGTATGTAGATTGTATGTAAAAGAAAAGGACCGGGATCCATAGTTCACTAGAGGTGGCTCTCCTTAAGATAGATAACATGCCTGGTGAACAAATTACAGCGGGGCAATTGACAAACATCGAGAAAGAAATACATGCATATACTAATCATCTTGACTCCTTTGGAACTTGATTGGGAATTACAACATTATACATAGACCACCATCCAACTGCATCTATGACTAATAATCCACCTTCAGGTTATCATCCGAACCCCCTCCAGTATTAAGTTGCAAGCAACAGATTATTTCTTTACGAATTGCGTGTAAAGTAAACAATACGATTGTTCTATGAACAAAGGATTGTTGTTTTCTCCCTAGTAGCAACAACACATCTAGTACCTTAGAGATTTCTGTCACTTCCCCGGATTACCAGAGGCATGAACCCACTATCGAGCATAAATACTAACTCTTGGAGTTGCTAGCATCTACTTGGCCAAGATAGCTACTAACAACGGAAAGCATGCAAGATCACAAATAACAAAGACATGATAGAATCAATAATCAATCTGAAATAGCATCTCAATATCCATTGGATCCCCGTAAACACAACATGTATGATTACAAATAGATGATCCTGATCATGAACGAAGCTCACAAGAGCTAAACATGAAAGCACAAAGGAGGAGAACCAGCCATCTAGCTACTACATAGATCCGTAGTCCAAGGATGAACTACTCACGCATCACACCGGAGGCTTGCATGGTGATGAAGAAGGCCTCTAGGGTGAATTCCCCTCTCCGGCAGGGTGCCGGGAAGAGCTTCAGATCCCTCCCGATCTAGGGATGGAGATGACGGCGGCTACAGACTCTTTCGTGAATTTTTGATCGGGTCCTTAGGGTTTTCGTCCCGAGGGCAATATATAGGCGGAAGGAGAGGCCGAGGGGGTGCTGGGGTCGGCCAAACCACCCCCTGGCGTGGGCCAGGCCTGGCCGCGCGGCCAGGTGGTGTGGCTAGCCCCCAACCCTTCACCGTCTCGTATTCTGGCATCTGATGACTTCCGGAAAAATAGGCACTTTTGCTTTTGTCCCGTCCAATTCTGAGAATATTCATTTTCTGACTTTCCTGGAACCAAAAACAACAGAAAATAGGCAGCTGGCACTATGCCTCTTGTTAATAGGTTAGTCCAAGAAATCATATGAAAAGTACTCCAAAGTGTGGACAAAACACAAGAAAGTGGATAAAACCAAGCATGGAACATCAAAAATTATAGATACATTTGCAATGTATCAATACCTCATGGCGATGGGAATCGCCAGCCACACCGACCTACTAGCCGCTCGCTACCTCCCCCTGATGATGGAGGGTGTGACCCGACAATGGATAAACATGCTCCCCACCAACAACATCGACTCGTGTGAAGAGATGCGGGATGCCTTTGTCAGGCACTTCGAGGGATCCTACATCCGCGCCACAACCATCGAGGACCTGGAGTGATGCATCCAAGGACATCACGAGTCGACCCGCCACTGGATCTAGAGGTGGCAGGAACTATGGATCAATGCCTCCGGCATCCACCCGGACATGGCGATCCACTGCATCAAGAGCGCGTATCGGTATGAACCTCTGGTCGCTAAGATAAAAAGGGTCTACCGGATGCTCGACAACATCCCCGACCTCCTCGAGATCACCAAGCAGTACATGGAGGAGGACCCCAACCAGGACTCCGACGAAGAGTCAGGAGGAAGACATTGATTGAGCGGCCACGACAACGGGCGACAACACGACATGCGCTACAGCAACACCCGCCTCACCGGGAAGCGTCGCAATGACGGGCAAGTCGACTTCATCGCCAATGCCAGTTACGGCCAATGCGACCCAAAAAACTTCCGTTGCGACGGGGAAACTACCACGACAACGGAAACTACCGCGCCAACAATGCGACGAGGCCGAAATTTGACCCCGCCGCCCTGCTCAACCAGCCTTGCGTCTACCACAGCAGGGAGTGGAAACCTGCCACCCACACCACCGTGGACTTCCATTCTCTTAAAGAGATCGAAAAGGCAAGGCGAGCAAGGGAGGACCCCAACAACAATCCACTAAGGGACAGCGGCAATGCCAGCGGGTTTGGAAACACCGTCGGCTCGCTACACACCTTCACCGGGCTCAGCACCAAATGCGAGAAGAAGGTGCTCGCCCGCGCGGTCGCCGTCAATGCGGTGACCCAAGTTGAGATCCCCCGCTTCCTCAACTGGTCCGAGCAAAGCATCACCTGGAGTCACCAGGATCACACGGCCAGGATTGAGTATCCAGGGCGAGTCGCCCTGGTGGTCAGGCCCAAAGTGGCCGACTACTGGCTGCCCAAGACGCTGATGGATGGCGGAAGCTCCATCAACATCATGTACTTGGACACATTCAAGAGGCTGCACCTCCCGGAGTCAGCGATCGAGTCGACACTCACGACCTTCCACGACATCGTCCCCGGTTGGAAGGCATATCCGATCGCCAAGGTGACGCTGCCAGTCACCTTCGGCACACTAGCAAATTTCCGCACCGAGCGGATCATCTTCGAGCTAGTGAACTTCAGCAGCCCTTACCATTGCGTCCTAGGGCGCCAGGTGTTTGCCAAGTTCATGGCAAACCTGCATTATGCCTACAACATGATGAAGCTCCTAGGGCCAAGCAGCATCATCACCGGCCACGGCGACCCCAACATGGCTGTGGAATGTAAGGACAAAGGCGCCGAGCTCACCGACGCTGTCATCACCGTGGAGACCGTCCATGCGGAAGAGCTCACGAAATACGCGGGCAACATCAACAAGGACAACCCCACCATTCTGAAGAAGCCAACCGCTGCTAGCTCCATGTTTGAGGCGACCACCCACACCCACACCGTCGAGCTCATACCGGGCGACTCTAGCCAAATGGTCACCATTGGGGCGCACATGAGCCCCGCATAGGAAAGCACGCTCGTCGAGTTCCTCCATGAGAATTGTGACATATTTGCATGGAAACCATCTGACATGCCCGGTGTCCCGAGGGAACTCGCTGAGCACAAACTCAACGTCGACCCCAAAGTGCGACCAGTAAAGCAGTCGCTGCGGACCTTCAATGAAGAGCACCGCCGAGCAATAGCCGAAGAAGTACAGCGCCTGCTAGCCGCAGGCTTCATTCGGCCAATCAAGTACTCCAAGTGGCTAGCAAACCCAGTCCTAGTCCTGAAACAGAACAACACCTAGAGAATGTATATCGATTACACCAACCTCAACATCGCCTGTCCAAAGGAGGAGTTTGTCCTACTGGACATCGACCAGATCATCGATTCGACCATGGGATCGGAGCCGCTGTGCTTCCTCGACACGTATTCTGGCTACAACCAGATAAAAATGGCAGTCGAGGATGAGGAGAAGACGGCATTCATCACGCCCTTCAGCGCCTTCTACTACACGGCCATGACGTTCGGCCTCAAGAACGCCGGCGCCACCTACCAAAGGTGCATGCATGAGTGCGTCACGAGCCAAATTAGCTACAACATACATGTTTACATCAATGACATGGTGGTAAAATCCACCCGCCAGGACGACCTGCTCGCCGACCTATCCGAGACCTTTGCAAATCTGCGGAGGTACAACATCAAGATCACCACCATCTCCATCCATCCCATCTACATCTTGTCTAGATCTTGTTATTGCCATGATGTTGATTGCCATCAAGTACTATTCATCTATGATAGATTCCATTGTTATTGCCATGATGTTGATTGCCTCCATGTCCGACTAGATCTTTAATTCTTTGGGAGATGGAGAAACCCAAGTATGAGATTGAAATAAGATAAAGTTTATTATGATATTCATCGCTATGACCATGTGTTAGATTGTCTTCATCTTGATGTTGGGAGAAGTCGACTTGTCAATATTTTCCTGTTATGGGGACTCGATGGAGGGAGCTACTTGTTGGTAGATGGAGGTGTGTTAGCACTTGTAGTGACTATAAAGCTGTTGGCACTCCTTACGTATCAACTTGGGAACCGAGGAAACTCATGGAGCACTATCCATGCCATGGGATACATCCTATGGGATTAAGTCCCTTAATAGCGCAGTAATTCGATTCATGTCGATTGCTGACTGCTGTGGTTATGAGGATGATGTGAGCAGCGGTTGCTGCCTATTTTTCCATATACGGAGTTCCTCTCACACATACTCAGTTGAGAATGTTCATGATAATAATCTTTACCTTAGCTCTTTATAATGCTAGAGGTGTATCTGCTACTCCCTAAGAACGCCTTTCCCCTATTGCAGTTCCAATCTCTCTTACATACGCGATACTTATTTTCTGTGTTTAGTTGTTTTACTTTACTTGTTATTGCTCTTATACCAAAAACCCAAAAATACCTTTTTACGCAACACTCACATTTTATCTTGTCACTTAGAACTTTATTTAGCATTTCTATTGTAGTATTTAATCCAAGTGTTATTAGAGTTCAGTCTCCTGCTCCCTATGGGATTGATATCTTTATTTCGAAACTAGCTAAAAACGATCTGTGCACTTGCAATCATCAGCTACTATCTCGAGAAGGAGCCGAACCCGACTATTCTCCTTGCTTAATTTTAGGGTCCTTTGTGCTAAATGTATGGACCTCGATGTAATTTTTCCTTTTTAGGTCCTTGATGTAAAATGTACTTCCACACCCGTGTAAAATTCTAACCTAAAAGTGTAAGTGGTGAAATTTTCACAATGTTTTAGCTTACTTGTCAACGAGTATGATCATTATTGGATTTCAAGACGAACGACCAAGGTCAAGGCCATATCTACATCATACTTTATGCTGATGATCCCATATTCAAGAATTTGCATACCGACAATTCAAACAAAATCAAAAATGAAGTAGTATGAAGAGTGTGACTCGATCAGCTACTCTCTTGAGAAGGAGCCGAACCCGACTGTTTTGCTTGCTTAATTTTAGGGTCCTTTCTGCTAAATGTATGGACCTCGCTATAATTTTCCCCCTTTTTAGATCCTTGTTGTAAAATGTACGCCCACCGACCGTGTAAAATTCTAACCTAAAAGTAAGTGGTGAAATTTAAATGAATTTCGGCTTATAGTTGTCAATGAGAATGAACATTCTTTGATTTCAAGCCGAACGACCCCAAGGTCAAGGCCATATCTCTACATCATAGTTTATTGTGATGATCGAGTATCCAAGAATTTGCATGGTGACAGATTTGGCCATATTGTGAAAACAATCAAAGAGAAAGTAGTATGAAGAGTATGGCTCGATCAGCTGCTCTCTCGAGAAGGAGCCGAACCCGACTGTTTTCTTTGCTCAAATTTAGGGTCCTTTGTGCTAAATGTATGTACCTCAATGCAATTTTCCCTTTTTTATGTCCTTGATGTAGAATTTTCTCCCACAGACCGTGTAAAATGCTAACCTAGAAGTAAGTGGTGAAATTTCAATGAATTTAAGCATAGTTGTCAATGAGTATGAAAAATTCTTGGATTTCAAGGCGAACGACCACAAGGTCAAGGCCATATCTCTATGTCATACTTTATGCTCATGATCCCATATCCAAGAATTTGCATGGCGACAGATTCGGCCATATTTGAAAACAATCGAAGAGGAAGTAGTATGAAGAGTACGGCTCGATTAGCTCCTCTCTCCAGAAGGAGCTGAACCCAATTGTTTTCTTTGCTCAATTTTGGGTTTTTTGTGCTAAATGTATGGATCTCGATGTAATTTTCCCTTTTTAGGTCCTTGATGTAGAATGTACTCCCATCGATCGTGTAAAATGCTAACCTAAAAGTAAGTGGTGAAATTTCAACAAATTTAAGCATAGTTGTCAACGAGTATGAACAAATCTTGGATTTCAAGACAAACAACCACAAGGTCAAGGTGATATCTCTACATCATACTTTATGTTGATGATCCCATATTCAAGAATTTGCATGGCGATAGATTTGGCCATATTTTGAAAACAATTGAAGAGGAAGTAGTATGAAGAGTATGGCTCGATTAGGTGCTCTCTCGAGAAGGAGCCGAACCCGACTATTTTCTTTGCTCAATTTTAGGGTCCTTTGTGCTAAATGTATGGACCTAGATGTAATTTTCCATTTTTTATGTCCTTTATGTAGAATGTACTTTATGCTTATGGTCCCATATCCAAGAATTTCCATGCCGACAAATTTGTCCATCTTTTGAAAACAATCGAAGATATTAAAAACAAAAAATAATCAATTTCAATTTTCCAAGTGACAGGAATTTATCTTCTGAAGAGCAAGTAAGAAGAATTTATTTCCTTTTTCTGTTAAAAAATAAAGAGCGAGAAGAGACTATATGAGCACAGAGGAGGCAACGAGAGAGCTGCAAAGAGGAGGATTTGAAGGTGGTGCGATGTCAGAGCAAAGCTGGGATGGGTTCTGGCACGAGGTACAGGGTATAGTGAGTAGAGTAAATTTCAGGACCACAATATATATACATGCAAAACAAATTGTGTTTTCTCTCTCCATCACTCCCTCATCACCACCCCACACCCCGGCCGACTGATATCTCCCTCGTCCACAACGTGGCGCTGCGCACGCGCGTGGACCGACGACCTGCCTTGTGTCAGTGGCTCCGTGTCTGTGTCTGGCGTGTTCGTCAGCTACATTGGTGGGAATCATTTTTGTCCTTGGCGGCAAAAAGTATTACTACTACAATAGAGTAGCAATTCAAACCTTCCCGGTTTCGAAATTTTCACTTCCTTCACAAACATCCGGGGGAAGGATATTCAAAAGATCACCATTCATAGTACTAGTAGTACAAGTACGAGTACTACTTAAGTGCTGGACAAGGGATTGGTTGATATGGCCAGCCAAAAAAACAAAAACATTCCATCGCATTGGATGCTCACCATTATGATCTCGCCAGCCTTCCTACTCCGCACTACTCCACCTCCATACCCTATGAAGAGGAAGCACCAAGCACACCCACAACAAGCTAGTTCGAAAGTGAGGAGCGGTCCTTTTTTTCCCGTGAAGTAAGTAGTACTCCCTCCTTCCCAAATTAGGACGCGTATTACTTCTGGTCAGAGTCAAATTTAATAAACTTTGACTAAGTGTACGACATCAACTCAATGTTATTAGAATTATCATGAACTATATTTTCATATTATATGCATTCATCATTAGAAAAGTCAGTATGTTTTTACATATAGTTGGTCGAACTTTATAAAGACTGACTTTGACCAAACCTAATATGCGTCCTAATTATGGAAATAGGAAGTAGTATGAAGAGTATGGCTCGATCAGCTGCTCTCTCTCGAGGAGCCGTACCCGACTGTTTTCCTTGCTTGGTTTTAGGGTCCTTTGTGCTAAATGTATGGACCTCGATGTAATTTTCCCCTTTTTAGGTCCTTGATGTAAAATTTAGTCCCACCATCCGTGTAAATTCTAACCAAAAAGGGTAAGTGGTGAAATTTAAACGAATTTATGCTTACTTGTCAACGATTATGAACATTCTTGGATTCAAGCCGAATAACCAAGGTCAAGGCCATATCAACATCATACTTTATGCTGATGGCCCCATTTGAGAGAATTTGCATGGCAACAAATTTGGCCATATTTTGAAAACAATCAAAGAGGAAGTAGTATGAAGAGTTTGGCTCAGATCAGCTGATCTCTCGAGAAGGAGCCGAACCGGAAAGTTTTCCTTTTAGGGCCCTTTGGGCTAAATGTATGGACCTCTAGGTAAATTTCCCTTTTTACGTCATTGATGTAAAATATGCTCCCTCCGACCGTGTAAAATGCCAACCTAAAAGTAAGTGGTGAAATTTAAACGAATTTAAGCTTAGCTGTCAACGAGTATGAAATTTCTTGGATTTCAAGCCGAATGACCACAAGGTCAAGGCCATATCTCTACATCATACTTTATGCTGATGATCCCATATCCAAGAATTTGCATGGTGACAGATTTGGCCAAATTTTGAAAACAATCAAAGAGGAAGTAGTATGGCTCGATCAGCTACTCTCTCGAGAAGGAGCTGTACCCGACTATTTTCTTTGCTCAATTTTAGGGTCCTCTGTGCTAAATGTATGGACCTCGATGTAATTTTCCCTTTTTTAGGTCCTTGGTGTAAAATATACTCCCACCATCTGTGTAAAATTCTAACCAAAAAGTGTAAGTGGTGAAATTTAAACGAATTTAAGCTTACTTGTCAGTGAGTATGGACATTCTTGGATTTCAAGCCGAATGACCAAGGTCAAGGCCATATCAACATCATACTTTATGATGATGACCGCATATCAGAGAATTTGCATGGCAACATATTTGTCCATATTTTGAAAACAATCAAAGAGGAAGTAGTATGAAGAGTTTGTCTTAGATCTGTTAATCTCTCGAGAAGGAGTCGAACCAGAAAGTTTTCCTTTTAGGATCCTTTGTGCTAAATGTACATGAATGTAATTTTCCCTTTCTTAGGTCCTTGATGTAAAATATGCTCCCACCGACCATGTAAAATGCTAACCTTAAAGTAAATGGTGAAATTTAAATGAATTTAAGCTTAGTTGTCAACGAGTATGAACTTTCTTAGATTTCAAGCCGAACGACCACAAGGTCAAGGCCATATCTCTACATCATACTTTATGCTAATGATCCCATATCCAAGAATTTGCATGGCGAAAGATTTGACCATATTTTGAAAACAATCGAAGAGGAATTAGTATGAAACGTATGGCTCGATCAGCTGCTCTCTTGAGAAGGAGCCGGACCCGACTATTTTCTTTGCTCAATTTTAGGGTCCTTTGTGCTGAATCTATGGACCTCGATGTAATTTCCCCTTTTTAGGTCTTTGATGTAAAATGTACTCCCACCGACCGTGTAAAATGCTAACCAAAAAGTGTAAGTGGTGAAATTTAAACGAATTTAAGCTTAGTGTCAATGAGTTTGGGCATTCTTGGATTTCAAGCCGAACGATCAGAATGTCAAGGCCATATCTCTACATCATACTCCCTCCGTTCAAAAATAACTGATTTGAGTTTGTCTAGATATGAATGTATCAATACACTAAAACGTGTCTAGATACATTCGAATTTAGACAAACCTAAGTCAGTTATTTTTGGACGAAGGGAGTACTTTATGCTGATGATCAATCCCATATCCAAGAATTTGCATGGCGATAGATTTGGCCATATTTTGAAAACAATCGAAGAGGACGTAGTATTAAACGTATGGCTCGGTCAGCTGCTCTCTCGAGAAGGAGCCGAACACGACAATTTTCCTCGCACAATTTTAGTTTCCTTTGTGCTAAATGTATGGACCTCAATATAATTTTCCCTTTTTTAGGTCCTTGATGTAAAATGTACTCCCACCATCCGTGTAAAATTCTAACCTAAAAGTAAGTGGTGAAATTGAAACGAATTTAAGCATAGTTGTCAACGAGTACGAAATATTCTTGGATTTCAAGACGAACGACCAAGTTCAAGGCCATATCTACATCATACTTTATGCTTATTATCCTATATCCAAGAATTTGCATGCCGACAAATTTGGCCATCTTCTGAAAATAATCAAAGATATTAAAAACAAAAAATAATCAATTTCAATTTTTCAAGTGATAGGAATTTATTTTCTGAAAAGCAACTAAGAAGAATTTATTTCCATTTTGATCCTTGGTGGAAAAAAGTATTACTACTACTCCCTCCGACCCAAATTAATTGACTTGTATTTATCAGATTCGAATCCATCAAGCACTAGAACATGTCTAGATACATCCAAATCTAGACAAATTCACGTCAAGTAATTTGAGGGAGTACAATAGAGTAACAATTCAAACTTTCTAGGTTTCGAAATTTTCACTTCCTTCACAAACATCAGGGGGGAAGGATATTCAATAGATCGCCATTCACAGTACTACTAGCACTACAAGGTATAGTTAGTAGTACCAAAAGAAAGTTTTTTTGACGATAGTACCAAAAGAAACTTCATTCAACCATTAACATAACAACACGAATTTACATATATAGGACTCGTTGCTGAACTAGTGCAGGTACGACGCCTCCTAGCACCTAGTCCACACCGTCAGCGGTAGCTCGTGACATCGGCACCAACGCCAGCTCTAGCAACACAGCTGACTCCTGACTCATCATCGCCTCTGGATAAAGCGGCGGTACCTCCTGAGCCATTGACGACACCTCTAGATAAGGCGGTGGTACCTCCTAAGCCATAGGCAGCACCTCCAGAGCCATCAGCGTCACCTTCGGAGCCATCGGCAGCTCCAGGAGGACACTGTGCATGAAGTTGCCATTGTGGGAGAACCGGTCCCAATAGTTGGTGAAAATGTTGGCGCTGCTGAACACCACCATATCACAGACGCAATGGAAGGCCTGGCCGTAGAGGAGACGGGCGTCCTTGAAGTTGACGAACTTGACCTTCAACATCCCGTTCGAATTGTAATGGAGGCGGTACATACGGTACTTGCGGTGACCATACCCAGCGTCAAGGAAGGCGCACGCCAGCTGCCACGGTGTGCTCCGCGTGAAGGAAATATGCCCTGAGAGGCAATAATAAAGTTGTTATTATGTATTCCTTATATATGATAGATTTTTATTTTACATGCTAGAATTGTATTGATCGGAAACATCAATACATGTGTGTTTAATAAACAAAAAGGGTTCCTAGTTATGCCTCTCTTATTGACTAGCTTGTTGATTAACAAGATGATTAAGGTTTCCTGATCATGGACATTAGATGTTCTTAATAACAAGGTCACACCATTGGTGGAATGATGTGATGAACATTCATCCGAAGTATAGCATTACGATCAAATTATTATGTTTATATTGCTATAACATCATACGAAGTAATCTTTATCCTTAGACCATGAGATCATGTTAATTGCTAACACCGGAAGAGTATCTTGATAACATCAAACGTCACACCGTAACAGGGTGACTATAAACATGGGTTCAGTACTACGAAGGTGTTATGTTGAGGCTCATGGATCAAGAGTGGAATTTGTCAATCCCGATTACGGATAGATCTACTCTGGGCCCTCTCGGCGATATCACATTAAGATAGCTTGCAAGCAAGTGATGTGATCACTAGAATGTTATATCACGGGAACGAGAAAAGAGTGCATGTCGGAAACGAGATCAAACTAGGTATGGAGATACTGATGATCGAATCTCGGACATGTAATATATCAAGGGACAAAGGGATTTAGCTACAAGCATTAAAGGTTCTCACGATCACAGAAGTCATCGTTCAATATGTAGGAGTCAGTACGGATCTACAGGTCCCGCTGCTGATTATTGATCGGAGAAGGGTCTCGATCATGTCTGCATTATTCGCGAACCGTAGGGTGGCACACTTAAGAGTTACCGAACACCATTTTGGAGCACATATGTTTCAGACGAAAGAATTGCAAAGTGCAGGAATTGTTTCAATAGAAACCGGAAATTGTTTCGAGTGAAATTGCAGAAAGTGGTTCTGCATGTGATATTGAAATATTGCAAGGGGCCATATGTGAATGTTTGTTAATTAAAGTAATTAACAAAATTCTGAATAAATTTAATAAAAAGAGTTTTATTAAATGAGAGAGCATTAAATTTGGAGAAATTTAATGCATTTAAAGTGGAGACTTTAAAAGGGAATGTGAAGAGGCATTTTAATGTGGAGGGGTTACCACCACATGAATGGGGGAGGTGAGGGGTCACCCCCCATGCGCCGGCCATGGAGAGAGGGGGCACCCCCTCCTCCTATAAAAGGCCACCCATTCCCTCCTTCATCCTCACACCTCCTTGTGAAGGATCTCTCTCCCCCTCTAGAATTATTCCCCCATGGTCTCGGATTAGCGAGATACATGTTCCCAGTGGCATTTCGTCTGGAAGGAGTTGCTGCTTCTGCTGGATCGCTGGAGCGAGGAGGTGGAGGTTGTCCGGTGGCTTGAACGTGTGTGCGAGTGCGGATGCGCTGCTGAGTTGCGGCGCTCGGACTTCCTCACGATCTTGAGATCGGCAAGTGTATGACTACATCAACCACGAGTTCCTACTCATTAACAAAACTCGTTGTCTTCGAGGGTAAGTTCTCGTTGGATGTATGTCCACCCGTTGCTTTGTACCTAGTAGATAGATCTTGGCGTGTAGTTCACACCGTAGGAATTTTTTTGTTTTCTATGCTGCGGACCCAACAGTGGTATCAGAGCCTGATCTATGCGTAGGTGCTTTGCACGGGTAGTACACATATGTTTATATGTGGGCGATGATGATCATGTTATTGCATCTTCTATGTATTTGGGATATTGCTGGCATAGTGGGATAAAGCGGCCCGGACCAACCTTACATGTCATCATAGATGAGACCGGTTCCACGACTGACATGCAACTTGTTTTGCATAAGTGGCTGGCGGGTGTCTGTCTCTCCTACTATAAATAATATCTGATTTACAACGAGTTGCTAATAACTTAGTTATCCTCGTTATGGTTCATGTTCGTAGGTGAGAACGGTTCTATCTCTGAAAGCCCTAAGCCACGTAAAACTTGCAATTGATAAATTAGAGGCGTCTAGTTTAGATCGTTGCTGGGCTAGTGTATTGATATGGTATTGTTGTAAGTAGATGTATGGTAGATACTCTTACAACACACTCAACATGTAAGTTCCATATACCTTGGCCTTACACACAAAGGAATGATAGAGATCATACCACGATGCAAGTGATAGAGATCAAATGCATGGACCATATCATCTCACTTTACACATTAGATGTTACCATCTTATACTGCTAGTTTGGCGCTTTTGGTAGCATTATAAGATGATCCCTCATTTAGATATCAAGATAAAAATATGTTCTTCCTTAAGTATGCACCGTTATGTGGATTGTGTTTCGAGACATCACGTGATGATCGGGTGTACTCGAATCTACGCTTTCATAGGAACGGGTGTAAGACAGTTTTACACACGCGAATACTAAGGTTCTTACTTGGCGATCCTAGCATGTATAGACATGGCCTCGGAACACGGACCGAAAGGTTCAGCATGAGTCATATGGTAGATATGATGCCCATATATATGCTCGCCTTTGAAGCTACATGAACTCACGTGATGATCGGACTTGGTGTAGTGGATTTGGTTCATGTAATCACCAAAACGACACGAGGGATGTCGTTTTTGAGTGGGAGTTCATTAGTAATTTGGATTAGTTGAACTCAATCTATCACAAACTTAGTATAAATAAACTTTACAAATTCTGTTGCAGATGGCACCACCTGCTTTTAATTTCAATGTGTTCATGGAGAAAGAGAAACTTGCCATGAATGGTAGCAACTTCACCAACTGGGCTATGAATTTGAGGATTGTCCTCACTGCTGCACAAAAGCAATATGTGCTAGATGCACCGCTAGGCCCTCCACCAGCTCCTGATACCCCTGACGAGGAAAAGAATGTCTATGTGACTCATCAGGAGGACCACAACTTAGTTCATAGCGGCATACTGTATGCGCTAGAGCCAGAACTTCGAAAGCGTTTCGAAAATGGCAATGCCTTTGATACCATGGGAGAATTGAAAATGATTTTCGATACCCATGCTGCTGTAGAGAGTTATAATGCTACAGAAAAGTTCTTTAGCTGCATGATGGAGGAAAACAGCTCCGTTAGTGAGCACGTACTCAAAATGTCTGGGTACGCCGATAAGCTTGTGTCCTTGGGAATAACGATTCCCATTGACTTAGGCATACATCGTGTTCTCCAATCTCTGCCACCTAGCTACAAGAGCTTCGTGATGAACTATAATACGCAGGGCATGGAGAAGACTCTTCCTGAGCTTCTGTCAATGCTTAAGACTGCAGAAGTGGAGATTAGGAAAGAACATCAAGTGTTCATGATCAATAGGACCACCAGTTTCAAGAAAGACAAGAAAGGCAAGCACAGGGGAAAGAAGGGTGGCAAGTCTGTTGCCACGCCTGAAAAGAAACCCCGCTGGTCCTAAGTCTGACACCGAGTGCTACTAATGTATGGGGACTGGCCATTAGAAGCGCAACTGCCCCAAGTATTTGGCGGACAAGAAGTCCGGCAAGGCAAAAAAAGGTATATGTGATATACATGTTATTGATGTGTACTTGACTAGTACTCGCAGTAGCACCTAGGCATTTTATACGGGATCGGTTGCTAATATATGTAACTCGGTTCAGGGGCTACGGAACAAGCGACAACTAACAAGGGATGAGGTCAGTATGCGGGTCGGCAATGGATCAAAAGTTGATGTGATCGCCGTTGGGACACTACCTCTCCATTTGCCATCGGGATTAGTTATAAACCTAAATAATTGTTATTTGGTGCCTGCACTGAGCATGAACATTGTATATGGATCGTGTTTGATGCAAAGTGGTCATTCCTTTAAATCTGAAAACAATGGTTGTTCGATTTATAAGAATGATATCTTTTATGGTCATGCACCTATGTTGAATGGTTTATTTCTGATAGATCTCGATAGTAATATTACGCACATTCATAATGTTGATGCTAAAAAGATTAAACTTCATAATGATATATCTGCATACATGTGGCACTGCCGTCTAGGTCATATTGGCGTTAAACGCATGAAGAAACTCCATTCTGATGGACTTTTGGAATCACTTGATTTTGAATCATTTGATACATGTGAGCCATGCCTTATGGGCAAGATGACTAGAACGCCGTTTTCCGGTTCAATGGAACAGGCGAAAGATCTATTGGAAATCATACATACTGATGTGTGTGTACCAATGAGTGTGTCGGCGCGAGGTGGATATCGTTATTTTTTTACTTTCACGGATGATTTAAGTAGATACGGGTATATCTATATGATGAAACACAAGTCTAAAACTTTTGAAAACTTCAAGGAATTTCAGAATGAAGTGGAAAATCATCGTAATAGAAAGATCAAATTTCTACGGTCTGACCGTGGAGGAGAGTATCTAAGTTACGAGTTTAGCACACACATGAAAGAGTGTGGAATAGTTTCACAACTCACGCCTGCCGGAACACCACAACGTAATGGTGTGTCGAAACGTCATAATCATACCTTATTGGATATGGTTCGATCTATGATGTCTCTGACTGACTTGCCACTGTCATTTTGGGGTTATGCACTGGAAACAACTGCATTCACTTTAAATCGGGCACCATCTAAATCTGTTGAAACAACACCGTATGAATTATGGTTTGGAAACAAACATAAGCTGTCATTTCTTAAAGTTTGGGGATGCGATGTTTATGTGAAGAAACTTCAACCGGATAAACTCGAACCCAAAGCGGAAAAATGCGTCTTCATAAGATACCCTAAGGAAACAATTAGGTATACCTTCTATCACAGATTCGAGGGCAAGGTTTTTGTTGCCAAGAATGGATCCTTTCTTGAGAAGGAGTTTCTCGCGAAAGGTGTGAGTACTCGGAAGGTAGAACTCGAAGAGGTTATTGAACCTTCTATTCATGGAATGGCAAGTGGCGCAGCACCGGAAGTTGGTTCGGAGTTGACTTCACCTGATGAAGAGAGAGCTAATGATAATGGTCATGAAACTCCGAAAGAGGACACTACCAAACCTCGCAGGTCAAGCAGGACACGTGCAGCTCCTGAACTGTACGGCAATCCTGTTATGAATTTCATGGTTGATGAAATGGATGACCCTGCGACGTATGAAGAAGCGATGATGAGCCCGGATTCCAACAAATGGCTAGAAGCCATGAAATCCGAGATGGAATCCATGTACGAGAACCAAGTTTGGAACTTGGTGGACTTACCTCACTATCGAAAGGCCGTTGAGAATAAATGGATTTTCAAAAGAAAACCTGATGCTGATGGTAATGTGACCATCTATAAGGCTCGACTTGTCGCAAAGGGGTTTCGACAAATTCAAGGAGTTGATTACGATGAGACATTCTCTCCCATAGCGATGCTTAAGTCGGTTAGGATTATGTTAGCAATTGCTGCATATTTCGATTATGAAATATGGCAGATGGATGTCAAAACTTCATTCGTCAATGGTAATATTGAAGAAGAGTTGTATATGATACAACCTAAGGGTTTTATCGATCCTAAGGATGCTAATAAGGTATGCAAACTTCAGCGATCCATCTATGGACTGAAGCAAGCATCTCGGAGTTGGAATCTCCGCTTTGATGAGGTGATCAAAGAGTTTGGATTTGTCCAAACTTATGGAGAGGCTTCTATTTAAAAGAAAGTGAGTGGGAGCAATGTGGAATTTCTGATATTATATGTGGATGACATATTATTGATTGGAAATGATATAGATCTTTTAAACAGTGTTAAAAGTTATCTAAACAGCAAATTTTCGATGAAAGACCTTGGTGAAGCGTCATATATATTAGGCATTAAAATCTATAGAGATAGATCAAGGTGCCTAATTGGGATATCACAGAGTACATACCTTGATAAGATATTAAAGAAGTTTAATATGGACGAAAGTAAGAAGGGGTTCTTACCTATGTTGCAAGGCAAGACATTGAGTAAGACTCAAAGTCCGACTACGACGGAAGAAAGAGAGATGATGGATAAGATCCCCTATGCCTCAGCCATAGGCTCTATTATGTATGCCATGCTATGTACAAGACCGGATGTGGCACATGCTATTAGTTTGACTAGTAGGTACCAATCTGATCCAGGTTCAGAACACTGGATAGCGGTAAAGAACATCCTCAAGTACTTGAGAAGAACTAAGGATATGCTTCTTATATACGGAGGTGAAGAAGAGCTAGTCGCTAAGTGTTATGTCGATGCTAGCTTTGACACCGATCCGGATGACTCTAAGTCTCAATCTGGATACGTATTTCTGTTGAACGGAGCAACAGTTAGTTGGAGGAGTTCCAAACAACTTGTGGTGGCTGGATCAACGACGGAGGCGGAATATGTTGCTTCTTCAGAAGCAGCGCAGGAAGCGGTTTGGATGAAAGAGTTCATTACGGAACTAGGTGTGGTTCCCAGTGCGTTGGACCCAATGGTGATCTATTGTGACAACAATGGTGATCTATTGTGACAACAATGGAGCCATAGCCAACGCAAAGGAACCGAGGTCTCACAAGAATTCCAAGCATATTAAGCGCCGGTTTCACTCCATCCGCGAGCATGTCAAGGATGGAGATATAAAGATTTGTAAAGTACACACGGACCTAAATGTAGCAGATCCGTTGACTAAAGTTCTCCCTAGGGCAAAAGATGATCAACACCAGAACTCCATGGGTGTTAGATTTATCACTATGTGAACTAGATTATTGTCTCTAGTGCAAGTGGGAGACTGGAGGAAATATGCCCTAAGAGGCAATAATAAAGTTGTTATTATGTATTCCTTATATATGATAGATGTTTATTTTACATGCTAGAATTGTATTGATCGGAAACATCAATACATGTGTGTTTAATAAACAAAAACGGTTCCTAGTTATGCCTCTCTTATAGACTAGCTTGTTGATTAACAAGATGATCAAGGTTTCCTGATCATGGACATTGGATGTTGTTAATAACAAGGTCACACCATTGGTGGAATGATGTGATGAACATTCATCCGAATTATAGCATTACGATCAAGTCATTATGTTTATATTGCTATAACATCATACGAAGTAATCTTTATCCTTAGACCATGAGATCATGTTAATTGCTAACACCGGAAGAGTATATTGATAACATCAAATGTCACACCGTAACAGGGTGACTATAAACATGGGTTCAGTACTACGAAGGTGTTATGTTGAGGCTCATGGATCAAGAGTGGAATTTGTCAATCCCGATGACGGATAGATATACTCTGGGCCCTCTCGGCGATATAACATTGAGATAGCTTGCAAGCAAGTGATGTGATCACTAGAATGTTATATCACGGGAACGAGAAAAGAGTGCATGTCAGAAACGAGATCAAACTAGGTATGGAGATACCGATGATCGAATCTCGGACATGTAATATATCGAGGGACAAAGGGATTTAGTTACAAGCGTTAAAGGTTCTCACGATCACAGAAGTCATCGTTGAATGTGTAGGAGTCAGTACGGATCTCCAGGTCCCGCTGCTGATTATTGATCGGAGAAGGGTCTCAATCATGCCTGCATTATTCGCGAACCGTAGGGTGGCACACTTAAGAGTTACCGGACACCATTTTGGAGCACATATGTTTCAGACGAAAGAATTGCAAAGCGCAGGAATTGTTTCAATAGAAACCAGAAATTGTTTCGGTGAAATTGCAGAAAGTGGTTCTGCATGTGATATTGAAATATTGCAAGGGGCTATATGTGAATGTTTGTTAATTAAAGTAATTCACAAAATTCTGAATAAATTTAATAAAAAGAGTTTTATTAAATGAGAGAGCATTAAATTTGGAGAAATTTAATGCATTTAAAGTGGAGACTTTAAAAGGGAATGTTAAGAGGTATTTTAATGTGGAGGGGTTACCACCATATGAATGGGGGAGGTGAGGGGCACCCCCCCATGTGCTGGCCATGGAGAGAGGGGGCACCCCCCTCCTCCTATAAAAGGCCACCCATTCCCTCCTTCATCCTCACACCTCCTTGTGAAGGATCTCTCTCCCCCTCTAGAATTATTCCCCCATGGTCTCGGATTAGCGAGATACATGTTCCCGGTGGAATTTCGTCTGGAAGGAGTTGCTGCTTCCGCTGGATCGCTGGAGCGAGGAGGTGGAGGTTGTCCGGTGGCTTGCGTGTGTGCGAGTGCGGATGCGCTGCTGAGTTGCGGCGCTCGGACTTCCTCACGATCTTGAGATCGGCAAGTGTACGGCTACATCAACCACGAGTTCCTACTCGTTAACAAAACTCGTTGTCTTCGAGGGTAAGTTCTCGTTGGATGTATGTCCGCCCGTTGCTTTGTACCTAGTAGATAGATCTTGGCGTGTAGTTCACACGTAGGAAATTTTTTGTTTACTATGCTGCGGACCCAACACCACGGGGAGAAGGCCCAAATGCGCAGGGCATTGTCCTCCTGTGTGGCGATGTCGGGGTCTTTGCGCTCTAGTATGGCAGGCGGCAGCTGGAAGGTGTCCATGGATGATAGACAAGGACGGAGATGGTTGCTGGAAGCGGGGGATTAGAGATGGTTTGGTGCGGGGAAGGGGAGAGGATAAATAGGAAGGAGATGATCCAAGATTAATGTGGCAGATTACCAAAGCGAGTGGATAATAAATGTCGCTGATGAAGCCGATGCGTGTGGCAAATATCGATGATGATGACTAGGATAAGCGATTGGACAGAACGCTGACTCTGTCCTGCACTCGATGCCCCAGTCATAATTTTGTTGTGCGTCCAAGGCGACCGCGAACTCCCCAATCTGTGGGCCCTACGTGGATGACTGAGTTGATGGGTGAAAACAAATTAACAAACTGAGCTCTTTCCTACTCCCTCCGGTCCTATTTTTACTTTATTACTCAATATATTCCATTTCTCACCCCGCACTAAGGAAGCATGGCTACATACATGGACCCGACACCCCTATAAATTAGATTTATTCTACTCTGCCCATTTCCACATTGCCCAATCCGTCCACTATCATCCAGAAAACACACTCATCCTCTCGCCGCCGCCTCCTCTCACCACCAACGTCATCTCTAGTGCTACGCAGATCAAACTTCCTGTCATTGCTACGCGGATTGCGATCCAGAACAACGAGGTACAATCTTCATCTCTCCCTTGTAGAAAACATTCGTAGTGTCTCTTTTTGTACTGATTCACTATCTGTCTCTAAACCGATTTTTTTCGGATCTCTTTCATTCCGCTCTATTTTGTTCCACATAGTTTAAATCTGCATAAATGCGAATATATTGAGATTGATGTACTTTTTCAAAGTGAAACCTTGGAGAAACATGTTGCTTGTTGCTGGGGATAGCATTTTGTCACTTGAATTGGTTATAATTCCATGCATTTTAGTTCTATAATAAGTATCTTGCAATGCCATTTATAGGTTCCAATTCCAAGCAAGGTAGAAAATCATAGACAGTTTGAGCGATGATGAGATCTGCTACACTAACTGTTGTGTAACTGACAGTGACGAGGAAGAAATTGTGGCTATATGGGGTAAAGTTTTACTTGGATTGTGAAAATCGAATTAGACTATGCAAAAATATACTACTCTCTAAGATTTATTATTCTTTCATGTAGGTCCTTCTGATGAACGAAAAGATTGGTTCGAAAGGTACATCGTTTACGGCAATAATGTGGGTTTATCATACATAAGGTGGGATTTTCTCGAGAATAAAGTCTCCCAGATCAAACCTGGCATACCTTTCTATGTCTGCGAGCTCACCTCTTCTTTACTCGGCAAAGGAGGGGGTAGGATGGTAAGAAATTTTAGTTTTTTTTCTCAAAAAGGTATGAAATTTTAGTATCTGATTCAAAAGATTTGACTACTCCCAAGATGGTTGTTACATTTGTTGGATTGATTCCCATAGGAATTATTCCTAAGTATTCCTTTGCACTAGATTTTGTAGGAAATCAAACATCCACTCACACCTCTTTTTCAGAATCCTGTGTTTGTCCTACTATGATAGAGTTAAACAAACTTTGGTTCACATGGAATTCCCGTAGGATTGGAGTGGGCATGAAATTGCAACCCTACATTTATTTTTCTATCTTACCAATCAAGCAGGCATATATTTTACTACTATTTCACTAGTCAACAAGTCGTAAACTTCTGATTGTTGTTTTCTTCTAGTTTCAGTGCTTCTCACTGGATTACAGTCAGAATGTCTTGAAGAATCATCTGCGTGAAGAAAGAAATCTGCGTTTGACCAATGAGTTGTACAAAGGTTATCCTGAAATCATGATTGCCATGGGCAATGATGGGCATGCGGTGATAACTACTGGTATGAGCTGATGAAATGTTGTCAGGGACGTGGAGCTCTTAGAACATGAAATGGCTATCTTTTGGTTCAAGGAACACGCACATGGACTTCGTCTCAACGTGTTCAACGGTATCCCGCTTCATTGGAAGTTGATATGAATACCATCGAACTTGTATTCAATCCTTAAGGAGGCATTTGAGGAAGCAAGAAGGATCCTGACAAGCTACTATACTTATACTACTAACCACTATTGCTCCTGGATGGAACTATGGAACTTATAGCAACTAGTACTAGTATTACTCAAGTATTAATCCTGTTTGTATTATTAGTACTCAGCTTTTGGTGCCTAGTCGCTCTCGTACTGCTGGCAAGGCGAGCAAGGGCTCCTTCGACTACAAATATTTTTCCTTGTTTAAAAAAAGGCTCTTCTACCAAAAATTATGTCTCGTCACTGCCTTTCGTGAGAGAAAAGGCTCCTGGATGAAGGAGAATCATCCTTCCTCTCTTCTCCTCAATGCGGCATTGACTGCTATCCTCTAGTCATGCATCTATCCCTGTCACTTGTTCAGGTGGGAAGCATCACAACATCCAGCTCTTCATGCCCATGTAAGCTTCCGCGCAATGGAGTACAACCATGCATGCACAGTAGTGCAGAGAAAGTTGGGGCCCGTGATGGTCCAGCCCAACTTTCCTTCCGTTTGCCTCGTGCTTCTACCCAAAAATGAGCTATGGCTGGATGTTTTCTTTCTCTTCCATATTAGGATGCTCATAGTGCTAAATAACTTAGGCTAGTAAAACTTTCACATGTTACTACCGTACCTTCAAAGTGTATTAGGTAATAACATGTGTCTAGTGTCATGCAAGACCTAATTAATTAGGCCTACTTTCACATGTTACTACATGTAATTTTATTCCTGCATTTCTCCTATTCCTATGTTTAACAAATCCTTTGAATAGAATGAGCCCTAAATACACGGTGTACACACCCTACTATTTTACTTATAGCATGCTGACTAGTCCTTAGAGCAATTCCAATAGTATAGCCAACAACTTGCTTGTACTTACACATGACTACTTTATGTGTAAATGGCCCACCTCACATACTCACAAAGTGCCTAGGAGCAATATGGCCAACCATGAAGTAGGAACATACTACCTTGGTTGCCATGAGGAATGACAAACATGAGTTTTGGTAACTTCCATAAAAAAATCCTTCGCAATATGTCCTAGTGGCCTACCATGTAGGAACATACATTGGTTTGAAGCCAAACAGCCAAGGTATGACCATATTTACATCGTAATTTATGATAAGGTACTTTTATGCGATATATAAGCGCATATTGGCATGGTAAACAATGTTTATTACAATTGTAATTTTCCAATTTTTATGACTAGAAAAATCAGTTACAATTTTCCAAGTAATTGTTTTTTATAAGCAAGCACAGGAGGAATAAGGCCCATTTGACAACCACATTTTTTCATGCATAGTGCACACAATTTTATGGGCAATTCTGAAGTTACATGAATTTACGAGCTAGCAAATTTTGCCACTTAACTTCCTCTATCAATTTACAAAAATTATGTCAAACTTAAACTACGATCGTATGATAGGCTGCTCGCTCCTAAGCTTGGCCTACAAAGTGGCAGATCCAAATGGTGGCTAGGGCAGTGAATGGACCACCTTAAGATTTCTAAATAGCCTATATATTATAAAGAAAAATAAAAATATTATTAAATGAAAAAATTCCCTGTGGACTACCCTCACATGTTCAGCTGGATGTGCAAAATTGTTTTAAGGGACCCAAGTTAGTCAATACAATATCGACAAACACTAGGAGGTTTGAAAGATTCAACTTGAAAAGAAATTACATGTTGGCCGACAAATTCCAGCGAGTTTTTAAAAAATAAGAAAAAACAAAAAACTATAGGGCCTGTTTGGTTGCCGGCCACATTTTGCTGAGCCAAAGTTTGGCAAATGTGGCAGCCACAAAAGTGTGGCTGAAAATTTGGCCGCCACAAAGTGTGGCAAAAATTGGCAAAATATTGACTCTATGACATATGGGCCATAGGTATAGTAAAGTGTGGCAACAACCAAACACTTGCCAAACTTCCAAACTTTGGCTCGGCAAAGTGTGGCTGTGAACCAAACAGCCCCGTAGTACTTGCGCACGATATCCTCTTGCGCGAATCCCCACCTACCATGCAAATAATGGCAAGCTTTAGTTTAGATAACTCTTGAGAGTTTTTATTCGCAATATGGCATACCATGTACTGACATGCCTGGCTTTCAAAACAAATGGCCATGCTTATGTGGGAACCCACAATGTGTCGCCAAAAGTAGTTCCATATTTGCTTTTTGTCTTTTGGAACTAGTTACCTACACTGTGGAGGTGGTTCCAAATGAGAGAAAACTGGGAACCGGAGCAAGTAGTTGCTTTGATGCCAAATTTGCTTTTTGGCTTTTGGAACTAGTTCCCTACACTCTCAGGGTAGTTTCATATTTGCTTCATGTGTTGTTTTAGCTAGATGGTGAGACCCACATTATAAATATTTGGAACCACTACATTGTGGAAATCCTGCTATATTTTATACCAAAGCCTAATTTACCTTTACGTTAGATTTGGCAATGGTAACATTGTGGGGATAATGCCTGTATTAGGTAAATGCGCATTTGGGCATGATATGGTAAATAATGTTTACATTTGTAGATTATTTCACAAAGTACATGACGAATTTCATAAAGCTAGATACTAGCCTTCCATTTCTACACAAAAGCGGACCATGTTTTATGAGAAATTCTCCAATTACATGAACTTTTGACCTTTCTAGCTAATTTAAACCACATAAAGTACTTGTTGTTGATTTATCAAAATCAAATCAAATTTTAACTATGACTGTATGATAGGTTGCTAGCTCTCTAATTTCACGTAAAATCGCTTTAAGGTAAACAACAACTAGAGATTTGAAACCATCAAGTTATTTCAAAGAATTACACAACAACTGACAAGCTTGAACTAGTTATGATTTTTTCAAGAAAAAGCAAAATAATGTATAACTTGTGCATCACGTTCTCTTGAGCGTACTAGTTGTGATAAGTATGAGTTTTGATTACTTTCGAAAACCTTGCTTTGAAATATGGTCTACCATGTTGTGAAGATGCTTAGTTTCCAAATCAAATGACTAGGGTCATGGCTATATCTACATTGCAGTAGATGAATAGTGTGCCCATATTTATTAGATGAGCGCATGTTGGTATGGGAGAATGTGTTTAGAATCGTAGTTTCCAATTTTCACAAACAAAAATTAGTTTTCAATTTTATAAGTGATATACAATGTTTACTTGTTAAGTTAGTACACGAAGAATAAGGCCTAGAATGGTAGTACCCCATTATTTGCACATAGCAGACCATGTTTATGGGCTATTTTCAAGTAATAACATGAATTTCCAATCTGTCTAGTAGCTATTTTCTTTGATTGGAACTACTTCATGTCGATCTACCAAAATTATATATATCAAGTTTGCATGACGAGTGCATTATAGGTTCCAGAATCATTTAAGGTACCCAAGATTTGAATATCTAAAAACCACCATCAGGTTTAAAAAATTCAACTTCTTGCAATGTTTATGCACACAAAATTCATCATTATTTTTCCTTACAATCACTATAATTATGTTCTCACTACTGAACTTGAAGGAAAATCATCATAAATCCCTGCTCTTCCCTCTCTTCTCTACCTGTCCCCTCTTAGAAAGCTTCGCATCACGCGTCAGGTATGCGTAGTGCTTTCGTGCATGATTATAGTTCAAAGAGTACTAGTCTGGCGGTTCTTCTACATATGAAGCCAAGTGGTAGAGAGAAAGCATACCCCCATCGTGTGAGCCATGTTTTTTCTACGAGATAAAATCTAGCATGATCCGAAAATTTATATCCCAATCCTCATATTTGATTTTTATTCTCGAATAAGATCGCATAGAATATCACACAAACATTTAGTTTTTAGCTATGGAGCTGCATCAATCCTTACCATAATAAAATGTACGCATAACATTGAATATTCAATGTTGGATCAAGACTCGCAAATCCCAATATTGCCAACCGTTGAATCTTCTTTTCCAGTCTAGGATCTAGAAGATTCTATTGATAGTGTTTAGCAGAATGACAATGCGCAAACCTTAAAACACACTTCTCGATCATTCTAGAATCACCTCCGTCATTTCTCTAGACCATGGTCCCAAAATTTTCAAGTATTACGTAGCTAATAAATGTTTATTTCTACATGATATAAAGTACAAGAACCAAATATACACCATTACTTTATAGATGTGTCTCTTTCATAATTTTTTGAGATTTACGTATTATAGAGCATAATTTTATATAGTGATGATATGTCATACTTTATTATTATGTGAGTCTCAAGTGCAACTTTCTAATAAAAGGATGGTGCACAAATACAAAGAGGCCGCTAATCTTGTCCAACTAAACCAGGAATTTGTAGATAATAAGGCCTCAAACTATACAAAAATGACACTAGTATAGAAAGTAAAGGCTCAATCAGGTAGAGCTTCATTGATTATTTGCGGTGGTATATAAAAGAAGGGCATGGCTCGAGGCTGGATCAGAGAGTCCTCATTTCCCCCACCCAAATCGCAATGCTTGGGACGGTCACTCTAAAGATGGAAGCCACCATTCTCAACTGTTCCTCCTGCTCCTAGCCCCTCAAGCCCCGACAGGTCTACATGGTCTATCCATTTCTCCCTCACAATCCATTGATTTTTCTTTTGTTGGTTCATCCATGTAACTATTTTATTTTTCGAACTTCCATTTCTATAGTGCGTGGATATTCATCTAATCTGCCACCGCTACGTCCGCAAGATCACCTCATGCTAGAAGTGCAAGTAGCCTAGCGGAGGATTCACCCACGAGCCCGCCATAGATGCCATCCTATCAGCGGCAAGTGTCGAGTGCGCCCACAAAGGCTGTAGTAGTTTGCTACCCTACTACGAACTCCCCAAGCATGAAATCATGTGCCAGTATGCTCCTTGCACTTGCACGGAGACCGGCTACGAGTTTGCTGCCCCGCCGCCCGCGCTCGTCGCCCACCTTGAAGTGGTGCACTCGATCCAAGTGCACAAGATTCAGTATGCCACCACCAAAGCATTCCAGGAGCTGGTGCCGCAGCCAGGCAAGGCATCCCTCCGGCTCATCCTCGTCGAGGAGCAAGACGGCGTCGTGTTCGTCCTAACGATTGGCACGGTAAGCACGGTCCCCCTCGTGTTTGCGGTCTGTGTTAGGGCCGCGATGTGTAACTTGCCGGTGTACAGGGGGAGGATGTGGGCGGAATGCCCATTGGTGCTCTCCTGGACAGACGATAGGAGGAGGACCAGCACCGTGACGGTGGAGCCCAATGCGTCAAGCTCTGTTAAGCCGAGCAACGTTGCATTTGAGGACCTTACGTCTTACCTGGCGGCGCTGCTACATTACCTGGTCAGTCCTGCTACGTCGAAGGAGCTGTGTTTCTTTGTTCGTGTCGAGTTTTAGTGGTGATGTAAGTTGTTGTTAATTGGTTTAATTTCAGAAAGATCGTTTGCATACGAGGAATGGTGGATTTTGTAGTAGTAGTACTCTATCTGTGTCCCAAGAAATAAGGCACCCTTATTTTTCTTGTTTTTTGTTTAACCAAGATTTACTCTAAATATATATAAAGAATATTGGTACTGTACAAATTTAGCATCATTGGAAAGTGTGTTTCAATACGAATTCAACAATACAAATTTTACACAATATAAGTAAATTTTAGTTGCTCCATTTATTTGGTCAAACTTTACTTTGGAGTGTGTGTGCGCCTTATTCCTTGAAACGAAGGTAGATGAGTTCGGTGGATGTACTCTCCTGAGTATTTTTCATGAAGTCTTAACTTCCGATGGGTTGGGTGGATGTACTCTGCTGAGAAGTAAGATGAATAGATTATAAGGCTCTCTATTTAGGATTATAAGGCCAGAGGGCCAATTCGCAATACTACCAAGTAGATGAATTATTCACGCTAATTAATTTATGCGTGCACCACTAGTTTTACATGCATGAGATGCTAGATTAAAAAAAGGGGACATGATGAGAGATGAAACAACATTCATTGGGATATTGAGAGAAAAGAGAGATATCTAAATTAATGAGTCACGGGAATTAAGACAATAAGGAAGATAGGTCTTATAATTTCTAACAATTTTAAAAAGCTCTCTGGCATAATAATCCCAAACAAAGGTAGGAGTACTGCTCAACGTACATTCGGGAGTACTAGTATGTATTAGTAGTAGTACAATAGTGGAGTACGGTAGTAGTACTCCCGTCCGATTCATATTAGTTGTCATTGGATTGGATGTACTCGTATCTAGCACTAAAACATGTCTATATACATCCATTTTCGCGACAAGTAAATATAGCCATTTTTGGAGTAGTACTAGTTTGATTGGAAGAAATCATATTCTTTCCGTAGTAGGGACAGTGGTTTTTTTGCTAGTAGTAGTACTAGTACATAGCAGGTAGTAGTAATACATATGTTTATACTATACTACTCAACATACATTCAGACAATTCGACAAAAGTTCATCTTGCGGTTCTACTGCTACAGTTCTACTAGCAGTTTTTTAGGTGCGCATTCACCCTCTGTCTTTCAGCAGTACTCCGCCCTTCAGCAGTATAAATGGAATTACTCAAAGAAAGTCTCTACCACTATAAAATTATAATCTGCCATGGCTATTGATTGACAAGACAATTCATTGAGGTGAGGTGGGGGTGGGGTGGGCTGTTGGCATGCTACAGTGCCTACTCCTACTATCACTCTGAAGTGAAAATAAAAGAAACGGCTGTAATTCCTTGCATTAATTCTTGCCTCCGCCCCTTGCATGCCTACAGTATATACATGCATTAACTTCTACGAGTAGTAGTACAAGCGGGAGTAGTATCAAGCAAGGATATACCGAAACACAAAGATATACTCGTAGGTCACATGGTGTACCATTCTGAGTCTTCGTCTTCTTCTTCTTTGGTCTTCTTGCACTTGCCCTTCCCTTGCCCTTTTTCTTTAGTTCTTTTTTTCGTTGAACATTTCGAGATTTTGTTGACCACTCTCGAAGTTCACTATCTGCTTGTATACCTCGTAGGTCACATAGGTGTCAAGGCTTGCATACTTGATCTGCTCTTCGGTCAGGGGCATGTTCCCCCACTTCTTGTGGTCCACATCCTTCTTCTTCTTCTTCATGACTTTGTAACGGATGTCTATGAGGGCCACCGCATAATCAGCCAAAGAATCCTTCTCATTTGTGGAGCTGGCATGCTTCCACCTCTTCTGGATGTCCACGAAGTTTGTCACTGGCACTAGAGAACGCCTAAGCCTGTTTTTGCATGGTTGATGACTTTTGGAGCATGGACCGCTGCAGTCAGGATTCTGATGGTAAAGGTGCTGTTTGGAGGCAAAATTCGCGAAGATCAGAAAATCCGGGAAAATATACGGAAAATCCTATTTTTCCAGAAGATGAAGGAAGCCAGAAGGGGGGCTGGATATGGGCCACAGGGGGCCCACACCACCCCCTGGCACGGGCCAGCCTAGGCCACGCCACCAGGTGGTGTGGCCACCCTGGTCCACCCCTGGCACTCCCCTCTGGCGTATATTATCCTCCCGAAACCCTAAGACTCGGGGAGGGACCACAGAAAGATTCCACCAGCTCTGTGGGGCGGAAAACACCGAGAGAGAAAGATCTCTCCGGCAGACAGATTTCTGCCAGGAGAATTCCTTCCCGGAGAGGGGAGATCGTCGCCATCAACACCACCATCAAGCTGGACTTCATCGGGATCATCATCATCATCATGACCATCAGCACCCTCATCACCATCTCCATATTGCTGTAACAATTGGGTTAAATCTTACATAGTTCATAGGGGAAACTTTCGCGGTGTTGATTACTCTTTGTAGTTGATGCTATTGAGTGAACCATTGAATTATTGTTTATGTTCAGATTGGTATACATCATTATTCAATCTCTGATCATGATCCATATGATGTCTTGTGAGTAGTTCGTTTTGTTCTTGAGGACATGGGAGAATTCATGTTGTTAGTAGTGGAGTTGTGTTGAGAAAGATTCAATAGTTTGATATTTAAGTTGTGGTGTACTTCTTCTAGTGGTGTCATGTGAACGTCCTACATGACACTTCACCTATATGGGCCTAGGGGAATGCATTGTGTATTTGGCTACTAATCGTAGGGGTTGCCGGAGTGACAGAAACCTGAACCCCCGTTAGGAAACCATTGCACAAGGGACATAAGGGTCTTAGAGTTTAAAGCTGCGGTTAGGTTTCTACCTTAATTACTTTCTTGTACTTACAGATGTTTGCAAGGGGTATAATCACAAGTATGTATTAGTCCTAGGAAGGTCGGTACATTAGCACAGGTTCACCCACACAACACTTAGCAAGCTAAAGAAGATTAATCAACTATATGAAGCGAAAGCACTTGACAGTCTTCCCATGTGTCCTCGAGAATGTTTGGTCATCTTAAATAATACAACCGGCTTGTCCTTTTCTGCATAAAGGATTGGGCCACTTGCTGCATTTGGTCCTACTGTCTTTTATTTACTCGTACTTTGTTTACTTGCTTTATCAAAAACCCCTAAAAATCCGTTTGCTAAGTATTTGCAGAGAATTCCTGATCCATACCACTAGCCAGCACCTTCTGCTCCTCGTTGGGTTCGACACTCTTACTTATCGAAAATACTGCGATACACCACCTATACTTGTGGGTCATCAGAGGGCCTCCAGGAGCCAAAGATTTGTCTAGACGACCATATTCAGTCAGTCAAGTTACATGGCGGATGCAAGAACACAACCATGTAATGCCTTCAGCTACAGCTGAAGGGCGCTACTAGAGCCTGGCTCAATAACCTTCCTCGCGGTTCAATTTGCAGCTAGGAGGAGCTGGTGTACAGCTTTGTCCGCAATTTCAACGGCACCTACAAGTGGCCGACATCAATCGAGGAGCTCTATCCCTGCTGTCAAAAACCCAGCAAATCCCTCCACTCGTACATTCAACAATGGTCTATCATCAAGAGCTCCATGGAGGACATCTCAGAAGAGCATGCAATCAACGTGTGCAATGGCGGTGTGCATCGTCGAGAGCTCAGGGAGGAGATGGGCCGCACCAGGCCCAAAACCATCGACCACCTGATGGACATGGCGAACCGTTGGGCAGACGACGAAGATGTCATCCACTATAACCATGCTTGTTTAGACGATGATGATGAACTCGGCCGTAGACGTGACCGCCGAGGGAAGCGTCGGATGCACGACTACAAGGACCGCGAAGAGGTCGACATGGTCACAGTCGGCTACGCTGATAAGCATGATGATGGCAACCGCAAAGTGGATACCGTGACAGTGGCAAAACGATGCAAACATGGCAACGCCACGCCCGCGACGACGCACCCAACACCATGGAGAGGTTGTCGGGACCTTGCAACATCCACTTCTACATCGACAACAAGGACGGCAAGAAAAATCCAGCCACCTCCTCAAAGATTACAGCGAGTTCTAGAAGCTGCAAGAAGCATACACCCAACTGCATTGTGATGCGATGAACCAGGGGTATGGAACCGTACCAGGCCCCATAGCATATGGGGCACCACCACCACCTAGAGGACCCCCGCAGCCTACGACTGTGCCTTCACTAAACAACATGGTAGAATAGTACCCACACCCGCTGGGGAACATGGGCATGATCCATAAAGGGCGCCCCTCCAACATGACTTAGAAAACAATCACTCACCAAGTCAACTTGGTAGTCACCGCTCCACCTGCCATCCCTGAGTATCTCAGTGGGTCTGAGTCCTGCATCACCTTTGATTGAACCGACCACCTGCGTTAGGTCCCTTGCCCATGCCATTCTCCCCTAGTGCTTGAGGCGCAGATCGGCGTCTTCGAGATGATCAAAGTCTTCATGGACGGTGGCAGCAACGTCAACCTCATGTTCGCTAGCACCCTGCGTGCCATGCAGATCCCATCTCCAGCCTGGAAGCATCCGAGATGACCTTCCATGGCATTGTACCATGGAAAGGAATCTACCCCTAGGCAAAATCTGGTTGGATGTCATCTTTGGAACACATGAAAACTTTCGATGAGAGAGCCTTGAGCTCGAGGTAGACGACTGGCCATCTCAATGCCAGACCATCCTCGGACGCATTGCATTAGCAAGGTTCCTGGCGGTACTACACTATGCATACCTCCTGATGAAGATGCTAGGACCAAACGGCATCATCACCATCTAGGGGAGCTTCACTACATCTGATAGCTATGACAGGGAATTCAACAGAATCTCCCAGTCCTTCGGCATGCAAGATTAGCTGGCAAGGCTCGAGGAGTCGACGGACAATAGTCTCCCTCCTGTGAGCAAGAAGAACGCACCAAAGTAATCATTCGAATCCACAGTCAACACTAAGGCGGTCCAGGTTCACCCGACGGACCCAACCAAAACGGCCCTCATTGCCAACAACCTGAGTTCCTGATACCTTCGATCCAGATTCATAGATGTAGTATAATAACTTTTTCCCTAGAATACCTAGGTTTAATCGAACCTTGGAAAGCACTGCTAAAAGGTGATAAAAAAGGACACGGCTACAAGACTTTGTTTATTTGTTTTGCCTTAGTTGACCGGACCAATCTAGTTACTTTATAACGGGTTTGAATCAATGGATGGAGATAGGCCAGGGTTGAAGATCCACCTGCAGCTGCACATCAGATGGGATAAAAGATAATAATAAGCATAGTCATGCATAATGTTTGAATGGAGATAATCTCTTGTGGGCAACACTTCCTAATATTCTAGAACCCCTATGATGCAGCGGGCATAGCAATAGAGTTTTAATCCAACCGAGAGCACACCAAAGCCATGGGTTACAAACGATTATTAAGTGTAAAACACATATCAAAGCTTTAAGTGGTGATGTTGTTGTTGATCCCGAATGGGGCGCTAAGCAAAGACCGTACTACCCTTTTGCCAATGAGGTCCTGATACGTTGCTAACGTATCCATAATTTTTGATGTTCCATGCTTGGTTTTATCTACTTTCTTATGTTTTTTCCACACTTTGGAGTACTTTTCATATGATTTATTCGACTAACCTATTAACAAGAGCCATAGTGCCAGCTGCCTATTTTCTGCTATTTTTGGTTCTAGAAAAGTCAGAAAATGAATATTCTCGGAATTGGACGGGACAAAAGCCAAAGTCATTTTTTCACCGAGGGACACCTGGAGCCAGAATACGAGACGGAGAGGGGTTGGAGCCTGGCCACACCACCTGGGCGCGCGGCCAGGCCTGGCCCGCGCCAGGGGGTGGTCTGTCTGCCCTAGGCACCCCCTCGGCCTCTCCTTCCGCCTATAAGTTGCCTCCGATACAGAAACCCTAAGTACCCCATCAAAATTCCACGAAAGAGTCTATAGCCACCGTCATCTCCATCCCTAGATTGGGAGGGATCTAAAGCTCTTCCCGGCACCCTGCCGGAGAGGGGAATTCACCATAGAGGCCTTCTTCATCATCATGCAAGCCTCCGGTGTGATGCGTGAGTAGTTCATCTTTGGACTATGGGTCCATGTAGTAGCTAGATGGCTGGTTATCCTCCTTTGTGCTATCATGTTTAGATCTTGTGAGCTCTGTTCATGATGAAGACCATCTATTTGTAATTCTGCATGTTGTGTTTGTAGGGATCCGATGGATATTGAGATGCTATTTCAGATTGATTATTGATTCTATCATGTATTTTTTATTTGTGATCTTGCATGCTTTCCGTTGTTAGTAGCTATCTTGGCCAAGTAGATGCTAGTAACTCCAAGAGTTAGTATTTATGCTCGATAGTGGGTTCATGCCTCTGGTAATCTGGGGAAGTGACATAAATCTCTAAGGTACTAGATGTGCTATTGCTACTAGGGAGAAAAAACAATCCTTTGTTCATAGAACAATCATATTGTTTACTTTACACGCAATTCGTAATGCAATTATCCGTTGCTTGCAACTTAATACTAGAGGGGGTTCGGATGATAACCTGAAGGTGGATTATTAGTCATAGATGCAGTTGGATGGCAGTCCATGTATAATGTTGTAATGCCCAATCAAGTCTCAAAGGAGTCAAGATGAGTAGTATATGCTTGTATGCTTTCTCGATGTTTGTCAATTGCCCCGCTGTAATCTGGTCACCCAACATATTATCTATCTTAAGGAGAGCCACCTCTAGTGAACTATGGACCCCGGTCCTTTCTTTTACCATCAATCTACAATCAACTGTTTACTGCTTTGTGTTTACTTTCTGGAAACTATTACTTTCTTCCACTCGATACATTTAACCCTTTGTTTTCAGCAAAACCAGTGAGATTGACAACCTCATCGCAAGTTGGGGACAGAGTTCTGTGGTTGTGTTGTGTAGGTCTCCATGTTGCTGCTGGCACCGGTAGTGCTCCCCGCCAAAGTTCAGCTAGCTACACCTTTGGGGTTTTTCCTTGCTCCTACTGGATTGATAACCTTGGTTTCATAACCGAGGGAAAACTTACTGCTGTGCTCATCATACCTTCCTCTTGGGGTTCCCCAACGAGCTCGTTAATACATGAGTCAACAAGTACTTTTTCTGGCGCCGTTGCCGGGGACTCAAGCACATCTTCACAAGGGGAGTCCCTCATAACCAATTTCTTTACTTTGTTATTTTTGTTTTGCTTAGTTTACTTTTGTTTTGTTTGCTTGTTTCTTTATCAAAAACACACAAAAATAGTTTTACAAGTTTGCTTTCTTTTTTAAAAACACAAAAAATGACTACGCTTGAAAATACTAAGTTGTGTGACTTGACTAGCACCAACAACAATGATTTTCTGAGCACACCTATTGCTCCACCGGTTCCTGAAGCTACTTTCTTTGAAATAAAACCTGCTTTACTCAATCTTGTTATGAGAGAACAATTTTCTGGTATTGGTAATCAAGATGCTGCTGCTCATCTAAATAACTTTGTTGAACTTTATGAGATGCAAAGTCATAGGGATATAGATAGAGATATTATTAAGATTAAATTGTTTCCTTTCTCTTTGAGAGGAAAAGCTAAAGAATGGTTAAATTCCCTAACTAGGAATAGTATTGATTCTTGGACTAAATGCAAAGATGCTTTTATTGGAAAAACTATCCTCCTGCTAAGATTATATCTATGAGAAGTGAAATAATGAAGTTTAAACAATCTGATAATGAACATGTTGCTCAAGCTTGGGAAAGAATGAAATCTTTGGTAAAGAATTGTCCCACTCATGGACTTACTGCATGGATGATTCTCCAAACTTTTTATGCAGGATTGAACTGTTCTTCAAGGAATATATTGGATTCTGCTGCTGGAGGTACCTTTACGACCATTACTTTGGGTGCTGCAACAAAGCTTCTGGATAATATGATGGTTAACTACTCTGAATGGCATACTGAAAGAGCTCTACAAGGTAAGAAGGTAAATTCTGTTGAGGAAACCTCCTCCTTGAGTGATAAGATTGATGTTATTATGTCTATGCTTGTTAATGGGAAAGCCCATATTGATCCAAATAATGTTCCCTTAGCCTCTTTGGTTGCTCAAGAAGAGCAAGTTGATGTGAACTTTATAAGAAATAACAATGTTAGCAACAATGCTTATGGTAATAACAATTATAGGCCTTACCCTCATAATAATACTTATGGTTATAATGGCAAACCTAGATTACCTAGTGAAGGAAGAATTTTAGAAGTTGAAAGAGCCACTAAGAACTTCATGCAAATGCAATATGAGCAAAATAAATTATTTACTAATACTATGGAGGAACAATCTACCATTTTGAAGAATATTAGCCATCAACTTGAGAGTTTAAATAGGGATATTCCTAGTTTACAATTGAAACTTTCTAATGCTAAAAGAAATATATCATCTTTGTCTGAAGAACAATCTTCTTTGATAAATAAAATGGCTGCTAAACCTGAAACTAATGAGAATCCCTTTGCTGCCACTAATGCCATACAAGTAAGAATTGATGAAAATGTTAGACTATTAGCTGAATTACATGCTAAGTGGGAAAGAGAAGATGAAATTGCTAGAAACGTTTGTGTTTCTACTATCACTACCACTAGTATTGAGGCTAGTAACAGCTCTACTACTTTAGATGATAATTATGATTTAGATCTTGATGGTTGCAATATCTCTGAAGTTATTAAGTTCCTACAAAAGCTTGCTAAAAGTCCTAATGCTAGTGCTATGAATATGGCCTTTACAAAACACATTACTGATGCTCTCATAAAGATTAAAGAAGAAAAAATGAAACATAAAGCTTCTATTCCTATCAAACAAGAAGATGGTTGGGAACCCATCATTAATATGAAAGTGAATGATTTTGATTTCAAAGCTTTATGTGATCTTGATAGTAGTGTTTCTATTATGCCTAGAAGGATCTATGATATGCTTGATTTGCCACCACTTGAAGATTGTTATTTGAATGTCCCACTTGATGATAATGCTAAAAAGAAACTCATGGGGAGTATTAATGATGTTCTTATTATGGTTAACAATGCCTATGTCCCCGTTGATTTCTATGTTTTGGATGTTGAATGCAATGTTTCTTGTCTTATTACTTTGGGAAGACCTTTTCTTAGAACTGTTGGTGCCATTATTGATATGAAAGAAGGCACCATTAAATATCAACTCCCACTCAAGAAAGGTATAGAACACTTCACTAAGAAAAGAGAGAAGATTTCTTTTGCCTCTCCTTTGAAAACAAAATTTTCTCTTAATCCTCCTTCATTTGAGAACACTTGATTCTTTTTCTTGCTTCTTATGCCTAACTTAAAGTCGTTAAAGAAAAGTACTTATTGAGAGATAACCCAAAAGTTTTAGATGAGTCTTGGAAGTTATTACTTAACCGCTTCTTATCCTTTTTATTTGCTTTTTGTACCAAGAGTAACCTCTAATGAGAGAGAAGTAATGATTGGGAAAGTTGTTGTCCTGAAAAAGATTTATGTGCTTCACCGCAAAAATTCGTGTAAAATCTCTGTACTTCCTTTGGAGGCGTGAATTTTTGTGCTTATGCCCTAGGTTGTTATCTAACTTTCGTTCTTTCAACACTTTTCGATTTGAGCAACAGAAGGCCTTCGAAAAAATTCGTCTTTACCTGCTGGTCTGTTTTGACAGATTTCTGCCTTTATTTGCATTTGCTTCTTGTTGGTTCCTTTTTGAGTTATTTTGGGGAACTGAGCTTTTTGAGGGAAGTGCTACAGTAGATAGTGTTTTAATGGAAGTTTTATTGGTGTTAGAACTGAACCTAAAGACTTATTATCTTGAGTGCACTAATGTTGCTAATAAAGATTGTGTGAAGTTTTGTATGAAGGAAAAATTTCAGGTGTATGGAAGGAATGGGTAATGAGATGAAGGATGGACTAAATCTCAAGCTTGGGGATGCCACGCATTTCACCCCAAGAATTATCCAAGAAGTACAAGCGTCAAAGCTTGGGGATGCCCAAGGCATCCCCTTCTTCATCAATTAAAATCCCAGGTTTCTTCCAAACACTTCATTTTTATTGTTTCATGCATAGTTGTGTTGTTCTTGGAGCGTCTTCTTTTTTGTTTTCATTTTGGTTTTTTGTTTTCTTGGTTTTCTTAGTTTGCTCAATAAATTGGTTGGAGCCCCTCTTTCATACATTGGTTTTCAAATAGTTTGGTTTGGATTGGAAAAGAGTAGGAAAGTTCATGCTTAAGTGGTAAAGAGAGCTTGTTTTTGAATGTGGCCTATGCTTTGTCATGCCATGCTTGATATTATTTTGGCTTTATGCTTAGTATTCTCTGCTGTATCATGACTTGTTATAAACAATTGATATTTCTTAATGTGCCTTGGAAGGATCATGCGTTGTTTTAGCATATTAAAGCATAGTATTGTGCTATTCTCTTTTGATGCTTTATTTGGGTTGACTTGGCGCATGCTCTCACCATGTATGACTATCCCAAGTCACCATAGCCTTTATGATACTTAATTTTTCAACTTGTAGTATCACTTTATGCTTTGATCAATGATGTTTTGTCGCTCTACATGATTATGGCCATTATTGCTCTCTTAGTTGGTCGCTCCCAGTCTTTTGCTAGCCTCCACAACCAAGTATGAGTTCCACTCATGCATCCAACTCCTTAAACCAAGTTATTCCAAAGAGTCCACCATACCTACCTACTAGCATATGCTATTCCAAGTATATTCATGTTTTTTTTACCTTCCGAATTAAACTTGTTATGAGAAAACTAGTGATTAAAGCTCTCACGAACTTGATGGCACACTTTACTTTCTTGCATTTAATAAACTTGAACCATTGCATCCATCTTTGTTGCGTATATGCTTGCGCTTTATAAGTTGAAGGTAGCAGAACCATGTATCATGGGGAACGCTTTCAACATTGCACTTGTACTTTGTACCCTGTTGATATCATGTACTTTTGCTTATGGATCCCGGCGGTGTGAAATAAAAGTGGAACTTGTAAGATCATGGAGTTTGTATGTGGAAACGCCTGGACCGCTAGCCTAAGCCATGCCTAATCATGGTGGAAACTTGCAGCATCACCATAATGAGCACTCTATGAAGCATCCTCAATAAAAACCTATGCAAATAGCAAATAAATAGATCGTTGAGATGCTCATTGTCTGCTTGCCTTGTCATTTTGATTATGGGATAGCTCATGTGTCATGTGCAAGGGGTACCCCATTGGTGGTTCTTTATGATACATATGTACTTACAATGACAAGAGCTTACTTGTGACTAAAGTTGAGTAGCATGAGGTTCGGTCTTCATAAGTAAGGGGCATGAGATTTCGGCTTATAACTTGTCAAGCATATCCTCTTAGTTGTGTCACTTTAACATTAATCACCGTAAAGATGCTTATGATAGGGGCAATGAGAGCTGAAAGCTAATAAGTACCATAATTTTTGTAAGCTCTTTATGAAACTTGAATCTCTGCTTCCTTCTATGAAGACCCTTTATTTTACTTTTTATGTTGAGTCTCCACCTTCTACCTTTATGCACCTAATTTGAGAGTATACTGGACATTCTTAGTTCTATGTGCATTATCCCAAGACTTGTTGATTGATGCATATCTTTGATATTTCTTTCTTTAAACTATTTGTATCTAGTCACTCTTATGAACTTTGAAGGTGTCCTATGCATTTATGTTTGCTACTCTATGAGGGATAAGCTGAATGCTGCTATGCTATGTTTTCTTTATGTGAAACAAACAAACGTCTTGCAAAGCATTGTTATTCATGAATCTTTTGTTTGTGCCTTTTCATGCTGCAACATAGTTTCTTTGCCTTATTGCTAGAACTTTGTCTTTCATGTTATGATTGAAGTACTATGATCCCAGCTTTGAATGTTTTACAAATACTTTGATCAAGTTTATGATGGTGCATGTCACCTCAAAAATTATTCTTTCTTTTTATCACTTGCCTACTCGAGGACGAGCATGAGTTAAGCTTGGGGATGTTGATACGTTGCTAACGTATCCATAATTTTTGATGTTCCATGCTTGGTTTTATCTACTTTCTTATGTTTTGTCCACACTTTGGAGTACTTTTCATATGATTTCTTGGACTAACCTATTAACAAGAGCCACAGTGCCAGCTGCCCGTGTTCTGCTGTTTTTGGTTCCAGGAAAGTCAGAAAATGAATATTCTCGGAATTGGATGGGACAAAATCCAAAGTCAGTTTTTCACCGAGGGACACCTAGAGCCAAAATACAAGATGGAGAGGGGCTGGGGCCCGGCCACACCACCTGGCCGCGCGGCCAGGCCTGGCCCGCGCCAGGAGGTGGTCTGGCCGCCCCAGGCACCCCCTCGGCCTCTCCTTCCGCCTATAAGTTGCCTCCGATACAGAAACCCTAAGTACCCCATCAAAATTCCACCAAAGAGTCTGTAGCCGCTATCATCTCCATCCCTAGATCGGGAAGGATCTGAAGCTCTTCCCGGCACCCTGCCAGAGAGGGGAATTCACCGTGGAGGCCTTCTTCATCATCATGCAAGCCTCCGGTGTGATGCGTGAGTAGTTCATCTCTGGACCACGGGTCCATGTAGTAGCTAGATGGCTGGTTCTCCTCCTTTGTGGTATCATGTTTAGATCTTGTGAGCTCCGTTCATGATCAAGATCACCTATTTGTAATTCTGCATGTTGTGTTTGTGGGGATTCGATGGATATTGAGATGCTATTTCAAATTGATTATTGATTCTATGATGTCTTTGTTATTTGTGATCTTGCATGCTTTCTGTTGTTAGTAGCAGATGCTAGCAACTCCAAGAGTTAGTATTTATGCTCGATAGTGGGTTCATGCCTCTGGTAATCTGGGGAAGTGACATAAATCTCTAAGGTACTAGATGTGCTATTGGTACTAGGGAGAAAACAACAATCCTTTGTTCATAGAACAATCGTATTGTTTACTTTACACGCAATTCGTAATGCAGTTATCCGTTGCTTGTAACTTAATACTGGAGGGGGTTCCGATGATAACCTGAAGGTGGATTATTAGTCATAGATGCAGTTGGATGGCGGTATATGTATAATGTTGTAATGCCCAATCAAGTCTCAAAGGAGTCGAGATGAGTAGTATATGCTTGTATGCTTTCTCGATGTTTGTCAATTGCCCCGCTGGAATTTGTTCACCCAACATGTTATCTATCTTAAGGAGAGCCACCTCTAGTGAACTACGGACCCCGGTCCTTTCTTTTACCATCAATCTACAATCAACTGTTTACTGCTTTGTGTTTACTTTCTGCAAAATATTACTTTCTTCCACTCGATACGTTTAATCCTTTGTTTTTAGCAAAACCGGTGAGATTGACAACCTCATCGCAAGTATGGGACAGAGTTCTGTGGTTGTGTTGTGCAGGTCTCCATGTTGCTGCTGGCACCGGTAGTGCACCCTGCCAAAGTTCAGCTAGCTACACCTTTGGGGTTTTTTCCTTGCTCCTACTGGATTGATAACATTGGTTTCATAACTGAGGGAAAACTTACTGTTGTGCTCATCATACCTTCCTCTTGGGATTCCCCAACGAGCTTGTTAATACACGAGTCAGCAGTTCCTATGAGATCACCGCTAGCCAAGTATCCCACCTCAATCCTTTATCAATCTATTGGATCTTGGGTACCTACAAGTCCACAGATTGAGACAAGAGACGAAGAAACAAAAGACAATTCTCCCATGATCTAGATGCACATAATCACTGCAAGGTTTCTCCTGAACCCGCAGCCCGTGAGGACTACTCACTCATAACAAATAGATCGGAGATAGAAAACATCATACAAATACTTAGATTGAAATCAAAGATTCTTACAATGGTCACCAAATCATAAGGAGATCTAAAGTACAAAGCAATGGTTATGGCTACTGGATGGATGGATGGGGGAAGTGATGAACAATGGATCAACAATGGTGTGGATCTCCTTTGGTGGTGTTGTGATGCAATCTGAGAGTGGCGGCTCTCTGGCCGGCGGCTAGATCCTAAAAATATATAGGCATCTTCACAAAAGTTGTAGGGTTTGATGAGACGAAGCCATCACCACCTGGTACGGGCAGGCGGTACGGGCGGACCGCGCCCGTACTAGTGGTCGTTAAGCATTCAGGCACCTTGGTACAACATCCCAATTACTTGGTTGTGCGTACTTTCTCAAAATCCTTCATTATGACTCCTTATTTCGCATTAAAAGTCGTGATTTCCTACACAACATAAATCAAAGAAGGGATTTGCATATCTTTGCAATTATTAGTCATTAGTGGCAAGAGTTGAGAGTTTCTTTGGCAATTGCTTGACCAAAAACAATGTTTAAACACACTGGAAGATGGCAAAAATCAGAGCCATCAGTTCCACATAGGAACTCGCGCTCGTCGAATTCCTCTGTGAATGCTGGAAATTCTTTGCTTGGTGTCCTGCAGACATGCCAGGAGTTCCCAGGGAATTCACCGAGCATGCATTCAACATGTTCCCAAATGCAAGACCTGTCAAGAAGTCGATGCATCGACTGTTAGAAGAGAGGGAAAAAGTGGTCGACATGGAGGTCAATGGACTCCTCGCACCGACTTCATCCGCGAGATAAAGGAAAGCACCTGGGTAGCTAACCCTGTGCTAGTTCCTAAGAAGGACACGGACATCCTGCGGATGTGTGTGGACTTCACCTCCCTCAACAAACATTGCCCGAAGGACCACTTCCCATTATCGCGGATCGATCAAATCATCGACTCTACCGCGAGCTACGAGCGCCTCTCCTTCCTCGACGCCTACTCAGGCTATCACCAGATCCATATGAATGTGCAAGACAAAGAAAAATTGGTCTTCATCACACCGTTCGGAGTCTACTGCTACAACACAATGCCCTACGGGCTGAAGAACACAGGTGCCACCTACAAAAGGTGCATGTAGGCCTGCCTGAAGAATCAGCTTCGCTGCAACATTCAAGTCTATGTTAACGACATAGTAGTCAAGACAGAGGAGGAAGCTACACTCATCGACGATCTCTACAAGACCTTCGACAAACTTGACCACTATAGGATCAAGCTGAATCAAAAGAAGTGCGCCTTTTCTATACCATCCGGGCAACTACTCGGGTACCTCATCTCCGCAAGGGGAAAACCCAAAAAATATAAAGGCCATCCTGACCACGGAGAAGCTGAAGGACATCAAGGGTGTCCAACGGCTGGCTAGGCGAATCGTGGCGCTCAACCGATTCATCAGTCGAATGGGTGAGAATGTGCTATCGTTCTACCAACTCCTCCGCAAGATGGACCAATTCGAGTGGATAAGCGAAGCGCAAGAAGCATTCAAAGATCTTAAGCGCGTGCTCTCAACCTCGTCCATCATGGTGACCTCCAAGGAAAAGGATCCAACGCTCCTATACATAGCCGCCACTCACCAGGTGGTCAGTACCGCCCTTGTGGTCGAGCGAGCTAAAGAAAACAAAGTCCATGGGGTGCAACGTCTGGTATACTACCTCAGAGAGGTGCTCACACCCACCAAAAATCTTGACCCGTATTACTAGAAGTTGCCTACGGTGTCTTCATGACTACACGACGACTGCTCCACTATTTCTAGGAGCACCCGATAATCATGGTGAACGACGCCGCGCTAAATCACATCCCCAACAATCCCGAAAAAATAGGGTGGGTCGTGATGACCCACAACTATAGGGGGTGTATCGCAGTATTTTCGATAAGAGTGTCAAACCCAACGAGGAGCAGAAGGTGCTGGCTAGTGGTATGGATCAGGAATTCTCTGCAAATACTTAGCAAATGGATTTTTAGGGGTTTTTGATAAAGCAAGTAAACAAAGTATGAGTAAATAAAAGACAGTAGGAATAAATGCAGCAAGTGGCCCAATCCTTTATGCAGCAAAGGACAAGCCGGTTGTATTTCTATGGATGACCAAACGTTCTCGAGGACACATGGGAAGACTGTCAAGTGCTTTCGCTTCATATAGTCGATTAATCTTCTCTAGCTTGCTAAGTGTTGTGTGGGTGAACCTGTGCTAATGTACCGCCCCATCCAAGACTAATACATACTGATTATACCCCTTGCAAACATCCGTAAGTACAAGAAAGTAATTAAGGTAGAAACCTAACCAGAACTTTAAACTCTAAGACCCTTACGTCCCTTGTGCAATGGTTTCCTAACGGGGGTTTAGGTTTCTGTCACTCTAGAAACCCCTACGATTAGTAGCCAAATACACAATGCATTCCCCTAGGCCCATATAGGTGAAGTGTCATGTAGTCGACGTTCACATGACACCACTAGAAGAAGTACACCACAACTTAAATAACAATCTATTGAATCTTTCTCAACGCAACTCCACTACTAACAACAAGACTTCTCCCATGTCCTCAAGAACAAAACGAACTACTCACAAGACATCATATGGATCATGATCAGAGATGGAATAATGATGTATAACAATCTGAACATAAACAATAATTCAATGGTTCACTCAATAACATCAACTACAAAGAGTAATCAACACCGGGAAAGTTTCCCCTATGAACTATGCAAGATTCAACGCAATTGTTACAGCAATATGGAGATGGTGATGAGGGTGATGATGGTGATGATGGTGGTGGTGATGATGATGATGATCCCGATGAAGTCCATCTTGATGGTGGTGTTGATGGCGACGATCTCCCCTCTCCGGGAAGGAATTTCCCCGACTGAAATCTGTGTGTCGGAGAGATCTTTCTCTCTTGGTGTTTTCCGCCCCGCAGAGGCGGCAGAATCTTTCTGTGGTCGCTCCTCGAGTCTTAGGATTTTGGGAGGTTGATATACACTAGAGGGGAGAGGCTGGAGTGGTCCAGGGCGGCCACACCACTCCCTGGTGCGGCCTAGGCTTACCCGCGCCATGGGGTGGTGTGGGCCCCCTGTGGCCCACCTCCACTCCATCTTCTGGCATCCTGAGTCTTCTAGAAAAATAGGATTTTCCGTATATTTTCCCGGATTTTCTGATCTTCGTGAATTTTGCCTCCAAACAGCACCTTTTCCATCAGAATCCTGACTGTAGCAGTCCATGCTCCAAAAGTCATCAACCATGCAAACATAGATGAAATAACATAAGTATCACCTCTCAATACGAAATATATCAATGAATAATAGTGAATTAAGACATAGAATAGTGATGCAAAATGGACGTATCAGGTCGCCCTTTGGGGCATCGAATTGTCTCCATGATACATCACCTCCGCGAGACGAAGGACTATCAAGTCGCAAGTTATGTCGGACTTCCTTGTCCACTAGATGGAGCTCCGGCTGCCAGATAAACCAGACATGTCAAGTCTATGGACAATGCATTTTGACGGGTCCAAACTCCAAGAGGTAGCCGACACCGGTGTCATATTTACATCTCCATGGGGCAACAAGATGCGATATGTACTGCAGATGAAGTTCCATGCATCCAACAATGAAGCGGATTACGAAGCCCTGCTTCATGGGATGCGGATGGCCAAATCTTGCGGCGCCACTCGTCTCGTCATCTTCGGTGACTCTAACCTTGTGGTGTAGCAGACAATGAACAAGTGCGACGACATCAACGACAACATGATCGCCTAACACGACCTCTACAACACACTCGAGGGATACTTTGACGGCTGCGCACTGCAGCACATCGACCGCAAAAGCAATGAGGAGGCTGACAAGCTCGCCAACATCGGCTCCACATGCACCCTGGTGCCACCCGGAGTATTCTTGAAGCAAATATGTGAATGCTCCATCACGCTCAAGCCATCCAAAGGCCCACCAGAAGGAGCCACGCACTCAGGGCTGACGCCACCCGAAGAGACCAGAGCATCCACTAAAGTAGGACAAGAACCTTCACCCGAAGGCCCTGATGGATCTGTGTATGGCGCCCAGAAAAGTGCTGGTGCGGTGTTGATGTAGAGCTCGTTGGGAACCCCAAGAGGAAGGTATGATGAGCACAGCAGCAAGTTTCCCGCAGTTATGAAACCAAGGTTTAATCGAACCATTAGGAGCAAGGAAACACCCCAAAGGTGTTACTAGCTGAGCTTTGGCAGGGCGCACTACCGATGCTAGTAGCAACGTGGAGACCTTCACAACACAACCACAGAACTTTGTCCCCAACTTGCAATGAGGTTGTCAATCTCACCATGTTTTGCGGAAAACAAAGGATTAAACATATCGAATGGAAAGAAGTAAAAGTTTGCAGAAATTAAACACAAAGCAGTAAACAGTTTATAGATTGTATGTAAAAGACAAGGACCGGGATCCATAGTTCACTAGAGGTGGCTCTCCTTAGATAGATAACATGCTGGGTGAACAAATGACAGTGGGGCAATTGACAAACATCGAGAAAGAAATACATGCATATACTAATCATCTTGACTCCTTTGAGATTCGATTGGGAATTACAACATTATACATAGACCGCCATCCAACTGCATCTATGACTAATAATCCACCTTCAGGTTATCATCCGAACCCCCTCCAGTATTAAGTTGCAAGCAACAGATTATTGCTTTACGAACTACGTGTAAAGTAAACAATACGATTGTTCTATGAACAAAGGATTGTTGTTTTGTCCCTAGTAGCAACAACACATCTAGTACCTTAGAGATTTCTGTCACTTCCCTAGATTACCAGAGGCATGAACCCACTATCGAGCATAAATACTAACTCTTGGAGTTGCTAGCATCTACTTGGCCAAGATAACTACTAACAACGGAAAACATGCAAGATCACAAATAACAAAGACATGATAGAATCAATAATCAATCTGAAATAGCATCTCAATATCCATCGGATCCCCACAAACACAACATGCAGAATTACAAATAGATGATCTTGATCATGAACGGAGCTCACAAGATCTAGACATGAAAGCACAAAGGAGGAGAACTAGCCATCTAGTACTACATGGATCCATAGTCCAAGGATGAACTACTCACGCATCACACCGGAGGCTTGCATGGTGATGAAGAAGGCCTCCAGGGTGAATTCTCCTCTCCGGCAGGGTGCTGGGAAGAGCTTCAGATCCCTCCCGATCTAGGGATGGAGATGGCGGCGGCTACAGACTCTTTCGTGGATTTTTGATTGGGCCCTTAGGGTTTTCGTCCCGAGGGCATCTTATAGGCGGAAGGGGATGCCGAGGGGGTGCCAGGGGCCACCACACCACCCCCTGGCGCGGGCCAAGCCTGGTCACGCGGCCAGGTGGTCTAGCCGGCCTCTGGCCCCTCTCCGTCTTGTATTCTGGCATCAGATGACTTCCGGAAAAATAGGCACTTTGGCTTTTGTCCCGTCCAATTCCGAGAATATTTATTTTCTGACTTTCCTGGAACCAAAAACAGCAGAAAATAGGTAGCTGGCACTATGGCTCTTGTTAATAGGTTAGTCCAAGAAATCATATGAAAAGTACTCCAAAGTGTGGACAAAACACAAGAAAGTGGATAAAACAAAGCATGGAACATCAAAAATTATAGATACATTTGCAATGTATCAGGACCCATGAAGGTCATGCTCATCGAACCATGCTAGACTCAACCGTACATGACGTACCTTCTCACCAAGAAGTTGCCGGATGATCCGACTGACACACGCCACATCGCTCGGAGCTCCAGGGCCTTTACCACCATCAACGACGAGCTATACAAGCGAAGCATCACTGGTGTCCTTCAACGGTATGTCACCAACGGTGATGGCAAGAGCATCCTCCTCGATATCCACTAAGGCACCTATGAAAACCATGCTGGCAGTCGTACCCTCGTCGGTAAAGCGTTATGGGCTAGTTTCTACTAGCCAACTGTGATGCATGACGCCAAGAGCATCGTTAAGAGGTGCAATGCCTATCAGATATTTGTGGATAAGCCGCACTCACCTGGCGCGGAGCTCCGACCAATACCCTTGTCCTAGATTTTCGTGCAATGGGGACTGGACATGGTCGTCAAGCTACAGAAGTCGTCGCTCGGAGGATACATCTTCCTCCTTGTCATAGTCGACAAATTCACCAAGTGGATAGAGGCTACGCTCGTGACCAACCAGACCGGCACCACTGCCATCAAGTTCTTCGAGTCCATCATCTTCAGATTCAGGGTGCTACACAGCATCATCACCGACAATGGGACAAACTTCACCTCGAAGGAGTTTCAAGACTTTCGCAACAATCTGGGCATCAACGTTAGTTACGCTTCCGTGTCACACGCCAAGACCAACGGTTAAGTCAAAAAGTCCAACGGCCTAGTCTGCAACGGCATCAAGAAGGGACTCCTTCGGCCTCTGGAACAAGCGGCTAGAGCATGGGACGACAAGCTACCGTCCATGCTAAGGAACTTGCGCACAACTCCAAATAGTGCCACCGGCTACACACCTTTCTTTCTGGTGCACGGTGCAGAGGCAATATTACCAGCTGAGGTACAATCAAAGGCCCCACGGGTTGTCGCCTACAGCGAAGCCGAATCTACGGTCACACTAGAAGACTCTTTTGACCTCTTAGGCGAGGCACCTAAAATCGTTGTCGCACGATCATCGGTGTATTAGCAGAGCCTCCACAACTACCACAGCTGACGGCTACGCCTAAGGTCCTTCACCGAAGGTGACCTCATCCTACGACTGAAGCAAAAAGGGCACCTTAAGCTCAAATCTCCATGGGAAGGATCCTACATGGTCAAAGAGGTGATCCTAGGTGGCACCTATCGCCTCAAAGACGTAGAGACCGGGGTTGCATACTCTAACCCATGGAACGTCGCGCAGCTGTGATGCTTCTACCCTTAGATGTTTTTACCTTTCAATAAGGCTACTTAGCCAAACAATGTACCTCCTACTATTCTTTAATAAATAAAGCTAAGTTCCTCAACCCCGAGCCTTGTTATCTTTTTTTATTATGCATCTTGCACTCGGGGACTATGCCTCCCTAACGACCTCATCATAAATTTAACCAATTCACCATCGTGGTAGCCCGAGTAGCTGACTCTGCTGACAATCGAACCCTTGAAAACTCCAAACCTGTTACAGCCCAACTGACAGGTTGGCAAGGTGCTAAGATTTATAGGCATCAGGCTAACGAAACGACATCGCATAATCACACTCGAACACATATAAACTAACAAGTTTATGAAAATTACAAGGGCCACAAAGCCCAATCGAAGCTATGCAGGCTTTACATCACTTGTATGTCCTATACAGGTTAAAACTATGCCACTGCTGCTAAAGTAAGACGTTGATGCGCTCGTCAAACAACTGATAATATCCTCGGCAGGCTAGGAATTTTCCTGGTAGTGTGGCCGCATATTCCATGCCATACCATCCGAAAATGCTGGCGGTCCTTCAGCAATAACCTCTAGGTCCACATTTGGATGATGCATATCCACAAATGCCAAAGCATCCTTTATGCCCACAACAAGTTGCTGGTGCACGCATTCGCGTACACCACGTACATCGTGAGACTTTCGCAGTAATGCCAACAAGCTCGAAATGGCTTCATCTAGGGGAAACATCGCCCTGAAAATATGCTTGAAGGAGGATTGGGCCTTCTTCAAATAGTACAGCACCTGCGCAATGCAACCTTGCAGCATCGCCAACATGGTCGCCTGATCCCAATCAGTCCATAAGAACCCGCTAGCCTCTAGCTCCACCTGAGTAAGGCATATCAGTCGGATACTGACGCGCTCCTTCTCTTCCGGTGGAATTCGATTGACAACTACACCAACAAAGCAATGAGATTCGCAGTGCAAACAGAACGAAAGGACAAAGCAACCAAGGACACTTACACCACAGCTGCTCACTGATTCGGGCCCCCTCACCAAGGAGATACTTCTCCCGCTCAGCAGCCATCTCTGCTTTCAACTTCCGCACCTCAGTGTTATCGTGGATAATCAACTGATTTTTCTACAAATCCTTCACATGCTCACGCCGGAGGGGAATCTACGACAGTTTGTCCACCTTCGAGCGTGGAGGAGCTAAAGGAGTAGAGGATGATGACACGCCCTGTGTGCCACTTGTAGGACCCTAGTAAAGCAAATAATCGAATGATAAGTACTTTTGTTTAGGATGCAACAAGTCGAAGGAGCACGAGAAATGTCAAGTGACCAATATATACACAGTTAATTCAAAGGACTGAGACATGTTCTGGTGGTTCAAGATCACAAAAGCATTCGAAAAAACTACAAAGTCCTAGCAGCACTATACAACAAAAGCACTAGAAATGGCGACACGTCCTACACAAAAGCATCTGAAGGCTTTGTGTAACCCGTATAAGCCTCCAACGCTGTGGCTTTTTCAATGGCCAACCATTCCTACTCTGCGGAGTACTTCGCAAGCATCTCGATGAGTCCTAGCTCGTACTTCCTACAACCCTGGGAAAAGGAAGCATAGTCTACCTTTTCACCTTCTGGTATCACCGACATCTTGGAGGTAATCACGCTGATGTCCAGCCCAGCACCGCAAGCCTGTGCCATATCCGATCTAAGGGAGGCACCTGTTGCTTTCTGCTTGTACTCCACATGCACGCCCCCGTCAAAGGCCTTAGTAAGACTACTGACGTCTTCAATGGCCTTGGCTTTCGGAAACATCTCCTCGCGGAAATGACCAAGAATGACTTTATCCTTCTGAAGCGCATCCTTGGTAGAGACGTTGCGGTCCTCGACTACAGCTATAACGAAAACAAAGAGTTCATCGCGTATCAGCGCTTCGCGATAAAAATCAAGATTGGCTGCATCTGGAAAGGCAAAGCAATCAAAAATCAAGAGGAAAGGATCCAAAGGAAGATGAGCAAGAATAGGAACTCACACAAGAAAACTTACCGGAGAGAAGCTGGGAAGCTGTCACGAGCTGGTCCGTTAGACCCTTCTCACTATCCACTGCAGCCGCCGCCAAGTCCTCCTCGCGCTATTTCGACTTTGTCTTGTAGCGCTCGAGGGATTTGACTGCGGCCTTCCTCTTTGTCTCTGTTGTGCCGAGTTTCTTTTCGAGAGACTCTAGCCGACAAAGAACTTGATTATTATCCTCTAGCGCAAGAAATATGCATGAGTCAGAAATTGACCCCACATTCGAATGAAACAGGACAAAGGAGTTTACCTTGGAGTTGCCGGAATTTAGCATCTAGACACATGTGTTGTTGCCCCAGGCGAACATTGTCCCGCAGGAAGGGCTGGATTAGCACTTCATATTAGACCAAGAAAGGGACTCGAGGGCTTCCTCGAATGGACAAAACACACTTACGTGATCACCCCAAGACTCTAAAGGTTCATGTATAGTCATCCGGGCGAGAACCCTGCGCCGCCCAACTTGGAGGAGTTCGAGGAGCTATCGTCGGAGGTGGCCACCATCTTTGGGGAGGGATCGATCGTCTCCACGCCTTGGCCCTTGGAGTCCACGACTCCCTCATCCTCCATGTCCTTGCCACTTTTGGACAGTGATGACCCCGTGTCACTTCAACAGTACAAAGAAAATCTATCTAAGAAAAGCAATGAGCAATGTACTTTAAAAATTGCAAGACTGCAGAGGCTCACCCGTTGAATTTTTCAAGGTCTAAAAACTCCTCCCATTTCTACTTCTTCAACTCAAGTTCGGGAGGCATGGTATGAATGGGTATCATAGGAAATGAATCGGTAGCACCCACTCTAGGAGCAGGATCCTTCTGCGTCTCCGGTGGGGAGGCATCCGAATCTTTGCTCTGCCCCTACTTGTGAGCCCCGTCCTCGCTGGACTCGGGGGCTCCATGTAACTCCGTAGAAGGAATGGTCGTGTCTGACTCATCCAACTCTCTGGCCTCAGGAGGGAGTAAGCCCTCAGGTTGGGGAGGCATCGAACCTTCAACTTTCCACTCCTGCAGCAAAATACAATAACACCATCAAGTCTCTAATAAAACTATCCTAACGACAAGGAAACATACGATAGAAAATTACCGCCAGCACATGATTGGTGGCATGGAACGGCTCGGTCGTCGATTCCGCCGGGAGAGGCTCGTCCATGGTGAGTTTGGTCAACGACCTAATCTTCCTTTCGAGTTCCATGGATGACATGTCTTTAGAAGAAACACGAGTCAGATATGACCGGCCACACCATAGAAACATTGGGTAGCCTCTAATCTGTAGTGGCTGCACATGACGCCGTAGGAAGGTACGAATGAGGTTTACAATAGAGACCTCCTCGCTACAGATGAGCTGAAGATCTCGCACCCGCTAGTATAAGGTCTCAACTTCGTCTGCTTCACCTGGCATGGCTATGTTCTTCCAGGATATTTTCCTTTTCGGCTCCCCCTTGAGTCAAACGGAGCAATGCCGAACTTCTGCTCTCCTACCTTCTTATCTCGGATGAAGAACCATTTGGCCCTCCATCCTTGGGCAGAATCGACAAAGTTGCAACTAAAATACTGAACATTGGAGCTTATGGATATACCACATCCACCAATTTCATACACTATGGACTTCGAACCTGATTTCCACTTTAGACTAAAAAGCTTTTTGAAGAGACTGAAGTGTGGCTCAATGTCGAGCCAACACTCACACATGGTAATGAAGCAGGCGATGTAGATAATGGAATTGGGAGTCATCTGGTGAAGTTGAATCCCATAGAAATAAAGCAAGCCATGAACAAAATCGTGGAGGGGAAGAGAAAGTCCACTCAAAAGGAAAGCAAGGAACATCACCCGGAACCCGACGGGACGATCGAGGATTACCTCTTTTCCCGGAACCTGGCAGTCAGCCTCATTCACCAGGATAAGTCCAGCTTGGTGAAGAGGCTGCAGTTCGAAAGCCCTCTGCACGGAGCACCACCATGAGCCATTGGTGATAGGAGTTCCGGTACCCTTCTTCTTGGGGGCGGCGGCGCCGCTTGATCTAGTACTAGCAACCTTCTTTTTATTCCCCATTTTTCTCCTGCAGAGAGATCACAAGAGCGGACTAGGAAATGATTTGAGCAAGTCCAGTGCAAGGAGCTAGGCAAGGAATAGTGATGTGGGGAAGATAGGTGAAGGCAGCGGCGCAAGGAAGAAGATGAGGCACAATAATAAAACTACTGTCGCAAACCGCTACTTAAGCAGAGAAGAGATGCAACCCTGTGGCTCAAATTTCACCCTCTGACGCGTGACAAGCATCAGTGTAGACGCGTGGCGGCACGCAAAATGAACCATCGTCGCACGATCTCCACTCCACACGGAAATCGAGGAGATACAGTTAAAATACCCTAATTTACGCGTGACTGGTCAAATCCTAGTTAGACCTGAGCTCATCAGCACCGGTCACACCGGCCTGGTCCCATCAGCACCGCTCACACAGTGGCGGAGCTCACTAGTCTTCAGCACTAATGTCATCAGCATACACACTAACACAAGATGGAAGTGTGCAACACTAATTTTTCATTGACTCACTAAGTTTTTTCTCAAGTCTATGACTCGACCAAATACTCAGGGGCTACTCCTAACAGGAGCGCTGGTCGTGCAGCCGAGGACTTTCTAGGTCTAGTATTACCTCATCATTTGTAGGCGCAAGCATAGTTCGCATCGAGTCCTTTGAATCCATGAATCAATTATGGACTCGGGGGCTACTCTCATAGGGAGCACTGGAAGCACAATCGATAACATATGTCCATCGACAATAGTCGCAGAAGTTCAAAGTCCACACTCGAGTCTACGACTCGAATAGGCACTCGGGGGCTACTTCCATAGGGAGCGCTGGTCGTTCACCCTATAAAAAGAAAAAAAATTGCAGTAAAATCCTCAAAAAAACTGTGTTGGCTACATCCATAAAATAGCATCATGAGCAATCAAAGCTTTCGGCGACTTTGCCTCTTATCAACTACAATCGCCTTGTAAAGAGACTATGCCTCCTTGGCCACCCGAATCACCTTCGTGGTGACAAAATATTCAGATGCCATGTTTACGACGTGAAGGTAAGATCTGTAGATACAATCTAAAGGCCCGGCAACACACTTGTTGCACTATACTAGAAACATGTCGTGCCTACAAGTGCGATGAAAAAGCCTCGACGAACGCGTCAACTGCACACATAGAACACTGGAATTTGGCTCTGTAAGGCCTCCACGGTATGAGTCGAATTGCACTAGCAACTTTTCAAATTTGAGTCTGGGGGCTCGAGTTTGAGTAGATAGCGTTTGTTTTCCTAAAGGTAGTTAACTGATCCCGATCCGTCAGATGAATCAAGCACGCGTATCAACTATCCCTATGACCTGACTAATAAGAGTCGATAAAACTTTAAGATGGAAAAATAAACACTTCTGGGCACTCGAAGGCTTCATAGTATCTATCTGAATCTACGATTCCGATGGACACTCGAGGGATACTGATATGGGTATGCCCTACGGGTACCCAGGATTAGCCTATGAGGTCTGGCCCAAGAGAAGCCTACGGTCTAAACAGAGCCCATGAAGATTCGGGTGGACCAAGCCTATGGAGGTGGGACTCCTTGGAGGACACGGTAAATAATAGGTAAGAATTTTAAAGGGTAAAACCCTAATATTTAACCGACTCGCTTTTCTATCCTTAGACCTGGCCTCCCCATATAGAGGCCAGGAGGGAGCAGCGAGGAGGACATCGCAAAACCCTAGTTCATACACCGCCAGATTGCATGTGTGCACCGCCGCCATCGAGGCACCCTGTAAACCTTTGGTTTCTTCAATAATCAAGAGCAAACAAGGAGTAGGGTTTCCCTCCGGGGGCCTAAACCTGGGTAAACTTCATGTGCCTGATTTGCTTGCCTGTTAGCTGAACAAAGCTTCCATCACTTCCATCTCCCTCAAACCCAAGTCCATTAACCATGGGCATTCACGTGTTAACCCCACGTCACTTTTACTTCAGTGTACTTTGCCTCTTAGTACACTTGTACTTCTATACTTTGATACGTCGTAGATGCCTTGATACGACGAAAAGCCAAATCGTAGAATGCACTATAACAAATTGGGGGGAGTGACAAACGAGCGCTACGATCAATGCACCCCCTTCAAGATGTTTATGAAAATTTGATGCGCCGTATGTTGGGTTCGCAGCATAGAAAACAAAAAATTTCCTATGGTGGGAACTATACGCCAAGATCTATCTACTAGATACAAGCAACGGGTGGATATACATCCATAGAGAACTTACCCTCGAAGACAACAAAGCTTTGTTAATGAGTTAGAACTCGTGGATGATGTAGTCATACACTTGACGATCTCAAGATCGTGATGAAGTCCAGCAGGTCCGGCTCTAGCACGTCCATCAGATCCAGCTCCGGCAAGTCCAGCGCCACCAAGTCCAGCACCGCAAAGCAGCGGTGCATCCGTGATTGCACACACGCCCGGTACCCCGACAACCTCCGTCCCTCGCTCCAGCAAAGCAGCGGAAGCAGCAACTCCATTCCAGATAAAGCCACCGGGAACATGTATCTCGCTAATCCGAGACCATGGGGGAGTAATACTAGAGGGGGAGAGAGATCCTTCACGAGGAGGTGTGAGGAAGAAGGAGTGAGAGGGGGTCTTTTATAGGAGGAGGGGGTACCCCCTCCATGGCTGGTGCCTCATGGAGGTGACCCCTCACCTCCTCCATTCATGTGGTGGTAACTCCCTCCACATTAAAAATGGCTCTTCACATTCCCTTTTAAAGTATCCACTTTAAATGCATTAAAATTCTCTAAGTTTAATGCTCTCTCATTTAATAAAACTCTTTTTTTTCTCAAGTCTCGGACATCTCCAACCTTTTCTTTTCTGCCAAATATTTTATAGATTCTCTTTCAACAATTCCTTTTCTTTTAAAAGAATCTATCAACATCAATAGTGGTGTCATTCACATGACACATAGTACAAAGCGTATATAGTCAAACACTAATACCTTTGGACTTGCACTTTGAAGTGGATCACCATCATCAAATGTTTGGCATTCTTTTAAAAGTCCATTCTTTAGTAATCTTTAGTGTAGTAAACATTTTACTTACATCTTCTATTCATCCTTATCATGACAACTTTCATGATCAAGCTACTATAGCTTATAAGGAAGAATGATGAGTATAATTTCAGTTCCCAAAACATTTTGGGAGATTCGGATGCCTAGCATCTCCATCCTTCACAAATTCATATACAATATGAGAACATGTATTTTGCTAAATTATACTCTATCATAATGCAACCAAAAACATTGTTCAGATATCACAATATCTTCCACACATGATGGTTTCTGAAACAATTTTTCAGCTCCTATATAATCTTGATATTAAAACAACTTTTGAATATCAATAATCATGGAGGCAAACATGTTACTTTAGATACTAACATTGGAATTCTTACTCTTGATTTAATACTACTTATTAAACATCATGGAGTAAACAGAGTTTGCTGAAAGTTTGCAATAGGACTTCTAAACTTTAAATTGACATTCAAAACAATACGATACCAGTTCGTAAAGTAAATATCTAGAATTCTATAGTTCTATTATCTCAATTGAAACTAAGCATAAGGTAGTGAAATGATGCCAATGACTACAACAAATTATGCAAATTCACTTCGATTTAGTTTATGGCAAATTTAGTTCGACTAATCCAAATTAGAAATGAACTCCCACTCAAAAACGACATCCCTCGTGCCTTTTTGGTGATTACATGAACCAAATCCACTACACCAAGTCCGATCATCACGTGAGTTGGTGTAGCTTCAAGGGAGAGCATCTGTATGGGCATCATATCAATTATATGACTCATGCTTAACCTTTCGGTCTGTGTTCCGAGGCCATGTCTGTACATGCTAGGCTCGCCAAGTAAGAACCTTAGTACTCGCGTGTGTAAAACTGTCTTATACCCGTTGTATGAAAGCGTAGAGTCGAGTACACCCGATCATCACGTGATGTCTCGAAACACGATCCATAGAACTGTGCATACTCAAGGAAGAACACATTTTATCTTGATATCTAAATGAGGGATCATCTTACAATGCTACCAAAAGCGCCAAACTAGCAGTATAAGATGCTAACATCTAATGTGTAAAGTGAGATGATATGGTCCATGCATTTGATCTCTATCATTTGCATCGTGGTATGATCTCTATCACTCCTTTGTGTGTAAGGCCAGGTCTATGGAACTTACATGTTGAATGTGTTGTAAGAGTATCTATCATACATCTACTTACAACAATACCATATCAATACACTAGCCCAGCAACGATCTAAACTAGACGCCTCTAATTTATCAATTGCAAGTTTTACGTGGCTTAGGGCTTTCGGAGATAGAACCGTTCTCACCTACGAACATGAACCACAACGAGGATAACCAAGTTATTAGCAACTCGTTGTAAAACAGATATTGACTATAGTAGGAGAGACAGACACCCGCCAGCCACTTATACAAAACAAGTTGCATGTCAGTCGTGGAACCGGTCTCATGTACGATGACATGTAAGGTTGGTCCGGGCCGCTTCATCCCACTATGCCACCAATATCCAAAATACATAGAAGATGCAATAACATGATCATCATGACCCACATATAAACATATGTGTACTACCCATGAAAAGCACATATGCATAGATCAGGCTCTGATACCACTGTTGGGTCCGCAGCATAGAAAACAAAAAATTTCCTACGATGAGAACTACACGCCAAGATCTATCTACTAGGTATAAAGCAATGGGTGGACATACATCCATCGAGAACTTACCCTTGAAGACAACGAGTTTTGTTAACGAGTAGGAACTCGTGGTTGATGTAGTCATACACTTGCCAGTCTCAAGATCGTGAGGAAGTCCGAGCACCGCAACTCAGCAGCGCATCCATACTCACACACACGTTCAAGCCACCGGAAAATCTTCACCTCCTCGCTCCAGCGATCTAGCGGAAGCAGCAACTCCTTCCAGACAAAATGCCACCGAGAACATGTATCTCGCTAATTCGAGACCATGGGGGAATAATTCTAGAGGGAGATAGAGATCCTTCAGAAGAAGGTGTGTGGAATAAGGAGGAAGAGGGTGGCCTTTTATAGGAGGAGGGGGTGGCCCTCCTTCATGGCCGACGCATGGGGGGTGAATCCTCACCTCCCCCATTCATGTGGTGGTAACCGCACCACATTAAAATGCCTCTTCACATTCCCCTTTAAAGCCCTACTTTAAATGCATTAAAATTCTCCAAGTTTAATGCTCTCTCTCATTTAATAAAACTCTTTTATTAAATTTATTCAGAATTTTGTTAATTACTTTAATTAACAAACATTCACATATAACCCCTTGCAATATTTCAATATCACATGTAGAACCACTTTCTGCAATTTCACCCGAAACAATTTCCGGTTTCTATCGAAACAATTCCTGCGCTTTGCAATTCTTTCGTCTGAAACATATGTGCTCCAAAATGGTGTCCGGTAACTCTTAAGTGTGTCACCCTATGGTTCGCGAATAATGCATACATGATTGAGACTCCTCTCAGATCAATAATCAGAAGCGGGACCTGGAGATCCATACTGACTCCTGCATATTCAACGATGACTTCTATGATCGTGAGAACCTTTAACACTTGTAACTAAATCCCTTTTTCTCGCGATATATTACTTGTCCGAGATTCGATCATCGGTATCTCCATACCTAGTTTGATCTCGTTGCCGACATGCACTCTTTTCTCGTTCCCGTAATATAACATTCTAGTGATCACATCACTTGCTTGCAAGCTATCTTAATGTGATATCACCGAGAGGGCCCAGAGTATATCTACCCGTCATTGGGATTGACAAATTCCACTCTTGATCCATGAGCCTCAACATAACACCTTCGTAGCACTGAACCCATCTTTATAATCACCCTGTTACGGTGTGACGTTTGATGTTATCAATATACTCTTCCGGTGTTAGCAATTAACATGATCTCATGGTCTAAGGATAAAGATTACTTCGTATGGTGTTATAGCAATATAAACATAATTACTTTGATCGTAATGCTATACTTCGGATGAATGTTCATCACATCATTCAACTAATGTTGTGACCTTGTTATTAACAGCATCCAATGTTCATGATCAGGAAACCTTGATCATCTTGTTAATCAACAAGCTAGTCTATAAGAGAGACATAACTAAGAACCCTTTTTGTTTACTAAACACACATGTATTGACGTTTCCGATCAATACAATTATAGCATGCAAAATAAACATTTATCATAAACATGGAATAAGATAATAACCACTTTATTATTGCCTCTCGGGCATATTCCCTTCAATATGTGTCATGGTAGATCAGTTTTTGCCAGCCCCATTTACTGCTGACGTGGCAAATGCCACGTGGCAAGCGCCATTAATGGCCGGTTATCATCATTAATGATCACAAAGTCGTGCTGGAAGCCAAAGCCCAACCAAGGCCTGCTAATTATTAAGTGGGTTGGCCCATGAGACAAACCCAATAACAAGATGGCCCGTTACTATATCATCCTCGGCCCGTACTGATTGAAGGGTCCCATCACTTTGCAACCCAGCTGTGACCTATTAACTTTCTGGTCCATTACTGTTTCGGCATGCGTAAGGCCTAGCTTGTGAAAGGAATATGCCCGAGAGGCAATAATAAAGTGGTTATTATCTTATTCCATGTTTATGATAAATGTTTATTTCTCAAGCTATAATTGTATTAACCGGAAAGTTAATACATGTGTGTTTAATAAACAAAGAAAAGATTCCTAGTATGCCTCTCATTACACTAGCTTGTTGATTAACATATGCTAGGGGTTTCCTGATCATGACATTGGATGTTGTTAATAATGAGGTCACAACACTGGTGGAATGATGTGATGAACATTCTCCCAAAGTATAGTAATACAATCATGTCATTATGTTTACATTCTATCTCATTCGAAGTAACTCTAATACTTAGACCATAATATCACATCAATCACTAACTCTAGAAAAATACTTTGATTCTATCAAACATCACACCATAACAGGGTGATTATAAAGATGTCATTGAGTACTTGGAAAGTGTTAGTTGAAGCTCGTGGATCAAGAGTGGGATTTTGCCATCATGATGACAGAGAGATATATTCAGAGCCCTCTTAGTGATATCACATTGACATAGCTTGCAAGCAAGTGATAAGATCACTAAGAATGTTATATCACGGGAACGAGAAACGATTTGATAATGAGATCGAACTACGTATAGATGACACCAAATGATCGGATTTCCCACAAATAAAATATCGCAAGACAAAAGCAATTTTTTACTGTGAAAAAGATTCATGCGATCACTAGTTCATTGTCGAATAAGTGGGAGTCATTATGGATATTCAGGTCCCGCTAATGATTATTGATCGGAGAGAGTCTCGATCATGTCCACTTAGTTCATGAACCCGTAGGGAGACACACTTAAGGTTCATCGACCCATTGGAGTGAATAGAGAACGCAGGAGAAACTATTGGATATCATAAGAATTGTTCTAATAAACTTGTCGGAATAGTTTTGGTGTATCAAAATATTGCAAGGGATAAAATGTTAATGTGTTAATTAAATGAAGTGTTCATTAAATGTAGAACTCATTAAATGAAGTGTTCATTAAATTGAGTAGCATTAAACCAAGTGAATTAAAATGCTTTATTGGAAAGACCTTTGGTTTTGTGGGTGGAATTTTAATGGGAGAAAATGGAGATGAATAATTGTGAGTTGAGCGTCCACACACATCAATGAGGGAAGAGGTGGGACACCCTCTTGGCCACCGGCAATGGGAGAGCTACCCTCTCCCCCTATAAAAGGAGGTGGTGTGACCCCTCTCTCACACACTCATTCCATTCCCTCTCATATGCTCTTTGGTTTGCATCTTCTCCCCCTTGCTAGTTATTCCACTATTCATGAGTAAGGTGCTTAGGCGAAGCCCTCCTCTAGATTGTCTCCACCACCACCACCACCATGTCGTAGTGCTGTTGGAGTTCCTGAGGATCGACTACTTTCACTTCCCAACTAGAGCAAGGGACAGAGGTTGTCGGCATGCCGAACGTGTGACCAATTACGGAAGCATTGCCATTTCTGGATTTGATCATCATCGTGTCCTTGAGGATGGTCATGTACATTCTACACCAGCCACAAGGGTGAGTCCTTATAAAACTGTTACAAGTATCACCAAGATTCGATCTTGGCAGTTGCAATCGTAGGATTTTTTTGGTTTTCTATGCAACAAACCCGATCAGTGGTATCAGAGCCAAGTCTATGCGTAAATGCTTTGTACAGTTAGAACACATATGAATATGTGGTCACTGATGATCATGTTATTGCATCCTTCATGTATTTTGGATATTAGCGGCATAGTGGGATGAAGCACCACGGACTAAATTTACATGTCCTCGCACATGAGACCTGTTCCACGCTTGACATGCAACTATTTTTGCATAAGTGTCTAGTGGGTGTCTATCTCTCCCACTATAGTTGATATCTGATTTACAACGGATTGTTAATAACTTGATTATCATCATTGTGGTTCCATGTTCGTAGGTAAGAACGGTTCTATCTTCAAAAGCCCTAAGCCACATAAAATATGCAAAAGATAAATTAGAAGCGTCTAGATTTATTTTTGTTGGGCATGTGTCATGATATGGTAAATGTTATAATTTTAGTATGGTAAGATACTTTCGGTAATTATAACAAAATAAGTGGGAGCGCCATAGACCTTGGCGTCACACATATGGAATGACAGAGATCATCATGATGCACAAGATAGTGATCAAGTGCAAAAACCATCTCATACCGCTTTTACATATGATGTTTGTTTGCATCTTATTTGTGCTTATGTCTAGCTTAGATCTTGGGCGTAGCATTATAAGATGATCTCTCTCACTAAATATCAAGATAAAATTATATTCTTACTTTAGTATGCACTGTTAAGAAAGTTCGTCGTTTCGAAGCACCACATGATGATCAGGTGTGATAGATTCTACGTTCACATACAACAGATGTAAGACAATTTTACATACGCGAGTACTAAGGTTCTTACTTGACGAGTCTAGCATGTATATACATGGCCTTGGAACACGAACTGAAAGGTGAAACATGAGTCATATAGTTGATATGATGTCCATATTATGCTCTCCTTTGAAGCTGCACCAACTCATGTGATGATCGATCATGGTGTAGTGGATCTGGTTCATGTAATCACCAAAATAACTCGAGGGATGTTGTTTTGAGTGGGAGTTTATTTAGTAATTTGGATTAATTTGAACTCAATTTATCATAAACTAAATCAAAGTGAATTTGCATAGTTCGTTGTAGTCACTAGCATTCGCCTTGTATTTAGCTATAATTGAGATAATAGAACTATAGAATTCTGGATTTTTACTTTACGAACTGGTATCGTATTGTTTTATGAGTGTCAATCTAAAGTTTAAAGTACTATTTCAAACTTTTAGCAAAACCTCACTTACTCCGTGAAATTCAATAAGTAGTATTGAATCAAGAGTAACAAATTCCAGCATTAGTATCTAAGTATCATGCTTTCCTACACGACTCTTGATATTGAAAAATTGTTATAATATCAACATTATCTAGGAGGTGAAAATTGTTTCAGAAACCATCATGTGTAGAAGATATTGTAATATCTAAAACAATGTCTTGGTTGCAATATGATAGAGTGTAATTTAATAATCATATTCCTATATTGTATGAGAATTTGCAAAGGTTGGACAAGCTAGGTGTCCTGATCCCCCAAAAGGTTTTGGGAATTAACATTATATTCACGATTCGTCCTTATGAGCTATAGTAGCTTGATCATGAAATTTGTCATGATAAGTATAGATAGAAGATGTATATAAAATGTCTACTACATTAAAGGATTACTATAAATAAAATTTGAAAGAACGCCAAACATTTGATGATGGTGATCCACTTCAAAGTACAAATCCAAAGGTATTAGTATTTGAATATACACGCTTTGAACTATGTGTCATATATATGACACCACTATTGATGTTGATAGATTCTTTTGAAAAGAAAAGGAAATGCTGAAAGAGAATCTAGAAAATATTTGGCAGGAAAAGAAAAGACTAGAAATGTCTAGCTTAGGTATATAGATGATATACACGTTAGGGGTATATTCTTTGCTTGTTAAACAATGTAGTTCTTGGGTATTGGATACCCAATTGGTTGGTGTGAAATTTCACACTAAGCAACACAATTCATGAACTACAATGACCTAAGTAACTAGCAAGAGAATATATGATCATGTTCATCGAAAACAAATAAAGTGTTATTGTGCTTCTCATTGACATCAAATCTTGCCTTCAAGATTTGTTTTTAATAATTGTTATTTTATTCTTGTATTATGAGGACGATGGTTGTTCAAATATAATTGTATTCCATTGAACATGGATGAACTCTTACAAATCTAATTGGATAAATCACGTCCATAAAAACTGATGCTAAAGTGTCATAAGACGAATGATTAGAAGATCACTTATGAGTAACACTATAGTTTAAATCATATTAGAAAGAAAACAAGAAGAAACTTCATGTTGATGGAATTTTGGAGTCCTTTTAATTTTTGAATCAATTGAAGCTTGTGTTCCTGGAAATGATTTAAATTCCATTCATAGGCCAAAGAGGAGAGAACGACTAACTTATTGGACACTGTGCCTATTGATGTATATAGTCCATTATGTGTAGCCGTATGTTATGGATCATTCAAACTTCATATACTTTAACCAAATATTTGAGTGAATATATGTATATTTACTTAATCAGGGAGAGGTATGAAGCATTTGAAAATGTTCAAATGATTTCAAGATGAATTGGAAATCATTGGAACGAGAAAATAAAGAATTTATGATTGGATCATAAAAGAAAATATTTAAGTTACAATTTTAGCAAAAACACATAAGATTCAAGGAATCGTTCCATGGATTTATGTTTCCGATAAACCATAGGAGTATGGAGTATTCGAGAGATGTAATCAAACCTTGTTTGACATGTTAGGATCAACGGTGTTATTTATAAAATTGCCATTATATTTTGAAGATTAAGCTTTACTGACTACCACTTTTACACCAAAAAGAGCTCCATCGTGATCCGTTGAAATGACACCATATGAGTTATGGATTGGGATAAAACCCAAGTTGTCTTTTCTTCAAAATTGGTATGATAGACATAAGTAAAATGTTTACAACCAAAATCGGATAAGCACGTCTTTATAGGTTACCCCAAAGCAATAGTTGGGTATTTCTCCATAACACCGAAGACAAAAGTGTTTGTCACTTAGAACGTCAAGTTTCTCGAGAAAGTATTTTTCGCGAAAAGTTAAGCTGGATGACAATAGAATTTTGATAAGGTTATTGAATCTTAGCTATATGTGCTGAGTTGTGAAGCGCCAGAAAGTGTCCTAAAAGCAGCTATAATGCTCATGGCTCCTGTGCCTCGAAGGTTGTGGTAACGGAGATCAATTTTCTATTGAACTGCGTAGGTCGGGTAAACAATCAAATACTAAGATTTGAGATTAAATCATTATTATTTGACAATGATGAACCGACTACATTCATAGAAGCGATGGTGGGCCCTGACTCCGTCAAATGGCTTGAAGCCATAAATCCATGATAGTTCCATACACGAGAAACCAGGTTAGTGAACTTGGAAGACCCTCTAAAAGGCATAAAGCCTATCAGTCGTATTTGGATCTATAAACAAATAGACATGGATGTTTTATATCTACGAAATAGTTGACATGTAGGTAAAGAGTTACGACAATGTTCAAGGCGTTGAATACGACAAGATTGAATCTTTCATATTGATATTTAGTCTGGATGGATTAGTGTAGCAACCACTACATATATCAATTGTTGTATATGCTAGTTGAACAAACAAAAAAACGTTCTTCTAATAGAATAGTTACCTAGGACGTGTACGTGACACAACCTGATGGATTTTGATAAATCAAATGATGCTAAAAAGGCATGCAAACTTCAATAGTTGAAGTAAGCATAGCAGAGTTGGAATCTCCAGCGTGATGAAACTGTTAAAAGATTTCATTTCATCAGAAACGATGAAGGTTCTCGCATTTGCAAGAAATTAAGTGGGAGCGCTGAGACATATTTTTTAATACATTATGTATAATAAATATTATTGATTAGAAATGATGTATCTTTTATTGAGACAAGTTAATGATTTCATTAAATTATATTCAAACGAAAGTTTTGGGCAAAACTAGAATATTTGGCATCAAAATATATTTGTATAGATTGAGACGCTAATATGGTTATGCCAAATATACATAGATGAAATACTGAATGCGTTTAGTATGGAAACAACAAGAAAGGTTCTTACTACATGGAAAAGGTTGAATCAAGATTCAAGTGTATTGACACTTGGTGAATGAAACGAGATTCAAGTGTTTTGACACTTGGTGAGTAAAATCACATGAATATCTTGATAAACAAGATTCAAGTGTTTTGACACTTGGCGAGTAAAATCATATAAATATCCTAATCAATCATACCGTGATATGTATATATCCAGATATGTCATATGCTCTAAATGTTATGAGCATATACTAGGGTGACTCATAAAATGATCATTGGATGGTAGTAAGGATATTCTTATAATCTTTGGAAGAAGTAAGAATATATTTTGTATGTAGAAGTGAAAAAAGTTTATTATCAAGTGTTACATTGGCACTATACAGATAGTTCATTATAAAGTGTTACATTGATACTATACGAATAGTTCATTGTAAAGTGTTACATTGATACTAGTTTTGTCACAAGATACAAATTAAGTTTATATCAATTTAGGCTATGGGTTAAGGTGGCACAAGTTTATGGAAGAAAGTTCCATGATAGATTTGGATAAGTTCAAAAAGGTTAAGTATTGTGATGAATACTACAACGGAAGGCTAAGTATAAGACTACTCTAGTAGGTGTAGTTCCAAGTGAGCTAGTACTATGAAGATCTATTGTCCAATAATAGTGTCAGCGTGTTTTCATCTCAAGGAACTGAGGTCTCACCAAAAGGACTTAATTTATACAATGCCATCTCGTTTGAGAATGAGTGATGCATAGAGAAGAAAATACATGCAAATACACACAGACCTGAAAGTGTCAGGTCTGGAGATTATGTTTACCACTAGCAAACACGTATATATAACACCAAAATGTCATAGGTGTTGAATGTGCAAGTTTTTTTAAACTAGATTATTGACTCTAGTGCAAGTGAGAAACTGAAAGGAATATGCTCGAGAGGTAATAATAAAGTGGTTATTATATTATTCCATGTTTATGATAAATGTTTATTTCTTATGCTATAATTGTGTTAACCAGATGCTATAATTGTTAACCAAAAATATTAATACATGTATGTTTAATAAACAAAGAAAATTTTCCTAGTAATGCCTCTCATTGCACTAGCTTCTTGATTAACAAATGCTAAGGGTTTCCTGATCATGACATTGGATGTTGTTAATAACGAGGTCACAACATTAGTGGAATGATGTGATGAACATTCTCGCAAAGTATATTGCTACCTCATTCGAAGTAACTTTAATCCTTAGACCATGAGATCACGTCAATCACTAACTCTGAAAGAGTACATTGATTCTATCAAATGTCACACCATAACATGGTGATTATAAAGATGTCATTGAGTACTTGGAAAGTTTTAGTGGAGACTCGTGGATAAAGAGTGAGATTTGTCCATCCTGATGACTGAGAGATATACTTATGACCCTCTCGGTGATATCACATTGTCATAGTTTGCAAGCAAGTGATAAGATCACTAAGAATGTTATATCACAAGAACGAGAAAGGAGTATGTTTCGGTAAGGAGATCGAACTAGGTATGGATGATACCAAATGATCGGATCTCGGACAAGTAAAATATCGCGAGACAAAAGGAATTGGTTACTTCGAAAAAGGTTCACGTGATCACTAGTTCATCGTTGAATAAGTGGGAGTCATTATGGTCTCCAGGTCCTGCTAATGATTATTGATCGGAGAGAGTCTCAATCATGTCCACTTAGTTCACGAACCCGTAGAGAGACACACTTAAGGGTCATCGACGCATTTGAGTGAATAGGGAACGCATGAGAAAATACTTGACATCGCAAGAATTGTTTTGATGAATCTGCCAGAATAGTTCAGTCTATCGAAATATTGCAAGGGATAAAATTTTAATGTGTTTATTAAATTAAGTGTTCACTAAACAAAGTACTCATTAAATGAAGTGTTTATTAAATTGAGTAGTATTAAACCAAGTGAATTAAAATTCTTTAATGGAAAGGCCTTCGGTTTTTTGGGTGGAATTTTAATGGGGGAAAGTGGAGATCAATAATTGTGAGTGGAGTGTCCACCCACATCAATGAGGGAAGAGATGGGGACACCCTCTTGGCCACCGGCCATGGGAGGGGCTACCCCTCCCCCTATAAAAGGAGGTGGTGTGACCCCTCTCTCACACACTCATTCCATTCCCTCTCATATGCTCTTTGGTTTGCATCTTCTCCCCCTTGCTAGTTGTTCCACTATTCGCGAGTAAGGTTCTTAGGCGAAGCCCTGCTCTAGATATACTACACCACTACCACCACTATTTCGTAGTGTTGTTGGAGTTCCCGAGGATCCACTACTTTCGCAGCCCAACTGGAGCAAGGTACGAAGGTCGTCGACACACCGAACGTGTGACCGATTATGGAGGCGCTGCAATTTGTGGCGCTGATCGTCATCATATCCTTAAGGATGGTACTATATATTCTACACCAGCCAAGTTTATTTGTGGAAATATTATCCCGCTTACGGTCTTCATGGGCGAGTCCTTCTGAAACCGTTACAAATATCGCCTAGATTCGATCTTGGCAGTTGCAATCGTAGGAATTTTTTCTGCGCCACGTCATTTCATTCACTGTTAAAGCCTACTTTAGGCCCATCACTATTCATAAAACCCATGGTGGGCTGCCCACCTTAGGCCTATACATGAGAAGGTCTGTTACTGTTTGAGCCTGCCAGACACAGACCGCCCACTAACGGTCCATATGTGATAAAGTCTGCTACTGTTCTGGCCTGTTACTGTTCAAGCCTTTCATTGTTCGGGCTTGTAAGGACGTAGGTTTTTTACCGCATTGTGGCCTGCTATGATTCTGGCCATTTACTATTCTACATTTTTTCACGCAAGGCCTATTACTGTTCGGACCCATAAGGATGGCAGGCCTTTTGCCGCTTTGCGGCCTGCTATGATTCTGGCATTTTACTGTTCATTGAGTCCGTTCGTGGTGTCCCTTTCGGCCTTTTGCACACGATGTCCATTACTATTACGATCTTTTACTATTTCAGCATTTTTGAGACCCACGTTAATCGCAACAATAAAAAAAGGGTGCGTATGAACCATAAGGGAGAGCTGTGCATGCCATGGATTGGGCCCGTCATGACCATAGTAATATTTAGCTCAGATTCGTAGCATGGTAGGAGTTACTGGGGACAAGAAAAATTAAGCAGATCGGCCGGCAAAGCTGGAACTCCTATCACCAGCCATGAAGCATGCTCATGTACTGCTGCAAGAAATATCATGTCTATGAGTACTCCTCCCAGTCCATATTATTGTTCTCAACTTTATCTAGATTCGGATGTATCTAGTAGATACATCCGAATCTAGATAAAGTTGAGAACAATAATATAGACCGGAGGGAGAGAATGAACAGCAGAGAAACAAACAAACAGAATATTTTTTTTGGAAAGGTAGAAAAGGACATCACAATACCTAAACACTATCGGTGCTATTAAACTAAGCCGACTCCTTTTCTTCTGGCAGAACGAGAGGAAAACATAAGAGAAGGATTTAGGTAACTTGCAAATTACAGAAATGAAAGATCTTAACCATTGATTTTTTTGGGTTTCATAGATGAAATGAAGAAGGGAGAAATAAAGTCTAGAAGCAGTTTATGGATTGGAAATATGATACTCATAGCCCTAATAGTTTTGATTGCTCAGACTGTCAAACTGCAAAACTAGGTTATAAGTGGCTGGAACTGGAAAAACATGGAAGGGGAAAAAATATTTGGGGCTGATAATTGGATTGGTTTAACTGAGGTATGGGATGGCAACAATCAGAAATTTTCCTTCAGACGTTTCTCTGATGAAAGACTTGCAACTGCGGTATAATATTGTTGCGTATGGCTGGATCTGATTGTCTGAAATGGGTAATGAATAGTAAAGGTTTGTTCTCTGTAAATAACCTACATGAAGGGGTTAACTTTGGTGGTACTATGCCTATATATAGCCTGCAATTTGGAAGGGGGTGTCGATAGATCTAGTGATGCTGTAGAAATATGGAGCAAATAATTGTGACTCTGCATCGACGGAGAGGGTTGTACAAGACAATGAGGAGAAGCTGTTGTCAAGATGGATTGCTTCGTTGTACGCCTAGAGGCTATATGATAGATACTTAGTGCATGAGCTCTCCAATCTCAAACTTGCGGATGAAGCCATTGAAATTGTGGATAAAGGTAGAAGAATTAGAGAGCGGGGTAAATCGGATAATCCCAACAGACGCGGCTTGTGACCTCGTTTGTAGGCCAAAATCCAAAGGAAGTCTAGGTATCACTAACCTTGCTGCTCAGAATGATGCCTTCCTGTCAAGTTTTTGCACAATTTTTTCAATAAGGACAAAATTGCTTGGGCCCATTTAATTTGGGGTTATAATGATTCCACTCCACAAGCCACCAATATTTCTAGCTCCTTCTGGAGAGGCATTGCCAAACTTTGTTCGAGGTTCAAAAGGATTGTCTCTTGCTCGATTGCTACGGGTGACATTGCCCTCCTCTCGAGCGATAATTGAACTTCTAACCTCCTCATGACAAAGTTCCTTAGGATCCACTGCTTCGCTATTGACAAGTTAGCTTCTATGAAGAATATTCTAGACCTGGACGACCCTATTGACGTTTTCATCTCCCATTGTCCACCCAAGCCTTTGAGGAGTTCCATAAGTTCAATCACCTTATAAAGCAGACCAAGTCCACTCGGAACGCTGATGGAAAGGATCTTTGGTTCTATCCATGGATTGGGCCCATCAGGACCATAGTAATATATAGCTCAGATTCATAGCATGGTAGGAGTTACTGGGAACAAGAAAAATCAGGCAGATCGGTGGACAAAGCTGGAACTCCTGTCACCCGCCATGAAGGATGCTCTTGTACTGAGATCACGTCTATGAGTATATAATATAATTTCAGAATGAACAATAGAGAAACAAACAAACAAAATAAAAAAAACTTGGAAAGGTAGAAAAGGACATCACAATACCTAAACATTATTGGTGCTATTAATACTTAGCCGACTTGTTTTCTTCTGGCGGAACGAGTAAGGAAAACATAAGAGAAGGATTTATGTAGCTTGCAAATTACGAAAATGAAAGATCTTAACCTTTGATTGTTGTGGGTTTCATAGATGAAATGAAGAAGGGAGTAATAAAGTCTGGAAGCAGTTTATGGATTGGAAATATGATACTCATAGCCCTAATAATTTTGATTGCTCAGACTGTCAAGCTGCACAACTGGAAAGAGATGGAAGGGGAAAAATATTTGGAGCTGATACTTGGATTGGTCTAACTGAGGTATGGGATGACAACAATCAGAAATTTTCCTTCAGACATTTCTCTGATGAAAGACTTGCAACTGTGGTAATAATATTGTTGCATATGGCTGGATCTGATTGTCTGAAATGGGTAATGAATAGTAAAGGTGTGTTCTCTGTAAATTACCTACATGAAGGGGTTAACTTTGATGGTACTATGCCTATATATGGCCTGCAATTTGGCATTTACCCATCCCTCCTCGTGTTAATGTCTTCCTTTGGTTTTTAAGTGACAACCAAGTTACCACTACAGACAACCTAAGCAAGTGCGAGCTGTCTGAACTAAAAAAGACTCGTGTTTTCTGTCAAGATAAACAGTTCATCCACGACTCGTATTTTAGAGTGAGGTGGCCCGGCATGGTTGTGATCAAGTTGCCCATTTTTTAATACGATAGTAGCCATAATTTTCATTCGGTGGCTACATGGTGGTTGTAGGATAGGCAAAATAGACTCCTCAATATTGGTAATGCTTCTAATCTTTGCCATCCACAGATATTAAGAGCTCGTTTGGTTCACATCATTTCATTTCATTTGGTAGAAATGAAATAAAATGACATTGATGATATCATTTCATTTGGCAATTCCACATAAATGATAGGGTACCAAAAGAAATTAAGGTTAGGCATGGAATGAAAATCATGGAATTTACAAATAAATTTCATAACCAATTCCATGGCAGCCAAACATGTTGATACTTGGAATCACAAATGAATTCTTTGATTCCAACCCCAAATGATGGGAGCCAAACGAGTTCTTAAGGAATTCTATTGTTATTTGGAGGGCGATGTCGATCTAGGGATGTTGTAGAAATATGGAGGAAATAATTGTGACTATGCATCGACGGAGAGGGTTGTACAAGACAATGAGGAGAAGTTGTTGTCAAGATGGATTGCTTCGTTGCCCGTCTGGACACTATATGATAGATACTTAGTGCATGACCTCCCCAATGTCAAACTTGAGGATGAAGCCATTGAAATTGTGGATAAAGGTAGAAGAATTGGAGAGTGGGGTAAATCGAACAATCCCAACAGACGCAGCTTGTGACCTCGTTTGTAGGCCAAAATCCAAAGGAAGTCTAGGTATCACTAATCTTGCTGCTTAGAATGAGGACCTTGTCAAGTGTTTACATAATTTTTTCAACAAGGACAAAATTCCTTGGGTCCATTTAATTTGGGGTTATAATGATTCCATTCCACAAGCCAGCAATATTTCTAGCTCCTTCTGGTGTGGAGGCATTGTCAAACTTTGTTCGAAGTTCAAAAGGATTGCCTCTTGCTCAATTGCTACCGGTGACACCGCCCTCCTCTAGAGCGAGAATTGGACTTCTGACCTCCTCATGATAAAGATCCCTAGGCTCCACTGCTTCGCTATTAACAAGTTGGCTTCTGTGAAGAATATTCTAGACTTGGACGACCCTATTATCGTTTTATCTCCCATTGTCCACCCAAGCCTTTGAGGAGTTACATGAGTTCAATCACCTTATAAAGGAGACCAGGTCCACTCGGAACGCTGACAGAAAGGATCTTTGGTCCTATAGTTGGGGCAGCAGTTTCTTTGCCAACAAGATATACAAGTTAACCTTCGAACACATTCAGGCTCCATCTCCTCGGATCTGGAAATCAAAATGCACTCCCAAGATTAAATCATTCTTCTGGTTCCTCGCTAACGACCGCCTAAACAGTAAGGATATGCTCATCTATATCTATACCTAATCTATACCTAATAATAAAAGAAGGAACGCTTCTCTCTTCGTCCGTCGCAATGCGCTTTCGTCCATCATAAAAGGCGCGTCCAATTTTGTTTGGTCTATGTTGTTTTGTTTCCTTCTTTTCGTTTGTCTTCGAGAGTTCGAGTTTGTACCGAGATCTTCTTTTGTTTCCCGTTCGGTGGCATGTTCTTTTCCCCTCCGTGTCAATCCTAAGGCGTGGGCCGACCCAATCAAGAGCTAGCGCCCACGCGACCGTGTCCAGTTGATGGAACATGCAGTGACCATGTACTACTCTTATTGCAAATTTTGAATAGCCTGCGATACATCCCAGCTGTCGTCAAAGAGAACAACTCTAGACCAATAGGGTTTTAGTTCCCGAGCTCCGGGTCGTCCCATCTATGTACACTGTCATAGCCTGGTAGTCTTGCTGATTTGGTGGAGCGTCCGCTCATATGATCGTGCTGATGCAAGCTTGCAGATTTGGCTATCTCTCATTGCCTATGAAAGCGAGTATTTTCAGGAGGTTTCATATAGTAGTAAGATTTTCGTATCTATGTAGGGAGGGACCAGAGGCGGTGTCAGAAACTCGGAAGCAAGTATTGATCTCGAGTTCTCGACGACGCGTGGCCAGGGGCTGACCGGCTGATGGATCTCCCCGACGGTGTGCTCGTGCATCCTACAAGGTCGTGCACCGATGGCATGACGTCTACGCGACAGCCTTCGTTAACCTCGTCGATAATAAGACCACCCCACGGAGCTACAACGTGGACAACCCATGGTGTGCATCCGCCACACAATCCTATGTGAGAGCGTAACGACGCCGATCCGCAAGCAAGGAGGCGAGCGAGCATGCTGGCAGGGGACGTGCGTCAGAGTAGCAGGGAAGCGTCACAAGGCGCGGCCCATAGCGGGGCAAGGTCAACGCGAAGGTGGAGGCGACGACGTCGGGCTACCGCGAAGGAGCTCTGCAAGGCGAGGTCGAACAGTGTCGAGGCGCGTGTGGCTGCCAACGCGGTTCCTTCCATGCGATCAAGATGCGTGTGGGGCAGCGCTCGAGCTAGGCACATGGTGGCGGAGCCAATGGCCGAGCGGCACAACCAGCTCTCTAGCAAGCCCTCTATCGTTAGCCAAATACGATGATGGGAGGATGCCCCCGATGCTAGGGCATGGGTGAGCTTTCATGGGAGATGAGACGATAGATGCAGTAGATAGCCATGATGGCTTGATTAGCGCTCATGTTTTTCATTCTCTATCAATGTTATTTCCTCTGGACACCACGCCGCGCATGATCTCTCTCTAGAATTTACTAATAGCCATATGTCAGTGGGTAGATTCATCGTCCTCATGTTCAATTGTTGACGCAGAAGAGGCAATCGAACTGCAGGTGTATACGATCTTCCACATGCTCTGAGTAAATGCCAAAACCGCATGTGTTTCATTAGGGATATTATAACTGGGACAAAATGGAGCACTCTCACGCTATCACACATGTTTGCTGTCGGATTGCACGTTTCGGTCGTTCTTAGCCATCTGATATTGAGTCTGTTTTCACGTAGGCCGCTCCTGGCCGAGTGTCCCGCAGGCCGCTACTCTGGACATCCAACCGGTGGCCTTCCATTCGATGCCATACGGACGGTCAAGATGTGGCCACATGTGCATCAACTAAAACGGGGCGACTCGAGCGACGGAGGCGACGCCCAAGGACCACCTCCCCAGTCCCCACAACCATCTTGTCCTGGCCTTGGGGAAACCTAGATGCGGCGCCGTTGTCATTCTTGTCGCTGAAAGAGAGAAGGCAGAAGACAGGGAGACGAAGAGAGTGGCGATGGCGGACGGTTGCGACGGCCGAAGAATTTGGTGTGCCGTCAGATTGCACGTTTCGGTCGTTCTTAGCCATCTGATATTTAGTCTGTTTCCACGTAGGCCGCTCCTGGGCCGAGTGTCCCGCAGGCCGCTACTCTGGACATCAAACCGGTGGCCTCCCATTCGATGCTATACGGGCGGTCAAGATGTGGCCACATGTGCATCAACTAAAACGGGGCGACTCGAGCGACATCGACGCCCAAGGACCACCTCCCCAGTCCCCACAACCATCTTGTCTTGGCCTTGGGGAAACCTAGATGCGCCGCCGCTGTCGTTCTTGTCGCTGAAAGAGAGAAGGCAGAAGACATGGAGACAAAGAGAGTGGTGATGGCGGACGGTTGCGACGGCCGGAGAATTTGGTGTCGCTTCTTCCTCAACGCTTGTGGTGGAGCTGCTCTTCCTTGTCATGGCGATGTGTGTCGTCGAAGTTGGCCGCCGCGCCATTCCACCACCACTAGGGAGGGAATCGAGAGGGTTTCCGAACGAGGTCCCATATAGACATGGTAATCCTTACCCTACTCTTTCTCCGATGGTAGCGTTCATTCAATTTCCGATCTGAAGGTTTGGCTGCAAACGAGACACATGTATTTGTCTCGAGACATTAACAGATTTTTTTGACCCGGTTCAGATTTGAATTGTTTGGTTAAACTTTCATATCCTTTCCAATGTATTTTTTATTAGTTGATTTCTTAATCTCCAGCTGGTCTCTAATGATGTCCTTATTCTGGTGATTTGGAAATCCCCTGTTGTCTTAAGTAAGGTAATCAGTTGATATGACGTGCACATGTTGGTCTAAAGCCTCCATCTCAGAACCAAGGCCGGGCTTGCAAATGTGGATTTCTAGGTGCGAAGAATGGATCTGGGGCAACATATATATGCTTGGTTGGTATTACCTCCTTCAACCAGTTCTACAACAAGGTGAAACAAACAAGTACAAACTTATTTCCTTGAAGTTTAGTGGACTGACTGTGTTCCAGGTTACTTTTCAACCTTAGAAATTTGCATTGCTATATATCAAAAATATCAAGATTCATGAACTTAACATTTTTTTCTTGTATCATCTAGATTTCAGGATCTATTTTAACGCAAGTATTGGCATTTCATATTTCAACTTTCAAGTCAGAGTAATTTTTCAGTTCATGCAAATATGAGTTAATGACCTCTATCGTGTGCAACTCACCGGCGAAGAGTGATGTTGGTACGTTGCTGCGTATGCCTCACCTTGACTATATATTCTTCCTTTGACACGAAGTTTCTACCCACCCCTTCTTGCCCTAGAACCATGACCTCTAGATTCTCGGTTTGATTGTTTGTCTGTCCTGCAAACTCCTACTGTAACTGGCTGAAAAATCCTAATTTTTAAGACTCCAATGTCTTGCAGATTGTGTTCATTCTGGTTCCCCTCAATTTGCTCCTTTAAGTCTTGGAGTTTCTTTGGATTTACTTGATTGTAGAATTCTTGATATGACTATTTGCTATGACTGGATGCTAAGTCAGTTTCTAAATACCTCATCTAGGAGTATTTTATAAATTTTCTCACTCAAGTATTGTTCATAGCCTGAAACCGTACACCCAATTTCTAAGCTTGGTCCAGGTGCTCTCATTGATCCAACGTATATTCCCAACTTTGTGGATTCGGTGAGCTAGAAGAATACTGGAATAAAGCTCTTTTACTTGATCATCAGGTGATCCCAGTGAGTCAATAGAAGTAATGCTTCTATAATTATTATTTTCTACAATATAGATAATTAACTTCTTTTACTATTTTCTTATGATACCATACATAACACTTTGGTTTTTTACCGAGCAAAGCTTCATATCAGGCATTGGAAACTGGGTTGTGGATGAAGTACTCACTTAGGTATTCGTACAAATATTTATTAGGCTCGCATGAAACACATCGCTTGAAGGTTAAATTTTGTTATGAACCTGTAAACATGCGGGTCTGATTACCGAGTTCTGGACACTTTCCCTTGATTATTCGAGGCCTAATTATACAAGAGGGGAAAGTGACTAATTTTCTTTGTTATTCATTGCCATTTAATAGATAGAACTACTGCAGGTTTTGCACTTCTTGTGTTGTACTACTGCTTGGCTCTAACAAAGTTCATGTTATTCTTTATAGTCAATAACCCATCCACTACATATTGCTTCAAGCTAACAAGCGAGAGTTTTTAGCCGGGCACAGCAACGCGCACCATTCAACAAAATTTGGACAAGAGTGATCTCTCTTGCGAGATGGACGAGCTTTTAGCTGTCTGATTGTACTCCAAACCATTTTGACCATTAGAATAGCAGAAGTTTCTGTCATGGGCCAAAAGTCTCTTAGGGCAAACTACTTGGGAGATCAAATTTTCCCAGTGTATTTGATTGAGACTAAATGTGTGCTAAATCCCTTCCGAGTCAGAACGACAGATGAAAGTCCGTCCAGTAGGATTAAATATTATCCATTTGGCCATTTAAATAGTACAAAAAATGATTTCATCCTAAGAACATATATCTTATAATCCATTTGAATTTCCTTCGATCTATTTTTCTACATCATATACTATCTTATCTTCATGTTTCACGGGTCCAAATATTTATAATTCCTACCATTTCATTGAAAAATTAGATGGGTGCGGCAACGGCGGCACACCATGGCGGGTCTGGGAGGCGTGGAACAGCAGTTGCCGGCAACGGCGGTTGATGGAGAGCGGCAGGGAGGCTGGCTGGCGCAGAGGGGCGGCGGCGCACCATGGCGGTCCGGGAGGCGCGGAAACCGTGGGATCTGGGCGAGCGGCAAGGGCGGAAGCGAATAGAGGCGGCGCGCTTGGGGACGAACGGGGCGGCGTTGTGGTGCCGTAGGGCCAGAGCGGAGGGGTGGCGGCGCGCTCAGAGCGACAAAAGGGAAATCGTGTCGGCCGCGGCTCTCGAGAGGTGCTCAGGTTTGATCTAGCGGCAAGGGGAGCGCACACGGGGATTTGTTGGTAGCGATGGACATGGTGTTCCCGTGCAGGATCGTGCGCGTGGTGCGCTAGGTGCGTGTCCTCTAGACGTGTGTTGTGAGTGCGACCTGTTCATGTGCGTGTAGAGTTGTGGCCAGGTGCGGCTGATCCTGTCGGGTTACCCAGGTTAGGGTTTTTTTTTGGTCAGGTGAAGTGTTGGTTGATTGGGCCTGGCCTGGTGGCTGCCTCCTCCAGTTTTTTTTAAAACTGTTTTATTTATTTGTTTGTTTTAAAAAGCTTTTGTAAATAGTTTTAGACAATATCTAGAAATATCTGGATTTTTATTTAAAATTTGAAGAGGGGACTAACGTAGAAAACAAAATAGCCTTTTGGCAAAAATATTTTCGAGATAAAGTATGCATGATGTCATGATAACGCACAAAATCTATACCTAATAATAAAAGACGGATTGTTTCTCCCGGTCCAACTCTTTTTTGAACCTTTTACCCTCCCATCGGACAACAAATTGCCCACCAATACCACCGGTAAGTCAAATAGACTAAAACTGCACGGTTAGTTTGAAAAAAAAACAGGAAGCGTTCCTGCAGGGCGATGGACTAACCGCGTAAAAAAAGAGGCTGGTAGGTCGACCACATGCAGCAGGTGCTTGCGTTGGCCTCATGTGCCTGTCCGTTTGGTCTGCTGGGCCGAACCGAAGGAGACATACAACAACCAGGCCGCTAGGTTCAACTTCACGTCGGAACAAAGGCCAGATATTTTAGTCCCATACTGGTACCTTAAATCGATCCTCACCAGTTCATAAACGTTGCAACTTTTCCTCAGTATGAGCAAGCCAACTCGGGAATAAACAAATCAGCTAGGCTTGAAGGAAACATCAGACAACAAATTGCCCACCAATACCACTGGTAAGTCAAACAGACTAAAACTGCACGGTTAGTTTGGAAAAAAAATCAGGGTGCGTTCCTGCTCGGTGATGGACTGACAGCGTAAAAAAAGAGGCTGGTAGGTTGACCACATGCAGCAGGTGCCTGCGTTGGCCTCATGTGCTAGTCCGTTTGGCTCAGCTCGGCCGGACCGAAGGAGACAGACAACAACCAGGCCGCTAGGTTCAACTTCACGTCGGAACAAAGGCTAGATATTTTAATCCCACACTGGTACCTTAAAGCGATCCTCGCTAGTTCATAAATGTTGCAACTTTTCCTCGGTATCAGCAAGCCAACTCGGGAATAAACAAATCAGCTAGACTTGAAGGAAACTAGAAACCAGATCAAGCGGGGAAGTGAGGGTGGAGTTTGTGACTGGATAGAACCTTCGCTAATAGTGGGAACAGTCTACATGGATGACGCTGGTATAGGAGGAGCAAGACAAATAATGAATATATGGACAGAGGAGGCGAGCGCCGGGCCTGAGGAACGCTGGGCTCAGACCTCTCCGGTGGGCCCTTCCTTCTCCGATTCCGAGGTGGTCTGGCATGGGGAGAAGGAAGGGGACCTCCCGTCGCCGCTCCTCTCAGAGCATTCTCCTACTGCTATGTGAGCCTCGATTCCCGCACGCGCATCAGGGGAGGCCTCACAGGATTTTTATCAAGGTGGAGCCTAGGTTAAGCCGCTGGTAAACAGGACAGCGGAGGCGGCGGTGTGTCGGCTAGAAGCGGCATTCATAGGCGGCGGTATCTTGAGCGAGGCACGGAGTAAGCTGGATGATCCTTTGTGCCAATGTATTGTCTGTTGGATAGAGGCTTATTCCTATGGCAGGGCTACAAGGATTACATTAGCGCTTTAATTGAACACGGATGGTTAGAGAAGTTGTCTTTTTCATCCCATGACCGAAAGCACGAGGAGGATTGGAAATACTAAAGCCCGTGGTGACATTTCCTGAAGCTACATGGCAAAAAGTTCAGTGCATCTGCGGTGAGATGATAAATGACCTTGTCTAAACATGCCACAGACACCGTTTGGAAGACAATACATGTGATCCACTCGGTACATTTTTTTTTTTGAGAACACCCACAACACTGCTGGTGTGACGACTTGTACGTGTCATGTCTTGGTTACCATGCGAGCACATATCTGATGTGTTGAAGTCTAGCCATGGTCGGAAGCTGCGGCTCATGAAGACTAAACTTCTTTACTGTCCATGAGCTATACTTGACGCGCAGGATGAACATATCCTGGAACATTGTGCAGCCCAATCGGTAATTGAATTGTTAAGATTCCTTTATGATGTACATGAATTTGTGTGTCATAATTCCATTACTTTGGATTTTCATTATATGTTGACACACTAGATTGGAAAATAAGTGGTACTACTTTTATTTCGTTCATAAAGCTTGCTGTATATATAAATATAGTTGAAATGTTACATGACTATAGACAATTTATTTTTAAAGGTCAATTTGATACGTCATCCTGAACCTATAAATTTGAACCTGTTGCAACACACGGGTTTTTTGCTAGTAATAATAAAGAACGGAACGCTTCTGTCAACTAGCCTTTTTTTTGGACAGTTTTACCCTTCCACAAAACACATAATTACCTACCAATGCCACACGCGAGTAAAAAACGGTTAGAAAACACCCATTGCGTCTCACCCTGAGCGCCTTAGACTCCCACCGCCGTATCTCCGCGGCAAGGAAAGACGCGGCCACCCCAACCCTTCCTCCTGGCCAGATTCCGACGAGAAGGAAAAGGAGGAGGCGACGCTTGATCTCCAACCGTATTCTATCACGCGCTGTCGTGCTGATCGTCGACACCTCTCAGCCTGGGGGTCGCGGCCGGTGCGCTGATGGGCGTGACTCTGGCCTATGGATCTGGCTGTACTGGGCGTGGATACGGCGCTGGCCTAGAGCAGCCCGGCATCTCCGGAGGAGGTGGAGAAGGGCCTCTCGTACTACATCCCTGTCCCTATCAAGGCCTACTACCTCTCCACTAGGTGAGATAGAACATGCTCGGTCTGTTGTACATTAGGTGTTTGATGATTTTTCTGAAAGTAATACCTTACCTGCTACCATGTTCTTTCAGTTGGTCATGTGACATTTTCATTGACGGTCATAGTGATTTGTTCCAGAGGAGTAAAACGGTTGCCTGATTTTCTTTCTCCACATTGGTGACAGCATTGATTTGGAGAACATGGGTTCAGTCTGGATTCGGACAGGGCTGAGGAAATTCATCCATGCAATCCTTGAGCTTGGAGCTAGATAATGTGTCCTCGCGCATAACACAGTCAATGCCCGGGTCGTCAAGGACGGAGATGATGAGATGTTCCAGCTACACCATGTACACGCTGCACTCATCTGACCACGACGCAGAACGCATTCGATGCTGCCGAATTGCGCATCATATACGCACACGCGCTGGCCACGGTGGGTCACGACGTCGCGGCGACTGAGCGCGGAATCTAGGTAGAGCTGGAGCGCCTTCTACTGGAGCAGGTGGCACTGGGAGCAAACATAGGCGGCGCGGGAAGACAACTCAGGTGAGGCAGACATCAATGCGCTAGCGAGACGGAGCGGGGTCACTAGGCAGACATCAATGCCCACTTCGCTTCTATGAGGATACAAATTAACTCGTTGATTCTGTTTCACAGGTAATTATACAAATTGCCAAACATGTTCGCACTGTCGTGCTGATCGTCGACACCTCTCGGCCTGGGGGTCGCGGCCGGTGCACTGATGGGCGTGACTCTGGCCTATGGATCTGGCTGTACTAGGCGTGGATACGGCGCTGGCCTAGAGCAGCCCGGCATCTCAGGAGGAGGTGGAGAAGGGCCTCTCGTACTACATCCCTGTCCCTGTCAAGGCCTACTACCTCTCCACTAGGTGAGATAGAACATGCTCGGTCTGTTGTACATTAGGTGTTTGATGAATTTTCTGAAAGGAATACCTTACGTGCTACCATGTTCTTTCAGTTGCTCATGTGACATTTTGATTGACGGTCATAGTGATTTGTTCTAGAGGAGTAAAACGGTTGCCTGATTTTCTTTCTCCACATTGGTGACAACATTGATTTGGAGAGCATGGGTTCAGTCTGGACTCGGACAGGGCTGAGGAAATTCATCAGTGCAATCCTTGAGCTTGGAGCTGGATAATGTGGCCTCGCGCATAACACAGTCAATACCCGGGTCGTCAAGGACGGAGATGACGAGATGTTCCAGCTACACCATGTACACGCTGCACTCATCTGACCAAGACGCAGAACGCTTTCGATGCTGCCGAATTCCGCATCATCTACGCAAACGCGCTGGCCACGGTGGGTCACGACGTCGAGGCGACTGAGCGCGGAATCTAGGTAGAGCTGGAGCGCCTTCTACTGGAGCAGGTGGCACTGGGAGCCAACATAGACGGCGCGGGAAGACAACTCAGGTGAGGCACACATCAATGCGCTAGCGAGATGGAGTAGGGTCACTAGGCAGACATGAATGCCCCGCTTCACTTCTATGAGGATACAAATTAACTCGTTGATTCTGTTTCACTGGTAATTATACAAATTACCGAACACGTTCGCGCCGTCGTGCTGATCGTCGACACCTCTCGGCCTGGGGGTCGCGGCCGGTGCGCTGATGGGCGTGACTCTGGCCTATGGATCTGGCAGTACTGGGCGTGGATACGGCGCTGGCCTAGAGCAGCCCGGCATCTCAGGAGGAGGTGGAGAAGGGCCTCTCGTACTACATCCCTGTCCCTATCAAGGCCTACTACCTCTCCACTAGGTGAGATAGAACATGCTCGGTCTGTTGTACATTAGGTGTTTGATGATTTTTCTGGAAGGAATACCTTACGTGCTACCATGTTCTTTCAGTTGCTCATGTGACATTTTGATTGACGGTCATAGTGATTTGTTCTAGAGGAGTAAAACGGTAACCTGATTTTCTTTCTCCACATTGGTGATAGCTTTGATTTGGAGAGCATGGGTTCAGTCTGGACTCGAACAGGGCTGAGAAAATTCATCAGTGCAATCCTTGAGCTTGGAGCTGGATAATGTGGCCTCGCGCATAACACAGTCAATGCCCGGGTCGTCAAGGACGGAGATGACGAGATGTTCCAGCTACACCATGTACACGCTGCACTCATCTGACCACGACGCAGAACGCATTCGATGCTGCTGAATTCCGCATCAGCTACGCACACGCGCTGGCCACGGTGGGTCACGACGTCGAGGCGACTGAGCGCGGAATCTAGGTAGAGCTGGAGCGCCTTCTACTGGAGCAGGTGGCACTGGGAGCCAACATAGACGGCGCGGGAAGACAACTCAGGTGAGGCACACATCAATGCGCTAGCGAGATGGAGTAGGGTCACTAGGCAGACATGAATGCCCCGCTTCGCTTCTATGAGGATACAAATTAACTCGTTGATTCTGTTTCACTGGTAATTATACAAATTACCGAACACGTTCGCGCCGTCGTGCTGATCGTCGACACCTCTCGGCCTGGGGGTCGCGGCCGGTGCGCTGATGGGCGTGACTCTGGCCTATGGATCTGGCAGTACTGGGCGTGGATACGGCGCTGGCCTAGAGCAGCCCGCCATCTCAGGAGGAGGTGGAGAAGGGCCTCTCGTACTACATCCCTATCCCTATCAAGGCCTACTACCTCTCCACTAGGTGAGATAGAACATGCTCGGTCTGTTGTACATTAGGTGTTTGATGATTTTTCTGGAAGGAATACCTTACGTGCTACCATGTTCTTTCAGTTGCTCATGTGACATTTTCATTGACGGTCATAGTGATTTGTTCTAGAGGAGTAAAACGGTAACCTGATTTTCTTTCTCCACATTGGTGATAGCTTTGATTTGGAGAGCATGGGTTCAGTCTGGACTCGGACAGGGCTGAGAAAATTCATCAGTGCAATCCTTGAGCTTGGAGCTGGATAATGTGGCCTCGCGCATAACACAGTCAATGCCCGGGTCGTCAAGGACGGAGATGACGAGATGTTCCAGCTACACCATGTACACGCTGCACTCATCTGACCACGACGCAGAACGCATTCGATGCTGCTGAATTCCGCATCAGCTACGCACACGCGCTGGCCACGGTGGGTCACGACGTCGAGGCGACTGAGCGCGGAATCTAGGTAGAGCTGGAGCGCCTTCTACTAGAGCAGGTGGCACTGGGAGCCAACATAGGTGGCGCGGGAAGACAACTCAGGTGAGGCACACATCAATGAGCCAGCGAGATGGAGCAGGGTCACTAGGCAGACATCAATGCCCCGCTTCGCTTCTATGAGGATACAAATTAACTCGTTGATTATGTTTCAATGGTAATTATACAAATTACCGAACACGTTCGCGCCGTCGTGCTGATCGTCGACACCTCTCGGCCTAGGGGTCACGGCCGGTGCGCTGATGGGCGTGACTCTGGCCTATGGATCTGCCTGTACTGGGCGTGGATATGGCGCTGGCCTAGAGCAGCCCGGCATCTCAGGAGGAGGTGGAGAAGGGCCTCTCGTACTACATCCCTATCCCTGTCAAGGCCTACTACCTCTCCACTAGGTGAGATAGAACATGCTCGGTCTGTTGTACATTAGGTGTTTGATGATTTTTCTGAAAGGAATACCTTATGTGCTACCATGTTCTTTCAGTTGCTCATGTGACATTTTCATTGACGGTCATAGTGATTTGTTCGAGAGGAGTAAAACGGTTGCCTGATTTTCTTTCTCCACATTGGTGACAGCATTGATTTGGAGAGCATGGGTTCAGTCTGGACTCAGACAGGGCTGAGGAAATTCATCCATGCAATCCTTGAGCTTGGAGCTGGATAATGTGGCCTCGCGCATTACATAGTCAATGCTCGGGTCGTCAAGGACGGAGATGACAAGATGTTCTAGCTACACCATGTACACGCTGCACTCATCTGACCACGACGCAGAACGCATTCGATGCTGCCGAATTCCGCATCATCTAAGCACACGCGCTGGCCACGGTGTGTCACGATGTCGAGGCGACTGAGAGAGGAATCTAGGTAGAGCTGGAGCGCCTTCTGCTGGAGCAGGTGGCACTGGGAGCCAACATAGGCGACGCGGGAAGACAACTCAGGTGAGGCAGACATCAATGCGCTAGCGAGATGGATCGGGGTCACTGGGCAGACATCAATGTCCCGCTTCGCTTCTATGAGGATACAAATTAACTTGTTGATTCTGTTTCACTGGTAATTATACAAATTGCCGAACACGTTCGCGCCGTCGTCCTGATCATTGACACCTCTCGGCCTAGGGGTCGCGGCCGGTGCGCTGATGGGCGTGACTCTAGCCTATGGATCGGGCTGTACTAGGCATGCATACGGCGCTGACCTAGAGTAGCACGCATCTCAGGAGGAGGTGGAGAAGGTCCTCTCATACTATATGCCTGTCCCTGTCAAGTCCTACTACCTCTCCACTAGGTGAGATAGAACATGCTCGGTCTGTTGTACATTAGGTTTTTGATGAATTTTCTGAAAGGAAACCTTACGTGCTACCATGTTCTTTTAGTTGCTCATGTGACATTTTCATTGACGGTCATAGTGATTTGTTCTAGAGGAGTAAAACGGTTGCCCTATTTTCTTTCTCCACACTGGTGACAGCATTTATTTGGAGAGCATGGGTTCAGTCTGGACTCGGACAGGGCTGAGGAAATTCATCCACGCAATCCTTGAGCTTGGAGCTGGATAATATGGCCTCGCACATAACACAGTCAACGCCCGGGTCGTCAAGGACGGAGATGATGAGATGTTCCAGCTACACCATGTACACGCTGCACTCATCTGACCACGACGCAGAACGCATTCGATGTGTCCGAATTCCGCATCATCTACGCACACGCGCTGGCCACGGTGGGTCACGACATCGAGTTGACTGAGCACGAAATCTAGGTAGAGCTGGAGCGCCTTCTGCTGGAGCAGGTGGCACTGGGAGCCAACATAGGCGGCGCGGGAAGACAACTCAGGTGAGGCACACATCAATGCGCTAGCGAGGTGGAGCGGGGTCACTGGGCAGACATCAATGCCCCGCTTCGCTTCTATGAGGATACAAATTAACTCGTTGATTCTGTTTCACTGGTAATTATACAAATTGTCGAACACGTTCGCGCCGTCGTGTTGATCATCGACACCTCTCGACCTGGGGGTCGCGGCCGGTGTGCTGATGGGCGTGACTCTGGCCTATGGATCGGGATGTACTAGGCGTGGATACGGTGATGGCCTAGAGCAGCACGGCATCTCAGGAGGAGGTGGAGAAGGGCCTCTCGTACTACATCCCTGTCCCTATCAAGGCCTACTACCTCTCCACTAGGTGAGATAGAACATGCTCGGTCTGTTGTACATTAGGTGTTTGATGATTTTTCTGAAAGGAATACCTTACATGCTACCATGTTCTTTCACTGGCTCATGTGACATTTTCATTGACAGTCATAGTGATTTATTCCAGAGGAGTAAAATGGTTGCCTGATTTTCTTTCTCCACATTGGTGACAGCATTGATTTGGAGAGCATGGGTTCAGTCTAGACTCGGACAGGGCTAAGGAAAGTCATCCATGCAATCGTTGAGCTTGGAGCTGGATAATGTGGCCTCGCGCATAACACAGTCAATGCCCGGGTCATCAAGGATGGAGATGACGAGAAGTTCCAGCTAGACCATGTACATGCTGCACTCATCTGACCACGACGCGGAACGCATTCGATGCTGCCGAATTCCACATGATCTACGCACACGCGCTGGCCACGGTGGGTCACGACGTCGAGGCGACTGAGCGCGGAATCTAGGTAGAGCTGGAGCACCTTCTGCTGGAGCAGGTGGCACTGGAAGCCAACATAGGCGGCGTGGGAAGACAACTCAGGTGAGGCAGACATCAATGCGCTAGCGAGATGGAGCGAGGTCACTGGACAGACATCAATGCCCCGCTTCGCTTCTATGAGGATACAAATTAACTCGTTGATTCTGTTTCACTGGTAATTATACAAATTGCCGAACACATTCGTGCCGTTGTGCTGATCGTCGACACCTCTCGGCCTGGGGGTCGCGGCCGGTGCGCTGATGGGCGTGACTCTGGCCTACGGATCTGGCTGTACCGGGCATGGATACGGCGCTGGCCTAGAGCATCCCGGCATCTCGGGAGGAGGTGGAGAAGGGCCTCTCATACTACATCCCTGTCCCTGTCAAGGCCTACGACCTCTCCACTAGGTGAGATAGAACATGCTCGGTATGTTGTAGATTAAGGGTTTGATGATTTTTCTGAAAGGAATACCTTACGTGCTACCATGTTCTTTTAGTTGCTCATGTGACATTTTCTTGACGGTCATAGTGATTTGTTTCAGATGAATAAAACGGTTGCCTGATTTTCTTTCTCCACATTGGTGACAACATTGATTTGGAGAGCATGGGTTCAGTCTGGACTCGGACAGGGCTGAGGAAATTCATCCATGCAATCCTTGAGCTTGGAGCTGGATAATGTGGCCTCGCACATAACACAGTCAATGCCCGGGTCGTCAAGGACGGAGATGATGAGATGTTCCAGCTACACCATGTACACGCTGCACTCATCTGACCACGACGCAGAACGCATTCGATGCTGCCGAATTCCACATCATCTACGCACACGCGCTGGCCACGGTGGGTCACGACGTCAAGGCGACTGAGCGCGGAATCTAGGTAGAGCTGGAGCGCCTTCTGCTGGAGCAGGTGGCACTGGGAGCCAACATAGGCGGCGCGGGAAGACAACTCAGGTGAGGCAGACATCAATGCGCTAGCGAGATGGAGCGGGGTCACTGGGCAGACATCAATGCCCTGCTTCGCTTCTATGAGGATACAAATTAACTCGTTGATTCTATTTCACTAGTAATTATACAAATTGCCGAACACGTTCGCGCCGTCGTGTTGATCATCGACACCTCTCGGCCTGGGGGTCGCGGCCGGTGCGCTGATGGGCGTGACTCTGGCCTATGGATCTGGTTGTACTGGGTGTGGATACGGCGCTGGCCTAGAGCAGACCGGCATCTCATGAGGACGTGGAGAAGGGCCTCTCGTACTACATCCCTGTCCCTGTCAAGGCCTACTACCTCTCCACTAGGTGAGATAGAACATACTCGGTCTGTTGTACATTAAGGGTTTGATGATTTTTCTGAAACGAATACCTTACGTGCTACCATGTTCTTTCAGTTGTTCATGTGACATTTTCTTGACGGTCATAGTGATTTGTTCCAGAGGAGTAAAACGGTTGCCTGATTTTCTTTGTCAACATTGGTGACAACATTGATTTGGAGAGCATGGGTTCAGTCTGGACTCGGACAGGGCTGAGGAAATTCATCCATGCAATCCTTGAGCTTGGAGCTGGATAACGTGGCCTTGCGCTTAACACAATCAATGCCCGGGTCGTCAAGAAAGGAGATGATGAGATGTTCCAGTACACCATGTACACGCTGCACTTATCTGACCACGACGCAGAACGCATTCGATGCTGCCGAATTCCGCATCATGTACGCACACGCGCTGGCCACGGTGGGTCACGACATGGAAGCGACTGAGCGCGGAATCTTGGTAGAGCTGGAGCGCCTTCTGCTGGAGCAGGTGGCACTAGGAGCCAACATAGGCGGCGCGGGAAGACAACTCAGGTGAGGCAGACATCAATGCGCTAGCGAGATGGAGCGGGGTCACTGGGCAGACATCAATGCCCCGCTTCGCTTCTATGAGGATACAAATTAACTCTATGATTCTATTTCACTGGTAATTATACAAATTGCCGAATACGTTCACGCCGTCATGCTGATCGTCGACACCTCTCGTCCTAAGGGTCGCGGCCGGTGCGCTGATGGGCGTGACTCTGGCCTATGGATCTGGCTGTACTAGGCGTGGATATGGCGCTGGCCTAGAGCAGCCCGGCATCTCAGGAGGAGGTGGATAAGGGCCTCTCGTACTACATCCCTGTCCCTGTCAAGGCCTACTACCTCTCCGCTAGGTGACATAGAACATGCTCGGTCTGTTGTACATTAGGTGTTCGATGATTTTTCTGAAAGGAATACCTTACTTGCTACCATGTTCTTTCAGTTGCTCATGTGACATTTTCATTGACGGTCATAGTGATTTGTTCCAGAGGAGTAAAACGGTTGCCTAATTTTCTTTCTCCACATTGGTGACAGCATTGATTTGGAGAGCATGGGTTCAGTCTGGACTCGGACAGGGCTGAGGAAATTCATCCATGCAATCCTTGAGCTTGGAGCTGGATAATGTGGCCTTGCGCATTACACAGTCAATGCCCGGGTCGTCAAGGACGGAGATGACAAGATGTTCCAGCTACACCATGTACACGCTGCACTCATCTGACCACGACGTAGAACACATTCGATGCTGCCGAATTCCGCATCATCTACGCACACGCGTTGGCTACGGTGGGTCACGACGTCGAGGCGACTGAGCGCGGAATCTAGGTAGAGCTGGAGCGCCTTCTGCTGGAGCAGGTGGCACTGGGAGCCAACATAGGCGGCGCGGGAAGACAACTCAGGTGAGGCAGACATCAATGCGCTAGCGAGATGGAGCGGGGTCACTGGGCAAACATCAATGCCCCGGTTCGCTTCTATGAGGATACAAATTAACTCGTTGATTCTATTTCACTGGTAATTATACAAATTGAAAAATCATGTTATTTTCTCGGTGAGCAATAATTCTGCCTTTTCCAAGGGTAAGCAGTTTTGACTTTATCTCATTACGTGGGCTGTTCATATCTGATCCCTAACTACCTGGTATTCTTTTCCAGACTTCATCATGATATTCAATTTGAATGACCCGTAGGTAAGCTATTATATAGTTATTTTCTATACTTGGTCAAGGTGATGCTACAATATTGACTCCTGCACTGTGCTTTGCCTACACCTGGGTAGTACGGTTTTTTCTTGAACAAGGAGTATGGAGCCTATTTTTTCTTTATCAACCGGATTGTATCTTACTTTCAAATTGAGATCTGTTGTTGAAAATATGCTATTCCTTCCTATCCAACTGGAGAAGTGATACGAGTGTATGCCTTGTTACACCTACATGTTTGTTTCACAAGTTCAATCATTTGGCAGAGCAATGTCAAATTAACTTGTCCTAATATTTTAAGGGATTTTCATTGTTAAACAACTGAAATCATCATGTGTTGAGTGTTACACATTTAAAATTGATGTTATGTGATCTTCACCATTGCATGGTACAGAATGCAAACTCCCTGCTATTTTGATTCAATTGGCATACATACTCAAACATACCAAACGTTGCTCATTAGATTTAATGTGGCGCCGTAGCAACGCACGGATTTTGTGCTAGTAAGGAAAAGTTTTACTCTCAATGACAACGGTTGCCACCTCTGCTATGATGGTTTGTTAGAAACCAGGGACCATCTCTTCTGGAGTTGTAATTTCAGTAGACAAATGTTGGCAATCCATGTACATCACTTTGGAAGATAACCTTGAACTCCCTGAGATGATTGCCTCTGCCCGAGGCAATTTTAGGAGGTATTTCTTCTTTGAAGCTTTTGCCGCTGCCACCTGGAATTTATGGAAGCAATGGAATGCTCTCATTTTTTATAATATGACATCTTCTGTTAGAGCTTGGTCCTTCTCTTTTAAGAGGGATATCTTCCTTCTTTCTTACAGAATGAAGGATGACCTAAAATCCCCTCTTTTAGCCTGGCTAGACGCTCTATAGTTTTCTTTGGGTAGACCTTTTTGTATATTCCCTCCTTCAGTTAATATCTCTTTAATTAATATTTTTTTACTGCCAGGGTCTTCCCTACCGTTTTCATCTCAAAAAAAAATCCCAATCAGGAAATGAAGTCACTGATGTGCTGAGCATGTAGCCACATTATGCGCCTCTCCGGCATGGTTTAAACCGCACTTGTGCCCTTTCATGGGGACAATATATATACGCAATTGTTAAACCGTTCAGACTTTAGAGATATAGTTAAGAAAAGTAACATGGTTTGAAATACACATATTCACAAGAACAAATACTATGACTAATCAATGTATGTTTTGATTGGGAAAATATTACCTAAGAGGTAACCAGTGAGCAAGGGAAAAAAGTACGTACCACTTAGGTAGGTTGGGGGCTTATATGTCAAGAGGAAGGATTTTTTTTCCTCTCGAACAAGCGCCCAAATGTGCGTCGTTTGCATTGAAAGAAAAACGCCAGAGCAGAAGTGTTACAAAAAAATACCAAAAACGGGAAAAAAAAAAGGATGCTACTCAAGCCTAGAAACTATCAAAGCACAAGATCAGAGAAAGCAAAAAACCGGTGCATGGTTGGTTATCGGTGATTTTAATATGATCATGCATGCGTCAGAAAAGAACAACGAGAATCTAAACCGCAGGTGCATGGCGATGTTTCGGGAATTTACGGATCGCCACGAGCTGAGAGATTTGTACATGCACGGACGGCTGTATATACATGGAGCAACGAGCGCCCCGCACCGACGAGCGACGATGACCAGAATTGATCGAGCGCTGGTATCGATTGACTGGGAACTGGGCTATCCAGATTCGCTACTTCAGTGTAATACCCTTGCCGGAGCTAGGCTGCCGGATCTGGGGCAGGGACTCGGGGATCTGAAAAGAATAGACCAAGGATCGGGGAGCAAGAAAGGAGAGACGAGGACGGTGACTTTTCTATTTCATTTTTTCGATGCCCTAGAACATCATTTCTGCTCCGGTGCTCCGTCTGGTTGTGAAAAAGGATCCACGCGGACGGTGAAGATTAGTTGATACCGGTTCATTACCGGTGGTAAAGTCGTAATATTTTCTCCGTTGGGAGATACGTAGAGCCCGTCTAGGCCCGTACAACCCGCGGCTGTTTGTACCAGGTCATGTACGCGTATTTTGTATGGTGCACTAGTAGAAAAAGGGTCTTTGATCCAGCACCTAAATGCCATCGGTCCCGGTTCGGTTCCGCAATCGGGACCAATGCCAGGCACCGGTCCTGGTTCATGCCGCCTGGGCATTGGTCCCGGTTCATCTCTAAGCAACAGTCCCGGTTCATGCCACGAACTGGGACCAAAAACCCTGAACCTTGAACCCTGAATCCCTAGGTTTCGAGTCCGACCTGGGAACCTTGGGATGCTTGGCGGGAGGAAAGTTTCATCGCGTTCCCCTCCCTTCCACGTCCACTCATCGCTGGCGCCGCCGGGCGCCACCGTTGACCCAGGCCTCGACAGTCAAATTCCGTCCACCAACAAGGCCTCCGCCACTCGACGGCCACGTTCCCAACCCTTGCTGTGACAGAAATTGATCCAGGACAGAGATCTAAATCGACGCGGAAAGATAGTTGCATTTCATTAATTCAACCACAAATTCTTCCTAAAAAAAGGTGTGTTTCACATCCTACATTAATTCAACCACTAGTCAACAATTTTACTTCCGCTGCCGTTGTCCTCCGAGCTGCCGGCTTCCTCGTTGTCGTCGGACGGAACCTCCACGATTTCCGCATTGTTCGCGAGACGGAGCACCTCTTCACGGCGAGCGGCGGCGATGACGGTGTACTTGGTCCGTCCAGGAACGGACTAGAACCTCTCCCGCCCTTCTCGGTTGCGGAGATCCCCGTACACCACGCACCCGTAAACGATGCGGTTGCCAATCTTGGTCTTCCGCTCCTTCTTGAACAGCGCTTGCCAGTATGGGCTGACCGCCGCATACCGGGGCAGCGCCCTCTTCCACGCGGGCATCTGGTGGTGGCGCGCCGCGATATTGCTCTCGATCTCGGCTCGGCCAGGGAGCGGAGCCACCAGCACCCTCGCATAGCTGATGCGCCATCCGTGGGGCACCGTGGCGGCTGGCGACGCGACGATGTCGAAGTGCGCGAACATCACCACCTCGTAGAAGTTCAGCGCGGGCACCTCCATGGTGGCGCGGTGGAGATTGGAGAGGGAGGGAATGGATGGGGATGAACGCGCTATGGCACCTCCTATGTGTACACGAGGACGACGAAGCAATAGCGGTGTCGATGTTGTTCTCCCTCCAAGGGGCCTCGTTTTGGAGGTGGTGATTCCTAGAGCATTGGTCCCGGTTCATGCCACGAATCGGGACCAAAAACCCTCCCCCGCGACGCACACGTGGCGCTCTGCGGAGCATTGGTCCCGGTTCATGCCAAGAATCGGGACCAAAAACCCTCCCCTGGCTATAAATAAGCCCAGCCCAACCACTTATTTTTTCTGGAATTTTGTGTGGGAGGTGGATGCTAGGTTTTTTTTCTTCACACTACACACAAGGTGTTCGACGAAATGTCCGATCCACACTTAAGTTCGCACAACACGGTATCCTCGGCCGAGGTTAGCAACCTTATCTTCTTTATCTGTAACTGATACAAAAATATTGCATGTGTCCATGTAGGGTGGTCATTTCACTATTCACGATCTTATTGTAATGGTTAATTATTATGACGCAGATCGATGCGCGGATGCGATGGATGTATGACGACCGACGCGATTCCGATTTTATTGCAGGCCTGCATAAATTTATCGATGTGGCTAAGGCAAACAAAGTGGATAATTTTATGTCTTGTCCCTGCGTCGACTGTCGGAACGTGGCGGAGCACTCTGCCCCGAGAATCCTTCAAAGCCATCTCCTTCGGAGGTGTTTCATGCCCGGATATTATCGTTGAGCCATGCATGGAGAAAGAGGGGTTAGGCTGGAAGAAAATGAAGAAGAGGAGGATGATGACAACTATCCTATGTCCCCTGAAGAATACGGTGATACTGCAATGGAAGACAATGAAGAAGAGGGAGGTGGCAATGAAGAAGAACAACGGGCATCGAATGAGCCCGCTGATGGTCTTGGTCGGGTCATTTCTGATGCAAAGCAACAATGCGATACAGAAAGGGAGAAGCTTAAGCTGGAGGCCATGCAAAAGGATCACAAAAAGTTGTTGTACCCAAATTACGAAGATGGCAGCACAAAGCTTGGTACCACACTTGAACTGTTGAAATGGAAGGCAGAGACTAGTTTATCTGATAAGGGATTTGAGAAGTTACTGAAAATAATGAAGTCGAAGCTTCCAAAGGATAACGAGCTGCCCGAGACAACGTACGAAGCAAAGAATACTATCTGCCCTCTAGGATTAGATGTGGAGAAGATACATGCATGCATTAATGACTACATCATGTACTGCGGTGAGAAGTACGAGAATATGGATAAATGCCCGGTATGCACTGCATGTCGGTACAAGATCAGACAAGATGATCCTGGTGATGTTGAGGGCGATGACGAGCCCCCCAGGAAGAGGGTTCCTGCTAAGGTTATGTGGTATGCTCCTATAATACCATGGTTGAAACATCTGTTCAGAAACAAAGAGCATGCCAGGTTGTTGCAATGGCACAAAGAAGAGCGTAAGAAAGACGGGAAACTGAGACACCCTGCCGATGGGTTGCAGTGGAGAAACATCGAGAGAAAGTACTCGAACTTTGCAGGTGACGCGAGGAACTTATGGTTTGGTCTAAGTACAAATGGCATGAATCCTTTTGGGGAGCACAGCTGCAGTCACAGCACCTGGCCAGTGACTCTATGTATCTACAACCTTCCTCCTTGGTTGTGCATGAAGCGGAAGTTCATTATGATGCCAGTGCTCATCCAAGGACCGAAGCAACCCAGGAACGACAATTGATGTGTACCTAAGGCCATTAGTCGATGAACTTTTGCAGTTGTGGGTAGAACCATGTGTAAAGGTGTGGGATGAGCACAAACAGGAGCTATTTGACCTACGAGCGTTGTTGTTCGTAACCATCAATGATTGACCTGCTCTTAGTAACCTTTCAGGACAGTCAAACAAGGGATACAATGCATGCACGCACTATTTAGATAAGACTAAAGGTACATATTTGGATAAATGTAAGAAGGTTGTGTACCTGGGGTGTCGTAAATTTCTTCCGACCAATCATCAAGTAAGAAAGAAAGGCATGCATTTCAACGGTGAGTCAGATTACCGGAAGAAGCCTAAGCTCCCTAAATGTGCTGATGTATTTGGTATGGTGAAGGACCTAGAAGTAATCTTTGGAAAGGGTCCTATCGGTCAATCTGTTCCGAAAGACCCCATTACTGGACACACGACCATGTGGAAGAAGAAATCTATATTTTGGGAGCTTGAGTATTGGAAAGACCTGGAGGTCTATTCTTCAATCGACGTGATGCACGTGACGAAGAATCTTTGTGTGAACCTGCTAGGCTTCATGGGCGTGTATGGGAAGACAAAAGATACACCGGAAGCACGAGAGGACCAGCAACATATCAAAGACCCATACAACAAGCATACTGATAAAGGCCGTTAATACTTAAGCAGCTACGCTCTTACCAAAGCAAAGAAGGAAATCTTTTTTGAATGCCTGAGCAGTATCAAGGTCCCTGCTAGCTTCTCGTCAAATATAAAGGGAATAATAAATATATCAGAGAAAAAATTCCAGAACCTGAAGTCTCATGATTGCCACGTGATTATGACGTAGTTGCTTCCGGTTGCATTGAGGGGGCTTCTACCGGAAAATGTTCGAGTACCCATTGTGAAGTTATGTGCATTCCTCAATGCAATATCTCAGAAGGTAATCGATCAAGAATTCTAGAAAGGCTACACAAGGATGTGAGCCAATATCTTGTTAGTTTTGAGTTGGTGTTCCCCCTGTCCTTCTTCAATATTATGACGCATCTCTTAGTTCACCTAGTCGAAGAGATTTCCATTATCGGTCCTGTATTTCTGCACAATATGTTACCCTTCGAGAGGTTCATGGGAGTCTTAAAGAAATATGTTCGTAACCGTGCTAGGCCAGAAGGAAGCATCTCCAAGGGCTATGGAACAAAGGAGGTCATTGGGTTCTGTGTAGACTTTCTTCCTGACCTTAAGCCGATTGGTGTTCTTGAATCACGGTATGAGGGGAGACCGAGTGGAAAAGGCACGCTAGGAAATAAAGCAATGATATTTAGGGACGGACATTCTTTGAATCAAGCACACTACACAGTTCTACAAAGTTCTACCTTCGTGGCTCCGTATATCGAGGAACACATGAATGTTGTACTCTCCAAGTTCCTGAGGAAGGATGACTACTGGATTAAAGAAAATCACATGGAGACTTTCGACACTTGGTTGCAATTATATCTCATAATGACACCACAATTGGAGATGAGATCTACTTGTTGGACACGACACCATCTGCGACTGTATTGACTTTCCAAGGGTACGAGATAAATGGGAATACATTTTACACGATTGCCCAAGATAAAAAGAGCACCAACCAAAATAGTGGTGTTCGCTTTGATGCAACATGCGAGAATGGGAAAAAGGACACATACTATGGTTACATAGAGGAGATATGGGAACTTGACTATGGACCTACTTTTAAGGTCCCTTTGTTTCGCTGCAGTTGGGTCAACATGAATGGAGAAGGGGTAAAGGTAGACCAGTTGTACGTAATCAAAACAGTGGATCTCAAGAGTCTTGGTTACAGAGACGAACCATTCGTCCTAGCCAATGATGTGGCTCAGGTTTTTTATATGAAGGACATGTCCTCTAGACCAAAAATAAAGAAAAAAAAGGAAACGAATAGATCAAACGATGAGCCTAGGCGTCACGTAGTTCTTTTAGGGAAAAGAAACAGCACGGGAGTCGAGGACAAGACAGACATGTCAGTAGATTATGACAAGTTTGATGAAATTCCGCCCTTAACCGTGAAAACTGACCCAAGCATCCCGTTAAGCAAAGAAGATGCTCCATGGTTACGGCCTAAGAAGTGATCATAGGCAAGAGATCGACATACGCGACGAAGGATTCATACCCTAAACCCTAAACCCTATGTAAATCTATGTAATGTATGAAAGCTTTATGTGATGTATAAAAACTTTATATGAGACCACGTGAAGGTTTCACATTGTTTGGATCATTAAACTTGAAGTGGATCTCTGATTGAATAGCATGTTGTGAACCTATAAATGATTTTTAAAAAAATTTACAAGCATTATATCATGTACTTGTAGTTCAAATCTAGGCAACCTCCTACCGATTCAGTAGGAATTTATCTTTTTCATGAGGGGTGGACGGAAAGGTTCCAGATACACTGGTTGGAAAATTGTCCATCTAAGGTGATCTGGTATTTTTGAAAAATGGGTTGGTACCAATGCCAAACTTTAATATGGTGGTTGCTTCATAGAACACCCCGATTTCGGCACCTCAAAAATGAAAATTGGCTTTTTCGTGCGTCGAAAAGGAAAACTTCCTCCTGCAACATCGTAAGCCATCCCAAGATGAACATGTGTGAACAATATCGGCACATTATCACAAACTATGCCCTGATTCTAGCCATAACATTGTTGGTTTGACCTAAATGCCATGGAACCTCGAACATGATAGGTCATTTTGTGAAGGATTTTTTATGATGTTTGCAATTTTTCAAGTTCAATATTTTTCCTTGCAACTATGACACATAATATGACACCACGCGAAGGTTTCACGTTGTTTGGATCGTTTTTGAATTTGTTATGCCCGATTGAAACCATATTCAAAACGACGAGGATGAAGATTCCTAGTCCGGCTTCTTAGTTAATGAAATATGCAAAAAAAAATAGTTAATGAATTTTTAATTAAAAATGGCATAAATGTTAGTAATTTGAATAGGTGGAATAATTCTTTTATAATTCAGAAAAAGGTTTTGAACGCCCAGTTTTCCAAATTATGCAATAAATATTTGTTAATGCAATTTTAATTGAAAATAGTAAAATTGTATAGTTAAAATAAAAATATTTGAAAACAGAAAATGGTTTTTGCTTAGTTATTTAAATTGAAGCACTTTTCATGTTGAAAGTTTTTTCAAATTCCAAATTATGCAATAAATATTTGTTAATGCAATTAAAATTGAAAATAGTGAAATTTTATAGTTAAAATAAAAATATTTGAAAATAGAAAATGGTTTTTGATTAGTTATTTAAATTGAAGCACTTTTCCTGTTGAAAGTTTTTTCAAATTTCAAATTATGCAATAAATATTTGTTAATGCAATTTTAATTGAAAATAGTAAAATTGTATAGTTAAAATAAAAATATTTGAAAATGGAAAATGGTTTTCGATTAGTTATTTAAATTGAAGCATTATTCCTGTTAAAAGTTTTTTGAAATTCCAAATAAATAATCATCTTAAATTGAAACATCTTATTAATTAAAGAAGAAAACAAATTTGAAAATGACGGGAAGACCAAAAGTTTGGCCAAAATCTGAAAAACGGGTCAAAGATCCCGGTTCGTCCCACGAACCGGGACCGATGACCGTGGGTGCGCGCGCTGCACGTGGCAGCCCAGCAACGCTCCCTACCCAGACCTTTGGTCTCGGTTCGTCCCACCAATCGGGACGAAAGGCTCAACGGTCCCGGTTGGTGCGATGAACCGGGACCAAAGGCCCTAGGTGCGCGCGCTACACGTGCGGCCCAGCAATGCTCCCGCCCAGACCTTTGGTCTCGGTTCGTCCCACCAACCGGGACTAAAGGCACAACGGTCCCAGTTGGTGCCATGAACCGGGACCAAAGGCCTGTACTACGTAACTGTTGCCCCTCATTCTTCTTCCCCATCCACTTCACTCTCAAAACGCCTAAGAAAAATCACGCGCGGAGCAGAACGATGCCGTCAGTCTACCGGATTTTTGAGCTGCCGTCGACCGCACCGCCGTCGCCCTCTTCGCCGTCGACCACGCCGCCCGAGTGTCAACACCAGGATTTTTAATCCCAGATACCTGTTATGCCATACATCACAATCCTAGGATTACCATTTTTGCGAGACATAACAGATTGGATATCACAGTACATCATCCATTACAAACCATAATAAGGTCTTACACAAATAAAGGATCTCATGATCCAGTCTTAATACAAACAAGCAGCGGAATAATAAGCATAGCGCTGGGCTCCATCTTCAGTGTCACAGGCAATGCTGATGATGGGAGATGATCCTAGTTGTCGTACCCATCCTGTTGTCCTTCTTCAGGGTAGTCCTCCTCATAGGATGTGTTTGGTTTGTGGGTGTAAAAAGGTGGTTATGGGTACCCCCAACCACCTAGTTATGGGTAACCACTTTTTTTGTTTGGTTGAGTGGGTTAGGAAAGTGGTTAGTGATAGCCATATTTGTGTTTGGATTAATAGCTGAAAAATGGTTGGGGTGATATGCTCACCTCTTTGTTAATATGGTGAGAATACCACCACAATATGAGGTTTTGGTTACATAGATCAACCGGAACTCCAATATCACACTTCGAGAATATACTAGGATATTTTCAAATCATGGTCTCTTTTTGTTTCTTTTTCTTTATTGAACAACCAATGTCATCATGTAGATAAACATATGTGCCACTGCCATATAAATTAGACTCTTTGTCTTGTTGTCCATCTGCAATACAAAATTCCAGAATATAGCATGAAATTAGACTAGACGGATTGATTCAGAAATCAGAACAACTTTGTAGCAAGAAAATATTTATGACCGTAATTGGTATATCTTGTGCACCCACGGATCTAGATAATGAAGCTAGCTAGCCATTTTCCTATTCTGGAGCTAGCTAATCGATTAGTCAAAGGAAGCTAGCTAATCCATCAGGGGCATAGGATCCCGGCCGCGCGCGCGCACCGCACACTGCCTCCCGCTGCTCCGTGCCCAGCCGTACGAGGCGAGGTGACCGACGCCAAAACTTCTCGCGGGTGCATGGTTAACCTCAACCACCTAATTTTTGTTGGTTGGCCTCAACCAGTTTTTTAGGGGAATATACTAAAAATCTGGCTACCCTCAACCACCCTACACTACTAATCAAACGGATGGCAACCACCTAAAAAGTGGCTACCACTAACCACCCAGTGGATAGCCACCGAACCAAACACATCCATAGTCTAGCCATGGGAATAGCCATGGACAAAGCCATGAGTACTCTTTAAGTACTCGCAAACTATCACTAACAGCAAGGTAGTTCTAGTAGTAATGCTAGGTTCTAAGTTTATTTGCAAGGTTAAGTTTGAAACCTAAGCTGAGTTCAGAAACAAAGAAATATAAAATAAAGTTCTAAAAATCACCTAAGTGGGATCTTAGTTTTCATAGTCACAACCCTATTGTGGTCAAGTCATGTCACAATTCATTTCATAAGTCATTTTGAAAAACATCCGACGACGGAACAATATGGCCACTCCAACTGTCCATGACCACGGACGCGGCTATTCGAATAGTTTGACACTCTGTAGAGGTGGTACACTTTCACCACAAAATTCGATACATCCGTTAAGAGTGTTCACTAAGGTGGAATGCTAATCTCAATCTCATGCCATAGAATGACATCTAGTATAGGCCAAGTTTTATACTCTTTATGATATTTATACTACTTTCTACAATCTCACAAAGCATTACTAGAAGTAAAGAAACTTTGGTAAAGCAAAAGTAAAACTTGTAAGTAAAACTTGGGATGGGTATAAATCAAAAGGTATAACCAAAGCATGCCTAAAGAATTTGCTCAAGTTAATAGGGAAAGTGTTCACTTGCTTAGTTCTAGCTTGCCTTGATTGGTGCAGTGGTTGAAATTCTCCTCGTCTTCTTTGGGATAGAACTCCTCCTCCTCATAGACTTGGTCGGTACTATCGTCTATAAATACATACGGGGTACAAAATCACCAAACAATACTTAACTAGTCTCTTTAGCACAATAAGGCACATACTTGATGATCTAGCATCCTCACAATCATCACAAGATTTAATGAACTAGTTTCATTTATTTTATTTGAGAAAAGTAATTTGTACTCATTGAAATTAATTAAGATTTAATATTCTCCAATTAAAATATGGGATCATGTGGAAACATGTCATCATCACATATTCTAATACATGGGAATGTGATTTAAAAGGGTTGGTCACATATTATAAAGTTTAAGATTATTATTTAATAGATTTAAAGTGACTAGAAATGCCCTAATAGCATTCTTTTGGTACTAGTCCAAAGTCACTGCATGCAAACCTAAATATTTTTACATATTCAGATAGATATTATCAAATGTGATTTTTGAGAGTTGGAATCAACTCAAAAGCTACCATAGTTGATTTTTGAATAAAAATTGAATACCGAAAAGTCTCTGTCTTGTTATTTTCGGTATAGATAATCTCTAACTCCAAATGATTTAAATCCAACGGGCTTGGATAGATATTTTAATTATATTTCTAGCAAAATTTGACTCATGCATTTTGGTTAAGTGGACCTCTCTGAAATGATTTTTAAACAAGTGGACTGAATCTAGTTTATATCTAAATAGAAAAACATCTATTTGAATTTGTGGGCTAGCGCGGGAAACTAAACGGGCCGGCCCAGTGGCTCTCCGCGGCGCAGAGGGCAACTGACAGGCTGGTCCCACATGTCAGTGGCTGATCCTAACCGAAGCCGTACAGGGCGATATCGGCCATGTCATTAGAACAGAAATCGACAGCCGGCATTCATAGTCTCCGGTAAACAGCTCCGGCGAGAACTAACTCTAACGCGACATGGTGGGGGTCTATGGTGGGTTACCAGGGCTCCAGCTAGGCATGGGGATGGGGGCGATCGAACTGGTAGACGATGGCGGTCCTAGGCGTGGTCACGGCGGCTCCTGGGATAGCTCCAATCGACGACGCCTCTTCTCCTTTGCCGCGGCAAGCTCCGGAAAAATTCCGGCGAAGGGAGGCTTGCCTTGCTCTAGGGATGGGGTGGAAGGATCAGTGGAGAGAGGGGAGTGAGATGGTGTGCAGAATGAGGCTAGGGGTGGCCTCTACTTATAGTTCGACGAAGCGACTGAACAGGATGGGCGGGTGTCTCCGGCGAGGGCGGTACAGCGTGCTATTGTCGTGGCTAGAGGTAGGGGACGGTGCGCAGTCTACTGGCAGTCATCTATGGCATAAAGGCGCAGCTAGGGGTGGTGGCATTTGGTAGGGCGCGGCTCGTGCTCTGCGCGGCAGAAGCGGCGACGAACGGGCATGTCCGAGCGGTTCCTGGGGTCGTGGCGAAGCGGTGCGCGCGGGCCGTGGTCGAGCCGCGGCGTGTGCATGCTTGTCGAGCGTGGCGCTCTGGCGCGTGCTCGGCATGGCACAGACACGATGGGCGCGGCGCTCTGTGGGTGGTCCATTGCTCGGCTCTACTCGGGGAGGGGATAGAGGGCGGAGGTGTGCCCTTGCCTACCTCCTAGGCATCGTGGGCGAGCTCGGGGTGGTCTGCTGGGGCTTTCCCATGGTTGACCGGCATGGATGGCTCGGGGTGGCTTGGCACTGGTCCAAACAGCAGCTGGGAGTGGCGCCTTGGTGCTGGTTGTGACTGTAGGGGACAAGGGGAGTAGAAAGGGGTCAAATGGGTAGACAAAGCATTGATCAAAATAGTAATAGTTAGGCCAGATTAGTTTTGTCTGCCAAGTGTTCGATCAAATGGCCGCAAGAGATTTAAATTCGAATTTTGGAAAGATTTTTGGTGTGTGATCTTATCTTATGCTTGGTAGTCTCTGGTTGCTGGGAATTGTCAAGGTGAATTGGTTTGGTTGGTTTTTGAGAAATGGTGATCTTCACATATGCATTGGATTCAATTTTCAATTGTCATTTAAATTGCCTTGCTAAAGGTTTTTGTAAGTTTGTAAAGTTGGCCTTGGTACATCTTTACTTGGTCTAGCAAGGGGTGAAAAGATTTGAGAATGTTTCTGTTTGAATTTGACTTATAGGAACACCTAAAGTGCCCTAGTGGATTAAAATGGTCAAAATGATCATTTGGTCCTTTTATTCCTATTTGATTTCTTTTTCTTTGGATTTGGTTTGTAAATGGTCTAGATGATGTGGCATTCACCCTTGAACCATTTCACAACATTTAGAACAATCAAACATGCCATTTTCAAACAATTCTATATTAATGGAAACACAAATATGCATTCATAATTATTTTATTGATACAAAGTTTTTTGTTAACCCTAATTTGGGTGATTAGGATCTTGATAACCTTGATTAAATTTTGGGGTGTTACAAACCTTCCCTCCTTAAAACAAATCTCGTCCCCAGATTTAAGAAAAAAACTAGGAACTAAAGAGATCTGGAAACTCAGTCCTAATGTAATCTTCTCGCTCCCAGGTGGCTTCTTCTTCGGTATGGTTGCTCCATTGGATCTTGAGAAATTTGATACTCCGGGTCCTTGTGGTTCTGAAGGCTTCTTCCAAGATACGGATGGGCACTTCACGATACGTCAGATCCTTGTTGATATCAATGGCTCGGTGATCGATGTTCTTGAACACTTCGGTCTTCTCTGGCACTTCTAAGCATTTGCGAAGTAACGAGATATGGAATACATTATGGATATCTGCCATCTCCGCTGGCAGTTCTAGTTGATACGATACTTCTCCTCGGCAATTTAGAATCTTGAAGGGTCCAATATATCTAGGGGCTAACTTTCCTTTCAGACTAAAACGTTGCGTTCCCTTCAATGGAGAAACCTTGAGATACACAAAGTCTCCGACATTGAAGGTCAGGTCTCTACGCCTCTTGTCGGCATAACTCTTCTGTCTGGATTGGGCGGTCTTGAGGTGCTCACAGACTCTGTGAACCTTCTCTTCGGCTTCTCGTAGGATGTCGGGTCCAAAAATCTGACTCTCTCCTACTTGCGACCAATTCAAAGGGGTACGACACTTTCTTCCATATAAGAATTCAAATGTGGCCATTTGCAAACTGGCTTGATAACTGTTGTTCTATGGGAATTATGCAAAAGGTAGACAATCTTACCATTTTGATACATACTCTAGCACACAAGTTCTCAACATATCTTCTAAGCTTTGATTGACTCTTTCAGTCTGTCCATCGGTCTGTAGGTGATAAGTTGTGCTAAAATTTAACTTGGTTCCTAATCCTTCTTGGACTTTCTGCCAAAACCTCGAGGTAAACTGGGTTCCTCGATCCGATACTATGGTCTTAGGGGTTCCATGCAAACTGACAATTCTAGCAATGTACAACTCTGCTAGCTTCGAACTCTGGTAGGTTTTCTTGACAGGTATAAAATGGGCTACCTTGGATAGTCTATCAACGATGACCTAGATTGAGTCATTTCCCCTATTAGAAGTAGGCAAACCCGTGATAAAGTCCACTCCGACGGAATCCCATTTCCATTCCGAAAATATACTTCAAGCTCTTGTGATCTGAATAAATCTCACAGCGGTTACCCATCAAGTAATGACGCGATGTCTTCAATGCCAAAACTATGACTGCTTGTTCGAGATCATGGGTAGGGTAATTTTGTTCATGCTGCTTCAGTTGTTGGGACATATATGCTACGACTTTTCCTTCTTGCATTAAGACACATCCGAGACCAATCTTGGATACATCACAATACACATCAAACGGCTTCTTGATATCTGGCATAATCAATATTGGGGCTGAAATCAATCTCTTCTTAAGCTCTTGGAAACTTGCTTCACATTTGTCGGTCCATTCAAACTTCTTGTCCTTCTTCAACAATTGGGTCATGGGTCTTGCTATGCTCGAAAATCATTCTACGAACTTGCGGTAATATCCCGCTATTCCGATAAATGCACGGACTTGGGTTTGAGTGGTTGGGGCTTTCCATTCTTCAACATCTTTGATCTTGGCGGGATCAACGGTGACTCCTCCCCGGCAGACACAATATGTCCAAGGAATCCTACCTCTTTCAGCCAGAACACACATTTACTAAACTTGGCATACAACTGATGCTCTCTAAGGGTTTCAAGGATGATTCTCAGATGTTTCTCATGGTCTTCTTCTGACTTGGAGTAGATAAGAATATCGTCGATAAACACAATGACAAACTTATCCAGAAAGTTCATAAAGATCTTATTCATGAGATTCATGAAATAAGCGGGGGCATTGGTTAATCCAAAAGACATGACCGTATACTCATACAATCCATATCTAGTGGTAAAGGCGGTCTTTGGAATATCCGTTGCACGAATCTTAAGTTGGTGATAACCAGTTTTAAGATCAATCTTAGAAAACACTCTGGCACCAGTCAACTGATCAAATAGATCCTCTATCTTGGGCAGTGGGTACTTGTTCTTGATGGTGACATCGTTCAGCTTCTGATAATCTGTACACAAACGCTTACCTCCATCTTTCTTGTCGACAAACAGAACAGGCGATCTCCATGGCGATGCGCTTGGTTGAATCAAGCCTTTCTCCGACATAGCATCAAGTTGCTTCTTCAGCTACACAAACTCTGATGGGTTGAGCTATGGGTCCGTTTCTAGGAATTAGTTCAATAATGAACTCGATATCCCGATCTAGGGGCATACCGGGCAATTCATCTGGGAATACGTCGGGGTATTCATAGACTACTCTGACTTGGTCTATGGTGGGTAGGGCTAGAATCTTGTTGCACTTGAACTGACGGCGTAAGGTTTCAGATACATGCTCTACTGTTACTCCAGAGCTACTGGTCATGGTTATGGCTTTTTTGGCATAGTCGATTAATCCTTTATGTTTTGACATCCAATCCATTCCTAGTACTACTTCCAAACCTTTGGTTCTAAGTACTATTATATTAACATAAAAATCTATCCCATGGATTCTGATAGGTACAGCCTTGCAAATTTTCCTATCTTTGCAATTGAACCAGGTATTTGAACTATCATAACATGCTTCAATTTTGTTGGTTGCATCTTACTAGTTCATGCAAATTCTTCCGTAACAAAAGAGTGCGATGCTCCAGAATCAAACAACACTCTTGCTAAAACTGAGTTAACGAAAAACATACCCAGCGCGACATGTGGCGCTTCCTGGGCTTCTTCAACATTCATGTGGAACAGACAGCCGTTGCGGTTGAGCGAATTCCTAGGGCAAATCTTCTTTCAAGCTGAACACGGCACTACTGCTGAGCTAGGGCATTCACATTGGTGGTGGCTACAAGCTTCTTGGGACACTCGTTGGAGTAGTGACCATTCACTCCACATTCAAAGCAACTAATCTAGGACTTGTGCTTGGCTGCAACAGGAACGACATTGCTTCCAGTCCTTGGGGCAGTATTGTTGTTGTTGTTGTTGTTGGACTTGGGTGGTGCACGGTTGAAGTTGTTGGAGTTGTCGGGGTTGTTGTTGCGGTTTCCTCCGGACTTCACGTTTCCTCCGCTACGGTTGGGGTAGCTTGGACGAGACATTGGTGGTCTATTGTTTCTTGGGGCATATCCTGCAGACGGGTTGGGGCGATACTTCTGAGCATTGTGGGACCCAGTCTGATGCATCATTCTGCGCTTGCGATTGTCGTTGGCTTGGTTGATATTTCCTTCCATCTGGATGGCCGAGTTGACTAGCTCTTCGAGATCTTCAAAACGGATGTTGATTAACATCGTTTTCATCTCATCATGCAATCCATTCAGGAATCTCTCCTTCTTGGCTTCAGTATTGATTTCATCAGGTGCATACCTGGCAAGGGACAAAAATCTGTCACGGTACTCCACTACCGTCATCCTACCTTGCTTCAGTTCTCTAAATTCATCTCCCATTCTGGTGACTAAACCTTGCGGCACATGGGTGCGGCTAAACTTGGTCTTGAAAATTTCCCACGTCATCACTTGACCGTGGTTCATCGTACGGGTGTTGTTCCACCAGGCTTTTGCATCTCCTGCCAGATAGTGGGTGGCAAACAGTACTTGCTCATTGGCATCAACTCCTGTGACTTCCAGGTTGTTCTCCATGGTTTGTAACCAATCATCTACATCTAATGGGTCTTCAGACTTGCTAAAGATAGGGGGATAGGTATTCTGGAAGTTCTTGAGCTTGGATCCATGATGATCCTGATTTCCATGGCCTTGATTATTGTGGGCCATCTGAGCTATCTATTTCAGGGTGGCTAGGTTGGCTTGGCGCTCTGCTCTACTAGCTTCATGGATAGAAACTAGCATCTGCAGAGTCTGCAGCATCGGGTCCTACGATGAGCTGCTTCCTCCAGGGTTTCCGTGAGTCATCTGAAGATTGAGATAGATAAAGGGGTAAGAGGGAAAGTTCTAAGGTTCATGTTTTGTTTCAAAAGTTTCTAGACTTTGAGTTGACTCAGGTTTGGCAAACTATACTTCTTCTCAATCATTCATTCAATCAAGGCACACGATACAAACACACACACCACAACATGAAGGGAAAACATATGGTTTTAAGAACCATTCTATAAACTAAGATACAGTGGGGCCAATACAACTCATTCCTACGATAGTGATCAAGTGCATCTACTCATCATCGATGAAGTCAGAGTCATCATCATCGGTGTAGAAGTCCATGGCATCATCCTCTAGGTAATCATTGTCATCACTGAGGTATGAGTGAATATATCCCTGGATGTCTTCACCTTCTTCCTCTTCTTCTTTTGCTGCAAGCTGAGCTTCCTGTTCCTGGATGGTCTTCTCGGGGTCATCCACCTTCTTGCAAAGACGAGCGATGGTGTGATCCTTCTTCTCGCGTTTCCGGCGAAGTGATTGACGATCCTTGACGAGTAGGGCAAAAGTCTGGGCCTTCTGGGCGGCAATGGCAAGGTTGTGGTTGGCGTAGGCTCGAGTATTGTCCAATTCCTTTTTTCTATCATACAACAGGAAGTCCAGGTTCTCCACTTGGCGCTTCATCTCCGTGTGACTTGGCATCTCCAATGGCATCCCCATAGAATCACGCCTTGCATAGTGCGCAAAACGAGTTCCCTGGATCAAGTTGATGTTCTGTCCGCAAATACGGGTGAGAGCTTCATGCATAGCCCTGGCTAATCCATCTAGCCAGTTGTTCTCTCTCACAGTGAATTGAATCTTCTCGGAAAGAGGTGCTTCCATCTTTCCTCGAAGATCAGCAACTATCAGCCATTGTAAATCCCCTCTTGGGTGATCATTGAGTTGAGCTTCAAAGAATTCCGGATGTGGGCGCTCTAGGTACTCAGACAGTGCATCAAGATCCCTCTCAAAGATCGGTTGGCCTCCATTGCCCAACTGGTAGAACTTGTAGTACTGAACTTCCATCTATAAGAATTTAGGATGAGTAAGTTAGTGAAGTGATCAAGTGTGTCAAATTTTATGTAGTAGTGTAAGAAATTGAGGAACATAATTTTTTTTTGAAAGAATCCCAAGGGTAAGAGTGGAAATAGGTTTTCATAAATACTCACTTCTTTGGTTTTGAAACTAAGTTTTTGTTCGGACGTCCGTTCTAACTAGGGTCTCCTATGGTCAGGATGGCTGTGATACCAACTTGTCAACACCCGAATTGTTAATCCCAGATGCCTGTTATGCCATACATCGCAATCCCAAGATTACCATTTTTGCAAGACATAACAGATTGGATATCACAGTACATCAACCATTACAAACCATAATAAGGTCTTACACAAATAAAGGATCTCATGATCTAGTCTTAATACAAAGAAGCGGCGGAATAATAAGCGTAGCGGTGGGCTCCATCTTCAGTGTCACAAGCAATGCTGACGATGGGAGATGATCCTAGTTGTCGTAGCCGTCTTGTTGTCCTTCTTCAGGGTAGTCCTCCTCATAGTCTGGCCACGGGAATAACCAGGGACAAAGCCATGAGTACTCTTTAAGTACTCGCAAACTATCACTAACAACAAGGTAGTTCTAGTAGCAATGCTAGGTTCTAAGTTTATTTGCAAGGTTAAGTTTGAAACCTAAGCTGAGTTCAGAAACAAAGAAAGATAAAATAAAGTTCTAAAAATCACCTAAGTGGGAACTTAGTTTTCATAGTCACAACCCTGTTGTGGTCAATTCATGTCACAATTCATTTCATAAGTCATTTTCAAAAACATCTAACGACGGAACAGTATGGCCACTCCAACTATCCATGACCGCGGACGCGGTTATTCGAATAGTTTGACATTCTGCAGAGGTGGTACACTTTCACCACAAAATTCGATACATCCGTCAGGGATAACCCTGAATCATCATACTTAGTATGCGGATAATAATTCATAACCTTTCCTTTACACACTCTAGTATAAGCACCTCTCCTATGAGCCTGGCCTCCCAGCCATGGCTATCTGCCATCCTGGGCAGTGCATAGGTGGACAACATCAAGAGGTAGCCTCAGCTCAAACCTCTTCCGTGAGGGAACCCATACTAATGCATATAAACTTCCGGCTAAGCCTTACCCAATTCAGGTATTGTGGTTGTACGGTAAATTTGGTATGGTATTGCAAACGAACCCAACCATCAGTTTTTATAAAGGGCTAAGGCTCATGCCTCAACATTTTCATCATCATAAACCATTTGTGTTTCTCAACACATATCAAAACATCTCAATAGAATGACTCATCATTCCAAGGTTTTCATAAGTATTTTCACCAAGTATTCCCATCTAGAGTGATCCAGTTTTTGGTTTAACACTAATCACTTAGTTAAGAGTGTTCACTAAGGTGGGATGCTAATCTCAGTCTCATGCCATAGAATGACATCTAGTATAGGCCAAGTTTTGTACTCTTTATGCTATTTATACTACTTTCTACAATCTCACAAAGCATTACTAGAAGTAAAGAAACTTTGGTAAAGCAAAAGTAAAACTTGGGATGGGCATAAATCAAAAGGTATAACCAAAGCATGCCTAAAGAATTTTCTCAAGTTAAGAGGGCAAGTGTTAACTTTCTTAGTTCTAGCTTGCCTTGATTGGTGCAATGGTTGAAATTCTCCACGTCTTCTTCGGGATAGAACTCCTCCTCCTCGTAGACTTGGTCGGTACTATCGTCTATAAATACATACGGGGTACACAATCACCAAATAATACTTAACTAGTCTATTTATCACACTAAGGCACATACTTGATGATCTAGCATCATCACAATCATCACAAGATTTAATGAACTAGTTTCATTTATTTTATTTGAGAAAAGTAATTTCTACTCATTGAAATTAATTAAGATTTAATATTCTCTAATTAAAATATGGGATCATGTGGAAACATGTCATCACCACATATTCTAATACATGGGAATGTGATTTAAAAGGGTTGGTCACATTTTATAAAGTTTAAGATTATTATTTAATAGATTTAAAGTGACTAGAAATTCCCTAATAGCATTCTTTTGGTACAAGTCCAAAGTCACTGCATGAAAACATAAATATTTTTGACATATTCAGATAGATATTATCAAATGTGATTTTTGAGAGTTGGAATCAACTCAAAATCTATCATAGTTGATTTTTGAAAAATGTTTGAATACCGAAAAGTCTCTATCTTGTTATTTTTGGTATAGATTATCTCTAACTCCAAATGATTGAAATCCAACGGGCTTGGATAGATATTTTAATTATATTTCTAGCAAAATTTGAATCATGCATTTTGGTTAAGTGGATCTCTCTGAAATGATTTTTAAACAAGTGGACAGAATCTAGTTTATATCTAAATAGGAAAACATCTATTTGAATTTGTGGGCTAGCACAGGAAACTAAATGGGCCGGCCCAGTGGCGTTCCGTGGCGCAGAGTGCAACTGACAGGCTTGTTGGAGATATGCCCAAGAGGCAATAATAAAAGTGATTATTATTATATCTTTGTGTTTATGATGAATGTTTACATCCCATGCTATAATTGTATTATTAGGAAACACTAATACATGTGTGTTTTGTAAACATGTAAGAGTCCCTAGTAAGCCTCTTGTTGAACTAGCTTGTTGATTAATTGATGATCATGGTTTCCTGATCATGGACATTAGGATGTGATTAATAACAAGGTTATATCATTAGGAGAATGATGTAACGGACATACACCCATAGTAAGCATAGCATAAGATCAACTCATTAAGTTCGAATTGCTATAAGCTTTTAAATGCATAGTGACCTAATCCTTTGACCATGCGGTTGTGTTAATCTCCATCACCGGATGGGTACTTTGATGACATCAAACACCGCTTTGTAACTTGGTGGTTATAAAGGTGTCATTGGGTATTCTGAAAGTATGAGTTGAAGCGCATGGACCAAGATTGGGATTTGTCCATCCATATGATGGATAGATATGCTCTAGGCCCTCTCGGTGGAATGTCATCTAGTTAGCTTGCAAGCATGTGACTGGGTCACAAGGGATGACATATCATGGAACGAGTAAAGAGTACTTATCAGTAACAAGGTAGAACTAGGTATGGAGATACCGACGATCAAACCTCGGATAAGTATAGTATCGCGAGAAAAAGGGAATTGGTTTAGTATGTAAATGGTTCAATCGATCACGAAGTCATCGGTGAGTATGTGGGAGCCATTATGGATCTCCAGGTCCCGCTAATGGTTATTGATAGGAGATGTGTCTCTGTCATGTCTACATATTCACGAACCGTAGGGTGACACACTTAAGGTTCGAAGTTGTTTTAAGTAGATATGGAATATGTGTTGGAGACCGAATGTTGTTCGGAGTCTCGGATTGGATCCGGGACATCACGAGGAGATCCGGAATTGTCCGAAGAATAAGATTCATATATTGGGGATCATTTTCTGAGTTAGGAAATCTTCCGGAGTATTTGTATGAGGATTCTAGAAGGTTTCGGAATGTTCCGGAAGGTTCTAGAAGATTTCTTGGAGTTTGCTTGAAAATCAAGATAGGGATCAAGGAGTCCTGGTGGGTCAAGACAAGGAGTCGTGGGGGAGGAGGACTCCTCCCCCCTCCCCAATCCACCGGCCCTAGGAGGTGGGGAGTCCTACTAGGACTCCCACTCCCCAGGCACCCTCCCTCCTTTAAATAGAAGGGGGAGGCGCCACCCCTTGCCCCTCCTCTACAACACCCAATCTCCGCCGCCTCTCTCCTCCTCCTTTCTTCTGCACAGGCATAGGCGAAGCCCTGCAGAATTCTCTACTCCACCACCACCACCACGCCGTCGTGCTGTTGGGATTCCGTGGAGAAGAACTACTACCTCCGCTGCTCGCTGGAACGAGGAGAGGAAGGTCTGCTTCGACTCCGCACGTGTGACCGACTGCGGAAGCGCTGCCGGAACGCGGCGCCGGAAGGATCGTCCACACGATCTTGAGATCGGCAAGTGATCGACTACATCAACCACGAGATCTAATCTCGTTAACGCTTTCGGATCTATGAGGGTTAGTTCCTATCTATCTCGTTGCACATGTCTAATAGATTAGATCTTGGCTTTTATCTAGATTAGATCTGGGTTTTGTTCGTTCTTGCGGTAGAATTTTTTTGTTTTCCATGCTACGAACCCATTAGTGGTATCAGAGCCGTATCTATGCGTAGATCTGTTGCACGAGTAGAACACAATGTTTTTGTGGGCGTTGATGCTTTTGTTGTCGGTGTCTTAGCGTGTACTTTGCATCTTACGGCATGGTGGGATGAAGCGGCTCGGGCTAACATTACATGTCATCGCACATGAGACTTGCTCCACGCTTGACGTGCAACTTGCTTTGCACAAGTGGCTTTGCGGGTGTATGTCTCTCCCACCATAGTTAAGATTCAATTTACAATGAGCATTTGACAACACTTGTATCAACGTTGTGGTTCTTGTTCGTAGGTAAGATCGGTCTTATGCGAAAGCCCCAAACCACGTAAAAAATGCAAAGAAAATTAGAGGCGTCTAACTTGTTTTTGCAGGGGTTTTGTGATGTGATATGGCCATCATGTGATTATGATTGTATTTGATGTATGCAATGATCCTTGTTGTAATATGGCAACCGGCAGGAGCCTAATGGTTGTCTTTAATTCTGTTAAGACCTGCGTGTCTATTCATCTTGTAATAGCTTTATTCCAAGTAGTTGTAATAGTTGCTAGTGATGATGGACAACCATGAAGCGGTGCCACTGACCTTGACGCAATGCTGGTGATGATGGAGATCATGTTCATGCTTTGGAGATGGAGATCAAAGGCGCAAGAAGAAAAGGCCATATCATATCACACTAATTATGAATTGCTTGTGATGTTAATCCTTTATGCATCTTGTATTGCTTAGATCGCGACGGTGGCATTATAAGATGATCCCTCTCACTAAATATCAAGTAATAAAGTGTTCGCCCTTAGTTGGCACCGTTGCTAAGACTCGTCGTTTCGAAGCATCTCGTGATGATCGGATGTGATAGATTCTACGTGTGCATACAACGGGTGCAAGCCAGATTTGCACATACGGAAATTAAGGTTATCTTGACGAGCCTAGCATGTACAGACATGGTCTCGGAACACGGAATACCGAAAGGTAGAGCATGAGTCATATAAATGATATGATGAACATGAAGATTGTTCGCCGATGAAACTACATCTTCTCTCGTGAAGATCGGACTTGGTGTAGTGGACTTGGTTCGTGTAATCACTAAGACAGTGTGAGGGATGTTGTTTTGACTGGGAGTTCACCTAGTTAGTTTAAGAATTAAATTTGAACTCAATTTGTCATAAACTTAGTCTAAACTACTTGCAAATTGTTGTAGATTATGGCGACCCCCTCCATCAATTTCAATGCGTTCCTAGAGAAAGAAAAGCTTAAGAACAATGGAAGCAATTTCACGGACTGGTTCCGTGGACTGAAGATCGTCCTCAGGGCTGGTCAGTTGACCTATGTGCTCGAAGCACCGCTAGGTGACCCACCTGCAGATGATGCCACCGATGACGTAAAGAATGTTTACGCCACTCGGAAAAATCATTACTCCACAGTTCAGTGTGCCATCCTGTACGGTTTAGAAGCGGAGCTCCAAAAGCGTTTTGAGCACCACGACCCGTTCGAGATCATTAAGGAGCTCAGGCTAATTTTTGAGACTCGCGCGGCCATGGAGAGCTATGAGGCCTCCGAAAAGTTCTTTAACTGTAAGATGGAAGAGGGAAGCTCTGTTAGCGAACACGTGCTCACCATGTTTGGGTACGCAAACAAGCTCCAAGAGTTGGGAATATCGATTCCTAATGAATTGGGGATTCACCGTCTCCTCCAATCACTGCCACCAAGTTACAAGAACTTTGTGATGAACTACAACATGCACTGCATGAACAAGACATTGCCTGAACTGTCGTCCATGCTGAAAACTACTGAAGTGGAGATCAAGAAGGAGCACCAAGTGTTGATGGTCAATAAGACCACCAATTTCAAGAGACAGGGTAAGCCTAAGAACAAGGGCAACTTCAAGAAGGACGGCAAGAAAGCTGCCGCACCTGCTAAGAAGCCCAAGGCTGGTCCTAAGCCTAAAACTGAGTGCTTCTACTGCAAGGGTGCTGGTCACTGGAAGCGTAACTGCCCCAAGTACCTGGCGGATCTGAAGAACGGCAACATCAAGAAGAAAGGTATATTTGATATATGTGTTATAGATGTGTATCTTACTAGTAATCGTAGTAGTGCCTGGGTATTTGATACTGGTTCGGTTGCTCATATTTGTAACTCGAAACAGGAGCTGCGGAATAAACGAAGACTGGCAAGAGACGAGGTGACGATGCGCGTTGGAAATGGCTCCAAGGTTGATGTGATCGCCGTCGGCACGCTCCCTCTACATCTACCTTTGGGATTAGTTTTAAATTTAAATAATTGTTATTTAGTGCCTGCGTTAAGCATGAACATTATATCTGGATCCTGTTTATTGCGAGACGGTTACTCTTTTAAGTCCGAGAATAAAGGTTGTTCGATTTATATGAGTAATATCTTTTATGGTAATGCACCTGAGATGAATGGTTTATTCTTACTGAATCTCGATAGTAGTGATACACATGTTCACAACATAGATGCTAAACGAATAAAATTGAATGATAATTCTACATACATGTGGCACTGTCGTCTTGGTCACATTGGAGTGAAGCGTATGAAGAAACTCCATTCTGATGGACTTCTTGAATCACTTGAAAGATGCGAAGCATGTCTAATGGGAAAAATGACTAAGACTCCATTCTTTGGAATAATGGAGCGAGCTACAGACTTATTGGAAATAATACATACCGATGTGTGCGGTCCAATGAGTGTAGCATCGCGTGGTGGATATCGTTATGTTCTCATTTTCACGGATGACTTAAGTAGATATGGGTATGTCTACTTTATGAAACATAAGTCCGAAACTTTTGAGAAGTTTAAGGAATTTCAAAGTGAAGTGGAAAATCATCGTAACAAAAAGATTAAGTTTCTGCGTTCTGACCG